>OY720641.1:25339760-26637523 GCA_963169105.1 Ceriagrion tenellum | reverse complement strand
TTTTTCAGTAATATGTATGAAACGCGATAGTGAAAGGCTTCGTTGGAGCTTTCTCGATGCAAGGGCGTCGCTACGCGTGATTTTAATAAATTTTATATGCTGCCATTTTCGGCAATTTTTCCAAGTGTTTCACCTTAGGATTTTTGATCGTTGCCCCCTTCGTGTAGTGAAATCGAGTGGATGTGATTCCTTGGCGTGGAACGTGAATGCGCGGGTGGTCGGTACCTGCTTGATTACGAGACAACGTCCGCGTGCGTTGCGTGCTTTGTGAGTTAGGAGCGTTTGAAGGTCGGAAAAAGTGTCATTTTAAGGACGTTTTCGCTGGCGGAAACCGACCGATCCTCAAATTTTCAGGAACAGACATGTAACGCGATAGTGATAGGCTTTGTTGGAGCTTTCTCGAAGCAGGGGCGTCGCTTCGCGCATTTTAATAAATTTTATATTCTGACATTTTCAGCAATTTTTCCAAGTGGATCAACCTTAGGATTTTTGATCGTTGCCCCCTTCGTGTATTGATAACGGGTGGATGTGATTCCTTGGCGTAAAACGTGAATGCGCGGGTGGTCGGTACGTGCTTGATTACGAGACGACGTCTCAAGGCGTTGCGTGCTTTGTGAGTTAGGAGCGTTTGAATGTCGGAAAAAGTGTCATTTTGAGGTTTTTTAGGTGGCGGAAACAGACGGTTCATAGAATTTTCAGGAATAGGCAGCGAACGCGATAGTGATAGGCTTCGTTGGAGCTTTCTCGATGCACGGGCGTCGCTGCGCGTGATTTTAATAAATTTTATCTTCTGACATTTTCGGCAATTTTTCCAAGTGTTTAACCTTAGGATTTTTGATCGTTACCCCCTTCGTGTAGTGAAAACGAGTTGATGTAATTCCTTGGCGTGGTACGTGAATCCGCTAGTGGTCCGTACGTGCTTGATTACGAGACGACGTCCGCGTGCGTTTCGTGCTTTGTGAGTTAGGAGCGTTTGAAGGTCGGAAACGGTGTCATTTTGAGGACGTTTTCGGTGGCGGAAACAGACCGATCCTCGACTTTTCAGGGATAGGCATGAAACGCGATAGTGATAGGCTTCGTTGGAGCTTTCTCGATGCAAGGGTGTCGCTGCGCGTGATTTTAATAAATTTTATATTCACCCATTTTCGGCATTTTTTCCAACCTTAGGATTTCTGATCGTTACCCCCTTCTTGTGTTGAAAACGAGTGGATGTGATTCCTTCGCGTGGAACGTGAATGCATGGGTGGTCGGTACGTGCTTGATTACGAGACGACGTCCGCGTGCGTTTCGTGCTTTGTGAGTTAGGAGCGTTTGAAGGTCGGAAAAAGTGTCATTTTGAGGACGTTTTCGGTGGCGGAAACAGACCGATCCTCGAATTTTCAGGAACAGGCATGAAACGCGATAGTGATAGGCTTCGTTTGAGCTTTTTTAATGCAAGGGTGTCGCTGCGCGTGATTTTAATAAATTTTATATTCACCCATTTTCGGCATTTTTTCCAACCTTAGGATTTCTGATCGTTACCACCTTCTTGTGTTGAAAACGAGTGGATGTGATTCCTTGGCGTGGAACGTGAATGCGCGGGTGGTCGGTACGTGCTTGATTACGAGACGACGTCCGCGTGCGTTGCGTGCTTTGTGAGTTAGGAGCGTTTGAAGGTCGGAAAAGTGTCATTTTGAGGTTTTTTCGGTGGCGGAAACAGACGGTTCATAGAATTTTCAGGAATAGGCATCGAACGCGATAGTGATAGGCTTCGTTGGAGCTTTCTCGATGCACGAGCGTCGCTGCGCGTGATTTTAATAAATTTTATCCTCTGACATTTTCGGCAATTTTTCCAAACCTTAGGATTTTTGATCGTTGCCCCTTCGTGTATTCAAAACGAGTGTATGTGATTTTTTGGCGTGGAACGTGAATGCGCGGGTGGTCGGTACGTGCTTGAATACGAGACGACGTCCGCGTGCGTTGCGTGCTTAGTGAGTTAGGAGCGTTTGAAGGTCGGAAAAAGTGTCATTTTGAGGATGTTTTCGGTGGCGGAAACAGACCGATCCTCGAATTTTCAGGGATAGGCATGAAACGCGATAGTGATAGGCTTCGTTGGAGCTTTCTCGATGCACGGGCGTCGCTGCGCGTGATTTTAAAAAATTTTATATTCTGCCATTTTCGGCAATTTTTCCAAGTGTTTAACCTTAGGATTTTTGATCGTTGCCCCCTTCGTGTACTGAAAACAAGTGGATGTGATTACTTGGCGTGGAAGGTGTAATCGCGGGTGGTCAATACGTGCTTGATTACGTGACGACGTCCGCGTGCGTTGCGTGTTTTGTGAGTTAGGAGCGTTTGAAGGTCGGAAAAATTCATTTTGAGAACGTTTTTGGTGGCGGAAACAGACCGATCCTAGAATTTTCAGGAATAGGCATCGAACGCGATAGTGATAGGCTTCGTTGGAGCTATCTCGATGCACGAGCGTCGCTGCGCGTGATTTTAATATATTTTATATTCTGCCATTTTCGGCAATTTTTCCAAGTAGGATTAGGATTTTTCATTTCACCTTAGAATTTTTGATCGTTGCCCTCTTCGTCTAGTGAAAACGAATAGATGAGATTCCTTCGCGTGGAACGTGTATGCGCGGCTTGTCGGTACGTGCTTGATTACAACATGACGTCCGCGTGCGTTGCGTGCTTTGGGAGTTAAGAGCGTTTGAAGGTCGAAAAAAGTGTCATTTTGAGGTCGTTTTCGGTGGCGGAAACAGTCCGATCCTCGATTTTTCAGGAATATGTATGAAACTCGATAGTGAAAGGCTTCGTTGGAGCTTTCTCGATGCAAGGGCGTCGCTACGCGTGATTTTAATAAATTTTATATTCTGCCATTTTCGGCAATTTTTCCAAGTGACCAAGTGAGTTTGAAGGTCGGACCTTAGGATTTTTGATCGTTGCCCCCTTCGTGTAGTGAAAACGAACGGATTTGATTCCTTGGCATGGAAGGTGTAATCGCGAGTGGTCGGTACGTGCTTGATTACGTGACTACGTCCGCGTGCGTTGCGTGCTTTGTGAGTTAGGAGCGTTTGAATGTCGGAAAAAGTGTCATTTTGAGGTTTTTTCGAAGGCGGAAACAGACGGATCCTCGAATTTTCAGGAACAGGCATGAAACGCGATAGTGATAGGCTTCGTTCGAGCTTTCTCGATGCTTGGGCGTCGCTCCGCGTGATTTTAATAATATTTATATTCTTCCATTATCGGCATTTTTTCCATGTACCTTAGCATTTTTGATCGTTGCCCCTTTCGTGTAGTGTAAACGAGTGGATGTGATTCCTTTGCGTGGTACGTGAATCCGCTAGTGGTCCGTACGATCTTGAATACGAGACGACGTCCGCGTGCGTTGCGTGCTTAGTGACTTAGGAGCGTTTTAAGGTCGGAAAAAGTGTCATTTTGAGGACGTTTTCGGTGGCGGAAAAAAAACCGATCCTCGAATTTTCAGGATTAGGCATCGAACGCGATAGTGATAGGCTTCGTTGGAGCTTTCTCGATGCACGGGTATCGCTGTGCGTGATTTTAATAAATTTTATATTCTGCCATTTTCGGCAATTTTTCCATGTGTTTAACCTTAGGATTTTTGATCGTTGCCCCCTTCGTGTAGTGAAATCGAGTGGATTTGATTCCATGGCGTGGAACGTGAATGCGCGAGTTGTCAGTACGTGCTTGATTTCGAGACGACGTCCGCGTGCGTTGCGTTCTTTGTGAGTTAGGAGCGTATGAATGTCGGAAAAAGTGTCATTTTGAGGACGTTTTCGGTGGCGGAAACAGACCGATCCTAGAATTTTCAGGAATAGGCATCGAACGCGATAGTGATAGGCTTCGTTGGAGCTATCTCCATGCACGGGCGTCGCTGCGCGTGATTTTAATATATTTTATATTCTGCCATTTTCGGCAATTTTTCCAAGTAGGATTAGGATTTTTCATTTCGCCTTAGAATTTTTTATCGTTGCCCCCTTCGTCTAGTGAAAACGAGTAGATGAGATTCCTTCGCGTGGAACGTGTATGCGCGGCTGGTCGGTACGTTCTTGATTACAACACGACGTCCGCGTGCGTTGCGTGCTTTGTGAGTTAAGAGCGTTTGAAGGTCGAAAAAAGTGTCATTTTGAGGACGTTTTCGGTGGCGGAAACAGTCAGATCCTCGATTTTTCAGTAATATGTATGAAACGCGATAGTGAAAGGCTTCGTTGGAGCTTTCTCGATGCAAGGGCGTCGCTACGCGTGATTTTAATAAATTTTATATGCTGCCATTTTCGGCAATTTTTCCAAGTGTTTCACCTTAGGATTTTTGATCGTTGCCCCCTTCGTGTAGTGAAATCGAGTGGATGTGATTCCTTGGCGTGGAACGTGAATGCGCGGGTGGTCGGTACCTGCTTGATTACGAGACAACGTCCGCGTGCGTTGCGTGCTTTGTGAGTTAGGAGCGTTTGAAGGTCGGAAAAAGTGTCATTTTAAGGACGTTTTCGCTGGCGGAAACCGACCGATCCTCAAATTTTCAGGAACAGACATGTAACGCGATAGTGATAGGCTTTGTTGGAGCTTTCTCGAAGCAGGGGCGTCGCTTCGCGCATTTTAATAAATTTTATATTCTGACATTTTCAGCAATTTTTCCAAGTGGATCAACCTTAGGATTTTTGATCGTTGCCCCCTTCGTGTATTGATAACGGGTGGATGTGATTCCTTGGCGTAAAACGTGAATGCGCGGGTGGTCCGTACGTGCTTGATTACGAGACGACGTCCGCGTGCGTTTCGTGCTTTGTGAGTTAGGAGCGTTTGAAGGTCGGAAAAGGTGTCATTTTGAGGACGTTTTCGGTGGCGGAAACAGACCGATCCTCGAATTTTCAGGGATAGGCATGAAACGCGATAGTGATAGGCTTCGTTGGAGCTTTCTCGATGCAAGGGTGTCGCTGCGCGTGATTTTAATAAATTTTATATTCACCCATTTTCGGCATTTTTTCCAACCTTAGGATTTCTGATCGTTACCCCCTTCTTGTGTTGAAAACGAGTGGATGTGATTCCTTCGCGTGGAACGTCAATGCATGGGTGGTCGGTACGTGCTTGATTACGAGACGACGTCCGCGTGCGTTTCGTGCTTTGTGAGTTAGGAGCGTTTGAAGGTCGGAAAAAGTGTCATTTTGAGGACGTTTTCGGTGGCGGAAACAGACCGATCCTCGAATTTTCAGGAACAGGCATGAAACGCGATAGTGATAGGCTTCGTTTGAGCTTTTTTAATGCAAGGGTGTCGCTGCGCGTGATTTTAATAAATTTTATATTCACTCATTTTCGGCATTTTTTCCAACCTTAGGATTTCTGATCGTTACCACCTTCTTGTGTTGAAAACGAGTGGATGTGATTCCTTGGCGTGGAACGTGAATGCGCGGGTGGTCGGTACGTGCTTGATTACGAGACGACGTCCGCGTGCGTTGCGTGCTTTGTGAGTTAGGAGCGTTTGAAGGTCGGAAAAGTGTCATTTTGAGGTTTTTTCGGTGGCGGAAACAGACGGTTCATAGAATTTTCAGGAATAGGCATCGAACGCGATAGTGATAGGCTTCGTTGGAGCTTTCTCGATGCACGAGCGTCGCTGCGCGTGATTTTAATAAATTTTATCCTCTGACATTTTCGGCAATTTTTCCAAACCTTAGGATTTTTGATCGTTGCCCCTTCGTGTATTCAAAACGAGTGTATGTGATTTTTTGGCGTGGAACGTGAATGCGCGGGTGGTCGGTACGTGCTTGAATACGAGACGACGTCCGCGTGCGTTGCGTGCTTAGTGAGTTAGGAGCGTTTGAAGGTCGGAAAAAGTGTCATTTTGAGGATGTTTTCGGTGGCGGAAACAGACCGATCCTCGAATTTTCAGGGATAGGCATGAAACGCGATAGTGATAGGCTTCGTTGGAGCTTTCTCGATGCACGGGCGTCGCTGCGCGTGATTTTAAAAAATTTTATATTCTGCCATTTCGGCAATTTTAACCTTAGGATTTTTGATCGTTGCCCCCTTCGTGTACTGAAAACAAGTGGATGTGATTACTTGGCGTGGAAGGTGTAATCGCGGGTGGTCAATACGTGCTTGATTACGTGACGACGTCCGCGTGCGTTGCGTGTTTTGTGAGTTAGGAGCGTTTGAAGGTCGGAAAAATTCATTTTGAGAACGTTTTTGGTGGCGGAAACAGACCGATCCTAGAATTTTCAGGAATAGGCATCGAACGCGATAGTGATAGGCTTCGTTGGAGCTATCTCGATGCACGAGCGTCGCTGCGCGTGATTTTAATATATTTTATATTCTGCCATTTTCGGCAATTTTTCCAAGTAGGATTAGGATTTTTCATTTCACCTTAGAATTTTTGATCGTTGCCCTCTTCGTCTAGTGAAAACGAATAGATGAGATTCCTTCGCGTGGAACGTGTATGCGCGGCTGGTCGGTACGTGCTTGATTACAACATGACGTCCGCGTGCGTTGCGTGCTTTGGGAGTTAAGAGCGTTTGAAGGTCGAAAAAAGTGTCATTTTGAGGTCGTTTTCGGTGGCGGAAACAGTCCGATCCTCGATTTTTCAGGAATATGTATGAAACTCGATAGTGAAAGGCTTCGTTGGAGCTTTCTCGATGCAAGGGCGTCGCTACGCGTGATTTTAATAAATTTTATATTCTGCCATTTTCGGCAATTTTTCCAAGTGACCAAGTGAGTTTGAAGGTCGGACCTTAGGATTTTTGATCGTTGCCCCCTTCGTGTAGTGAAAACGAACGGATTTGATTCCTTGGCATGGAAGGTGTAATCGCGAGTGGTCGGTACGTGCTTGATTACGTGACTACGTCCGCGTGCGTTGCGTGCTTTGTGAGTTAGGAGCGTTTGAATGTCGGAAAAAGTGTCATTTTGAGGTTTTTTCGAAGGCGGAAACAGACGGATCCTCGAATTTTCAGGAACAGGCATGACACGCGATAGTGATAGGCTTCGTTCGAGCTTTCTCGATGCTTGGGCGTCGCTCCGCGTGATTTTAATAATATTTATATTCTTCCATTATCGGCATTTTTTCCATGTACCTTAGCATTTTTGATCGTTGCCCCTTTCGTGTAGTGTAAACGAGTGGATGTGATTCCTTTGCGTGGTACGTGAATCCGCTAGTGGTCCGTACGATCTTGAATACGAGACGACGTCCGCGTGCGTTGCGTGATTTGTGAGTTAGGAGCGTATGAAGGTCGGAAAAAGTGTCATTTTAAGGACGTTTTCGTTGGCGGAAACAGACCGATCCTCGAATTTTCAGGAACAGGCATTAAACGCGATAGTGATAGGCTTCGTTGGAGCTTTCTCGATGCAAGGGTGTCGCTGCGCGTGATTTTAATAAATTTTATATTCTGATATTTTCGGCAATTTTTCCAAGTGTTTAACCTTAGGATTTTTGATCGTTGCCCCCTTCGTGTATTGAAAACGAGTGGATTTTATTCCGTCGCGTGGAACGTGAATGCGCGGGTGTTCGCTACGTGCAAGATTACGAGACGACGTCCGCGTGCGTTGCGTGCTTTGTGAGTTAGGAGCGATTGAATGTCGGAAAAAGTGTCATTTGAGGTTTTTTCGAAGGCGGAAACAGACGGATCCTCGAATTTTCAGGAACAGGCATGAAACGCGATAGTGATAGGCTTCGTTCGAGCTTTCTCGATGCACGGGCGTCGCTCCGCGTGATTTTAATAATATTTATATTCTTCCATTTTCGCCAATTTTTCCAAGTACCTTAGCATTTTTGATCGTTGCCCCTTTCGTGTAGTGTAAACGAGTGGATGTGATTCCTTTGCGTGGTACGTGAATCCGCTAGTGGTCCGTACGAGCTTGATTACGAGACGACGTCCGCGTTCGTTTCGTGCTTTGTGAGTTAGGAGCGTATGAAGGTCGGAAAAAGTGTCATTTTGAGGACGTTTTCGGTGGCGGAAACAGACCGATCCTCGAATTTTCAGGAATATGTATGAAACGCGATAGTGGTAGGCTTCGTTGGAGCTTTCTCGATGCAAGGGCGTCGCTACGCGTGATTATAATAAATTTTATATTCTGCCATTTTCGGCAATTTTTCCAAGTGTTTCACCTTAGGATTTTTAATCGTTGTCCCCTTCGTGTATTGAAAACGAGTGGATGTGATTCCTTCGCGAGGAAGGTGAATGCGCGGGTGGTCGGTACATGCTTGATTTCGAGACGACGTCCGCGCGCATTACGCGCTTTGTGAGTTAGGAGCGTTTGAAGGTCGGAAAAAGTGTCATTTAGAGGACGTTTTCGGTGGCGGAAACAAACCGATCCTCGAATTTTCAGGAATAGGCATGAAACGCGATAGCGATAGGCTTCGTTGGAGCTTTCTCGATGCTCGGGCATCAATGCGCGTGATTTTAACAAATTTTATATTCTTCCATTTTCGGCAATTTTTCCGAGTGGATACCCTTAGGATTTTTGATCGTTGCCCCCTTCGTGTAGTGAAAACGAGTGGATGTGATTCCTTGGCGTGGAACTTGAATGCGCGGGAGGTCGGTACGTGCTTGATTACGAGACGACGTCCGCGTGCGTTGCGTGCTTTGTGAGTTAGGAGCGTTTAAAGGTCGGTAAAAGTGTCATTTAGAGGACTTTTTCGGTGGCGGAAACAGACGGATCCTCGAATTTTCAGGAATAGGGAGGAAACGCGATAGCGATAGGCTTCGTTGGAGCTTTCTCAATGCACGGGCGTCGCTGCGCGTGATTTTCATATATTTTATATTCTGACATTTTGGGCAATTTTTCCTAGTGTTTAACCTTAGGATTTTTGATCGTTGCCCACTTCGTGTATTGAAAACGAGTGGATGTGATTCCTTGAGGTAAAACGTGAATGCGCGGGTGGTCGGTACGTGCTTGATTACGAGACGACGTCCGCGTGCATTGCGTGCTTCGTGAGTTAGGAGCGTTTGAAGGTCGGAGAATTTCATTTTGAGGACGTTTTCGGTGGCGGAAACAGACCGTTTCTCGAATTTTCAGGAATAGGCATAAAACCCGATAGTTATAGGCTTCGTTGGAGCTTTTTTTGATACACGGGCGTCGCTTCGCGTGATTTTAATAAACTTTATCTTCTAAAATTTTCGGCAATTTTTCCAAGTGTTTACTTACTACCTTAGGATTTTTGATCGTTGCCCCCTTCGTGTATAGATAACGGGTGGATGTGATTCCTTGGCGTAAAACGTGAATGCGCGGGTGATCGGTACGTGCTTGATTACGAGACGACGTCTCATGGCGTTGCGTGCTTTTTGAGTTAGGGGCGTTTAAATGTCGGAAAAAGTGACATTTTGAGGTTTTTTCGGTGGCGGAAACAGACGGTTCATAGAATTTTCAGGAATAGGCATCGAACGCGATAGTGATAGGCTTCGTTGGAGCTTTCTCGTTGCACGGGCGTCGCTGCGCGTGATTTTAATAAATTTTATCTTCTGACATTTTCGGATATTTTTTTCCAAGTGATATTTTTTTACCTTAAGATTTTTGATCGTTGCCCCCTTCGTATATTGAAAACGAGTGGATTTGATTCCTTGGCGTGGAACGTTAATGCGCAGGTGGTCAGTACGTGCTTGATTACGAGACGACGTCCGCGTGCGTTGCGTGCTTTGTGAGTTAGGAGCGTTTGAAGGTCGGTAAAAGTGTCATTTTGAGGACTTTTTTGGTGGCGGAAAAAGACGGATCCTCGAATTTTCAGGAATAGGCATGAAACGCGATAGCGATAGGCTTCGTTGGAGCTTTCTCGATGCTCGGGCATCAATGCGCGTGATTTTAACAAATTTTATATTCTTCCATTTTCGGCAATTTTTCCAAGTGGATACCCTTAGGGATTTTGATCGTTGCCCCCTTCGTGTAGTGAAAACGAGTGGATGTGAATCCTTGGCGTGGAACTGGAATTCGCGGGAGGTCGGTACGTGCATGATTACGAGACGACGTCCGCGTGCGTTGCGTACTTTGTGAGTTAGGAGCGTTTGAATGTCGGAAAAATTGTCATTTTGAGGACGTTTTCGGTGGCGGAAACAGACGGATCCTCGAATTTTCAGGAACAGGCATGAAACGCGATAGTGAAAGGCTTCGTTCGGGCTTTCTCTATACACGGGCGTCGCTGCGCGTGATTTTAATAAATTTTTTATTCTGCCATTTTCGGCAATTTTTCCAAGTGTTAGGATTTTTCCAAGTGTTAGGACCATAGGATTTTTGATCGTTGCCACATTCGTGTATTGAAAACGAGTGGATGTGATTCCTTCGCGTGGAACTTGAATGCGCGGGTGGTCGGTACATGCTTGATTAAGAGACGAAGTCTGCGTGCGTTTCGTGCTTTGTGAGTTAGGAGCGTTTGAAGGTCGGAAAAAGTGTCATTTTGAAAACGTTTTCGCTGGCGGAAACCGACCGATCCTCGAATTTTCAGGAACAGGCATGGAACGCGATAGTGATAGGCTTCGTTCGAGCTTTCTCGAAGCACGGGCGTCGCTTCGCGTGATTTTAATAAATTTTATATTCTGACATTTTCAGCAATTTTTCCAAGTGGATCAACCTTAGGATTTTTGATCGTTGCCCCCTTAGTGTAGTGAAAACGAGTGGATGTGATACCTTGGCGTGGAACGTGAATGCGCGGGTGGTCGGTACGTGCTTGATTACGAGACGACGTCCGCGTGCGTTGCGTGCCTTGTGAGTTAGGAGCGCTTGAAGGTCGGAAAAAGTGTCATTTTGAGGTTTTTTCGGTAGCGGAAACAGACGGTTCATAGAATTTTCAGGAATAGGCATCGAATGCGATAGTGATAGGCTTCGTTGGAGCTTTCTCGATGCACGGGCGTCGCTGCGCGTGATTTTAATAAATTTTATCTTCTGACATTTTCGGCAATTTTTCCAAGTGTTTAACCTTAGGATTTTTGATCGTTACCCCCTTCGTGTAATGAAAACGAGTGGATGTGATTCCTTATCGTGGTACGTGAATCCGCTAGTGGTCCGTACGTTCTTGATTACGAGACGACGTCCGCGTGCGTTTCGTGCTTTGTGAGTTAGGAGCGTTTGAAGGTCGGAAAAGGTGTCATTTTGAGGAAGTTTTCGGTGGCGGAAACAGACCGAGCCTCGAATTTTCAGGAATAGGCATGAAACGCGATAGTGATATGCTTCGTTGGAGCTTTCTCGATGCAAGGGTGTCGCTGCGCGTGATTTTAATAAATATTATATTCTGCCATTTTCGGCATTTTTTCCAACCTTAGGATTTGTGATCGTTGCCCCCTTCTTGTGTTGAAAACGAGTGGATGTGATTCCTTCGCGTGGACCGTGAATGCGCGGGTGGTCGGTACGTGCTTGTTTACGAGACGACGTCCGCGTGCGTTTCGTGCTTTGTGAGTTAGGAGCGTTTGAAGGTTGGAAAAAGTGTAATTTTGAGGACGTTTTCGGTGGCGGAAACAGACCTATCCTCGAATTTTCAGGAACAGGCATGAAACGCGATAGTGATGGGCTTCGTTGGAGCTTTTTTGATGCACGGGCGTCGCTTCGCGTGATTTTAATAAATTTTATCTTCTAACATTTTCGGCAATTTTTCCAAGTGTTTAACCTTAGGATTTTTGATCGTTGCCCCTTCGTGTAGTGAAAACGAGTGGATGTGATTCCTTGGCGTAGAACGTGAATGCGCGGGTAGTAGGTTCGTGCTTGATTACGAGGCGACGTCCGCGTGCGTATCGTGCTTTGTGAGTTAGGAGCATTTAAATGTCGGAATAAATGTCATTTTGAGGTTTTTTCGGTGGCGGAAACAGACGGTTCATAGAATTTTCAGGAATAGGCATCGAACGCGATAGTGATAGGCTTCGTTGGAGCTTTCTCGATGCACGGGCGTCGCTGCGCGTGATTTTAATAAATTTTATCTTCTGACATTTTCGACAATTTCTCCAAACCTTAGGATTTTTGATCGTTGCCCCCTTAGTGTAGTGAAAACGAGTGGATGTGATACCTTGGCGTGGAACGTGAATGCGCGGGTGGTCGGTACGTGCTTGATTACGAGACGACGTCTCAAGGCGTTGCGTGCTTTGTGAGTTAGGAGCGTTTTAATGTCGGAAAAAATTTCATTTTGAGGTTTTTTCGGTGGCGGAAACAGACGGTTCATAGAATTTTCAGGAATAGGCATCGAACGCGATAGTGATAGGCTTCGTTGGAGCTTTCTCGATGCACGGGATGCAACTTAGGATTTTTTATCGTTACCCCCTTCGTGTAGTGAAAATGAGTGGATGTGATTCCTTGGCGTAAAACGTGAATGCGCGGGTGGTCGGTACGTGCTTGATTACGAGACGACGTCTCAAGGCGTTGCGTGCTTTGTGTGTTAGGAGTGTTTGAATGTCGGAAAAAGTGTCATTTTGAGGTTTTTTCGGTGGCGGAAACAGACGGTTCATAGAATTTCCAGGAATAGGCATCGAACGCGATAGTGATAGGCTTCGTTGGAGCTTCCTCGATGCTTGGGCGTCGCTGCGCGTGATTTTAATAAATTTTATATTCTGCCATTTTTGGCAATTTTTCCAAGTGTTAGGATTTTTTAAAGTGATAGGACCTTAGGATTTTTGATCGTTGCCTCCTTCGTGTATTGAAAACGAGTAGGATGTGATTCCTTGGCGTGGAACGTGAATGCGCAGGTGGTCAGTACGTGCTTGACTACGAGACGACGTCCGCGTGCGTTGCGTGCTTTGTGAGTTAGGAGCGTTTGAAGGTCGGTAAAAGTGTCATTTTGAGGACTTTTTCGGTGGCGGAAAAAGACGGATCCTCGAATTTTCAGGAATAGGCATGAAACGCGATAGCGATAGGCTTCGTTGGAGCTTTCTCGATGCTCGGGCATCAATGCGCGTGATTTTAACAAATTTTATATTCTTCCATTTTCGGCAATTTTTCCAAGTGGATACCGTTAGGATTTTTAATCGTTGCCCCCTTCGTGTAGTGAAAACGAGTGGATGTGATTCCTTGGCGTGGAACTTGAATGCGCGGGAGGTCGGTACGTGCTTGATTACGAGACGACGTCCGCGTGCGTTGCGTGCTTTGTGAGTTAGGAGCGTTTGAAGGTCGGTAAAAGTGTCATTTTGAGGAAGTTTTCGATGGCGGAAACAGACCGATCCTCGAATTTTCAGGAATAGGCATGAAACGCGATAGTGATAGGCTTCGTTGGAGCTTTCTCGATGCAAGGGTGTCTCTGCGCGTGATTTTAATAAATTTTATATTCTGCCATTTTCGGCATTTTTTCCAACCTTAGGATTTTTGATCGTTGCCCCTTCGTGTAGTGAAAACGAGTGGATGTGATTCCTTGGCGTGGAACGTGAATGCGCGGGTAGTAGGTACGTGCTTGTGTACGAGACGACGTCCGCGTGCGAATCGTGCTTTGTGAGTTAGGAGCGTTTAAAGGTCGGAAAAAGTGTCATTTTGAGGTTTTTTCGGTGGCGGAAACAGACGGTTCATAGAATTTTCAGGAATAGGCATCGAACGCGATAGTGATAGGCTTCGTTGGAGCTTTCTCGATGCACGGGCGTCGCTGCTCGAAATTTTAATAAATTTTATCTTCTGACATTTTCGGCAATTTCTCCAAACCTTAGGATTTTTGATCGTTGCCCCCTTCGTGTATTGAAAACGAGTGGATGTGATTCCTTGGCGTAAAACTTAAATGCCGGGTGGTCGGCACGTGCTTGTTTACGAGACGACGTCTCAAGGCGTTGCGTGCTTTGTGAGTTTGGAGCGTTTTAATGTCGGAAAAAATTTCATTTTGAGGTTTTTTCGGTGGCGGAAACAGACGGTTCATAGAATTTTCAGGAATAGGCATCGAACGCGAAAGTGATAGGCTTCGATGGAGCTTTCTCGATGCACAGGATGCACCTTAGGATTTTTTATCGTTACCCCCTTCGTGTAGTGAAAACGAGTGGATGTGATTCCTTGGCGTAAGACGTGAATGCGCGGGTGGTCTGTACGTGCTTGATTACGAGACGACTTCTCAAGGCGTTGCGTGCTTTGTGTGTTAGGAGCGTTTGAATGTCGGAAAAAGTGTCATTTTGAGGTTTTTTCGGTGGCGGAAACAGACGGTTCATAGAATTTCCAGGAATAGGCATCAAACGCGATAGTGATAGTCTTCGTTGGAGCTTTCTCGATGCTTGGGCGTCGCTGCGCGTGATTTTAATAAATTTTATATTCTGCCATTTTCGGATATTTTTCCAAGTGTTAGGATTTTTCCAAGTCATAGGACCTTAGGATTTTTGATCGTTGCCTCCTTCGTGTATTGAAAACGAGTAGGATGTGATTCCTTGGCGTGGAACGTGAATGCGCATGTGGTCAGTACGTGCTTGATTACGAGACGACGTCCGCGTGCGTTGCGTGCTTTGTGAGTTAGGAGCGTTTGAAGGTCGGTAAAAGTGTCATTTTGAGGACTTTTTCGGTGGCGGAAACAGACGGATCCTCGAATTTTCAGGAATAGGCATGAAACGCGATAGCGATAGGCTTCGTTGGAGCTTTCTCGTAGCTCGGGCATCAATGCGCGTGATTTTAATAAATTTTATCTTCTGACATTTTCGGCAATTTTTCCAAGTGTTTAACATTAGGATTTTTGATCGTTGCCCCCATCGTGTAGTGAAAACGAGTGGATGTGATTCCTTGGCGTAAAACATAAATGCGCGGGTGGTCGGTACATGCTTGATTACGAGACGACGTCTCAAGGCGTACCGTGCTTTGTGAGTTAGGAGCGTTTGAAGTTCGGAAAAAGTGTCATTTTGGAAACGTTTTCGGTGGCGGAAACAGACCGATCCTCGAATTTTCAGGAACAGGCATGAAACGCGATAGTGATAGGCTTCGTTGGAGCTTTCTCGATGCACAGGCGTCGCTGCGCGTGATTTTAATAAATTTTATCTTCTGACATTTTCGGCAATTTTTGCAAATGTTTAACCTTAGGATTTTTGATCGTATCCCCTTCGTGTATTGAAAACGGGTAGATGTGATTCCTTGGCGTAGAACGTGAATGCGCGGGTAGTAGGTACGTGCTTGATTACGAGACGACGTCTCAAGGCGTAACGTGCTTTGTGAGTTAGGAGCGTTTCAATGTCGGAAAAAGTGACATTTTGAGGTTTTTTCGGTATCGGAAACAGACGGTTCATAGAATTTTCAGGAATAGGCATCGAATGCGATAGTGATAGGCTTCGTTGGAGCTTTCTCGATGCACGGGCGTCGCTGCGCGTGATTTTAATAAATTTTATCTTCTTACATTTTCGGCAATTTTTCCAAGTGTTTAACCTTAGGATTTTTGATCGTTGCCCGCATCGTGTAGTGAAAACGAGTGGATGTGATTCCTTGGCGTAAAACGTGAATGCGCGGGTGGTCGGTACATGCTTGATTACGAGACGACGTCTCAAGGCGTTGCGTGCTTTGTGAGTTAGGAGCGTTTGAATGTCGGAAAAAGTGTCATTTTGAGGTTTTTTCGGTGGCGGAAACAGACGGTTCATAGAATTTTCAGGAATAGGCAGCGAACGCGATAGTGATAGGCTTCGTTGGAGCTTTCTCGATGCACGGGCGTCGCTGCGCGTGATTTTAATAAATTTTATCTTCTGACATTTTCGGCAATTTTTCCAAGTGTTTAACCTTAGGATTTTTGATCGTTACCCCCTTCGTGTAATGAAAACGAGTGGATAAGATTCCTTGTCGTGGTACGTGAATGCGCAGGTGGTCAGTACGTGCTTGATTACGAGACGACGTCCGCGTGCGTTGCGTGCTTGGTGAGTTAGGAGCGTTTGAAGGTCGGTAAAAGTGTCATTTTGAGGACTTTTTCGGTGGCAAAAACAGACGGATCCTCGAATTTTCAGGAATAGGCATGAAACGCGATAGCGATAGGCTTCGTTGGTGCTTTCTCGATGCACGGGCGTCGCTGCGCGAGATTTTAATAAATTTTATCTTCTGACATTTTCGGCAATTTTTCCAAGTGTTTAACCTTAGGATTTTTGATCGATACACCTTTCGTGTAGTGAAAACGAGTGGATGTGATTCCTTGGCGTAAAACGTGAATGCGCGGGTGGTCGGTACGTGCTTGATTACGAGACGACTTCTCAAGGCGTTGCGTGCTTTGTTTGTTAGGAGTGTTTGAATGTCGGAAAAAGTTTCATTTTGAGGTTTTTTCGGTGGCGGAAACAGACGGTTCATAGAATTTTCAGGAAAAGGCATCGAACGCGATAGTGATAGGCTTCGTTGGAGCTTTCTCGATGCACGGCCGTCGCTGCGCGTTATTTTAATAAATTTTATCGTCTGACATTTTCGGCAATTTTTCCAAGTGTTTAACCTTAGGATTTTTGATCCTTGCCCGCATCGTGTAGTGAAAACGAGTGAATGTGATTCCTAGGCGTAAAACGTGAATGCGCGGGTGGTCGGTACATGCTTGATTACGAGACGACTTCTCAAGGCGTTGCGTGCTTTGTGTGTTAGGAGCGTTTGAATGTCGGAAAAAGTTTCATTTTGAGGTTTTTTCGGTGGCGGAAACAGACGGTTCATAGAATTTTCAGGAATAGGCAGCGAACGCGATAGTGATAGGCTTCGTTGGAGCTTTCTCGATGCACGGGCGTCGCTGCGCGTGATTTTAATAAATTTTATCTTCTGACATTTTCGGCAATTTTTCCAAGTGTTTAACCTTAGGATTTTTGATCGTTACCCCCTTCGTGTAATGAAAACGAGTGGATGCTATTCCTTGTCGTGGTACGTGAATCCGCTAGTGGTCCGAACGTGCTTGATTACGAGACGACGTCCGCGTGCGTTTCGTGCTTTGTGAGTTAGGAGCATTTGAAGGTCGGAAAAGGTGTCATTTTGAGGAAGTTTTCGATGGCGGAAACAGACCGATCCTCGAATTTTCAGGAATAGGCATGAAACGCGATAGTGATAGGCTTCGTTGGAGCTTTCTCGATGCAAGGGTGTCGCTGCGCGTGATTTTAATAAATTTTATATTCTGCCATTTTCGGCATTTTTTCCAACCTTAGGATTTTTGATCGTTGCCCCTTCGTGTAGTGAAAACGAGTGGATGTGATTCCTTGGCGTGGAACGTGAATGCGCAGGTAGTAGGTACGTGCTTGATTACGAGACGATGTCCGCGTGCGTTGCGTGCTTTGTGAGTTAGGAGCGTTTAAAGGTCGGAAAAAGTGTCATTTTGAGGTTTTTTCGGTGGCGGAAACAGACGGTTCATAGAATTTTCAGGAATAGGCATCGAACGCGATAGTGATAGGCTTCGTTGGAGCTTTCTCGATGCACGGGCGTCGCTGCTCGAAATTTTAATAAATTTTATCTTCTGACATTTTCGGCAATTTCTCCAAACCTTAGGATTTTTGATCGTTGCCCCCTTCGTGTATTGAAAACGAGTGGATGTGATTCCTTGGCGTGAAACGTAAATGCCGGGTGGTCGGTACGTGCTTGTTTACGAGACGACGTCTCAAGGCGTTGCGTGCTTTGTGAGTTTGGAGCGTTTTAATGTCGGAAAAAATTTCATTTTGAGGTTTTTTCGGTGGCGGAAACAGACGGTTCATAGAATTTTCAGGAATAGGCATCGAACGCGATAGTGATAGGCTTCGTTGAAGCTTTCTCGATGTACGGGCGTCGCTGCGCGTGATTTTAATAAATTTTATCTTCTGACATTTTCGGCAATTTTTCCAAGTGTTTAACCTTAGGATTTTTGATCGTTGCCCCCTTCGTGTATTGAAAACGAGTGGATGTGATTCCTTGAGGTAAAACGTGAATGCGCGGGTGGTCGGTACGTGCTTGATTACGAGACGACGTCCGCGTGCATTGCGTGCTTCGTGAGTTAGGAGCGTTTGAAGGTCGGAGAAGTGTCATTTTGAGGACGTTTTCGGTGGCGGAAACAGACCGTTTCTCGAATTTTCAGGAATAGGCATAAAACCCGATAGTTATAGGCTTCGTTGGAGCTTTTTTTGATACACGGGCGTCGGCGTGATTTTAATAAACTTTATCTTCTAAAATTTTCGGCAATTTTTCCTGTGTTTACTTACTACCTTAGGATTTTTGATCGTTGCCCCCTTCGTGTATTGATAACGGGTGGATGTGATTCCTTGGCGTAAAACGTGAATGCGCGGGTGATCGGTACGTGCTTGATTACGAGACGACGTCTCAAGGCGTTGCGTGCTTTTTGAGTTAGGGGCGTTTAAATGTCGGAAAAAGTGACATTTTGAGGTTTTTTCGGTGGCGGAAACAGACGGTTCATAGAATTTTCAGGAATAGGCATCTAACGCGATAGTGATAGGCTTCGTTGGAGCTTTCTCGTTGCACGGGCGTCGCTGCGCGTGATTTTAATAAATTTTATCTTCTGACATTTTCGGATATTTTTTTCCAAGTGATATTTTTTTACCTTAAGGTTTTTGATCGTTGCCCCCTTCGTATATTGAAAACGAGTGGATTTGATTCCCTTGCGTGGAACGTTAATGCGCAGGTGGTCAGTACGTGCTTGATTACGAGACGACGTCCGCGTGCGTTGCGTGCTTTGTGAGTTAGGAGCGTTTGAAGGTCGGTAAAAGTGTCATTTTGAGGACTTTTTTGGTGGCGGAAAAAGACGGATCCTCGAATTTTCAGGAATAGGCATGAAACGCGATAGCGATAGGCTTCGTTGGAGCTTTCTCGATGCTCGGGCATCAATGCGCGTGATTTTAACAAATTTTATATTCTTCCATTTTCGGCAATTTTTCCAAGTGGATACCCTTAGGGATATTGATCGTTGCCCCCTTCGTGTAGTGAAAACGAGTGGATGTGATTCCTTGGCGTGGAACTGGAATGCGCGGGAGGTCGGTACGTGCTTGATTACGAGACGACGTCCGCGTGCGTTTCGTGCTTTGTGAGTTAGGAGCGTTTGAATGTCGGAAAAAGTGTCATTTTGAGGACGTTTTCGGTGGCGGAAACAGACGGATCCTCGAATTTTCAGGAACAGGCATGAAAGGCGATAGTGAAAGGCTTCGTTCGGGCTTTCTCTATACACGGGCGTCGCTGCGCGTGATTTTAATAAATTTTTTATTCTGCCATTTTCAGCAATTTTTCCAAGTGTTAGGATTTTTCCAAGTGTTAGGACCATAGGATTTTTGATCGTTGCCACATTCGTGTATTGAAAACGAGTGGATGTGATTCCTTCGCGTGGAACTTGAATGCGCGGGTGGTCGGTACATGCTTGATTAAGAGACGAAGTCTGCGTGCGTTTCGTGCTTTGTGAGTTAGGAGCGTTTGAAGGTCGGAAAAAGTGTCATTTTGAAAACGTTTTCGCTGGCGGAAACCGACCGATCCTCGAATTTTCAGGAACAGGCATGGAACGCGATAGTGATAGGCTTCGTTCGAGCTTTCTCGAAGCACGGGCGTCGCTTCGCGTGATTTTAATAAATTTTATATTCTGACATTTTCAGCAATTTTTCCAAGTGGATCAACCTTAGGATTTTTGATCGTTGCCCCCTTAGTGTAGTGAAAACGAGTGGATGTGATACCTTGGCGTGGAACGTGAATGCGCGGGTGGTCGGTACGTGCTTGATTACGAGACGACGTCCGCGTGCGTTGCGTCCTTTGTGAGTTAGGAGCGCTTGAAGGTCGGAAAAAGTGTCATTTTGAGGTTTTTTCGGTAGCGGAAACAGACGGTTCATAGAATTTTCAGGAATAGGCATCGAATGCGATAGTGATAGGCTTCGTTGGAGCTTTCTCGATGCACGGGCGTCGCTGCGCGTGAATTTTTGATCGTTGCCCCCTTCGTGTATTGATAACGGGTGGATGTGATTCCTTGGCGTAAAACGTGAATGCGCGGGTGGCCGGTACGTGCTTGATTACGAGACGACGTCTGAAGGCGTTGCGTGCTTCGTGAGTTAGGAGCGTTTCAATGTCGGAAAAAGTGTCATTTTGAGGTTTTTTCTTTGGCGGAAATAGACGGTTCATAGATATTTCAGGAATAGGCATCGAACGCGATAGCGATAGGCTTCGTTGGAGCTTTCTCGATGCACGGGCGTCGCTGCGCGTGATTTTAATAAATTTTATCTTCTGACATTTTCGGCAATTTTTCCAACCTTAGGATTTTTGATCGTTGCCCCTTCGTGTAGTGAAAACGAGTGGATGTGATTCCTTGGCGTAGAACGTGAATGCGCGGGTAGTAGGTACGTGCTTGATTACGAGACGTCGTCCGCGTGCGTTGCGTGCTTTGTGAGTTAGGAGCGTTTAAATGTCGGAATAAATGTCATTTTGAGGTTTTTTCGGTGGCGGAAACAGACGGTTCATAGAATTTTCAGGAATAGGCATTGAACGCGATAGTGATAGGCTTCGTTGGAGCTTTCTCGATGCACGGGCGTCGCTGCGCGTGATTTTAATAAATTTTATCTTCTGACATTTTCGACAATTTCTCCAAACCTTAGGATTTTTGATCGTTGCCCCCTTCGTGTATTGAAAACGAGTGGATGTGATTCCTTGGCGTAAAAAGTAAATGCGCGGGTGGTCGGTACGTGCTTGTTTACGAGACGACGTCTCAAGGCGTTGCGTGCTTTGTGAGTTAGGAGCGTTTTAATGTCGGAAAAAATTTCATTTTTAGGTTTTTTCGGTGGCGGGAACAGACGGTTCATAGAATTTTCAGGAATAGGCATCGAACGCGATAGTGATAGGCTTCGTTGGAGCTTTCTCGATGCACGGGATGCACCTTAGGATTTTTTATCGTTATCCCCTTCGTGTAGTGAAAACGAGTGGATGTGATTCCTTGGCGTAAAACGTGAATGCGCGGGTGGTCGGTACGTGCTTGATTACGAGACGACGTCTCAAGGCGTTGCGTGCTTTGTGAGTTAGGAGCGTTTCAATGTCGGAAAAAGTGTCATTTTGAGGTTTTTTCGGTGGCGGAAACAGACGGTTCATAGAATTTCCAGGAATAGGCATCGAACGCAATAGTGATAGGCTTCGTTGGAGCTTTCTCGATGCTTGGGCGTCGCTGCGCGTGATTTTAATAAATTTTATATTCTGCCATTTTCGGCAATTTTTCCAAGTGTTAGGATTTTTCCAAGTGATAGGACCTTAGGATTTTTGATCGTTGCCTCCTTCGTGTATTGAAAACGAGTAGGATGTGATTCCTTGGCGTGGAACGTGAATGCGCAGGTGGTCAGTACGTGCTTGATTACGAGACGACGTCCGCGTGCGTTGCGTGCTTTGTGAGTAAGGAGCGTTTGAAGGTCGGTAAAAGTGTCATTTTGAGGACTTTTTCGGTGGCGGAAACCGACGGATCCTCGAATTTTCAGGAATAGGCATGAAACGCGATAGCGATAGGCTTCGTTGGAGCTTTCTCGATGCTCGGGCATCAATGCGCTTATTTTAACAAATTTTATATTCTTCCATTTTCGGCAATTTTTCCAAGTGGATACCCTTAGGATTTTTGATCGTTGCCCCCTTCGTGTAGTGAAAATGAATGGATGTGATTCCTTGGCGTGGAACTTGAATGCGCGGGAGGTCGATACGTGCTTGATTACGAGACGACGTCCGCGTGCGTTGCGTGCTTTGTGAGTTAGGAGCGTTCAAAGGTCGGTAAAAGTGTCATTTAGAGGACTTTTTCGGTGGCGGAAACAGACGGATCCTCGAATTTTCAGGAATAGGCAAGAAACGCGATAGCGATAGGCTTCGTTGGAGCTTTCTCAATGCACGGGCGTCGCTGCGCGTGATTTTCATAAATTTTATATTCTGACATTTTGGGCAATTTTTCCTAGTGTTTAACCTTAGGATTTTTGATCCTTGCCCGCATCGTGTAGTGAAAACGAGTGAATGTGATTCCTAGGCGTAAAACGTGAATGCGCGGGTGGTCGGTACATGCTTGATTACGAGACGACTTCTCAAGGCGTTGCGTGCTTTCTGTGTTAGGAGCGTTTGAATGTCGGAAAAAGTTTCATTTTGAGGTTTTTTCGGTGGCGGAAACAGACGGTTCATAGAATTTTCAGGAATAGGCAGCGAACGCGATAGTGATAGGCTTCGTTGGAGCTTTCTCGATGCACGGGCGTCGCTGCGCGTGATTTTAATAAATTTTATCTTCTGACATTTTCGGCAATTTCTCCAAACCTTAGGATTTTTGATCGTTGCCCCCTTCGTGTATTGAAAACGAGTGGATGTGATTCCTTGGCGTAAAACGTAAATGCCGGGTTGTCGGTACGTGCTTGTTTACGAGACGACGTCTCAAGGCGTTGCGTGCTTTGTGAGTTTGGAGCGTTTTAATGTCGGAAAAAATTTCATTTTGAGGTTTTTTCGGTGGCGGAAACAGACGGTTCATAGAATTATCAGGAATAGGCATCGAACGCGATAGTGATAGGCTTCGTTGAAGCTTTCTCGATGCACGGGCGTCGCTGCGCGTGATTTTAATAAATTTTATCTTCTGACATTTTCGGCAATTTTTCCAAGTGTTTAACC
Organism: Ceriagrion tenellum; assembly: GCA_963169105.1. Taxonomy (NCBI): domain Eukaryota; kingdom Metazoa; phylum Arthropoda; class Insecta; order Odonata; family Coenagrionidae; genus Ceriagrion; species Ceriagrion tenellum. Next base: position 26,615,123 of record OY720641.1, on the reverse strand, counting down.
TTAGGATTTTTGATCGTTGCCCCCTTCGTGTATTGAAAAAGAGTGGATGTGATTCCTTGAGGTAAAACGTGAATGCGCGGGTGGTCGGTACGTGCTTGATTACGAGACGACGTCCGCGTGCATTGCGTGCTTCGTGAGTTAGGAGCGTTTGAAGGTCGGAGAAGTGTCATTTTGAGGACGTTTTCGGTGGCGGAAACAGACCGTTTCTCGAATTTTCAGGAATAGGCATAAAACCCGATAGTTATAGGCTTCGTTGGAGCTTTTCTTGATACACGGGCGTCGCTTCGCGTGATTTTAATAAACTTTATCTTCTAAAATTTTCGGCAATTTTTCCAAGTGTTTACTTACTACCTTAGGATTTTTGATCGTTGCCCCCTTCGTGTATTGATAACGGGTGGATGTGATTCCTTGGCGTAAAACGTGAATGCGCGGGTGATCGGTACGTGCTTGATTACGAGACGACGTCTCAAGGCGTTGCGTGCTTTTTGAGTTAGGGGCGTTTAAATGTCGGAAAAAGTGACATTTTGAGGTTTTTTCGGTGGCGGAAACAGACGGTTCATAGAATTTTCAGGAATAGGCATCGAACGCGATAGTGATAGGCTTCGTTGGAGCTTTCTCGTTGCACGGGCGTCGCTGCGCGTGATTTTAATAAATTTTATCTTCTGACATTTTCGGATATTTTTTTCCAAGTGATATTTTTTTACCTTAAGATTTTTGATCGTTGCCCCCTTCGTATATTGAAAACGAGTGGATTTGATTCCTTGGCGTGGAACGTTAATGCGCAGGTGGTCAGTACGTGCTTGATTACGAGACGACGTCCGCGTGCGTTGCGTGCTTTGTGAGTTAGGAGCGTTTGAAGGTCGGTAAAAGTGTCATTTTGAGGACTTTTTTGGTGGCGGAAAAAGACGGATCCTCGAATTTTCAGGAATAGGCATGAAACGCGATAGCGATAAGCTTCGTTGGAGCTTTCTCGATGCTCGGGCATCAATGCGCGTGATTTTAACAAATTTTATATTCTTCCATTTTCGGCAATTTTTCCAAGTGGATACCCTTAGGGATTTTGATCGTTGCCCCCTTCGTGTAGTGAAAACGAGTGGATGTGATTCCTTGGCGTGGAACTGGAATGCGCGGGAGGTCGGTACGTGCTTGATTACGAGACGACGTCCGCGTGCGTTTCGTGCTTTGTGAGTTAGGAGCGTTTGAATGTCGGAAAAAGTGTCATTTTGAGGACGTTTTCGGTGGCGGAAACAGACGGATCCTCGAATTTTCAGGAACAGACATGAAAGGCGATAGTGAAAGGCTTCGTTCGGGCTTTCTCTATACACGGGCGTCGCTGCGCGTGATTTTAATAAATTTTTTATTCTGCCATTTTCGGCAATTTTTCCAAGTGTTAGGATTTTTCCAAGTGTTAGGACCATAGGATTTTTGATCGTTGCCACATTCGTGTATTGAAAACGAGTGGATGTGATTCCTTCGCGTGGAACTTGAATGCGCGGGTGGTCGGTACATGCTTGATTAAGAGACGAAGTCTGCGTGCGTTTCGTGCTTTGTGAGTTAGGAGCGTTTGAAGGTCGGAAAAAGTGTCATTTTGAAAACGTTTTCGCTGGCGGAAACCGACCGATCCTCGAATTTTCAGGAACAGGCATGGAACGCGATAGTGATAGGCTTCGTTCGAGCTTTCTCGAAGCACGGGCGTCGCTTCGCGTGATTTTAATAAATTTTATATTCTGACATTTTCAGCAATTTTTCCAAGTGGATCAACCTTAGGATTTTTGATCGTTGCCCCCTTAGTGTAGTGAAAACGAGTGGATGTGATACCTTGGCGTGGAACGTGAATGCGCGGGTGGTCGGTACCTGCTTGATTACGAGACGACGTCCGCGTGCGTTGCGTCCTTTGTGAGTTAGAAGCGCTTGAAGGTCGGAAAAAGTGTCATTTTGAGGTTTTTTCGGTAGCGGAAACAGACGGTTCATAGAATTTTCAGGAATAGGCATCGAATGCGATAGTGATAGGCTTCGTTGGAGCTTTCTCGATGCACGGGCGTCGCTGCGCGTGAATTTTTGATCGTTGCCCCCTTCGTGTATTGATAACGGGTGGATGTGATTCCTTGGCGTAAAACGTGAATGCGCGGGTGGCCGGTACGTGCTTGATTACGAGACGACGTCTGAAGGCGTTGCGTGCTTCGTGAGTTAGGAGCGTTTCAATGTCGGAAAAAGTGTCATTTTGAGATTTTTTCTTTGGCGGAAATAGACGGTTCATAGATATTTCAGGAATAGGCATCGAACGCGATAGCGATAGGCTTCGTTGGAGCTTTCTCGATGCACGGGCGTCGCTGCGCGTGATTTTAATAAATTTTATCTTCTGACATTTTCGGCAATTTTTCCAACCTTAGGATTTTTGATCGTTGCCCCTTCGTGTAGTGAAAACGAGTGGATGTGATTCCTTGGCGTAGGACGTGAATGCGCGGGTAGTAGGTACGTGCTTGATTACGAGACGTCGTCCGCGTGCGTTGCGTGCTTTGTGAGTTAGGAGCGTTTAAATGTCGGAATAAATGTCATTTTGAGGTTTTTTCGGTGGCGGAAACAGACGGTTCATAGAATTTTCAGGAATAGGCATTGAACGCGATAGTGATAGGCTTCGTTGGAGCTTTCTCGATGCACGGGCGTCGCTGCGCGTGATTTTAATAAATTTTATCTTCTGACATTTTCGACAATTTCTCCAAACCTTAGGATTTTTGATCGTTGCCCCCTTCGTGTATTGAAAACGAGTGGATGTGATTCCTTGGCGTAAAACGTAAATGCGCGGGTGGTCGGTACGTGCTTGTTTACGAGACGACGTCTCAAGGCGTTGCGTGCTTTGTGAGTTAGGAGCGTTTTAATGTCGGAAAAAATTTCATTTTTAGGTTTTTTCGGTGGCGGGAACAGACGGTTCATAGAATTTTCAGGAATAGGCATCGAACGCGATAGTGATAGGCTTCGTTGGAGCTTTCTCGATGCACGGGATGCACCTTAGGATTTTTTATCGTTATCCCCTTCGTGTAGTGAAAACGAGTGGATGTGATTCCTTGGCGTAAAACCTGAATGCGCGGGTGGTCGGTACGTGCTTGATTACGAGACGACGTCTCAAGGCGTTGCGTGCTTTGTGAGTTAGGAGCGTTTCAATGTCGGAAAAAGTGTCATTTTGAGGTTTTTTCGGTGGCGGAAACAGACGGTTCATAGAATTTCCAGGAATAGGCATCGAACGCAATAGTGATAGGCTTCGTTGGAGCTTTCTCGATGCTTGGGCGTCGCTGCGCGTGATTTTAATAAATTTTATATTCTGCCATTTTCGGCAATTTTTCCAAGTGTTAGGATTTTTCCAAGTGATAGGACCTTAGGATTTTTGATCGTTGCCTCCTTCGTGTATTGAAAACGAGTAGGATGTGATTCCTTGGCGTGGAACGTGAATGCGCAGGTGGTCAGTACGTGCTTGATTACGAGACGACGTCCGCGTGCGTTGCGTGCTTTGTGAGTAAGGAGCGTTTGAAGGTCGGTAAAAGTGTCATTTTGAGGACTTTTTCGGTGGCGGAAACCGACGGATCCTCGAATTTTCAGGAATAGGCATGAAACGCGATAGCGATAGGCTTCGTTGGAGCTTTCTCGATGCTCGGGCATCAATGCGCGTGATTTTAACAAATTTTATATTCTTCCATTTTCGGCAATTTTTCCAAGTGGATACCCTTAGGATTTTTGATCGTTGCCCCCTTCGTGTAGTGAAAATGAATGGATGTGATTCCTTGGCGAGGAACTTGAATGCGCGGGAGGTCGATACGTGCTTGATTACGAGACGACGTCCGCGTGCGTTGCGTGCTTTGTGAGTTAGGAGCGTTCAAAGGTCGGTAAAAGTGTCATTTAGAGGACTTTTTCGGTGGCGGAAACAGACGGATCCTCGAATTTTCAGGAATAGGCAAGAAACGCGATAGCGATAGGCTTCGTTGGAGCTTTCTCAATGCACGGGCGTCGCTGCGCGTGATTTTCATAAATTTTATATTCTGACATTTTGGGCAATTTTTCCTAGTGTTTAACCTTAGGATTTTTGATCGTTGCCCCTTTCGTGTAGTGTAAACGAGTGGATGTGATTCCTTGGCGTGGTACGTGAATCCGCTAGTGGTCCGTACGTGCTTGATTACGAGACGACGTCCGTGTGCGTTGCGTGCTTTGTGAGTTAGGAGCGTTTGAATGTCGGAAAAAGTGTCATTTTGAGGTTTTTTCGGTGGCGGAAATGGACGGTTCATAGAATTTTCACGAATAGGCATCGAACGCGATAGTGATAGGCTTCGTTGGTGCTCTCTCGATGCACGGGCGTCGCTGCGCGAGATTTTAATAAATGTTATCTTCTGACATTTTCGGCAATTTTTCCAAGTGTTTAACCTTAGGATTTTTGATCGATACCCCTTTCGTGTAGTGAAAACGAGTGGATGTGATTCCTTGGCGTAAAACGTGAATGCGCGGGTGGTCGGTACGTGCTTGATTACGAGACGACTTCTCAAGGCGTTGCGTGCTTTGTGTGTTAGGAGCGTTTGAATGTCGGAAAAAGTGTCATTTTGAGGTTTTTTCGGTGGCGGAAACAGACGGTTCATAGAATTTTCAGGAATAGGCATCGAACGCGATAGTGATAGGCTTCGTTGGAGCTTTCTCGATGCACGGCCGTCGCTGCGCGTTATTTTAATAAATTTTATCTTCTGACATTTTCGGCAATTTTTCCAAGTGTTTAACCTTAGGATTTTTGATCGTTACCCCCTTCGTGTAATGAAAACGAGTGGATGTGATTCCTTGTCGTGGTACGTGAATCCGCTAGTGGTCCGTACGTGCTTGAAATCGAGACGACGTCCGCGTGCGTTTCGTGCTTTGTGAGTTAGGAGCGTTTGAAGGTCGGAAAAGGTGTCATTTTGAGGAAGTTTTCGGTGGCGGAAACAGACCGATCCTCGAATTTTCAGGAATAGGCATGAAACGCGATAGTGATAGGCTTCGTTGGAGCTTTCTCGATGCAAGGGTGTCGCTGCGCGTGATTTTAATAAATTTTATATTCTGCCATTTTCGGCATTTTTTCCAACCTTAGGATTTGTGATCGTTGCCCCCTTCTTGTGTTGAAAACGAGTGGATGTGATTCCTTCGCGTGGAACGTGAATGCGCGGGTGGTCGGTACGTGCTTGATTACGAGACGACGTCCGCGTGCGTTTCGTGCTTTGTGAGTTAGGAGCGTTTGAAGGTCGGAAAAAATGTCATTTTGAGGACGTTTTCGGTGGCGGAAACAGACCTATCCTCGAATTTTCAGGAACAGGCATGAAACGCGATAGTGATAGGCTTCGTTGGAGCTTTCTCGATGCAAGGGTGTCGCTGCGCGTGATTTTAATAAATTTTATATTCTGCCATTTTCGGCATTTTTTCCAACCTTAGGATTTTTGATCGTTGCCCCTTCGTGTAGTGAAAACGAGTGGATGTGATTCCTTGGCGTAGAACGTGAATGCGCGGGTAGTAGGTACGTGCTTGATTACGAGACGACGTCCGCTTGCGTTGCGTGCTTTGTGAGTTAGGAGCGTTTAAAGGTCGGAATAAGTGTCATTTTGAGGTTTTTTCGGTGGCGGAAACAGACGGTTCATAGAATTTTCAGGAATAGGCATCGAACGCGATAGTGATAGGCTTCGTTGGAGCTTTCTCGATGCACGGGCGTCGCTGCGCGTGATTTTAATAAATTTTATCTTCTGACATTTTCGGCAATTTCTCCAAACCTTAGGATTTTTGATCGTTGCCCCCTTCGTGTATTGAAAACGAGTGGATGTGATTCCTTGGCGTAAAACGTAAATGCCGGGTGGTCGGTACGTGCTTGTTTACGAGACGACGTCTCAAGGCGTTGCGTGCTTTGTGTGTTAGGAGCGTTTGAATGTCGGAAAAAGTGTCATTTTGAGGTTTTTTCGGTGGCGGAAACAGACGGTTCATAGAATTTCCAGGAATAGGCATCAAACGCGATAGTGATAGTCTTCGTTGGATCTTTCACGATGCTTGGGCGTCGCTGCGCGTGATTTTAATAAATTTTATATTCTGCCATTTTCGGCAATTTTTCCAAGTGTTAGGATTTTTCCAAGTGATAGGACCTTAGGATTTTTGATCGTTGCCTCCTTCGTGTATTGAAAACGAGTAGGATGTGATTCCTTGGCGTGGAACGTGAATGCGCAGGTGGTCAGTACGTGCTTGATTACGAGACGACGTCCGCGTGCGTTGCGTGCTTTGTGAGTTAGGAGCATTTGAAGGTCGGTAAAAGTGTCATTTTGAGGACTTTTTCGGTGGCGGAAACAGACGGATCCTCGAATTTTCAGGAATAGGCATGAAACGCGATAGCGATAGGCTTCGTTGGAGCTTTCTCGATGCTCGGGCATCAATGCGCGTGATTTTAACAAATTTTATATTCTTCCATTTTCGGCAATTTTTCCAAGTGGATACCCTTAGGATTTTTGATCGTTGCCCCCTTCGTGTAGTGAAAACGAGTGGATGTGATTCCTTGGTGTGGAACTTGAATGCGCGGGAGGTCGGTACGTGCTTGATTACGAGACGACGTCCGCGTGCGTTGCGTGCTTTGTGAGTTAGGAGCGTTCAAAGGTCGGTAAAAGTGTCATTTAGAGGACTTTTTCGGTTGCGGAAACAGACGGATCCTCGAATTTTCCGGAATAGGCAAGAAACGCGATAGCGATAGGCTTCGTTGAAGCTTTCTCAATGCACGGGCGTCGCTGCGCGTGATTTTCATAAATTTTATATTCTGACATTTTGGGCAATTTTTCCTAGTGTTTAACCTTAGGATTTTTGATCCTTGCCCCTTTCGTGTAGTGTAAACGAGTGGATGTGATTCCTCGGCGTGGTACGTGAATCCGCTAGTGGTCCGTACGTGCTTGATTACGAGACGACGTCCGCGTGCGTTGCGTGCTTTGTGAGTTAGGAGCGTTTAAAGGTCGGAATAAGTGTCATTTTGAGGTTATTTCGGTGGCGGAAACAGACGGTTCATAGAATTTTCAGGAATAGGCATCGAACGCGATAGTGATAGGCTTCGTTGAAGCTTTCTCGATGCACGGGCGTCGCTGCGCGTGATTTTAATAAATTTTTTATTTTTCCATTTTCGGCAATTTTTCCAAGTGTTAGGACCATAGGATTTTTGATCGTTGCCACATTCGTGTATTGAAAACGAGTGGATGTGATTCCTTCGCGTGGAACTTGAATGCGCGGGTGGTCGGTACATGCTTGATTAAGAGACGAAGTCTGCGTGCGTTTCGTGCTTTGTGAGTTAGGAGCGTTTGAAGGTCGGAAAAAGTGTCATTTTGAAAACGTTTTCGCTGGCGGAAACCGACCGATCCTCGAATTTTCAGGAACAGGCATGGAACGCGATAGTGATAGGCTTCGTTCGAGCTTTCTCGAAGCACGGGCGTCGCTTCGCGTGATTTTAATAAATTTTATATTCTGACATTTTCAGCAATTTTTTCATGTGGATCAACCTTAGGATTTTTGATCGTTGCCCCCTTAGTGTAGTGAAAACGAGTGGATGTGATACCTTGGCGTGGAACGTGAATGCGCGGGTGGTCGGTACGTGCTTGATTACGAGTCGACGTCCGCGTGCGTTGCGTGCTTTGTGAGTTAGGAGCGCTTGAAGGTCGGAAAAAGTGTCATTTTGAGGTTTTTTCGGTAGCGGAAACAGACGGTTCATAGAATTTTCAGGAATAGGCATCGAATGCGATAGTGATAGGCTTCGTTGGAGCTTTCTCGATGCACGGGCGTCGCTGCGCGTGATTTTAATAAATTTTATCTTCTTACATTTTCGGCAATTTTTCCAAGTGTTTAACCTTAGGATTTTTGATCGTTGCCCCCTTCGTGTATTGATAACGGGTGGATGTGATTCCTTGGCGTAAAACGTGAATGCGCGGGTGGCCGGTACGTGCTTGATTACGAGACGACGTCTGAAGGCGTTGCGTGCTTTGTGAGTTAGGAGCGTTTCAATGTCGGAAAAAGTGTCATTTTGAGGTTTTTTCTTTGGCGGAAATAGACGGTTCATAGATATTTCAGGAATAGGCATCGAACGCGATAGTGATAGGCTTCGTTGGAGCTTTCTCGATGCACGGGCGTCGCTGCGCGTGATTTTAATAAATTTTATCTTCTGACATTTTCGGCAATTTTTCCAACCTTAGGATTTTTGATCGTTGCCTCCTTCGTGTGTTGAAAACGAGTGGATGTGATTCCTTCGCGTGGAACGTGAATGCGCGGGTGGTCGACAATGCATGTTTACGAGACGACGTCCCCGTGCGTTTCGTGCTTTGTGAGTTAGGAGCGTTTGAAGGTCGGAAAAAGTGTCATTTTTAGGAAGTTTTCGGTGGCGGAAACAGACCGATCCTCGAATTTTCAGGAATAGGCATAAAACCCGATAGTTATAGGCTTCGTTGGAGCTTTTTTGATGTACGGGCGTCGCTTCGCGTGATTTTAATAAATTTTATCTTCTAACATTTTCGGCAATTTTTCCAAGTGTTTAACCTTAGGATTTTTGGTCGTTGCCCCCTTCGTGTAGTGAAAACGAGTGGATGTGATTCCTTGGCGTAGATCGTGAATGCGCGGGTAGTAGGTACGTGCTTGATTACGAGACGACGTCCGCGTGCGTTGCGTGCTTTGTGAGTTAGGAATGTTTAAAGGTCGGAATAAGTGTCATTTTGAGGTTTTTTCGGTGGCGGAAACAGACGGTTCCTAGAATTTTCAGGAATAGGCATCGAATGCGATAGTGATAGGCTTCCTTGGAGATTTCTCGATGCTCGGGCATCAATGCGCGTGATTTTAACAAATTTTATATTCTTCCATTTTCGGCAATTTTTCCGAGTGGATACCCTTAGGATGTTTGATCGTTGCCCCCTTCGTGTAGTGAAAACGAGTGGATGTGATTCCTTGGCGTGGAACGTGAATGCGCGGGTGGTCGGTACTTGCTTGATTACGAGACGAAGTCTGCGTGCGTTTCGTGCTTTGTGAGTTAGGCGTGTTTGGATGTCGCAAAAAGTGTCATTTTGAGGACGTTTTCGGTGGCGGAAACAGACGGATCCTCGAATTTTCAGGAACAGGCATGAAAAGCGATAGTGAAAGGCTTCGTTGGAGCTTTCTCGATGCTCGGGCATCAATGCTCGTGATTTTAACAAATTTTATATTCTTCCATTTTCCGCAATTTTTCCAAGTGGATACACTTAGGGATTTTTGATCGTTGCCACCTTCGTGTATTGAAAACGAGTGGATGTGATTCCTTGGCGTGGAACTGGAATGCGCGGGAGGTCGGTACGTGCTTGATTACGAGACGACGTCCGCGTGCGTTGCGTGCTTTGTTAGTTAGGCGTGTCTGGATGTCGCAAAAAGTGTCATTTTGAGGACGTTTTCGGTGGCGGAAACAGACGGATTCTCGAATTTTCAGGAACAGGCATGAAACGCGATAGTGATAGGCTTCGTTCGAGGTTTCTCGGAGCCGGGCGTCGCTTCGCGTGTTTTAAATAAATTTTATATTCTGACATTTTCAGCAATTTTTCCAAGTGGATCAACCTTTATGATTTTTGATCGTTGCCCCCTTAGTGTAGTGAAAACGAGTGGATGTGATTCCTTGGCGTGGAACGTGAAAACGCGGGTGGTCGGTACGTGCTTGATTACGAGACGACGTCCGCGTGCGTTGCGTGCTTTGTGAGTTAGGAGCGTTTGAAGGTCGGAAAAAGTGTCATTTTGAGGTTTTTTCGGTAGCGGAAAGAGACGGTTCATAGAATTTTCAGGAATAGGCATCGAATGCGATAGTGATAGGCTTCGTTGGAGCTTTCACGATGCACGGGCGTCGCTGCGCGTGATTTTAATAAATTTTATCTTCTTACATTTTCGGCAATTTTTCCAAGTGTTTAACCTTAGGATTTTTGATCGTTGCCCCCTTCGTGTATTGATAACGGGTGGATGTGATTCCTTGGCGTAAAACGTGAATGCGCGGGTGGCCGGTACGTGCTTGATTACGAGACGACGTCTGAAGGCGTTGCGTGCTTTGTGAGTTAGGAGCGTTTCAATGTCGGAAAAAGTGTCATTTTGAGGTTTTTTCTTTGGCGGAAATAGACGGTTCATAGATATTTCAGGAATAGGCATCGAACGCGATAGTGATTAGCTTCGTTGGAGCTTTCTCGATGCACGGGCGTCGCTTCGCGTGATTTTAATAAATTTTATCTTCTGACATTTTCGGCAATTTTTCCAACCTTAGGATTTTTGATCGTTGCCCCCTTCGTGTGTTGAAAACGAGTGGATGTGATTCCTTCGCGTGGAACGTGAATGCGCGGGTGGTCGGTACATGCTTGTTTACGAGACGACGTCCCCGTGCGTTTCGTGCTTTGTGAGTTAGGAGCGTTTGAAGGTCGGAAAAAGTGTCATTTTTAGGAAGTTTTCGGTGGCGGAAACAGACCGATCCTCGAATTTTCAGGAATAGGCATAAAACCCGATAGTTATAGGCTTCGTTGGAGCTTTTTTGATGTACGGGCGTCGCTTCGCGTGATTTTAATAAATTTTATCTTCTAACATTTTCGGCAATTTTTCCAAGTGTTTAACCTTAGGATTTTTGGTCGTTGCCCCCTTCGTGTAGTGAAAACGAGTGGATGTGATTCCTTGGCGTAGATCGTGAATGCGCGGGTAGTAGGTACGTGCTTGATTACGAGACGACGTCCGCGTGCGTTGCGTGCTTTGTTAATTAGGAATGTTTAAAGGTCGGAATAAGTGTCATTTTGAGGTTTTTTCGGTGGCGGAAACAGACGGTTCCTAGAATTTTCAGGAATAGGCATCGAATGCGATAGTGATAGGCTTCCTTGGAGATTTCTCGATGCTCGGGCATCAATGCGCGTGATTTTAACAAATTTTATATTCTTCCATTTTCGGCAATTTTTCCGAGTGGATACCCTTAGGATGTTTGATCGTTGCCCCCTTCGTGTAGTGAAAACGAGTGGATGTGATTCCTTGGCGTGGAACGTGAATGCGCGGGTGGTCGGTACTTGCTTGATTACGAGACGAAGTCTGCGTGCGTTTCGTGCTTTGTGAGTTAGGCGTGTTTGGATGTCGCAAAAAGTGTCATTTTGAGGACGTTTTCGGTGGCGGAAACAGACGGATCCTCGAATTTTCAGGAACAGGCATGAAAAGCGATAGTGAAAGGCTTCGTTGGAGCTTTCTCGATGCTCGGGCATCAATGCTCGTGATTTTAACAAATTTTATATTCTTCCATTTTCGGCAATTTTTCCAAGTGGATACCCTTAGGGATTTTTGATCGTTGCCACCTTCGTGTATTGAAAACGAGTGGATGTGATTCCTTGGCGTGGAACTGGAATGCGCGGGAGGTCGGTACGTGCTTGATTACGAGACGACGTCCGCGTGCGTTGCGTGCTTTGTTAGTTAGGCGTGTCTGGATGTCGCAAAAAGTGTCATTTTGAGGACGTTTTCGGTGGCGGAAACAGACGGATTCTCGAATTTTCAGGAACAGGCATGAAACGCGATAGTGAAAGGCTTCGTTGGAGCTTTCTCGATGCTCGGGCATCAATGCGCGTGATTTTAACAAATTTTATATTCTTCCTTTTTCGGCAATTTTTTCAAGTGGATACCCTTAGGGATTTTTGATCGTTGCCACCTTCGTGTATTGAAAACGAGTGGATGTGATTCCTTCGCGTGGATCTTGAATGCGCGGGTGGTCGGTACATGCTTGATTACGAGACGAAGTCTGCGTGCGTTTCGTGCTTTGTGAGTTAGGAGCGTTTGAAGGTCAAAAAAAGGTTCATTTTGAAAACGTTTTCGCTGGCGGAAACCGACCGATCCACGAATTTTCAGGAACAGGCATGAAACGCGATAGTGATAGGCTTCGTTCGAGGTTTCTCGGAGCCGGGCGTCGCTTCGCGTGTTTTAAATAAATTTTATATTCTGACATTTTCAGCAATTTTTCCAAGTGGATCAACCTTTATGATTTTTGATCGTTGCCCCCTTAGTGTAGTGAAAACGAGTGGATGTGATTCCTTGGCGTGGAACGTGAAAACGCGGGTGGTCGGTACGTGCTTGATTACGAGACGACGTCCGCGTGCGTTGCGTGCTTTGTGAGTTAGGAGCGTTTGAAGGTCGGAAAAAGTGTCATTTTGAGGTTTTTTCGGTAGCGGAAAGAGACGGTTCATAGAATTTTCAGGAATAGGCATCGAATGCGATAGTGATAGGCTTCGTTGGAGCTTTCACGATGCACGGGCGTCGCTGCGCGTGATTTTAATAAATTTTATCTTCTTACATTTTCGGCAATTTTTCCAAGTGTTTAACCTTAGGATTTTTGATCGTTGCCCCCTTCGTGTATTGATAACGGGTGGATGTGATTCCTTGGCGTAAAACGTGAATGCGCGGGTGGCCGGTACGTGCTTGATTACGAGACGACGTCTGAAGGCGTTGCGTGCTTTGTGAGTTAGGAGCGTTTCAATGTCGGAAAAAGTGTCATTTTGAGGTTTTTTCTTTGGCGGAAATAGACGGTTCATAGATATTTCAGGAATAGGCATCGAACGCGATAGTGATTAGCTTCGTTGGAGCTTTCTCGATGCACGGGCGTCGCTTCGCGTGATTTTAATAAATTTTATCTTCTGACATTTTCGGCAATTTTTCCAACCTTAGGATTTTTGATCGTTGCCCCTTTCGTGTGTTGAAAACGAGTGGATGTGATTCCTTCGCGTGGAACGTGAATGCGCGGGTGGTCGGTACATGCTTGTTTACGAGACGACGTCCCCGTGCGTTTCGTGCTTTGTGAGTTAGGAGCGTTTGAAGGTCGGAAAAAGTGTCATTTTTAGGAAGTTTTCGGTGGCGGAAACAGACCGATCCTCGAATTTTCAGGAATAGGCATAAAACCCGATAGTTATAGGCTTCGTTGGAGCTTTTTTGATGTACGGGCGTCGCTTCGCGTGATTTTAATAAATTTTATCTTCTAACATTTTCGGCAATTTTTCCAAGTGTTTAACCTTAGGATTTTTGGTCGTTGCCCCCTTCGTGTAGTGAAAACGAGTGGATGTGATTCCTTGGCGTAGATCGTGAATGCGCGGGTAGTAGGTACGTGCTTGATTACGAGACGACGTCCGCGTGCGTTGCGTGCTTTGTTAATTAGGAATGTTTAAAGGTCGGAATAAGTGTCATTTTGAGGTTTTTTCGGTGGCGGAAACAGACGGTTCCTAGAATTTTCAGGAATAGGCATCGAATGCGATAGTGATAGGCTTCCTTGGAGATTTCTCGATGCTCGGGCATCAATGCGCGTGATTTTAACAAATTTTATATTCTTCCATTTTCGGCAATTTTTCCGAGTGGATACCCTTAGGATGTTTGATCGTTGCCCCCTTCGTGTAGTGAAAACGAGTGGATGTGATTCCTTGGCGTGGAACGTGAATGCGCGGGTGGTCGGTACTTGCTTGATTACGAGACGAAGTCTGCGTGCGTTTCGTGCTTTGTGAGTTAGGCGTGTTTGGATGTCGCAAAAAGTGTCATTTTGAGGACGTTTTCGGTGGCGGAAACAGACGGATCCTCGAATTTTCAGGAACAGGCATGAAAAGCGATAGTGAAAGGCTTCGTTGGAGCTTTCTCGATGCTCGGGCATCAATGCTCGTGATTTTAACAAATTTTATATTCTTCCATTTTCGGCAATTTTTCCAAGTGGATACCCTTAGGGATTTTTGATCGTTGCCACCTTCGTGTATTGAAAACGAGTGGATGTGATTCCTTGGCGTGGAACTGGAATGCGCGGGAGGTCGGTACGTGCTTGATTACGAGACGACGTCCGCGTGCGTTGCGTGCTTTGTTAGTTAGGCGTGTCTGGATGTCGCAAAAAGTGTCATTTTGAGGACGTTTTCGGTGGCGGAAACAGACGGATTCTCGAATTTTCAGGAACAGGCATGAAACGCGATAGTGAAAGGCTTCGTTGGAGCTTTCTCGATGCTCGGGCATCAATGCGCGTGATTTTAACAAATTTTATATTCTTCCATTTTCGGCGATTTTTTCAAGTGGATACCCTTAGGGATTTTTGATCGTTGCCACCTTCGTGTATTGAAAACGAGTGGATGTGATTCCTTCGCGTGGATCTTGAATGCGCGGGTGGTCGGTACATGCTTGATTACGAGACGAAGTCTGCGTGCGTTTCGTGCTTTGTGAGTTAGGAGCGTTTGAAGGTCAAAAAAAGGTTCATTTTGAAAACGTTTTCGCTGGCGGAAACCGACCGATCCACGAATTTTCAGGAACAGGCATGAAACGCGATAGTGATAGGCTTCGTTCGAGGTTTCTCGGAGCACGGGCGTCGCTTCGCGTGTTTTAAATAAATTTTATATTCTGACATTTTCAGCAATTTTTCCAAGTGGATCAACCTTTATGATTTTTGATCGTTGCCCCCTTAGTGTAGTGAAAACGAGTGGATGTGATTCCTTGGCGTGGAACGTGAAAACGCGGGTGGTCGGTACGTGCTTGATTACGAGACGACGTCCGCGTGCGTTGCGTGCTTTGTGAGTTAGGAGCGTTTGAAGGTCGGAAAAAGTGTCATTTTGAGGTTTTTTCGGTAGCGAAAAGAGACGGTTCATAGAATTTTCAGGAATAGGCATCGAATGCGATAGTGATAGGCTTCGTTGGAGCTTTCACGATGCACGGGCGTCGCTGCGCGTGATTTTAATAAATTTTATCTTCTTACATTTTCGGCAATTTTTCCAAGTGTTTAACCTTAGGATTTTTGATCGTTGCCCCCTTCGTGTATTGATAACGGGTGGATGTGATTCCTTGGCGTAAAACGTGAATACGCGGGTGGTCGGTACGTGCTTGATTACGAGACGACGTCTCAAGGCGTTCCGTGCTTTGTGAGTTAGGAGCGTTTCAATGTCGGAAAAAGTGTCATTTTGAGGTTTTTTCGGTGGCGGAAATAGACGGTTCATAGATATTTCAGGAATAGGCATCGAACGCGATAGTGATAGGCTTCGTTGGAGCTTTCTCGATGCACGGGCGTAGCTGCGCGTGATTTTAATAAATTTTATCTTCTGACATTTTCGGCAATTTTTCCAAGTGTTTAACCTTAAGATTTTTGATCGTTGCCCCCTTCGTGTATTGAAAACGAGTGGATTTGATTCCTTGGCGTGGTACGTGAATTCGCTAGTGGTCCGTACGTGCTTGATTACGAGACGACGTCCGCGTGCGTTTCGTGCTTTGTGAGTTAGGAGCGTTTAAAGGTCGGAAAAAGTGTCATTTTGAGGACTTTTTCGGTGGCGGAAACAGACGGATCCTCGAATTTTCAGGAATAGGCATGAAACGCGATAGCGATAGGCTTCGTTGGAGCTTTCTCGATGCTCGGGCATCAATGCGCGTGATTTTAACAAATTTTATATTCTTCCATTTTCGGCAATTTTTCCGATTGGGACCCTTAGGATTTTTGATCGTTGCCCCCTTCGTGTAGTGAAAACGAGTGGATGTGATTCCTTGGCGTGGAACTTGAATGCGCGGGAGGTCGGTACGTGCTTGATTACGAGACGACGTCCGCGTGCGTTGCGTGCTTTGTGAGTTAGGAGCGTTTGAAGGTCGGTATAAGTGTCATTTAGAGGACTTTTTCGGTGACGGAAACAGACGGATCCTCGAATTTTCAGGAATAGGCATGAAACGCGATAGCGATAGGCTTCGTTGGAGCTTTCTCGATGCTCGGGCATCAATGCGCGTGATTTTAACAAATTTTATATTCTTCCTTTTTCGGCAATTTTTTCAAGTGGATACCCTTAGGGATTTTTGATCGTTGCCACCTTCGTGTATTGAAAACGAGTGGATGTGATTCCTTCGCGTGGATCTTGAATGCGCGGGTGGTCGGTACATGCTTGATTACGAGACGAAGTCTGCGTGCGTTTCGTGCTTTGTGAGTTAGGAGCGTTTGAAGGTCAAAAAAAGGTTCATTTTGAAAACGTTTTCGCTGGCGGAAACCGACCGATCCACGAATTTTCAGGAACAGGCATGAAACGCGATAGTGATAGGCTTCGTTCGAGGTTTCTCGGAGCCGGGCGTCGCTTCGCGTGTTTTAAATAAATTTTATATTCTGACATTTTCAGCAATTTTTCCAAGTGGATCAACCTTTATGATTTTTGATCGTTGCCCCCTTAGTGTAGTGAAAACGAGTGGATGTGATTCCTTGGCGTGGAACGTGAAAACGCGGGTGGTCGGTACGTGCTTGATTACGAGACGACGTCCGCGTGCGTTGCGTGCTTTGTGAGTTAGGAGCGTTTGAAGGTCGGAAAAAGTGTCATTTTGAGGTTTTTTCGGTAGCGGAAAGAGACGGTTCATAGAATTTTCAGGAATAGGCATTGAATGCGATAGTGATAGGCTTCGTTGGAGCTTTCACGATGCACGGGCGTCGCTGCGCGTGATTTTAATAAATTTTATCTTCTTACATTTTCGGCAATTTTTCCAAGTGTTTAACCTTAGGATTTTTGATCGTTGCCCCCTTCGTGTATTGATAACGGGTGGATGTGATTCCTTGGCGTAAAACGTGAATGCGCGGGTGGCCGGTACGTGCTTGATTACGAGACGACGTCTGAAGGCGTTGCGTGCTTTGTGAGTTAGGAGCGTTTCAATGTCGGAAAAAGTGTCATTTTGAGGTTTTTTCTTTGGCGGAAATAGACGGTTCATAGATATTTCAGGAATAGGCATCGAACGCGATAGTGATTAGCTTCGTTGGAGCTTTCTCGATGCACGGGCGTCGCTTCGCGTGATTTTAATAAATTTTATCTTCTGACATTTTCGGCAATTTTTCCAACCTTAGGATTTTTGATCGTTGCCCCCTTCGTGTGTTGAAAACGAGTGGATGTGATTCCTTCGCGTGGAACGTGAATGCGCGGGTGGTCGGTACATGCTTGTTTACGAGACGACGTCCCCGTGCGTTTCGTGCTTTGTGAGTTAGGAGCGTTTGAAGGTCGGAAAAAGTGTCATTTTTAGGAAGTTTTCGGTGGCGGAAACAGACCGATCCTCGAATTTTCAGGAATAGGCATAAAACCCGATAGTTATAGGCTTCGTTGGAGCTTTTTTGATGTACGGGCGTCGCTTCGCGTGATTTTAATAAATTTTATCTTCTAACATTTTCGGCAATTTTTCCAAGTGTTTAACCTTAGGATTTTTGGTCGTTGCCCCCTTCGTGTAGTGAAAACGAGTGGATGTGATTCCTTGGCGTAGATCGTGAATGCGCGGGTAGTAGGTACGTGCTTGATTACGAGACGACGTCCGCGTGCGTTGCGTGCTTTGTTAATTAGGAATGTTTAAAGGTCGGAATAAGTGTCATTTTGAGGTTTTTTCGGTGGCGGAAACAGACGGTTCCTAGAATTTTCAGGAATAGGCATCGAATGCGATAGTGATAGGCTTCCTTGGAGATTTCTCGATGCTCGGGCATCAATGCGCGTGATTTTAACAAATTTTATATTCTTCCATTTTCGGCAATTTTTCCGAGTGGATACCCTTAGGATGTTTGATCGTTGCCCCCTTCGTGTAGTGAAAACGAGTGGATGTGATTCCTTGGCGTGGAACGTGAATGCGCGGGTGGTCGGTACTTGCTTGATTACGAGACGAAGTCTGCGTGCGTTTCGTGCTTTGTGAGTTAGGCGTGTTTGGATGTCGCAAAAAGTGTCATTTTGAGGACGTTTTCGGTGGCGGAAACAGACGGATCCTCGAATTTTCAGGAACAGGCATGAAAAGCGATAGTGAAAGGCTTCGTTGGAGCTTTCTCGATGCTCGGGCATCAATGCTCGTGATTTTAACAAATTTTATATTCTTCCATTTTCGGCAATTTTTCCAAGTGGATACCCTTAGGGATTTTTGATCGTTGCCACCTTCGTGTATTGAAAACGAGTGGATGTGATTCCTTGGCGTGGAACTGGAATGCGCGGGAGGTCGGTACGTGCTTGATTACGAGACGACGTCCGCGTGCGTTGCGTGCTTTGTTAGTTAGGCGTGTCTGGATGTCGCAAAAAGTGTCATTTTGAGGACGTTTTCGGTGGCGGAAACAGACGGATTCTCGAATTTTCAGGAACAGGCATGAAACGCGATAGTGAAAGGCTTCGTTGGAGCTTTCTCGATGCTCGGGCATCAATGCGCGTGATTTTAACAAATTTTATATTCTTCCTTTTTCGGCAATTTTTTCAAGTGGATACCCTTAGGGATTTTTGATCGTTGCCACCTTCGTGTATTGAAAACGAGTGGATGTGATTCCTTCGCGTGGATCTTGAATGCGCGGGTGGTCGGTACATGCTTGATTACGAGACGAAGTCTGCGTGCGTTTCGTGCTTTGTGAGTTAGGAGCGTTTGAAGGTCAAAAAAAGGTTCATTTTGAAAACGTTTTCGCTGGCGGAAACCGACCGATCCACGAATTTTCAGGAACAGGCATGAAACGCGATAGTGATAGGCTTCGTTCGAGGTTTCTCGGAGCACGGGCGTCGCTTCGCGTGTTTTAAATAAATTTTATATTCTGACATTTTCAGCAATTTTTCCAAGTGGATCAACCTTTATGATTTTTGATCGTTGCCCCCTTAGTGTAGTGAAAACGAGTGGATGTGATTCCTTGGCGTGGAACGTGAAAACGCGGGTGGTCGGTACGTGCTTGATTACGAGACGACGTCCGCGTGCGTTGCGTGCTTTGTGAGTTAGGAGCGTTTGAAGGTCGGAAAAAGTGTCATTTTGAGGTTTTTTCGGTAGCGAAAAGAGACGGTTCATAGAATTTTCAGGAATAGGCATCGAATGCGATAGTGATAGGCTTCGTTGGAGCTTTCACGATGCACGGGCGTCGCTGCGCGTGATTTTAATAAATTTTATCTTCTTACATTTTCGGCAATTTTTCCAAGTGTTTAACCTTAGGATTTTTGATCGTTGCCCCCTTCGTGTATTGATAACGGGTGGATGTGATTCCTTGGCGTAAAACGTGAATACGCGGGTGGTCGGTACGTGCTTGATTACGAGACGACGTCTCAAGGCGTTCCGTGCTTTGTGAGTTAGGAGCGTTTCAATGTCGGAAAAAGTGTCATTTTGAGGTTTTTTCGGTGGCGGAAATAGACGGTTCATAGATATTTCAGGAATAGGCATCGAACGCGATAGTGATAGGCTTCGTTGGAGCTTTCTCGATGCACGGGCGTAGCTGCGCGTGATTTTAATAAATTTTATCTTCTGACATTTTCGGCAATTTTTCCAAGTGTTTAACCTTAAGATTTTTGATCGTTGCCCCCTTCGTGTATTGAAAACGAGTGGATTTGATTCCTTGGCGTGGTACGTGAATTCGCTAGTGGTCCGTACGTGCTTGATTACGAGACGACGTCCGCGTGCGTTTCGTGCTTTGTGAGTTAGGAGCGTTTAAAGGTCGGAAAAAGTGTCATTTTGAGGACTTTTTCGGTGGCGGAAACAGACGGATCCTCGAATTTTCAGGAATAGGCATGAAACGCGATAGCGATAGGCTTCGTTGGAGCTTTCTCGATGCTCGGGCATCAATGCGCGTGATTTTAACAAATTTTATATTCTTCCATTTTCGGCAATTTTTCCGATTGGGACCCTTAGGATTTTTGATCGTTGCCCCCTTCGTGTAGTGAAAACGAGTGGATGTGATTCCTTGGCGTGGAACTTGAATGCGCGGGAGGTCGGTACGTGCTTGATTACGAGACGACGTCCGCGTGCGTTGCGTGCTTTGTGAGTTAGGAGCGTTTGAAGGTCGGTATAAGTGTCATTTAGAGGACTTTTTCGGTGACGGAAACAGACGGATCCTCGAATTTTCAGGAATAGGCATGAAACGCGATAGCGATAGGCTTCGTTGGAGCTTTCTCGATGCACGGGCGTCGCTGCGCGTCATTTTAATAAATTTTATATTCTGACATATTGGGCAATTTTTCCTAGTGTTTAACCTTAGGATTTTTGATCGTTGCCCGTTTCGTGTAGTGTAAACGAGTGGATGTGATTCCTTGGCGTGGTACGTGAATCCGCTAGTGGTCCGTACGTGCTTGATTACGAGACGACGTCCGCGTGCGAATCGTGCTTTGTGAGTTAGGAGCGTTTAAAGGTCGGAATAAGTGTCATTTTGAGGTTTTTTCGGTGGAGGAAACAGACGGTTCATAGAATTTTCAGGAATAGGCATCGAACGCGATAGTGATAGGCTTCGTTGAAGCTTTCTCGATGCACGGGCGTCGCTGCGCGAGATTTTAATAAATTTTATCTTCTGACATTTTCGCCAATTTTTCCAAGTACCTTAGGATTTTTGATCGTTACCCCCTTCGTGTAGTGAAAACGAGTGAATGTGATTCCTTGGCGTAAAACGTGAATGCGCGGGTGGTCGGTACGTGCTTGATTACGAGACGACGTCTCAAGGCGTTGGGTGCTTTGTGTGTTAGGAGCGTTTGAATGTCGGTAAAAGTGTCATTTTGAGGACTTTTTCGGTGGCGGAAACCGACGGATCCTCGAATTTTCAGGAATAGGCATGAAACGCGATAGCGATAGGCTTCGTTGGAGCTTTCTCGATGCTTGGGCGTCGCTGCGCGTGATTTTAACAAATTTTATATTCTTCCATTTTCGGCAATTTTTCCAAGTGGATACCCTTAGGGATTTTTGATCGTTGCCACCTTCGTGTATTGAAAACGAGTGGATGTGATTCCTTCGCGTTGAACTTGAATGCGCGGGTGGTCGGTACATGCTTGATTACGAGACGAAGTCTGCGTGCGTTTCGTGCTTTGTGAGTTAGGAGCGTTTGAAGGTCGGAAAAAGTGTCATTTTGAGGAAGTTTTCGGTGGCGGAAACAGACCGATCCACGAATTTTCAGGAATAGGCATGAAACGCGATAGTGATAGGCTTCGTTGGAGCTTTCTCGATGCAAGGGTGTCGCTGCGCGTGATTTTAATAAATTTTATATTCTGCCATTTTCGGCATTTTTTCCAACCTTAGGATTTTGGTCGTTGCTCCCTTCGTGTGTTGAAAACGAGTGGATGGGATTCCTTCGCGTGGAACGTGAATGCGCGGGTGGTCGGTACGTGCTTGATTACGAGACGACGTCCGCGTGCGTTGCGTGCTTTGTGAGTTAGGAGCGTTTGATGGTCGGAAAAAGTGTCATTTTGAGGTTTTTTCGGTAGCGGAAAGAGACGGTTCATAGAATTTTCAGGAATAGGCATCGAATGCGATAGTGATAGGCTTCGTTGGAGCTTTCTCGATGCACGGGCGTCGCTGCGCGTGATTTTAATAAATTTTATCTTCTTACATTTTCGGCAATTTTTCCAAGTGTTTAACCTTAGGATTTTTGATCGTTGCCCCCTTCGTGTATTGATAACGGGTGGATGTGATTCCTTGGCGTAAAACGTGAATGCGCGGGTGGTCGGTACGTGCTTGATTACGAGACGACATCCGCGTGCGTTGCGTGCTTTGTGAGTTAGGAGCGTTTGAAGGTCGGAAAAAGTGTCATTTTGAGGTTTTTTCGGTAGCGGAAAGAGACGGTTCATAGAATTTTCAGGAAAAGGCATCGAATGCGATAGTGATAGGCTTCGTTGGAGCTTTCTCGATGCGCGGGCGTCGCTGCGCGTGATTTTAATAAATTTTATCTTCTTACATTTTCGGCAATTTTTCCAAGTGTTTAACCTTAAGATTTTTGATCGTTGCCCCGTTCGTGTATTGAAAACGAGTGGATTTGATTCCTTGGCGTGGTACGTGAATCCGCTCGTGGTCCGTACGTGCTTGATTACGAGACGACGTCCGCGTGCGTTTCGTGCTTTGTGAGTTAGGAGCGTTTGAAGGTCGGAAAAAGTGTCATTTTGAAAACGTTTTCGCTGGCGGAAACCGACCGATCCTCGAATTTTCAGGAACAGGCATGGAACGCGATAGTGATAGGCTTCGTTGGAGCTTTCTCGATGCAAGGGTGTCGCTGCGCGTGATTTTAATAAATTTTATATTCTGCCATTGTCGGCATTTTTTCCAACCTTAGGATTTTTGATCGTTGCCCCCTTCGTGTGTTGAAAACGAGTGGATGTGATTCCTTCGCGTGGAACGTGAATGCGCGGGTGGTCGGTACATGCTTGATTACGAGACGACGTCCCCGTGCGTTTCGTGCTTTGTGAGTTAGGAGCGTTTGAAGGTCGGAAAAAGTGTCATTTTGAGGACTTTTTCGGTGGCGGAAAAAGACCTATCCTCGAATTTTCAGGAATGGTTATGAAACGCGATAGTGATAGGCTTCGTTGGAGCTTTCTCGATGAACGGGCGTCACTGCGCGTGAATTTAATAAATTTTATATTCGGCCATTTTCCGCAATTTTTCAGTGTTTAACCTTAGGATTTTTGATCGTTGCCTCTTTCGTGTATTGAAAACGAGTAGGATGTGATTCCTTGGCGTGAAACGTGAATACGCAGGTGGTCAGTACGTGCTTGATTACGAGACGACGTCCGCGTGCGTTGCGTGCTTTGTGAGATAGGAGCGTTTGAAGGTCGGTAAAAGTGTCATTTTGAGGACTTTTTTGGTGGCGGAAACAGACGGATGCTCGAATTTTCAGGAATAGGCATGAAAAGCGATAGCGATAGGCTTCGTTGGAGCAATCTCGATGCTCGGGCATTAATGCGCGTGATTTTAACAAATTTTATATTCTTCCATTTTCGGCAATTTTCCCAAGTGGATTCCCTTAGGGATTTTGATCGTTGCCCCCTTCGTGTAGTGAAAACGAGTGGATGTGATTCCTTGGCGTGGAACTGGAATGCGCGGGAGGTCGGTACGTGCTTGATTACGAGACGACGTCCGCGTGCGTTGCGTGCTTTGTGAGTTAGGCGTGTTTGGATGTCGCAAAAAGTGTCATTTTGAGGATGTTTTCGGTGGCGGAAACAGACGGATCCTCGAATTTTCAGGAACAGGCATGAAACGCGATAGTGAAAGGCTTCGTTGGAGCTTTCTCGATGCTCGGGCATCAATGCGCGTGATTTTAACAAATTTTATATTCTTCCATTTTCGGCAATTTTTCCAAGTGGATACCCTTAGGGATTTTTGATCGTTGCCACCTTCGTGTATTGAAAACGAGTGGATGTGATTCCTTCGCGTGGAACTTGAATGCGCGGGTGGTCGGTACATGCTTGATTACGAGACGAAGTCTGCGTGCGTTTCGTGCTTTGTGAGTTAGGAGCGTTTGAAGGTCGGAAAAAAGGTTCATTTTGAAAACATTTTCGCTGGCGGAAACCGACCGATCCACGAATTTTCAGGAACAGGCATGAAACGCGATAGTGATAGGCTTCGTTCGAGCTTTCTCGAAGCACGGGCTTCGCTTCGCGTGATTTTAATAAATTTTATATTCTGACATTTTCAGCAATTTTTCCAAGTGGATCAACCTTAGGATTTTTGATCGTTGCCCCCTTAGTGTAGTGAAAACGAGTGGATGTGATTCCTTGGCGTGGAGCGTGAATGCGCGGGTGGTCGGTACGTGCTTGATTACGAGACGACGTCCGCGTGCGGTGCGTGCTTTGTGAGTTAGGAGCGTTTGAAGGTCGGAAAAAGTGTCATTTTAGGTTTTTTCGGTAGCGGAAACAGACGGTTCATAGAATTTTCAGGAATAGGCATCGAATGCGATAGTGATAGGCTTCGTTGGAGCTTTCTCGATGCACGGGCCTCGCTGCGCGTGATTTTAATAAATTTTATCTTCTTACATTTTCGGCAATTTTTCCAAGTGTTTAACCTTAGGATTTTTGATCGTTGCCCCATTCGTGTATTGATAACGGGTGGATGTGATTCCTTGGCGTAAAACGTGAATGCGCGGGTGGTCGGTACGTGCTTGATTACGAGACGACGTCTCAAGGCGTTGCGTGCTTTGTGAGTTAGGAGCGTTTCAATGTCGGAAAAAGTGACATTTTGAGGATTTTTCGGTGGCGGAAAAAGACGGTTCATAGAATTTTCACTAATAGGCATCGAACGCGATAGTGATAGGCTTCGTTGGAGCTTTCTCGATGCACGGCCTTCGCTGCGCGTGATTTTAATAAATTTTATCTTCTGACATTCTCGGCACTTTTTCCAAATGTTTAACCTTAGGTATTTTGATCGTTGCCCCCATCGTGTAGTGAAAACGAGTGGATAAGATTCCTTGGCGTAAAACGTGAATGCGCGGGTGGTAGGTATATACTTGATTACGACACGACGTCTCAAGGCGTTGCGTGCTTTGTGAGTTAGGAGCGTTTGAATGTCGGAAAAAGTGTATTTTGAGGTTTTTTCGGTGGCGGAAACAGACGGTTCATTGAATTTTCACGAATAGGCATCGAACGCGATAGTGATAGGCTTCGTTGGAGCTTTCTCGATGCACGGCCGTCGCTGCGCGTGATTTTAATAAATTTTATCTTCTGACATTTTCGGCAATTTTTCCAAGTGTTTAACCTTAGGATTTTTGATCGTTGCCCCCTTCGTGTAGTGAAAACGAGAGGATGTGATTCCTTGGCGTAGAACGTGAATGCGCGGGTAGTAGGTACGTGCTTGATTACGAGACGACGTCTGCGTGCGTTGCGTGCTTTGTGAGTTAGGAGCGTTTAAAGGTCGGAATAAGTGTCATTTTGAGTATTTTTCGGTGGCGGAAACAGACGGTTCATAGAATTTTCAGGAAAAGGCATCGAACGCGATAGTGATAGGCTTCGTTGGAGCTTTCTCGATGCACGGGCGTCGTTGCGCGTGATTTTAATAAATTTTATCTTCTGACATTTTCGGCAATTTTTCCAAGTGTTTAACGTTAGGATTTTTGATCGTTGCCCCCTTCGTGTATTGAAAACGAGTGGATGTGATTCCTTGGCGTAAAACGTAAATGCGCGGGTGGTCGGTACGTACTTGTTTACAAGACGACGTCTCAATGCGTTGCGTTCTTTGTGAGTTAGGAGCGTTTGAATATCGGAAAAAATTTCATTTTGAGGTTTATTCGGTGGCGGAAACAGACGGTTCATAGAATTTTCAGGAATAGGCATCGAACGCGATAGTGATAGGCTTCGTTGGAGCTTTCTCTATGCTTGGGCGTCGCTGCGCGTGATTTTAATAAATTTTATATTCTGCCATTTTCGGCAATTTTTCCAAGTGTTAGGATTTTTCCAAGTGTTAGGACCTTAATATTTTTGATCGTTGCCTCCTTTGTGTATTGAAAACGAGTGGATGTGATTCCTTGGCGTGGAACTTGAATGCGCAGGTGGTCGGTACGTGCTTGATTACGAGACGACGTCCGCGTGCGTTGCGTGCTTTGTGAGTTAGGAGCGTTTGATGGTCGGAAAAAGTGTCATTTTGAGGACGTTTTCGTTTGCGGAAACAGACGGATCCTCGAATTTTCAGGAATAGGCATCGAACGCGATAGTGATAGGCTTCGTTGGAGCTTTCTCGATGCACGGGCGTCGCTGCGCGTGATTTTAATAAATTTTATATTTTGCCATTTTCGGCAATTTTTCCAAGTTTATCCAACCTTAGGATTTTTGATCGTTTCCTCCTTCGTGTAGAGAAAACGAGTAGATGTGATTCCTTGGCGTGGTACGTGAATCCGCTAGTGGTCCGTACGTGCTTGATTACGAGACGACGTCCGCGTGCGATGCGTGTTTGTGAGTTAGGGGCGTTTGAAGTTCGGAAAATGTGTCATTTTGAGGACGTTTTCGGTGGCGGAAACAGACCGATCCTCGAACTTTCAGGAATAGGCATGAAACGCGATAGTGATAGGCTTCGTTGGAGCTTTCTCGATGCACGGGCGTCGCTTAGCGTGATTTTAATAAATTTTATATTCTGACATTTTCAGCAATTTTTCCAACCTTAGGATTTTTGATCGTTGCCCCCTTCGTGTAGTGAAAACGAGTGGATGTGATTCCTTGGCGTGGAACGTGAATGCGCGGGTGGTCGGTACGTGCTTGATTACGAGACGACGTCCGCGTGCGTTGTGTGTTTTGTGAGTAAGGATCGTTTGAAGGTCGGAAAAAGTGTCATTTTGAGGTTTTTTCGGTGGCGGAAACAGACGGTTCATAGAATTTTCAGGAATAGGCATCGAATGCGATAGTTATAGGCTTCGTTGGAGCTTTCTCAATGCACGGGCGCCGCTGCGCGTGATTTTAATAAATTTTATCTTCTGACATTTTCGGCAATTTTTCCAAGTGTTTACCCTTAGGATTTATGATCGTTGCCCCATTCGTGTATTGATAACGGGTAGATGTGATTCCTTGGCGTAAAACGTGAATGCGAGGGTGGTCGGTACGTGCTTGATTACGAGACGACCTCTCAAGGCGTTGCGTGCTTTGTGAGTTAGGAGCGTTTCAATGTCGGAAAAAGTGACATTTTGAGGTTTTTTCGATGGCGGAGACAGACGGTTCATAGAATTTTCACGAATAGGCATCGAACGCGATAGTGATAGGCTTCGTTGGAGCATTCTCGATGCACGGCCTTCGCTGCGCGTGATTTTAATAAATTTTATCTTCTGACATTTTCGGCAATTTTTCCAAGTGTTTAACATTAGGATTTTTGATCGTTGCCCCCATCGTGTAGTGAAAACGAGTGGATGTGATTCCTTGGCGTAAAACATGAATGCGCGGGTGGTCGGTACATGCTTGATTACGAGACGACGTCTCAAGGCGTTGCGTGCTTTGTGAGTTAGGAGCGTTTGAAGTTCGGAAAAAGTGTCATTTTGAAAACGTTTTCGGTGGCGGAAACAGACCGATCCTCGAATTTTCAGGAACAGGCATGAAACGCGATAGTGATAGGCTTCGTTGGAGCTTTCTCGATGCACAGGCGTCGCTGCGCGTGATTTTAATAAATTTTATCTTCTGACATTTTCGGCAATTTTTGCAAATGTTTAACCTTAGGATTTTTGATCGTTGTCCCCTTCGTGTATTGAAAACGGGTAGATGTGATTCCTTGGCGTAGAACGTGAATGCGCGGGTAGTAGGTACGTGCTTGATTACGAGACGACGTCTCAAGGCGTTGCGTGCTTTGTGAGTTAGGAGCGTTTCAATGTCGGAAAAAGTGACATTTTGAGGTTTTTTCGGTATCGGAAACAGACGGTTCATAGAATTTTCAGGAATAGGCATCGAATGCGATAGTGATAGGCTTCGTTGGAGCTTTCTCGATGCACGGGCCTCGCTGCGCATGATTTTAATAAATTTTATCTTCTTACATTTTCGGCAATTTTTCCAAGTGTTTAACCTTAGGGATTTTTGATCGTTGCCCCCTTCGTGTAGTGAAAACGAGAGGATGTGATTCCTTGGCGTAGAACGTGAATGCGCGGGTAGTAGGTACGTGCTTGATTACGAGACGACGTCTGCGTGCGTTGCGTGCTTTGTGAGTTAGGAGCGTTTAAAGGTCGGAATAAGTGTCATTTTGAGTATTTTTCGGTGGCGGAAACAGACGGTTCATAGAATTTTCAGGAAAAGGCATCGAACGCGATAGTGATAGGCTTCGTTGGAGCTTTCTCGATGCACGGGCATCGCTGCGCGTGATTTTAATAAATTTTATCTTCTGACATTTTCGGCAATTTTTCCAAGTGTTTAACGTTAGGATTTTTGATCGTTGCCCCCTTCGTGTATTGAAAACGAGTGGATGTGATTCCTTGGCGTAAAACGTAAATGCGCGGGTGGTCGGTACGTACTTGTTTACAAGACGACGTCTCAATGCGTTGCGTTCTTTGTGAGTTAGGAGCGTTTGAATGTCGGAAAAAATTTCATTTTGAGGTTTATTCGGTGGCGGAAACAGACGGTTCATAGAATTTTCAGGAATAGGCATCGAACGCGATAGTGATAGGCTTCGTTGGAGCTTTCTCGATGCTTGGGCGTCGCTGCGCGTGATTTTAATAAATTTTATATTCTGCCATTTTCGGCAATTTTTCCAAGTGTTAGGATTTTTCCAAGTGTTAGGACCTTAATATTTTTGATCGTTGCCTCCTTTGTGTATTGAAAACGAGTGGATGTGATTCCTTGGCGTGGAACTTGAATGCGCAGGTGGTCGGTACGTGCTTGATTACGAGACGACGTCCGCGTGCGTTGCGTGCTTTGTGAGTTAGGAGCGTTTGATGGTCGGAAAAAGTGTCATTTTGAGGACGTTTTCGTTTGCGGAAACAGACGGATCCTCGAATTTTCAGGAATAGGCATCGAACGCGATAGTGATAGGCTTCGTTGGAGCTTTCTCGATGCACGGGCGTCGCTTAGCGTGATTTTAATAAATTTTATATTCTGACATTTTCAGCAATTTTTCCAACCTTAGGATTTTTGATCGTTGCCCCCTTCGTGTAGTGAAAACGAGTGGATGTGATTCCTTGGCGTGGAACGTGAATGCGCGGGTGGTCGGTACGTGCTTGATTACGAGACGACGTCCGCGTGCGTTGTGTGTTTTGTGAGTAAGGATCGTTTGAAGGTCGGAAAAAGTGTCATTTTGAGGTTTTTTCGGTGGCGGAAACAGACGGTTCATAGAATTTTCAGGAATAGGCATCGAATGCGATAGTTATAGGCTTCGTTGGAGCTTTCTCGATGCACGGGAGCCGCTGCGCGTGATTTTAATAAATTTTATCTTCTGACATTTTCGGCAATTTTTCCAAGTGTTTACCCTTAGGATTTATGATCGTTGCCCCATTCGTGTATTGATAACGGGTAGATGTGATTCCTTGGCGTAAAACGTGAATGCGCGGGTGGTCGGTACGTGCTTGATTACGAGACGACCTCTCAAGGCGTTGCGTGCTTTGTGAGTTAGGAGCGTTTCAATGTCGGAAAAAGTGACATTTTGAGGTTTTTTCGATGGCGGAAACAGACGGTTCATAGAATTTTCACGAATAGGCATCGAACGCGATAGTGATAGGCTTCGTTGGAGCATTCTCGATGCACGGCCTTCGCTGCGCGTGATTTTAATAAATTTTATCTTCTGACATTTTCGGCAATTTTTCCAAGTGTTTAACATTAGGATTTTTGATCGTTGCCCCCATCGTGTAGTGAAAACGAGTGGATGTGATTCCTTGGCGTAAAACATAAATGCGCGGGTGGTCGGTACATGCTTGATTACGAGACGACGTCTCAAGGCGTTGCGTGCTTTGTGAGTTAGGAGCGTTTGAAGTTCGGAAAAAGTGTCATTTTGAAAACGTTTTCGGTGGCGGAAACAGACCGATCCTCGAATTTTCAGGAACAGGCATGAAACGCGATAGTGATAGGCTTCGTTGGAGCTTTCTCGATGCACAGGCGTCGCTGCGCGTGATTTTAATAAATTTTATCTTCTGACATTTTCGGCAATTTTTGCAAATGTTTAACCTTAGGATTTTTGATCGTTGTCC
The DNA here is from genome assembly GCA_963169105.1 of Ceriagrion tenellum. NCBI lineage: Eukaryota > Metazoa > Arthropoda > Insecta > Odonata > Coenagrionidae > Ceriagrion > Ceriagrion tenellum. Next base: position 26,585,836 of record OY720641.1, on the reverse strand, counting down.
CCTTCGTGTATTGAAAACGGGTAGATGTGATTCCTTGGCGTAGAACGTGAATGCGCGGGTAGTAGGTACGTGCTTGATTAAGAGACGACGTCTCAAGGCGTTACGTGCTTTGTGAGTTAGGAGCGTTTCAATGTCGGAAAAAGTGACATTTTGAGGTTTTTTCGGTATCGGAAACAGACGGTTCATAGAATTTTCAGGAATAGGCATCGAATGCGATAGTGATAGGCTTCGTTGGAGCTTTCTCGATGCACGGGCCTCGCTGCGCATGATTTTAATAAATTTTATCTTCTTACATTTTCGGCAATTTTTCCAAGTGTTTAACCTTAGGATTTTTGATCGTTGCCCCATTCGTGTATTGATAACGGGTGGATGTGATTCCTTGGCGTAAAACGTGAATGCGCGGGTGGTCGGTACGTGCTTGATTACGAGACGACGTCTCAAGGCGTTGCGTGCTTTGTGAGTTAGGAGCGTTTCAATGTCGGAAAAAGTGACATTTTGAGGATTTTTCGGTGGCGGAAAAAGACGGTTCATAGAATTTTCACGAATAGGCATCGAACGCGATAGTGATAGGCTTCGTTGGAGCTTTCTCGATGCACGGCCTTCGCTGCGCGTGATTTTAATAAATTTTATCTTCTGACATTCTCGGCACTTTTTCCAAATGTTTAACCTTAGGTATTTTGATCGTTGCCCCCATCGTGTAGTGAAAACGAGTGGATAAGATTCCTTGGCGTAAAACGTGAATGCGCGGGTGGTAGGTATATACTTGATTACGACACGACGTCTCAAGGCGTTGCGTTCTTTGTGAGTTAGGAGCGTTTGAATGTCGGAAAAAAAGTATTTTGAGGTTTTTTCGGTGGCGGAAACAGACGGTTCATAGAATTTTCACGAATAGGCATCGAACGCGATAGTGATAGGCTTCGTTGGAGCTTTCTCGATGCACGGCCGTCGCTGCGCGTGATTTTAATAAATTTTATCTTCTGACATTTTCGGCAATTTTTCCAAGTGTTTAACGTTAGGATTTTTGATCGTTGCCCCCTTCGTGTATTGAAAACGAGTGGATGTGATTCCTTGGCGTAAAATGTAAATGCGCGGGTGGTCGGTACGTACTTGTTTACAAGACGACGTCTCAATGCGTTGCGTTCTTTGTGAGTTAGGAGCGTTTGAATGTCGGAAAAAATTTCATTTTGAGGTTTATTCGGTGGCGGAAACAGACGGTTCATAGAATTTTCAGGAATAGGCATCGAACGCGATAGTGATAGGCTTCGTTGGAGCTTTCTCGATGCTTGGGCGTCGCTGCGCGTGATTTTAATAAATTATATATTCTGCCATTTTCGGCAATTTTTCCAAGTGTTAGGATTTGTCCAAGTGTTAGGACCTTAATATTTTTGATCGTTGCCTCCTTTGTGTATTGAAAACGAGTGGATGTGATTCCTTGGCGTGGAACTTGAATGGGCAGGTGGTCGGTACGTGCTTGATTACGAGACGACGTCCGCGTGTGTTGCGTGCTTTGTGAGTTAGGAGCGTTTGATGGTCGGAAAAAGTGTCATTTTGAGGACGTTTTCGTTTGCGGAAACAGACGGATCCTCGAATTTTCAGGAATAGGCATCGAACGCGATAGTGATAGGCTTCGTTGGAGCTTTCTCGATGCACGGGCGTCGCTGCGCGTGATTTTAATAAATTTTATATTCTGCCATTTTCGGCAATTTTTCCAAGTTTATCCAACCTTAGGATTTTTGATCGTTTCCTCCTTCGTGTAGAGAAAACGAGTAGATGTGATTCCTTGGCGTGGTACGTGAATCCGCTAGTGGTCCGTACGTGCTTGATTAGGAGACGACGTCCGCGTGCGATGCGTGCTTTGTGAGTTAGGGGCGTTTGAAGTTCGGAAAATGTGTCATTTTGAGGACGTTTTCGGTGGCGGAAACAGACCGATCCTCGAATTTTCAGGAATAGGCATGAAACGCGATAGTGATAGGCTTCGTTGGAGCTTTCTCGATGCACGGGCGTCGCTTAGCGTGATTTTAATAAATTTTATATTCTGACATTTTCAGCAATTTTTCCAACCTTAGGATTTTTGATCGTTGCCCCCTTCGTGTATATAAAACGAGTGGATGTGATTCCTTGGCGTGGAACGTGAATGCGCGGGTGGTCGGTACGTGCTTGATTACGAGACGACGTCCGCGTGCGTTGCGTGCTTTGTGAGTAAGGATCGTTTGAAGGTCGGAAAAAGTGTCATTTTTAGGTTTTTTCGGTGGCGGAAACAGACGGTTCATAGAATTTTCAGGAATAGGCATCGAATGCGATAGTTATAGGCTTCGTTGGAGCTTTCTCGATGCACAGGCGTCGCTGCGCGTGATTTTAATAAATTTTATCTTCTGACATTTTCGGCAATTTTTGCAAATGTTTAACCTTAGGATTTTTGATCGTTGTCCCCTTCGTGTATTGAAAACGGGTAGATGTGATTCCTTGGCGTAGAACGTGAATGCGCGGGTAGTAGGTACGTGCTTGATTACGAGACGACGTCTCAAGGCGTTGCGTGCTTTGTGAGTTAGGAGCGTTTGAATGTCGGAAAAAGTGTCATTTTGAGGTTTTTTCGGTGGCGGAAACAGACGGTTCATAGAATTTTCAGGAACAGGCATGAAACGCGATAGTGATAGGCTTCGTTGGAGCTTTCTCGATGCACAGGCGTCGCTGCGCGTGATTTTAATAAATTTTATCTTCTGACATTTTCGGCAATTTTTGCAAATGTTTAACCTTAGGATTTTTGATCGTTGTCCCCTTCGTGTATTGAAAACGGGTAGATGTGATTCCTTGGCGTAGAACGTGAATGCGCGGGTAGTAGGTACGTGCTTGATTACGAGACGACGTCTCAGGGCGTTGCGTGCTTTGTGAGTTAGGAGCGTTTCAATGTCGGAAAAAGTGACATTTTGAGGTTTTTTCGGTATCGGAAACAGACGGTTCATAGAATTTTCAGGAATAGGCATCGAATGCGATAGTGATAGGCTTCGTTGGAGCTTTCTCGATGCACGGGCCTCGCTGCGCATGATTTTAATAAATTTTATCTTCTTACATTTTCGGCAATTTTTCCAAGTGTTTAACCTTAGGGATTTTTGATCGTTGCCCCCTTCGTGTAGTGAAAACGAGAGGATGTGATTCCTTGGCGTAGAACGTGAATGCGCGGGTAGTAGGTACGTGCTTGATTACGAGACGACGTCTGCGTGCGTTGCGTGCTTTGTGAGTTAGGAGCGTTTAAAGGTCGGAATAAGTGTCATTTTGAGTATTTTTCGGTGGCGGAAACAGACGGTTCATAGAATTTTCACGAATAGGCATCGAACGCGATAGTGATAGGCTTCGTTGGAGCTTTCTCGATGCACGGCCGTCGCTGCGCGTGATTTTAATAAATTTTATCTTCTGACATTTTCGGCAATTTTTCCAAGTGTTTAACGTTAGGATTTTTGATCGTTGCCCCCTTCGTGTATTGAAAACGAGTGGATGTGATTCCTTGGCGTAAAACGTAAATGCGCGGGTGGTCGGTACGTACTTGTTTACAAGACGACGTCTCAATGCGTTGCGTTCTTTGTGAGTTAGGAGCGTTTGAATGTCGGAAAAAATTTCATTTTGAGGTTTATTCGGTGGCGGAAACAGACGGTTCATAGAATTTTCAGGAATAGGCATCGAACGCGATAGTGATAGGCTTCGTTGGAGCTTTCTCGATGCTTGGGCGTCGCTGCGCGTGATTTTAATAAATTTTATATTCTGCCATTTTCGGCAATTTTTCCAAGTGTTAGGATTTTTCCAAGTGTTAGGACCTTAATATTTTTGATCGTTGCCTCCTTTGTGTATTGAAAACGAGTGGATGTGATTCCTTGGCGTGGAACTTGAATGCGCAGGTGGTCGGTACGTGCTTGATTACGAGACGACGTCCGCGTGCGTTGCGTGCTTTGTGAGTTAGGAGCGTTTGATGGTCGGAAAAAGTGTCATTTTGAGGACGTTTTCGTTTGCGGAAACAGACGGATCCTCGAATTTTCAGGAATAGGCATCGAACGCGATAGTGATAGGCTTCGTTGGAGCTTTCTCGATGCACGGGCGTCGCTGCGCGTGATTTTAATAAATTTTATATTCTGCCATTTTCGGCAATTTTTCCAAGTTTATCCAACCTTAGGATTTTTGATCGTTTCCTCCTTCGTGTAGAGAAAATGAGTAGATGTGATTCCTTGGCGTGGTACGTGAATCCGCTAGTGGTCCGTACGTGCTTGATTACGAGACGACGTCCGCGTGCGATGCGTGCTTTGTGAGTTAGGGGCGTTTGAAGTTCGGAAAATATGTCATTTTGAGGACGTTTTCGGTGGCGGAAACAGACCGATCCTCGAATTTTCAGGAATAGGCATGAAACGCGATAGTGATAGGCTTCGTTGGAGCTTTCTCGATGCACGGGCGTCGCTTAGCGTGATTTTAATAAATTTTATATTCTGACATTTTCAGCAATTTTTCCAACCTTAGGATTTTTGATCGTTGCCCCCTTCGTGTATATAAAACGAGTGGATGTGATTCCTTGGCGTGGAACGTGAATGCGCGGGTGGTCGGTACGTGCTTGATTACGAGACGACGTCCGCGTGCGTTGCGTGCTTTGTGAGTAAGGATCGTTTGAAGGTCGGAAAAAATTTCATTTTGAGGTTTTTTCGGTGGCGGAAACAGACGGTTCATAGAATTTTCAGGAATAGGCATCGAATGCGATAGTTATAGGCTTCGTTGGAGCTTTCTCGATGCACAGGCGTCGCTGCGCGTGATTTTAATAAATTTTATCTTCTGACATTTTCGGCAATTTTTGCAAATGTTTAACCTTAGGATTTTTGATCGTTGTCCCCTTCGTGTATTGAAAACGGGTAGATGTGATTCCTTGGCGTAGAACGTGAATGCGCGGGTAGTAGGTACGTGCTTGATTACGAGACGACGTCTCAAGGCGTTGCGTGCTTTGTGAGTTAGGAGCGTTTGAATGTCGGAAAAAGTGTCATTTTGAGGTTTTTTCGGTGGCGGAAACAGACGGTTCATAGAATTTTCAGGAATAGGCATCGAACGCGATAGTGATAGGCTTCGTTGGAGCTTTCTCGATGCACGGGCGTCGATGCGCGTGATTTTAATAAATTTTATATTCTGCCATTTTCGGCAATTTTTGCAAATGTTTAACCTTAGGATTTTTGATCGTTGTCCCCTTCGTGTATTGAAAACGAGTGGATGTGATTCCTTGGCGTAAAACGTAAATGCGCGGGTGGTCGGTACGTGCTTGTTTACAAGAAGACATCTCAAGGCGTTGCGTGCTTTGTGAGTTAGTAGCGTTTAAATGTCGGAAAAAATTTCATTTTGAGGTTTTTTCGGTGGCGGAAACAGACGGTTAATAGAATTTTCAGGAATAGACATCGAACGCGATAGTGATAGGCTTCGTTGGAACTTTCTCGATGCACGGGCGTCGCTGCGCGTGATTTTAATAAATTTTATATTCTGCCATTTTCGGCAATTTTTCCAAGTGGATCAACCTTAGGATTTTTGATCGTTTCCCCCTCCGTGTATTGAAAACGAGTGGATGTGATTCCTTGGCGTAGAACGTGAGTTCGCGGGTGGTCGGTACGTGCTTGAATACAAGACGACGTATGCGTGCGTTGCGTGCTTTGTGAGTTTGGAGCGTTTGAATGTCGGAAAAAGTGTCATTTTGAGGTTTTTTCGGTGGCGGAAACAGACGCTTCATAGAATTTTCAGGAATAGGCATCGAACGCGATAGTGATAGGCTTCGTTGGAGCTTTCTCGATGCACAGGCGTCGCTGCGCGTGATTTTAATAAATTTTATCTTCTGACATTTTCGGCAATTTTTCCAAGTGTTTAACCTTAGGATTTTTGATCGTTGCCCCATTCGTGTATTGATAACGGGTGGATGTGATTCCTTGGCGTAAAACGTGAATGCGCGGGTGGTCGGTACGTGCTTGATTACGAGACGACGTCTCAAGGCGTTGCGTGCTTTGTGAGTTAGGAGCGTTTCAATGTCGGAAAAAGTGACATTTTGAGGATTTTTCGGTGGCGGAAAAAGACGGTTCATAGAATTTTCACGAATAGGCATCGAACGCGATAGTGATAGGCTTCGTTGGAGCTTTCTCGATGCACGGCCTTCGCTGCGCGTGATTTTAATAAATTTTATCTTCTGACATTCTCGGCACTTTTTCCAAATGTTTAACCTTAGGTATTTTGATCGTTGCCCCCATCGTGTAGTGAAAACGAGTGGATAAGATTCCTTGGCGTAAAACGTGAATGCGCGGGTGGTAGGTATATACTTGATTACGACACGACGTCTCAAGGCGTTGCGTTCTTTGTGAGTTAGGAGCGTTTGAATGTCGGAAAAAAAGTATTTTGAGGTTTTTTCGGTGGCGGAAACAGACGGTTCATAGAATTTTCACGAATAGGCATCGAACGCGATAGTGATAGGCTTCGTTGGAGCTTTCTCGATGCACGGCCGTCGCTGCGCGTGATTTTAATAAATTTTATCTTCTGACATTTTCGGCAATTTTTCCAAGTGTTTAACGTTAGGATTTTTGATCGTTGCCCCCTTCGTGTATTGAAAACGAGTGGATGTGATTCCTTGGCGTAAAATGTAAATGCGCGGGTGGTCGGTACGTACTTGTTTACAAGACGACGTCTCAATGCGTTGCGTTCTTTGTGAGTTAGGAGCGTTTGAATGTCGGAAAAAATTTCATTTTGAGGTTTATTCGGTGGCGGAAACAGACGGTTCATAGAATTTTCAGGAATAGGCATCGAACGCGATAGTGATAGGCTTCGTTGGAGCTTTCTCGATGCTTGGGCGTCGCTGCGCGTGATTTTAATAAATTATATATTCTGCCATTTTCGGCAATTTTTCCAAGTGTTAGGATTTGTCCAAGTGTTAGGACCTTAATATTTTTGATCGTTGCCTCCTTTGTGTATTGAAAACGAGTGGATGTGATTCCTTGGCGTGGAACTTGAATGGGCAGGTGGTCGGTACGTGCTTGATTACGAGACGACGTCCGCGTGTGTTGCGTGCTTTGTGAGTTAGGAGCGTTTGATGGTCGGAAAAAGTGTCATTTTGAGGACGTTTTCGTTTGCGGAAACAGACGGATCCTCGAATTTTCAGGAATAGGCATCGAACGCGATAGTGATAGGCTTCGTTGGAGCTTTCTCGATGCACGGGCGTCGCTGCGCGTGATTTTAATAAATTTTATATTCTGCCATTTTCGGCAATTTTTCCAAGTTTATCCAACCTTAGGATTTTTGATCGTTTCCTCCTTCGTGTAGAGAAAACGAGTAGATGTGATTCCTTGGCGTGGTACGTGAATCCGCTAGTGGTCCGTACGTGCTTGATTACGAGACGACGTCCGCGTGCGATGCGTGCTTTGTGAGTTAGGGGCGTTTGAAGTTCGGAAAATGTGTCATTTTGAGGACGTTTTCGGTGGCGGAAACAGACCGATCCTCGAATTTTCAGGAATAGGCATGAAACGCGATAGTGATAGGCTTCGTTGGAGCTTTCTCGATGCACGGGCGTCGCTTAGCGTGATTTTAATAAATTTTATATTCTGACATTTTCAGCAATTTTTCCAACCTTAGGATTTTTGATCGTTGCCCCCTTCGTGTATATAAAACGAGTGGATGTGATTCCTTGGCGTGGAAAGTGAATGCGCGGGTGGTCGGTACGTGCTTGATTACGAGACGACGTCCGCGTGCGTTGCGTGCTTTGTGAGTAAGGATCGTTTGAAGGTCGGAAAAAGTGTCATTTTGAGGTTTTTTCGGTGGCGGAAACAGACGGTTCATAGAATTTTCAGGAATAGGCATCGAATGCGATAGTTATAGGCTTCGTTGGAGCTTTCTCGATGCACAGGCGTCGCTGCGCGTGATTTTAATAAATTTTATCTTCTGACATTTTCGGCAATTTTTGCAAATGTTTAACCTTAGGATTTTTGATCGTTGTCCCCTTCGTGTATTGAAAACGGGTAGATGTGATTCCTTGGCGTAGAACGTGAATGCGCGGGTAGTAGGTACGTGCTTGATTACGAGACGACGTCTCAAGGCGTTGCGTGCTTTGTGAGTTAGGAGCGTTTGAATGTCGGAAAAAGTGTCATTTTGAGGTTTTTTCGGTGGCGGAAACAGACGGTTCATAGAATTTTCAGGAACAGGCATGAAACGCGATAGTGATAGGCTTCGTTGGAGCTTTCTCGATGCACAGGCGTCGCTGCGCGTGATTTTAATAAATTTTATCTTCTGACATTTTCGGCAATTTTTGCAAATGTTTAACCTTAGGATTTTTGATCGTTGTCCCCTTCGTGTATTGAAAACGGGTAGATGTGATTCCTTGGCGTAGAACGTGAATGCGCGGGTAGTAGGTACGTGCTTGATTACGAGACGACGTCTCAAGGCGTTGCGTGCTTTGTGAGTTAGGAGCGTTTCAATGTCGGAAAAAGTGACATTTTGAGGTTTTTTCGGTATCGGAAACAGACGGTTCATAGAATTTTCAGGAATAGGCATCGAATGCGATAGTGATAGGCTTCGTTGGAGCTTTCTCGATGCACGGGCCTCGCTGCGCATGATTTTAATAAATTTTATCTTCTTACATTTTCGGCAATTTTTCCAAGTGTTTAACCTTAGGGATTTTTGATCGTTGCCCCCTTCGTGTAGTGAAAACGAGAGGATGTGATTCCTTGGCGTAGAACGTGAATGCGCGGGTAGTAGGTACGTGCTTGATTACGAGACGACGTCTGCGTGCGTTGCGTGCTTTGTGAGTTAGGAGCGTTTAAAGGACGGAATAAGTGTCATTTTGAGTATTTTTCGGTGGCGGAAACAGACGGTTCATAGAATTTTCACGAATAGGCATCGAACGCGATAGTGATTGGCTTCGTTGGAGCTTTCTCGATGCACGGCCGTCGCTGCGCGTGATTTTAATAAATTTTATCTTCTGACATTTTCGGCAATTTTTCCAAGTGTTTAACGTTAGGATTTTTGATCGTTGCCCCCTTCGTGTATTGAAAACGAGTGGATGTGATTCCTTGGCGTAAAACGTAAATGCGCGGGTGGTCGGTACGTACTTGTTTACAAGACGACGTCTCAATGCGTTGCGTTCTTTGTGAGTTAGGAGCGTTTGAATGTCGGAAAAAATTTCATTTTGAGGTTTATTCGGTGGCGGAAACAGACGGTTCATAGAATTTTCAGGAATAGGCATCGAACGCGATAGTGATAGGCTTCGTTGGAGCTTTCTCGATGCTTGGGCGTCGCTGCGCGTGATTTTAATAAATTTTATATTCTGCCATTTTCGGCAATTTTTCCAAGTGTTAGGATTTTTCCAAGTGTTAGGACCTTAATATTTTTGATCGTTGCCTCCTTTGTGTATTGAAAACGAGTGGATGTGATTCCTTGGCGTGGAACTTGAATGCGCAGGTGGTCGGTACGTGCTTGATTACGAGACGACGTCCGCGTGCGTTGCGTGCTTTGTGAGTTAGGAGCGTTTGATGGTCGGAAAAAGTGTCATTTTGAGGACGTTTTCGTTTGCGGAAACAGACGGATCCTCGAATTTTCAGGAATAGGCATCGAACGCGATAGTGATAGGCTTCGTTGGAGCTTTCTCGATGCACGGGCGTCGCTGCGCGTGATTTTAATAAATTTTATATTCTGCCATTTTCGGCAATTTTTCCAAGTTTATCCAACCTTAGGATTTTTGATCGTTTCCTCCTTCGTGTAGAGAAAACGAGTAGATGTGATTCCTTGGCGTGGTACGTGAATCCGCTAGTGGTCCGTACGTGCTTGATTACGAGACGACGTCCGCGTGCGATGCGTGCTTTGTGAGTTAGGGGCGTTTGAAGTTCGGAAAATGTGTCATTTTGAGGACGTTTTCGGTGGCGGAAACAGACCGATCCTCGAATTTTCAGGAATAGGCATGAAACGCGATAGTGATAGGCTTCGTTGGAGCTTTCTCGATGCACGGGCGTCGCTTAGCGTGATTTTAATAAATTTTATATTCTGACATTTTCAGCAATTTTTCCAACCTTAGGATTTTTGATCGTTGCCCCCTTCGTGTATATAAAACGAGTGGATGTGATTCCTTGGCGTGGAACGTGAATGCGCGGGTGGTCGGTACGTGCTTGATTACGAGACGACGTCCGCGTGCGTTGCGTGCTTTGTGAGTAAGGATCGTTTGAAGGTCGGAAAAAATTTCATTTTGAGGTTTTTTCGGTGGCGGAAACAGACGGTTCATAGAATTTTCAGGAATAGGCATCGAATGCGATAGTTATAGGCTTCGTTGGAGCTTTCTCGATGCACAGGCGTCGCTGCGCGTGATTTTAATAAATTTTATCTTCTGACATTTTCGGCAATTTTTGCAAATGTTTAACCTTAGGATTTTTGATCGTTGTCCCCTTCGTGTATTGAAAACGGGTAGATGTGATTCCTTGGCGTAGAACGTGAATGCGCGGGTAGTAGGTACGTGCTTGATTACGAGACGACGTCTCAAGGCGTTGCGTGCTTTGTGAGTTAGGAGCGTTTGAATGTCGGAAAAAGTGTCATTTTGAGGTTTTTTCGGTGGCGGAAACAGACGGTTCATAGAATTTTCAGGAATATGCATCGAACGCGATAGTGATAGGCTTCGTTGGAGCTTTCTCGATGCACGGGCGTCGATGCGCGTGATTTTAATAAATTTTATATTCTGCCATTTTCGGCAATTTTTGCAAATGTTTAACCTTAGGATTTTTGATCGTTGTCCCCTTCGTGTATTGAAAACGAGTGGATGTGATTCCTTGGCGTAAAACGTAAATGCGCGGGTGGTCGGTACGTGCCTGTTTACAAGAAGACGTCTCAAGGCGTTGCGTGCTTTGTGAGTTAGTAGCGTTTAAATGTCGGAAAAAATTTCATTTTGAGGTTTTTTCGGTGGCGGAAACAGACGGTTGATAGAATTTTCAGGAATAGACATCGAACGCGATAGTGATAGGCTTCGTTGGAACTTTCTCGATGCACGGGCGTCGCTGCGCGTGATTTTAATAAATTTTATATTCTGCCATTTTCGGCAATTTTTCCAAGTGGATCAACCTTAGGATTTTTGATCGTTTCCCCCTCCGTGTATTGAAAACGAGTGGATGTGATTCCTTGGCGTAGAACGTGAGTTCGCGGGTGGTCGGTACGTGCTTGAATACAAGACGACGTATGCGTGCGTTGCGTGCTTTGTGAGTTTGGAGCGTTTGAATGTCGGAAAAAGTGTCATTTTGAGGTTTTTTCGGTGGCGGAAACAGACGCTTCATAGAATTTTCAGGAATAGGCATCGAACGCGATAGTGATAGGCTTCGTTGGAGCTTTCTCGATGCACAGGCGTCGCTGCGCGTGATTTTAATAAATTTTATCTTCTGACATTTTCGGCAATTTTTGCAAATGTTTAACCTTAGGATTTTTGATCGTTGTCCCCTTCGTGTATTGAAAACGGGTAGATGTGATTCCTTGGCGTAGAACGTGAATGCGCGGGTAGTAGGTACGTGCTTGATTACGAGACGACGTCTCAAGGCGTTGCGTGCTTTGTGAGTTAGGAGCGTTTCAATGTCGGAAAAAGTGACATTTTGAGGTTTTTTCGGTATCGGAAACAGACGGTTCATAGAATTTTCAGGAATAGGCATCGAATGCGATAGTGATAGGCTTCGTTGGAGCTTTCTCGATGCACGGGCCTCGCTGCGCATGATTTTAATAAATTTTATCTTCTTACATTTTCGGCAATTTTTCCAAGTGTTTAACCTTAGGGATTTTTGATCGTTGCCCCCTTCGTGTAGTGAAAACGAGAGGATGTGATTCCTTGGCGTAGAACGTGAATGCGCGGGTAGTAGGTACGTGCTTGATTACGAGACGACGTCTGCGTGCGTTGCGTGCTTTGTGAGTTAGGAGCGTTTAAAGGTCGGAATAAGTGTCATTTTGAGTATTTTTCGGTGGCGGAAACAGACGGTTCATAGAATTTTCACGAATAGGCATCGAACGCGATAGTGATAGGCTTCGTTGGAGCTTTCTCGATGCACGGCCGTCGCTGCGCGTGATTTTAATAAATTTTATCTTCTGACATTTTCGGCAATTTTTCCAAGTGTTTAACGTTAGGATTTTTGATCGTTGCCCCCTTCGTGTATTGAAAACGAGTGGATGTGATTCCTTGGCGTAAAACGTAAATGCGCGGGTGGTCGGTACGTACTTGTTTACAAGACGACGTCTCAATGCGTTGCGTTCTTTGTGAGTTAGGAGCGTTTGAATGTCGGAAAAAATTTCATTTTGAGGTTTATTCGGTGGCGGAAACAGACGGTTCATAGAATTTTCAGGAATAGGCATCGAACGCGATAGTGATAGGCTTCGTTGGAGCTATCTCGATGCTTGGGCGTCGCTGCGCGTGATTTTAATAAATTTTATATTCTGCCATTTTCGGCAATTTTTCCAAGTGTTAGGATTTTTCCAAGTGTTAGGACCTTAATATTTTTGATCGTTGCCTCCTTTGTGTATTGAAAACGAGTGGATGTGATTCCTTGGCGTGGAACTTGAATGCGCAGGTGGTCGGTACGTGCTTGATTACGAGACGACGTCCGCGTGCGTTGCGTGCTTTGTGAGTTAGGAGCGTTTGATGGTCGGAAAAAGTGTCATTTTGAGGACGTTTTCGTTTGCGGAAACAGACGGATCCTCGAATTTTCAGGAATAGGCATCGAACGCGATAGTGATAGGCTTCGTTGGAGCTTTCTCGATGCACGGGCGTCGCTGCGCGTGATTTTAATAAATTTTATATTCTGCCATTTTCGGCAATTTTTCCAAGTTTATCCAACCTTAGGATTTTTGATCGTATCCTCCTTCGTGTAGAGAAAACGAGTAGATGTGATTCCTTGGCGTGGTACGTGAATCCGCTAGTGGTCCGTACGTGCTTGATTACGAGACGACGTCCGCGTGCGATGCGTGCTTTGTGAGTTAGGGGCGTTTGAAGTTCGGAAAATGTGTCATTTTGAGGACGTTTTCGGTGGCGGAAACAGACCGATCCTCGAATTTTCAGGAATAGGCATGAAACGCGATAGTGATAGGCTTCGTTGGAGCTTTCTCGATGCACGGGCGTCGCTTAGCGTGATTTTAATAAATTTTATATTCTGACATTTTCAGCAATTTTTCCAACCTTAGGATTTTTGATCGTTGCCCCCTTCGTGTATATAAAACGAGTGGATGTGATTCCTTGGCGTGGAACGTGAATGCGCGGGTGGTCGGTACGTGCTTGATTACGAGACGACGTCCGCGTGCGTTGCGTGCTTTGTGAGTAAGGATCGTTTGAAGGTCGGAAAAAATTTCATTTTGAGGTTTTTTCGGTGGCGGAAACAGACGGTTCATAGAATTTTCAGGAATAGGCATCGAATGCGATAGTTATAGGCTTCGTTGGAGCTTTCTCGATGCACAGGCGTCGCTGCGCGTGATTTTAATAAATTTTATCTTCTGACATTTTCGGCAATTTTTGCAAATGTTTAACCTTAGGATTTTTGATCGTTGTCCCCTTCGTGTATTGAAAACGGGTAGATGTGATTCCTTGGCGTAGAACGTGAATGCGCGGGTAGTAGGTACGTGCTTAATTACGAGACGACGTCTCAAGGCGTTGCGTGCTTTGTGAGTTAGGAGCGTTTGAATGTCGGAAAAAGTGTCATTTTGAGGTTTTTTCGGTGGCGGAAACAGACGGTTCATAGAATTTTCAGGAATAGGCATCGAACGCGATAGTGATAGGCTTCGTTGGAGCTTTCTCGATGCACGGGCGTCGATGCGCGTGATTTTAATAAATTTTATATTCTGCCATTTTCGGCAATTTTTGCAAATGTTTAACCTTAGGATTTTTGATCGTTGTCCCCTTCGTGTATTGAAAACGAGTGGATGTGATTCCTTGGCGTAAAACGTAAATGCGCGGGTGGTCGGTACGTGCTTGTTTACAAGAAGACGTCTCAAGGCGTTGCGTGCTTTGTGAGTTAGGAGCGTTTAAATGTCGGAAAAAATTTCATTTTGAGGTTTTTTCGGTGGCGGAAACAGACGGTTGATAGAATTTTCAGGAATAGACATCGAACGCGATAGTGATAGGCTTCGTTGGAACTTTCTCGATGCACGGGCGTCGCTGCGCGTGATTTTAATAAATTTTATATTCTGCCATTTTCGGCAATTTTTCCAAGTGGATCAACCTTAGGATTTTTGATCGTTTCCCCCTCCGTGTATTGAAAACGAGTGGATGTGATTCCTTGGCGTAGAACGTGAGTTCGCGGGTGGTCGGTACGTGCTTGAATACAAGACGACGTATGCGTGCGTTGCGTGCTTTGTGAGTTTGGAGCGTTTGAATGTCGGAAAAAGTGTCATTTTGAGGTTTTTTCGGTGGCGGAAACAGACGCTTCATAGAATTTTCAGGAATAGGCATCGAACGCGATAGTGATAGGCTTCTTTGGAGCTTTCTCGATGCACGGGCGTCGCTGCGCGTGATTTTAATAAATTTTATCTTCTGACATTTTCGGCAATTTTTCCAACCTTAGGACTTTTGATCGTTGCCCCCTTCGTGTATTGAAAACGAGTGGATTTGATTCCTTGGCGTGGAACGTGAATCCGCTAGTGGTCCGTACGTGCTTGATTACGAGACGACGTCCGCGTGCGTTTCGTGCTTTGTGAGTTAGGAGTGTGTGAAGTGTGGAAAAAGTGTCATTTTGAGGACTTTTTCGGTGGCGGAAACAGACGGATCCTCGAATTTTCAGGAATAGGCATGAAACGCGATAGCGATAGGCTTCGTTGGAGCTTTCTCGATGCACGGGCGTCGCAGCGCGTGATTTTAATAAATTTTATCTTCTGACCTTTTCGGCAATTTTTCCAAGTGTTTAACCTTAAGATTTTTGATCGTTGCCCCATACGTGTATTGAAAAAGAGTGGATTTGATTCCTTCGCGTGGGACGTGAATGCGCGGTGGTCGGTACGTGCTTGATTACGAGACGACGTCTGCGTGCGTTGCGTGCTTTGTGAGTTAGGAGCGTTTGAAGGTCGGAAAAAGTGTCATTTTGAGGACTTTTTCGGTGGCGGAAAAACACCGATCCTCGAATTTTCAGGAATGGTCATGAAACGCGATAGTTATAGGCTTCGTTGGTGCTTTCTCAATGCAAGGGTGTCGCTGCGAGTGATTTTAATAAATTTTTTATTCTGCCATTTTCGGTAATTTTTCCGGGTGGTTTTCCAACCTTAGGATTTTTGATCGTTTCCCCCTTCGTGTATTTAAAACGAGTGGATTTGATTCCTTGGCGTGGAACGTGAATGCGCTAGTGGTCGGTACGCACTTGATTACGAGACGACGTCAGCGTGCGTTGCGTGCTTTGGGAGTTAGGAGCGTTTGAAGGTCGGAAAAATTGTCATTTTGAGGACGTTTTGGGTGGGGGAAATAAACGGATCCTCGAATTTTCAGGAATAGGCATCATACGCGATAGTGATAAGCTTCGTAGGAGCTTTCTCGATGCACGGGCGTTGCTGCGCGTGATTTTAATATATTTTATATTCTGCCATTTTCGGATTTTTTTTCCATGTGTTTAACGTTAGGATTTTTGATCGTTACCCCCTTCGTGTATTGAAAACGACTGGATGTGATTCCTTGGCGTGGAACGTGAATGCGCGGGTAGTCGGTACGTGCTTGAATACGAGACGACGTATGCATGCGTTGCGTGCTTTGTGAGTTAGGAGCGTTTGAAAGTCGGAAAAAGTGTCATTTTGAGGACGTTTTCGGTGGCGGAAAAACACCGATCCTAGAATTTTCAGGAATAGGAATCGAACGCGATAGTGATAGGCTTCGTTGGAGCTTTCTCGATGCACGGGCGTCGCTCCGCGTGATTTTAATTAATTTTATATTCTTCCATTTTCGGCAATTTTTCCAAGTGTTTAACCTTAGGATTTTTGATCGTTGCCCCCTACGTGTAGCGAAAACGAGTGGATGTGATTCCTTCGCGTGGAACGCGAATGCGCGAGTGGTCGGTACGTGCTTGATTCCGAGACGACGTCCGCGTGCGTTCGTCCTTTGTGTGTTAAGAGCGTTTGAAGGTAGGAAAAAGGGTCATTTTGAGGACGTTTTCGGTGGCGGAAACAGACCGATCCTCTAATTTTCAGGAACAGGCATGAAACGCGATAGTGATAGGCTTCGTTGGAGCTTACTCGATGCACGGGCGTCGCTGCGCGTGATTTTAATAAATTTTGTATTCTGCCATTTTCGGCAATTTTTCCAATTAACCTTAGGATTTTTGATCGTTGCCCCCTTCGTGTAGTGAAAACGAGTGGATGTGATTCCTTGGCGTGGGACGCGAATGCGCGAGTGGTCGGTACGTGCTTGATTACGAGATGACGTCCGCGTGCGTTGCGTGCTTTGTGTGTTAAGAGCGTTTGAAGGTAGGAAAAAGGGTCATTTTGAGGACGTTTTCGGTGGCGGAAACAGACCGATCCTCTAATTTTCAGGAACAGGCATGAAACGCGATAGTGATAGGCTTCGTTGGAGCTTACTCGATGCACGGGCGTCGCTGCGCGTGATTTTAATAAATTTTGTATTCTGCCATTTTCGGCAATTTTTCCAATTAACCTTAGGATTTTTGATCGTTGCCCCCTTCGTGTAGTGAAAACGAGTGGATGTGATTCCTTGGCGTGGGACGCGAATGCGCGAGTGGTCGGTACGTGCTTGATTACGAGATGACGTCCGCGTGCGTTGCGTGCTTTGTGAGTTAAGAGCGTTTGAAGGTCGGAAAAAGTGTCATTTTGAGGACGTTTTCGGTGGCGGAAACAGACGGATCGCAGAATTTTCAGGAATAGGCATCGAACGCGATAGTGAAAGGCTTGATTGAAGCTTTATCGATAAACGGGCGTCGCTCCGCGTGATTTTAATAAATTTTATATTCTTCAATTTTCGGCAATTTTTCCAAGTACCTTAGGATTTTTGATCGTTGCCCCCTTCGTGTATATAAAACGAGTGGATGTGATTCCTTCGCGTGGAACGTGAATGCGCGAGTGGTCGGTACATGCTTGATTACAAGACGACGTCCGCGTGCATTGCGTGCTTTGTGAGTTAGGAGCGTTTGAAGGTCGGAAAAAGTGTCATTTTGAAAACGTTTTCGGTGGCGGAAACAGACCGATCGTCGAATTTTCAGGAACAGGCATGAAACGCGATAGTGATAGGCTTTTTTGGAGCTTTCTCGATGCACGGGCGTCGCTTCGCGTGATTTTAATAAATTTTATATTCTGACATTTTCAGCAATTTTTCCAAGTGGATCAACCTTAGGATTTTTGATCGTTGCCCCCTTCGTGTAGTGAAAACGAGTGGATGTGATTCCTTGGCGTGGAACGTGAATGCGCGGGTCGTCGGTACGTGCTTGATTACGAGACGACGTCCGCGTGCGTTGCGTGCTTTGTGAGTTAGGAGCGTTTGAAGGTCGGAAAAAGTGTCATTTTGAGGACTATTTAGGTCGCGGAAACAGACCGATCCTCGAATTTTCAGGAACAGGCATGAAACGCGATAGTGATAGGCTTCGTTGGAGCTTTCTCGATGCACGGGCGTCGCTGCGCGTGATTTTAATAAATTTTATCCTCTGACATTTTCGGCAATTTTTCCAAGTGTTTAACCTTAGGATTTTTGATCGTTGCCCCAATCGTGTAGTGAAAACGAGTGGATGTGATTCCTTGGCGTAAAACGTGAATGCGCGGGTGGTCGGTACGTGCTTGATTATGAGACGACGTCTCAAGGCGTTTCGTGTTTTGTGAGTTAGGAGCGTTTGAAGGTCGGAAAAAGTGTCATTTTGAGGTTTTTTCGGTGGCGGAAACAGACGGTTCATAGAATTTTCAGGAATAGGCATCGAACGCGATAGTGATAGGCTTCGTTGGAGCTTTCCCGATGCACGGGCGTTGCAGCGCGTGATTTTAATAAATTTTGTCTTCTGACATTTTCGGCAATTTTTCCAAGTGTTTAACCTTAAGATTTTTGATCGCGGCCCCATACGTGTATTGAAAACGAGTGGATTTGTTTCCTTCGCGTGGGACGTGAATGCGCGGTGGTCGGTACGTGCTTGATTACGAGACGACGTCCGCGTGCGTTGCGTGCTTTGTGAGTTAGGAGCGTTTGAAGGTCGGAAAAAGTGTCATTTTGAGGACTTTTTCGGTGGCGGAAAAACACCGATCCTCGAGTTTTCAGGAATGGGCATGAAACGCGATAGTGATAGGCTTCGTTGGAGCTTTCTCAATGCAAGGGTGTCGCTGCGCGTGATTTTAATAAATTTTATATTCTGCCATTTTCGGTAATTTTTCCGAATGGATTTCCAACCTTAGGATTTTTGATCGTTTCCCCCTTCGTGTATTGAAAACGAGTGGATGTGATTCCTTGGCGTGGAACATGAATGCGCTAGTGGTCGGTACGTGCTTGATTACGAGACGACGTCAGCGTGCGTTGCATGCTTTGGGAGTTAAGAGCGTTTGAAGGTCGGAAAAATTGTCATTTTGAGGACGTTTTGGGTGGCGGAAATAAACGGATCCTCGAATTTTCAGGAATAGGCATCATACGCGATAGTGATAGGCTTCGTAGGAGCTTTCTCGATGCACGGGCGTTGCTGCGCGTGATTTTAATATATTTTATATTTTTCCATTTTCGGATTTTTTTTCCATGTGTTTAACCTTAGGATTTTTGATCGTTACCCCCTTCGTGTATTGAAAACGACTGGATGTGATTCCTTGGCGTGGAACGTGAATGCGCGGGTAGTCGGTACGTGCTTGAATACGAGACGACGTATGCGTGCGTCTCGTGCTTTGTGAGTTAGGAGCGTTTGACGGTCGGAAAAAGTGTCATTTTGAGGACGTTTTCGGTGGCGGAAACAGACGGATCCAAGAATTTTCAGGAACAGGCATGAAACGCGATAGTGATAGTCTTCGTTGGAGCTTTCTCGATGCACGGGCGTCGCTGCGCGTCATTTTAATAAATTTTATATTCTGCCATTTTCTGCAATTTTTCCAAGTACCTTAGGATTTTTGATCGTTGCCCCCTTCGTGTATATAAAACGAGTGGATGTGATTCCTTCGCGTGGAACGTGAATGCGCGAGTGGTCGGTACATGCTTGATTACAAGACGACGTCCGCGTTCATTGCGTGCTTTGTGAGTTAGGAGCGTTCGAAGGTCGGAAAAAGTGTCATTTGAAAACGTTTTCGGTGGAGGAAACAGACCGATCCTCGAATTTTCAGGAACAGGCATGAAACGCGATAGTGATAGTCTTCGTTGGAGCTTTCTCGATGCACGGGCGTCGCTGCGCGTGATTTTAACAAATTTTATATTCTTCTATTTTCGGCAATTTTTCCAAGTGTTTAACCTTAGGATTTTTGATCTTTGCCCCCTTCGTCTAGTGAAAACGAGTGGATGTGATTCCTTTGCGTGGAACATGAATGCGCGGGTGGTCGGTACGTGCTTGATTACGAGACGACGTCCGCGTCCGTTCGTGCTTTGCGAGTTAGGAGCGTTTGAAGGTCGGACAAAGTGTCATTTTGAGGACTTTTTCGGTGGCGGAAACAGACCAATCCTCGAATTTTCACGAATGGACATGAAACTCGATAGTGATAGGCTTCGTTGGAGCTTGCTCGATGCACAAGCGTCGCTGCGCGTGATTATAATAAATTTTATATTCTGCGCTTTTCGGCAATTTTTCCAAGTGTTTAACCTTAGGATTTTTGATCGTTGCCCCCTTCGTGTAGTGAAAACGAGTGGATATGATTCCTTGGCGTGGAAGGTGTAATCGCGGGTGGTCGGTACGTGCTTGATTACGTGACGACGTCCGCGTGCGTTGCGTGCTTTGTGAGTTACGAGCGTTTGAAGGTCGGAAAAAGTGTCATTTTGAGGTTTTTTCGGTGGCGGAATCAGACGGATCCTAGAATTTTTAGGAATAGGCATCGAACGCGATAGTGATAGGCTTCGTTGGAGCTTTCTCGATGCACGGGTATCGCTTCGCGTGATTTTAATAAATTTTATATTCTGCCATTTTCGGAAATTTTTTCCAATTAACCTTAGGATTTTTGATCGTTGCCCCCTTCGTGTAGTGAAAACGAGTGGATGTGATTCCTTGGCGTGGAACGTGAATGCGCGGGTGGTCGGTACATGCTTGATTACGAGACGACGTCCGCGTGCGTTGCGTGCTTTGTGAGTTACGAGCGTTTGAAGGTCGGAAAAAGTGTCATTTTGAGGACGTTTTCGGTGGCGGAAACAGACCGATCCTCTAATTTTCAGGAGCAGGCATGAAACGCGATAGTGATAGGCTTCGTTGGAGCTTACTCGATGCACGAGCGTCGCTGCGCGTGATTTTAATAAATTTTATATTCCGCCATTTTCGGCAATTTTTGCAATTAACCTTAGGATTTTTGATCGTTGCCCCCTTCGTGTAGTGAAAACGAGTGGATGTGATTCCTTGGCGTGGGACGCGAATGCGCGAGGGTCGGTACGTGCTTGATTACGAGATGACGTCCGCGTGCGTTGCGTGCTTTGTGAGTTAAGAGCGTTTGAAGGTCGGAAAAAGTGTCATTTTGAGGACGTTTTCGGTGGCGGAAACAGAGGGATCGCAGAATTTTCAGGAATAGGCATCGAACGCGATAGTGAAAGGCTTGATTGAAGCTTTCTCGATAAACGTGCGTCGCTCCGCGTGATTTTAATAAATTTTATATTCTTCAATTTTCGGCAATTTTTCCAAGTACCTTAGGATTTTTGATCGTTGCCCCCTTCGTGTATATAAAACGAGTGGATGTGATTCCTTCGCGTGGACCGTGAATGCGCGGGTGGTCGGTACGTGCTTGATTACGAGACTTTCATTACGAGATTTTCAGGAACAGGCATTATATGCGATAGTGATAGGCTTTGTTGGAGCTTTCTCGATGCACGGGCGTCGCTGCGCGTGATTTTAACAAGTTTTATGTTCTTCTATTTTCGGCAATTTTTCCAAGTGTTTAACCTTAAGATTTTTGATCGTTGCCCCATACGTGTATTGAAAACGAGTGGATTTGTTTCCTTCGCGTGGGACGTGAATGCGCGGTGGTCGGTACGTGCTTGATTACGAGACGACGTCCGCGTGCGTTGCGTGCTTTGTGAGTTAGGAGCGTTTGAAGGTCGGAAAAAGTGTCATTTTGAGGACTTTTTCGGTGGCGGAAAAACACCGATCCTCGAGTTTTCAGGAATGGGCATGAAACGCGATAGTGATAGGCTTCGTTGGAGCTTTCTCAATGCAAGGGTGTCGCTGCGCGTGATTTTAATAAATTTTATATTCTGCCATTTTCGGTAATTTTTCCGAATGGATTTCCAACCTTAGGATTTTTGATCGTTTCCCCCTTCGTGTATTGAAAACGAGTGGATGTGATTCCTTGGCGTGGAACATGAATGCGCTAGTGGTCGGTACGTGCTTGATTACGAGACGACGTCAGCGTGCGTTGCGTGCTTTGGGAGTTAGGAGCGTTTGAAGGTCGGAAAAATTGTCATTTTGAGGACGTTTTGGGTGGCGGAAATAAACGGATCCTCGAATTTTCAGGAATAGGCATCATACGCGATAGTGATAGGCTTCGTAGGAGCTTTCTCGATGCACGGGCGTTGCTGCGCGTGATTTTAATATATTTTATATTCTGCCATTTTCGGATTTTTTTTCCATGTGTGGGCAGCGATTGTTCCGGGTTTCCATCCGCGTGTATCCATTATTTCGGACAATATTTCGCCAACGTTCCAGTTGGCTTCCTCAGGTCCACTGAAGTGACGATGCAGGAATTGGTCCTCTTAATATACACGTAGTTTGGCGCCAAATTTGTGGAGGTGTGTCTCATTGGTTGGACTCTCTGAAGACCCGTTTCCACGCGCTGGCGAGGGTGTAGCCGTCTTCGCGGTTGAAATTCGCAGGTGTTTTTGCGATTTCAATTGCTTCCCTGATGACTCTTGGGTAATAGCGGCCTTCTTTATTCAATAATGAGGCGTTGTCAAAGTCAATGCTGTGGGTCGGTCCACTCCATTGATGTTCAGCCACCGCTGACTGGCTGAATTGCCTGTTTTTTGCGGCCCTTCGGTGTTCTTGCACTCGGCATTTCAGAGCTCTTGAAGTCTGGCCGATGTAGGAATTGCCGCAACTACATTTTATTTGGTATACTCCTCCATAGATGTCTTTAGGGTGGTGATCTTTCGAGTTGACGAGGATACTCGCCATCTTGGTAACGCATTTAAATCTGGTCATGACGTTGTGTTTCTGGAGGGCTCTTGCGATTCTTTCCGTGGTCCCGGCGACGTAAGGTAAGATGGCGTGTGCCCTCGCCTTTTCTGTAGTACGGCTCTCTTCATAGGCCCTCTTTGGGGCCATCAGTTGCTGCTTCCGTTCCATCTTGCGGATTATCTTCAGGATGTTTTCTCGCCGGAAGCCGTTCATCTGGAAAGTTTCCATTAGATGTCGTTTCTCTTTTGCGATGGAAGCAGCGTCTGAGAGCGAGCATGCTCGGTGGAATAAAGTTTTAATTACTCCGGCTTTCTGTTGAGGGTGGTGATGGGAGTTCGCATGGAGGTATCGGTCCGTGTGGGTCTTTTTCCGAAAAACGGAGTGTCCTAAAGACCCATTTTTTCTTTTCTCGACGAGGACGTCTAAAAAAGGCAGGCAGTTGTCCGTTTCCGTCTCCATGGTGAATGTGATGGCTGCATTTTGTGCGTTCAGGTGGTGCAAGAACTTCTCGAGTTCATCCGTTCCATGTGGCCATACCACAAATGTGTCGTCCACATACCTCACAAAGAGTTTTGGCTTTTTGTGGAAGGACTGCAAGGCTTTCCGTTCAAAATCTTCCATGAAAAGATTGGCGACCACCGGTGAGAGAGGGGATCCCATTGCAGCTCCATTTGTTTGTTTGTAGAATTTACCGTTCCACGTGAAGTAGGCGTTTCTGAGGCAAAATTCCACCATCCTTGGAATGTCTCCCGGGAGGCCGTCACTTGTGAAAGTCTTGATTATTTCTACTGCTTCACCAATAGGGATATTAGTGAAGAGAGAAACTACGTCGAAGCTCACTAACATATCGTCCTTGCTGATTTCGGTCTTTTTTAAAATCTCAATGAAGTGAGCGGAGTTTTTCACATGCGTCGGCGTCTGACCGGAGAACGGTAGGAGTTGCTGGGCCAAATATTTGGCGAGTTTATGCGTTGGAGAGTCTATGGCACTCACTATGGGTCGTAGAGGGACCCCTTGTTTATGGATCTTGGGTAGGCCGTATAATCTAGGTGGTTTGGGAGCCGACTCGATGATCCATTTCCTTTCTTCTGGAGGGATCGAAGACTGGTTGATGATATGTTTTATTCCCTTCTGAATCCTTGAGGTGGGATCCGATTTTTCCTCGGAGTAGGTGTTCTCGTTCAGGAGACTGTTGATTTTACTGAAGTAGTCTTCCTTCTTCATCACCACAGTTGCGTTCCCTTTATCCGCCGACGTGATTATAATGCCATCATCCGTCCGGAGTTCCCTCAAAGCTTTTTTCTCCTCTCGGGTGACGTTGGTTTTGGGAGTTTTGGAATGGAGCAGTATACGGCTCACTTCATCACGTAGTTCATCGGCCTCTTCCTTAGGTAGTTTCCGGACGGCGTATTCCACTTCTGTCACTAGTTCTTCCTTAGGTAAGCGGGCAGGAGCAACGGCGAAGTTGAGTCCCTTGGAAAGTACACTGACAGCTGCCTCACTTAGGCGAACGTCAGTCAGGTTAACTACCGTACGGCCCTTATCAGGGCCATGGTTTTCTAGCTCCGGGTGTTGACGGCTATGAAGGCGGTCGAACTTTTTCACCTGCTTCTCTTTCGTTGAGATGAAGGCTGTGGTAGCAGAATTCCACGTAATTCTGTCTAACGTATCCCAATCCGTAATGTTCAGGGATGCACTAAGGGCTAAGTGCACATCATACAGCTCCTCCGTGCATTTTTGGATGTCCCATCTCGTGTGTTGCACTCTTTCCCGTAGCAGGGCTGTGCTGGCTCTTCGGAGAATCCTTTGAGCTTTCTTCGACTGGATATGATGTTTGACCTCGACAAAGGCAGGGATGGTGTTGGAGTCTCTGCATCGCTCGAGAAATGCCAAAGAAGATAGGAGCTTCTCCTTCCTCTTGCGAAGTTTCTCGAACCTTCTGCTGTTCCTGGAAATTTCTTCCCCGTAGAAATTTCTGAAGTTTCCCTTGAAGTTGAAGAAGGAAGATTTTGAACGGAAAGCCTTGCAGTCCTTCCACAAAAAGCCAAAACTCTTTGTGAGGTATGTAGACAACACATTTGTGGTATGGCCACATGGAACGGATGAACTCGAGAAGTTCTTGCACCACCTGAACGCACAAAATGCAGCCATCACATTCACCATGGAGACGGAAACGGACAACTGCCTGCCTTTTTTAGACGTCCTCGTCGAGAAAAGAAAAAATGGGTCTTTAGGACACTCCGTTTTTCGGAAAAAGACCCACACGGACCGATACCTCCATGCGAACTCCCATCACCACCCTCAACAGAAAGCCGGAGTAATTAAAACTTTATTCCACCGAGCATGCTCGCTCTCAGACGCTGCTTCCATCGCAAAAGAGAAACGACATCTAATGGAAACTTTCCAGATGAACGGCTTCCGGCGAGAAAACATCCTGAAGATAATCCGCAAGATGGAACGGAAGCAGCAACTGATGGCCCCAAAGAGGGCCTATGAAGAGAGCCGTACTACAGAAAAGGCGAGGGCACACGCCATCTTACCTTACGTCGCCGGGACCACGGAAAGAATCGCAAGAGCCCTCCAGAAACACAACGTCATGACCAGATTTAAATGCGTTACCAAGATGGCGAGTATCCTCGTCAACTCGAAAGATCACCACCCTAAAGACATCTATGGAGGAGTATACCAAATAAAATGTAGTTGCGGCAATTCCTACATCGGCCAGACTTCAAGAGCTCTGAAATGCCGAGTGCAAGAACACCGAAGGGCCGCAAAAAACAGGCAATTCAGCCAGTCAGCGGTGGCTGAACATCAATGGAGTGGACCGACCCACAGCATTGACTTTGACAACGCCTCATTATTGAATAAAGAAGGCCGCTATTACCCAAGAGTCATCAGGGAAGCAATTGAAATCGCAAAAACACCTGCGAATTTCAACCGCGAAGACGGCTACACCCTCGCCAGCGCGTGGAAACGGGTCTTCAGAGAGTCCAACCAATGAGAGCACACCTCCACAAATTTGGCGCCAAACTACGTGTATATTAAGAGGACCAATTCCTGCATCGTCACTTCAGTGGACCTGAGGAAGCCAACTGGAACGTTGGCGAAATATTGTCCGAAATAATGGATACACGCGGATGGAAACCCGGAACAATCGCTGCCCACAGTCAGAATCTCCGCGGAAGCCTACTGGGAAACTTTTTTTCCATGTGTTTAACCTTAGGATTTTTGATCGTTACCCCCTTCGTGTATATAAAACGAGTGGATGTGATTCCTTCGCGTGGAACGTGAATGCGCGAGTGGTCGGTACATGCTTGATTACAAGACGACGTCCGCGTTCATTGCGTGCTTTGTGAGTTAGGAGCGTTCGAAGGTCGGAAAAAGTGTCATTTGAAAACGTTTTCGGTGGAGGAAACAGACCGATCCTCGAATTTTCAGGAACAGGCATGAAACGCGATAGTGATAGTCTTCGTTGGAGCTTTCTCGATGCACGGGCGTCGCTGCGCGTGATTTTAACAAATTTTATATTCTTCTATTTTCGGCAATTTTTCCAAGTGTTTAACCTTAGGATTTTTGATCTTTGCCCCCTTCGTCTAGTGAAAACGAGTGGATGTGATTCCTTTGCGTGGAACATGAATGCGCGGGTGGTCGGTACGTGCTTGATTACGAGACGACGTCCGCGTCCGTTCGTGCTTTGCGAGTTAGGAGCGTTTGAAGGTCGGACAAAGTGTCATTTTGAGGACTTTTTCGGTGGCGGAAACAGACCAATCCTCAAATTTTCACGAATGGACATGAAACTCGATAGTGATAGGCTTCGTTGGAGCTTGCTCGATGCACAAGCGTCGCTGCGCGTGATTATAATAAATTTTATATTCTGCGCTTTTCGGCAATTTTTCCAAGTGTTTAACCTTAGGATTTTTGATCGTTGCCCCCTTCGTGTAGTGAAAACGAGTGGATATGATTCCTTGGCGTGGAAGGTGTAATCGCGGGTGGTCGGTACGTGCTTGATTACGTGACGACGTCCGCGTGCGTTGCGTGCTTTGTGAGTTAGGAGCGTTTGAAGGTCGGAAAAAGTGTCATTTTGAGGTTTTTTCGGTGGCGGAATCAGACGGATCCTAGAATTTTTAGGAATAGGCATCGAACGCGATAGTGATAGGCTTCGTTGGAGCTTTCTCGATGCACGGGTATCGCTTCGCGTGATTTTAATAAATTTTATATTCTGCCATTTTCGGCAATTTTTCCAATTAACCTTAGGATTTTTGATCGTTGCCCCCTTCGTGTAATGAAAACGAGTGGATGTGATTCCTTGGCGTGGAACGTGAATGCGCGGGTGGTCGGTACGTGCTTGATTACGAGACGACGTCCGCGTGCGTTGCGTGCTTTGTGAGTTACGAGCGTTTGAAGGTCGGAAAAAGTGTCATTTTGAGGACGTTTTCGGTGGCGGAAACAGACCGATCCTCTAATTTTCAGGAGCAGGCATGAAACGCGATAGTGATAGGCTTCGTTGGAGCTTACTCGATGCACGAGCGTCGCTGCGCGTGATTTTAATAAATTTTATATTCCGCCATTTTCGGCAATTTTTGCAATTAACCTTAGGATTTTTGATCGTTGCCCCCTTCGTGTAGTGAAAACGAGTGGATGTGATTCCTTGGCGTGGGACGCGAATGCGCGAGGGTCGGTACGTGCTTGATTACGAGATGACGTCCGCGTGCGTTGCGTGCTTTGTGAGTTAAGAGCGTTTGAAGGTCGGAAAAAGTGTCATTTTGAGGACGTTTTCGGTGGCGGAAACAGACGGATCGCAGAATTTTCAGGAATAGGCATCGAACGCGATAGTGAAAGGCTTGATTGAAGCTTTCTCGATAAACGTGCGTCGCTCCGCGTGATT
Source organism: Ceriagrion tenellum (assembly GCA_963169105.1). Lineage (NCBI taxonomy): Eukaryota > Metazoa > Arthropoda > Insecta > Odonata > Coenagrionidae > Ceriagrion > Ceriagrion tenellum. The sequence continues at coordinate 26,558,725 of OY720641.1, read as the reverse complement.
TTAATAAATTTTATATTCTTCAATTTTCGGCAATTTTTCCAAGTACCTTAGGATTTTTGATCGTTGCCCCCTTCGTGTATATAAAACGAGTGGATGTGATTCCTTGGCGTGGAACGTGAATGCGCGGGTGGTCGGTACGTGCTTGATTACGAGACTTTCATTACGAGATTTTCAGGAACAGGCATTATATGCGATAGTGATAGGCTTTGTTGGAGGTTTCTCGATGCACGGGCGTCGCTGCGCGTGATTTTAACAAATTTTATATTCTTCTATTTTCGGCAATTTTTCCAAGTGTTTAACCTTAAGATTTTTGATCGTTGCCCCATACGTGTATTGAAAACGAGTGGATTTGTTTCCTTCGCGTGGGACGTGAATGCGCGGTGGTCGGTACGTGCTTGATTACGAGACGACGTCCGCGTGCGTTGCGTGCTTTGTGAGTTAGGAGCGTTTGAAGGTCGGAAAAAGTGTCATTTTGAGGACTTTTTCGGTGGCGGAAAAACACCGATCCTCGAGTTTTCAGGAATGGGCATGAAACGCGATAGTGATAGGCTTCGTTGGAGCTTTCTCAATGCAAGGGTGTCGCTGCGCGTGATTTTAATAAATTTTATATTCTGCCATTTTCGGTAATTTTTCCGAATGGATTTCCAACCTTAGGATTTTTGATCGTTTCCCCCTTCGTGTATTGAAAACGAGTGGATGTGATTCCTTGGCGTGGAACATGAATGCGCTAGTAGTCGGTACGTGCTTGATTAAGAGACGACGTCAGCGTGCGTTGCGTGCTTTGGGAGTTAGGAGCGTTTGAAGGTCGGAAAAATTGTCATTTTGAGGACGTTTTGGGTGGCGGAAATAAACGGATCCTCGAATTTTCAAGAATAGGCATCATACGCGATAGTGATAGGCTTCGTAGGAGCTTTCTCGATGCACGGGCGTTGCTGCGCGTGATTTTAATATATTTTATATTCTGCCATTTTCGGATTTTTTTTCCATGTGTTTAACCTTAGGATTTTTGATCGTTACCCCCTTCGTGTATTGAAAACGACTGGATGTGATTCCTTGGCGTGGAACGTGAATGCGCGGGTAGTCGGTACGTGCTTGAATACGAGACAACGTATGCGTGCGTTGCGTGCTTTGTGAGTTAGGAGCGTTTGAAGGTCGGAAAAAGTGTCATTTTGAGGACGTTTTCGGTGGCGGAAACAGACGGATCCAAGAATTTTCAGGAACAGGCATGAAACGCGATAGTGATAGTCTTCGTTGGAGCTTTCTCGATGCACGGGCGTCGCTGCGCGTCATTTTAATAAATTTTATATTCTGCCATTTTCGGCAATTTTTCCAAGTACCTTAGGATTTTTGATCGTTGCCCCCTTCGTGTATATAAAACGAGTGGATGTGATTCCTTCGCGTGGAACGTGAATGCGCGAGTGGTCGGTACATGCTTGATTACAAGACGACGTCCGCGTTCATTGCGTGCTTTGTGAGTTAGGAGCGTTCGAAGGTCGGAAAAAGTGTCATTTGAAAACGTTTTCGGTGGAGGAAACAGATCGATCCTCGAATTTTCAGGAACAGGCATGAAACGCGATAGTGATAGTCTTCGTTGGAGCTTTCTCGATGCACGGGCGTCGCTGCGCGTGATTTTAACAAATTTTATATTCTTCTATTTTCGGCAATTTTTCCAAGTGTTTAACCTTAGGATTTTTGATCTTTGCCCCCTTCGTCTAGTGAAAACGAGTGGATGTGATTCCTTTGCGTGGAACATGAATGCGCGGGTGGTCGGTACGTGCTTGATTACGAGACGACGTCCGCGTCCGTTCGTGCTTTGCGAGTTAGGAGCGTTTGAAGGTCGGACAAAGTGTCATTTTGAGGACTTTTTCGGTGGCGGAAACAGACCAATCCTCGAATTTTCACGAATGGACATGAAACTCGATAGTGATAGGCTTCGTTGGAGCTTGCTCGATGCACAAGCGTCGCTGCGCGTGATTATAATAAATTTTATATTCTGCGCTTTTCGGCAATTTTTCCAAGTGTTTAACCTTAGGATTTTTGATCGTTGCCCCCTTCGTGTAGTGAAAACGAGTGGATATGATTCCTTGGCGTGGAAGGTGTAATCGCGGGTGGTCGGTACGTGCTTGATTACGTGACGACGTCCGCGTGCGTTGCGTGCTTTGTGAGTTACGAGCGTTTGAAGGTCGGAAAAAGTGTCATTTTGAGGTTTTTTCGGTGGCGGAATCAGACGGATCCTAGAACTTTTAGGAATAGGCATCGAACGCGATAGTGATAGGCTTCGTTGGAGCTTTCTCGATACACGGGTATCGCTTCGCGTGATTTTAATAAATTTTATATTCTGCCATTTTCGGCAATTTTTCCAATTAACCTTAGGATTTTTGATCGTTGCACCCTTCGTGTAATGAAAACGAGTGGATATGATTCCTTGGCGTGGAAGGTGTAATCGCGGGTGGTCGGTACGTGCTTGATTACGAGACGACGTCCGCGTCCGTTCGTGCTTTGCGAGTTAGGAGCGTTTGAAGGTCGGACAAAGTGTCATTTTGAGGACTTTTTCGGTGGCGGAAACAGACCAATCCTCGAATTTTCACGAATGGACATGAAACTCGATAGTGATAGGCTTCGTTGGAGCTTGCTCGATGCACAAGCGTCGCTGCGCGTGATTATAATAAATTTTATATTCTGCGCTTTTCGGCAATTTTTCCAAGTGTTTAACCTTAGGATTTTTGATCGTTGCCCCCTTCGTGTAGTGAAAACGAGTGGATATGATTCCTTGGCGTGGAAGGTGTAATCGCGGGTGGTCGGTACGTGCTTGATTACGTGACGACGTCCGCGTGCGTTGCGTGCTTTGTGAGTTAGGAGCGTTTGAAGGTCGGAAAAAGTGTCATTTTGAGGTTTTTTCGGTGGCGGAATCAGACGGATCCTAGAATTTTTAGGAATAGGCATCGAACGCGATAGTGATAGGCTTCGTTGGAGCTTTCTCGATGCACGGGTATCGCTTCGCGTGATTTTAATAAATTTTATATTCTGCCATTTTCGGCAATTTTTCCAATTAACCTTAGGATTTTTGATCGTTGCCCCCTTCGTGTAATGAAAACGAGTGGATGTGATTCCTTGGCGTGGAACGTGAATGCGCGGGTGGTCGGTACGTGCTTGATTACGAGACGACGTCCGCGTGCGTTGCGTGCTTTGTGAGTTACGAGCGTTTGAAGGTCGGAAAAAGTGTCATTTTGAGGACGTTTTCGGTGGCGGAAACAGACCGATCCTCTAATTTTCAGGAGCAGGCATGAAACGCGATAGTGATAGGCTTCGTTGGAGCTTACTCGATGCACGAGCGTCGCTGCGCGTGATTTTAATAAATTTTATATTCCGCCATTTTCGGCAATTTTTGCAATTAACCTTAGGATTTTTGATCGTTGCCCCCTTCGTGTAGTGAAAACGAGTGGATGTGATTCCTTGGCGTGGGACGCGAATGCGCGAGGGTCGGTACGTGCTTGATTACGAGATGACGTCCGCGTGCGTTGCGTGCTTTGTGAGTTAAGAGCGTTTGAAGGTCGGAAAAAGTGTCATTTTGAGGACGTTTTCGGTGGCGGAAACAGACGGATCGCAGAATTTTCAGGAATAGGCATCGAACGCGATAGTGAAAGGCTTGATTGAAGCTTTCTCGATAAACGTGCGTCGCTCCGCGTGATTTTAATAAATTTTATATTCTTCAATTTTCGGCAATTTTTCCAAGTACCTTAGGATTTTTGATCGTTGCCCCCTTCGTGTATATAAAACGAGTGGATGTGATTCCTTGGCGTGGAACGTGAATGCGCGGGTGGTCGGTACGTGCTTGATTACGAGACTTTCATTACGAGATTTTCAGGAACAGGCATTATATGCGATAGTGATAGGCTTTGTTGGAGCTTTCTCGATGCACGGGCGTCGCTGCGCGTGATTTTAACAAATTTTATATTCTTCTATTTTCGGCAATTTTTCCAAGTGTTTAACCTTAAGATTTTTGATCGTTGCCCCATACGTGTATTGAAAACGAGTGGATTTGTTTCCTTCGCGTGGGACGTGAATGCGCGGTGGTCGGTACGTGCTTGATTACGAGACGACGTCCGCGTGCGTTGCGTGCTTTGTGAGTTAGGAGCGTTTGAAGGTCGGAAAAAGTGTCATTTTGAGGACTTTTTCGGTGGCGGAAAAACACCGATCCTCGAGTTTTCAGGAATGGGCATGAAACGCGATAGTGATAGGCTTCGTTGGAGCTTTCTCAATGCAAGGGTGTCGCTGCGCGTGATTTTAATAAATTTTATATTCTGCCATTTTCGGTAATTTTTCCGAATGGATTTCCAACCTTAGGATTTTTGATCGTTTCCCCCTTCGTGTATTGAAAACGAGTGGATGTGATTCCTTGGCGTGGAACATGAATGCGCTAGTAGTCGGTACGTGCTTGATTACGAGACGACGTCAGCGTGCGTTGCGTGCTTTGGGAGTTAGGAGCGTTTGAAGGTCGGAAAAATTGTCATTTTGAGGACGTTTTGGGTGGCGGAAATAAACGGATCCTCGAATTTTCAAGAATAGGCATCATACGCGATAGTGATAGGCTTCGTAGGAGCTTTCTCGATGCACGGGCGTTGCTGCGCGTGATTTTAATATATTTTATATTCTGCCATTTTCGGATTTTTTTTCCATGTGTTTAACCTTAGGATTTTTGATCGTTACCCCCTTCGTGTATTGAAAACGACTGGATGTGATTCCTTGGCGTGGAACGTGAATGCGCGGGTAGTCGGTACGTGCTTGAATACGAGACGACGTATGCGTGCGTTGCGTGCTTTGTGAGTTAGGAGCGTTTGAAGGTCGGAAAAAGTGTCATTTTGAGGACGTTTTCGGTGGCGGAAACAGACGGATCCAAGAATTTTCAGGAACAGGCATGAAACGCGATAGTGATAGTCTTCGTTGGAGCTTTCTCGATGCACGGGCGTCGCTGCGCGTCATTTTAATAAATTTTATATTCTGCCATTTTCGGCAATTTTTCCAAGTACCTTAGGATTTTTGATCGTTGCCCCCTTCGTGTATATAAAACGAGTGGATGTGATTCCTTCGCGTGGAACGTGAATGCGCGAGTGGTCGGTACATGCTTGATTACAAGACGACGTCCGCGTTCATTGCGTGCTTTGTGAGTTAGGAGCGTTCGAAGGTCGGAAAAAGTGTCATTTGAAAACGTTTTCGGTGGAGGAAACAGACCGATCCTCGAAATTTCAGGAAAAGGCATGAAACGCGATAGTGATAGTCTTCGTTGGAGCTTTCTCGATGCACGGGCGTCGCTGCGCGTGATTTTAACAAATTTTATATTCTTCTATTTTCGGCAATTTTTCCAAGTGTTTAACCTTAGGATTTTTGATCTTTGCCCCCTTCGTCTAGTGAAAACGAGTGGATGTGATTCCTTTGCGTGGAACATGAATGCGCGGGTGGTCGGTACGTGCTTGATTACGAGACGACGTCCGCGTCCGTTCGTGCTTTGCGAGTTAGGAGCGTTTGAAGGTCGGAAAAAGTGTCATTTGGAGGACTTTTTCGGTGGCGGAAACAGACATCTCCTCGAATTTTCACGAATGGACATGAAACGCGATAGTGATAGGCTTCGTTGGAGCTTGCTCGATGCACAAGCGTCGCTGCGCGTGATTTTAATAAATTTTATATTCTGCGCTTTTCGGCAATTTTTCCAAGTGATTCCAACCTTAGGATTTTTGATCGTTGCCCCCTTCGTGTAGTGAAAACGAATGGATATGATACCTTGGCGTGGAAGGTGTAATCGCGGGTGGTCGGTACGTGCTTGATTACGTGACGACGTCCGCGTGCGTTGCGTGCTTTGTGAGTTACGAGCGTTTGAAGGTCGGAAAAAGTGTCATTTTGAGGTTTTTTCGGTGGCGGAATCAGACGGATCCTAGAATTTTTAGGAATAGGCATCGAACGCGATAGTGATAGGCTTCGTTGGAGCTTTCTCGATGCACGGGTATCGCTTCGCGTGATTTTAATAAATTTTATATTCTGCCATTTTCGGCAATTTTTCCAATTAACCTTAGGATTTTTGATCGTTGCCCCCTTCGTGTAGTGAAAACGAGTGGATGTGATTCCTTGGCGTGGAACGTGAATGCGCGGGTGGTCGGTACGTGCTTGATTACGAGACGACGTCCGCGTGCGATGCGTGCTTTGTGAGTTACGAGCGTTTGAATGTCGGAAAAAGTTCATTTTGAGGACGTTTTCGGTGGCGGAAACAGACCGATCCTAGAATTTTCAGGAATAGGCATCGAACGCGATAGGGATAGGCTTCATTGGAGCTATCTCGATGCACGGGCGTCGCTGCGCGTGATTTTAATAAATTTTATATTCCGCCATTTTCGGCAATTTTTGCAATTAACCTTAGGATTTTTGATCGTTGCCCCCTTCGTGTATTGAAAACGAGTGGATGTGATTCCTTGGCGTGGAACGTGAATGCGCGGGTGGTCGGTACGTGCTTGATTACGAAACGACGTCAGCGTGCGTTGCGTGCTTTGTGAGTTAAGAGCGTTTGAAGGTCGGAAAAAGTGTCATTTTGAGGACGTTTTCGGTGGCGGAAACAGACGGATCGCAGAATTTTCAGGAATAGGCATCGAACGCGATAGTGAAAGGCTTGATTGAAGCTTTCTCGATAAACGTTCGTCGCTCCGCGTGATTTTAATAAATTTTATATTCTTCAATTTTCGGCAATTTTTCCAAGTACCTTAGGATTTTTGATCGTTGCCCCCTTCGTGTATATAAAACGAGTGGATGTGATTCCTTCGCGTGGAACGTGAATGCGCGGGTGGTCGGTACGTGCTTGATTACGAGACATTCATTACGAGATTTTCAGGAACAGGCATTATATGCGATAGTGATAGGCTTTGTTGGAGCTTTCTCGATGCACGGGCGTCGCTGCGCGTGATTTTAACAAATTTTATATTCTTCTATTTTCGGCAATTTTTCCAAGTGTTTAACCTTTAGATTTTTAATCGTTGCCCCATACGTGTATTGAAAACGAGTGGATTTCATTCCATCGCGTGGGACGTGAATGCGCGGTGGTCAGTACGTGCTTGATTACGAGACGACGTCCGCGTGCGTTGCGTGCTTTGTGAGTTAGGAGCGTTTGTAGGTCGGAAAAAGTGTCATTTTGAGGACTTTTTCGGTGGCGGAAAAACACCGATCCTCGAATTTTCAGGAATGGGCATGAAATGCGATAGTGATAGGCTTCGTTGGAGCTTTCTCAATGCAAGGGTTTCGCTGCGCGTGATTTTAATAAATTTTATATTCTGCCATTTTCGGTAATTTTTCCAAGTGGATTTCCAACCTTAGGATTTTTGATCGTTTCCCCCTTCGTGTATTGAAAACGAGTGGATGTGATTCCTTGGCGTGGAACGTGAATGCGCGGGTGGTCGGTACGTGCTTGATTACGAAACGACGTCAGCGTGCGTTGCGTCCTTTGGGAGTTAGGGGCGTTTGAAGGTCGGAAAAATTGTGATTTTGAGGACGTTTTTGGTGGCGGAAATAAACGGATCCTCGAATTTTCAGGAATAGGCATCATACGCGATAGTGATAGGCTTCGTAGGAGCTTTTTCGATGCACGGGCGTTGCTGCGCGTGATTTTAATATATTTTATATTCTGCCATTTTCGGCAATTTTTCCATGTGTTTAACCTTAGGATTTTTTATCGTTCCCCCTTCGTGTATTGAAAACGACTGGATGTGATTCCTTGCCGTGGAACGTGAATGCGCGGGTAGTCGGTTTTTGCTTGAATACGAGACGACGTATGCGTGCGTTGCGTGCTTTGTAAGTTAGGAGCGTTTGAAGGTAGGAAAAAGTGTCATTTTGAGGACGTTTTCGTTTGCGGAAACAGTCGGATCCTCGAATTTTCATGAATAGGCATCGAACGCGATAGTGATAGGCTTCGTTGGGCTTTCTCGATGCACGGGCGTCGCTGCGCGTGAATTTAATAAATTTTATATTCGGCCATTTTCGGCAATTTTTCCAAGTTTATCCAACCTTAGGAAATTTGATCGTTGACCCCTTCGTGTAGAGAAAACGAGTAGATGTGATTCCTTGGCGTGGTACGTGAATCCGCTAGTGGTCCGTTCGTGCATGATTACGAGACGACTTCCGCGTGCGTTGCGTGCTTTGTGAGTTAAGAGCGTTTGAAGGTCGGAAAAAGGGTCATTTTGAGGACGTTTTCGGTGGCGGAAACAGACGGATCCCAGAATTTTCAGGAATAGGCATCGAACGCGATAGTGATAGGCTTCGTTGGAGCTTTCTCGATGCACGGGCGTCGCTGCGCGTGATTTTAATAAATTTTATATTCTGCCATTTCGGCAATTTTTCCAAGTACCTTAGGATTTTTGATCGTTGCCCCCTTCGTGTATATAAAATGAGTGGATGTGATTCCTTCGCGTGGAACGTGAATGCGCGAGTGGTCGGTACATGCTTGATTACAAGACGACGTCCGCGTGCATTGCGTGCTTTGTCAGTTAGGAGCGTTCGAAGGTCGGCAAAAGTGTCATTTTGAAAACGTTTTCGGTGGCGGAAACAGACCGATCCTTGACTTTTCAGGAACAGGCATTATATGCGATAGTGATAGGCTTTGTTGGAGCTTTCTCGATGCACGGGCGTCGCTGCGCGTGATTTTAACAAATTTTATATTCTTCTATTTTCGGCAATTTTTCCAAGTGTTTAACCTTAGGATTTTTGATCTTTGCCCCCTTCGTGTAGTGAAAACGAGTGGATGTGATTTTTTGGCGTGGAACGTGAATGCGCGGGTGGTCGGTACGTGCTTGATTACGAGACGACGTCCGCGTCCGTTCGTGCTTTGCGAGTTAGGAGCGTATGAAGGTCGGAAAAAGTGTCATTTTGAGGACTTTTTCGGTGACGGAAACAAACCGATCCTCGAATTTTCACGAATGGACATGAAACGCGATAGTGATAGGCTTCGTTGGAGCTTGCTCGATGCACAAGCGTCGCTGCGCGTGATTTTAATAAATTTTATATTCTGCGCTTTTCGGCAATTTTTCCAACCTTAGGATTTTTGATCGTTGCCCCCTTCGTGTAGTGAAAACGAGTTGATATGATTCCTTGGCGTGGAAGGTGTAATCGCGGGTTGTCGGTACGTGCTTGATTACGTGACGACGTCCGCGTGCGTTTCGTGCTTTGTGAGTTAGGAGCGTTTGAAGGTCGAATGAAGTGTCATTTTGAGGACGTTTTCGGTGGCGGAAATAGTCCGATCCTCGAATTTTCAGGAACAGGCATAAAACGCGATAGTGATAAGCATCGTTGGAGCTTACTCGATGCACGGGCGTCGCTGCGCGTGATTTTAATAAATTTTATATTCTGCCATTTTCGGCAATTTTTCCTTGTGTTTAACCTTAGGATTTTTAATCGTTGCCCCCTTCGTGTAGTGAAAACGAGTGGATGTGATTCCTTGGCGTGGTACGTGAATCCGCTATTGTCCGTACGTGCTTGATTACGAGACGACGTCCGCGTGCGATGCGTGCTTTGTGAGTTAGGAGCGTTTGAATGTCGGAAAAAGTTCATTTTGAGGACGTTTTCGTTGGCGGAAACAGGCCAATCCTAGAATTTTCAGGAATAGGCATCGAACGCGATAGGGATAGGCTTCGTTGGAGCTATCTCGATGCACGGGCGTCGCTGCGCGTGATTTTAATAAATTTTATATTCCGCCATTTTCGGCAATTTTTCCAAGTAGGATAAGGATTTTTCATTTCACCTTCGGATTTTTGATCGTTGCCGCCTTCATGTAGTGAAAACGAGTAGATGAGATTCCTTCGCGTGGAAAGTGTATGCGAGGCTGGTCGGTACGTGCTTGATTACAAGACGACGTCCGCGTGCGTTCGTGCTTTATGAGTTAGGAGCGTTTGAAGGTCGGAAAAAGTTCATTTTGAGGATGTTTTCGGTGGCGGAAACAGACCGATCCTAGAATTTTCAGGAATAGGCATCGAACGCGATAGGGATAGGCTTCGTTGGAGCTATCTCGATGCACGGGCGTCGCTGCGCGTGATTTTAATAAATTTTATATTCCGCCATTTTCGGCAATTTTTCCAAGTAGGTTAAGGATTTTTCATTTCACCTTCGGATTTTTGATCGTTGCCCCCTTCATGTAGTGAAAACGAGTAGATGAGATTCCTTCGCGTGGAAGGTGTAATCGCGGGTGGTCGGTACGTGCTTGATTACGAGACGACGTCCGCGTGCGTTGCGTGCTTTGTGAGTTAGGACCGTTTGAAGGTCGGAAAAAGTGTCATTTTGAGGACTTTTTAGGTCGCGGAAACAGACCGATCCTCGAATTTTCAGGAATGGGCATGAAACCGCGATAGTGATAGGCTTCGTTGGATCTTTCTCGATGCACGGGCGTCGCTGCGCGTGATTTTAACAAATTTTATATTCTGCCATTTTCGGCAATTTTTCCAAGTGTTAGGATTTTTCCAAGTGTTATGACCTTAGTATTTTTGATCGTTGCCCCCATTGTGTAGTGAAAACGAGTGGATGTGATTCCTTGGCGTGGAACGTGAATGCGCGGGTGGTCGGTACGTGCTTGATTACGAGACGACGTCCGCGTGCATTGCGTGCTTTTTGAGTTAGGAGCGTTTGAAGGTCGGAAAAGTGTCATTTTGAGGACGTTTTCGGTGGCCGAAAAAACCCGTTCCTCGAATTTTCAGGAATAGGCATAAAACCCGATAGTTTATAGGCTTCGTTGGAGCTTTCTCGATGCACGGGCGTCGCTTCGCGTGATTTTAATAAATTTTACCTTCTGACATTTTCGGCAATTTTTCCAAGTATTTAACCTTAGGATTTTTGATCGTTGCCCCCTTCTTGTAGTGAAAACGAGTGGATGTGATTCCTTGGCGTGGAACGTGAATGCGCGGGTGGTCGGTACGTGCTTGATTACGAGTCGACGTCCGCGTGCGTTACGTGCTTTGTGAGTTAGGAGCGTTTGAAGGTCGGAAAAAGTGTCATTTTGAGGTTTTTTCGGTGGCGGAAACAGACGGTTCATAGAATTTTCAGAATAAGGCATCGAACGCGATAGTGATAGGCTTCATTGGAGCTTTCTCGATGCACGGGCGTCGCTGCGCGTGATTTTAATAAATTTTATCTTCTGACATTTTCGGCAATTTTTCCAAGTGACCTTTCTCAAGTGACCAAGTACCTTAGGATTAATGATCGTTGCCCCGTTCGTGTAGTGAAAACGAGAGGATGTGATTCCCTCGCGTGGAACGTGAATGCGCGGGTGGTCGGTACCTGCTTGATTACGAGACGACGTCCGCGTGCGTTGCGTGCTTTGTGAGTTAGGAGCGTTTGAATGTCGGAAAAAGTGTCATTTTGAGGTTTTTTCGGTGGCGGAAACCGACGGATCATAGAATTTTCAGGAATAGGCATCGAACGCGATACTGATAGGCTTCGTTGGAGCTTTCTCGATGCACGGGTGTCGCTGCGCGTCATTTTAATAAATTTTATATTCTGCCGTTTTCGGCAATTTTTCCAAGTTTTTAACCTTAGGATTTTTGATCGTTGCCCCCTTCGTGTATTGAAAACGAGTGGATGTGATTCCTTGGCGTGGAACGTGAATGCGCGGGTGGTCGGTACGTGCTTGATTACGAGACGACGTCCGCGTGCGATGCGTGCTTTGTGAGTTACGAGCGTTTGAATGTCGGAAAAAGTTCATTTTGAGGACGTTTTCGGTGGCGGAAACAGACCGATCCTAGAATTTTCAGGAATAGGCATCGAACGCGATAGGGATAGGCTTCATTGGAGCTATCTCGATGCACGGGCGTCGCTGCGCGTGATTTTAATAAATTTTATATTCCGCCATTTTCGGCAATTTTTGCAATTAACCTTAGGATTTTTGATCGTTGCCCCCTTCGTGTAGTGAAAACGAGTGGATGTGATTCCTTGGCGTGGGACGCGAATGCGCGAGGGTCGGTACGTGCTTGATTACGAGATGACGTCCGCGTGCGTTGCGTGCTTTGTGAGTTAAGAGCGTTTGAAGGTCGGAAAAAGTGTCATTTTGAGGACGTTTTCGGTGGCGGAAACAGACGGATCGCAGAATTTTCAGGAATAGGCATCGAACGCGATAGTGAAAGGCTTGATTGAAGCTTTCTCGATAAACGTTCGTCGCTCCGCGTGATTTTAATAAATTTTATATTCTTCAATTTTCGGCAATTTTTCCAAGTACCTTAGGATTTTTGATCGTTGCCCCCTTCGTGTATATAAAACGAGTGGATGTGATTCCTTCGCGTGGAACGTGAATGCGCGGGTGGTCGGTACGTGCTTGATTACGAGACATTCATTACGAGATTTTCAGGAACAGGCATTATATGCGATAGTGATAGGCTTTGTTGGAGCTTTCTCGATGCACGGGCGTCGCTGCGCGTGATTTTAACAAATTTTATATTCTTCTATTTTCGGCAATTTTTCCAAGTGTTTAACCTTTAGATTTTTAATCGTTGCCCCATACGTGTATTGAAAACGAGTGGATTTCATTCCTTCGCGTGGGACGTGAATGCGCGGTGGTCAGTACGTGCTTGATTACGAGACGACGTCCGCGTGCGTTGCGTGCTTTGTGAGTTAGGAGCGTTTGTAGGTCGGAAAAAGTGTCATTTTGAGGACTTTTTCGGTGGCGGAAAAACACCGATCCTCGAATTTTCAGGAATGGGCATGAAATGCGATAGTGATAGGCTTCGTTGGAGCTTTCTCAATGCAAGGGTTTCGCTGCGCGTGATTTTAATAAATTTTATATTCTGCCATTTTCGGTAATTTTTCCAAGTGGATTTCCAACCTTAGGATTTTTGATCGTTTCCCCCTTCGTGTATTGAAAACGAGAGGATGTGATTCCCTCGCGTGGAACGTGAATGCGCGGGTGGTCGGTACCTGCTTGATTACGAGACAACGTCCGCGTGCGTTGCGTGCTTTGTGAGTTAGGAGCGTTTGAATGTCGGAAAAAGTTTCATTTTGAGGTTTTTTCGGTGGCGGAAACCGACGGATCATAGAATTTTCAGGAATAGGCATCGAACGCGATACTGATAAGCATCGTTGGAGCTTACTCGATGCACGGGCGTCGCTGCGCGTGATTTTAATAAATTTTATATTCTGCCATTTTCGGCAATTTTTCCTTGTGTTTAACCTTAGGATTTTTAATCGTTGCCCCCTTCGTGTAGTGAAAACGAGTGGATGTGATTCCTTGGCGTGGTACGTGAATCCGCTATTGTCCGTACGTGCTTGATTACGAGACGACGTCCGCGTGCGATGCGTGCTTTGTGAGTTAGGAGCGTTTGAATGTCGGAAAAAGTTCATTTTGAGGACGTTTTCGTTGGCGGAAACAGGCCAATCCTAGAATTTTCAGGAATAGGCATCGAACGCGATAGGGATAGGCTTCGTTGGAGCTATCTCGATGCACGGGCGTCGCTGCTCGTGATTTTAATAAATTTTATATTCCGCCATTTTCGGCAATTTTTCCAAGTAGGATAAGGATTTTTCATTTCACCTTCGGATTTTTGATCGTTGCCCCCTTCATGTAGTGAAAACGAGTAGATGAGATTCCTTCGCGTGGAAAGTGTATGCGAGGCTGGTCGGTACGTGCTTGATTACAAGACGACGTCCGCGTGCGTTCGTGCTTTATGAGTTAGGAGCGTTTGAAGGTCGGAAAAAGTTCATTTTGAGGATGTTTTCGGTGGCGGAAACAGACCGATCCTAGAATTTTCAGGAATAGGCATCGAACGCGATAGGGATAGGCTTCGTTGGAGCTATCTCGATGCACGGGCGTCGCTGCGCGTGATTTTAATAAATTTTATATTCCGCCATTTTCGGCAATTTTTCCAAGTAGGATAAGGATTTTTCATTTCACCTTCGGATTTTTGATCGTTGCCCCCTTCATGTAGTGAAAACGAGTAGATGAGATTCCTTCGCGTGGAAGGTGTAATCGCGGGTGGTCGGTACGTGCTTGATTACGAGACGACGTCCGCGTGCGTTGCGTGCTTTGTGAGTGAGGACCGTTTGAAGGTCGGAAAAAGTGTCATTTTGAGGACTTTTTAGGTCGCGGAAACAGACCGATCCTCGAATTTTCAGGAATGGGCATGAAACCGCGATAGTGATAGGCTTCGTTGGATCTTTCTCGATGCACGGGCGTCGCTGCGCGTGATTTTAACAAATTTTATATTCTGCCATTTTCGGCAATTTTTCCAAGTGTTAGGATTTTTCCAAGTGTTATGACCTTAGTATTTTTGATCGTTGCCCCCATTGTGTAGTGAAAACGAGTGGATGTGATTCCTTGGCGTGGAACGTGAATGCGCGGGTGGTCGGTACGTGCTTGATTACGAGACGACGTCCGCGTGCATTGCGTGCTTTTTGAGTTAGGAGCGTTTGAAGGTCGGAAAAGTGTCATTTTGAGGACGTTTTCGGTGGCGGAAAAAACCCGTTCCTCGAATTTTCAGGAATAGGCATAAAACCCGATAGTTTATAGGCTTCGTTGGAGCTTTCTCGATGCACGGGCGTCGCTTCGCGTGATTTTAATAAATTTTACCTTCTGACATTTTCGGCAATTTTTCCAAGTATTTAACCTTAGGATTTTTGATCGTTGCCCCCTTCTTGTAGTGAAAACGAGTGGATGTGATTCCTTGGCGTGGAACGTGAATGCGCGGGTGGTCGGTACGTGCTTGATTACGAGTCGACGTCCGCGTGCGTTACGTGCTTTGTGAGTTAGGAGCGTTTGAAGGTCGGAAAATGTGTCATTTTGAGGTTTTTTCGGTGGCGGAAACAGACGGTTCATAGAATTTTCAGAATAAGGCATCGAACGCGATGGTGATAGGCTTCATTGGAGCTTTCTCGATGCACGGGCGTCGCTGCGCGTGATTTTAATAAATTTTATCTTCTGACATTTTCGGCAATTTTTCCAAGTGACCTTTCTCAAGTGACCAAGTACCTTAGGATTAATGATCGTTGCCCCGTTCGTGTAGTGAAAACGAGAGGATGTGATTCCCTCGCGTGGAACGTGAATGCGCGGGTGGTCGGTACCTGCTTGATTACGAGACGACGTCCGCGTGCGTTGCGTGCTTTGTGAGTTAGGAGCGTTTGAATGTCGGAAAAAATTTCATTTTGAGGTTTTTTCGGTGGCGGAAACCGACGGATCATAGAATTTTCAGGAATAGGCATCGAACGCGATACTGATAGGCTTCGTTGGAGCTTTCTCGATGCACGGGTGTCGCTGCGCGTCATTTTAATAAATTTTATATTCTGCCATTTTCGGCAATTTTTCCAAGTTTTTAACCTTAGGATTTTTGATCGTTGCCCCCTTCGTGTATTGAAAACGAGTTGATGTGATTCCTTGGCGTGGAACGGGAATGAACGGGTGGTCGGTACGTGCTTGATTAAGAGACGACGTCCGCGTGCGTTGCGTGCTTTGTGAGTTAGGAGCGTATGAAGGGCGGAAAAAGGGTCATTTTGAGTACGTTTTCGGTGGCGGAAAAAGACCGATCCTCGAATTTTCTGGAATAGGCATGAAACGCGATAGTGATATGCTTCGTTGGTGCTTTCTCGATGCACGGGTGTCGCTGCGCGTGATTTTAATAAATTTTATATTCTGCCATTTTCGGCAATTTTTCCAAGTGTTTAACCTTAGGATTTTTGATCGTTGCCCCTATCGTGTAGTGAAAACGAGTAGACGTCATTCCTTGACGTGGATCGTGAATGCGCGGGTGGTCGGTACGTGCTTGATTACGAGACGACGTCCGCGTGCTTTGCGTGCTTTGTGAGTAAGGAGCGTTTGAATGTCGGAAAAGTGTCATTTGGAGGACGTTTTCGGTGGCGGAAACAGACCGATTTTCGAAATTTCAGGAATAGGCATGAAACGCGATAGTGATAGGCTTCGTTGGAGCTTTCACGATGAACGGGTGTTGCTCCGCGTGATTTTAATAAATTTTATATTCTGCCATTTTCGGCAATTTTTCCAAGTGTTTAACCTTAGGATTTTTGATCGTTGCCCCTATCGTGTAGTGAAAACGAGTAGACGTCATTCCTTGACGTGGAACGTGAATGCGCGGGTGGTCGGTACGTGCTTGATTACGAGACGACGTCCGCGTGCGTTGCGTGCTTTTTTTGCGTGCCAACCTTAGGATTTTTGATCGTTGCCCTTATCGTGTAGTGAAAACGAGTAGACGTCATTCCTTGGCGTGGAACGTGAATGCGCGGGTGGTCGGTACGTGCTTGATTACGAGACGACGTCCGCGTGCGTTGCGTGCTATGTGAGTTAGGAGCGTTTGAACGTCGGAAAAATTGTCAATTTGAAAACGTTTTTGGTGGCGGAAACAGACGGATCCTAGAATTTTAAGGAATAGGCATCGAACGCGATAGTGATAGGCTTCGTTGGAGCTTTCTCGATGCACGGGTGTCGCTGCGCGTAATTTTAATAAATTTTATATTCCGCCATTTTCGGCAATTTTTCCAAGTGTTTAACCTTAGGATTTTTTATCGTTGACCCCTTCGTGTAGTGAAAACGAGTGGATGTGATTCCTTGGCGTGGAACGTGATTGCGCGGATGGTCGGTACGTGCTTGATTACGAGACGACGTCCGCGAGCGTTGCGTGCTTTATGAGTTAAGAGCGTTTGAAGGTCGGAAAAATTCATTTTGAGGACGTTTTCGGTGGCGGAAACAGACCGATCCTCGAATTTTCAGGAATAGGCATGAAACGCGATAGTGACATGCTTCGTTGGAGCTTTCTCGATGCACGGGTGTCGCTGCGCGTTATTTTAAATAATTTTATATTCTGCCATTTTCGGCAATTTTTCCAAGGGTTTAACCTTAGGATTTTTGATCGTTGCCCCATTCGTTTAGTGAAAACGAGTGGATGTGATTCCTTGGAGTGGAACGTGTATGTGCGTGTGGTCGGTACGTGCTTGATTACGAGACGACGTCCGCGTGCGTTTCATGCTTTGTGAGTTAGGAGCGTTTGAAGGTCGGAAAAAAAATTCATTTTGAGAACGTTTTCGGTGGCGGAAACAGACCGATCCTCGAATTTTCTGGAATAGGCATCGAACGCGATAGTGAAAGGATTCGTTGGAGCTTTCTCCATGCACGGGTGTCGCTGCGCGTGATTTTAATAAATTTTATATTCTGCCATTTTCGGCAATTTTTCCAAGTGTTTAACCTTAGGATTTTTGATCGTTGCCCCTATCGTGTAGTGAAAACGAGTAGACGTCATTCCTTGACGTGGATCGTGAATGCGCGTGTGGTCGGTACGTGCTTGATTACGAGACGACGTCCGCGTGCTTTGCGTGCTTTGTGAGTAAGGAGCGTTTGAATGTCGGAAAAGTGTCATTTGGAGGACGTTTTCGGTGGCGGAAACAGACCGATTTTCGAAATTTCAGGAATAGGCATGAAACGCGATAGTGATAGGCTTCGTTGGAGCTTTCACGATGAACGGGTGTTGCTCCGCGTGATTTTAATAAATTTTATATTCTGCCATTTTCGGCA
This sequence comes from Ceriagrion tenellum, assembly GCA_963169105.1. Classification (NCBI taxonomy): domain Eukaryota; kingdom Metazoa; phylum Arthropoda; class Insecta; order Odonata; family Coenagrionidae; genus Ceriagrion; species Ceriagrion tenellum. The sequence goes on along the minus strand of OY720641.1, from coordinate 26,541,210 downwards.
ATTTTTCCAAGTGTTTAACCTTAGGATTTTTGATCGTTGCCCCTATCGTGTAGTGAAAACGAGTAGACGTCATTCCTTGACGTGGAACGTGAATGCGCGGGTGGTCGGTACGTGCTTGATTACGAGACGACGTCCGCGTGCGTTGCGTGCTTTTTTTGCGTGCCAACCTTAGGATTTTTGATCGTTGCCCTTATCGTGTAGTGAAAACGAGTAGACGTCATTCCTTGGCGTGGAACGTGAATGCGCGGGTGGTCGGTACGTGCTTGATTACGAGACGACGTCCGCGTGCGTTGCGTGCTATGTGAGTTAGGAGCGTTTGAACGTCGGAAAAATTGTCAATTTGAAAACGTTTTTGGTGGCGGAAACAGACGGATCCTAGAATTTTAAGGAATAGGCATCGAACGCGATAGTGATAGGCTTCGTTGGAGCTTTCTCGATGCACGGGTGTCGCTGCGCGTAATTTTAATAAATTTTATATTCCGCCATTTTCGGCAATTTTTCCAAGTGTTTAACCTTAGGATTTTTTATCGTTGACCCCTTCGTGTAGTGAAAGCGAGTGGATGTGATTCCTTGGCGTGGAACGTGATTGCGCGGGTGGTCGGTACGTGCTTGATTACGAGACGACGTCCGCGAGCGTTGCGTGCTTTATGAGTTAAGAGCGTTTGAAGGTCGGAAAAATTCATTTTGAGGACGTTTTCGGTGGCGGAAACAGACCGATCCTCGAATTTTCAGGAATGGGCATGAAACGCGATAGTGACATGCTTCGTTGGTGCTTTCTCGATGCACGGGTGTCGCTGCGCGTTATTTTAAATAATTTTATATTCTGCCATTTTCGGCAATTTTTCCAAGGGTTTAACCTTAGGATTTTTGATCGTTGCCCCTTTCGTTTAGTGAAAACGAGTGGATGTGATTCCTTGGAGTGGAACGTGTATTTGCGTGTGGTCGGTACGTGCTTGATTACGAGACGACGTCCGCGTGCGTTTCATGCTTTGTGAGTTAGGAGCGTTTGAAGGTCGGAAAAAAAATTCATTTTGAGAACGTTTTCGGTGGCGGAAACAGACCGATCCTCGAATTTTCTGGAATAGGCATCGAACGCGATAGTGAAAGGCTTCGTTGGAGCTTTCTCCATGCACGGGTGTCGCTGCGCGTGATTTTAATAAATTTTATATTCTGCCATTTTCGGCAATTTTTCCAAGTAAAAATGTTAAAATGGCCAATGGGCAAAAAGGAAAATAATAATGACCTTAAGATTTTTGATCGTTGCCCATATCGTGTAGTGAAAACGAGTGGACGTCATTCCTTGGCGTGGAACGTGAATGCGCGGGTTGTCGGTACGTGCTTGATTACGAGACGACGTCCGCGTGCGTTTCGTGCTTTGTGAGTTAGGAGCGTTTGAAGGTCGGAAAAAGTGTCTTTTTGAGGACGTTTTCGGTGGCGGAAACAGACCGATCCTCGAATTTTCAGGAATATGCATGAAACGCGATAGTGATAGGCTGCGTTGGAGCTTTCTCGATGCACGGGTGTCGCTGCGCGTGATTTTAATAAATTTTATATTCTGCCATTTTCGACAATTTTTCCAAGTGTTTAACCTTAGGATTTTTGATCGTTGCCCCTATCGTGTAGTGAAAACGAGTAGACGTCATTCCTTGGCGTGGAACTTGAATGCGCGGTTGGCCGGTACGTGCTTGATTACGAGACGACCTCCGCGTGCGTTTCGTGCTTTGTGAGTTATGAGCGTTTGAAGGTCGGAAAAAGTGTCTTTTTGAGGACGTTTTCGGTGGCGGAAACAGACCGATCCTCGAATTTTCAGCAATAGGCATGAAACGCGATAGTGAAAGGCTTCGTTGGAGCTTTCTCGATGCACGGGTGTCGCTGCGCGTGATTTTAATAAATTTTATATTCTGCCATTTTCGGCAATTTTTCCAAGTGAAAATGGCAAAATGGCCATTGGGCAAAAAGGAAAATAATAATGACCTTATGATTTTTGATCATTGCCCCCTTCGTGTAGTGAAAACGAGTTGATGTGATTCCTTCGCGTGGAACGTGAATCCGCGGGTGGTCGGTACGTGCATGATTACGAGACTACGTCCGTGTGCGTTGCGTGCTTTGTGAGTTAGGAGCGTTTGAAGGTCGGAAAAAGTGTCGTTTTGAGGTTATTTCGGTGGCGGAAATAGACGGATCCTAGAATTTTCAGGAATAGGCATCGAACGCGATAGTGATAGGCTTCGTTGGAGCTTTCTCGATGCTCGGGTGTCGCTGCGCGTGATTTTAATAAATTTTATATTCTGCCATTTTCGGCAATTTTTCCAAGTGTTTAACATTAGGATTTTTGATCGTTGCATTTATCGTGTAGTGAAAACGAGTAGATGTCATTCCTTGGCGTGGAACGTGAATGCGCGGGTGGTCGGTACGTGCTTGATTACGGGACGACGTCCGCGTGCGTATCGTGCTTTGTGAGTTAGAAGCGTTTGAAGGTCGGAAAAAGTGTCATTTTGAGGACGTTTTCGTAGGCGGAAACAGACCGTTTTTCGAAATTTCAGGAATAGACATGAAACGCGATAGTGATAGGCTTCGTTGGAGCTTTCACGATGCACGGGTGTCGCTTAGGATTTAGGGGGTACCTTAGGATTTTTGATCGTTGCCCCCTTCTTGTAGTGAAAACGAGTGTATGTGATTCCTTGGCGTGGAACGTGAATGCGCGGGTGGTCGGTACGTTGTTGATTACGAAACGACGTCCGCGTGCGTTGCGTGCTTTGTGAGTTAGGAGCGTTTAAATGTCGGAAAAAGTGTCATGTGTAGGACGTTTTCCGTGGCCGAAACTGACCGATCCTTGAATTTTCAGGAATAGGCATCGAACGCGATAGTGATAGGCTTCGTTGGAGCTTTCTCGATGCTCGGGTGTCGCTGCGCGTAATTTTAATAAATTATATATTCTGCCATTTTCGGCAATTTTTCCAAGTACCTTAGGATTTTTGATCGTTGCCCCTTTCGTGTAGTGAAAACGAGTTGATGAGATTCCTTCACGTTGAACGTGTATGCGCGGCTGGTCGGTACGTGCTTGATTACGAGACGACCTCCGCGTGCGTTGCGTGCTTTGTGAGTTAGGAGCGTTTGAAGGTCGGAAAAAGTGTCATTTTGAGGACGATTTCGGTGGCGAAAACAGACCGATCCTCGAATTTTCAGCAATAGGCATGAAACGCGATAGTGATACGCTTCGTTGGAGCTTTCTCGATATACGGGTGTCGCTGCGCGTGATTTTAATAAATTTTATATTCTGCCATTTCCGGCAATTTTTCCAAGTGTTTAACCTTAGGATTTTTGATCGTTGCCCCCTTCGTGTAGTGAAAACGAGTGGATGTGATTCCTTCGCGTGGAACGTGATTGCGCGGGTGGTCGGTACGTGCTTGATTACGTGACGAATCAAAGAAGTTTAGACCAAGCGCCATTGCAGCCGCCAAAAAGTACGAGGGAAGTCGGCGATAACCCGGAGGGCAGAGGTGGAGAGACGCGAAGCTGACTGCCCAAGACTTCCGAATTCTCCGGTTAGGGACACAAAAACTACGCCTTCTTCACCTTCAAGTGAGCCAGTATTATCTTAATTTGTATGATAAGAGAAGATATCTGATGTGATTATACAGATATGATACATCGTGGGGATTACACATACAAAACATATGCGGCACAGCATTAAAGAAACTTGGTTTTGTTAAACGCATAATAGGAAGGTCTTCGGATGAAAAAGTCATAGATAGATGCTACTTCCCTCTGGTTAGGCCACAACTCGAATACGCCGCGAGCATTTGGGACCCTGGTCAAATAAATTTAACAAAAAAATTAATAAAATACAAAGGAAAGTAGCGCACTTCGTTAAAAACTGCTACGAGCGTACATACAGTGTCTCACATCTTTTTGAAGGGTTAAGGTGGGAGACCCTAGAGACTCGGAGGCTACACGCTAGGCTTAGATTGCTCAGAAATGATATTTTTCAGAGCGACATAGAGAATATTATCATGACTCCTCACTACATCTCTAGATTTGATAGATGCGATAAGATAAGAGATACACTTCCGAACAGATAGGTACAAAAACTCGTTCTTTCTGCAAACAAGCTGCGACCACAATAAATATTGAGCTCCACTAAATACACTCCTATAATACATGTCAACATTTCATCTCCAAAAAACCTACACATTTACACGGCTGGTGACCTAACATACCCTGCCAACCACCCATGTGGCGTCTCGCAGGGTATTATGTAGATGTAGATGTAGATGTAGAACAGTATTACTGATTGAACAATAAGTACCTAGGGATTTGTATCAATTAAGAATATTGATTAAGTAAATAATAATTTGCATATTAAACCAGGCTATTTGCAAATAGATATATGATTAATTGGAAGTTAATATTAACGCATGTTTTAATTGAAGGAGCATGCTTTATTTTATGTTGGAATTTGAATTTGTATATATTGTGATCTGTGCAGATAAGGCGCAGAGTTACACGGTGAAGGATGAGAGGTCCGAGAAAAGAATACTATTATAAAAAAGGACATTAGAACTTTACAACATCGAATATGCCGCAAGTGTTTGGAACCCTGCACAGAAATATGTTACCCAAAATATTAATCACTCAAATTCATAGGAAAGCTGCGTGCTTCGTGAAAAACGGCAACGATAGGAAATATAACTTTTGACCGCACACATTGGCGCAGGTTGGTTGCCCCTCGGGACTCGGAGGCTACATATGAGGACTAGAATCTTGGAGAAACTAAGAATAGATGTTTCAGAACGATATCGTGAATATCATTTTGACGTCACATTACATTTTTAAGTACGGCAGAAACGATAAAGTAAGAGATATGGATGTTTTAACCGAGAGAAATAAAAATTCGTTCTTTCTACGCACTTTTCTACGCACATTCGTTCTTTAGTGACCATAATGAAAATTGAGCTTCACTCCTAAAATTCACAACACCATTTCACCACCCAAATAGTTTTTCTTTGCACGTCTGTTGCCCTACAACTCCAATGTGGCGGCTCACTGGTTGTATGTAGATATTCTTCGCCAAACATATTTATCCAATTTGTTATCCTTGCTAACAAAGTTCACATGCAAATTTAGTGATTTACATTCATACCTTGCCTTATATTAACCATTTAATTAACCAAAGTATTTCCTTCTTGATCTCAGTATACGTCCTACTTGTCTTCTTTCGGCCAATGAAAACCCATTCTTCTTCATATTTGACGTGCGAATGTGTGCATTCTGTAGCACTATATCTGTTTTGGTGGATGAGCGGATTGTGGAACGGACCCTTTTGCGAACGAGAACAACTGTAGAAGAGAACGAATATAAAAGCGTGGTTAATTAGTGAGGGCCGATATAAATCGATTAATGTATGTTCGCCGACAGTGGAGCTATGCACAAAATTTCCGAATTCTACGTCAACCGAAAGCAGGTTAAATTTTAGTTACAATATTGAAGGCAGGAAAACTGGTGAAACTCCATAAAACCTTTAAAAAATTCCATTCATAAAAAATCATGCCATGCTTTCTTCAAGACTAGGGAATAAATTCGTAGGTATTGTGCTTAATGTTTCCTGCTATTTCAATGATGCGGTGTGCAACATATTCTTAATACGAGGTTTCGCCAATAAGAGGCACTATCGGGAATTTGAACGACGCAGGCGTGAAGCTATGTGTGAAAAAACATCCATATGTTTCTTTGCAAAACTTCTGGCTTTGCATCAAAATAATACACCAGCTCCTACTTCACAGTTTGTTCGTGAATTGTGGCAAATAAAATACCTTTACGATGCCTCAATTCTCATCGGATTCCATACGATAACTCTATGATTCGCCGTATATGTTCCTCTATTACTTACTATTTCCGATGAAATTGGAAAAACACTAAAGAACGAAATTTAGCCGAAAATGAGTAAATCAAGGAAATATTGCTAAATATACTAAACAGTTTACTGACAGATGGGTGCTTCGTGTTACATGTCAAGGAGACAAATTCTTTTGAGGAATAAATAAATATTTTATTAAATATCAACTGGAGAATGCGGAGTACTTTCTGTCGAACCTGTTGCTGGATTTTCTTAATTGGCAAACAAGAACTGAGTATGGGTCTCATGACTCTAGAAATATTTCACTCCAACCATTTCAATGAACTGAAGGAAACGTGCTCCTTGAAGCTCACTGTTTTTACTCGCCGAATGGGAGAGGGGGCAAATGGAAGATTTCCCGGGAAGACCATTCCTCATGGCCATGCCACGAAACGGAGGATTTAGATCCTGTCGCCCTCGACGTTCCCAGCAGAAAAATCGTTCTCTACCCTTCCTGCGCCGGAATCTTCCACAAGGAAAAAAGTTACGGATGTATTACTAATGCTTTTAGAACTTTTTCCTTCGTCTGGTAGGGAGGTCTTTCGTGGAAAGGAATTCGTCCAAGTAGGCTCTCTACTCTTGGCCACCGAGTGTAGATACTCCTCGCCCCTTAGCCCACTGGTAGCCTATCATCGAGTATTAATGCGGTAAAAATTATTGTTATAAGGGTTAGTTTAATAAGAAAACATCTGTTGATTTGTCCACAAATGTCAGTGCACCAATGTATTCCTTTCATTTTTCAGAGTGCGTTTACAGATTTTAAACGAACTTATGAGGTGAACATTATGTTTATCTCAGGGCATTCAGTCAATGATATACTAAGACATACCTATTTTTTTTATTTTTCACGTGTTAAAGAGAAATTTCTTCAAATTAGGCAATGGTAGTGAATACTCAAAGTATGATTATCATTTTCCTGCCTTATGCTTTCATGATTGCCCTAGTAAGGGACGTTTGTTGGGAAATCTTTACGCATTTTTAACTGACAACTTTAACTACACGCCACATATCTCTAGGTATTTACTGTTGGGTGATCATGTTTTTCACATTCAAGGTTTATAAATTCTCTCTCCCCCACTTGCGTCTGGCCTCTACGCGCATTCTCAACACAGATGCATTCCGAGTTATTCCGAATATATCTTCTATTTTATTCTCGCCTAAGGTAGTGAGGTTTAGTATTAGTACTATATTCAAATAATCATTAATGAAAAACTATTTTCGCAGTTGTCGTTTTATAATTACCTGCCACATCTTAAAATCAAGACGATCAGATACAAGCAAGAGGCACAAAAAAATGTACTATAACAATGCAGGGTAGATATTCCAAATGAGTGCTTATCCCCACTCGCTGATCTTTGCTTCATCTCGTCAAGTTTATTCATATTGGATATTTTGACCCCACAAATGGAACATTTCATATTCCCACTTTCAGTAAATGTGTTGTATACCTGCGAGTAATTAATGTAAGCGTTTACATGCGTTTATGAATCCTTAACGTTCTAACTTAATTCGTAAATGTTAATCGTTAACGGCTGTTCTAATAAGCAGGAACGGTCGTATCTGGAAGACACGTTCAAGTGGACCAGTTCCTTAACTTTAATTTATAAGTAATAATTCGTAATTATAACGAATGAGATACCTCTTATCTTTCCATTTATCATGGTGAGTAACAAGCAAAATCTTATAGAGTCATTTCCCACATTAAATGACTTAAACGGATCATTTTGGTTTTTTTATGCACCATTCTTCCGCCTTGGCAACTTCTCTCGTCTCCATGATCCACCAAAGACGAATTGGTCGGCAGAATTTCGTTAACGATTGCTTAGGATGTATACACATTATTTCACGTGAAATAAATAGTGACTTATTTGAAATGCTACAGATATCGATTTGAAATATTTTGGATAAAATGCTAATGAGTATTTGAAAAGAGTATATGGAGGAAAATATTAATGATTTTTTGTAATTACCTGTTTCATCATTTACAATATGAATGGCAATATATTTTATTCGACTCTGGAGATGTAAAATGAAAAAGGCACTAATAATCAGTTAATACGGAGTCATTGTTACAACTACCTTCCGGAATTTCATTAAGAATTAAATCGCATTTTAATCAATAGTTCACGAAAACGTTATGGCCAAGAATTACATAAATGATTGTCAAACATACCTTAACAACGATACGAATGTAGAACATAAAATGAAATATCACCACTAATGACAACAAAAAAGATGTGATTATAGCTGGATATTGGACACTGAAACACACACGGGTGAAAACCGAGGCTTTAAGATTTCAAGGATAACAGCAGGCATAAACAAGCATAAGTGATCCACATCACAGCTGCAATGCGAGCATATACAGAATAATATTTAATAGAACCTCTGAGCTTCACAAATACCACTCATGGGTAATGTATTTCTCGTATTATCACGAAGAGAAATTCATATAGGAGATAATCAAAACGTACTAAGAACGCAACGCAACGCGGTCTTAGTACGTTTAGCTTCCACCAGCAACAATTAAGTTAGATAAGCCATTTGCGGCACGAAAATGGCTTATCTAACTTAATCTTCGTCCAAGTCATCGATAGCTATTACGCATATGACATTTGAACAATATAATGATGGTGAAGCCCAAACACGTCTAGCCCTTACTTCTACGTATAGAGAATGAGTTATGGAAGAACCAATATCTGCAAAATTGCGTAATGGATTATACATTTCAACCACATATTCTGCATTCCGCAAGTTAGTATTTCTTAAATGTATTACTTCCCATTAAAGCACCAATTTTTTAGCTAAATTTTCAAGTTTGACTAATTTTTGCTTCCAGCAATTCATTTCGACTAATTTTTGCTTCCAGCAATTGATTTAGTGATGGTGATGTGTAGGTATCACAACTGTCTTCTTACGGTGACCAATGATTTTCAGAGAAATTAGATAGAAATCTGTCGACGTTGCAGGATATGAGAAACAGAATTTCTTGTTGCTCAATGAATAATTACCGCTAGTTTCAATGATAATATTTGCATGTAATTATGCCTCCATTCCCTTTGAAGGACTAATATTGTAAGGAGGTTGACTTTCGCTCACGTCTCATGAGAAGCGATACGTCGATATGTGTGTTTATTGTCAGTAATTTATTCTGCCTTCACCTCAATCACAGACTATTTCCAAAACATTTGTGATCAAAGTAAATGTTAAACTTTAAGTAAAAGTAAATCTTGGTGATAGCGGATTAATTATACGACTTTTTACTTCCACCTCGTTCCGGTCAATGAGCACACATTTTCCATATCGTAATCTGTGCGAAATGGCGGTTTGAAATCAAAGTGTCGATAGACATGAGCAACAAATACCAGACTCAGACCACCTTCGCAGTCTCTTCGTATACATGAAGACTGCGCGTGCATGATCGAGGCCGCATAGCGACTCTCAGAGAGAAGTGACTCAAAGATGAAGTTGAGCTATGTATTTATGTTTCCTCTTCGTCTAATGGCTGTTTTATAGATGCCATATATCGCGGCTATAAAAGTATAAAAAAGTAAAGGCTGATGTCCTTTTTTTGTATGCTGTCATTAACTTTTATAAAAATCCTTGTAATATTTCGTTACAACGAATTTAAGTGATCTCGTACAATCACAAAAATACATCCAATACATGGCAATGTATATTAACCAAGATAACCGTTGAATTGGAAATATGTTCCCGATAAAGTAATAGCTTATCCACGCCATTTATTGAAAATCGAGTTGTTCCCATATGCTCGATACTCTTCTCCTCCATGCCTACTTAATCAATTGAACTAAAGTTTTGTATTTTTCTAGCGCACATGTTACCTCGAGCAATAGTGTAAATATTAAATTTCTTAGGTCCTCATGTGTCCCAGGATGGGAACTTCTGTTCTACTCACCAGAGTAATTCAATGGAAGGTTTGCAGAGGGTTCATTTTTTTCTTTTTCAAATTTTTTTTACTTAGGGTAAAAGATTGAACAATTCAACCTCATAACCATAAGATGGTTGACATAATGTAAACTTAACTATTGTAATCGATTATGTCGTTCATTTCGCATCTGCTTTATGGCAACGTTATTATACAGATAATCTCACTTCCACTACGATTTCAGCAATTGCTTTTTTCGTTGGCAACCTGAGGAATACTTTCGAACGATATAACATGAAACTTCCCGGGCATGTTATCTCACATCTACACTATGAATAAAAATGGAGTGGTGGGTGTATGTTCGTTAGACCTCTTCGTAAAAATTCCTGAACATATTGACCATAAATTTTACATAATTTTCGCATACTTGCTTGCTAATAGAGTTTTTAAAAGACATCTCATGGCCTCAATGACCGAAGAACCTGGAAAAATGGACTCATTTAGAGCATTAGAGTACATATTTTCCATTTTGATATTTAAACGTTCATTTAAATCTTATTTCACTCCTAGAGCTAAAGCGCAATTGTTGGGATTCTAATGGGTTTAAAGCCGTTAGTACTGATTTCAATTTAGCCTCTGAATGGTTAAACCTTTCAGCCTTTTGTTTAGATGGTTTGAGAATAGAAGGTACATGGTTACATGATAGTTATCTTCAACAGGGCATTATAAGGTCGTGGTCGTAAGGTATATGTCTATCAGGCCAGTTCATCTCCAATCGTGTCAAAGTATTCACAAGAACAATATGCGTAAAAGTTATTTTAACCTCTCTCAGGGACTCAGTTTCGTTCAAAAAGTGTAATTTTATTAAATTATCGATTAAATAAATCTGTTAAAAACTATTTTTACTGTTTCAAAATGGATCAATTTTCGTGAGAAAGCCTAAGCTCCCAAACAGGTAAATTCCACTTGGTTAAAGCATTGAAATCGTAATTGAGAAGTTATCTCAAAGAATACGATTCTCATTTATATAGATAAAACTACTTTTTGCTAATAATATCCCTCTCGTAAAATATCATGGGGCATTGATGACCATGAACCCTGAGACTATTTAAACTATGAGAAAGCGGATATTGGTGACATCATTGATGAGAGTTGAATAAACGTCAGAATATCCCTGAGGAAGTTGGGCCAGTATCTGGAGAACGCCAAGTTGTGGATGGAACTTATGTAATAATCATTAGGTTTTTGAGAATGATTTGGTGAAATATTTAGATTTTATTCGACAAAGAAAAAATAACGTCATTCAGCTGACTTATACTTTCGAAAAAACCTAATATTATATTATATACTAAATATTATAAAATAACCGAGATAAGAAGCATTGGGGAAATAATTTAATACGAGTCGTGAACGAGGGATAATAAATGATGCGACATATATGGAATGTGCGTTGTGTGTTAGAAATATTTAAATAATATTATAAGTTGTAAGTTTTAACTGTGAGGAATGAAATGTTTTAAATTTCTCTGAGGGACAATCCCCATATTTTATTAACTTATCCAAAAAATGAAAAATCTCCGTTCTCACCTTATCTGTCACGTATTTTCCGACATCAATCGTAGATTCACTTCATAACTACGAATGGTGTCTCCGAGTTTGCTCACAGTCATCTTCCAATGCCGGATACGCCGGATGAGAGATAAACCTTTCGCCGAAATGAAGGAAATCAGGAAATATAATTTGATGCAGTTATATCAGAGAATTTCTGCCTGAAAGCTCGCGGTTCTTTATATCTTCCTTGAAATTGCGTTCTTTAGTCTGGCCGAACAATTCTTAGGCATTATCACTTCTGCCCCGTGATTGTCACTTCTGCTCGCTCTACATGCCGCTATTTTTCTCTGGCATTAACACTAAGAGGACTCAAGAAAGACCTGCTCTCCGTCATCACCTCCATTGCAGCGTTGCGAAATACTAGCTCTACTATCCGTCACCCACAGGAAGAGGGTTTGTTGTTTTTTTTACTTTTTTTCGTCTCACATTAGTTACAGTTTTAACTGGGATGTGCTCCTCTAGAATGATTGTTTTTACTGTTTGGCTTGGATTAAAGAAAGTCTTATTACTAAACCTTATGCATCATTTCCGCTTTTTAAATATACCTATAGTACATATTTACCTTTTTCAATCTGCGGCTAATCAGAACGTGCAACTGGCGTGGGCGTTTAAAAGAGACTTCTGTTTCTAACATATTCGCAGCTTTCTTTATCGCTCAATCATAGAGCAAAGGTCTCAGTGCATTGAAAAATCCTTCTCAGGTCATTATTTGTGGTTTCTTCTACATTTCCTGCTGGATATACGGACTAGAGAAGAAATATTATGTCGTTCCAATTATTAAGCGCTAGACGACAAATTGGGTGTAGTTTGTAGTATACTGAGTTCCCGGTTCTATATGGCGAGATTTCTTGGATGGACAGTTGGAATATTAATGTGAAGGTTTTTCCCTTTTCACGCCCTTTTCGTTCTACCTCTTTGTTGATTATATTGTTTGGCGTCCTTATTTTAGTTTTGTTAGCTGTTTAACATTTTCAAAGCGTTTCTAATTCCGGGGTGTAAATATTTATTTTCCTCACGCCTCTATAGTTTCTTATTGTTGGTCAATGGTTTTGAATTTTAATTTAATATCATTTCTTATTTAACTGATTTCCCGGACCTCTGGATTATTATTAACTTCCCCAATGCCGGTCAAAAAACCGCACGAAAGAGAAAGATGGTAAATTTTGTGGAATCAATATTTTATAATTATGCAAAATTCTAAAACATTTCAATGTGAACCGTGATCTGAGGTTTTAATTTCTTCCGTATCATTCTCCACGACCTCCACATTAATATTCCAACTGTCCATCCAAGAAATCTCGCCATATAGAACCGGGGACTCAGTATACTACAAAATACACCCAATTTGTCGTCTAGCGCTTAATAATTGGAACGACATAATATTTCTTCTCTAGTCCGTATATCCTGCAGGCAATGTAGAAGAAACCACAAATAATGACCTGAGAAGGATTTTTCAATGGACTGAGACCTTTGCTCTATGATTGAGCGATAAAGAAACCTGCGAATATGTTAGAAACAGAAGTCTCTTTTAAACGCCCACGCCAGTTACACGTTCTGATTAGCCGCAGATTGAAAAAGGGAAATATGTACTATAGGTATATAAATTTTTTCTTTAATATCGGGGCAATTTTTTTTCTCTTACAAGGGACAGTGACTTCAGAATGAAATAATAATGTTAAAAACTAACGCCCAAATGGAAAAGAATATTTGTTGAATAAAATGCTCAAAAATTAAATAATAATACTTGTCACGTACTATTCGGTTCTCCGTAAAACTAAAGATACCACATCTGTGCCCGACATTTCAACTTAAGTACAGTGGCGGAAGAAATTAACGCAAAATTTTTCGCGCGCCAGAATGCGGCATTTTTGGGAACTTCTAGGAGCAGTGCACACTCGATAGACTGGCAACACTGAGGAAAACATCATCTACCGCAAATATTTGAAATCCGCAATGGAACTCACATTTGCCGGAGCCTAGAACTTAGTCATCAATCGCCTCATTTTCGAGCTTTCTTCTCATATTATTCTAAAAAATATTCACTATCCCACCCAATTTGGTATATATGTTGAAATCCTCATCTTCTACCACCAAGGGATATGTATTGTGGTCGACTTTCCGAGGATCTTTTTGAATGACGCGTACTGTGTCTTTTTCACCGAAATGATATAAATCGAGATTTATCCGCACCAAATGTCGATACAAAAAAGATTTAATTAAAATAAGTATAGTCTACGTGATGTAATTTTTCACGATTTTCCATTTGTAGATTGACGAAGCTCCTTAAACGGATATTTATTAAATTCAAAACTGATATTTATTAATGAACCGTTCTTGACTCAATATAAATCCGTCTTTAGTTCGTCAGAATGGGATTAAACTATGATAACATACATAAATAGGTATATAATTTTATGAAATAAAAATAAATGTGCTCGCATCGATACCGAATAATCTAGGCATATTTTCCTGATATTTCTTTCGTCTTACCACAAGAAGCTTGGTGGCGAGCTGTCCACTGTTAAGCTTTATCTAGTAAATGCAGGATATACGAAACATTCAGAAAAGTTTACCCAAAGTAGGTGTAGTTATGGATAGAAAACTCTTTTCCCCCCGACTGCATAATGTGTTATATGCTTAGCTATAAATTCGCCGCACATATAAAATTAACAAAAAAGCCTTTTAAAAGACTTAAGTATGGAATTAAATTTCATTTATAAAATAAATTAATAGGTAACGGTTAATGTTGTAGCCGTCAGATGTATTTGGATAGCTAAAGAGTGGTCCGTGTTCGATTCGATTTTTAATGAACGCAAATGAGTTTTTATATAAATTTTCTCAGATTGGCGATATGAATGAATGTAATGTGAGGCTGCAATGACTGGCTGATAATATGAATTTTTTTAATTACAAAAGAGATAAAATTTGCCGAAGAAAAATCATTTTACTTGACCAGAAATTGAATGAAAAACTCAAAAGTGTCTCGACCAGGGGTGGGATCACGGTCTTTTCTTCTCATGGTCGTTATCGTCATCCAAAAGGCAAGCCGTATTGGTAGGGAAATGATCAAGGTCCTGGGAGCGCACTCCACTGCTATGTATCCGATCTTTCTTGATGACGACCACATTTTTGAAATCATGAGCGTACTCGAACAATGTTATTATGAATAACCATGATTGCGATTCAGGTGTACAACCCAGTAACAACTACTGAGCTTTCTTGTGTCAAGGTGAATTTAAGATAAGGTTTCGTATCCTTTCGGTGAACTTATTTGCGTCCGTATGTGTTACTGTGAACTAAGTTACTTTTAAAATGAGTGGTGGTATTGTCTACGAACGTTTAAAATAACTATAAGGTTAGGAAAAAGCATACTACTCTCCCAGTAATACAAACTGAAAGAAGTAGTTCTCGGATTTCGTCTCACCAGCCCAGACAATTCCAATCAAACGCCATTAGTTCCCCTCATGCATGGGTTTGGAGGCCAGCGACCTTAAGTCTGAGTTCAAGCAACAAGCAGTCTTGGAGGACTCTTGAGGATCCCTAGAGGATTCCCCGTGTCGATACAAAGCTCCACCAATACTAATCCATTCAAAATCGGAATGTATGAAGGGCGCATTATATTGATTTGGGAAATATTATGCCATTAATAAGAGCTTACTTTCCCCTTGTGTTGCGAGCGATACCTTTTCTGCCATAGATAATGTTTCGGACGCCAGTCGTTTAACTCACAGGAAAGAAGTGGTATTTGACTTCTCTTACGCCCTTAAAAGTATTTGACGGGTGCTTCCGATTTTTTCGAAGCGTGATGAGCCTTTTCTTTCTGGTGCAGCAAGTGTTTGAAACCTGTGCGTTATTCACAACAACAAACCACCCCGACCATCACCACCCGGAACTTGGCTAAGGTTTACTGATGACTACTTCATTGAGACGAGCGTTGATAGACGGACAAGCAGAGCCGACAGCGCAAGCAGAGATATTGTTCAAAGTTTTAGCGGCCTCTTCCTAAATGCTTGGAGGAAAAAAAGATGTTATTAGGCTTTAAGTATGCCTCATTTTTCTCCCCGATGGAGAAATCGGATAGCAGGTTTGTAAAAGGCAAAAACATCTGTCGAAAAATTACCCGAAGAGGTGTTGCGCCTTCGACTTTCACCCACTGAACTTTTATTTGGTTTTTAAAAGTAAAAAAAAAACCTGTTACTCACTACTATAAAACGAAATTCACTAAATTTATGACCGCTATAATAAGAACTATGTTTATTCAAATGTTAATTAATATTCATTTTTCGTCCGCAACTAGGAATACTTGCGATTTCTCAAATGTCAAAATTCTAGGAGATGGTTCAAAACAAATCATGTAACATAGATGGAGCGGGCTGCGGGGAGCGCAGCGTTCATGAGGACAATGCGGGTAACAAACGTTTTTCGACCCCCTCAAACGAAACAACCCCAAATTAAGATGCAATGAGGAAAATCGTGGAGGAAGAATGGGAAATGAATCCAGTAAGATGATACCAAAATGTGGACAACTCCATGTTACAAAGATTTGGTCAGGAAATCGAGAATGGAGGCGGATGGATTGATTATAAGGCTAATAAACATCCAAATTCTTTATGTATATACCACCATATTTCTCGATGATCAATTGATGTGATCATGTGCACACATTACTCAAATTGTGAGAATTACGCATACATTTTAACATTTTCCACTCGTTCTAAATAAAGCATTTTAGTGTCCATTTTCAACATCCGTTAAAATACAGTACCACTAAGAGATGAAATTTACGACCCTGTAAAAAGTATGATAATATCTTCATGTGGGGGCACTCACAACTTTAACTTCCATTGAAGCAACAATATTACGACACATTTGAAGAGGAATAGATTCTTTAGGAACGTAGCAATCGTATAATCTTTGATGGAGCACATTCCTAATTTGTACTCCATTGACTACTCTGCGGATTTGTGAGGAGTATATATTGACCTTAGGGAAAATATCTCATTACTGCTTAGTTGCTACATAGAAAAGATGATTTTTAGTATTTTATCACTTTCACAGGGGAACATACGCGATGCGTTTTTACTAACGCGTAGGTACTGGAGTACTACTCACGCGTGGGTATAAAAATGCTCCTCATAAAATTTAACTGCGTAATTTTAGCCAAAACTTTTTCACAGCGAATACGACAAAAGGCATTTAAGTGATTCATTAATTTACCTTATCCTCTAAGCATTATCCTCCATCCTATAAGTTAAACTGTTGAACTACACGGCTGCTTATAGCAAACCTAGAAAACAATGCTGGGAAAGCTTCGAAAACCGTTGTAAAGATATCTTGAAGAAAATTCCACACTTGTTTGGTCTCTCACAAAGGTAAGTAATCGGTATTTACAAGTTCGGTAGATAGAACCAAACTCTAATTCCTAATAAAAATAATTGCCCTTTTTAATAAATCATTTCAAAGTAATTTAAAGGTGAATGTAGCATCAGGTAAGTTCACTAAATCGAGTAACTGACACAATCAGAGATCAGATCTATTCCCTCCTTCATGAATAGCTTTTCATTGAGTGGTAAATTGGCGAATGAGTGGATATGAACATCATACGACAGGCAGGATGTAGAAATAAAGTGGGGCCGAGTACCCGAGAATGGGAAGTAAACATCTCATTTGACGACCAAGGAGACCGCTCTGATTCTTTTACAAAGCCCGAATATGCGTAAAACTTACACACTCATGGTTTAGGTCAATATCCATTCCCTGAGCCTTTCGTGGATTCCTGCGAAGTTTTGGCTGCAATAAATTCACATCGCGTAGATTAATTATAAAGGCACTAAAAGAGGCCACGCCAGGATTTGAACCCCAGGCATTCTTGGCCGCAGACGAACACACTCCCTCTAGGCTACTTCATCGATCAAGCGAAATCCGCGTCCAGTGGTTCTTACTATACAACGAAAAAAGGGAATTCTAATGTTTCCTTTAAAAACTGGACCAAATAAAATGTTCTGGATTTTTGAAAGTAGTTTTCAGAAAATAAATAATATTACGTTAGGAGGAATTAAGAAATTTAAGTGTTTGAGATGACCTGTATGCACGAGGGCGGAAACTTACGTAGGGTTTCAAGGTATTAGAAATTCTCGCAAAGAAAACTATTCTCCACATGGAAACCATTCTATTCTACCAGATTTCCCATACTTTAGCTTGAAATTCACAGGATATTACGCCAGAATGTTAATTGTAATGTATGATATTTCTCGGAAGTAGTTTGAGGCCTATTAAAATGATGTTCATCCACAGCTATTCCTTGCACGCGGAAATACGTTTTATTGTCAGTGAATTTGATCTGGAGAAAAAAAAAATGTCTATGTCCCAACAAATAATGCTTTCATCGTATTTTTTCTTAAGTTTCAATCAAGAAAATTTTTTTAAACGGTCCAAAGCTCTAAAAAAAATATAATAAGCATCTCTACATAATCAACTACGACTTCGGAACCTCGACTGGGAGCGGGTCGAAGCAAGCTCATCACGTTTATAACTTCTAGACGATCTCGCGAACGTAAACCTTATTAGTATGACTATTTACATGACGCGTAAAATCGATAACCATTCATAGAGAGTTTGAATATTCCCGGTTTCCATATGCTGTCTCATTGTTGTCAAGTTGTCGAAGGAAAAAAGATTTCAATTAGTTCCCGTGTACGCCGCATTCAGACGCCAATGAGTTTTACGTTAATTTTTTCCGCCACTGTACATTTATAACTTGTATTTCCATAAATTGAAAGATATGCTGCAGAAGAGACGTAATGGGTGTGATTTTAAGTTTTGACTGAAACATTCGCTGAGGGTCTGTAATAAAAATGTCTGATATTCATGCTTTAAAGTTTATAAATGTATGATGCGATAAAATGCATCAGTGAAATATATAATGATACTAAATTGGTGTTGCAATGCGACACAAGGTGTAACATATATATGCAGATAGATTTATAAACATTCGCGTACGTGTATATAATCCTTTTCGAGCTTATAAACTCAAAAGTCAACGGTCTGCAGCATTGAAATTTCGCTATTTTCCAAAAAGCGGATAATTTAACGTTCTGGCTGAACAAATATCGTTGCCAAAAATATCCTATGAATCTTAATAGTAAATTTAAAAAATATATAGGTGCTCTTCAATCTACTAAAATGCCATAGAAACAATCAACAATGTATATTACATTTTGTATCAATCCTCCATTCATGCAAGTAATTTTTTCAATTCCTTTCAAACAATGAACACATAAAAATATATAATTAAACATAATTATGACTTGGGCTTGACTCTTTTATGGGTGTGTGGATCCAAAACCGTAGGATGAAATTTTTGAGGAACTACCTGATAACACTTCATGTTTTTTCAGCCTTTATCCTTATTCAAAGGAAATTTTCTTACGTAATTTCTCAGATTTTAAAAGATTATATTTCCAGCATGCATTTTGGTTTCCTGGGCGGTAAAATTATTTTACTTCCGTCTCCATTTTGATTTGTCCCCGCGAGATGCTTCTGCTAGTTCATTGTTAAAGTGGGAGATACCAGGAGCAGTTGAGTGTAAGTGGAGACACTTTTTCATATTGCTTTTTATAACTAATTCTGTTTTTAAACTTAAAAGAACACTCTTAAATTGGAAACACAGGAGTAAAAAGAAAAAATATCTTTCAAATGCGACTTTATACATTGTAATCAATGTAAAAAGCAAAGCTTTTCTTTTCGTCTGTTTTCGTAAGTTCTCATAAGGTGATGCATGTATTAGGTAAACTTTTTTCGCTTTCAGTTTTTTTTTATTTTGCATATTTGATTTAGAAATACTTCCAGATTCGGGATGAACGCCATCCGTGAAATATAATTACATTTCTTGTTCTATCGTTTTGAGAATGTCAGGCATGCGTTCGCAGCGCATCTACAGCGATTATGGCACGACAGCTCTATGATGCTGGTGCGCATCGGAAGCAATTTGTTTTCACAGGGTAGCTTTCATGTGCACCAGTTGAAAAAGTGTAAATAGTTTTGCCTTTGGTCATTTCCGACGAGGGAGCTTCCAGCTTATGGGAGTTGCTCTTAAGTGCGAAGTTTCGCTGAGGAAAAACTTCATCGCTTATGCATTCCTAGCACTTTCAAACTACGCTACACGCTACACGCCACTAAAGTAGCAATTTTCTTTAAGCACTAAAATTCCTTTCGATGTTTTCTTTATGTGCTTTATAAATATATTGGTTCTATGTATGTTCAGTTCCGCATATTAGAATTTTGAAGTGAGCCTATTTACAGGCTTATTGCCTTTCAGGCTACCTTACATCCTACAATGGAAATAATAACTGTATCAATATATGTATGGAAGAATAAAATATTATTATTTCATTTTTATAATGTACGCCGCCCCCCATATCCAACTCGGCAAGAGAGAGGTTCCGTGGATGTCCCCCATCTCTCTCTCACACTAGTATATTTATTTTTAAAAGGTTGATTCATGTCACTTATCTGTTTTCATTTCAGCAACAATTTATAATTCTTCAACAAAGGAAAAATGGTACTCAGAAGAGAAATAAATGGCCGCGCCCAGTGTATAAAATACGGCATGTTCATCTTTAACGTCATTACTCTTGTAAGTAGCGTCTTCACGGGCACCGCCTTGGTGGAAGGTGGGGGGGAGTGAGAGGGGGTAGCTCCTCATCCCCTTCTTCCCAGATGGAGACATTTCATTCCAAATTAGGTGTACGAAGCGAGGAGGATTAAGTCCTGCCCTCCCAAGTATAAATTTGCGGATACAGACGGGTATTATGTCCTACTCCCCCCCTCTAACAAAAATACTATGCCAATTCGCAGTGAAATGGATGATATGTTAACCATTGAAATGTTAACCATTTGTAATGGATAAGAGTTTCATTGACTTTATTATGCATTTCAAAAATAGGACACAAAAGTTATATTTTGTAAAAAGTTTCATTTCATTTGTGAAGCATGCCCCAAATCGATTTCATGGGTGGTTTTTATGCACGAAATTTGGAGTAATGTAAATAAAGGAAATATTAGTTTTGATCAAAATAACTTTTTATTTCTATTCTGAAGTAATTGTTGGCGATTATCTTCGAAATTCCTAGTTTTTCTGCCATTTGTCTTCGGAATTAACTGGGTAGTTTAACTAATATGGTGGCAATTTCAACTCATCTCAAATCTAACCTTATTTTCTTGCAGATTGATTAAACATATACTGACTACCTCGCTGCCACCTCTTGACTTATTGCTTAAGAGTTACTTTGTACTGCTTTCCTCTCTCTGTGATATGTAAAGACACGACCCATATAGAGTAATCACGTTTATAATTTATTTAAATATATTATATTTTATTATTAATAGACAATAACTATATTTTAATCTTTTATTACTTTTACAATCGAAAGTATTAAGTTTTTAATCGTTTAAATTTTTTTCAAGCGACAATTTAGAATTCTCCAAACACATTGAGTTTTGGGAGAGTCATTGTAATGTACATTTTAAACACCTTATGATAACAGATTTAAATTATTATTATGAATAATCATTTAACTGGCATCAAATGAAAAATCAGAAGTATATGGTCTAAGAAGTGTGAAGATGGATGACCATAATTTTTGTGTTTTTCTTCAATTAAATAAAAATTATTGCTCTCGCATTTTACCTTAACTGATCTCACCCTATATAATTCCATGTGTATAGAATGCTGCAGATTTATTTCTTCGTCATGTTATTTAATGGATATATTTATATCATATCTCATGTTAGGATGCACATTTTCTCGTCTACCTCAATCCTGTGACAACCTGCATTAGCATATAGCCTTCTCACAATTTAACGTTTAATAAAACCTTAGCGTAGATACATGGGCACAATTTATTTTTAAATGATCAACTAAACATTTTGAATGAATAGAGTAAACTTGTTTTTCCACAATGAATTTAATGACTTACGATGATGGTTTCGACGATTAACGTCATCATCAGGTGAAGATACATTTGGTGCAACAACTTATATATGTGCTAGAGAGAGTGGGGAGGGGACTGTAGAGGTGTGGGGAAGGAAGGTGGAGGGTGGAAGGGAGTGTTTGAGTAGGGTTGGGTCCCAAGCTGACTACCTGCGAGCCTTGGGAGGCGTTAGCTCTACCTACCTCTCACCCCGACCTTCGCACACCCTCAGCTCATCCTCCTGGGAAGCCCCCACTCAACCCTACTCAACCACTCCCTTCCACCCTCCACATTCCTCCCCCACACCTCTATAGTACCTTCCCCACCCTCTCTGGCATACAAGTTGTTGCACCAAATGTATCTTCACCTGATGACGACGTTAACCTTGGAAACCATGGTCGTAAGTCATTAAATTCATTGTGGAAAAACAAAGTTCACTCTATTCATTCAAAATGTTTAGCAAATTCCATAAAGTATCGCCGGAAACCAACAACATGATCAACTAATGTAGTTTCTTGTTTTTTTTTCAGATTTTAGGAGTAAGTGTCCTAGGATACGGATTATGGATGTCGACACTAACATCATTAAATCATGAGCAATCAGTGAATGACTTAATTTTATCGACAGCCTATACTATTATAGGAGTGGGAACAACAATTGCTGTAATGGGATTTTTTGGGTGCCTTGGAGCAATTAAAGAGATAAAATGCTTTCTTATTATGGTGAGTTGATATCTGCCATAAATGATTAGATTGTATTTTTTCATAAAATGAATGATTGAGCATGCTATTGAGATGGATGAAATAGCGCATAGTGTGGGTAATCTATGCCGCTGTAATGCCAGTTTCCACTTTGCATTGATTGGTCTAATGTAGATAATTTTCTGTCCTGCTTAGTTTGAAATGTGGTTGCTTTTGTTCAACATATTCTATGATTTATTCTATTAGCAAGTTCTTTGTTATTTTTTATTATTCTATTTTAAAACAAGGGTATAGCTTCCGGTTCTATCCTAATGTATCAAGTATTCACATTACTCTCGAGTCGTCAATTGGGTGAAAGGGTCCATGGCGGCAGATGTTCAATGCTCAACTTGGTCACCTCTGCTCTGAGGATGATGCTCGAGTCGAGAAATGAAACATCCTTCCGTCGTGGTCCTTCTCAGTCAATAGGATACCCAAGAGGACGTTCGGAATAAAATAGGTTTTGAATTGTTTAAGTCTGCTCGAAAGGCTGTACTGTGCTCGTAAAAAAGTTGTGACACATTGAAAACTTTACTACAAGGTGGTAGAAAATCTAATGGCATGCATTTGATTTTACGATATTCATTATTTCTAATACAATACAATTTCATTGTAGTCCTTTCCTTAATATTACGAGAATTTGGGACTGGAAGATGACCTCTGGGTTGCATAATTGATCCAAGCCATTATTGACAGTTTGGGAGTACGGGTTCATATCCCAATCCAGCGAATAATATTTAAAATGTGGATTCTGTACATTTGTTTATCTTTTGAGTGCATGCATCGTGCTTAATTAGTGATTTTTTCTAGTCCCACTATACTTTGAAAATTTTCACTCCTTGTCCATGAAAAAACATTTAAATTAATCTTCTGCATATTGATTTGAATGAGCATTGGTGAATGGCTGACACCGTGCCTTATTTTATTCATCTCTGGCTCCGCAAGTCCTCATTCAGTATCAATCAGCTGTGTATCCATCCTCCGTTGTGCTCTATATATGTCTCTTCTCATAATTGACAATGATTTAGTTATTTATGGAGGCAAACAACAACTGGCGTTTCTATTCACACTTAAGATAGCGGGCACACAATATATGGTGACGAGAGATCCACCTTAACCCATTCAATGCGGATGTCATTCGTAAATGACATCCGCGCTTAGGCGCCCGCGCGGGTGTCATTCATGACTAACGCGACCTTCAGTCTTATCCCGTGCGGTATAACGGTGCTACGCTCAGCTCCTTCGGTTGGCCGCCACTTGTCCGCTCTTCAGCTGGTTCCTAGCTTCTGTCTAGTGTGCTCCGTTTCTAGCTACGCCAATTTTTCTTTTTTTGCGGATTTTTTCAATTTTACGTGTTCTTTACGAGAGTCTTGGTGAACAAGTTTTTATTGAAAAGTTGTTTAGTCTGCTTTTCTTTTGGAATAGACGTCTATTTACAGTCCTTTTTCTATTGTTCTTATTAGATGAAGTTTTTTCTTTGTTTATGGTATTATTGCGAGCGATATTTTTTTCAAACGCAAGTTTCTGCTTCCATTCTTCCTAGAGAACACAGAGCTACTTTTATCAAGTATTACTTTTCATTTCAATAAAGGTAAGTCCGAACTTATATATATATTAATTTCGGTATTCTTTTTTTCGTCACCAAAGTGCTTCATAAACCTACCTTTAATTGCTCTAAATTATTTCAATCATAACACTCTAACTAATATTTGCGTCGCTTCTACAGGACTTCATTTTTATTTTTATTAAAATGAAGACGAGAGTGATTCCGGCCACTCACAAGGGGGCAAGTATATCAAGTTCGTCTAGAACTAGTGTGTATTTCAATTATTTATGAGTCAGATAATTTGATTTATTAAGGTCTGAATATTTTCAAGGTCCAGTGAAAATTTTCAAAAATGTTTTATAATTAGGTGACAGTTGTAAAACTTTTTTTATACATTATTTTCAGGAGGAGTGGTAAGGCGCACACAAACCCACGTGATGATACCGGGAATTGATGATTTCGAGAATCGATGGAAAGAGATTGTTTTCGACCAGCGTTACATTTCGCAAAGATTCCAGTGAAAATGATTCGATGCCTAGAGATTGCCTTTACAAAATAAAACCCCTTTTAGATAGCTTCAGGGAGGCGATGGAAACTGCTGTATTCCCGGAACGGGAACTATTTATAGATGAGTCGATATTACTCTGGAGTTTTCTGCAATACCTGCAGGGTAAAAAGCACCAGCATGGTATCAAGATGTATATGCTTTGCGAGCCATCTGGCTTAGTCCACCGATTGTTAACTTTTACAGGCTGTGAGGACATCGAATTAGGCGCACAAGGCGATAAAGTGGTGAAAAAACTTTCGGAAAGTTTATAAAATCATGGCCACAGTGTATTCTTGAACGATTATTACAACAATGTGGTTTTGGCAAGAGACCCTCTTTGTAACAAACCTATTGCACAGGTGTATTGAGACCCAATGGAAAGGACAGTCCCAAAAAGTTTTTTGGCCACAAATAGACGAAAAGAGAAGTTTGGAGACTACGAATTTGGAAGTAGCTTAGTCGTCACCACCAGACCAGGCAGGGAGAAACCAGAGGCGGTGGTTGCATATAATAAATTCATGGGTGGAGTAGATCATTGCGACCAGCTTCTTTCGTATTATACCTGTGAGCATAAAACACTAAAATAGCAAAAAAAGTTTCCATTCACCTTTATCAAATTATGCTAGTCAGCAACTACATTCTTTTTTAACAAATATAGCGGCAAACGGAAAAGCCTACATGAATTCCGACTGGAGCTAATAGATTCTCTACTCTCAAGTGACTCAAATGAGTCAGTGAGAACTATCTCATCAGCGACTGCTCTATTCCATTATTCTGCCCGAACAAAAGTCACGAATACGGGAAAGAAACTTCAAAAAAGATTTCACGTTTGTCATGCGAAAGGAAAGTGGTCGTAAGTATCTGTCCCGACTGTAAGGGTCAACCAGGGCTTGGCTAATGCCCTTGTTTCCAAGAATATCGAAAGAATGTATGAATATTGTTATTTTTATTGTATGTATTGTATTAGTACGTACATTTGCATTTCGTACAATTCAAACTGATTTGAAGTGCGTAGCATGTGAGGTTTTTATTATTTTTGAAGAAATATGCAAATTTTGAGCATTTATTTTGGTTCTACAAGCGCTTTATCCTAAACTTTTAAACAATATTACATTTCTTGCAACATACTCAGTTCATTTTTCCGCCATTTTATTGAAATTATTCTGCTATTCCGTGATCAGTTCATTATTTGAAAAATTGTTTTGATTTTTTACTGAAATTTTTGTAGATAAAGATAAATAAATATTTGCTCTGATATTACTTCTATAATTCCCATATGCTAACATAACTGCCGTACGCATTATTGCCATTTTCATAAATAAATATGGCATTTCTTAAATATGGAAAAAAGATGAGGAGTTATACCTGTGTTTTGCATGTATTATAGTAATCTTCAGCAATGGCCAAATGTAAATGTTTTAGAAAATGAACGTAACGCACGTAAGACGAATATTTTTCCGGAATCCAAAACACTGTGGTGTGTAAAACGTAACAATAAAGTTACTGTGTAGATAAATAAAAAGGTCATGTTCAAGAGAAGAAGGCAAACGAGGGTGAAAAGGGTGGAGGGAAGAAGGCAAACGAGGGTGAAAAGGGTGGAGGGAAGAAGGCAAACGAGGGTGAAAAGGGTGGAGGGAAGAAGGCAAACGAGGGTGAAAAGGGTGGAGGGAAGAAGGCAAACGAGGGTGAAAAGGGTGGAGGGAAGAAGGCAAACGAGGGTGGAGGGGCAAAAGAAGGTGGGCATCGCGCATGCGTCAAAAAGTTAAGTGCGTTGACATAAGGAAACATAGAAATGGAAAGTTTCGGAATTTCCAGTTGTGAGGGCAGAGAAAAAAAACACTACAGGGGGTGGGCCGGGATGGGGAGCAGGTGGAAATGCTGAGAGGCGGACAAGAAGGGATTTGGGGAGGGCGCTTCTGCGGAGAGAGGACAATGCGACATACTTAGCTGCCCATAAAAATATACTGACAAGAGAAGGTGTGGGTGCTATCGGGAAACTGCAGGAAAATGAATGCCGGGAGGAAATCCCACGAGGCAAAATTCCGCCCGGGGCCTAGAGCCGAGTATGTAAGGATTATTCCTTACATACTCGGCTCTATACATATTCCTTACATACATTTCAAAATCATACTAGTTTGAAGGAAGGAAAATAACTTTCGGCAAATGCGCGAGAAATATTTTCGACAGCCAAGTATTAACGCCACAAAATTTTGGGGATGACTTTTCAATTAAAAAAGGCACGCAATTTGTTAAAAATACCATTAATCCTCTTAAAAATTATAAAAACGTCAAATGAGTCAGTCCAGAAAACATGAATGCATTTTGAGGGGGAAATTTCATGAGATAAAAATTTGACAACAAAGGAGGATGTACCAAAGACATGTTTATCGATGTAAAATAAAAATGTACATAAATATTATACCCATACCTAATAATACCTATTTATTTAAAATTTACCACGGCAAATGCGAATTTCTTTCAATTATAAATTTTCAGACGCCAATAAGTAATATTTTCGTGAAAGATTACGGAGAAACACAGTAGCGAAAGAAAACGCAATGCGGGTTGGATAACAACGGATTTTCAGCGGAGCTGATGTCATTCATGAATGACATTTCTTTAAATTAAGAAAAATGAGGTAAAAAAGACTTACGGAGAAATTTTAAACATTTTTGGTAACTTACAATACAATAACAGACATGATAACGCGAAAAATTGAATCCCGAAACCGGGACCGACATCTTCATACAGACCCGCATTGAATGGGTTAAGCATTAGCTTACTCTCAACGAAAGATGCTGATATGTTCATCACATTAAATTTGTCTAACCAGACAGATGGAGGACTCAAGTTGAGATTAGCATTCAGATGGTAAAGTCTCTGCGTACGTTAGAACTCGAACCTGGGCCTGTGGAATGGGAAGCCAGGGTTCTCGCCTTCTAACCAATACAATTTTGATCTCTTCTCATACCTTTCTTCTTCTTTTACCCGAACAAAGCATTGAATAAATATTTTTTTTATTTTTTTCAAAATTCCTTGCTGGTTAGACTCCCATGACTATTCCAAGCTTTATCAATCCTTCGTATTTTACGCTTCAGGTTTTTTATTTGAGAGAGTGCAGTTTATGATAAGGGTCATTATTACTAGGATATAAACTTGGTCAAATATTTCAGCCCATATATTTTTTTCCAGTATTACATAACGGCATCCATCACTTTCATCCTGACGGTCATTGTTGTAAAAAGGAGCTTTACGTACGGCGAGGAACTATTGAAACGCATTAAAGAGGAATTTGAGACCGCATTTTTTCAAAAAAAGCAAGAAGACGTAGATACTATGCAGAAAAATGTAAGTAAGACAAAGTTTACAAACTCACGGCTTTCGAGACTCCTTCACGGAGTAAAATCCACAAAAATCATCTAGATCCTTATATTGGTCGTATTGCTGCTAAATTTACCTGATAAAATGACGCAAAAGAAATATCTTCCTTGATTTCCTTGATGTGCGCATTTGAACAAGAAATCTGCTTTGAGCAAGATTTGCTCTGAAATTTTGAAATTCATATTATATGTTGCTTATTTTGCATAATGTAAATTTTGAAGACATAACGATTTGACTCTAAATTCGTTACAGAGACTTTTTGTCACACTTTAGTCTCATGACCTGGTGGAACTTCAGCATAATGATGCATGGGTGAAACAACATTGAAGATGTCAGAATCGACACTATTCTGATAGAACAAATAATACGAATAAAACATTTTTGTGTGATTTTCTTTTGTTTTTGGAACATCCTTCAAATGGCTCATGTTAAATTTCAATTTTCATTGATATTAAGATAAATGCCAATAAAAATATTCTTCCTTAAACAACCAGACATGTACTCTGGTGTTAACGAATGCTCATGTTAGTCATGCACGTTTTTGCTATTGAACTTGTCAACACATGATGTATTTTGATCAAAATTTGTTTTTCAGTGGCAATGCTGTGGAGTTAGGGGATACTCCGACTGGAAGTACAGCATTCCAGCAAGCTGCTACAAATACATCGACTTCAAGGGTGATCAACTTTACGGGAAGGTATGCCTAAATCTACGATATACTATCCCTCTGGAAATATACATCTACTATAATTTTGAAACAAAGAGTTGCCCTAATTTTAGCTCATTTAATCAGTATTCATTCAGGACTAAGAGATATGATGTCTATGATTATGTAGATATTCCTACCAGTCTTTAGCTAAGGATTTAGATGCGATTGATGACTGGTGTGATAGTTGGCAGCTAGAATTAAATTTGAAGAAATGCGCGACATATTAGGACATATTAGTCATCTTGGTTTCCTTAAGGACAAATCCTACGAAACACAGCTTGCGCTCTTCCTTCCCGATATCCTAAAATCAGGTTAATCAAAAAACAAGTTTACGCGATGCTCCTTGATTATAAGAAGGCATTCGATAAGGTTCCTCGCTAAAGAACTCTTATATAAATTACAATCATGTGGAGTTAATAAAAAAAGTTAATTAAATGAGGGACTTCCTCAGGGATCGAAAATTAATAGGAGTTATTGATAGTATTTCTTCTGATATAGTTGGAGCCATTTGTTCCACAAGTAAGAGTGATTGGCCTTCTTTTAATCGTTGTTAATATTAATCACTTAAGTTCTCAAGTAAGCAGTAAATTAAGATTAAATGCAGACGATGCATTTTTCCATCGTAGAATAAACATTTCTGTCATTGGTCCTTAACGAAGACAAAAAAGTTCTTTCATCGGACCTTCACAATGTCCTCATGGTGCCAGGATTGGGGGTTAGAATTCTTCTCCTCTTCTAAAGGTTATCCTTGTGGTTGCAGCCACGACTTCCAACAATCTCTTTTTTCAGCCTTCCTCTTCATTTCATTGTACGAGATGCATCCCATTTCCATCGCCAATACTTTTAGGTACGAAGTTCTCGGTCGTCCTCTCTGTCTTTTGCCTAGAATTTTTCCTTCCATAATATTTTGTATGAAGTTGTCGTGCCTAAGTAAGTGTCCGATGAGACTTGCTTTTCTTGTTTTAATTGTTTCCAATATTTCTCTTTCTGTATGTACTTCATTTAGTACTTGCTCATTAGTTTTGGTTAGAATTAAATATCAGCAAATGCACCACAGTTCACTTCCTGTGAAAGTCTTCACACGAATGCCTTGCCTAGACTGTGGATGGATTAAACATAAAATCTTCAGATACACTTAAATATCTTGGAATTACCTGACCTTATGTTATATCATGAGGAACACTCATAAAAAACATGCGCGGTACAGAATTAAGGAAACTAGGTTTTGTTAAGCGTATAATAGGGAGGTCCTTTGATGAAAAAAGAAAAGATAGATGCTACTTCGCTCTACTCAACACACACCTTAAATAAGCCGCGAGCATTTAGGACCCTGGTCTTACAAATTTAACCAAGAATATTAATGAAATACAAATAAAAGCTGCACACTTCGTTAAAAACTGCTACGAGTGAACATATGGTGTGTCACAACTTTTAGAGGGATTCAGGTAGGAGCCCCTAGAGACGCGGAGACTACACGCTAGGCTTTGGCTGCTTGATAAATTCAGAAGTGGTGTGTTTCAGAGCTATACACATAGAATATTATCATGACGCCTCACTACACCTCTAGGTCTGATGGAAACGATAAAATAAGAGAGATACATTGCCGAACAGATAGGTACAAATACTCGTTCTTTCCGCGCACAATAAGTGAACACAATAAAAACTGAACTCCTCTAAATACAAACCCATGATACACGTCACCATTTCACCTCCTAAAACCTTACATCTTCACGCGGCTGGTGTCCTTACACCCCCCTGCCACACGCCCATGCGGTGGCTCGTAGTGTTGTGTGTAGAGGTAACCAGTTAATTGGACATTGGCCACTAAACCTTACGTCTTCTCAAATAATTAAATTTATATTGTTTATGTTTAGCGCCAAAAGGTGTCATTTTTAGGGGCGCGCTCCCGATACGTCCACGATACTCTCCGGAGAAACTCCCTTGTATTAAGGTAGTCCGAGCGAAATATCATTTTACTTAGAAATCAATGAATTTGGTCTCATTTTAAAGAAAAATATCATTCTTTTCACCTAACCTAACTTTAACCATTCCTATAACCCTTCTAATGATACTAAAAATTCAACCCCTTACCACGTTACTTTCGGAGTTATTTGCCAAAAAGTACCAGCCCTTTTACATGGGAAATGGTACGTGTATGCACTCCAGAGAGACCTTACATTAGAAATGAGGTATTCCCTACACTTAGATCTCGTCAAAAATCAACAGCGTGTAGTTTGTATATTTTATCACATATTTTTGAACATTAATCATATTGTCACCGCAGTAAATTCTTCGGTATCACAATTAACCTTCCGTTTTGATGGAGTTTCAAACGCACCGCGCGAAAAAAGTGAGTCAAGTTAAAGACTTATTTAGATATTTTCATTTAATTACTTACAATTTCTGTCATGTTAAACTATATAACTGCACTATTAACAATGCAATATTTTATTGATGTATCTTACAGCTGGTGAAATTAAAAAGAATAATTCGAATATTGTCTCTATTATGAATGGGGAACTATCTCGCTCGGACTACCGTCACGTACGGCGTCATTCATTCTCTTTCTCATCCACGCTCCAGACGGTCCCCTTGAAAACTACGGACTCCTGGAGAGACAACAAGCGATTGACAGCAGAATTTGAAAGTAAAAATATCAGCGAATTGTTTGTTGATGTGTATAGGGTCTTGGTCCACTAATGGGACCCTGATAATGACGCCTGGGTTATAACCTGAGATCCTTCATAGGGCTATTGGGACCCTTCTAAGGATGCCTGGTCATTACCACAATCACACTCACATGTACTTAAATCACTCACACACACAGATGGGCCCAATTTCTGGGAGAAATTGCTCAAAAAGAGCGTTGTCAAAGTATAAACACTAAGACAAACGAGGGTGAGCGTCGGATACGCGTATTTCGGCCGAGAGAGATTTCAGCGAGCTGAAGGGAAAGGCACTTGCATCACGATGTAGTAAGTGAACAAAAGGGGAGGACAAGTCTGGAATTAAAACTGAAGGGACAAAAAGGGGGGAGGCAGAAGGGGAACCAATGACCAATGACCATGGTCCCTATAGCCCTATGAAGTATCTCAGGTTATAACCCAGGCATCCTTATTAGGGTCCCATTAGCCCTCAAAAAGGATCCCAACTAAGTTGAGTGTGTGTGTGTCTGTTGTGGTCACTGGCGAGGAAGTAACAATCCCGTAAACCGTCACAGGAGGGTATTCTGATAGAGAGGCTGAAGTTGGTCCCTGCTGTGGAATCCCCATTCCCGCAAACCAACACAGTAAGTGTTGTGTGGTTGCATGTTTGACGAGTGGTGCCATTTTTTACGGCCATTGGAGACTCATTTATTTTTGCTACCGGTAATGAAGGATCGCCGGTGATGTTACATCATTCTCCAACACCTTTCCGATTCCTTAAGCCGACGAGGTGATGACCTTCACCCAAAACGGGGTGATTCGGCAACAGCGATTGGATAGCCGGTGTTATCTCATCCCTCCATGCCTTCGTCACCCACTATGGCGATGAATTGTCAATATTTTGTTCTGATAATGGCAAATATAACATAATCAAATAGTGATTTATACGAAAAAAGGCTATTTAAGAGTAAATATCGACTACATTTGCAATCAATACGACTAATGGAGCTGTCAAGATTAGAACTATTCGAACAGAGAAGCCTGTTATATGATAAGAAGGGTGATTTCTTCAACTGTAGTTCCGTACTTCCAATTAAAAAGCCAAATAAATAACCCTGTGATAATAGCCTGTGGTTATTGAAGCGTGTTAAAAATTAGGATGCACGATAAATCTCATTACGTGAATTAGAATTTCAGCAAGAACTCTCTTCATGTATATTGTCGTGATTCATATTTCCAAGTAAGAGTTCACACATTGCACATTGAAATGAAATTTTGATTATGATGTATAAGGTGAAAGTCTGCTTTCCATTATGTTCACAGAGTATTTTTTCATTTACGGGATAATTAGTTTACTGATTAGTCTCAGTGAAATTATATTATTATACGTTGGTGTAATTATCTACGCTGTTGAGTACTCCCGTAATTCTTTCGTTAGTTATTTCCTCTTAAATATTGTATCATAGAGCTGAAATCATGTGAGGGAAGTAAAACAAACGAAATCAAATTTTTGGTAGTATCTTAATTAATCTTTATGACAATATTTAAGTGAATATTACCAGGTTTGTCCTGGGGAATGCTGTCTTCCTTCGGATTCCCTATGATGATTAACGGACACTAGAGATGTGACGAAATGAACTGAGCAGTTCATATGGAACAGTTCCAGGAAATGAACTAATCAGTAAATGAACGGTTCACACAAACTACCTGTTTCACACTGAGGGGCCGATTTTATAACATGGCTCACGTTCGAACGTTAGGGATCCGTTCTCCTTCGATCGAGGTCGCTTCATTCGAGAGAAGTGTTTCCAGCGATTTTATATGGGTGATCGTACAGCATATCGTCAAACGTTACGCATTTGTCAGATGTACAGCATATTTATCACTTGTTTCTCGCATGCGCAATGAACCTAGTGTTGAGTGATCGCGCTTGTTTTGAATAGCCATTAGGAAGAATTTGAAAATTTTAAAGCGTTTTAAGGGAAGAAGGGTGCAGGCAACGGCCTTCAGTTTTGGCTCATTGCTAGTTTAAGGGATAACGAGAGAGGAGTGGGAAAACCGCGGTGAGGGTTTCAGAGGAGGTAGGGACAAATAATGTATTCTTATCTAATAAACCGTGCATTGTTCTTTAATAGGACTTCGTAAAAGGCATTCATCCAGCGCCATCTGAGGCTGAGAGAAATGTTTCCGACAAGACTAACAGAATTCCTGAAAAATATTTTAAAATAAATTATTTTTGTTGATTATTTTTAACCAATTGATAGTTTAATAAACGTTTTGCATTATATCCCATTTTTAGTCATATTTCTTTCATTTCTGCATTTGTGTATGCATACTTAACGGGATACTTCGCTTAATCGGGGAAGCCGCTTAATTGGGGCAACGTGCGCCAGTCCCGATGTGTCCCAATTAACCTGAATCTACTGTGCTGTTAAAAATGATTCAAATCTGGTAAATGACCTCGCTTTGTCGTGCATCCGTCACTTATGTCAATAAACTTTTAATGCTTGTTTTAGTTTACGTCATAAACTCCACCTAACCGATAGATTTAAAATGTCATTTTTCCCGCGTACCCTAAGAGAGAACAATAGGCAGCGTAGCAAAGGGATAGGTAGGTGAAATATAGTTAGAGTAGTCTGTAGTGCATGATGCATGTAATAACAACCAATAATCCCTCTCTCATTATGTAGAGACTCTAACCATCTAGCTGCATGTGACCCTATTATCTAGCATGTCTCCATTAAATATCCTAGTTGCATGTCAATAGTGCATCTACATCTACGTAATACCCTGCGAGCCACCTCGAGGGTGTGTGGCAGGGGGTGAAAATCACCAAACGTGCACTATTGCCATGCAAGTAGGATATTTAGGGGAGACATGCTAGAGAACAGGGTCAATGCAGCTAGGTGATTAGTATCTACATAATAAGAAAGGAATTATTAGTTGTTATTACATGCATCATGCACTACAGACTAAGTGTACATATTTCCCAGTGCCTCCACCAGTGCGTACATGACAGTGTGCCTCCTTTGTTTTGGCATTCCCATCGTATGCTATTTCTTCATTTGCCGTCATTCCTACCTTTTTCGGGGACTTTTCTTAGCTGAGGTTGTTCATTTTCATTTCAGCAGTTGACCTGCATCTGCTACAGTCTATATTATATTTGACCGTTTGCTGATAATGGGCAACCAGTTGTTTTAGACATAGATTAATTTTTCAAGGATTATAATAAAGCAATTAAGTGACTGATACATGTTTCTTTTTCAACACATAAAGGAATACTTTGCTCGCTTCCGCACCCGTCCGCTCGCTTGTGTACCTATTCTCGTTCTTTCACTGTGCATTAATGTCAATGTGAATTAATTGCATTAAATATTATTTCAATACACTCTTTTCCCTTTTCTTACATCATAAATTAGAAATTATAGGGTGGAATTTGGAATCCAAATCCACCGATCACATCACCTAATTCTGTACGCTTTCGGTGTAATTGATTTATTTCGCGACGCCCTGGAGAGTTTCCTTCACGATGGCTCGGGACCTAAAGTACATAAATCTACTGTCCAATATCTTAAAGTATTATTTGCAGTATAAATCATCGTACTGGCGGAGGAAAAAGCGCACGTAAAGCAAAGCACGTATAGTTAGACCAGAGGCGTCTGCTATAAGCCTTTGAAACTGCCTCAGCGCAGCCTGTGGCCAAAAGTGGAACTTAAATTCTTTGGCTGCCATTGGCAATAGAATCGAGTTGGGACTTCGCCATCCTTATGCAGTGTTCTTGAGTTATTCTCAACACTCTTTGCATTACTCCCTGTGAAATTGTCCCGAAAGTCACGGTTTCAAGTGTCTATAGCGACCCTCTGAGTGCTTGCTGCAACTGTATACAGGAAAAACTGAATGTGATATGGATATTGAAAATAATGGTAATCTTTTCCACTCCACTGAAATGACTGCAAAAATCAAAATAAATATTTTAAGCAGCATTTAAACCTACTGTTCTTAAGATCCCTCTGTTATTGAAGAGTATAAATTAGTAAACGAATTGAAAGAAGAATGCGGAAGTTTTGAATTAATGAGATAAGAATGTTTCCACCCTTGTATTTTATATGCAATAATATGTATCTTGTATGAATTGGAAAATGCTTTGTCCTGCTTCTCTATTTCAGATATTCCAATACCGGAGTGATCCAAATCCACAGAACATCTACACGGAGGGATGCCTGGATGTCTTCATGACGAAATACATCAAAGCGTTAGCTATTATTCGGGGTGTTGGTATTTCTGTGGCATGCATTATGGTATGTATCAACATAGTGGAGATCTTTGTTTTACTGATTATAGACCAGGCTTAAGTCATTGTTGTTTGACACAAAATCTGTGCACGGCCCAAGCAGTGCATGCTAGAATACCTGATTGGGAATGTGAATGGGCAGAAATAGAAGGGCCATGAAGGGCCCAATGAGTTGTGATATTACATTACTTCTCTTCAACGTGCGTAGGAAGGAAATGGTACAACTTCTATTCACCTAATCTACCTTCAACCATGACTTTCTTGTTCTAACCCTGCTTATCATTCCATTTACTCCTTTTTAAAAATATTTTATGGCACATCACTTGTGCTTGTGATTAGTTGGACTTTTTGAGGCCAAACGACTTGTCTTGACTTGACAAATGATTGAGGCCAGATGATTGTAAAGGCATTGGTGAGCCGTGATTTACAAGGGCGAAACTTTTGATGGCTTAGAACTTAGTGGGCAAAAAATTTGGTTTCTCTTTCCACGGCCGCGGGGTTTTATTCCAGTATAAAATACCGATATCTAAATTCACCGAAATATTACGCGTTGGTGCGTAATATTTCGGTGAATTTGAAATGTACTCGTTGGTGTACTCAGTTGTGCTTTACCTCATGAACAGTAACGCTTAATGCTCCCACATAGATACTCAATGGCATGGTATGAACGGAACCTGTGAGAATTACTCAATTCCTATTATCCATCCTTTAGACTCACAATTGGAAAATGATTGACCGATACCTTAGCTGGTTAGAGCACTGGGCGTGGTATCAATGGGTCTAGAATCAGATCCCAGGCCGATCGAATGACTTTTCCATTGTCATTTTCACACGAGTATAACCATTGGCCGGTGACTTCAGTAAATTAAGTGCGTAGTCAGTTTCGCAGATCTTTGAATTCAATTATATCTGTCTGAAAGAGGGCATTACAAAAACTGCTCTCCTTTTTCTGAAAGCCTTTTATTTTCACAATCCATCTTTCCTCTTGTTAAAATAGATTCATGCTGAATTCAGTTGAACCGAAGTAGATCACCTGGATCAGGATATTTGAGGGACACATTTTGGTATATACGAAGGAAAATACAGTAAAAATTTGATTTATGCACCTCGATTTTATGTAATTCGCGATTTTACGTAGTAACAGAGAATTCTGGATGGGAAATAAAGAGAACTCCAATGGTAAATATTTGCTTTTATGTGTTGTCTCAAATTTAAGCATTTTTTTTTTTACACTGTTCCACTTTAGTTCCTCAGAGCAAAATATTCTTGATTTTACGTCGTTTCCGCCATTTCAGTACATATCGTTTCGAGCATGAGACTTTGGAACTTTGGAGACAACTTTGGAACATGAGAGCAAACTCCATAAAGTGAACAAACATACATCTTCTGTATTTCCCTACCACCTGGGGACCAAATACGGCACTTACTGTCCAATTTTGATTGGATTCCCATTCATGGACAAAGCCATTGTGCATGAAGGAACCCAGTCAGTATCTTACATACCAAAGGTGAAAATATTTAGGTCTTCAACTGCTCTGAGAGACTAATATCTAAATCTGGAAGTGGAGTCTATCACTAGTCGAGTTTTGAAACGCCTTTAAATGCCAGACCACTTTAATCCACTTTCAGACCAGTTTCAGGGTAGTTGCAGACATCAAATATTTACACCATAATAAGTAGTCATGAGGTTAATTCAAATTCTCGTGAAATAAGTTGTCATTTGTTTCGACGGTTTGTTTTTCTGAAGATTGAGAGGGATGTGAATGGAGTCGATTTTATGTGATATCGAGATAATATTCAAAATAACGTTGTATATCTAGGTTCTGTCAACCTTATGCAAACTACCTACCAATAAAAAGGAACGGGATTCAGAAAACAATGGGATAAAACACTTCATGACCCATTAAGAACTTCTCTGTAACCGTAACGTTTTGACTTCATGTAGAGGAAGATCTTAAACGCTTATTACCCCCTTAATGGGTGACATAATTGGGGAAAACACTTGCCACAATGCAAAAAAATACTACAATTTATTAAGGGGGATCATAATATAGAGAAGTTGTTCCGCTGTAGGCGGACAACATTATACAATATTCTGATAATCAATTGAAGTGTTCTTTAGTAGCTTAAATGGATTATCTTTTCTTCTTGTGAGTGTGCTTCGTTGAGAGAATGGATGAGAGTCGAATAACGAAGCAGATATATAAGAGTGGAATGAATGGTGCGAGAGGTAGAGGTAGGGCGAGAAAGTTGTGGTTGAATATGGTTGAGGAAATTCTTAGGAGGAATGTTAGGAGCCTTAAAAACAGGAGGGCGTGTATAAAGGAGTGTATGGGGATAAATGGGGCAAAAGAGGTTTGCAAGGATAGGTCAGAATGGAGGAAATTATTGAAGCAGAGTTAGGTGTACAAATATTTATTTATGAGTGAAACTTACAATTAGTGACTCTGCCTACCCCGGAAGGGAACGGCCTGATTGGTGTGTATGTATGTAGTTTGTGGAACTGACACTTGCGACGATTTTCTCTCCGCTTAAACGTCTATCTAAAATATGGCGTGGCTCTAAAAGCAATTATAACTGAGAAAAATCCTTATGCTCGTAAGTTCGTGCAGAAAACTTAAGGTATATATTACTCCAAATATGAATTCTCAGTCTCTTAGTTTCGAGTTTTACTACCACAGCCAGTCAGCAAACCTTGGTATTAAAACGTGGAAGAATTAATGCATTGATACTAATGCATTTAGCGAAGTACTCAGCGATGAATGGATTTTCGTTATTTTTACTCCAAGTTGGATGATACTTTCGATAAATGGAGAAAGCATAAGAATGCTTAAAACACCTGTAGTGTGGAATAATTTAGTATCCACTGTCTTACCCCATATTCGGCTCTAAACATAGGAATGAATTTCCCATGTAGAACTAAAACTTTCACTCAATTACGTGTCCACAGAAATGCATGTGAAGTAAATAGCATTTTTATTTTCCTTAGAATTGTAACCCATTCCACGTGTTGGAGAGGAATGTATGGATGATTTCCGATTGGAATAGGATCGAGGTAACATGCCTCTACAAATTTTTTCGAACTCTACCTTAGCTGAACGCCCTGCTGTTCGATGAATCTTAACGAGAAGCTCTGTAGTTTAACTCTAACATTGAACATAATATTCAACGCCTCCTTCTTAGTAGGGTGTCAAAGGTGAACTATTGAGCAAGCTGTTCTGCGAATCTTTCTGGACAGCATGACGTGGCTGAATTCTATTAAACATGTCCTTTCTTGAAGCTCAAAGACGAGAGTAAAAGCCGTGCTAATCTCGTCCTTTACATCTACATCTTCATACTACCCCGCGAGCCGCCGTATGGGCGTGTGGCAGGGGGTGTTAGTTCACCAGCCGTGTAAAGATGTAGCATTTTTGGAGGTGAAATAGTGACATGTCTTGTACAGTGTATTTTGAGGAGATCAGTTTTTATTGTGGTCGCTTATTAAGCGCGGAAAGAACGAGTTTTTGTACCTATCAGTTCGGCAGAGTATCTCTCTTATTTTATTGCATCTGTCAGACCTAGAGATGTAGTGAGGAGTCACGATAATATTCTCTGTGTCGCTCTGAAACACACCAGTTCTGAATATCTCAAGTAGTCTAAGTCTAGCGTGCAGCCTCCGAGTCTCTAGGGGCTCCCACCTTAATCCCTCTAACAGTTGTGTAACCTTATATGTCCGTTCGTAGCAGTTTTTAACGAAACGTGCTGCTTTTCTTTGTATTTTTTTTTATTTTTTGGTTAAATCTTTATGACCAGGGTCCCAAATGCTCGCGGCGTATTCGAGGTGTGGCCTAACCAGAGCGAAGTAGCATCTCTCTTTTACTTTTTCATCCGAGGACCTTCCTACTATACGCTTAACAAAACCTAGTTTCTTTATTGCTGTGTCGCATATGTTTTGTATGTGTGTTCCCCACGACTTACGAGGGGTGTTATCTAATGGTTGGGTAGATTGTGGCTTCAACACCCTCCCTCCTTAAATGGCGCAACTCTAGTCTCACCATCAATTTGTACTAGAAGAGACTTGATGAACACAATGTACGGTCCTTTCCCTACTTCCTTCATGCAATTAATGTACTTTGCTATAATTTAAAATTACTGAGTGGAACAGGTAGTATGTGTGAACCGCTCATTTACTCATCACCTCATTTATCGGAACTGTTCCATTTGAACTGCTCAGTTCATAGTTCCCCATCTCTAGTGTGCATACGTGCGGAGTGACGTACTTCCGCTCTGCTATAGGTGTCAGCAGAACTCAGCGTCAGGGAATATTAGGTTAAATACAACAAGTTGATAGCTGAGCGTTCTGGCTAGACAAATATGTTTCCGAAAAAATGTTCAATAAATCGTAATTTTGAATTAAAAAAGACACTGTTGGTGCTTATTGATCAACTCTAATGTCATAGAAACCCAATTATCCATATAATATCTATTTGGTATCAACCCTCCTGAACGCTCACGCATACGGGACCACGAGGATCGTACGCACCGCGTGATAAAAGGAAGGGTACACGGAATGAAAAACAGGGGAAAGAAAAAGAATGGGGAATAAGAGGACGCTCACCTTAATGCTGCACGCCGCTGCACCTCCGACAGACCATCGCCGGAGAGAACGCGTTTTCTTGATGCACACGCACTGCTCCCGGTGCGATCTAGTCTCTCACAGTCCTCAGGGGCATATTACACCCCTGGGCGCTACCTTCTTGAGCGCCCTCTTCTTTGTAAAACAAAACGGACGAAATAAGGAGAACGAGGGAAAGGATATGGCGGGAGGTTTAAAGGAACAAAAAATAGGGGCTCACGCTGGTGCGCACGAACTGCTCAGTTCATAGTGCGCACGGGATGCCCACCTGAATTTCGGTGAAATTCACTAAAACAATAAACAAATTGTAATCTAAGTCCTATCGATTGTTGGGTATGGGGTTTTATAGCTTCACTTCCAGAGGCCCATCTGGAAGACTTACTACAGGATGTGGGTTAGGCCATGGATAGGGAATAAGGGAATTAGAAGGTAATAATTGAAAATTAACGCGCTACTTGCGAAAAAGAAAATCAAGTCTTAACTCTGATCAATAAACGAAACCTATTCTGAAGTTGGTAGAGGCACCAACTTTACCACCGGCCTTTTGAATTTACCCGATGAACACTGTAATTCCGCGACTCTAACAACGCCCGTGGAATCAGGAAATGTTTGAATAACACGCCCCATTCTCCACTGAGAAGGGGGGAGGTTTGGATCGCGTATTAAAAACAACTCACCAATCTTAACATTCGGAGGCATTTGCGTCCATTTTGCTCGCGGCTGTAAGGTATGTAGATATTCCCGCGACCACCGACGCCAGAAGTGGCGATAAATTTGTTCCACCAGTCGCCACCTAACGGGAAGCGGAGTATATTCATCTGAAATGTGGCCAGGCAGGCCTATTAGTGGACGGCCTATCAAAAAATGACCAGGCGTTAGGCAATCAACCTCCGAGGGATCAGATGATATGGGAGTTAACGGTCGAGAATTTAAAACAGCTTCTATCTTACAAAATATTGTCCCGTATTCCTCGAAGTTTAGAGTATGACCATGAAGAAATCGGCGCAAATGGTACTTTACTGATTTTATACCAGCTTCCTATAGTCCGCCAAAATGTGGCGCCGGAGGAGGATTGTACTTCCACTGAATACCCGACGCAGGGGATATTGAAGACAAAGCTTCTTTATGAGGAGCTGATCTGATCAAGTGGTACAAATCCGTTAAAAACTTATCTGCTCACAGAAAATTGGTGCCGCAATTAGAATGTATTACACGCGGGGTTCCTCAGCGTGCAATGAATCGTTGAAAGGCTGCAATGAATGCCGGAGTGGATAGCGACGTAACCAATTCCAAATGCACCGCCTTTGAAACAAAAAAAAACAAATAAACATAAGTAGGCCTTCCCCAAGGAGGCATTTCTCCGGTTACTAAGCTTGTAGGAGAATGGACCCCCAGAATCCGTTCCCACATAAGAAAACGCCGGTTGCGGCACAACTCTAGCAGTCGGAAGGTCCAAAATAATTGGATGCAAAGTCGCTCCACGATAGCGTGAAAAAATAGTAAATTTTAGTATCTCCGATCTAATGAAGGTCCGAACCGAAATAATCCAGAACTGCCTACAAATTAAGGCTTCCACTACACGTGGACCACCATGCAGAGATACCAAATGGTAATGGCGAATGATAAGAAGTGAAAGATGACTATCTTTAGGAAGTAGCATAGGGTGTTTACCTAACGACGGTAACAAGGAATAGTTAAGTCTACCGCCCACCCTAATCATTCCATCGTCATCCAATATGGGACGAAGCCGGGCAATACTGAGCGGCAGGCGATTGTCTTTATGAAGTGAGTCAATAATAGACTCGAGGTGAAAAAGTTGTTCCAATTTCACCAACCGAAATAGAGCTTTAGCCCACTCAAATCCTACAATCGTCAATTCCGTACTTCTTCGTTCCCTTTTCATCGCCCCAATGAATCTCAAAATATACGCCATCACCCGAACTAGTCTCACATAGGATGAATAAGTTTTCATCCAATTCCAAAGACATTCTTGATCCTGAACCAGACAAATCACAGAAACAGGTGCTTTCAATTCAGGAAGAGCAGGTACAACCTTTTGATTAGAGCATTTAAATGACCACTGAGCATCATCATCCTTCAGAAAGCTTGGTCCCTTCCAATAAAGATCGCAGGAGAGCAGCTGTCGAGGCGTAAGTCCGCGCGATGCACAACCTGCGGGATTCCTTGAGGTATCAACATGATTCCATGACGGAAGCGGAATCATGTCAAGAATCTTTAGAATTCTGTTTACCACAAATGTTTTCAGCAAGTGTGGAGGCGACCGCAGCCAAGCTAGAACAATTTGGGAGTCAGTCGAAGTATAAATTTTAGTAAGGTTAACTTTCTCGCACAGTGATGATGATAGGCGGTTCAATAATTTTGCCAATAAAAGGGCTCCCAGCAGTTCTAATTTTAGGATGGTCAACGATTTTAAAGGAGCAACTTTAGTCTTGGCTGCCAGGATATTAACCTTCCTTTCTCCTGAAGTCGGTATTAATTTCAAATATACCACCGCACTATACCCCTTTCCGGAAGCATCGCAAAATCCGAGCAAGTGGTAATCGGAAGGCGACTGCGAACAAATGTAACGGGAAATTCGAATGTGCTCTAGGTGATGGCTCTGTGACACAAAATTATCTCATTGGTTCTTTATTCCCTCCGGAAGAGGATCATCCCATGATACCTTTGCAAGCCACAATAACTGCATCAATGATTTGTCCCAAAATACTAATGGAGCTAAGGCCCCAATAGGATCGAAAATCCTTGCGATGTCGACAAAAGTTTCCTTTTCAAGTTGACGATAGTATCAAAATTCACACGATAAGACAGTGTATCATCTTTGAGTGACCAAAAC
The DNA here is from genome assembly GCA_963169105.1 of Ceriagrion tenellum. Classification (NCBI taxonomy): domain Eukaryota; kingdom Metazoa; phylum Arthropoda; class Insecta; order Odonata; family Coenagrionidae; genus Ceriagrion; species Ceriagrion tenellum. Next base: position 26,498,518 of record OY720641.1, on the reverse strand, counting down.
AAACCTAAAATCTTCAAGGAGGAAAGTTCTGCAGTGTAAAAATAAGACTTCGTCACGCGTTCCTCCTCTGAAAGATTGACTAGTAACTCTGAGGAATTACTGGCCCATTTTCCTAAAGGAAATCCGCCGGAGGAAAGCAAACCAATTAGTTGGCGCTGTAATTCCAAAGCATCAGACAGTGAGTCAGCTCCCGTAACTATATCGTCAACATATGTATCGCGTCGGAGTACTGCCGCAGCGCGTGGGAACTTGTGTCCCTCGTCCTCAGCCAATTGATATAAAACACGAATGGCCAAAAAAGGCGAAGAAACTATCCCGTAAGTAACGGTTTGCAATTCAAAATCCACGAGTGAAACAGAAGGATTGTCTCGCCACAAAATATGTTGGTAACGACAATCATTCGGATTGAGTCTAATTTGGCGATGCATTTTAGTGATGTCTGCTATAAACGCTATAGTATGCGTTCGAAAACTTGTTAATATATCAAAGATATCACCCTGAAACTTTGGGCCGGTCAACAATACATCATTCAGTGATTTACCTGATGATGTGCGCGCCGAGGCATCAAATACCACTCGAATCTTTGAGCCGTCTGCTGAAGACTTGCAGACAGCATGATGCGGTAAATAATACAAACCTCGACCATGCGATTTAGACATATTGTGATTCGTATTCTTTCATAAAATCAGAATATTTGCCTTGCCATTTCTGATTGAGTCGGCGTTCCGAATTAATCCACCGCGAGGCCGCGTGAGAATAGGATTCCCCTAATGGAGGGGGAAGTTCCTTGAAAGGCAGTGAAACGACATATCTTCCACGAGAATCTCGGTGATGAGTGCTTTTAAATAATTCCTCACATCGTAATTCCTCCGGATCACGATTAATTTCAGCCGACAAATCCTCTACCTCCCAAAACCTTTTCAAAACATAAAGAACATCTCTCTCCTCAGACACAGCGAAAGACCCAGCGTTATCCGAATGTGATTGTGATATAGATTGGATACTTCCCATAATCACCCATCCGAAAATTGACTCAACAGCAACTATGTCTGAATTTGATAATTTTTTCCGCCCACCAAGGCAAATGTGGGGAAGTAAATCCATCCCCAGCAAGAAATCCACGGGCGATGGTTTATCAAACGCCGGATCTGCGAGGGGAAGATTGACATTACCTTGAAAAATAGAAGAGGGAAGAGGAGCGGTCGGAATTTTATTCATTACTTTCGGAAGAACCACGGCATTTGTGCGTAGCATAGGCGATGACGCATTCCTAGGAACAAGCGCACAGGAGGCAAGTCCTTCAGGCTCTCTCAATGGTGTTTGAGCTAGGCCAAAAAGTTTGCCCTGGTAATCAGCTACGGTCAACCCCAGGCGTTCGACGGCAGCGGAAGAAATGGCGGAGATTTGCGACCCGGAGTCAAGCAAAGCCCTAATGGGCTTCAAAGTCCCATTTCCCGCTTCAACTAATACAACTGCTGTGCCCAAGATGACTGTCCGCGAAAGATCAGTTTGAGCGATCGAGGAGAATATCGCGGAAGGCGAGGCCGCCCGTGAAGACGACTCAAGAGGCGAAGGCATGGCTGAACCGGAACTATTCACAGAACCATGGGGCTCACGACCAACCCTGTTCTCAAGAGCTGAATGGGGGAGCACCCGAGTTGAATTGGTGCGCTCCTGCAGTTCACTAGGCGGGTGAAGAGACGTGTGATGATAAGGCTTACATTTTTGACAGCACATATTTCTCTCTTGACATTTCGGGGCCCAATGGCTTGAGCGCAGGCAGTTAAAACACAATTTTCTCGAACGAGCAAAATCAGAGCGGGCAGCAAACTCCAAATTTAAAAATTGGGAACATAGGAACAACGAATGCGAGCCAGAACAAAATAAGCATTTATCACGAGTGAATGCATTACTGCCCCTCTTAGGTGACGTTTACCGAACGGAGACTGGCAGCGAAAACTGTGGAAAATGTCGATTAGTGCGATGGGTTATACCCTTTGAAATGCTACCACCCGAGGTTTGGAGAATTTTAATTTTTTTCTTCACAAAAGCAATTAGTTGACTCACCGAAGGAAATTATTCCCCCTCCAATGTTTCCTCAAAACGGGACAATGTATCAAAGTCCACAGCCCGAGCTGCCAATCGGAAAAAAAATATATTCACCCAAATTTGGAATGTTTAAAGTATTCAATGCGGCATGCATCTCAGTAAATGTGGTCACAAATAGCTGCAACGAAGATAATTCTCCGGAAGATGCTGTCAAAAACCCCAAAAGTTTATCGAGATAACTGACCCCGAGCACTCTGGGATTGTCAAAATAATCATTCAATTCCTTCCACGCGGATGAATAGTGTACGTCGCCAAATGGGACGGAAGACATTAACGCAACAGCCTTGCCTTGCAAGGCCGACTTCACGTAGGAAAATTTCTCAATGCGAGAAATGTCCTCTCGTTCACGTATGATTGCTCTGAATAAATCGCGGAATGCGGGCCATTCAGAAACTTCCCTAGAAAACTTAGGCACTTCGATTATTGGAAGCCTACTTTTCTGCATCGGCACTGAATGAGAAGTAGCACCTGCATCGTCAGCTTGATTTTCAGAGATGCGGGCAAATACCGAAAGAATAAAATAAAACATGTCTTCTACCTCCTTGGCGTTTTCCAAATCACTAGAAAAAACTTCCATCCGATTATTAATGCAGCAGTATTCGAGGATTTCATTCTGCGCTCTCAGATAAGATTGATGTACCTCTTTCAAATGTGAACACCGAATCAGAAATGCTGCATATTTCGTATGGGTAGAAATTTCAGCCAGTTGCAATCTACTTAACTCGCTCGCCATAGCATTGGCGGTCAAGATAGTCACCTTAAACTGATCTCTTTTGAAGCGAAGTAGCTTGATTTGAGCGTCAAAAGCCTCTCTGGTGACGGCCATTACGGTTAATTAAGTTAAAACCGGCACCTAAGCTGCACACGAATTTAAAATTTATTAAACTATATTAGAAATTATCCCCTTATCATTTCTGATTCCCGGGTTTCGGCACCATGAATGCTCACGCATATGGGACCACGAGGATCGTACGCACCGCGTGATAAAAGGAGGGGTAAACGGAATGAAAAACAGGGGAAAGAAAAAGAATGGGGAATAAGAGGACGCTCACCTTAATGCTGCACGCCGCTGCACCTCCGACAGACCATCGCCGGAGAGAACGCGTTTTCTTGATGCACACGCACTCATGCACACGCACTGCTCCCGGTGCGATCTAGTCTCTCACAGTCCTCAGGGGCTTATTACACTTCTTTGTAAAACAAAACAGGGACGAAATAAGGAGAACGAGGGAAAGGATATGGTGGGAGGTTTAAAGGAACAAAAAATAGGGGCTCACGCTGATGCGCACGAACACCTCCATTCATGCCAGTAATCAAGTAAATTCCTTTGTATAATGAACATATTCAAATATCATTAACCTTTCTATATATCAAGTGCACGTTGTTGACCTGCTACTTTTATGAGGCTGTGGACCCAAACCTATGAGTGAAATTTTTAAACGAGGATCTGCTTGATAAACTTCATGTTTTTTCTACTTTTATCCTTATTCAAAGGATTCTTTCCTGATGTAATGTCTCCGATTTTGAAGGATAATATTTACAGCGGGCATTGTGGTTTCCTGGACGACAAAATCATATGAGGACATTTTCCATACTTCCTACTCCATTTTGAAGTGTCTCCGCGTGATGCCTCTGCTAGTTCAATGATTTAGTGTGAGATACCGGAAGTAATCGACAGTAAGTGAAGACGTACTTTCTCGCATTGCTTTGTTATCACCAATCCTGCTTTGGAATTTGGAATTAACATCGGAAAATCGACATATGAGGAGAAAAGGGGAAATACCTTTCAAGGTGAAACTATAGATTTTTGTATTAATGTGGAGAGGAAAGATTTTCCTTTCATCATTCACAAATGCAATTTTGGAGATACGTTATTAAGTTAATTTTATTCGCTTGCAGTATTTTTTCTATTAAATTTATAATTTAGGAATACTGAGATTATAAATTCGCGATAAACGCTATAAAAAATGAAATTTAATCACATGTCTTTTTCTTTCATATGAATTTCATTCACAGATCTAAGTCAGAAAAACTTTTTAAACTCATTTATTAAATAACTGAAAATGTTAGGTTTATGCTAAAAAGTTTTCTTGGTTATTGGTAGTACAGCAGTACTACCAATAGTAGGTAATAGTAGGTACCGAGTCTTGTATATTACATGGGAAATGTAAGGCTCGATAACGGATCCATTACGAATTATAATTAGCTTTATCAAAAGGGACGCGTTTTCGAGAATAGGACTGTTCTTAGACATGGGAGATAGATTATCAAACAAACGGTTAAATGGTGATTTTATGTAGGCTAGGATTGTACGACATGCGATCACATGCGACTCAGGATTGTACATAATAGACATAAAATTTTGAATAATTCCACTTCACTTATTCACCGGAAAATTCGATTAATCAATCTTACGTCATGAATACGAATAGCTGATGAATCGATTTACAAGAAAATGTCCAAACGAGATATTCAAATGTCGTAACATCAGTTTCCTTTGCAGAGACTGCTATATTCACAATTCGGAAATATATTTGACCGTGTGTCCACAAATTCCTATAAGATTTACGTATTGAGTTGACTTAATTCGCTCCCACGGTTTTTTACTATTGTATATTTAATTAGGAAATACTGGGAATATGAATTCGGAACAAACGCCGTACGAAATGAAATGTTAACACATTTGTAACTCTTTTGTGTGAATACACTGGTCGAAATCCGAAAAACTTTAATCACATATTTATTAAAATTACTCAAAATGTTCCGTTTACGCTGAACAGTCCCCTTGGATAACCGTGGTACTGCATAAGCCGAATCTCATGTAGTATAAGATGAAAATTAGGGTCCGATAACTCCATTGGGAAAAATAAGAAGACACATAAGGAACGCATTTTTGAGCTTTGCAATCGTCTTAGATAATTTATCGGGATGATTGATTGTCAAACAAACGGTTAGATGGTGGTTTTAAATAGTTTTCCATCGAACCATTTGAGATCAAAAACGTATCAATATTGTACAATGCAGACAAAAAATTATTAATAATGCCCCTTGATTGGATCGCAGGAAATTATGGTGGTAGTTTACGACATGATTACGAATAGTAGAAAATTTCATTTATAGAAATATGTAGTACTGCAGTACCATAGTACTGCAGAAGGCGAATCTCATGTAGTAAAAGGTGAAAATTAGGGGCCGATAACTCCATTGGGAAAAATAAGAAGCATAAGGAACGTATTTTTGAGCTTTGCAATATTCTTAGATATAGAATTTATCGGAATGATAGATTATCAAAAAAACGGTAAGATGGTGGTTTTAAATAGTTTTGCATCGAACCATTTGAGATCCAAAACGTATCAATATTGTACAATGTAGACAAAAAATTATGAATAATGCCCCTTGATTGGATCGCAGGAAATTATGGAGGTAGTTTACGACATGATTACGAATAGTAGAAAATTTCATTTATAGAAATATGTCGAAAAAAAGGATTCAAACGTATAAATTGTTTCTACTAAGGAACCACTATATTTTCCTGACAGAAGCAGTATTTTCTATAAATCACAAACTACGAAACATACAAATATTTCGCTGTTAAAAATACGTCTGTAAGGAAGGTTTCTTTCTATTCATTAAATCAAAGTTAGTCTAGTTTGACGGTGGGAGAGGGGTATTACTAGTCATGTTATGTGTATATATACCTATGCCTTATTTTTGAATTCCACACCAGAGCAATCTGAAGTCATGGATTGCAATATTCTGGTTTCGCGCTGATATTCGAGTGTGGCCGGGGCACATGTGGATTTGCGGAAATTTATTTGCTTTCCGTTAAAATCTATGGAGTTTTGGATGAATTTTGCGAGTGCAATTTTACGCTGGAGAACACGTTGTATTGTTCAGTAAATTATTTCAATTACTGATTTGACTCGGGTATTTTTTTCTCACTTTTAAATGTTTGCCGATAAAAATTTTCAGTGAAACAATTAATCGTTGATTGTAATCCTCAGTGCGTTCCGAAGCAGTTTTAACCTCTCTCCTTTTTTAGACAATTGAACGAGATATATTGACTAATAACACTTTTTTGTCAACAACACTCCGACTGATAAGAGTGTACAGAGCTCTTGAATCTACTCTCAACGCATCGCACAGCCATGGGATTTTTAATTTAAATTGAAATTCAGCCTTTTCCTTCGCAATAGTTTTTGAAAGTTTGGAACTCATTATTGGAGCATTTAATGTATTTGGAACATATTATATATTTGCTTGGACATTTTTCTTGCCATTCCTAATCTAAGTACATGTTCTGAGGCGTAATACGAATTAAAAAGGCTCTTTCTAGTATTCATACGGTCATTTTGAGCCTCGATTAGGTACATGCGGTTTATTTAAAAGATCAATGGTCGTACCAGCGCGCAGAAACTTCTCCGTCAACGGTTTGGAAGCATTTAAATTTTAAAGCGCAATTTAAATGTGGCTTGTACACTGATGTATCTATATAGCATATACGGGAAAAATTGCTTACAACGAAAGTAAGTACATATTTGCATTTATAACATGTTTTGCAATGTATACACATCTACATACTACCCCGCGAGCCGCCGTATGGGCGTGTGGCAGGGGGTGTTAGTTCACCAGCCGTGTAAAGATGTAGCATTTTTGGAGGTGAAATAGTGACATGTCTTGTACAGTGTATTTTGAGGAGATCAGTTTTTATTGTGGTCGCTTATTAAGCGCGGAAAGAACGAGTTTTTGTACCTATCAGTTCGGCAGAGTATCTCTCTTATTTTATTGCATCTGTCAGACCTAGAGATGTAGTGAGGAGTCACGATAATATTCTCTGTGTCGCTCTGAAACACACCAGTTCTGAATATCTCAAGTAGTCTAAGTCTAGCGTGCAGCCTCCGAGTCTCTAGGGGCTCCCACCTTAATCCCTCTAACAGTTGTGTAACCTTATATGTCCGTTCGTAGCAGTTTTTAACGAAGCGTGCTGCTTTTCTTTGTATTATACACATCGTAACCGGTAGCGCTAGATGAGTAGTTTAGAATCAATGCCGTTTTATGTAATGGAACTAAATCAAATAGCAACGGCGTCTTTTCCACGAGCAGTCTAAAAGCAAATCCAAAAGAGAATGTTTGTCAAAGGAGACAAAGTGTCTCCTCGAGTCGTCCCCGCCTCCCTCACGTTCCGCGGGAATCGACCGCGGACCTCCGCGTGCGCATCCGACCTTCGCTTTAACCACGGCTAACGGAATGAAGGACCTGTTTTGTTAACTTAGACTTATTTATTTCCTTTTCTTAATTATTACATTATATTTTTCTTTTTTAAGATTTTAAATTAATGGGACGTCATCTTTTCTTGCTCTGGTCCAAACAGTATCCACTCCACATGCGGCTCCTTCTTCAGGAGCGTCTTTAGGATGATTTTATGTTTACTCCACCCACAGTATTAACCCGAAATGAAATTAATATGTGCCGTATTAATTAATTTATGCGGACTAGGATTGTAAACAATGAAGTCCGTGCCCGTAGTGTACGGTTTCTTTTTCCGGCGCTAGTTGTCACCAGCATCGAGCGATTGTAGCTTTTTTCTTAGCAATAAGATTCTTAGTCGCATGAACCGAAAAACAATACTTTTCCAGATGCTGTTCATGAGAGAGCGGGAAAATGACAATATCGCCAATCAAATCAAAACGATGCATTCCGCGATCTAAGTTGTGCGCAACCAATTCATTCACAGGTCCAAAAATCATCTATCTAAAGCTACCTAGTATTAAATTAAATAAATTGACTACTTATCGGTGACTCATTACGGGCATTAGACTATGCTGTAGATTATTTCCTAAAATATTGATGAATAATTCTCATAAATTAGTAAATAAATTATTTGTTTATTATTAGAATATAATAAACATAAACACTCTTGTGAATTCCTTTCGTTAACTTTAATGCCTCGCGAAATTCTAAAATCTCAAAATAGCCGAAATGGTCAAGTCCGTCGTTTCTCGTCAGTGTCTACGTCCCGTCGTTAAAATGTTAAGTCCCTCAGCTATAAATATGCCTATACCCAAATACTCTTGTCGTTATCAAGCTATTTATTCCCAATTCTATCTCAATGAGGAAGAGGCAGTATGTGTAAGATATACATTAAGTACAATGACCTCGTTCTGAGACACTTGAATACGTTCTCAACAAAATCAATCTATATCTAATATTATCAACCAGTTTATGGGACACATTGGAGCACGTACCCGTTGTGAATTATATTCAGCAAAGGAATAATTTTCTTCTCTCATAATATGATTCGCTGTCAATATTTCTAGTTGCCATCTCATGCATTCAAGGACATGTGCCAAAACTGAGGAGATAAACAAACTATCAGTATCGCTATGAACACCACGTGGAATGACAACTTCCTGTTTTCAATCATTCATGTTTCCATTGGAACCTTTTGATTATTAAAAAACCATGTTCATGTCATTCGTGTAGTTGTCTAATTAAAATTATGCATCGAACTCCCCGTGGAGCGCGCTGACAACACAGTAACAAATTCTTCCACTTTAACGATAAACAAATTTTTGCGAGGGAGGGCACTTAAACCAGCGTGATGCAAGGATTCCAAATTCTAGATAAGCTCCCATATCCACAGCTGCGCACATTCTTCACAATCTGCCGTTCTTCGCAACAAGTTGATCCCGTATGCATCCACAATGTTGGCTGTTAACAGCAACCTGATTATTCTCTGCTTCTTCATCGTGCATGCTGATCTCAGAATAAATGGTAAGACATCAGTTAACTTTTATTGGGTGTTGAAAACGGATGGGAATTTTCTATAAATAAGGTTCTCTACTACGAAAAAGTTATAGAGTATAAGAACTAGCTGCGTAGAAAGGACTTAATTGGTGCGACCGATGAGACTCACGGGTGGAAAGGATGATCCATATTTCTTCATTGGCAGGTGGTGTAATGGCAGAAGATACTCCAACTGAGAATACCATACCGGGGAATATCCAGACGGCAGTTACACTTAAAGAAAAGGAAGAAGGTGGCCAAAGCGATTTTATAGTGGAAGAGTGGATAATGGACATTTTTAAGGCCTTGGGTAAGCGCTCTTAAATATATATACATTTAGCTTATTATAAAGCAAACAATAGCTGGCAGACAGATCGTTTACATGTCTGAAGAAATAAAAGATTTTTATTTTAAGAATATTTGGAAACAATTGGGATAAGTATGCTCAAAACAGTGACATTTTCGATAGCTACGACCAAAAAACGGATATCTAAAAATTGAAAGGGGTCGACCCTTAAAGATGAAGATAGATCTGTTGTGATTCTGGTCCTGAGGAAAATGTGGGGGAACACTATAAATACCCTTCGCGATTCTGTATAAAAAATACTCATTCCAAAAGATGCTGCCAGCCATGGAAGCAAATACTCTATTTAAAAAGCAAAAGATGATATTATATTGCTAAAGGTGACTCGGACTTACCACAGGGTCAAACTCTCCATCTTGGCCGACGTTCCGATGAAAGAGTCGTCCATAGTTATCAGGGCATATCTTGAATCGTCAACTGGGCCTGGAATACATACCAGTTGGCTTACGGTCAGGTGTCGCGTAATCGGTCTGCTAGATCCCGCCTTTTATCCCTGGTCTCTCGGATGCAATACACAACTGGTTTCCATGACTTGCCGATGGAGTATCCAGCGTCGCGATTCATCTGTTATTTCTCATCCGGGTTGCAATCGCTTCCCTCGTCAGTCTATTCCAGAACTTGGCCATGCCACAGACGACCTTCGTCTTCTCCCAGCAATTGACATGGTCCTCGGGAATGCTGTGCTCGGCCATTGAAGAGTTTTCAGGTTGGCCAAGCCCGAAGTTCCCTTGAAGTTATCGTCCGGTACATCTTTCCCACGTGCACCTGGCCTCATGCACATGGTATCTCATAGATTCCAGGTGTCAAAATGCTGCAGAGATCATTTGCCGTTACAAATTGATTGCTTAGGTTGGAGAGTGGGCGAAAGAAAGTTTCGATGTCGTGTCTCTTTTGAATTTTAGCGATTTTTCTTGAAACCGTGGATTCAAAGATTAGGTCAGCCCTGGCAATCGGTTCGCGAATTTCTTCCAATTTCTTCCGGTGTCAGGAATGGCGAAGTCCTTTTACATGGCCATAGAGTTATCCTTGTCACTATAGCCGTTTTGTCGGAGTGTCTTCTAAGGATGTTGTAACTCATTGGGAAGACTCTCCGAATCGGATATAGTTTTGTCCTGATGTATCAGGGTAGACCGGACCGCCGCTCTTTGGGAAGGATGATGATGACCCCATGTCCATTGAGGTAGAGGTCGGTGTGTATTGGCTTCCATTAGTCCCTGAGGCCCAATCTTCCAACTTCCTTGCGACGGATGAGAATATCCGGAAGTTGTATCCTCTTGTCATTCTCGCTGCCCAAGGAAAAATGGGTATTCTGTTATTGACTGTTCATGTGGTCCAGGAAGTAGTTGAGAGCATCCGATCCGTGGGTTCCAACGATAGCGTATCATCTACGTACTGGAACAAAACATTTCCGCCGCAGAGAAGTTGAAGAGGGTGCCTTTTCCTCGAAGTCCTCCATGAAAAATTTGGCAATCACTGGAGAAAGCGGAGACCCCACTGTCATCCCATCAATTTGCTTGTAGCTTTCTCCGTTGTATCAGAAATACATAGTCGTCAATGCGTGGTGGAAGATATTCACTGTCGCTCCGTCATATTTTATTAGATAATCAAGTTTGAAATTGCAAATGATGTATGCAAATGCAAATGATATTACGTAAGACGATTTTAGGTACTTCAATCATATTTCGGTCCCTCGTGTAAAAAAGGCAATGTTTTATGTCCCTCATAGCCTCCAAATCGTACGTCAGTTGTCATTTATTTTTGTCACGAGGAGAACATTGATACAGTAGTTCTATATTGACGCTTTTGTAATATTCAACTGATACCCTAGTTATTATGATTTTAAAAAAATTTTCCGCAAGAATATTTCTAATGAATGAATTTCTACCCGAAATATGCAAACAGTTTTCAATTCTCCACCTTTCACAGTACATGTAATCGACAATTTATGAATAATTTTTTCATCTTTCGACCTTTATATCAAGTGTACCCTGGAATTGTTAAAATCAACATGTGAGATTTTGCCTCTGGCAATAATAAAAAAATGGAGAACTATACCTACAGCCGTCCTCAAATGACCTCTTTCGCTATAATTGAATTACCCCAAAAACGCTCCAGAGCCCTAAGTACATAATAGACTCGGCGTTCATTATTTCCTTATTATTAATTCTAAGTCCTACCTGGCCTATTTTTCTTTTTCCAAAACTGACTGCTACGCACTTTTTATGTTCAGTTCCATCTGCCACTTTTCGCACCAAGCATGAATGGCAAGTAGGTCGATTGTTAACGAGTCGCAATCTTCCCAAACAATCTTCGGGATTGGTAATATCCCTATACACAACCGCGTCGTCTGTAAAGAGTCCTAGCTTACTTTTGACGACGTTGCTAATATCATTTATGTATGAGAGAAAAAAAAGTGGACCAATGACACTTCCCTGAGGAACACCCGATGTGACGCTGTGTTTGACCTGATACCATATATGACAACGCTTTGTTCCTGCCCATGTAAGAACTGATTAATCCAATTAATAATGCTTTTATCTATCCCATATCCTTCTAGTTTTGAGAGTAACTTAATGTGAGGTACCTTATCGAAATTCTTCTTAAAATCGAGGATTGTCGCGTCAACTTCAACATTATTTTCGCCCGAGAGTAAGATTTCATGAACGAAGAGAGCCAATTGGTTTTCGCAAGATCTACTCTTTCGAAATCCGTGTTGGTTATTTATTAACAATTCCTCCTTATCTAAATGACTCATAATAGAGCTTATGATTATGTGTTCAAATACCTTACACGAAATGGATGTGAGATAAATAATAACGATGGCATACAGTATAAAATGCTAAAATGAAATTAAAATGCTCCTGATATTTTTACTTACACTGACGTAAGGGTGATCATTCGAATCATTTTCAGGTGGAAAGCCAATGGGAGATGACGCGTCTTTTATGAGGATTATGGCCGGCATCTTCAAGCAACTCAACTCCATCGCAGAAGGTGAAAATACTTCCGAGGAAGCCACCGCTGCCGTAAAGGAACTTGAAAAACTTGAAGAGCGTTTTGAGGAACAGACGTCCAAACGTTCCATCCTAGAATTAGTACCAGGCAATGGCTTCCTAAGATGCCTTATAGATTTCTGCATGAAAGTTGCACGTTGCGTTCTATAGAGATGAATACTTGCCATTTTGAAAGACTATTTTATGTGACCTCAATTGTAAATTGATCTTACAATTACCTGAATAAATATAGATATATCGAGTATAAATGAGTTCATCACAGTATTTATATGTTTAGAATATGGTTTCCATAATATTGTTATTTCTCGGCTACACGGCAACAGGATGAAGACCTCGACTGCCATTACACAGTCCTTGATTCGACTCCCGCCTAAGTTCATTTTCATCGTCTCGAACATGGTTTTGGGTATTCGCCATCTTTATTAATTTCTTACAACGGGATTGTCGTTTGTTTTCGACGACATTTGAACTAATTACACGCCTGCGACAAAACGTGTAAGTCGTCTGCAGGGTGTGAGCCACGGGGTTAATTCTTCACAGACATGAAATGCATGTCCCGATTCATATGATAACATTGCTAGCCCCGTCAGTTGCAAAGCAAGAACCAGAAAGTAGTCAGGAGAATAATGAAAGTCCCATGTTGCGTAGGGTTAATAGTTTTAAAGGTATTACGTTTGATAATATTTTGTCGAGGCCAAAATCGCACTATTTTTTAATTTCAAATCCTCGGTTAAAAATGTCTGAATTTGACGGCTTGTAACTCTTAAATAATGGGACGTAAAAAATGCGGTTTTCGTCAGCGTCTAGACTTTTTTGTTGCCAAAAAATTTAATAGTCTTTTAATGGATGTGATGGACCAATTCGAGGCTAGTGCCTGAAAACTTCGATATTGTCCAGTTTTTAACGTAATGATCGAATTCGAGTGCTCGTATCGAAATGAGTCATTTTTCGGTAATTCTTTCGTGCAATGAATTTTAATAATACTGACATCGTGCACTTAACGCATAGAGAGAAGACCATTGGTGTAAATACCGGTCTCTCAGTGTTAAATATATTAGGTTTGATTTTTTTTGAAGAGGCCAAAATGGCATTATATTCGAACTATGAACCCTGCGTGACCAAGATGAAAACCAATGTTCATATCTCGAAGCACTAAGCGCACGATGTAATATATCAAATTCATTGTATGAAGAAAATCACTAAAAATGCAATGCTAGGATTTTTCGACATGCCCGCTTTCGTAGATTCAAAACCGAAAGAGGTACAGCTCGAACGTTAACAGGAAGATGTAGCATGATAAATGACTTATGAATTGTTAAGAAGGTCCACGTACCCTTCATAGTTTGAGTGATGAGAGCGATTGAATGTCGAAAAAAGTTTGATTTTGGCCTCGTTTTCGGCGTCAAAAAAGGATCATACGTTATATTATTAAAACTTAGAACACTGAGAGACCGGGATTTACACCAATGGTCTTCTCTTTATGCGTTAAACGCACGATGTCAGTATTATTCAAATTCATTGCACGAAAGAATTACCGAAAAATGACTCATTTCGATACGAGCACTCGAATTCGATCATTACGTTAAAAACTGGACAATATCGAAGTTTTCAGGCACTAGCCTCGAATTGGTCCATCACATGCATTAAAAGAGTATTAAATTTTTTTGGCAACAAAAAAGTCTAGACGCTGACGAAAACAGCATTTTTTACGTCCCATTATTTAGGAGTTACAAGCCGTCAAATTCAGACTTTTTAACCGAGATTTGAAATTAAAAAATAGTGCGATTTTGACCTCGACAAAATATTATCAAACGTAATACCTTTAAAACTATTAACCCTACGAACCAAGACGCACACCAATGTTCATCTCTCGGTACACTGAGCGCACGATGTAAATATATTGGAAATTCATTGTATGAAGGAAATCATTAAAAATGTAAATCTAAAACCCAAGGATTTATCGACATGCCCGCCTTCGTATATTAAAAACCGAAAAGCCTACATCCCACACATTAAACATGAAGATGTAGTATGATAAAACACTCATAACAGGAATGAGGGTCTACGTACCCTTCAAGGTTTGAAGGATGCGAGCGATTAAATGTCGACATAAGTGCGATTTTGGCCACGTTTTCGGCGTCAAAAAAGGATCAAACGTAATATCATTTAAACTAAGAACCATGAGCGACCAATATTAAAACCATTGGTCATCTCTCGATGCGCTCAGAGCTCGATGTCAATATTATTGTCGCGTCACGGGGCCGTTGTGTCCCGCCCGAAATGCAATTCATGCAGGGCCGGAACTTAGCCTTACGTTTACAACGAAAAATAATAAAAGAGAAAAAAAAAATGAGGGACTGGAAACCAAATCTTAAATAAAATGGAAAGGAAGAAATGAAGGGGGTGGAAAAGAAAATAAGGAAGGGAATCCCGCCTTACCTTGGCTTCCGCCGAAATCTGCACCCCATGCGTCCGTCGACGACTTGTTCCTCGCCAGAGCTTCGGCGAGATAACGATGCCTTCCTCTTCGCCTTGACACAGGCGAACGAATGCCCTAGTGCAAGGCATGCACTCTTCTTTGGCTTCTAGAGCCCTCTATATGCGAAGAGGAACAAAAAAAACAAAAAACCAAGGCAGGCGGGAAAAAAGAAGAAAGGAGGTAAATTCAACTTAAAAGAAAAGAAAAACATAAGGCTGTTCCGGCCCGAACAATTATTAAAATGCATTACATGAAAGAAATATCAAAAAATGACTCATTTCAATACGAGCACTCGAATTCGATATTTACGTAAATTTTCGGACTTTTTCGCGGTATTTATGGCTCTAGGGTCCTAACGATCATTCTTATCCATAATTTGACTGCCAATTTTTGTGGACAACAAAACGCTTTAAACACTGACGAAACCCGTTTGTTTCTACGTCAAATAGTTTTCTTTTTTACAAGCCGTCATAATCGGTAAGTTTGATGGTTTATAGGTAGTTTGCTGGATACGAGCGATTGATGGTCCAAAAAAGTGTAATTTTGGCCTCGTTTTCGGCGAAGAAAACGAACAAACATCATGTCTGTGAAACAGAATCATGCGCGACCAAAATTCACACCTATGGTTTCCACTCGATGCACAGAGTGCACGACGCATGAAAAAAGAAAATTTTTTTACATAATTTTTCACTAGAATTCCTAGGTGCATCGATGAATGGACCCGACATCGATGAATGGACCCTGATTTTTGAATACGCCTCATGGATTGAAAACCGAATGCAACATGCAATTTACTCATGCGAACATGCAATTTACTCACCGAAAATATGTCGTGAACATGAAATACGAGTTATAACAGTCGCAAGAGCTCTTGTCGCCGTTCCGTGGACGATTTTGGGACATGGACCTCTGAACTTTTAATACTCTGCCTTGTGGGGGAGGAAGGTTGTTAACTGTGGAGCGTCAGTGAGTGAACCCTTTTCTGGTTGCTGCCAACATTAGCGCTCGGTAAATTCCATGAGTCACAGCTACCTGGCGCCCGGTTTGCCGAATTTTATTCGTATTATCACCATGGCATTGATGAAGCAAGACCACTTTGGCCTATATGCTTTGTGTGTGTGTGTGTGCCTCGTGCAAAGTAGTTTGGCTCCCCTGCCTCGTTCTCAGCCGTCCCCTTCTGTACCATCCCCTCCGTCCGTTCACTTCCCTCCCTCCACTTTACCTTTCCCCTCCGCTGCGCAGAAGTGCGCCAGGAACTTTTGCTTTCGCTATAAACATGAATTCATGGCTATAAATATGGTCTTGATTGGGTCCGCCATTTTTTTGGACTAGTACAAGTCTTCGGTTTGGTATATCTGAGTAACACAACCACGTTGTGGAAATAGTCACGTGACATGTAACTTGTAGACATGTAGCTCTGAGAAACAGACCCCCAGGTGGTTTTGGGCTAAATTAGGTGAAGCGTATTCTCACTATTCAAGAGATTTCCAGTAAAAATAAATTTCTAAAACTGTAGATATAAATGTGTTTTTAATGGATTAGGGTGCTTTCCTCAGGAATGTACAAGGGTTTGGCGACAATGATTTATGACCAAACCCTGAAAAACTAACTCTTAAAAAATTGAAATAAAATCTTAAACAAACTATTGTGCTTATATGGGGGAACTAATGAAAACTGAATGCAATGCTACAAAAAACCATAAGAATGTGAGAGTTTATTTTTTACGATAGCATGCTTCATATAGGAATAAACTGTAAAAATGAGAATCGTTTAGTTCTTATATTTTATTAAAGTAATTCATAATTAATTAAAGTAATTAATACAATAATTAGAAACCAAAAAAGAATTTTAAAATCAATTGCTTTGGATGGGTTCTCATATTGTGGTAACACTGACCTGAAATCACTTTGTGTAAAATATAATGTTTTAACTGTAGATAAATTATTTAAATGGTTAATCATTGTGGAAAATTATTTCAAGAAAGAATACCAAGTTCCCTGTAAGAATACACATTGTATGTCTAAAAGAAATACTCATATGCTGATATTTTATAATTATCAAAATTTATATGGAAAAAGGTTGCCTACATATATTATACCATATACTTTTGATTGCATGCCTAAGCAATTGAGAAATTTAAAAAGAATGGCAGAAATTAAAAAAAGTATCAAGGAGTGGTTAATTAATGATATTGTGAATCTGTAATCCCTTAAAACTAAGCACTATATTTATGAATATGTTACATTTCTGTGATAATTTGTGAATTTTTTTTACTTATATCATTGCAATATTATGTTATACTATGGCAAATCTATTCATGTTACAGGTTTTTTAAGTTTTTCTTTTTTTTTCTTCTCCAATGAGATGTGTTTTGAGTTCTGTTTTATGTATGTTAATATTATTTTCCACATGCCGCTGGTATGAATACTATGGAACCTTCTGACAAGCCATGTGGCTTAGAAGGTCCTGATTAAAAAAAATGCAATAAAGGCAAATTGAAATTGGAAAAAAAAAAGAAAAAAAACTGAAGGCTTCTTTTGTATTTCGAATTTAGAAAAAATATAGGAAATATATTGACTATGGTGCTCCAAAAATTACACAACTGGATCCTGTATCTGACAAAATAGGCAGTCAACTTACTGCAAAGACACTATTATGATTCTTTATACCACACCTTACAGCTATGTACAGCTCTCGTGAAAGCTTATGGCCTTCGGATGCACTGCATTGGTGTTGTCAACGTCATACAAATTCCATATTTTGAAATGCACTCATGCATGGCACAAATGCCATGTCTTCACTCTCCCCTACGTCCCTTTTCCCTACCCCTTCCACCAAACCCTACCCCTCCTCGACCCATCTTCTGCACATCCAAACGCCATAAGTTTTCGTGAGAGTTGTACCAGTGAAATATGCAAAAAATAAGGACATCTAAATAAAGCAATCATTTTAAATTAAGATTAGTCATTAATTAAATGGAACCCATTTACATCATTATTCATAGCTCTTATTTACAAATTATACTGGTAAAAAACTCAAATAACAATAATAAAATAATACAGATAAAATCAGTACTGATGGTGGTGGGACCATTTTGACTACTCTACCCTCAATGTCCTTTATACAGCAGTAGTTTTTTTCTTTGCTCACTTGACAATGCAAATTTTTCTATAACTTCACTGTTATGAATGGATTTAAAAATTTCTTTTCCGGAAGAATGGACAAGCATGTCGGAGAGCCATGCTGCTTCTCAGCTTATTTTTTACAATTCTTAATCTACTCATAACCCTCTCCACTGAGCAACTTGTTGCTGGCAATGCCAGAAGTATCTCGTATAACATCGTTAGGTAAGGAAATCCAGAAATATTTAATAAACACCTGTAAGGCCTAATGAATCCTTTCTTGACCCTTAGATCCGAAAATGTTTGTTCTGCTGTATTAGGATCTGCACTTGGACCATCAGGCTTGTCGTCACAAGAATCTTTGGTATCACTTTCGTCATTATTTTGGCTCAGACTCTCGTCATTCAAGCTCAGCACATCTGATAAATGCTCGGGTAGCTAACTTTGTACAGTTTAAATAGCTTCAGTTGCAACTGAAGACTTGGGAAATGTGGGTGCACTCGTGAAGGGAAAGGGGTGGGGACGGGGAGCGCTGGATGCCAGTATTTTTAAATATTTATAGTAAACTAATATAGTTTTATGATTAAAGAAACTGAAAATAGCATTATTCTATTCTATCTAGCTCTGCTACTTTTTCTAATTTCAACCCATCACTAAAAATAAACTTACAAAAAAATTCCAAAATGTTTTTGAATTGAAAGTTTTATACGTGGAGACAAAGTTACTTATCAAAGGGGAGGAGTGTAAGATGGGTTGGGACAAATACTACTGTTGTCGACTAAGGGGAAGTGGGGGTAAAAAATCACTGCAAAAGGTAACGTGCAGTGTATGCACGATCTGTAAGTCTAAGCCTTTTGACAGAACTGTGATGTGACCCGTTGGCAGATGTTGGGAGGAGGGGAAAGGAATAAGACTGGAGGGATGCTGAGTCAGTTATGCTAGTGGGTTGCGTTAGATAATCTTATGGTGGCCTCGATGACGGCACGGTGCGGCAGCCAAGGAAGAGTATAGAGAGACGCGACCGAAATAAAAGAAGCTTTCGGCTAGCTGAATACTTCTCTATAACTGCATGATGTTTTACTTTACTACACTTAATGCTTAACATTCATTTATCGTTATAACCTTTCATTACCTATATAAATTATTGTAAACGGGTAAAAATATTTCCCGTAACCCTTAACTGGTCACACCCAAAAACTTATACAAACAGTCGCATCGGGTCATTATGACCCAAGATGCATAAAATGCAATTAACTAAATATTTCATGATAAATTTATATTTCTTTTACTTCTTTTCATTAATAAACTTACTACTTATATTAGATTAATATATTTTTATTAAAAAATAGCCACTGTTTAATACACAAAAACATCATACACTTACGACTGCATTACAGCAATTTTGTATTAAAACCTTTGTTATGCTGGAAACCAAATCTAACACCACCATGAATTTCTTTTATAAATTTTAGATGACATTACTGAGCTGTACACAATTTTTCATTTAAAAAATCAACCAGCTCAGGCCAAATAATCTTGCATGACCGTTACAGTCTCATATTAAAATATAAAAACTGGTACCTGACTCAAAAGAAAATCACCCTTGAACACATTTGATACTGAATAAAAAGTAGTCCCACAATAAACAGTGGATTTATAGACAACAGAGAGATTATTTTACAAAGTACATGTTCTTAAACCACCTCTTTGTCTTGGCAAATATTACATAATAGTACTGAATGATTTTTACAAATGCTGTTATTACAAGATACACAAACTTGGCTGTATTTATTGTCTTTGGTACTGGGGCAAAGGCAGCATCTCCTCCTTTTACGTGTCTCTCCATGCAAAGGTATTTGCTCTTCTTTGTTTAACTGTGACAAGTTCTTCCAAACTTCTTTCCTTCTTCTTCCAAACACATTTTTATTTTTAGTCTCAAATTTCTGTTGGAGTTCTTATTTTTGCAATGTTTTAGCAACACATTTTTAGTAAGCTGATTGCCTACATTTTTCAGGAACTGTCGGCGTGGATAAGTCTGGTTAGTGTCCTTTGTTCTCGTGTGTTTGAACAATATGTAGGAATTTATTCCCGTTACATTTATGATGTGATAAAAAATTGCAAGTGGCCACCTCTTCGTTCTTCGGCCAACACTGTAATTAGAACAAAGCTGATCATTTGAGTCCACTCCTCCTTTGGTTGAGTTATAAAAAGTTATTATTTCAGGTAGTTTTTTATCACCACTTGGAGCATCAATGTTTGAGTCATGGTGAAAAGTCGAAATAAGTACCACAGCCCTTGATTTTGCAGGAACGTACGACACCATGGCAACTTCGGGAGTATATCCAAAAATGGAGGTGTGTACGGGTCTGTTTCTGGATGGAAGAAAATTAAGAGGAATATCCGCTTTGTTTTTACGCATCGTCCCCACAAGCGTCACTTTTTTTGCAAAAGGTCTTTTGCTAGAGGTATATTGGTATACCAGTTGTCAGTGGTGATATTTCTTCCAATACCTGCAAAAGGATGAACCAAACAGTTGACTATATCATGAGGAGAATTGGATGATTTGAAGGGCCCATCCGGCTGCTTACCAACATAAACTTCAAATCGCTGCAGATAAAAAGTCCTAGAATCCACCATAGCAAAGACTTTGATCCCATATTTTTTTGGTTTATTTGGCAAGTACTGTCTAAAGGGACATTGACCACAAAATGGTATCAGATGCTCATCAATAGTGATGTATTCGGAGGGAGTAAAGGCCAGTTCAAATCTGTTGCCAATTACTGTGGCGAACTCTCTTATGGCGGCTAACTTGTCGCTTTTCTTCCTTTCCATTCGAGTGCTGAGGTCATCAAATCGAAGGCACTGTAGCAAAAATAAGAACCTCCGGTGGCTCATAGTAAGGGAAAAAATTTGAGGACCATCTTTGCTCCATAGTTCCGTATAGTCGACATGGGATGCTTTATATATGCCCGAAAGAAAAAGAAGGCCTACGAGAGCCAATAATTCATCTTCACACATGTGTTTAGCATCACGATCTCTAGAATAGTTTACCCCAACAGAATTAATATAAATATTTGTGTTTTTCACTATTATCTCTAATACTCCCAGGCAAAAAAAAGAGGCTAAATGCTGATAGTTTGGTGTTGACACATTTTGCATATGGCCATACTCCAGGGAGATGAGTTATTATATTTTCTTTGCTAGTACGTCCCCTTCTAATAAATGGGATAGCACTCCATTTAGTTTTATTTTTGCTTGTCCAAAATGATTCATTCTCACCAGTGCGATGACCATCATCTTCATCGGATGTGTAAATCTCAGAATCAGAGTCATGATCACTTTTCTCCTCATAATCCTCGTCATCATCTTCTTCCAAAATATCTTCTTCGTCGACAAGTTCCTCATCTTCTGCACGCTCAAGCTCTTCCAACAGTTCCTTCTCAGTGACAAAAAGGCGCTCCGCCATTCTAAAAGTCATAAAGGAAAACAGAACAAATTATAAAATGAAATATCTGCATAAGCAACCAGTTGTTCAAAAGCAACTTATGATACTGTTTTTTTCATTCATCTTTTCTTAGATTACATTGAAATTCACTAAGCTTTTATAAAAAAACGTTATTAAGAAATTAAAACTCAGCAATAAGGAGAAATAAATAAAATATTCTCATATATACCTTTCTTGGCTTGGTATAATAACTGATCACTTGTGGTTTTTTAGCCTCAATGACTGAAGTTGCACTGGTTGTGTTGCACTGGTGTTCCCGTAGAGTCAGAAGCGAAAAATATTACTAACACTGGTGATTCGCTCAGGGCAAAAGCGAGAATGAGTAGACTTCACTCATGGTCGCGCCGTGTCGGAAGCGCGAATAAATTGTAACACTGGTGGTCGCGTTTGGTCAAAAGCGAGAACAAACTGTTACACTTATGGTCGCATCCGGTCAAAATGTCTGTTTCAGAGAAACAAAGCATCTTTTTGCAAATCAAACGTTACTTAGTGATAAACGGACATGAAATAAGAGACTAGAGAGAAGGACGACTGAAAATGACATAATTCTATTACAAAAATTATCGAAGCAAAACCGGTCGGGTCATTATGACCCGACGCGACCAATTAACGGTTAAGTGAATTTCTTTATGCATTTTGAAAACTCCCCACAATTTTTTTATTACCCCCCAAAATTTTTGCTATGGCGCAACTTGCGCCATACATCCCCCCCTGTGGGCAGCCCTGTGTACAATCACGTATAACTTGAAAATTATGTACGAACATCAAAACCCACTGTAATGGAGCAATATGAAGTGTGGGAAAGTACTATGAATTTTAATCACAATGTATCTAATTGACTTCCACCAAGTGAAATCACTGACTAACAACTTTGCACTAAATAGTCATTTGCAACATTTCAAAAATTGTCTTTAGGGTCTCAGAAAAACCCTCCAAGAGGAGTTAGTGCCCAAAAACTATATGCAAGAGTACCACCATGTTAATGATTAAAATGGAATACCACTCAAGTTAGGCCTAACATAGTTGTCCATTTTATCATGATGGTACTACAGTATATCAAATTCATTTTGAGTCACATTCATACCCATACATGAATTATTCCACAATGATCAACATTTATTCATTACTAAATATACAAGGGCAACTGACAAAACAAAAATATCTTCATGTTGTTCATAAATAATGTCACATTATATTATTTCACAAAATTTTACAGTAAACTCCACAGGAAGAAAAAAAAACATTGAGAGAATGTTTTCGTCAGGAGGTAAATAAAATGTTAATACTCTGTGTGGCATCAAGCTCCTTCAGAACCCACAGAAATCATTACTTCCACCGTGCCTAAATGATTTCATTCAGATTGATGCACAATACAATTTATGATTCACATAAATACCACTTTAGACTGCTCAACTTGAGTAATGTAGTTGAAAAGTAATAAGAGTGCTCAAGTCTAACTCTGAATTTCATATTACTGAGACACTGGAATATTCTCTGAACATAACTGTAAACTATTAGCAACATAATTAGCACTGATTTAATGTTATATAGAAAATATGCAGGAAAAGATATAAAATATGGCAATAATATCATCAATGCTATACTTTCCACAAAGAATGTGGCAAATATTACACCTAAATATATTCAGTCATTTATATAACAATTCATATTTATAATGACTATCTTTCTAATGATCTTCAATAATATTACACAATAAAATTTACAATTCAAACAACATTTTCAGTTCCTTCAACATTACTGGAAAAGCCTCAACATACCCTATAAGAGCTACAGATGTCATCACGATAAAACTGAACTAATTATATTTTTTAAATATTTTTTGTGTAGCCCATCAGTCATTTGATATCACTTTATTGTTCTTATGAGGTTCCAATGATTTGTCAGACCATTAAATGATTTTCCATTCTCTACAAACATCAGTTTTCCCATTAAAAATACTCTTTATAAATGCATAAAAAATTAAGATTAACAGTGGCAGTATCATATGGCACAGGCATCTTCAAAGAATGTAGCCAATAATGAGAGGATTATGCACAACAGGTGCCTTTGATAAGAGGCCATGTTTCAATTAGTTCCCCATGAATTTGAGACAATTGCATCCATATTCAGGATAGAGGTTAGAGCCTGCCCTACCAGAGGGCCAATCAATCCAATGCACATCCTCCTCTGCCCCGTGCTTTAAACAAGCATGTCAAGCCAGAAACTCACTGTAAATCTTCTGTGCAAAAGGAATCCTCATCAAAAAAGTTGTCCCTCATTTCAATTCCCTTGCTTTTCACAGTCTCATCATCAAAGTCACCTTCCTCCTGTTTGGACTCCTTCAGAGAAGATGACCACTTTCGCTTGTGTTGATCAGAACCGAAGGCATCGTCATAATTACCCTTCGTAATGAAGAGTTGCTTAAAGTGAGTCAAGCAGTAAAGGTTCCCATTGTTCATTGTATAAGTCTCCATCCTGTTAAAGGAATGAACAAGGACAAAAATAAATATTATAAACACAAAAATATCCCGTTAGTCACAATGTGTCTGTCATATGTCATGCCACAAACAAATTTCCTAAAACTGAAATAATTCGTTGCAATTTGAAATATTTTCATAGTAATGACACGGAAATAAATTTTTGCATCTCTTTCTTTAGACATCCATGCCTCCCTAATGAGAGTATTCCTCAAATGCTGCCACTCTCTCTGACACCAATTACTCATGGGATAAAAGAACAGCCAGCTTGCATGTGGCTTCATGAGAATACAAAGAATAGCATGGAGCATATAAGTATAATGGGGACTCAAAAAAATAATATTATTCATAACCATTTTGACCAATGATACAGACAAGAAAATCAAAGTGGAGTCGGCGATCATTGGCACTTTTTCTTTTAAGGATGACTTGAATAATTATAGGCCAATCTCTCTCTTATCCCAGTTTTCAAAATTATTCAATTTACTATTTTACAATCGCTTAATAGCTTAACTAAAGAAATCCAATATCCTAATTGACAGGCAAAGGGGCTACAGAATAGGTAGATCTACTGGACATGCCCTTATGCATGCTTTGGAATATATTACAAGTGCCCTTGACAACAAATTTTTAGTCCTAGCATTGTTTTTAGATTTCAGCCACGCATTTGATATGGTGAACCATGATATAGGTACTTCTAAGCAAGTGTCAATGAGTTGGAATTCGTGGCCAGTCACTGGATTGGCTTAAGTCATATCTGACTCACAGATCACAGCAAGTGGTATAAACCATAAATAAAAAACAGATCACATCAGACCGTTACCAAATTCTGACTGGTGTTCCCCAGGGATCTATATTAGGACTTATTCTGTTCTTAATCTAAACTAATGATTTACCTCTAATTAATCCAAACAAAAATGCCTTAACTATCGTCTTTGCCGATGATATTAATTTCATTATCTCGCCAAAGATATTAAGACTCTGCACTATGATAGTCAAGTACCATTGAATAACGTATGGAATTAGTGCCAGCAAAACAGATTAGTTTTAAACTGTGACAAAACTCAGTTGTTTCTATTTAATGAAATTCCAATCCACAAATCCTCACAGTTAACTGTGAACAATACCCAACTTGTGCCAACTAAGAACTCTTAAGTTCTTAGGTCTTTTTCTTGAAAAAACTGGCAACTGGTCTGTACATAAAAATATCTGAATAAATAATTCTCGAGCTTCTAGCCGAGTAAGAATTTTTGTGGCAGCCACAAAAATTCTTACTCGGCTAGAAGCCCGAGAATTATTTATTCATATAATTCGCCGAGAAAGGACAAGATCGTACATATCTGTTCTAATTTGTACTCTGCTATTTATAGCTTATGGTTTATATGCAGTACAGCATCCCTACTTGCACTTATGGAAATGTATATACTATTCAAATTTTCTGGCAAAAGCAACCTATGGAATTTTTAAACCAAAATACTTACTCTTCCCTCACTTTTTGTCATGCATTTGCAATGTTTGTAAAAAATAACCCAGAAAAATTCTTCACTAATGCCACTGTCCATACTCATGACACCTGTGATAAACTGGATATACATTCTAACCATAGCTCCTACTTCTCCAACCTTAATGCCCCATACAAAATGGCCTCTAAAATTTATAACAAACTGCCCAATCAACTGAAATCAATTCCTTCTTCCTCATAATTTCCTAAAAAATTTAAGAAAATGTTGTCAAATAAATGTTATTATAATGTTAATGAATATTTTGAGGAAATATTTGTATAACACTAAAAGAAAATGCAGTCAAATAAATGTTATTATAATGTTAAATAATTTTTTTAGGAATAATGTGTATAAAATTTGAGTGAACTACACTTGGAACAATCCTGTGCTGCAATAAAGATACAATAGAATCCCTCCTTCAATCTGGCATTTACAAAGTGAAATGTGACTCATGCAATGTTCTATATAGGCCAGATGGGTAGAGGTTTTAATACCAGGATAAAAGAACATGAAAGATGTTGGAAAACTTGTGATGAAACGTCACTTCTAGCTAACACCTAATAAATATTTCCCATTCCTGCAAATTCCATGCAGAAATACTCCATTATGAAAATAAAGGCACAAGGCTAGACATTTGAGAATAATTTGAAATTATTCAATGAGAATGTTCTCTTAAATGAACAAATATTTTTGTGAACCACTCTCCCCTCCTCAGGATACCCTTCCCGAAAGCAAATGGTCGAAATTCCCCTTCACCCTTTTTCCAACCAACTCCACCCTCCACGGTTTTTTCCCATTCACCCATCCCTTCCCTCCACCCTTAGTCTTGTGTTGGCCACCTTCCGCCAGTAATCCCTTCCTCGAACCCCCACCCTTTCTATGATTACTCCATTCCCAGCTAACCCTTCCTTTCCCCCCCCCCCTCCTCTCCTTGGTGCCGACTACCTCCCACCTTTCTCTTTCTAATGACCATGCTTACTTTTCTTCCCCCTCAACCTCTTCTCATTCCCCCCCTTTTTTTCCTTCCTGTTTCCCTGGACTTCCCCACTTCTTTATTCCCCGAGGATTCACTGGTTTCCCCCACCTTCCCTTGGTTTTTCTGTTCAAACGCCACTTCCCCACCTTACTTCTGTTCCTAACCACCCGTTCTCGAACTGGTAAAAAAAATATATAAATGTAATTTTTCCAAAATGGTGTATGCAAATTTTCGATAATCCTTGATGAATATACTACCTTTAAAATCTAAAGAACTAGCAATGACAGAGGAAAGATAATGAAAACATGCTACGTTAAGCATAATGGAAAATACTTCCTTCAATTTTTCTTTTCTCCTAATACATTTCTTCTTTGTTGAAATAGACTTGAGGTCAACATTTTTTCCTTCAAAAAACTGGTTTTTGACTTTAAAACACTATATAAGGAAGGAAAGTCTCATATTTGAGTGTCTTCGTAATGAAGAGTAATGAAGTAGAAGAATAATTTCAGCTATTTCTATAGGTACATATAGGACTAGCCCTTTCGTTTCCGGAAGCTAAGAAAAATATCTTCATGCTCCAAATTAATCATATTCAGACCTCATATTCTCCATTGGGAGAGCTATTACTAATATATGGCTGAGAGAATACAGAGATATTTAAAGTTTCCACAAAAGATTTTAAAGTTTGAGTTTGAGATTCAACTCAGAAGAGAAATCTGGCTATTGCAAACTTACTTGGCATTCAGAATCAACCATTTTGGACTTGATTTTCTACATTGGGGAAGATATCAAACATGAGTGGGTCAAAGACAAGAAACATATCTATAAGTACAGCAGATAGTCAAAACTTGAAGTTTGAGTCTTGACTTGCATGAGATCTATAGAGCTGTAAAGTAGCAGAAAAGTGAACTAAAATTGCATGGCTGACACACCAATTTTTTAGTGTTACCACGAGAACCCAACTGTTACAGGAACAATCAGAATGACAGAGACAGCATATATGTATTTGAATTTGAATGTGACTGTAAAATCAGTTACCTTAGGAAACACTTGCATTGCAGACAGCGAAAGCAAGCTTTGTGAAGAATTTTCCCATTTGCCTCAACTTTTTCTAAGGGATAAACACGTTTCCCACACTTTGAACACAGCTCAGCACAACTTGCTTGGATTTCCTGTAAAATTAAAAAAAAAGCATAGAAGGCCCGTTTCAACTGTGGAAATAAACCATAAAGTCACAGAATAATTGCTATGGGCATTTGGTGGGCTTATTTCAACTTTCCATTCCCGAAACAAACTCATAAGCAAAATGGATGTTCTAGACAGAGATATTTGTAATAATTTTTGGATTGAACTTCACCATAGAATGAGTAACTTAATGGCCAGTGGAAACTTGTCAATTTGGAAATTTTGATGTGAAAAATAAATTATCCTGGACTGGAATACAAAACCAGATCCCTCTTATTTGTGCCAATTGCTTCTGTCCACGCAGACATCTTCATTCCACAGTGAATATCAAACAAACTTAAAATAAACTACAGTATGTCATTGATTGCTAGTCAAGAAATTTCTAGCTTTGTTTGATTGATTAAAATGTACCTTCAACATACCCGCAAGTCACTGAATAAGGTAACATTTTTGGGACAAATAAAGTCTCCACTGACTCACCTGGCTGTCTGAGTGTGAGGTGTAATGAGAAGTATAGAAGCAGGATGCTTCCCAATTTTGTAATGAGAAGTCTACATATTTTTATTTCTTCTGATTACCAAAGTCACTATGCAGTATGTTAAATGCCATTCTTCTTAAAGTTATTTTCACCAAGACCAAGTAAAAACTAAATTATATTGCTCAGTTTATGAACAGAGATTTATGGTACCAGCACTGTATGTAGCTAATGAGGTAATCTTATTGTTTCAGATTAGTCATGTGACATTTTTCTGAGATAAAATTGGTCTCAAGGAATTCACAAATATTGCAAAGTAGTAGTAGGTACCAAGGGTATAGTCATATCAATTGGAGGTCCTCATGCAAAACTAAGAATGTATTTCTCAGAATTTTTTTTTCAAAGTATATCAGTAATAGAGATAGATAAATTATTATACAGACAATATGCAGAAATATTTACCCTGAAAAAGTCACCTCATCCACAGACTTGAGCACAAGTTAATGTTGGGTTTTCATTGACAAAAAGGTAGAAATTTCTCAACCTTTACCATCTATACACATAGTCTTCACCAAGTTCTCTAATTGGTAGGTAACTCACCAATTATGGAACTTAGTAACAGGCAACTAATCACAGTTCATCAGTTGAATTTTTAAGCATAATTAATTCTGAAGAGTCACTATCATCTCCTCCAACTCGTCTCCATCCATTCTATTCTCCTTGTCAAATGCAAAGGATGTCTAATTGTATAAAAAAGCGCACTTCAAGGACTCTATTTTAATTCACTATACCATCACACATAACAAGCATACAACACATGACCTCTAGCCATTATACTTTCGCCTTGCCTCCAGTATGACCAACTGTTGTTCTGGTAATACTACATTGGCAATAACAAAAGCAATGGATTGTGAGGATGAGCTCCATAAAGACGACAATGATGACCTAACTGCCTCATCACACAATAACATGGGTAATCACAAAAAGGGGTGCAACAGACATCTACATTGCCGCTTATTTAGCAGATTAAGTATGTGACCATGAATTTTAAGGAGAATTTGGCTTAAGTTTCTTCAATGCCAGCAATTTATAACATTTAACCTAGCTTTTCTGGAGGTTCTCTCTTCTAATGACAAAACTATGAGATAAGGCAAATTTCTATGTTTCGACTTATTCACAAGTCACAGATTTATACAATATTTTCAGCTGAAAAGAACAGTTTGAGTTATGCCATAAGTGACACACAAGCTCATGAGTACCATGTCACAAAGCACTCATACTTGCAAGGATGTCATGACAGTCATTATGATAGAAATCACTTCTGGCACACTGGTGCATACACAATGGAAGATATTAAATCAGTAAAATAAAACTGAAAATAAACTGAAAATAAAAATTGTTCTTGTGAAATATACTAGGACAAAAGTTCTCTATGACACAAGTTTTGCTTGAATGGTGACTGTTTCAGCAAAAATATTCCTTAAGCTGGGGACCTAAAAGTGACGTTCATTTAATGGGTGAGCATTCATGGATGACGAATTCCACTGATTAATATCTTCATTGTGCCATTCAATATGAACATGTTATCATACTCAAACCTCCATCACAGCCTAATTGAAAAAGCTGTTTACAATGCTTGGTAGTTACACAGAAACACAGCAAACAATCTCAGGAAATTATAACTTTTTTCATAATTACTATTGTAAAGAAACTTATAAAAGGAAGAAGTATGAATTATTGGCATTGAATGAGCCACATGGCGTGCATGTGTAATTTTTCTCTCAGGTTAGTCATAGGAATTGTTTCATGGTTCTCATAAGAATCAGGTGTAATGGTTATAACAGGTATTGATAAACTGGTTCATCTTTGCCAAACATTTATTTGCAAAAGATAGATCCAGGCATTGAGTCCCTTTAAGAAGTCCAGTGGAATAAAGTACGAAAATCTAAATATCAAATTTTTCACCCTTTGTAGTCATTCTTTAAGCTGTAAACTACTACATACACAAATGTTTCAGCTTCTCCATGGACCGCACCCTTTTATTAGTCTGAGGCAGCTGAAACAGCTGATCGATCCTACCTATGTGATGGCAGTCTCATTTCAAATGAACCCACAATCTGCAGTTCCAGCACTCCACTATCTTATGCTATGATTTTTTTGTCCTTCTCGTCAGAGGGGCAGGCTGACATTTTCTCCACCCATGCACCATCCTATCATCTTGAAGCAACATTATTAGACTTCAACAGATCCCTGGAAACCTCAGCTACCAAACTTTTGAGAGGCATTACCTTGGGCTCATACTCATTGGAAAGCCTATGCAGCATGCAAAGGTCTTGGTCGTCCACAGCTTTGCCGACAGCAGAAAGCTTCTGGTTTAGGAACACGACTATGCTGACATAGTCCACCATAGAATTGAAGTTCCCAGCTTCATTGAGCATAAGGGGTGCAAGAATCACAAGTGACAAATCAATCATTTGTCCTCATAGGCTGCTGATAGATCCTTATACTTCCACAGAAGTTGTGAAAGGCCTCACATGAAAGCTCAAAGTTTGCTCATCGGACATATCAAAGCATGAGTTTCTGATGCTTCTACACACTCATTTTTCAACTGGTCTGGACATTCACATCATAACCCCACAATACTAGACCACAAATCTTCATGTATGAGGAGCATTTTCATATGGAATATCCCGACACAGTATTATTGCAAACGTTTTCCAATAGAGAGTAATGACGAATTTATGTACTATCACTCTTGCCATGTGACTTGGTCATTGCATATTTGATGATGTGAAATAGCAATAAACACTATCAACAAAATAAAACTTTATAACACCATCAAGGCATACCAACTTACATATTAACTTATCATTCTGGGCCAATTATCTTTTATTCCACTAAATACATCTTGGAGCATGCATCAAATTTTCAACAGAATATTATTCATAAACATCTGTCAGCATGCTCAGCAGTGCCATTTTGCCCTGGATGATAACAATTGTCAACTTAATTTTGATCCCAGAACTATTGAATCAAACTTAAAACTCTATTGCTTATAATCATTACCATAGTCCAAAAACCCATTATTTTCAAATCCGATTGGTTTTCAACCATAAGTTTAAAAGAGCATAAAAACATTTATGGCTTCATACTTCCCATTCAAAAAGAAAACAAATATTTTACCAGGCCGATCATCAATTATATTTAGCGCATATTCTAATTCAAGTTTAACTTGGCTTCATTTCTTGAATTAAATTAATGTTTTCTTATTTATCCTTTAAACTAGGAATTCACTCTGGTTCCAACTTTGATTCATTTGTGATAGACACACTTATGGCAAATCCTTTCCTCAACTAATTCCAGCTTGCCTGGTTTAAATGTCATATCACGTTCACTGTCTCTAAATTTAGTGTTTCACTGCACCAGGTTCCCTACTCCACAAAAGGTAATAGAGTAACAAAAGGAAAGAAAATTCACAGGGTGCATTTGGGGGAACAGACATACATAACCACAACAGGAATGTTGTGGCCAGTGAATGGGTCAACACCCTGGGCTAACAATCAGCCGATTCAGCAGTGCCTTGGGGATTAGTGGATAGTTCCAGATCAAGAACACCAATAGAACAATCTTACTGTTCAACATAATAGAGACATTTAAATATTTTGAAGAAATACCATCGCTGACATGAAAAGCTTTTGAAATTATTTTTTCATTTCAGTATCTAAGGCTACAGTAAAACCACCTGATGCAAACTGCTGCCAACTACCATTAAAAATAATTATCACCAAGGATTTTACAGGCTTGGCCACAAAATTCAGACCGTTCTCAACCACTTGACTTAATGAGAGCAAATTAGCCCCAAGGTTAGGAACAAATAATACATTTTAAATGTCTTTGATTGAACTATAACAATCATCAATATTGGCAGCATGTTAACTACCTTTGCACAACAGCTGTCAACAACATAAGATAATTTGGTGATATCATCAAAACATTATGAATAGTCAGAAGCAGTAAACACAGCAATCTATTAATCAAATCATTCTCTAATTAAAGAAACTGCAGGTTTTAATTCCAGATGAAAAGTAGACTGGAAATACGACTGTCTTAGTTCACTGGAAAATGTCAGGTCGTTCTGCTATTGCCTAAGTTCATATAGGTAAAGAAATATTTAAACAGGGTCCCACTATTACATAATACTATTTTATTTGTAGAACATCGAGTGAAGTCAAAAGGTTACAGATTAACTAATTAAATTTCTCCATCTGAAGTAATGAAAGGTTTCAAAATTTGTGGTCCCATAGATGGTCCATTAAACGAAAAGAATTATCAAAACCAGGAATATTACTTTCAACCAAAATCACAAACTGAAATTAGTAAGGCTGCAAAGGCAGACCACCAATCTCCTTACGGCATACCTGGCAATGACTTGTTGGCCTAATGGAGGACATCAGCGAGTAAGACTAACCACCTGACAAGGACAAGCTGATTCTTTAACACGATGAAGTGCTGGGGGTAGGAAAGCAACCCACACCTAGCAACACTCAGGTGCAGGCCCTGGCAGAGTTGGGCATAGTAATGAGGTAAAAAAACAACAGAGGAAGCTCACATGGAGTGAATGAGCCCCTAAGATACTCCCATGCCATTCTAATAGTGAGCCCTGATACAGGAGACGTATGGCCAGGATGTATTCCCTGTGGCATGAGATGCATGTCACATGATGAGGCAGAAGTGAGAAGGAGAAATATCCACCAAAAGGTTTCTCTATTGGATGGACACCTGTGCCAATTGAAAAGCCTTGAATGTGAACCACTTCCAAGAAATTCTAATCTCTGGGAAAATGAATGTATAGTTTTCACTGCCATCTAAGTAATTGTCTCTTGCCAGAATCAGGCCATTTGGGGAAAAAGGCAGCAGACAGAGTGATGCAAAGTGATGAAAAAAACTCAAATTAAATTCAAATTGAAAAAGTTTATTCCTAAATTTCCAACACCAATTATGTCTCTTTGTATAGTGCCCAAGTGTTGGCTCTCCCTTTGGTGAGAGGGAAAGAAGGGTCGTCCCGGATTATAAGGGTCCACTACCTGCGAGACACTCGCTCAAGCTAGTGGGCAAAACAATTACCTCGCTTCTCTCCCACACATGGTAGCCACAAAAATAACAGGCTCCCACAGCCTAAGGGTTAATGACATTCATACATTCATACATATTTTAAAAAATGGAAAGCACCTGAGCATGAAGATAGCTGCAAAAGGAAGAAACCTGTAGTATGCTGTCTATTAGAATTATTGTTATGCCGACTTTCTCTCCATAATGCAAGGGGCATGTTCGGTCAAGTAATCATTGACCGCTTCTGCAAACACTTGCCATTAGCAATTGAGATTTCATGATTGCACTGTTAAAGAGGGATGATGACAAAAGCACTGTTGGATTGACTAATCAATTTCCATTTTAAAAATATGTCCGACAACTTGAAAGTTTCACAATCAACATGTACATGATGTTTATAAAACCAGTTTTGGTATTATCCTCAAATGTATGAGGGTAACAGTAAGTATATTTGTTGCAGCAGGAAAATTAATATATGTTCTTTTTTTTGGAAACTTGTCGGTGGTAATAAAAACCGTGCCTCATAATAAGAAATCAGTTCATCTCGTGCTCTATTACCACAAGGATTTCCTCATGTTGGTAAGAGAATGCTGGGCTACTGGCCTGCATTCTAAAAGGGATGCAATGAACCTCATAACAAACCTACTGATGCCCAATTCTGTAAATTTTCCATGATTACTATTAATATGCGTATAATACTACACACTTATAAAGTCTCCTAAAGATTTTCACTTGAAATTTTCATGGCGAAATCTCAGCCTAGTCGAAGAGTGAAATAATTTCATCACTTGATAATATATGTGAAACAAGCATTCCTGTCACGAATTCTGACCCAGGTCAGGCAAAGGTCAGCCAACCATGGTATTCAACCACAGTTGGCACTAAGAGGTGATTCCATCACCAAATGTAAACAGCGTCAGGCTTAACTAGCACTGTGGAAACAGGGAATGGCATAGACTGTAATAGATGACTGCACAACTTCTCTAATAGAATTAGAAGTAGCATAATATTTTCTAAAATCACATGGAGCATCATGCTTGCTGTGTTTATAGGCCAATAATCCCAATAAATAACTGCAATACTGATTTTTCTTATGCTATTTGTTTAACTGCATAAAAAAACATGAGGCCTAGTTCACGGGGATTAAAAATAAGATCTAAACAACAGAAAAACACTGGTTTTGAAGACAGCCAATATGTTAAAAAAAAGATAAGGCTAAATATATGCAAAAATAAAGGCACGTCTATTTTCAAGTTGAAATTCACTAAAATTAAAAGTAGAATCATGCTAATGACCCTGAATATCAGTTGGCTACCAGAATACATGAAAAACCTTAACTAAGGAAAAAAATTCTTTATGAAGAATCTAAAATAAATAGCAAACAATAACATACTTCTGTGCCAACATTTTATATTGTCCAACAAGTGGCTCATTCATATCCAATCAATTCATATTCAATTTATTCAACAAGTCAATTCATGCCATCTTGGGGCGAGAGGACAATAACAAGAAGCTTTTACTAGAATGTGAGCCACAACCCTCAATGAATAAAGGTGGAATGTATCAGATCCCATGATTTTAGGTTAAACTGCAAACTGCATCAGGATGACAACATTTCGCCTCTGTCACAAAAGGTGTCTTCAAGTCAAAGTGGATATGTTGGGTTGCTGCCAAGATTATATTGTCAAGCTAGTGGTGCCAAAAAAAAACATTCTCAATTAGATTCTGAGTTTCTGTAGGTTGAGGGACAGCCCTTTCCAAGCTAGCTAGAACCCATCCTCCTTATTGAGATTATACAGATTCTTCATGATCTCAATGCCCTCATGAGTAACAAATCGGAAAGTCAACTCTCCCTAGCAATCAGCCTAGTGTTCTGTAAATCAACACGGTGGACAGGTTTCCACCAGGCATGCTCAGTGACGCCTGAGAGTAAGAAGTCCTCCTTCTTCAGTGCTCTCTTGTCCTATCTAACCCTCACTTGCACTTCTCTGCCAGGTTTCCCATTGTAGACTTTCTAGACCTAGTAGTACTTGACATCAAAACTTCACCACTTTGGCGCCACTAGTCTAACAATGTAATGCAGCCAACAACCCAATAGATTCACTTCAACCTAAAGATGCCTCCTGTAACGGAGGATAAACATTACCAGCCAATCGCAGACTATGCAGGTGCACCTAAAATTGTGGGATATCAATCCATCAAGCCACTGAGGAAGGAAGCCTCTGCTCCAGCTATGGAGAGAATGTTTTCACTTACGACAAAATCTCACTCCCACTATCCCCAGACTTCTGCAGCCCTGCTTTCACGATGACAGAAGAATATCATCAAAGACACTACACCTCTACATTTAAACACTATAAATTTTAAGTTTGAAAATGAAATATGAAAACATGTGGACAGGTATTGGCACTAGTGAGAAAAATATTCAAGCCTTCATTTTTTAGCCGTAATTACTTTTTACCCATAATTTCAATTGACACTAAAAACAGCAATCATCAAGAAATACAAGTAGAATATAATGGCTCTATACCGACATGGCAACATAGTAGATAAAATTGTGATCCTGAATACATATACAACAAGAAATAAAAATCAATTATAAGTAGAACCATATGTTACTTACATAGCGAAAATAATTCCAACACGCGCTCTCAAGATAACTGCGAAACTCCAAAGAAAAACTTGCTTCTCGGTGGTTTCAGAGAACATCAAAAAGATAACGCAGAGAATCAAAGAAAAAAGCAAACCAACATTCATCAACACGCCTTTGCTCAGTGCTCTAGTTATAAAGCCATTTACGTTATTTGATGTCTAAATGGTCAGGGTTAAGTTTTGAAGCAAAGTAGGATCTGGTTCTTTCCCAGGAAACCCACTTCTTAAAGTTCCCTCACATTTCCAACCAGGTGAGAGGGTCCATGATGGCCATTGTTTCAATACTTGGCTCAAGCATCATTCTCAGGGCAGAGGTAAATAAAAAATAAGAGTTGAAATTATTGGGATGAAAACCCCAGAGAACTTTGAGAAGATTTTAAAGCATAATGGCTCGAGAATTCTTCAAGGGTTCACTGACCTGTTACTGTCTTCATGGCAGGCAAAGTCACAACGGCTGACTTTTAACATATTCAGGGCTGAAATGTTAGCCATAATGAAAACGTTAACTTGGTAAGAAGCCCAAGAAGAGTTTACCTGACAGATTCACCAAGAAAGCCCAAAATCTTCAATGATTGCACTCTCCTCCACTCTTTCATGTTTCTCTTTCCTCATAGAGTTTCTCTCTACTTTTCAGTGTATTTCTCCACTCCTTTTTACATTCAAAATGAAATTTCATTTCCTTGCCTTTTCCCAGCTTTATAAATTTCAAAGCAGTCTTCAGTCAATCCCATTAACTTCATTATACTTGCTCTGCCTACTCACTACCATGACTCTTCTTGATTTATGGCAGCTGGCAGGTATGTATCCAAAAGAGTTAAGCAATCCATAAATCAAGGTGTTTGTTCATTTACACAAGTGTAAAATATTCACTAACTTCATTGGCTCCATAAATATTTTAACAAATTATTACCCCAGATGGAATGGAGTTTAACACTTGGGAGTACTATACGTAATCAAGTCTTTGGATGAAAAATGAACTTCTGAGGGGCAAAATTACTTGAGAAAAGATTTATTACGAAAATAATGATGAGTTCATTTACCCATGATAGCAATTACTTATAAGCATAAGTAATTGTACACAAAAGATAATGTATAGGGCAGATTGAGTTCATTGTTTGAGGGGGTTTTTGATTGCTACTTTCCCAGGGCCTGGGATCATAAAGAATATCTCACAACCACTGTTTTTTCTATTATACAAGGGATAGCAGAGGTTAAATGGGTGGTGGTCACCCTTCCCTCCCCATTGCACACTCCCCCCTTATACACCTTAGGATAAGATACAAATAGCCTTGAATTGACACCTCAGCATTGAAAATGCAGTCAACTTGAATAATTACCACGAAGAAGCACATTGTTTTGGTTATTTTCAGGATACATCAATTTTATTCATGAGGTAGGAGAGAAGACCAATTTTTCAAGGTATGCACATAAAAAATATCAGGGGAGAAGATAAAATGTTGAAAATTAACAGAAATTGCTAGTTTAGCAATGAAGGTAATAAATTTTTGGATCTCATGACAATCAATCTCATGGCAAAGTGTTCCTCTCTCTCATGACAATCAATCTCATGACAATCAATCTCATGACAATCAATCTCATATTAGTGCGATCAGACATCATTCAAGTGACTTATTTTACGCTCCCATTGAATGAGGTGCTCCTCCATGCATCTGCTTTTCAGTTCATCATAGTTTCAAGCCTCAGAGTTCAATTAACAAAAAATAAAAATTGATGATGTAGAGCAAATGGAATTAATCCATGTATGCTGTGAATGGAGACTTAGCAGGCTTGCTAAGTGAAAAGAGCTTCCAAAAGAAATTTGGATCCCTTAAATAGATGAATAAAGACCAGAACACAGATGAAAATAAGACAATTCTTACCGTCAATTTACACTTTTATTTTCATATACACCCTAGATACGACTAAGCTGTTAATTGAGAGAATAACATAATTCTTAGCAGCTTCCCACTTTTTTTCAAATTCATTTTGTTAATATGTGACTGGCTTCAATGAACATATTTACATCATTGTCAAACAACAGCTCTAATAATAAAAAATGAATTATTTACATTTTGAGGGGGTAGGTAGTACGTAGGGAGAATGATGAGAGGAGAAGGAAATTTCCCTAGCCCTCGTTACAACCCCCATTAAAATGTAAATAATATATCGTTTATTACTCAAACTGTAGCCTAACAATTATATATAAGCAGCAAAACTGGTCACATATAAAAATATTGGATTTAAAAAGTGGAACGCTGCAAAGAATTAACCTGACTGTGGTAGGTGGCACTTTGCAGAAGTTACAGACACATGTATCCATAATCATGTCAGATACTTAGTACATTTCTACATATTTTGTACCGCACAAAGAAATAAAAATTGATGATTCAGAGCAAATGGAAATAGTTAGGCACACCCACAACCTTTGTAATGAACTTTATTTCCATACCCTTCCCCACTGGGGATGTTTAATGACCCATTGTAATGATGATTCATTTCCACACTAAAGAATTCCAGAATAAATTTGTATAGAACTTAGAAAGGCAATTTTGTGAAATTCACAGAGGAAAAATAATTCGCCTGGACTGGGGTTTGAACCCAGATCCATCAATTTTGTGCCGAGTGCTCTAACCAATAAAGCTACCCTGGTGTCCTCTCCCACTGTGAATCTCATTAGGCTAGAGCACTTGGTGCAAAATCGAGGGATCTGGGTTCAAACCCTAGTCCAGGCGAATGATTTTTCCACTGTGAATTTCACACAATTGTGTGATCACTAGCAGGTGACTTCGCTAAAGTAATTGTGCGGCTAGTTCCGTGGTTCTTTGGAAAAAACTTACAAAGGCACTTGCAATATCCCCTCTCTCGAGATGGAAACAAAAAATATAAGTGAGAAAAGCAATTCACTCAGAAGCAGGGGTTGATTAAGGGTGGATACATGGGGGGAGCACCCACCCCTGTAATACTTAGTAAAAAATGGAAAAATGTCAATCATAAGGTATTCCATACCTTCCCCACCACACCCCTCAAATCAACAATCCCAAACAACCTTCTCAAAATGACAACCTAAAGCCCCGTTCACAACAACTTAACTTGGCTTAAGCTGTTCCTGAGTGCCAATCGGGGCCTGAAATTTCCAACCAATCACAGCACGCCACTTTCATCCTCCTCATACAACACAAACAGCATAACCAAGGTATCCTATATCAATAGTAGCAATCAATTACTTCCGCACTATCGATAGTAAACCCGGGCCTTACTATTGGCTAGAATTAAGAGAAAGTTGAGAAATGCTCAACTCCAAGACTACGCCAAGTCGATTTAAGCCACTTTAAGTTTTTGTGAACCAGTGTGTTGCTTTCTCACGCACTCAACTCCTAAGCCGCGCCAAGTTAAGTCAAGTTAAGTTGTTGTGAATGGGACTTTAATCAACACTTGCTCTGGGGCCTGCAACCTCCCCATCCACCTCCAAACTCACGTCTCTAATTCACCCAATCTCTTCTCATCTTCCCATCACACAGAATCT
The DNA here is from genome assembly GCA_963169105.1 of Ceriagrion tenellum. Classification (NCBI taxonomy): domain Eukaryota; kingdom Metazoa; phylum Arthropoda; class Insecta; order Odonata; family Coenagrionidae; genus Ceriagrion; species Ceriagrion tenellum. The sequence continues at coordinate 26,459,240 of OY720641.1, read as the reverse complement.
AATTCATATCGTAGACCAATATATGTACTACATGGCTAGGTCAAGGTACCTGGAACAGGAGCCTCTTTCACTCAGACAGTCAAAAGCCTCCATGCCGAGAATGTTTAAATATAGCTTTTATTGAAGAATTTTCTAAATATTATAAAAAGTGTACACAGTATAAAGTTATGTTTATCCAAAAACAACTAAACTATGATTATGATCAAGTAAAACATTCTCATGAGCAGACCTTATTCATTATGGAAGAAATAAATTCAGTATATACTAGGAAACCCTGTTCCAAATTGGTACTAGTTTCATATAAGTCATTTATTGTACATTTTCCATAAATAGACTTTTGAGATGTATGATCATTGAATAACTGAACCTCAGCACTAAATTAATTCTTAACATGAGAACATTTAAAATTAGATTCATGAAGATGATGACATATTTGTCTGAACGTAGCCTACTCCTATTTCAATAAACTGGAGCAAGCAGTGAGACTGAAACATAGCATGGTCTCCATCAATAAGTCTAACTCTACACACTAATTCCAAACATTAGAAACTGCAAAAACTAGGTCTTCTAAACTTTCAAATAGCAATTTTTATAATAAAATGAGCATTGATTAAAGACAGAAAATACTTAGAGACATAAGTTTTCAATATATGTCCACAGAATAGGTACCTACTTTGTTGAATCAAATAAAAATAAAAAGTAATCATATAGTATTGACTGAGATGACTATACTGCCTCAGAGACAATTATCTACACAGAAAGAGCAGTGAAAGCTTCAAGTACATACCCCCTTCCTAACCATCTACTTCTGAACCCTATGGATCCATTTCATCCATCCTCACTCAGCTCAGTTAACAATCCTCACTGGATGGCAATCAATAAAAAAAATATGGGTAATGGCGCCTCTGCTGAAACTATATAGCACCAGTAGGTGTATTCTCTTTGAGAGATTGTTCTTTCCTTAGGTTCCAATTGTTCACCCCAGACAGGAATCCAGAATGATGGTAGAACTGTCAGAATCAATGTTTTCCATCACAACAGTAATTCAGTAAAAGTTGAAACTTCACCTTCCAAAGACTTTTGAAGACATTGTTATTATCCTTACATATGAGAAAGAAATAGAAGCTATACCTATAGAGATAAACATTAATTGAGCAAATGATTCTTATTCCCCCAGTATGGTGAATGGTGTTAATTTCTACGTAACTTATTGCCATAGTTTTAGCAGGAGTGACTTCAATTCAGACCTCATTCACAGTGATTATTCACAATAATTTTTTCAGCCACAAACTTTCTTTTTAATTTTATTTATGATAATAGAGTGAAGATGATCATACCCAGCCAGCACAATGGTTATTTGCTTTGGAAGAAAAATGATGTAAGCTCAGGAAAAGTGCCATTTTCTATGCCTAATCTATTCCAACCTCATGACACATTATAATGTCTTTCAGATGGTAAGATATTGACGGAAAAACGTATTTAGTTGGTAGAATTAAAATGATTACAAATATTTCCTGGCAATACTTTTTGATTCATGTGATCAGTATCTGGTCAAATATATCTGGTCAAAGTAGCAACTTGTTACTAGTAATGAAAGGTTGTGAAGAAAATAACCATCATTTCTGGTGATCTATTCCATTGTCACAGGTCAAAATTCTTTTGGATGGAGCTTTATTATTCATAAAGTGGTACGTAAATATAAACATACCAAGAAAAAATAATTCAATACACTTTTCTGATATTGTTAGGGCAGAAGTATCAGCAGCTTAACTATTTGTGCTGGCCTGTGAGGTATTAACCCTATTTATGTGAGTATGACTTCAGTTGTACTCCTACCGTGATGCACCGAGTATAAAGATGTAGAGAACATGAACAGAGAGTAGAAGCGCATTGTCCGATTCCCCATGGGTGAACACTACTTTTCTGCAATTTCGGAATTGCAGTACCCTCTGCTCCATTTTCTAGCTTTGCTCATGTGATTTAATGTAATATTTCATTCTCATGAATGTTGAAATTCTGATGGTCTGTGATATTTTCCACTAAGTTACTGAATTTGCCCCATAACATTGTTGTAACAAGTTAAAATATTCCAACCTTGATTTGAAAAGGATTCCAATTTGTATAACAAACTTGGAATTTTGATACTTTTTTATGCTTGTTATAGTATCATGCATAAAAGAAACAGAATTTGTGTGGAACATTGTTAAACCACAAAGGCACCATATTTTTGTGAGAAGAATTATCCTTCCCATTGAGTAAATTCATGCCTCCTGCTATAACTCTTAAGGTACTCCAAATATATTTATGTAATTGTTTATAATTTTACCATGTTCAAACGATCCTCTAAAAGTATGCATGACTTTCCCATGTTCACAAAATCCTGTTGAAGTTTACACGAGTCACCATTAATGCCTACATTGTGAGATCCTCATTGTCATTCTTATTTTAAAATTGTACCCATGAAGTATTATTTTAAGACCACAGAAACAGAAAGTAACTAATTAATTGCATGTTAATTTTGATCAGACCATTTGAAAATCACTTGAATGGATCATGAAAGCCACTATGCCCGGCCAGCATCATTGAATTTGCTACCTGAAAGGTTAATTTTGCAGCCGCTTCAATTGTTTTAAATGAATTTTATGTACCTATGTATACTTATTTATCAAAAAATGTTATTTTCTGTGTATGGTTAATTCTTTGACATCCTTACAGAGGGATTATTGGGTTGTTTTATCAGAAAATGTACTTTTATTGGTCATCTTCTATTTCTGGGTGTTGCTTTTCCAGTTCAGGTACTGAATTGGTATTTTTTAATGATGGAGGCTGTTGAAGAATGGAAATTGGTACATGGCCCCTGAGTGTTGTGGTCTGATGAGGACAATAATAGATCAAGAAAGTTCCCTCGTAATGACTGGTTAAAATAAAAATGTGTGTTGATCAGTCCACATTGCATAGTTTCCTATATTGCCGCTAGTGGCACTGTAATTATTCTTTCTGACACCTGATTCCTCATTGGTTAGCTTGTACCAATAAAATAAGGAATTGAGGGATATATGCCACACAATCTATCCCAATGCATCACCTATCCCACTCTAGGAAAACAAACATTTGTCAATTATCCCTGTGCTCTATCAGATTCCATCCCTGTCAGATCCCTTTCCTTAGAGGTATCCTGTCCGCCCACTGGAAGACTTGCTCAAAACTGCACATATAGGACCCGTCCATTTAGCAATATGTATCGTCTTGTGCCAGCTGGCGATGCACACCTTCAGCTCAAATCACTGTCATTAATATTGAAATAAATCTCAAGTAATGGTAGATCATGACAAAACCCAATTACTTCCGAGGATATGACCTCCAGTTGTCTTCAAGAATTTTTTTATTCATCTTTAATAACAAATCTGGCAGAATGTAGAGTACTCACTGACTTAATGAATATCATAACTCAGCATTATTGAATTTCTGGGAGTAATACTATCCACAGTCTGTACCATAGATGTAACGGATTTTACTTCTTTCCTTTCCAAAGTCATCCAGAAGCTCATAACTTCAATTCTGAGGCAAATTTTTTGACAGTCATCTATCCCCCAAGTTTTAAGACTATGATGCTTAAATATGGAATTAACAATGTGCCGATTTACCTAGGTCAAAATTTCTGGCTAACTAAGATAAATACATGAATGTTCTGAATATGTAAGACATTGTGCCACCTTGTGCCGGCTGGGGTGTGACTCAATAATTTGAGATACCTCCAAACAAATACTAAATCTCTCTTAAATGAACCATTTTTAGTTCTTCTTTCAATATTTTGTACTCCATTATTTGGATTCTTATTTGTTGAATTGATAGTTCACTGACCAAATCTATGAACCAAAATTACAATGCAAGAATACGTTAATCCTCATTCGTCAATGGTCATCATGCAAGAGAGAAGTGCATGTTCACCTGAAGAACTACAATACAATGAGATATGTTGATGTCTTCAGTCACAAGTAGGTGAAATATGTGCTCAATTCATTACATAGAACAACAATATATGTTCAAAAAGTTTGAGTTATTATGCTTGATCTAAAAACATTAAAACCATTTTCGCTGATTGAAATGGGCCCTAAAAATTAATGATTCCATTTTTTTCACGCAGTAGTCAACCAAGTAATAATGTAAGGACATCGGTTTCATAATGTAAGAGTGGGCTACATTTGGACAAATATAGTTATGAGAAACATCTGGCCAGAAGAGATAAGGGCTGATACATTGAGGACCAAGATAGATAACTTCTCACAAATAACTAATTCCTGAGCTAGTAATAAGTAAGTCATCAGTTGACGCAAAAGACTTAAGTTGCGAGATAAAATTTAAGGTCAAAATGGACTTCCCTGAAAAATTTACAGATACAAAACTACATTAGCACCATAAATCACAACACATTCCATTAATCTTTCAGTTTTTGACACCCAAATGAATACACAGGAGGGTTCTTTTAACACATCATGTCCAGAAACATGACCATATTTATATCATGGTCAGTTACCTTAGACAAACGTGACACAATAATTTAAAGGGGAATGCTATGAAACATTGACAATTAAGTTAATCAAATGTGTACCAAAGCTAAGACCTATATATATCATTAATCAATATTTCTTCTTAGGAGTGTCTAATAAATTCAGATCATGCACTTCATATAGAAAAAATCAAAATACATCATAAATTTACTACATTAAATGTACTAAAATGAGCAAATATTTCATTACAACTGCTATCCCAGTAATAAGTACTATGGACAAACATATTTTAGGTTACATGAAAATTTATTTGATTACCTGCAAAATAATAATAATATAATTCATTTATTAATACAATATATGGATATCATTCTCTAAATGTTGACTAAATCTGCTGGGTACATCACTCGTAACTTCAAAAGTTACTCTTCTGATGCATAAAGGCATTACACCTTACAGGTTTTTAAATGAAATCTTGATTATTATCAAAAGTATAAAAATCTCGTGATTATCAAATGATTGATTATTTGAGTACCACAGCATGGACCTGATCTCAAATGATCAACATGCTCAAGAATTCTAAAAAACTTGAATTAGCAGCACATATGATCCAACCATAGAACTTATATAATACTTTTATAATCTGCCATTCTCACAAACTATTTCACAACTGACTTACCAATTTATTGGCCATTAGTTATGCTTGAAACATCAGAATAATGATTTCTAATAAGATAACCAGAAAAATTTTCAGACCCAGCAAAACAGACAATCATTCTATGATAATTAGGTAGATTTGGAGAATGTAACAATTTATCCCTTAGATCCTGTAATAATTGGCTGTCTTAATGGCTACTCTTTAATGCCTCTTGTATTTTAAAATACAAAATTTCACATTAAAACTTATATAAACAGTACAAAAAGTTGATTTTCCATCAAATCTGAGAGTGGTAATCTATTTTACCGGATACAAAGCAATTCTTCTAGGTACAAAATTGATACTAAAATGCATCAGTTTATAAAATTACGTTTTGAATAATTATACTGGATGACAAAAGGATTTTCGCATGGTCATAGTCATCATCAAAATGCACCAAAATATACCATTTCTAATGTCATATATGCCAACTTCACAAGCACCTTCTGTTACTTTAAGAGTTCTGTTCTTCAATCATTTGATTTCCAAACTGAAGCATTTTTGTGATTAGGTCACAAAAATACAAACAATTGCTAAGTAAATAGACATTTGCAAAACTTTCCAATGAAATGCAAATCCTCCAAGACTCAAAATAGTGGTCATCTAAAAATTGATAATAGAATACATCAAAAAGAGATTCATTTCAATTTATTGAATTAGGAAGACAGTAAAAAGGCCTTCAATATAAATATAAAAAGGCTTTCTTTCTGAAATCATTTGTTCCATGTATTTCCATCTTCATAAAAAAAATATTAGTGTAGCATTTTCTTCAGAAACCTAGGTGCCAAACCAAGGACCAAAGAGCTTTGGGTATTTCAGTATTGCACAAGCTTCATTAGACTGATCAAATAATTCAACAAGTACAGTTCTTCTACAATGAAGGCATACAATACACACTGAGCATTTTTAGCCCAGACATATACAGAGAGCTATTCATAACACAAGACAAAACATTAAGGAACCCACTATGAGTATCAAGGACTAAAGAACAATTTCTTCAGTAAAAAACTAATAAGTGATACGAGAAATGAACTGAGACCCTTGATGGAGCAATTGTGAAAATTAAGGGTCAACAAGTTTAACAAAAACTATTCAATATTTCTATGTTGAAACAGAAATCCACTGCTTGGAGTTCCAAAATAAAACCTAAGATGTTACAGAGCAGAGGTTTCTCCACAGTAAAGTCAGACTGTACATGAGAATGAGTATTCTTTTTTATAAAATACAGAAAACACAAGAACAAAAAGTAGTAAGCAACTTAAGCAGGTGGACCCAAATGGCTCTATCATGCCATCACTCAATGTGCTAACACTTAAATGACCAGAACAATGGGTCCAAAAAGTTTGAGCAGTTTGTAGAAATATAATCCGCCACAGTGTAGATGATAACTTCACACAACTACAAATTGAGATGAAATAAATAAATAAGAGTTCCACAGATCTTGCTTCAGTATAGTTTTCTCAAAGAAACTTAACTATAATTTCTCAAAGATTTTTCTTTTAAGTTGATCATACCATATATCATACAAATTCAATATTAAATACTATATGTATGCACATAATAACATTCCACAAAACCAAAACAACTTCATCATTTTTGGATCACATTTTCTACCCTCTCCTTGTCCTTCCCATCACAATATGTTCAAGTATGGCAAGTGCCTTAGACTCAACTTTCATTAGCTCACTTCTCCACAACATCTTCAACTCCCATCGCTAGCTACCAGCCTCCATTGGGTCGAGGTTGTCCGAAATCACTGTTTCGGTCGGAGTACGGGATTGAAAGAGAGAACAAAATATGTAATTCCCTCAACAAAAACACTCATCCCTGAACTTCATTACCATTCAACCATAGAGACCCAAATATTAAGATAGAGATGAGGCATGCACATCAAATCAACTCTGACAAAACTATTAATGCAAGCAGCACACAACACCAATCTAAATCCCATGCATATTGCTGTGAATTCAAAACTCTCCACAAATCCAAATCAGTAAAAATATAAGTTCCTTCCTACCTATCTACAATTTATTTAGACTAACTTGGCTGATGAAACCTACAAAAATATGGAGCACCTGTCCATGATACATATGAATTAACTTCTCGAAAGGAATCTTACATCAGAGAGTCCTTCCTGAATTAATTTCCTGCCATTTTAAGTAATTCAAGGACAAATTACGTACATCATGTACAGATATGGTCAAATTGAACTTAATTCATTATTTTCCCAGATAAACCAAGAAAAAACTGCTCAAGCTCATAATTTTCCAACAAAAAAAGTGAGCCATTAAAGGTACATGGATGAATACCTTCAATAAATTTAGCTAGTTGGACTATACAAGAGTATTTCGAAAGGGAAGGGCATTAACAATATCAATATGGGACTCATAAAGAAAGATATAAAATAGTACCCATGAAGCTAGAGGCAAGCCATAACTGACTCAGCTGGCCATCCAAGTAAGTGGGGTCAGTAACTCAAGAGTACTATTTACTCTATGAAGGGTAAGCACAGAAGTCAAGCAACTCTCATTTAGGTTGAAGTTGATACACTAATTTCGCACATCATCACAAATACGCATCCCATCACTAAGTTTCACCATCATCTCACCACAATACTCATAATAATTTACCTTTTAACCCAAAGTTAATTTCACCAACCATATTTAAAAATATGCACAACATATCAATGTATATTTATAGAGGAAGTCCCAGCATGTAGCTAATCCCAAAATCTTACAATTTTTGGGTTGGTTAAGTGACATTAGAGTAATACATCTAGTCTCGTTGAATGCATTTATAGCACTGAGCTGAAGTACCAAGCATAATAATCAGTGGTAGGTTGGATAGTCTGAGTCAGTTGTCCTCACTGAGAAACTAAAAACAAAAATATAAAGCATTTCTTGATGAAGAGTCTTTGTGGCTGATCAGTTACACAGATATTCCTGGTTTTCTGCAGTCAATAGGTGTTAATATAGACATCGAAAAAGTCACCTAATTTAGTAACTAAAACTCGAAGAGAAACAGAGACTTTCATTAGCCAAAAAAAAAGAAATTTCTCGACTCACACTCAAGTATATACAGTAAGTCCAATGCCTCTCTAATGTTCAATACCTCAGTAAGCTAGGCCTCACCTCACCTAAAATCCTTACTATCTGATTATCTTATTGTACCTTTGCCTAATTTAGTTCAATGAAAGTGTTCTAACAAGAATTCACGCAAACTCAAATTAGTGTAAAAAGAGAGCATTTAAAATATTTCACTTTGAGGTCCTTTGAAATTATTTTTTTAACAGAGACAACTACAATCTACAAAAATAATCATTTAACTAAAGGACTTCTATAAAGATGAAATTATTGCCTAGATTGTTTTCATGTGAAAATGTTAGTCACTAGCAAAAACAAACTGCAACACTATTATTTAATGATTTCGTAAGATACTAGCTGGAGCATAACAATGTTATTATTTCATATATTGGTAGCTTGTGATTAGTAAAATGTAAGAGGTTCTAGGCATTTATTTGCTATGGAAATCATTGAAATACATTATTGACATTTTTATAAATCACATGTGCAAATTCCATCACAAGAAATGAATCAGTCACCAAGGAGAGCATGAAATCAAGAATTTCAGAAAGAGAAGTATTTCCACCTCGACTGTAACAACAACTAGAGCAATGTAGAAGGCCTACCTGATCTGAATGAACCTACCTCTACTTACAGTTCATTGAATTCTGCTAACATATATTCATATTTTCCACTCAAAATTAACAGCATATAACACATTGTAGGAGTGATTACAACTTGATCATTTTAACTTGGGACTATGTCTGAATGGCCCTTATCATTCTGCAACTCAGTAGATAAATTAATATCCCGATGGTATACAATTTGTCACAGAGCTCATTACATAACTCAGAAGTCACCATTTGATTTTTGCAGAGAGATTTCCTTCCAGTACATCTAAAGCTAAATCCTCCAGGAATGGATGTATTATTCTAAGGAAAATTCCTAAATGATCTAAATAAATAACTACATAAATACTTGAATTAAATATAACACATCAGGAGGTTGATGAGGATTTTTGAATGAAGCAAAAACTAACTTTGAGATGAAGAGATAAGGCTAAAATTAGCACTATTGCCACTTGAAGTTGAGCACATTTTTTTATAATAGGATATTAAAGAGAGACAGAAATAAAAAAATCACTGTGTACTTGAAGCAAGAAAAAATTACCAGCAAAATCAAATAGCAACAAATACCATAACTACAGGTAAAGGAAGCCAACTCTTAACCCTATCCATGGGAGTTATTTGAAAGTACATTGCTGAAGACTCACTCAAGAGTAAACATGCTCCTCAATGAAATTCATTCAATTTCAATGACAGAGTTTTTTATTTACAATTTACTCCAAAATTTTCTTTAAATATAGCCATTTATCTAAATGTATCTTTCATATATGTCACAGAATGTGTAGTACGGGTACTAACTACCTACTGTGTACTCCAAAACAATAGAAAAACCAAAAATGTACAAAAGAAGACCAATTTGAGATATGTACTGTCAATAGTGAGACCTCTCTTAGCACAAGAGATTGCAGGGATACTGTCAATAGGCTTCATTAGAGTCATTCAAAAAACTACAGCCATTGTGAGGCCCTCATGTAAAGGGTTATATGTAACTGTTGCAATCAATAACCAACAAAAGTTTTATCAGTAGTGAATGAAACCAAATGGAATTTAGGTGGTGTTGGCTATATAAATACCATTAGCAATCATTGATATTATTTATTTCCAATTTAGGTCTATTCATCACTGTATGATTTGTTAATGGGTGTTTCATTTCATATTGTTAGTAGAAATGTTAAGCAAAATGACATGAAGAGTATAAATATAAGGTTACTGGGGTAGTTCAGCCCAGTTTCGACACCAAAGGTTATAGGTCATTATTATATAGGTCATTTTTTTATATTGTTATAGCCTTAATGATGGTAAGTGAGACGCTCATCAATACATTGGCAATGTGAAAACATTAACTCAGAGGGTTACCCAAGAAGTGTTTACTTAATTGACTACATACTCTACACTCTCGTTCTCATGAACCACGTTCGTACCAAGTTTTCATTTATCCACATATAGTGGCAAATAGTTGGTTCTGATCAACGGGGCATCTAAATGTATGGTAAAAGAAACAATATTACAAAATTTCCAATGTTATAAAGTTACGAATCTTAGTCCCGGTCCCCATCCAGTCCCCACACAGACAAATAAATACTTTATTATGAATTTTGATGCATATGAAATGGCATTCATGTGGGCATCCTCAATGATGCATTATAAATCATGAAGCTTTGCCACATCTACAGCGGCCAAGAGCTTGGGAACTACCATATAAACAATGGACACTTCACATAAGCTATTCAGCTGGGTAGTAGTAGCAGACCTGCCATTGGATTTGTGCACTTCAGAGGGACTATTAAAGCATGAGAGGTAGAGGAGGGGTGCAAGGGAAGAAGCAAAAGATAAGAACTTTCTTCTTCACTTTCCCCAGCATCTCATGCATTGTTGTTCTATTGTCCCACTCAAGATCACACATCAAGGTCCTGCACACACACTACCCACCTAATCCACCCTCTCCCACCAACTTCCTGGCTTAGACTTCAACCCTCACCCCCACCCACTCCTATTAAAATAGAATAGGCATTTATCAGAAAGAATAACTCAAATAAGTTCCACAACAACTCAAATCTGGAGGTTTTCAGAATACACTATACGTAGAATCTACCCAACTCTGATCTGTTGCTATTTACTGAGAGAAAGCAATGAAAAATGACATGAAGCATCACAGGTAGGAAATATTTAGAGATACCTCGTAATATTTCTACTTCCACACTACTTGGATGACATTGGCACCAAACACAAGGCAAAGGTGAATCAGATCAAACCTACCTACCTACCTACCAAATCAAACAAAGCCTCACTGCTAATAAATCACAATTAACTTCAATGAGTTTACAGAGTTCAAGGGGTAATAGCTCTTAATAACATCTGCCATGCATGGTTAAGTATTGAAAAATTATTGATCCTGATGAACAACTCTCTCTGCAAAATTAATGAAGGGAGATGAGCCATGTACAAATGTGTTGCTCAATATTCAACCCATGAAGTTCCAAACAATTCTTTTTCCATATGACTGCCTGTTAAATGGGAAGGAGATATTTTCCACCATCGATGTAAAGCTAGAATTTTCCCAGATGAACTTCATCATTACTCAAGGGTAATAGTCTCATCCTGCTGCCACAGCCATCTTATCCTCTATGGTGAGCACCATTGGAACTTGCACGCTTAACAATATCCAGAGCAAATTTTGATCCCTCGTATCACTCTTGCATTCCCTGCCAGTATTTGTTGACTTCAACCAAAAAGTAACAGGAATATCAATTACTAGGCATTCTATTTTAGACACATGCCTAGAGTATAGAACAAAGACTTGCTTTGGGAGATAATGCTTTAGGAGGCAATAGTAATGCCACGACCCCTTGATAAAGCACTCACACTACACAAAAGGGCCCGTCCAAATTATGCCTACGCCCAGGTTAGCAAGAGTCCACAGTGTGTGAATTTATTTATCTTTAAAAATTATTGATCAGGGTGTTCAAGCACTCAAGAAGTAAATTGAATGGAGAAGGGAGAGAAAATACTATGATGTGAGTCAAAAATGGCCCAGCCATAGCTGTAATATTTCAAGACAGTTTGATGTAGAGTCACTTTTCTGATGAGGGCTAATAAGGAAAGTCATCATACTCTATAACAGAAAGTTTGAAAGTAAATAAAAATTTATGAAAACATAGAGGCTTCAGCTCTACACCTCCACTACAACAAAAGCATATGTCTTCATAGAATCATACACTCACACCTCAATACTATCATTATCAGGGTACATAGGAGCACAGTAAGGCACCTTAGGTATTTTCTTGAGATATTTTTCATAACATATTTTTCATTATATTGTGAGAAATAAACTTTTTCTACCAAAGATTATTACCAGCATCCTATAGAAAAGACAAAAATGAGTATGAAGCCTAAAATATCTCACCTACTAGTTACCTATGCAGCCCTAAATAAAAATTTTTCACTTTCCTTGGAAGGCCTACTCTGTTTAGCACACTTTCCTGGTTGCCAGACTCAGAATTTAAGGTCCCATCAACAACAAGCTAATTAAAGATCCAAATGCCTCCATTACTAGATGAAGCTTTAGTTTATTTTTCCAGTAAGCACGCATATATTGACTAAATAAATTGTTTTAATGAGGAGTGCCATTTGAGGTACGTGCTCACTAGGAAAGGATCTGTTGCAATATTTTCCACAACTTTTGAAAATATTGAGATATCAACTCAACCTTTGACCACAGTGTTCCATACACAGGCATATCATCATGTTCAACAGACTCTAACACATAAAAAGCTGTATTAACAGTTTTTTCCAATATCAACTGGCTATGAATTCTCCTGACTGAAAGTTCCCAGATACATTTAACACTCATCAAGGGTCAAAGGATTCCATAGTACATTGCATCAACTATGATAGACAACAAAATGTAAGATAAGGCACATTACCACCACTGTTAGCATTTTTTGCCTCACCTCAACCTAAACCTTGACATTTTATGAGGCTCTTTGACTGGTAAGTCTTCGGGCAGTGGGGTGACTCACAAGGTTAAAATGGATCCCAATCTACATGTGACAAGTTCTACTCATGAATTATCACATAGTTACACAATTTATCCTCTTATTTACTAACAAAAATAAATCTATAAATTTCTATTTCAAAGTGAATATTCAGAATTCAAAACACAGGCAGTATTGATAGTTTATTGATATATCAAAACAGAGCAATTTACTGTTAAAAAATGTGGATGAAACCACCAGGAATGATGCCAGATAAATTATAAAATAGCAGTTCCAATGAAATAATGTGAATTTCAACAAACATGTATCCACTGATTTGCAGCTCTCTGTAGTCTACCTAATGCACAGTATAGGCATTTCCAGAAGCATGGTCATAATATGATAACTTATCAATGAATTCTTACAACACATTTCTAATGTTCTGACAAAGTGAGCAGTATCAATGTCATAAGGCTCAAAATTCAATTCCAAATTAACCCAGCCCAAAATTCTTTAATACGTTAAAAACCAGTTTGTGTATATACCAAGCCTATGATTTCCATTAATATACACAGAGTCTCTAAGTCAGAATTAGCTGGTCAAATCCATTTGTGCTTACAGCCAGCACTATGCCTGATACCTTCAATAAGCACATAATAAGGAATCATAACAAATTTGAAGAGAGTTTCTTCATGATTACAAAATATTTAACAATGCAGCACCTTGTAAATGTCACCAAAGCCATTGTACAAGAAGGTATAGCCCACATCTCACCAAAAGCACTTTTAGCTTTAATCAGAGACATAAATTTATTCCAAGCATTTCCATAGTTAACACTTCTTCCCATGTAAAATTGCCAATCTTAACACTACCAACAAGAAAATGAAAAAAGTCAATCGCCATGAGTGTATTTAGTCTGAGAATCAAATTACATCCAAGAATAAGTTTACCAAATCAGAGTATTTAAATCATTCAACTTTAGAAGTGACATCTTCCAAATGATTTCACAGCAATCTAGTCAATGTACCTTCAACATGCCATTAGGTGTTAAAAAGCTTCCATTTCCATGTAAAAATATAGGTGGTCTCCAAAATGCATATGGGTGATAAGTGAAATGGGTTTAAGCTAATACTACAGAGGCAGATATTAGATTCATTTAGTATGAAATAGAAAAAGGTTCATGGTTACAACCAAGATGTGTCTCAAGAAGTACATCAGGTGCAATGTGCAAAACTGAACAACATGTTCACATTCAATCATGCAGATTCAGTAGACATACAAAGTATCAATACACAACTAGCATTAGACTTGAAATCACACCAATGAAGAGTAACCTTATGACAAAGGAGCATTACTCAGGGTCATACTTCATGCCAGTCAAATCAAGTTAACATGAAGTTATAAGGATAGAATTTCCACACTTTAAGCTTAAGTACACATTGAATTGTACCATAAAATTATTAAAATTTAACAAAAAATTAGGAAGAATCATATTGCTCTGGCAGGTTTAAGAGAAAATTTTTGGAGTGCATTTAAATCATCAAAATTGAAACCAATGTATACCACTTTATCATAACATGCATAGATAAAATTAATAATAACATGAAGAAAGAGCACTTATTTGCTACAGGGATAAAATTTAACAATAAAGCGCTTCATCTATAATTGCTACAAATAAATTTGGTAACTTTTAACATATCAAAAGCTTCAAAATTAAAGGTCTCATCACATAAAATGCTTGATACTGCATTGCTTCCATAAGCACACACCTGACACTACAAACTGTACTGAAAATGGATTTCACACTATAAGCATGCCATAAATCAGACAAGTAATATCATGATACTAAAAATTTGATTTTCCTCCTTGAAATGAGTAGGATGAATCATTTCTGTAGCATAACAGGAATTTTGTAGAAAGAAGTTAATTTAAATTTAATGCTTTAAAATACTGATAGACAAGGCAAGTTTCTTTTTATGTTGATAGCATTAATTCATCATCTTTAAATTGATTATGAAGTACTAGATTATACACAGAGCATCATATTATGGTATTCAAGCAAAGTAGAAGGAGAACTCACCACAAATCTGTTAACTCGAGGGCGAAGTTGCCTCTCTGCCGTGGCCGTGTTTTTGGCTTCACTCTGCAAGGACTCAAATCGTGCTCTGAGGTTTCTTGTGGTGTCCACACTAGGGGTCTCATCGTCTCCTATCACACCATTTGCACCTTCTCCTTTCCTCTCCATATCAGCCTCCCACCTCTCAAACTTTGCTTTCAGAGATTTGGCACGGGCAGCATTTTGTGACAATGCCTGCAATAAACAAATTGAGATGAATGACACACAAAAAAACTGTTTGTACCCTTGATATCCCTACATAAGATTTGTTCAAATAAAAATTAGTAAATAAAAGTAGGTGTTACAAAAGCTACAGTCTATTTCCGAGCAATAAAAAAAACAATAAAAATATTCCACAGCCAATAACCCCAGAACAGGAGATATTGGTAATAAAATAATTTGATAATATTACTCATACAAACAACTATCTCTACCAAATATTTTGCAAAATATATTTAATTTTCTCATTATTTTTCCTCCATCATGATCATTATGACGCAGTAAAAGTATAATGCAATCCATAACATGGGCTACACAGAGACACATACATAGAGGAGATAATGAATTCCAGCATTGTTTCATAACAAACAGGAAACTTGGTAGAAAAGTTGTCTATGCAAAACGGGTAAGTGATAGGATATTAGTCGTTGAGCCTAAGGCAGATCCAATGAATATACTGATTTTTCAGGTTTACATGCCTACCTCAAATCATCAAGAGGAAGCAGTAGCTGGAGTATATGATCAGCTGAAGAAAATAATTGGTCACATACCTGGGAGTAAGCATTTGGTGGTCATGGGGGGGTAGGAACTTGGCAGCGACAAAGGAGACAAAGGCAATCACACAATCTATATAAAAATTCTATTAAGTAACAAAACAACGGAGCTTGCAGCGAGAGAAATATACGTTGCTCAACGCTCAAAAAACAAAGAAAATAATGCGTGCTACTCCACAAAACTTCAAGAAAATAATCCTCAGTGAATTACTAGATGAAAACCCCAAGTCATTCTGGTCTATCGTGAGAGAGCTCCAGGGCAAATCTTCGACAGTAGAGTCTTTACTGGACACAAATGGCAAAGTGGTCACAAACAGTATCGACAAAACCAATTTATTAAACCACCACATTCAAAAAGTATTTATTAAGGATGACACAATACACAATTTAGACATTCCTGACTTTACAGAGCCAATGGCTGACATAACAATACAACGTGATGGAATAATTAAACAACTGAGTTCAATTACAAGTAACAAGTCCCCACATCCAGAAGGAATACCTAAATGCATGTTCAAGGAGTTAGTGCCACAGATTGCACCATTCTTAGAAATTATATTTAGCAAATCATTATCCGAAGGCAAGGTACCCCAAGACTGGAAAATAGCCAATGCCACTCCTATATTCAAAATAGGAAATAAAAGTGACTCTGGCTTATATCACTAACATCACTTTTATGCAAGATCCTCGAACACATTGTCATTAGCACTATTATGACATTCCTGGATAATCGTAACCTCTTAAATAGCAGTCAGTATGGCTTCTGTAAGGGCAGGTCCTGCAAAATTCAGCTTGCGCTCCTCCTTCATGTCCTAAAATCAGGTGAATCTAAATAGCAAGTCGACGAGGTATTCCTTGATTTCAAGAACCATTCGACAAGGTTCCTCACAAATAACTCTTATATAATTTGAATTCATGTGGAGTTATTAACAAAATAGTAAATTGGATAAGGGACTTTCTCAGTGATCAAAAACAAAAAGTAGTTATTGATGGTTTTAGCTCTGATATGGTCGAAGTCACATCCGGTGTAACTCAAGAAAACATGATTGACCCTCTTTTATTCATTATTTATATTAATGACCTAAGTTCTCGAATTAGTAGTAAATTAAGATTAATTGCAGATGATACAATAATCTACCATGAAATAAGCGAAGACACGAACTTTGAAGTTCTGTCATCTGACCTTAACAAAGTTCATTCGTTGTGCCGGAGTGGCAGTTAGAATAAAATACCAGTGAATGCACCACTGCTCACTTCCTGCAAAAGTCATCACATAAATGCCATTCATATACTGTGGGTGGAGTAAACACAAAATCTTCAGATATAGTAAAATATCTAGGAATTATCTTAACTTCAGATATATTGTGGGGAACACACATACAAAACATAAGCGGCACAGCATTAAAGAAACTAGGTTTTGTTAAGCGTATAAAATGAAGGACCTCAGATGAAAAAGAAAAAGAGAGATGCCACTTCGCTCTGGTTAGGCCACACTGCGAATACGCTGTGAGCATTTCGGACTCTGGTCATAAAGATTTAACCAACAAAATTAATAAAATATAAAGGAAAGCAGCGCGCTTTGTTAAAAACTGCTAAGAGTGAACATACAGTGTTTCACAACTTTTAGAGGGATTAAGGTGGGATTCCCTAGAGACTAGGAGGCTACACACCAGGCTTAGGATGATTGAGAAACTCAGATCTGGTGTATTTCAGAGCAACACAGAATATTATCATGACGCCTCACCACATTTCTAGGTCTGACAGATGCGATAAAAGAAGAGAGATACACGGCTGAACAGATAGGTACAAACACTCATACTTTCCTCACACAAATAGCGACCACAATAAAAACTGAGCTCCTTTAAATACACTACCACAACACATGTCACCATTTCACCTTCCAAAAACTCACATCTTCACACAGCTGGTGACCTACCACCGTCTGCCACATGCCCATGTGGCGGCTCACAGGGTAGTATGTTGATGTAGATATATACAAACATGTAAGCATACACATATACAAGAATTGCTTGTTTAAAAGCATAGGATTAGAAATAAAATTCCACATTAAACTCAAAAAGATCAGGAGGGGCAGGAGTGAAATTATGATGCATTGACTGGGGCAACAAAGTAGTAGTATCAAGAGCAGGTTGATAAAATCAGGGGTATGGATCATGAAGATCAGTGAGATTAGTGGAAGATGAATAGGGAAGTTTGTATTAATCAATTATGGTAGCGGTGAAAGCAATGGTAGGCATAGTAGGTTCAACTAATATTAGAAAACCATGGATCATGAAGGAGATGCAGGAGAAAAGGAAATGGAAGAGTGTAAACTCAGAGCAAGGCAAGAGAAAATACAGGGAGCTTAACAACAGGCCTCAAAGACAAAAAAGTCAAGAGACGCATGGAGAAAGAACACATACGACTCCTTAGTGAGATTTCAAGAAGAGGGAAGAGCACATGCAATACTTAGGAAATAAGAGGAACTGACATGTAGTGTTATGGGACAGAGAATTGCAAGGAAAGTTGGTCGCAGAACCAAAAAAGAAATATCTTATGGCATTTTGATGCTTGATTTGTACCTTGAAAAATGAGAATGCATGATCAGGATAGTCTTTGCCCCTTGACACACTTTGTAACAATGAAACTAGCAAAATTTTATATTATTTACCTCCAGACTAGTAGGTTGAATATTAATTATCCGTTTCATTTCTCTTGAGAAAACATTACACACATTTATTAATGATTATTCAGGGCAACAAAAAAATCGATTTCATCAACTTTAATTCATAGAACTATTCAACCAATCCAAGTAAGTAATACCATTTCCCAGCCCATAAGACAACTTTCTCACTCAAAAATGTGATTAAAATCGGCCAGTGGCTTATGGACTGAGGGTACAAAGTAGGATTACCCAACAATCATCCCGCAATAACCTGCTCCCCTAATTTCCTTTCCGTACCCTTTCATTCCTCCCAATCCACTCACAACTGCTTCTGTAGACTTGAGTTTCCCCTTCAGCAATATAATTGATATAAAATGTCTAACTCTTTTGGAAAGAGGAGGCACCTTGTGCACGTCATTCCTGAGTTTAGTTTAATAAGTTTAGGATAATTGAAAGGGCATCCAAGAAAGACCTTTGCTGGCAGAGGCACATACCAAGCATACCACTGACTTGGGGTAGTCAGTGACCTTGATTGGCTTACATGGAGAGGCTGAATGAGCATGGAGACACAGGACTTGCCACAATTGCTGCAGAGGAGGCAAGTGCCTGGGTTAGCTATAGCTTCCCGTGGAAGAATTTGATACAGAGGGGTTATAGTCAGGCAAAAGCATGTCAGCAACCTTGACGCCTCAGAAGTTTAAAAAAGATGGACCACATATAGCTGATTGGCATAGTCAGGTTTCTCACAATCCAGCGTGACACATTGCAATCATGAATTTAAATTCTGACTAACGGGCAAACATTGCAAGTAGATAAAGTTAGATTGTTAGTTGGAGGAGCCTTCGACAGGAGCTCCGGCACTAAGACCTTGAGTGGTCCATTGTGCCAACCCCATGTTTAACCTGCCTGCCACATGCAGACAAGGGACAAGAGCACTACAGTGAAGGTATGAATGGTCATCCATCCAACCCTCGTCCAGGCCCAGCATTGCTCAACTTCAGTGACCTTACAGGAACTGGTGTTTCAATGAGGCAAGGCCCTTGTCCATAAGTAGATATATTCAATCACAATGTATTGCATGTTTGAAAATGATTCACCACCCATTATTCCATGAATTGATGGAGCATACTTATTGCAACCAACCAGCAAACAACACCATTATTCTCCAAAACGTTTCAGAGAAGTCGAATGAATGATTGACTCATAAACAAAATTCTATCATACAATTATTTTTTCATCATAATATGCACAAGTCTTTGAAAGTACAAGGTGCTGAAACTAAGGCCACAATTGCCACCCAATTGGACATGAGCGGATAATCCACCGCTTTCAATTTGGAAATAAATAAAATAAAATAAATAAATAATCTCCCACCCATTAAACTATAGATAAAAGTAATTACATTAAAAGAGGTTGTGAATACGAATCACTCGCAAAATTTGACCCTCATGATGAGAGAGCATACCTGCTTAAGGAACTCGTCTTCAACTTTGTCAGAGGCACGGACTAAATTGGGGTCATCCTGCTGCCCTCCATCCTCCTCCTCCCCCTCCTCCTCCTCATCCTCATCCTCTTCTTCTTCGTCGTCCTCTTCCTCAGACTCAGAGTCTCTTGTGTAATCGGGCGGTGGCGTAAACCTCTTCAGCGGTTTTGGCCCTACGCCATAGCAAACCAAGAAATATCAGACACATATTAATAATTTTGCTTTTTATTACTATTAAAACATATCACATAACTAAAAAAATAATCACATTCATAAAATTATAGTGCTTCATTGGTTTGGCAATGTCAGGAGAACGAGATTTAGTCAATTGGAAAAACAGCCACAAGATAGCAGAGTGAACGGTGTGACATGAAGAGGTAGACTGCAAAATTCATGGTTCGACGTGGTGTAGAGAGGCTTGTAATTGGAGTAATCATGGGCGTACCCAGCGAGGGGCTGGGGGGGGCAGCTGCCCCCCCCTAGAAGCAAGTATAAGACATGTAACTAGAATAAAAATTATTTTTTTTTCAAGCAAATAATTGTAATAACTAATAAAGCACTGCTTTAATTATATATAATTTTCTTAAAATTTTGGTTTCATTCACCTTTACCATGCTAAAATGTTACAACCTGAACGACCATGGCCCCCCTTCCTCCCCCCAGTTTTGATCCTGGGTACACCCTTGGGATTAATGATGAGTCTTGAAAATAGGAGATCGTGTATGAAGCAATGCAAGAGTATAAGGGACACAAACGAAGTTTGCAAGGATACTGAATTATGGAGGAAATCAATCGAAGGGGTCCAGTTTTAGCTAGCTAGCTAGCTTTTAAGCTAGCAGCAATATTTAAATTTTTTGACTGCCCACCCCAAAAGGGAATGGTGTGATAGACATGTACAAAAAAATACTTGAAATGTTACACATATATCCAGAGATATTCTGAAACATAAGTCCTGTGATTTTTACAAGAAGGAGAATATAGGACAAAATATTAAAATTCAAGAAGTACAACGATGCAGAAACATTGGATGCATTAAATTTACCAGATCCAACTGAACCTTTCAAGTTGTCATGAAGGTATTCCTCAATACTCAGGTAACTTTCAGAGAGTAGAAACAGTTTTCATTTAGCTTTGAATGTTCCACTTGATGATGAATTTTTTTTACACATTTACAGATATGATATAAATCACAGGTCCAGAAAGGAAATACCTCTTGTTACACAATGCTGTAGATTTACATAGGGGATAAACATTCAATTCATTGGGTGTCATATCATTGAATTTGATGCATGACTCATTCAAAGACTCCAATAATTGAAAATAATAATTTGAATATTTAAGATGCTGTATCTTTCAACAAAGGCTCATGAAATAAAAGTATGCTAGGGAGTATAAAATTTGAAAAAAAATCACCTTCTGGCACTTCATCTTTGTTTGCATTCTCTTCCATTTGCCTGAAGAGGGAGAGCATTTTGGTGGTGGTGTGAGACTTCACCACAACTTCTGATTCGTCCTCCGGGGGATCTTCACTACGAACCACATTTGGATCACGGTAAATTTCCCTTTCGGGTGAACCAGTCTGAGAAGTATAATAATTAGATCATCATTAAACTTACTAACTTCCCTAAATCCCTACCTTATCCGACATATTGCCAAAAAATATTAGCATATCACAAGAAAAGTACATCATCTCTGACATAACTCATTTATATTTCACCTACAGCCATTAATGCAATTTAAATTATATTTGGCAAAAGAAATGAATGATTTCAATCATGACCCTTGATGGTCAAGCATTTTTCTTTAAGAATTACATCAAATCAACAACAGCATTTTAAGACAATTAATTTCATGATTTCAGCAACTTTATTGCCAAAATAAAAAACTTTACCTCTATAAGATTAAAACATCCACAAAGAAACACACAAGAACTATTAGTGAGTAAAAAGGCAAAAATCCATACACTTATCACAGAACATCGTGGACTAATCCAAATTATAGATTAAACATGTCTATTAGTCCTCTCAGAAAAGTCATAACACCAGGCTGGAAAAATGCATGTCAAAACATACACACAAGAGCCATTCTCATGGCAAGAATTGTCTTAAAGACAAACTCAAGGTAGGAACTAATTATACATATTAATTTCATTTCACTAAAAAACTGATAAATATACATATACTCTTAAAAATGAAGAGGCAAGATAATAAGATCTTACAAGCAGCATCAGAGGAAAGGCACCTTTATGCAATTACAAAATCTGGGATTTTTGCTCTTAAGACTAAGACGACTTTGATAACCCTTGATCAGGAACAGAAAACAACAGAGGGAGTTGGAAAGAGTGCCATTTTCAACTCAGGTCTGAAAATGATTTTTTTAAATTGGCACCATATCAATAGGCAGGAATATTACATAAGTATAATGGTTTCACATGAGGCCTCATAAAAGTAATTCAAATCCATTTAAATAACTTTGAAAACTAATTGCATAAAAATTATACCACAGAAATAGAACAAGTATAAATTAGGCAAATGAAAAGATTATCTCAACTGGATTAACATATTAGAGGGCATAAAAAAGCATTATTTTACAATTGTGAAAACTTTTATTTAAAAATTTTCAAAAATATTTTTCTATGCCAGAATCCAACAGCCATGAAATGTTCACCACTAGGGCATGAAACATTTTATTTTCCAGGTCAATGGCAAAGATATTTCCAAAAACAGGCAATGTCCAAAGATAATGCTTTCCCACTCTGAATAACAAAGAATGAAAAATAGAGGCTATTTACAAATATTAGTGGATTCTTTCCTGTTTCCTTGCACTTAAAAAACACATAAAGATAGTATCTTTGTCTAAAAAGCCTCAGCCTAGAAAAACTTCAGCAGTATATGAAAAATGAGTAAGTAGTACGTGATAATTCATGTACCACTTACTTTCACTTAAATCCACTCACCGTTCACATTGTAAAACCTAATTTTTTTGTCCCAAAGAATAGATACAGTAAAAAACATTACATGCCTTATAGCCAAGCAATACAGAGTTCTTAATATATTAATTAGTTCCATAACCAATGCTGACAGTACAAGGCGGTAAAATTATGAAGTGCTAAAATGGTAAATAGATGCATCGCTGATTTAACGAAACAAACTAAGTTAGTTAATTAGCTCATAAAATTTCAAGCTGATAAGAGAAAAATGTTTCAGATTTTGTAATTCCAAAATATGATTGAACAAGGCCACCTAGCTCTAGCCATGAATGCATATTTGAAATACATAGTTTGCAAGAAACACCACCCATTTTTCCAATTTATCTGAATCAATTCAACACTGAATAGGATCATGCTCCATTTAACTTTGAACGAATTGTCCGTGGCCAATCCAATTTCAATCAAATTTGCAGGACCTTCTGTTTTACTACATTGTTGACAGCACATATGCTCATTTGAAAGTGAAAGAGACAAGAAACAGGGTGTTGTAACGATATCATGTTCCCAAGGTCAGCACAATCATAGGGAGGTTACAAATGTCAAGGATTTAGGAGTCATCACAAGGGATGCCAGGTTTGAGTAAACACTCCAACAAAAGAGAGAAACTGGGGATGCAAGGAGGAACAATGTAAAATGGGGGAGAGGAGAATTTGGAAATTAATCTTGAATTAAACAAAACTTAAAAGGATTTCTATTTCCTTTTAAAAACATAGAATATGAAGTTCATTCTCAAACTTGACTCGAACTCAACCCAAAACTCCATTTTTATGATAATGATGGACTTGCACTGCACTCAAGTTGAAAATCTGGAGTTCGCACATTCCAAATAATACCCCCTTTTACCTTGACAAAGATGAGCAAGTCACTCATCAAGATATTAGTCATGAAGAGCCTTTCCAAGTGCCACACCCCAGAAGACTAATTAATAATATCATCCACCAGAGAAGCATGGTCTTTCATTATAATTCAATGCAGTTATGTAACTTAGTTATATTGGGAAGATGTATGTCACATAATCCATGGGATTTATGGACGTAATTGTAGATAATAATGAAGATAGTAAGTAAGCTGAATGGCAAGGAAGGCAAATACTGAAGCATTGGAGATTAAAGGGGAGGATGGAATATTGGAGGTGTGGAAATCTAAGTGAGACAGCACAAGTAGAAGGTAGATATATTATGAGAGAAGGTTAACTGGAGAAGGTGGCAGAGAGAAAAACATTGGGTAAGTATGGGAAAGGGAGGAAATTAATTGAAGTCAGGTCCACAAAAGGGCAGTCAGATAATTTGAAGAGTTTCAATTTGGGTTCAGTATGAAGATATTCAATTTGAGAGGTATACAAGTAGATAGTTATATGATGAAAAGTTTCAAGGTAGCCATTAAATGAAAATGATAAGGTTGGAGGTTGTTACCCAAATGCTTAGCAACATTTCTCTGCCAGCATTCAGTAGTAAAAATCAATTCACGCCTTGTGGCCATCCACCATTATACCAGACCACATATAGGCAGCTATGAGAGGGGAGAGCATTGGTTGTAGACAGAGGTTTGAAAAATCAGAATATTTCTATCAGGGCAAAAATCCTTTCACAAATAGTTGTCCATGGTGTGCATTTTGACAAAAAAACTATAGAGAACCACGTGTTTTCCAGTATGGTGCCAAAAGTAGTTCTATTAACATCTGGTGGCAGAAGCTCTATATTAGTAGAGGGGGACTGAACAATATTTATCTATACAAATAAAATAATGGCACTTTCTCTGTCTGTTATTGAAGGTAAAACCAGTTGACAGATTATTTTGAAATGATGCACTCCGGTATTTGAGTGCACTGGATGGCCACAGGCAAATAGAAAGTGTCCCCTTAAGCCCCAAAGAGGCTCCTTTGTTGGCAAATCATTCCTTATGTGTAGGCAACCTACACATGAAGGTGTGTACTGATTGCAGCCTATCTTGAAGGATAAGGCTATATGGATAATAATCCATTCATGTCCACATGCCATTTGAATGTTGATCACACTTGCATTTGAAAAGGAGTGCATTTCAGGAAAATGTGGGCACAATGAACAAAACCAATATCCCTCATGTACCCATGGGCGTAGCCAGGGGAAGACGTGGGGGTCGATGGGGCAGCTTTCCCCACCTGAACATGGCATTTTATTCCAAATCTGCAATACAGAGCAAGACAAGGATGATGTCCCGGCCCCATAACATAAATCTAAAGGTGGGAGTCCTGACCCTTGGCGATTGTCCTGGCAATTACCCATGTGTGGACCCATTATTAAGGTTTTGACTCCATACCTAATGCATTTAACAAAGGACAATTCCTAACTCTAAATATGTATTTATAATGTTTATCAAATTATATACACACACTTATTGAGTGGGTTCACGTAGTATAGTATGCAATCTGCAGCAACGACACTACATCCATTTAGCACAGCACATCACAAAACAGCAAACATGAAAGAAGGCAGGCACAAACACGTTGTAAACTAAAGAAAAAAACCACCAAAAACTTCACTCAGTTCACTCTCTGTTAAAATATACAATAAGCCATTAGTGTTTCAAAATGAGCTCCGTACCATGCCCACATGATGAATGGGTAGAAGCGACAACAGTTAGAGAGTTATAGCAAAGGGGAGTGGGATTAAACGTGGAGAGAGCAGTTTGATGAACATGTGTTTGTGACCCAACCTTGACCTGACCCTCACGAGGAGGAGTGATGCGAAATGGTTTCTTCTGGCGAGGAGCCTCTTGATACGTTTCAAAGAATTTGAATTTGTTGCAGATGTCTGCAGTCTCAACTTGCACGTCCTCTACTCGGTCACTGGCTCGGACAACATCATCCGATAATTGCCTTGTTGTCACCTGTAGCCATGTTGCAGACAAATTCCTTCCACATGAGTATTACTCTAACCAATGCTCTTAACATTATCAGACAAAATAATTCCAATTTAAAGTACACATTGTTTTTCAAACTCATATCAAATTTGCACCTCAAGTGAAACCTAGATGAAAGCATATTTCAATAACTGGGAATAGATACCCAAGAGTACACATGAACATACAATTTTCCAGTTAAATGAATTATAATTGCCATTAATAATTGTTATGACCAATTTAAAATAAATCTTAGACATGTATCCATGAGATTAAGCATCTAATTTTGACATGACATAACAAACTGCAGCCATAAGAAATCCATGTAAGAATAACCTGCATTTAACAACATGAAATATTAGCTCCTCATCTAATTTCACATTTTAATATGAATATTTTTAGTTCCTCCAAAGTAGGCTGTGCATAAACTACTGTGATCTGCGAAAAATGGTCCTTCAATCATTGCAAAAAACATAAAACACCCTCAGAAAGTTTTCTCAATTTCTTTAGCTATCCAGGAGTCCTAGGAATTGAGAATTATTTACTGATAGTAAAAGTTATGTTCCCACACTGATTCAACTACATGGCCATTATTAGAGCAATTAAGAAAAGATGAATGAAATAATATCTGTCTGAAAGCACTTACTTTGGTCAGCAAAACACACATTGATGAAACATGTATAAACTACACCCTTTCTATACACCCTTTGATAAATATCCTCAATAAAATTCAATGCATAATTACAATAACATGAAGAGATAAACTTAACAGAAACAAAAAAATCAGTCAACAAATTGATTAATCCATTAAGTTAATGACTATACCTTATAAAAGTTGTTGACACTATTGAATCAAATACTTCATTCCTTGAGCATTTCTTTGCTCAAACTCTCCAAACCCAGTTTCTAAATTTTTAGACATAAAATAATGTTGCAGAATGAGAGTGCAATATTCAAATACAAGCAATTAGATTTTATCTCACCCAGATGCAACTAATATTCAACACTAACCTCTCTGAGCTTCCGGACTTCCTCCTTAGGAAGTGGTGATTTGGTTGGTGTGGGCATTGAAGGGAGTTGCTGCTTCTGAGCCTTGTCAAGCTCAAGGAAGAGTGTGCGGGATTTCTTTGATATTCCTGTAATAAGATAATGATTAGGAATCAGGACTACTGGAAGCCAGA
Organism: Ceriagrion tenellum; assembly: GCA_963169105.1. NCBI lineage: Eukaryota > Metazoa > Arthropoda > Insecta > Odonata > Coenagrionidae > Ceriagrion > Ceriagrion tenellum. The sequence continues at coordinate 26,432,289 of OY720641.1, read as the reverse complement.
GTAACATGCTCAATATTTTTCTGACATATTCAACTACATTCACTGCTATATTAACCACTACATTTAAACTGGAATCAATCATTTTACACCACCAAAATTTAAATGTGTTTCATAAAAAGGACAGAGAGTGAGTATTGTATAGCGGACAAAAATGAAAATATTTGCACATAATATATGTCCTTCATCTCCCTCTTGACAAAGAACTGATTTTCTACTCGACTCAAAGCCTGCTAATGAAAACATTAAGATAAGATGTAGAAGTGCTTTCCCAAAACAGCAATAAAGGGACAACCATTTTCCACAGATGATTTACAGAGTTTCAAGAGTAGGAATAAAACAAACATAGAGCAAACAAACACAAAAATGGACCTAAAATAATGCCACTGCTAGGGGTGCATGATGAACACAAAAATGCAAGTAGCTCATTGAGGCAGTATATATCAAAAAACAAATTACGGAATGCCTCACTTTTAAACCCCCAGAAGTTGGAAAGTTGCAATTAAAATATTTTCACTACAGTCCAAATTCTGTAACTTGCGTGAAAATGATAAAAGATGTCCATTGGGTTGGCTTTCGGGCTTCAGCCTGGCCTGAGAATGCCTACGGCATAGTAGGCGAAACGTTGCCAACCAGAATGATGAATACGCGGTCGAATCCCGAAAGCCAACCCAATGGACAACCAGAATGCCACGAAAGCCTTCCTCATAAATGACAAAAGAGCCCATTTTTTAACCTCCAGCAGAAATTCCAAAATTTGACAGACTACGGCATAATAAATTTTGGCACGATTGCCATCGGAATGTTACATAACATTTCTCAACCTATTTAAAGTGATTTCTGAAAGTTTTGATTTTTTAACTTTATTTGTTAAAGAGCTATTTTAAATTTCATGGTACGGCCCGATTCCTGTTTATACAGGTAGTAGAGACCTGATCATGATGCTGTGGCCTTTGTTTTGAATTCAGTATTCAAACCCAGTACTTCTGGAAACATAAATCCAAGAGAATAATTAATAAAAAGCTATTTTTTTATATCACATTTTAGCATGTATGGAGTGCATGTTCTGTGGAGTATACTGTGCGAATCACTGATATACTAATTCAGTCAAATTGTCTTGAAAGAAAAGGCACTTAATGCAGCAGCAAGATTAGGAACTGATAACTTGAAAACATCACATGGATGGATAAACCATTTCAAAACTTGAATCAGTCTTAAACAGTACCTGTCGCGAATCTGAAAGCATATATCCCGAAACAGTTTCTCACAGGAAGGGTTCAACTTAGCATAATCATGTTGATGGCTAGATGCTGTTTAAGAAAATTTTACTGCGGACAAGGCAGATCTTTCTCATGATATACTGTCACACTAGACCCAAGGCTATAAAGATCCTTGCCATTGGGACAAACACAGTAAAGCTGGCATCACTTTTTTAGTAGGAGCCAATGCAGATGGCTGTGAGAGACTGAAGCCCTTTCATTTAGGAAAGTCCAAAAATCTACATTTTTATTTAAAAACATTAAGACCTTACTACCTACAACATAAACAGCCAACATAAAAGCATGGATGACTTCTAGAATTCTTTGAAGGACAAATGCACACCCTTGATGCAAATATTGAGGGCAAAAACATAAAAATCCTTTAGTTATTGGATAATTGTCCTACATAGCCCGTGAACTTGCATTTATGAAAGTAAATTATTTTTCCCAGCCAATTGCACTAGCTAGCTGCTGCTTCTATTTTTTAGGCATAATCCATTCTTATAAAATAAAATTATGAAACATTTGGTCAAGATTTTGCTTCATCATACAGCAAATTTTGATTTCCCTTGATTTACATTTTCCCACGATTCACACATTTTCCCATTTCCTGGGGGCCCCTCACAAGCGTAAAAGAAGGGTTTCACTGTACATTATTGGTAATGTGGATTCCTGGAACAGGGACACTTGAGCTCAAGCAAGATGTCCACCCACTCTTAAAACACGAGTTGAATGAATGAAAACAGTACACCGTGACAAATGGGTATCTAGAGGTATTAAATGAGGCATAACAAATGAAGAGAGGCATCTCCTCACCAGCTTCAAAGACGCTAAGCTCCTCTTCACGTGCTTTCTTGGCCAGCTCCTCTCTCTCCTTCCGTATGTCCTCAGAGGCGTCCTCCACCAAGTCCACTCCAGTCTCACCCTTCTCAAAGCGTTCCTTCAGTGACCTTGCTCTCTCCGAGGGCTGTCTCTTCACCCCATTGCTTGTCACAGATGCACCCTTCTCACTCTCCATCACAGCCTGTTCGTACATCTCCTTTGTCTTACCAAGCTTTCCCTGAATGCACAACAGATAACTTACTTAATGTATTATCATTATCAGGAAATCTATATACCCTCCTTAAGATACGGACCTGGGCTTCCCGCATCTTACCCTGCGTACTGGATAATGAGAACAACCCATTTTTACCCATTGTGAGCACATAGATCATTCAAAAGCAAAACAGGGAACCTCTACTCCACTCAGTTTTGCTATGCAAAAATATTGAATTATATTAATAAAATTTCCAGGAATTAAAAAAATATGCATACATAAGCCCTTAACATGGTAGATTTAACCACGCTGGGAACCTTGACTCATTTTTCAATGTCACACATGGAAAAAAGCCATTGAATCGAAAGGTTCTTTTTTGTGATTCTGAAAAAGTTACTGCACTGAGTTATTGATTTATTTTGAAAATAGTAGAGAAAACATACAAGGTACACTCTGTTTCTGGCAAGAACTAGAGGCATAAATTCTTCATTTTAATACATAAGGTCTCTGTGGAGTGCATACTCATACCCATTCCCCTGGAAAATGGCCTGTATTCACTGGCAAATATCTCAAAAATTAGTGAGGTTGGTTGGCAGATATTTTGGTATCTTTGGAAAGGTGTGATATTTTTCTTTCAAATGAAATCAAACTCATTTAATTCCAGGAGAAAGGGTATATGACTCAAACTGCCATAACTCTTACACCTTATTCCTGTACTTGATTCTTTTACCCATGTCCAATATCCGTACACTGTAATTCCTTTCTATATGCTGTGCCCACACCATGCACACCAACTTCATAGTTTAATTCTATACCTGAGTCCCTCACCTGCACACCTGCATGCAGAGTCTTTTGCATGAGCTATCCACTCCCCTGTCTCACACAAGAGTTTTCACACCTCCACCCACTTTCAAAACACTGAGTCCTGCACTCAAGACTCTCTCATGTCCAGCTGTCAACCTTCATTGCAATCTACAGCAAAACCCTTATCATAAAAACATATTCTTGTTCCATGTAAAGCCATACGTTTCTGAAATGACTGAGATTTTATACTACGCCTTTTTGTCCTCATTTTGAACATTTTAGTTAATTTCCACTTTGTATCTTATAGGTTTAGTGTATGAGGTCCAAAACCTTCAAATGTCAGACTTTTTCAAGCATTTTGTAAGAGATCACATCCCCAGATTTATCTGACATATTGCAGACACTACTTGGTTTAAGGCTAAAGTTCTACTCTCTGATGATAGTTACAATCATGCAGAAGTTTTCATTTTTGCATTACAAACTCTTTCCATTTGAGGTAAGGCAGCAAAAAGGAAATTGCATACAAAAGATCCAAAACATAATTTTAAAATGGTAATTCCTCATTTAATTTTCATCTGCATGTTAAGCATAAAATCTTGTTTTCTCTGAAAAACATATCAGGATTTGACTGTGTAATCAAATTACAAGAGTCAGAGAGATAACCTTATCCAATGAAATAAATAGGTTGATAATCATATCAACATTGGTAGAGTCCAGATTTAAACAGTATGAAGTAAGCCATTAGTCTTTAAAATGTGTATACCTGGAAAAGCCTTGATCTTAACCTCTGGATTTCTTCCTTGCGTTCCTCTCTCAGCTCTTCCCTAGTTTTGCGCACTCCATTGGCACCAACACTTTCCCACCTGGCAAATGGAAAGAGTCCATGTTAGTGTTTCAATGTTGAATGTAATGCATCTACAACTAGATTAAATAGATTACAATGATAATGATAGTGATTTTTTTAAAGTATGTTAAGCATTATGCACTGTATGTCTTATTTTATGGCAGGTATTATTTTCATGCTTACTGATGTCTTTAAAAGAATACAAATGTATAAGCCAAACTTTTTTTTTAATAACCCAGCCATTGGTTCTCATTTCACTCTTTTATCCAGTTAGTCAATCATTATTTATACTATAGTTTTCTTTTCAGTACCATTCTTTCTTAATGTACTGACTCAAGCCCATTATATCAGGAGCAATATCATTTTGCTATAAATATTAACAATTTTGCAATATCAGGGTTTCTCAGAGCCAAAAGTCTACAAGTTACAAGTCACGTGGCCATATTTACAAGGTGGATGGGTTAATCAGATATACCTAACCGATGACTTCTATTAGTCCAAAAAAATGGCGGGCCTAATCAAGACCATACATAACTCATATTTTGATAATTACGATACATTTTGGGTGTGCACCGTGCAATATTTCCAATTCAAAAGTTAGTGCAATGTTTTTGGGAAAATACAAATGATTGAATATGGGCTGGAAAGTGATTTTATGTCAAAACTTACCTTAAAAGATCCCAAGCGAATGCAAGTTTTTGGGTTCACCTAACATCATTAGATAAAATCGTTTATTTCGACGCATTTCTTATGGGATGAGCTCTAAATGGTAGTTATTAATAAACCTTACATTTCAAGATATCATGGTTAGTTGATTTTATCTTTATTGAACCACTATTAATGGCATTACAACGTAATATCATAACGAAACTTCATGGTAACATACCGTATGATGGCAACAATAACATTTATTGTAACTTACAGTTCGAATTTCCTCTTATGAATGATTATATTACTCAACAGAAACGAATTGGTAAGTAGAATTTTTTACTAATAAGTTAAAGAGTGTGAAACATCAGGATAATTTCGCCTGAAAAACAATTTAAGCTCTAATTACACGCTAGCTGACTTTCATTTGTTTGTTGATTTGCTTTCAGACGAACCTCGCGACGACACAGCAATCGAGAGAATATAATTTAATATCCTGATGTTTCACACTCTGTAACTTATTAGTAATAAACAACTACTTACCAATTCGTTTCTTTTGAGTAATATAATCATTAATAACAGGAAATACGAACTGTAAGTTACAATAAATGTTATTGTTGCCATCATACGGTATGTTACCATGAAGTTTCGTTATGATATTACGTTGTAACACCATTAATAGTGGTTCAATAAAGATAAAATCAACTAACTATGATATCTTGAAATGTAAGGTTTATTAATAACTACCATAAAGAGCTCATCCCATAATAAATGTGTCGAAATAAGCGATTATACCTTATGATGTTCAGTGAACCTGAAAACTCTCATTTGCTTGGGATCTTTTAAGGAAAGTTATGACATTAAATTACTTTCCAGCACATATTCAATCATTTATATTTACCCAAAAACATTGCAATAGCTTTTGAATAGGAAATATTGCAAGGTGCACGCCCCAAATATATAGTAATCATCAAAATACGAGTTATGTATGGTCTTGATTAGGCCTGCCATTTTTTTGGACTAATAGAAGTCATCGGTTAGGTATATCTGATTAACCCATCCGCCTTGTAAAAATGGTCACGTGACTTGTAACTTGTAGACTTGTTGCTCTGAGAAACAGCCCCCAGGTCTACAGAAGATTGAAGGAAGTTGATCTAGGCTGGTATTGCAAATGGTAGGCCGACTGCACTTTTCGTCTGAATAGCGTCTTAAGGCGCCTTCCATGCACAGAAAAACACCCTGAGATGCTATTCTGGGAAATAGCACGGTTGCTTCCCATTCAGAATAGCAAACCAGTGCTTACATTTTATGTATGACTGGCATTGGTACCAACAACTAGTTTAAAGAGAGACTGAACACCATGACATGCTGGATTAACTTTTTCATTTGAAACTAGCAATGAAGCCAAACATCAACTAATAGGTCCACTCAAATCCTCACTTGCAACAAATCTCATTAAAACTTAGAAAACAAAGGGTTAACTAAAATCTAGCAGTTTGGCCAATTAGGTTTTCAAAATTTGATGCTTTCCCCATGATGCATTCAGAGACTTGTCACAAAAATAGCCTATTCCCCACACCTAAAGTTCAACAATCAGTAAAAAAAAACATAGCTATGGTACATACGGTGAGAAAATGGATATCATGGTAGGCAATTCTGATTTAGCGGCAATTCCAAAAAGAAAGAATGCTTCAGCCCCTCAAAATATAACTTCTTCTACGACAGCCTGAGGAAATATATGCAGAACACATGCTAGATATTTCTGTCAGTAGTTTATATGTTCATCAATTTGGGTACAATAGAAGTAAATTACCATTTTTCAAAATTTAACATTAATAAATGAAGTTTTTGCAAAAATGGAAATGAGAATTTGGAGGTGACGCTCATATTAAGAGGACAACTACATTCAAACAAAGTAACATTTAGCTCTTGTTTTTACTGTACTTGTTAAGGGATCAAGTAAAGTTTCAAGATGTCAAGATTGAGCCAAACTAAAGGGTGACTTGGGTAACAAAAGAGTATGATATGAAAATAAATTCTTCAACAGATCTGCGTTCTTACTGATTATGAAGAAACTAACTTTGTTTTCATGTCATCCATTTTTCCAAAGCTGACAGGACGTTCTTTTTTCTTGTGCCTTGATGATTTGACGACTCCACCCTCCTCATCACCCTCCTCTTCAGATGAGGACGCTGCTTCCGACGATGAGTCAGACTGCTCAAAGGGGACTCCATTGAGCGAGTCATCCGTAACACCAATGTCCATTCCTTTCTTCTGGAACCTAATTTTGATAATTAAGGCAAAGTGAATGACTAAGAGAAAAAATATGGAAGGAGCTTAGCAACTTGGCAAAAAAAGATTAATAAAATCATGAAATTTCCAAAACTCATGCACCCAGAGCTATTTTACCATAAAAAAGTTTAACTATTTTTCAGATAAATACTATTAGTGAAATTCAGCAGTAAAATGAAGTAGAAAATAAAACAATACAATATTGTCAAACTCCTATTTTCCTCTGCGTAACAATCTATTCTTACATAACATATCTGAATTACAAAATCCTTTCCATTCCCCACATAATTAAGCATTACACACTCCAATCAAATCTGTTGAGTAACTACCATAGATCAAGGGTGGCATTTAAAGGACAACCAAAGGGACTATCATCAAAGCAGCTCAGATATCCCAGCATTAACCAGCACCTCACATGCCATTGACTGGAATTTCTTCAATTATATGTTCTTCAACAGTGAACTAACTAGAATAGAACTTGTAGATGGTGGCTAAAGCCAAATGACTTGAGAAAAGCCCAAAAAAATTGATTCCACCACACATTTATTTCATCATGATGATTTGTTTCAGAGGATAAATACACAGCCACACTTACCCAGAAATAGGAGTGGAAATATGGACTTGGAACAAGTTATCATCATTGATATTCAATAAGCACCCCAGAAAGCAACTTCAGACTCTGCAGTTCTTCCTTGGCTATAAAATCGCCAAACAAGTTTGGAGTATTTGCATGGTTGGTAGCAATAATGAATACAGGTGAAGAGCATGCCAAGATGGCTACTCAAAGTTAGGTGTTTTATTGAATGTAAGAAAAGTCTTCATCATAAGTGAAAGACCAAACGACACATCAATGGCAATGAGGATAAGAATTCTCACGGGCACAAAGATTGTGCATTAATGTTTGTGACTGACTTTAAGCAGTATTGAGTGACTTTCTTTGGGTGCATGTTCTAGATCATATGTCACAATGTCATTTCAAAGCAGTGAATTTCAAAGTTTTAATCCTGTTAAACAAACTGCATTGGATGAATCGAGAGGCTTCACCTCTTTCTTGAAATGAACATTGTTGAAAATACTAAAGACCATGAGAATATCTTGTCACATATGTTGGCCCTAAAGTGTACAATGTTTTCAGGCAGGTATGCCTGCCAGACTTGGCCCTTGCATAGCTGCTTCAGGTTTTGAAAGATCTGCTCCAGCAAATCATTTGAGCCCAAAGCTTTATCAAGATCATTTTGGTGCATATTAACAATGAGAGTCCAAGAAAATAATGAAACTGTAGTCCAATAAGCTAGTGCATTGCAGCTTCTGGTTAGCAAACATCAATATGATTCTGCTGGTTTAGAGACAATCGTCATTGATACATTCACAAGATGCAAGAAAAGTGCTGAACTGAAGGCAATGTTTGATGAAAAAAAATTCAGCTGATGTGACAACCCTAAGCAAGTGCTTGGAAATGGTGCAATTGTTTGAGAATGATGAGGAAGCAAAGCAGAGTCACGCCAGTGATACAGTGTGTTTAGTCCCTTGATGGGAGCACGGCAGGTTCGAGGGGTGGCATGGATTTTCAGCCACGGTAGTGCCAGAGGAGGGCCATTGACAAATTGGGGAGGAGGATGGTCCAATCAGCAAGGATGCGGCAATGATCAGGAGTATAGAGCAGCTGAGCAAGGTGGCTCCCGACCATCACTGCTGCGTGAAGAGCCTCACAAGAGCTCACTGACATGCATTGCCTGCACTGAGGCCAGGCATAAATACTGCCAATACCACCACAGTGGTTACACCTTCAACCTACATCACCAACCTACCAACCTATGACACATTTGGAAGGCATGCCGCAACACCAAAGTGAAGGCAGCATATGAAGAAAATGCAGAAGAAATTGGGGAAAATGCACTTGAGAACTTGAGTCATTTTGAAGATGTGGTACATATTTTTAAGCTTATGCATTTTAGTGACAAGAAAAGGGGTTCAAATCCTGAAGTTAGAGAAGTGTATGATCATGAGTGTGATTATTTATATCCCCAGGATTTTAATTTAGAGGAAGATTCTTCGAGGTTGTCCAGAGAAATTGAAGATGTGATGAAAGTTTTTGATGCCAATGAGAATTGGTTTCTGACAGGACAAATGTTCCAGTGTTAGTACAGGGCAGAGCTGATGTGAAAGAAGATACAGGTATACCTTGCTATGCATCGATAATCTGTTCCACACGGACCGACATAAGTCGAATTCCGACCGAAGTCGATCCAGCACCCCAAAAAACTGTCAAAATATACACTAATTTACCTATTACAAATACATAATAATGAGCAATAGTGTTCACATGCCAAGTTAATTCTTTTTATTTCAATTTTTTTTCAAAAACTTTTAAATTATTCAAATTAACATAATTTGATGTCTAAGTAAAATAATAGTAACTAGAGAGATGACAAAACATGATCACGATCCTGCACCCAAGATACTACAAACCCATTTCTATTCACTATGGTGCACTGCTCACTTCTCAACACAACAGCACAGTTGACTCATTCAATTTGTTTCTGAACCTACACTATGCAATGCCCTTCAGAATAATTTGGGAAGACACTTAAGGTAGTCCAGGCAAAAAATTATTTTACTTAGAAATCAATGAATTTGGTCCTATTTTAAAGAAAAACATCTCACCACTAAAAATTCAACACCTTACCACATTACTTTTGGAGTTATTTGCCAAAAAATACCAGCCCTTTCACATGGGAAATGTGCATGCACTCCAGAGAGACATCATTTATGAAAGAAGGAATTACTAACACTTTAGATATCTTAAAAAAACTAACAGCGTGTAGTTTGTATCCTTTCTCAACTATATTTGAAAATTAACCATATTGTCACCGCAGTAAATTCTTCAGGATCACAAAAAACCTTCCATTTTGAAGGAGTTTTAAATGCACCACGTGAAAAAAATGAGTCAAGTTAAAGACTTATTTAGATATCCTTATTTAATTACATACAATTTCTATCATATAATACTATATTATTGCATCGTTAATAATGCAATATTGAATTGATGTGTCCTACAGCTGGTGAAATATAAACGTATAATTCGAATATGGTCTCTATTAAGACTAGGGAACTATCTCACTCGCACTACCTTAATGAGAGCTAAACACTAAAAGAACTTCGTACAAAATAATCAATCTACAATATTTTTGTGTTCACTTTCAGTGGCGACATCAAATATGGATAAAATAAAGTTTTTATTTACTAATCGGAAAAACCTCAAATTTTAAAATAAGTACTTGACCAAATTTGATAATCTCACTCAAAACATTAGGCCATAACAGAAAAGAACAAAGCCTTGCGAACAGAAAGAATGCCCCTGACTGGCAGTTTACCAAATATTTCTTTTATGTACAGTGGCGGAAAAAATTAACGCAAAACTCATTGGCGTTTGAATGCGGCGTAAACGGGAACTAATTGAAATCGCTTTTGCTTCGACAACTTGACAACAATGAGACAGCATATGGAAACCGGGAATATTCAAACTCTCTACGAATGGATATCGATTTTACGCGTCATGTAAATAGTCATACTAATAAGGTTTATGTTCGCGAGATCGTCTAGGAGTTATAAACGTGATGAGCTTGCTTCGACCCTCACCCAGTTGAGGTTCCGAAGTCGTAGTTGATTATGTAGAGATGCTTACCATATTTTTTTTAAGCTTTGGACCGTTTAAAAAAAATTTCTTGATTGAAACTTAAGAAACAATACGATGAAAGCATTATTTGTTGGGATATAAAAATTTTTTACTCTCCAGATCAAATTCACTGACAATAAAACGTATTTCCTCGTGCAGGGAATAGCTGTGGATGAACATCGTTTTTATAGGCCTCAAACTACTTCCGAGAAATATCATACATTACAATTAACATTCTGGCGTAATATCCTGTGAATTTCAAGTAAAAGTATGGGAAATCTGGTTGAATAGAATGGTTTCCATGTGGAGAATAGTTTTATTTACGAGAATTTCAAATACCTTGAAACCCTACGTAAGTTTCCGCCCTCGTGCATACAGGTCGTCTCAAACACTCACATTTCTTAATTACTCCTAACGTAATATTATTTACTTTCTGAAAACTACTTTCAAAAATCCAGAACATTTTATTTGGTCCAGTTTTTAAAGGAAACATTAAAATTCCCTTTTTTCGTTGCATAGTAAGAACCACTGGACGCGGATTTCGCTTGATCGATGAAGTGGCCTAGAGGGAGGGTGTTCGTCTGCGACCAAGAATGCCTGGGGTTCAAATCCTGGCGTGGCCTCTTTTAGTGCCTTTATCATTAATCTACGCGATGTGACTTTATTGCAGCCAAAACTTCGCAGGAATCCGCGGAAGGCCCAGGGAATGGATATTGACCTCAACCATGAGCGTGTGAGTTTTACGCATATTCGGGCTTAGTAAAAGAATCAGAGTGGTCTCCTTGGTCGTCGAATGAGACGTTTACTTCCCATTCTAGGGTACTCGGCACCACTTGATTTCTACGTCCTGTCTGTCATGTGATGCTCATACCTACTCATTCGCCAATTTACCACTCAATGAAAAGCTATTCATGAAGGAGGGAATAGACCGGATCTCTGATTCTGTCAGTTACTCGATTTAGTGACCTTACCTGATGCTACATTCACCTTTAAATTACTTTGAAATGATTTAGTAAAGAGGGCAATTATTTTTATTAGGAATTAGAGTTTGGTTCTATCTGCCGAACTTGTAAATACCGATTACTTATCTGAGTGAGAGACCAAACAAGTGTGGAATTTTCTTCAAAATATCTTTAAAACGGTATTTGAAGCTTTCCCAGCATTGTTTTCTAGGTTTGCTATGAGCAATACATTAACCGTGTAGTTCAACAGTTCAACTTATAGGATGGAGGATAATACTTAGAGGAGAAGGTAAATTAATGAATCACTTAAATACCTTTTGACATATTCGCAGTGAAAAATGTTTGGCTAAAATTACGCAGTTAAATTTTATGAGGAGCATTTTTATACCCACGCGTTAGTAATACTCCGACAAAAATGCATCGCCTATCTTCCCCTGTGAAAGTGATAAAATACTCAAAATCATCTTTTCCATGTAGCGACTAAGCAATAATTAGATATTCTTCCTATGGTCATTTGTATACTCCTCATAAATCCGCAGAGTAGTCAATGGAGTGCAAATTAGGAATGTGCACCATCAAAGATTATACGATTGATACGTTCCTAAAGAATCTATTCCTCTTCAAATGCATCGTAATATTATTGCTTCAATGGAAGTTAAAGGTGTGAGTGCCCCCACATGAAGATATTTGCAGACTTTTTACAGGATCATAAATTTCATCTCTTAGTGGTAATGTATTTTAATGGATGTTGAAAAGGGACACTATAATGCTTTATTTAGAACGAGTGGAAAAGGTTAAAATGAATGCGTAATTCTCTCAATTTGAGCTATGTGTGCTCATAATCACAGCAAAGGATCATCGAGAAATATGCTGGTATTTACATAAAGAATGTGGATGTTTATTAGCCTTATAATCAATCAATCCCCCTCCATTTTCGATTTCCTGACCAAGTATTTGTGACATGGAGTTGCCCTCATTTCGGTATCATTTTACTGGGTTCATTTCCCATTCTTCCCCCACGATTTTCCTCAATGCATCTTAATTTGGGGTTGTTTCGTTTGAGGGGGTAGAAAAGCGTTTGTTTCTTGCATCTTTCTCATAATGAACGCTGCGCTCCGTACAGCCCGCTCCATCTATATTACATGATTTGTTTTGAACCATCTCCTAAAATTTTGACATTTGTGAACTCGCAAGTATTCCTAGTTGCGGACGAAAAATGAATATTCATAAAAATTTGAATAAACATAGTTCTTATTATAGCGGACATGAATTTAATGAATTTAGTTTGATAGTAGTAAGAAATTGTTTTTTTTAACTTTTAAACACCAAATAAAAGTTCAGTGGGTGAAGTCAAAGGCGGAACACCTCTTCGGGTAATTTTTCGACAGATATTTTTGCCTTTTACAAACCTACTATCCGATTCCTCCGCCTGGGAGAAAAATGAGGCATACTCAAAGGCTAATAAGATCTTTTTTTCCTCCAAGAATTGTGGGAGAGGCCGCTAAAACTTTGAACTGAGTGTCTGCTTGCGCCGTCCGCTCTGCTTGTTCGTCTATCGACGCTCGTCTCAATGAAGTAGTCATCAGTAAACCTTGGCCAAGTTCCGGGTGGTGATGGTCGGGGTGGTTTGTTGTTGTGAATAACGCACAGGTTTTAAATACTTGCTGCACCAGAAAGAAAAGGCTCGTCGCGCTTCGAAAAAATTGGAAGCCCCCGTCGAATACTTTTAAGGGCGTAAGAGAAGTCAAATACCACTTCTTTCCTGTGAGCTAAACACCTGGCGTTCAAGACATTATCTATGGCAGAAAAGGTATCCCCCGCAACACAAGGGGAAAGTAAGCTCTTATTAAAGGCATACTATTTTCCAAATCAATATAATGCGCCCTTCATACATTCCGATTTTTTATGGATTAGTATTGGTGGAGCTTTGTATCGACACGGGGAATCCTCTAGGGATCCTCAAGAGTCCTCCACGATTGCTCGTTGCTTTAACTCAGACTTAAGGAGCTGGCCTCCAAACCCATGCATGAGGAGAACTTATGGCGTTTGATTGGAATGGTCTGGGCTGATGAGGTAAAATCGAGAACTACTTCTTTCTGTTTGTATTCCCGGGAGAGTAGTATGCTTTTTCCTATCCTTTGGTTATTTTAAACGTTCGTAGACAATACCACCACTCATTTTAAAAGTAACTTAGTTCACATTAACGCATTCGGACGCAAATAAATTCACCGAAAGGATACGAAACATCATCATAAATTCGCCTTGTCATGAGAAAGTCTAGTAGTTGTTATTGGGTAGCAAAACTGAATCGCAATCATGGTTCTTCATAATAACATTGTTCGAGTACGCTCATGATTTCGAAAACGTGATCGTCATTAAGAAAGATCGGGTGCTACATAGCAATGGAGTGCGCTTCCAGGACCTTGTGCATTGCCCTACCAATGCGGCTTGCCTTTTGGATGACAATAACGACCATAAGAAGAAAAGAACCGAAATCCCACCCCTGGTTGAGACATTTTTGGGTTTCTCGTTCTATTTCTGGTCGAGCAAAATTATTTTTATTCGGCAAATTTTATCTCTTTTATATTTAAAAAATTTCATATTATCAGCCAGTCATTGCAGCTACACACTACATTCATTCATATCGCCAATATGAGGAAATTTATATAAACACTCATTTGCGTTCATTACAAATCGAACACGGACCACTCTTTAGCTAGCCAAATACATCTGACAGCTACAACATTAACCGTTACCTATTAATTTATCTCATTAATGATATTTTACTCCAAACTGAAGACATTTAAAAGGCTTTTTGTTAATTTTATATGTGCGGCGAATTTATAGCTAAGCATATAAGATAGTTTGCAATCAGACGTAATAGAGTTGTTTATCCATAACTACACCTAATTTGGGTAAACTTTTCTGAATGCTTGTTCGTATATCCTATATTTACAAGATAAAACTTAACAGTGGACAGCTCGTTACCAAGCTTCCTGTGATAAGATGAAAGAAATATCGGTAAAATATGCCTAGATTATTCGGTATCGATGCGAACACATTTATTTTTATTTCGTGAAATCATATATGTTTACGTATGTTTTCATAGTTCAATCCCATTCTGACGAACTAAAGATGGATTTATATTGGGTCAAGAATGATTCATTAATAAATATCAGTTTTCAATTTAATCAATATCCGTTTAAGGAACTTCGTCAATTAACAAATGGAAAATCATGAAAAATTACATTACGTAGACAATACTTATTTTAATTAAATCTTTTTTTTATCGACATTTGGTGAGGATAAATCTCGATTTATATTATTTCGGTGAAACAGACACAGTACGCATCATTCTAAAAGATCCTCGGAAAGTCGACCACAATAAATATCCCTTGGTGGTAGAAGATGAATATTTTAGCATATAGTATACTGAATTGGGGGGGATAGTGAATATTTTTTATCATCAGTCTTTCTGTATAAATGATACCATTCGACCTAAGAACCATGTTGAAACAAACAGCGATGCGCTGCGACTGAATGTGCAAGTAAAATGAGACGAAAGCTCAAAAATGAGGCGATTGATGACCAAGTTCTAGGCTCCGACAAATGTGAGTTCCATTGCGGATTTCAAATATTTGCGGTAGACGATGTTTTCCTCAGTGTTGCCAGTCTTTCGAGTGTGTACTGCTCCTAGAAATTCCCAAAAATGCCGCATTCTGGTGCACGAAAAATTTTGCGTTAATTTCTTCCGCCACTGTACCTCACTCCATTCAGTGCTACTCAATGCAGTGATATGTTCTAGGGCGTGCTAAAGAATAGAAAGCTCCTTCAGTGTCCACGCTTCTGCCTCTGACGGCTTTCATGAGAGAATTTCAAACAGTCGGGTTGCCTCGTACCTCAACAGCCATACGAACTGCCTATATGTATTTCCACAACATTGGTGGCATTGACATTACAGCAGCAAACATTTAATTTCAAATGAAATTAAAATCCCCGTATCCATGATAACTTTAGCAATGTTTGAACAGTTAGGTACCATACAATATTAAACTTTTCTTAGTTTATAAAACACAATATCATCTAGACTTTATCCATGTTTTCTTCCTTTTCAGATTAATGCACTTCAAATTATGCCACTTTATTCATATTTTCCATTTCTCACTAACGATGTCAGTGCCAATCGATGTATGGTTGGCAGCATTAGTAACAATGGGCTTCAACTATAAGGATGTACATTACCACTGTCATTCAGGCTGAAAGGTGTAGCCTTGTGTCCCTCTCTCAGTCAGAGGTGGCAGTAACAGAATATGACCATTTCATTGCAACTGTTTTGCAACTGAAATAGTTCCAAGAAACACCCAGTTCTGGACAACAGCTAGAGAGACACATAACAGCAGGCAATCGATTGGGACTGTGAGAATATTGCCGGTAGTACTGCATTCTATAGATTAACAAATCTTGTAAATCTTGCACATAAATAAAGTAACAATTTTATTTGAATTTATGGAAGATACTTCAGTTTTAATTCTATCAGCAGCGATACGCAGACAGGTAAAAGTTGGATAAATAAACCGACAACAACCAGCAAAAATTTTCAAATCCAACAGAGTGTAGCTTATAGCACAACCATATGTATAGGGCAACTGGTACAGAATAGAAGATGAAACATTCGGCTTCAGATCTCAATTGCTGCCACACAGTAAAGAGCACAATGGCGGGGCTGCAGCATCATCATATCATCCTCAAGGGAATGGTCAGACAGAGAAATTTGTGGACATTGTGAAACAGAGACTGGAAAAAGGTCATCAGAAGCCTGATGATGTGCCTTGGCCAATTCAGATCTCAAAATACCTTTTAGCTAGAATAGCTCTGTCCACAGCAATTAGGAAATGCCCTGCTGACTTAATGCTAGCATTTCAACCAAAGACACTGGTCAATGCTATCAAAGCCAAAGTTGGGGCACTACATGCCATACAAGCAGCAGTTACAAGTCTGTGATCTACTTATGTTAAATTGTCAAAAAAGCATGAGCCTTTCTTGGCAAAAATTGTTGGACCAACTTTGCTTCATATTGAGAATTGTGATGATGCTAAGATTAGCCAGTTTAGCATGAAGCAGATTCACCTTCAGTTAGCATAACCAGATGTCTAGCTTTCTGAGCATTTTGTGATTAGGATGAAGTAATTTGTGTGGACCAATGTTGACCAATGTGCCCCAAACACTATTGAGTCACATATTTCCAATCCTGTAACCATGTCAAATGCTAGTTTGTCTTGTATGAATGATGTCAATGTGTCTGGTGCTGACCAGTTAAATTTGCCGGAAAGTATTCAAAAGGAATTCTACTGTAGGGCTGCCTTAGTTTCAAACTGGGAGCATTACTCCCAATGTGGCTTGAGAACTTAATCCACGAAAAAAAGTTAGATAGGCCTAGTAGATTTGCTTCAGATGATTTTCTGTTTCATTAAAATTGTAAGCCAAACATACTCAGTTTTGTTTTGTCTAACAATGTTCAATGCAAAGAGTTATATCTCTATACTTAATAATCATTTTGTGATTTAATTTTTATGGTATATTTTTAATATTTTGAGCTCTATTATATATCTTTACTACTTATGATGATTTTTTATGAAGAGGGGAAGGTATAGTGTATTTGCATGGTTGATAGCAATGATGAATAATGTTGAAGTGTGTGCCAAATGGCTGCTTCAAGTTTTATGTTTTACTGAACATAAGGGAAGTCTTGGTCATCAGTGAAACACCAAAAGACAAATCAACAATGCATGCAAGCCTATTACAATGATTTATTCCCTACCTTGCAAGTTTACTAAGTATACTTGGAGATCTCTTCACATTCACACCACTGGATGACTTCTCCAAACTGGCATTTGACTCCTCGGATGGATCTTTTTCAAACACTCGGAAACGAGATTTCACATTCAGAGAGCTCAATTCTTCCAAACCAAGGTCTGGTTTGTCGGATGCTGAAAGGGAAAAATGGAAATCTAGAGACATGAAGGAGCAATTTTTCAGAGAAATATTTCCTATTATGCAGTTAATAAAATAATTTTGTGCCAAATTAAAATTACTTATCGTGATTTTGTAAACAAAAAGCAAACAACTTTTTAGAAAAAACTAATTTATTGTCAGATTATACTCATAATTATATTTTTCAAACTAAGAACAGAAATTTATCAAAAAATGTCATCATCAAACAATGCTAAATATAAAAGGGGCATTGTTACTAATTCACCAAATTACATTCATTTTTGTGCCCTGATAACATGATTTCTTAGCCTCTACTATGTAAAGCATTATGCATATCTTAAGTATTGGAATAAAACTTTAATAAATGAGTCATTCACATGGACTTACATGAGAGCCTTTTATTGATAGAGAAATTCTCACAAGAATATATGCTTTTGCAAATGATATTATTGCAATAAAAAGAGACATGCTAAAAACAGATTAGTAAGACACATAGGTGAGCAACAACCACTTAATAAGGATGAAATCGAAGCTGGGTAGACAGGAATTGACCCAAAATATGCATCTGAAATATGAAATTTGGGAGAATGCAATGTTATGTCACATGAAGACTTATGCAAGTAACCCTATGTGGAGCTGATCGAAGAGAAAATATTTCCACAAAGAATGGTTTAGATTAAAGTTTCTAGTTGCCTAAAATCACTGTCAACGGTCATATAACTCTCCGAGATTTAAAAAGCTGCCCAGCTATCTTTAAGCCACTCAATTCAGGAGGTAGAATTATAAATGAATATTATATGCTTACAATAATAATCTGCCATAAGAGAAGATATGAATCATTCATATAGGAGAAATAAAGAAATCACTTTAGTCCTCATTGGTTTAGTCCAGGCGAGAATGGTTTGAGTAGGTGTGTGAATATTTCAAGAGAGAAATATGAATGGCACCATAATAATGATAATGCCCACATTTATTATTTTTAACAAGAGGGTGTATTTTCATATCCTCATGAGGACCTTAATCATCACTACTTTGGTCATATTAAGGGATCAATACTAAACTTATGGCAGATAAGGTACAAATCACAATATCCATTGAGTAAATTGTGCCTAAAACTCGACTGAGTCATTGTTTTAATTCCACAATCAACACCACCAAAATACTGAAATGAATATGTATCAAGGCTTCCCTTCCTTTCAAATAGGATGATTTCTATTCTTCCCTCCAATCAATGTCAGTCAATATCTAAGGACCCCCTGAATTTCAAACTCAGCAGCCATTGAGGAATTAAAAAAAAGGGGGCATAAAATTTGATACTAGAGATTAGATTCCTTCAATCCAGTTAGATGATAAAAAATAGTGACACAGCCACATTGCAGCATTATTCTGGCAAAAATGAGAATTCAACCTCACACCTACATCCACCGAAAGCTTAAAACATGCAGTTTTATGTACAAACACCACTGGCATTTTAACAATGGGTATTTCCAATGAGTAAATTAGTGACCTATAGCATTTATCCATTACACCATTTGAAATATTACTTTTACAATGGCTGAAAAAATACAAAAAGCATATTATTTTTTATGGGCAATAACAATTCAATGATAGAGGTCAATCAAAGTCTGTAGGTGGTCTCTCATACTCCTCTGTGCAAAAAAGAAATTTGTCAAGTGAACTCGTATTAACAGCACATTGAAAACAAACAAGAGCTTTACATACTATGGTAACACACAAAGTGATCCCTAAAAATCCTCAGAAAATTGATGCAGACACTCGTAGGGAAAAGTAGCATGCACCAATGATACAGGAAATTTCAACTTGGTTGAAGAGAATAACTACTCTGTATCATTGATAAGAAATTTCAGTAGCCAAGGATTATGTATTTACACACACACAAAGAAATGCAAAATTGTGAAAATCCCTTACACAATGACCATGCAACAAAATATCATGACCTTTACTTTGATCAGCAATATCTGTACTGATTTCAGTAACTACATATTCATGTCTGTATCAATTTTCTCCCGAGAGCTTTTACACATTCGCAACAGGTGCCACCAATAGGCAGCGTGTCATGCCTTCCTAAGGAAAGGCCGCCTCCTTTTGGCGTCTTGAAACACCAGTGTATTAAATTTCATTTTTTTGTGTCCACTCATCACAGCTGTCCCCTGAATTCTACTTGATCCTTACATTGTATTAGCTTCTACACTTTGAACACCATTCTTTTAAGTCATCATTGTATGCCGCAGAAATAAATCTGAACACTTTCTTTTTTTACCCTCAGTGTAATTTGATTCAGACTATTCCTTCCATGTCGATACACTTTTTCCTCAAATATATTTATACAAACTTGCAAATCGTTACCTTCAAACAGATAAAGAGAATCCTTACTATGGAGCAAACCAACATTTAGCCTTTTGTAGACACTTTATGCCTATTCGCATATTACATATATTTTTTGTATTTATTTGTACAGAACATTACTGAGAAGACACAGCATACATAAGGTAAGTACGATATTGAAAATCAATTTATTATTTCTTTTTATTTATATATTCTTTATAATATAATAATAATATTTACTGTTTTTTCATAAAACCAATTAACTTCAATTTATTATTTCTATACTGTTGCTGATTAAGGTCTCGTTATTTTTCACAGGATAAGGAAGTTACTTCACAAATACCATTCACTAATCAAAATAAATATAAGCTTTAGATAAAACTTTAGATAGAATCAGCCCAATGGGTATGTGAGATTTTACTTCAAAAAATTTTCTGATTCCAATGTCGACTGCAAGAATGAGAAACACTATACCCTTTTCCCTTATTTTACTGATTGTAGAAATCATGGAGACTAAATCACCTCCTTCAAGAAAGTGGACAAGGAGCGCACTTCATCGCCCTGTGTCTCCTATCACTGATGAGGACACCGCTTGGTTCATTGAAAGGGAAGAAGAAACTTCGGATGACAGTGTAACAGATTTGGATTTCAAAATCTCCTCTGAAGAAGAGGAAACAGATGACAGCTCAGAGGATAATAGTGGCGCAAATGGCGATTGTCAGGCCTCAAGTGATTCAGGTAAAGGCACTCCCCTGATAGAATGGCAAACTGAACGGCTAATTAATGTGCCCATTGTTTTTACTGGGAATACAGGACTCAAAATACAGCCCCATGTTTAAGACCTCATAGGATTCTTCATGCTCTAGGCACACGATGAATTTTTCAACCTCATCATTTGAGAAACAAACATCAATGATCATAAATTTCAGAATAAATCAGTAGACGAGAAATCAAGAATGAAAGCATGGCAAGACTTTACTAGAGAAGAATTTTAAATATTTTTAGGGCAACTTTTTCATATGGGTTCTATCAGAATAAATAAAATGCAGTCATATTGGTGAAAAGATAAGCTGTATGAATTTCCTACTTTTTCAAAGGCCATGGCCAGAGACAGGTTCATGATCATTTTGCGATGCCTACATTTTGGCCTTAATGTTGAGGATGCATGGCGCTGAAACCAAGACCACAACTAACATACTATTTAGCGTGAAGTTGAACGTGATCAGATTATCCTTTGCTTTCGATAATCCGATTGGGCTTCCCCTTTCATCAGCATGGATAATCAGAACTCTACTGAACTTCATTCTTATGAATGATGAAATTCTGATTGTCCATATCATTATCAATGAAGATACTTCAATAATTACTTAACATTGCTTTGATAGGCTAAAATAATCTAAAATTGATTTTGAAAAAGGTTCTGATTTTTATAATAAACTTAGATATTTGATACTTGGTCATGTAGGTTAATGTATTGTCAAAGAGTAATAATATAGAAGTCTTGCCCCTGTGCTAAAGAGCATGTGTGTTTTGAAGAAGTTCTGGAACTGCTGAATGACTCTGTAGTCGACTGGTTCCATGGTCGCGTAGCTAGTTAGAATTCATTTCGAGCCATAACCTACCCAGACTTGGCATGTTAGAATTTGGCCATTCTCGTGAACACATGCTGACTCTCACACGAGAGATGAAATTTGTGGAATGAGTGAGGTTCTCTGATTTTGCAATCAAAATTTAACACCTTAAAGAATATAGGTCTTCACAAGCTTCTTAGTTTCCGTATTGAAGTTTCAAATCATTCATTTTGATAGTTACAAGGGGAATATTGTGAAAATTTTTATGTGTATGAAGGGGAGAGTAGTAGCGATAAACTACAAACATGACACAAAAGCAGTGAACAGATAATCAAGAGTTTAATGTATATATGATGTATGAGATAAGCGTAAAGTTCCTAATCCACCTTGGAGGAATTTGGGAAATTCTTGGGATTTATGTCCCAGGATAAACATTATCTCTGTCCTTAAAACTTTGAAAGCCAACATTAAGCTACATCCTTGATGTCAAAGTATCTATCATACCCACATATATCAGAACTTTCAGATTTGCCACAAATCTTCCTTTCAGGCAATTTCCAAATTTTAAAGACATATGATCATTCTTTCATGTATTAGATTTCCTGGTTCTGTCACAACTAACAAAATCTATCAGAATGCAGCTTGGGATATCAGGTATATAAATCAATATCACGCACTGATATGTTAGGTGGTGTTAATGAGGTAGGTTTTGCACACACACTGCAATTCTCATATCTGGAACATGTTCACCATCATTATGTTCATATTCTCCTAATCTATGCACAAAATGTACTAGCAAAATTCCACAGCCATTGAAAAATGCAGCTCACCAGGTAGGAAATTATCTTAGTTGTTGTTTCATGCTTCAGACTGAATTAATCTGGCACATTCACTACAACTCCCAGTTAGTGTAGAGTGTAAAAGGTGAGTTGAGATATGACTGGTTATGGCTCCACATGCTCAGAAGCAGGAAGGCCAAAACAGAGGAACACTTAAGAACAATTAACATCACCCCTGCCTCACCTCTTACCACATCAGGGGGCAGCTCGACAGGTTGATTCTCACGAATAATCATCTCAGGCTTCCTCGGTCGCACTATAATGCGTTAATAATTTTATTTTCTCATTTTGCCACTGAATCACTAAAAATATCCAGTCCTAAGAAATACTCATGATTGTAACAATACGAAATTGGAATTATAAGCTTATGCCATAAAATATTCAAAAATTAATTTATTTTATAATCTATGATGAAAACATTATACCAAAGCACAGGCTCTAATTAACAACAAGAGAGGTGACTTTTAAAAATTATACAATTATTATACTGAAAGCCTAATCACTAACTCCACTTTTATTCCCAATAGATAACCAAAGAAAATAATATATACATATAAAGGTTTTCAAATGCATTCCCTTACCTGGTCCCACATTCTCTGTCTCAACAACAACCTTTGGCTTAAAAAGTTCTTTGAAGTGAGGTTTACAATACAGCTGGCCTTCATGACTGCTATAAATATCAACACTGAAATCATAGAGATAGATATAATATTAATATATTTTCTCCCAATCAACAATATGCTAAGAACAGAACACAAGGCATCGTACATAATGCTATTGTACAGGGGTCTCGATACACATTATGTTTAAACAGAATATCCATCCATTTCATAGGTCTCATAATACCATAGAGTAATACTGTATTCAGCGGCAAAGCAATGCTAAAAACTGCATATAAATTGTTGAGAGCCTTAGGAAGAATTTCTAAGGTGACACCACTCTTGCAAATAGATATTCCCTTAAATGAACATTTAACTCCACATCACTTGGTAGGTAGTTCATCTATTTATGTTAGCCTAGGTTGGCGTGTCATTGAATATTAGGTACCATTTTTAATCAACTTTGGTCTGTTCCAAGATATCTAAGGGTCTTGTGAGCCAATTCTTAACATGCATGTAATTATAAATTCATATCCTTTTTCTCTGATTTTAAATTATGTACAACCAAGCTTAATAATGGATTTTTTATTTTGACGAAGATGGCCAATATCTAATTTTAAGTCAAGGCAGTGAAATCAGTTCTTTTTTTAGAGTAAATTAATTGCCTTTAAAATGATACTAATTACTTAATACATGTCAGTCACCAGAAAATATCTGAATTGATGAATGAATGTCATGTATCAGTACAACCAAGTATAACCTAACAGGAAGACAATTGAGACAAAGAAAAGTGAACTTGTCTTATGCATTTTTAATTAATTTCACAGGACAAATTGTGTTATACTAACTGCCTGTAAAAATATGCATGAAGAGATATATACTAATGCTTGAGCAGCTTGGTTGTCATGTTAAAAGCCATAATTTTTTACACATAAGTTATTAGCAACTTTTACCTGAAGTTGAATCTATTTTCTTCAAGTTTCTTTGTCATGTTTGGAGAAAACCAATTGTTGATATAACATTGAATCATTTCTTTCCTATGGTAGTTTGGCATGAATCATTTAAAATAAACATATATTCCAATAATTCCACATAAGCCATTTTTAAAAACAAAGAATGTGATGCAAAGCTCTGTGTAATATGAAAAAGTTTTTATAATACTAGTAGAAAGATCTTTACTGGATTGACATTCAAAATGTTTACTGAACATGCCCCTTTATGATGTCAAATCGTAAGTTAACCATGTACTATATGTTTACATTCTTCTTCCACTGACATTAGAAAGGAATTCAGTCATTCTAGCAACAAACACAAAACATCAAGAGCTTCAAGGTTATTTTTTTTAAGAAATCTTTATTCTTCCCCTTTTATAATGTAACTTTATTTTACTACTTCTTATAAGTGTACATTCCTTGATAATAATAATCAATAAAATACTTCTTCATAATAAACAAACTGTTGCTAACCAACATATAAATAAACAATTACAACAATTTTGGCACCAACTCAGCCCAATAATGATCAAGAAATATCTCCAATAGCCTTCCTACCCCACAGCTGTAGCACAGTCTAAATAAATGGTCACCTCACTCCCATAAGCCCCATGGGAAATCGCTTTCCGCAGCCACGCCCCCCTCCAGCAGCACTTCAACGTTGCCAAATTGACCTTAGCATGGCAAGAAGCATGGCAAGAAGCATGGCAACTACGCTTAAGTGAAATATTAAAAATTACCCTGCGATTATTACTTGAGGATGAGAAGCAAATGCTGCTTGTTCCAACCAAAGAGTGTGTTTATTCGATATATTTAAGATTCCTCTTTGTTAAAACTCAGAATAGACTTCGTAAGGATGAAGTTAATGGTGATTTCACTAAATAAATATTTTTTTCTATTTCTTTATTCTTATTAATTATTATTATTATATTATTATTATAAAATTAAAAAATTTCACTAAATAAATAAATAAATTTGTGAGATTAAAGTTGAATATTTTTTTCTTTTTACCAAGAAACATTAATAACCTTTGTACATTTATGTTGATATGATGTTAATCTAAACCATTTATCAAATTATTTCATAAACAGTATGCATTATCATTCAAAATTTTGCAAAAAACTTATACATAAGTTGTCACAAGCATATCCATTAGACTTAAGAATACCTTTCTCGTGAATAATTGTAGAATCTAGGATGAACAATCACAAGAAGCAACATTGATGATGCTCTTGTAAAAAATCAAAACATTTAAAAGTCTTTAACATTTATTCCACTTCACCGGATCGTGATGCAGAAAGTCTATTCTGCCGGTGAGTTCCAGCCACAGCCTCCCTCGTTATGGATCGGATGGAATGCGATAAAATCGTAAACTGTTCTACCAGGTCGAGGTTTTGCATCGCACTGCACAGTAAAAATTACCGCAGCCTTTTTTTGGCTTCTTTTCAAGCGAACCTAATGCCTTTATCTCATAAAACTCTAAACAGGAGCGGTGTTGTATTAGTTAATATGTTATATTTGGATGTTACTATGCTAAAGTTACTTGGTAGTTATGTACTTCACGCAAAAACAATTGCTGCTACCTACCAGGGCCTCCCGTCTTGAGTTTCAAAATGGCTAACATATTAGTCAAACAAGAGTGTACTTATTTATTCGTGCGTATTACAATTAAATTAAATCACTCATTCTTTAAAAATCAAAATAAATATACTTCCATTGTAAATGTCTCTTTGACTGTCTTTCTATTCAAGGACGATACTTATTTTGACTTGCGTCCTTTCAGCCTACTGATTTCCATTTTTCAGCTAGCCGAGATGACTGTTTATTCAGACTGTGGCTGTAGTCACACAAAACAATTTTGATATTGTATTGGTTTTTTGGCTAATAAAACAATTATTATTATTATCATGTAATAAATCCACACACAGTCTAATGAAAATGAAAGAATTTGAAATGGTAAGAGCATAATTAATCCAAATAACATTATTTTGATGTTTTTCATCAACTATTTACCGCATGATTTTTTAAATAGCAATCAGAGATCTGCATTGGTAAATTTCATGTACATGTATTTTCAAGTACATAACCATTTTCAGTTCTAGAAATTTTTCTTTTCATGAAAAGACATTCCAGATGTGGAGCTCATCTATCTGCTGCAATTAAATAAATTATTGAGGTTCATCGCTACAAACCATAGAGCCGAATCATTTGGGTCATAAACATTTAAGCAGGACTCTCTGCAATATTTTTTTCACAAATCTTCATGTGGATATTTCAGGGCCAAACCTCTAAACCCATGCACAGCTGATACTCTTTGCATAACCAACGTATTTGCTCGTGGCCCAGGCATAATTTTCTTCAAGTTTTCATAGGGAAGAAGAAGTGTACATACATATATGGGCAAGAAATTAGAAGAGATACTTGGAGATAGCTCAGGTTAGAAAATCCTAATGGACACAGAAGATAGGAATGCAGTAGACGGTGAAGGAAGGAGTTGAAATGTGGAATCCGGATGGACAGTGACAGTGCTGATTAATTAAAAGTGCAGCGTAACATTGTAACTGAGCTATTAGCCATGTCTGATTTGTCATTGTTGAATTATCAATAAATTGACATGTTGAAGTGTCACAGAATGAACAGCAATTTCAAACCGGTATTGCTGCAGCTATATTATATCCAATTATGGTTGAATGTTGAAATCATCACTGTCTTAGATGCTTTGTTTTGGCTACAAAAGAAGTGATGCAGTGAACTGTCACAGAGTGGACCTTGATTCCAAAGTGGTTTTGTTGCTGCTATACATTATCCATTTACATTTGAATGTCAAAGCAGTCACTGTTAACCTTATAAATGGGAAGTAAGATTCTTTTCTGTATAAATCAAACTACAATGTATATTTTTTTACTCTTATCCCTCCCATTGAGAATTAATGGACGTCACTGCTAGTATTTTATATTTATAAACAGGAGACAAATTCAGAGTTCAGAATTCAGAGGAGAGTTCAGTTTCCGTTGGCAGGCCATTTATTGGAAAATGTCCCGTGAGTTTTCAGATGTGACAGGAGGAGGGAAATAGGTCAGGACATGTCTGCTCATTGACCACTACAAACTTCTGGTAGCATGATGTGTTTCCAATTTTTGTACCATTTCACCATGCAGGGTACAACAATTTCAAAGATATTCAAATTCAGAGAATTCAAGGAAATTCAAGAATACCATTTAAACACGTGTAAGAGGCGCACCTTTTTTCCTAGAAATCGCAGCCAAAAATGAGGGTGCGCCTCTTACACAAATTTTTTATCTGCCTGCCTTACTCTCAAGTCCCCGGAGAGCTGAGTGACCTTGGTTCTCAGCGTGAGTCATCAAGGGGGAGGGGGTCATTCGCTCGCTTGTTTAGGGGGGACGCAGTCGCCTAAAATTTGACAAGGCGAGGGTGTGGGGTGCAATTTGGAGACAGCGATCGGCTGTGCGACAAGTGCAAGCACCGCAATTTTCTACCCCCGTGCCACTGCTATCCGCTGCAAAATTCCTTCACCCGAGTTTGAAGACTAATATCTCAAAGACGGCTCAATCGATTTCAAAGTGAAGTACATCAAAACAAATCTTGCTTATTTCTGCCTTGAGTGATGGTATATAAAACATTTCACAATTTATACTGATTTCTGTGTGAGCTTAAAAACAGAATTTTAGTGCATTTTTTCCGGGTACCGTACGGATGCATTGCATTTACGGCTACGTAATAACAACACGGATCAAAATATCCTTTACAAATATTGGAACAACCACTCCATGGCACAACCACTTCATGACAAGCTTTATCACAATCATCCTCCTTTTCTGAGTTTGTGCTAGCAATGATGAAGAATGATTACAAATGAGACGAATACTCCTAAGCATAGGATCAACACACTACGTAAACTTATAACTGTTTCTTCAACAAGTATCATCAATTTATTAGTTAATAATCACCTGTCAGCTATATTATATTAGTCATACCCAGCTAAGAGAAGGTAGTGTAAGTAAATCATAAACAAACTAGAAGTTTAGCGATTAAGCATGTATAATATTTACAGTCATTCTCCAACTACCACATTTAAGAAATAAGTTGTCACAACCACTTTGCGAATTACATTTACACATATAGCTAAACCAACTGCCTTTAGAGCCTAGTGCCTTACTTTAAGCTTAATCGTGCATTTTCAGTGCTTATTCACAAAAAAGACGACTGCTGCTGACAGATTCAGTGATTACAGGCCTATCTTTTTTAAAAAAATTTCATTCAAAACATATACATTACCATTCAAATGAGAGTGATTTTGCTTAATATTAAGGAATATTTTTAATGCATAATTTTCCAAAATCTCTAACTGCAGTTTCAATCCACAGTCCACAGTCATTTGGTAAAAATTACTATGCTGGCACTCCCCGAGTCATGCAAGTCTCGACTTTCTTGAATCTGTACTTACGTGAGAGACAATCATATCCAAGCCGTTGATTTTCAAGCATGAGAATGAAAAAGAGAAATGTTTGCTTGCATACTGGCTGATGTAGTAGATATAGAGTAATTTATCTGATGAAGATTTGATTGAGTTGGGGGCACATAAGGCAGAAGTAGGAGATGAAGACTATGAGATGATATGCATGGACAAATAAAGTGCTTTACAACTAAAGGATGGTCAGAGGTTTTCGAGCATGTTAATTCAGCAGCAGCAAAATTTGAGGAAATTAATTCTAACAATGACAGGTTTGGGTCAACTGGGCACTTCAAGATGCCTAGTCTTGCTATGAGGAAATATATCATGGGTGATTATTTAAATAAAAAATTTAAAAGAAAATTGTTCTTAAAATGGACTAAAAAGAAATAAATAATTTCTCCTAACTCTTTACAGATTAATAATCCATACAGATTCCTAACCCCATACAGATTGGTTAATCAACATCGCCTCCTCAAAAAAATTTACACCGTGGATATTAGAGGTATACCATTCAAATGGCTAGAATCTAACCTTCTTAATCGAACTAAGTTTGTGTCTCTCTTTGTCAATGGTGCATACTACCACTCAAATATAGCTCACAGTTCACTAGGGGTCCCTCAAGGTTCAATATTTGGTCCTATTTTGTTCTTAATCTACATAAATGATTTGGCTCATCATGTCACTGACACAACTAGTTCAAATTTACTTCTTTATGCTGATGACACTAACTTCCTTCTCTCATCATCTACTTACCCTACATTGACTGATAATGCCAATGCTATTTCAAATAAATTCTATACTTGGTGTAAAGAAAATCACCTCTGCCTTAACACCCAAAGATCTCAGTTAGTAATATTTTCTCATAAAAAATTTGAAAATAACTTTATTGTTAAGTTTAACAATAATACTATTGAGCAAGTTAACTCTACAAAATTTCTTGGTGTGCACCTCAGTGACAACCTCTCTTGGGAACTTCATATTGACACTCTCATGAAAAAACTTAGCTCGGTGTGTTATCTTGTGAGAACTTTGCATAGTTCAGTTAGTTTAGATGTCCTATTAATCCTCTATAATGGTTACTTTTTCTCACAATGACATATAACATAATACTTTGGGGTTCATCCACATATGCAGCGAAGATTTTCAAAATACAAAAAAGATTAGTCAGGATTATTTCTAAAAAGCCATATTGCTCCCCATCCAGACCCATTTTTGCAAACTTAAACATTCTTATTGTAAAAGATTTATTACGACTGGTTTCGCCGCAGTGCAGCATCATCAGGTACACACACATGTTTTCCACTCTATATATACACATAACGTCTATGGATGAAGGAGAGGGGGCGGGTGAAGGGGAGGGAGGGGAAGTCACAGGTAAGGTGTTGGCCCTCAGACTTCCCCTCCCTCCCCTTCACCCGCCCCCTCTCCTTCATCCATAGACGTTATGTGTATATATAGAGTGGAAAACATGTCTGTGTACCTGATGATGCTGCACTGCGGCGAAACCGGTCGTAATAAATCTTTTATAATGTGGAATTGCAAAGTTAATCCTTCTATCCCTGATATCAAGGAATTCCACCAAGTGAGGTCTGAAACCATCGTTTAAACATTCTTCCTTTCCCTAGTGTATACATCACGTACTCTGTGATATATGTCCAACAAAACCTGTCCAAATTCTCTATTAATGCTGATTTCCATTGCTATGAGACTCGAAGACCAAAAGATCTCCATCAAGGTAGTGTTAGGACTAGTGCATCCAGCTCTGGCCGTAAAGAAACAGGCATCCAACTATTTAACAAACTGCCCAATCGGAGAAAAAACATAAAACCATTGTGTGCTTTAGAACATAATGTTCAAAGTTTCCTTCAGGAGAAATTGTTTTACTCTGTAAATGAATATTTACATGACAAATGAACCAGACTATTTAATATGTCAATGTGACTGAATATCTGTATTGTGCTCCTTGTACTTAACATGACATTCTTGCCATTTGCTTCATGTTTTTGTTATTGTATTTTGATTGTACATACATCACCTTCGCGGGTCTTATATCATGCGAATATGTGATCTTTGGACAAATAAATCATTATTATTATTATTATTGTCCTGATAATTTGTGAATGTGAATTTTAAAGCTATGAAAATACTTGTAAGATTTAAAATGAAAAACGTGAGGCACATGCAATAGATAATTGATGTTTGAATAGTTCACCAAAGTCACTAACAATTTTATTGTACTGCAAATGATATGAACTGTTGTGAGACTTTTCACTACTAAAGCCACTCCATACATTCCATACTATTATTTCAGGACAATTTGTATGGGATTAGGAAACTGTATGGAATTATAAATTTGTATGGGTCTGGGAGATATTATTTATTACTTTTTTGTCTCTTCACATCTACATCTTTAACTTTAATTCATCTTGCACAGAATATTACCAGGTTTCATACTTTGCCCATTATTCTTGCATAGGGTTCTTACTATTCTTAGGTCCCATGTCGTCCCCACGAAGACTTTCTGTGGCATTCATGTTCATATGTTGATTTATAGATGTAGGTACATGTGTCATTGAAAAGGACTAACTTCTAAAGAAAAAGAGCATTCCAAACATCCACTGTGGCATCCTGGAATGTAGGCAACTCTGCGTACATATATATGAAGTTGGATTGCATGGCATACAGGATACTTACACAATCATGCTAAAAAACATAAAAGTCAACGTATCATATTTATATAATATATCATTATTGCATATTATTGTATTTTCATCCAGTCCCGAGCCATGATAAAAGTTGTAAGTCTCTAGCTCATCACGAAGTTAGTTTTAAATAGATTGCAAAATGTGTACCGCACAAACAAACAACCAGACAGACAAGAAAGTCATTTAACAAAAGAGGGCCCCCACAAAAACTTCTCTGCTCAGCTTCTTCACAAAAGTTGAAGCCACATCACCATCAACATCATTAGCAGCTGATGCCAGGGGTGCCATCATGAAGTGTTCGACATCACACTGAGAGAAGGGGAATGTATCTGAGTGCAAGAAAGACTAAGTGACAGAGTGAGAAAGTGTTAGTAAGAATGTGATGGTAAGCATTAATATAGACATAGAAGCAAACTACAGGTATTTTTTGTGTAATTTGCATGTAATCATCTACCCTCTCTTCCGATTACATTTACATTACGACAATGAAACCACCTGAGCCATCAAACAACTCAGCATAATAAGCAGAGGATATCATTATTTAAGGTTAATAAATTGCCACCTTCAATCGAAAGGTACGTAATAGAAAATAGCATGCTTTCCGAATCTGTGGAATTGGTCATTTTGCAGAAATGATAATAATTTTGATAAGACATTCACTAAATGCAACTTTTCATGTTTGTTTGGGTAAATAAAGTAAGGAACCATAAAACAGTTGATGAATTTCACAGGAATAGAATACTACCAGAAATTTGCCCTACATTTCTCTGCATCGATTGCAATCTCCTAAACATAGACTTAGTTCTGAAGGAATTTTCAACTTAAATACATTTTTTACTTACAGCATGTGTCACAACGCATCTATTATGATGTAACTCGGGGAGTGCCTGAATAATCATTTAAATATAAAGTAATGAAGAAGTACCATAATGGCCATCATTTAGAGTCCAACAAATTCAACTCACGTTAATTGCTTGCTACATTCCTTACAACGGAAACAGTTTTTATGCCACACAGCTCGCTCTGCTTTTATCTGCTCCATCTGGAACACCTGCTTACAGCAACTACGGCACAATGATGGCCCAACAGTTGAACTTGCAGCCGCAGCCTAAACATTTTACCAGAAGAAAATCATTAAAAATATAGCATATACTAAATAATCATAATTCATGACAAAATTTCTCACGAAAGTAAAGTCTATGAATACCACAAGAAAACTTGCAACTCACAAACCAGGAATCAACAAATGATTGTCACTATCCATTGAAGAGGTCCGTAACATTTCCCAGGCATTAGGCTCTCATTTGCAGTTACACAAATATATAATGTTGACACTAAAATAACCTGTATAGTCACTTCTTAATGATCTGGTAAATAATCTTAAAATCCAGCAGGATCATATGCATAAATATAATGAAGCACAGAACCTCTTCAACTTACAACAACAAAAATCGTTTATCTAAATTCAGGTAATGAGTTGAAAATTTTCTGGTGGAATACATAACGTTCATCGTGCAATAAATTTTGTTCAAGATGGAGTGCTACCACATTGCTTAGACAGTTTCATCTAACTAAATTCCTCATGTAAAGGCTTTTGCAAACTGAGGTACTTTACTAGTAAATGAAACAGCAAATGTACATCTTTTTTTTAACTTCCAGCTTTTACCAACAATTTCCATAAGAATAAAAACGTACTTCTCCTGAAGTACGCAACACAAATATGTGGATAAAAATGCATGTATATACACAGCGATTGAAGATAGTACAGCAAGCAAAAAGCATTCCATGACTGCATTCATTTATAAGTGCATACATGTAAAGTAAAAGTTGTTAAACAAGTGCAAAAAAATAAAAGCCATTTGCTAAGTAGGTATTCATCACTTTCTTTATCCTTAGAATATTTACATTTCTTTTACAAAAAAATACTGTCAACATGCCACAGTGTCATCATGCAATCGAACTTGTGACTGATGATGAAAATATTCAGACTTCTCTAATTTACACTTCCTTAGAAAATAGCAATTTTCTTCTCTGTAAGGCAGTGTTTCTCAATCTTTTATGAACCACAATATGACATCTTGCTTTAATGAACACCAGAGAAAACACAACAACAAAAATGTATGTAACTGCAACAATGTGCATATGCATGTGGATTATATAAAAATCTTGCCAGTGAGTATTCTTAAGCAAAATATTCTTCATTTTACACTAAGCCAAATGTTTTATGACTAGAAGAACTTGATTAATTGGAAAAAAGTCTGATCATTAATTTATAATTACAAGGAGAATAACTTCAGAGTTTTTTTCTTCTATTCATTCACTTGTTGATCTTCTACATATAAAAAGTAATGCATGAATTTCCCCACAGACTAAAGTTATTGGTACTGTATGGCACTGAGTTCAATTTTCTATGTAATCTGTAGCTTAATATTCACATTAGACACAGTATGATATGAGGAGCTGAACATGGGCAAGATGCATGGCAAATGCCTCAATAAGTTTAACTATTTAGCAGCAAACAAGTGGCAACACTAAATCCTCTTAAATTAGTAGTCTTTCAATGTGTACATAAAGCTATACATAATGAATTAAGGAAAAAACTTTCAGCAAGATAATTTAAATTACTTCAACGAGAAGTATTATGCTTCCTGAATACATCTCTACTGATTACATCTCTACAGCCCAAGGAGCAATATTAAAGATGCCAAACATATAGGAGCTAGTTTTAAAGTGATTTCAATACTCAAACAAACTTAGCATGGCAGACTTCATAAGAATTTCAACAGTCCAGTTACCTGCCTTTCATGAATGCACCCAGTCCCTGGTTTATGTTCTTAATCCATACCAAGAAACTTTAGCACTAACTGAAACAATGCTATACAAAGCATAATACTGCATAAGGAAAAATGTTTTTATAAATAATATGTTCCAAGGGCTCCATTTTAAACTATGTGAATACTATTACAAAGGGTAATTCCACAAAAACTATGTTGAGGCTGTGGGTTGATCATTTTGATTCATATGGCTTTCAATAAAAAAGCATTTTGCAAAATATTCGGGCTTAATATTGATAAATTTTACAAAGAGTGTCCTTTGAGATTCAAAGTTAGCACAAAATGGCGCCATGCAATTCAGCACTGTGACCACAATTAATGTCAATCAAATGGCCAGATTTTACAAAATATGACAGGTTAAATGACATTTTCATTATAAGGAGATAATAATCCAAGTTTTCTGTTAATTTTAGACAACATCAACAACTATTCTGAACTCAAACAGGAGTTTAATTTTATCCACATTCTTAATCTGTTTAGGACAAAATAATTCCTTTTTTTATTCTTAGAAAAGACCAGCTTATGTTTTGCTGAACAGTCAAGATAGAGAACTAAGCCTAGATCACTTTAACTTTTATTTGCAGTACACAACCACAGCAAGAATGATGAGCAACATTGGAAAGATAGACATTTAGCGACCTTTGTTGCCAAAAAGGCAATGTGTGACAAGTTGTTTTAGGCTTTTATGAATATTTTTCCTCAGTAAAAAGACTTAAGCTTTCATAAACACAATCTGCGAGTTAATTTAGTCAAACACAAAAGAAAGGACAAACATATTGCACTCTAATACAAGCCCAACTTTAAAAAAGGGAGGTTATGAGTGTGATCCGCATATGCACTACTCATGACTATTACAGAATACAGAATGCTCATTTTATCTCTGCTTTCACCCAAATTATGGCAAATCCCAAGCTATGAATTTTGAGTTAGGAGAAAAAGTATCACTACATCTGAACTGAAAAAACTGACGGTACTGAAAAAAATAACGGCATCTTATATCCAGCAGAATGTCCTGAAGTATGGTATCTGCTAATAATACCAAGGCAACTATAAAAAAATCAAGTATAAAGTTTAGATTTTGAATGCAGAGTCATCTTTGAGGAGTAATTGTGGCAAAGATGGCTACTGCAGTTTTTTATGTCTTCCAGCTTAGCAATCGCTGTGAATTATTACAAAATGCCATGAAAGTAATGGTGAGCATTAATCAGATCAAAATGATATATTAGACTGTGTTGATGCATAATGGGGCTTATGATTGGGTGAGCACTATTTGGGGACAGGGAGTAAATCACCCTACTGAGTATCTAAGTTCTGAACATAGCAGTTGATAATTTTGTCTAAATTAAGTCATAAAAATGGAGTTTCATGTGGGCAACTCCACAGAATTGAGTAGGGAATGATCTTTACAGGTAACGATGGTCTCACTGGGCATCTGAACAATGATGATATTCTGTGGCAGCCATGTGCACATGCTTCAACAAGTAGTACACATGCGATTATCGCCCGACTGTCTTATTTCTCTCTCCCTTCAGCCCTCTTTTGCCATATATAATTAGACCTCTTTCTTTTCTCTTTCTTGCCTTTACTAAAATATCTCTCTGCACTTAATTTGTATGTTTGACAATGATTATTCAGGGAAATTCATGCATCAGTTAACTTAAAATTTTTCAAATGATGTTACCAGTGAAATCATAAACAGTGACTTAGGCTGTGTTCTAATCCAAGTACAGCCCTGAAAACATACCATTAGGGTGATTACAAAATTTGGAATGTTTGACATTTTAATTGACTTATTCAGTTCTTGGTTTCAATTTGGTTTTTAACAAAGGGAAAACATTATGGATTCAATTGGATATCATTAAGACATTGTATGAGGATCAGCCTCAAACAATATAAAAATAGCAAATTTCCTTAAAATAATGAGTGTTTACTTAACTTCCTGAGGCCTGCCGGTCGGGTGTTTCACATGAGATATTTCATACAGGGTTTCAGCCATAGTATGACACCTATTTCATCTGCACCTGATGCATCAACTTATGGGCATTTCCAATGGATTTCATTATACAAATATCTCGGTTATCAGAATGAAAAATCAAGTCGTGCTACTTTAAGCACCTCATACGGATACTTTTCCTTTTTATAATTTTCTGATTTAGAATAAAATATTCAGGTTAATTTTAGACAGTTTGGAGAAGGATTTGTTTTTATTACAAATACTACACAATTTGTCTTTACAAAAGTGGACCCAACAACTTTGAAGCAAAAGGCTCAATTGAAACTTAAGTGTGACCATTGTGTGCTGTAGGGTGGATCACTGGTGCTTAGAATAAATGTTGAATATTAACATGGATGAAAAATGAAAATATCATGCAGGACTTGAAACACTTCAGAACATCAGGGTGGTGAGTGACAAAGCTGAAAGGGGGATTCCTTTGATGATAACATTCCTCTATGACAATACCAGAGACGAGCAACAAAGACAATATCTGCTATCAGTTGAAGCCTAACATAGAAAAAAATGATAAAAATGTGGTAGAATGGTCTAAGTATTATTTGGAGTATGAAGTCATAGTTTATCATTTATTTCTCAGCATAAGGATATTCATTGCTCTTCCCTATTACAATGCACAACGTGCCAACCTGCCATAAAAAGACCAAAAACTCACCATTAGCCCTCCCCCTACCCCAACCCCCATCGGCTGAAGACATAATTGGTGTCATACCACCGCTGGAACCCCGAGGAATCACCTTCCCTGTGAAATGCTTCCTAGCCAGCTAACAGGCCCCCTGAGGCATATGTGTATTATTTTGAGGAAATTTGCCCTGTATTTCAATTTTGATGTCGATGCATGACCTCTGAACACTATCCAATTGAGTCCAATTATTTTTCCCTTTATTTTATACCAAATTAGAATCAAGAAGCAAATAAGCCGGTTAACATTTTTAAAAGTCCATACTTTGCAATCACCCTTATGTAAAATGTAGGTACTATGGGCCAGTTATGTGTAGGGTGTACCAACATATTGGAATGGACAGCTAGTGCTCATACTTGGAAACAGTTGCTGCCAATGTAAAATCAAAACATATCAGGAAGTGTTCATAAGTTTTCTTGATGAAAGTACACAGGCAAACTGGCATAAATTATGCCACATGGAATTAAATACCCCATCAATTAAAGGCCAGCAGGGCTTAACCTCCATTAAAATGATAGAATAAGACAATTTAAATAAAGAATTTCCCACAACTAATCAACCACATGGTATAGTTTTTGCACTAACCAAATTCACAAGTGACTCACAAATAAATGCAATGTTGGTAATTTACGAGTGGATAATATTCACCCACAAAACTTGGAGAATAAATCCATATTAAGATGGTTGAAGTATATTTCAAAATTTTGACTGGATTTGTGATGATGCCAAGATGGATTAGTACAAGTGGCATGGCTGATTAGTAAGCCTTGCCTCGTACTAGCCCATACCAGCTGTTTAATGTGTCAAGTTGTTCCAAAGGTTGAAATGTGTCATGTCATTTCCTGAGTGTGGGGAAACTTAATACGACTCATGCACCTTGATGTTGATTGGAACACAACCTTAGTTCAAATCTTAGCAAAGTATCTAAAATCAAACTGTGCATCAGTGTGCCCCCTATGCACAATTACGCAGCACAAAGATATTCACCGCATTCATATTAAGACCTGAGATGAAAAAAAAAGTCATTCAAATTATCACAGTCATTATTTAGCAATATAATAATCAGAGACAAAATATAATACCATTAAAATATTCCGGAAGTAACGGAACTTCCTAGATCAATAGAAGAAAACTATAATTCTCACTGACAATCAGAAGAGAGCAAACACATGAATCATGAGAAAAATATTCACAATAATCATGCAGTCAACACTCACTCCCGCTTCTATGCCTAAGTGTTTAGTGTGAGCAACATTAAACTTTTACACAACTTCATGTACCAACATTACAGGTAAATTCATTACCATTGCTAGCACAACTAATCTATGTTATATTTTGTTTCAACTCTTCACTGATGGAATTCATACCTCATTAAATTGCTTTTGAACTTTAGTTGAATCCACTGACTTCACGTGGATTACAGTTTTCTTACTCAGCTCATCAAATTTGTTGAAACTGGATCGCTGTAAAGAGAGATGAGTTTTAAGCATTTTTTCCTTTAATTACATGCATTACCATGCTCCAAGTGAAGGATGCTATTATGCCATAGACATCCAATTGGTGAGGTGCAACTGCTCATTTTCTTATGTACATGAATCTCCTTTACTCGTTCTCAGCTAAATGATCCCATACTGACTGATTGTTATAATACTGACTCATTCCAATGTCATCCAAGGAGAATAAATTAATCTAATGTGAAACCAAAAAATTTCCCCATGAATTAAAATAAGTGTCTAAAAAGTGTGAGGACCCATACCAAGAAGAGAGACATTATGAGACAGCAGTAAAAGGATTAAGGAACAGGTTCTTTTAGTGTTAGTCTCAGAAAAGAGCAAGGAATAAATTTTCAATGTTTCCCTATGAAAAAGTACTACAGAACTATGCATAGTGAATTTAGAAAATGTTCATAATCACCACCTGTGTACACTTCTATAGTTATTTGGAGTCAGTATAGTCATTGTAGAAGTATTGTAGGGATAAGAGGACAACATGAAGAGGTCATAGCAATTCTTGGAGTGATTATGGAACCATGACCATAATGACGATGTGACTATAATACAATGAATATAGCAATTATAACAATTATGCAAATGTATAAATGTTAAGCAAAGAAATTGCTTTATCACTAAATCCATAGTACTACACTTACATAATCACTTTGGTCATAATATTTGAATAACCATAGGAGGAATCTGATGACAACATGTTGCCTTGCAATCACTATAATGTGTACTTCTGTAGTGATAGTTCCAAATAAATACATGTCAATATCCATACCAAAAATAAATATATATGTATGTATATCTATGAATGTGTGTATGTTTATCTATGAAAATGTGCATGAATGTATGTTATGAAAATTATCTACATTCACTTCACATAGCTTCATATATGAAGTATTTTTTCCAAGTGATCTCCGTTGGAAAGTGGCTGTTTTTTGATAGGTCTTATGCTAACAATATGAAAAGAGTATATGAGCAGTCTTGAAACCTAAAACATAAAATGGCTACAATACATCCTATATAATAGCAGAATCTAACTTTCCAGAATCCACATGAGGTATTCTCAAAATTTCATTGCATTTGCTCAGTGGTCATTCTATTCACATGCCAAGGGTGAACATCTTAAACCTCATAAGGCTCTTAGATGCTGAATGAGAGCATAAACATTAGGTAGCACAGACTGCAAACAACCACCACTTTCCACCTAAATTTGTTTCACAGAAACCATGCATACATTTCCGGTACAATACTGACTTCATCACAGTAAGGAGAGTGCATCATTCACTCTATTTCTAAAAAATAGGTGATGGCAAATTTATGGAAATATTATGGGAAACAAAAATTCTACAAGGAATTACTAATACCACTATTTTTCAGCTCAGTGCTGAAAAATTTTCCCCTATAAACTTATAAACCTGATGAAAGATCACAAGATTTCCTACCACACTGTGCAAAGCTAAGAGTTTGTCAAAAGGAAATTTATCTTATGTACTGAATAGTATCCCATAGAGCTTCTGCAACTTCCTCACTAAGGTCATATATTATCAAAATAAGAGTTATAAAGTGATCAAAAATGTATCAAGTTGCAAAAGTAATTTCAATAAAATAGTTTTGGAGTGCCTAAACTGTCTCAATCTTGGTAACATATCCCCAACAATTACTGGAAAACTTTAAAATTATAGGTAGTTACCATTGACTATGGCAAAACTATAAAACCTCATTAATTTTTCTAAAAAAGGAGAAACAAAAATTTTGAGAAATATAAATTTCTAAACATATTCAATGTGATTCCAACTAATTTTCAACTTAGTCCTCATTTGACTAAGAGTAGGCTTCTAACAGTCATACCACATGTTTTTGTGGTATCTCTGCAAGAAGTGCTAAAACAAGGACGGCCAATAGAATATATATCTGCACATACATCTAAGTGCAGAAAGCTACGGAGCACTGCAGTTTCTTAACACACCCTATTGGCACTTCCTCTTACGACAGCTACAACTGAAACATAAGTATGCATATTTCATAAAAACAACAATGAAATGAAAATATCCATGAACAGTCCTATGAATAAAATGCAATCCACAAACCTGATCAGAGTCGATATTCCTCCTGGTAGTGAGTGAGCGAGTGTCCTCTATATTGACTAGGTTGCAGTAGCTAGCCCTCTGAGCCATGCAAAAAGAAGGTTATGACAACATTGCAGCAAGGAAGCCCAGCATGCCACTCATTACTCTACTTCACCACACAGTGGGCAAAATAGAGCACAAGTGAGTTAATTGTTAATGCTAAACACTTTTTGAAAATTCATACAACAAGTAAGTTATTTATCAGCCAACTTGCAGTTCATCATGCAATTATTACAAATGTGATTGGTATGGTATTATTTAACTTACCTTCCAGAAATGTAACTTCTACTAGCTGCTTTCCTTTACGAAAAATTGAGATGAGTTTTGATCAAGCAATCAAAATATAAAAACGAAAGTTCATTAGTTACATTTTTCATTTTTTCATCTACTCTCATGCCCACTCAATTTCATGTTTTTGTCTAGCATCTATTGTTTTGAATGAATCACTCCACACCACAGTCCAGATTTCATCTACAGCAAGGAATCTCAGTAGATAAATAATAACATTGCATTTGACTCAATCACAATGTCTGGTAAGAGAGGTGAGTTTCTAACAACTGGCTGCATTTCTCAAGCTAATCTTCCCACATCAAGACAACTACTCTTTGCTACACACAAAACTCAATGTAGAAATTAGTGACAAGTAATGATAAGTAACTATGACTTCTGCAATGTGCTATATTTTTCTATTTAAAATGAGATCAGGCCACCAGCTTTATGTCAGCTTAAATTGGGTAAACAATAAACAATTTAACATCTCATTACTCTTACTTCTAAAATATTACCCTCTGGTAACCTACCAAACTATCTGAAAGGTTCACCTGGAAAAGAAATATTCACTCAAAAACCACCGAGAACCACTCTACTCGCATTCTCAAGATGACAGCTGCTAGAAAATAGAATTTACAAGCAGTGGATATTGGAAATTGGCAGTCAATTGAAGTACTTCAATCCCAAATGTATAAGTTCATTCTACATAATACTGGGCAGTTTCCTATGCAATTGGTCATACCATGCTGATGATTTTTGTGAACAGAAATGCATGTAAAAAATGGCCAATGATCTCAACGAGCCATTAAAACTGTGCAGGTGTATGCTGCTGGTTCATATGTATACTAATTCAACAGTCCATCTAGATGAATGACAAGACAAATGTTCCAGTTTCCCCAAGATCTGTAGCCATACTCAGTTATACAAGGAGTCTACAAGATTGCAGCTGTGGCATGGCATACATCGGGCAGATGGGTGGAGTTGTAAGGTACGACTGCAGGAACACAGGTGGGCAATGAAGAACAGGCAATTCCAACTTTCCATTGTGGTGGAAAATGTACATTCCAAACCAGAACACACAGTCAACTTGGAGGTGGCCACTGTGATAGCCAAAAACTCATGATACTTTTTTCATAAATTTTCCCAGCTCATAATTTAATCTTGTGAAATCTTTAGGTATCTGCGATAACTTTTTAAGAGCAACAGTTTCACCGTGCTATTCTGCTGGCTTCGTCAGACTTATTGTTTCTTTGCTGTTGGTGGTTGGGCATTTATAGGTCCGATCAACAATGGTCTTCTTTAAAATTTGAAATTTCGGCTGTTAATTTTTTAAATGCTCAACTTGACCGTTTTTTTTTTTCAAAAGTCTCTTCCACATTAATCCATCAATCATCGCAGATACCAAAAGATTTCACAGGATTAACTCATGATACTCCCAAGAATTATGCAAAAAGCAATTGAGATTTAAAAACACTTGAAAGGTTTCAAGCGGAGGACAGGTATCATCTCCACAGCTCTTAGGAGGTACTGTTCAAAATATAAATGGATGAATTCCACCAACAGGAGAAAATTGGTGCCAAGAAGAGAAATGTCACCAGTCAATCAGGAGCAGACAACAGGCCTCACACTTCAACCTGAAGACACCTGCTGGCACACAGGTGAAACTGTTGACATCAAAAATAGCAATGCAGTGTAACTCCTAGAAAATACAGCGATCAACATTAGAGCACTATGGAGGCCTTTGCACCAACTTTGAGGAATCATATGATAATAACTTGACCTAACCCTTACAAGATGATAAGCTGTGAGGTCATTACTAGAAGATAATAAGAAGCAAATGGGGAGAATATTATTCCCTCACTCTCCTTTAGAATATAAAGAACTATTTGGCAGTAAATATATCAATGAAGTGAAACTGAAAATGTCTAGTGCAATGATACAAGGCAGTTGGTAGTAGTAACCTTTAAAAATAGCAATCCTAGGCAAAGTTCTGTAAAAAGCATGGTCACTCTTTCATTTTAAAACAATAGCCTCACTGTGATAAATTTCAAGAAGATTTTCATAAAATTAACTTCACTTCTCAAAACAGTTCTTCTTTAGGTCCCATAACCCTCAGTTGGTTTTGCCTTTTCAGCCCAAAGCCCATCTTCATCTCTCTTTTGTGAGTCCATTCCAGAAGGAAGTTTATTTTCATTCCTCTGTGACATCATCCATCTACTATTTCCTCAGTCTCTCTCTGATCTCATTTCAATCTTGTGTCCATGAATAAACTTTTTTATTCAATCTAATTCAACCTAACCATTGCCTTCTTTTTGATACTTTGAAGCAGACTAGAGTTTATTGCTACATCAGCTCCTTAATTCCTGCATTTCTCTCAGTTCTCCATTCATCTTTTTCCACTGGTGCGGGTCAAAAAAATTTTCTATTTATTATTCTAAAAATAATCTCAATATTTCTTTTTCCTGAGTTAACATCCAAGTATCACAATTTTATTTCACCATCGGTGTCATTGCCGTTAAGTATACTTTAAGTTTGGATTTCTTGTATAGAATATAGGAGCTAAGTAGCTGTTTAAGGGCATAAAAGACATTTATTCCCAGCAGAAATTCTGTGTTCTTTCACCTGATATTTCATTGTTTTGATTAAATGCAAAAACAAAAAGGCACACATTAAATTTCCCTTAAATTTCCCTTAAATCCAGTTTTATAGCTTATATATATTTAAAGTAATCTCAATAAAATTGCGTTGATTTTATCATCATTTACAATTAATCCCATCCTGCAGGTCAAATTTTCCAACTTTCAGACATTTGAAAAACTGTCACTTCACCAAAGGTAAACATTAGCCGTGGGATCTACATCAATTTGGCTAAAAGCATATTTAAAGGTGAGAATAATCAGTCGAATAGTCAAATTATTTTAACAGAGCAACAATGTGAAATACTTAGGTCAGTCTTCAATCATTCAAACCATAATTTCAATTTTCACATACATATAATTTTGAGTATTGCCATCATCATGTGACTTGTTAAACATCCTTGATGCCACTAAAAGGAGAATCTAGAGATGATATCAATGGATTTACTATTAAAATGTTAACTCGTCAAATTTTATGGAAAACATCATTTCTGAAATTATTTCCATGTAAAATCATATTTTATTAGAACAGCCCAAATCCTTCTATGCCATTTCTGCAGGGAAAACATGCCCAGCATGAATTGAGGATTCAACTAAAACTCTCAAGTAAAATTTAAGCAATCTGCAGCATTATAAAGAAAAATGCAACAGAAGCATCGGACATTTCATGATTAAATTTTCTTTAGATATTGACAAGTGAAATCAAGAATTTCAACCTTGAAAAATGCATTTTTGCTTAATGTGATAGGATTCTTGAGGAAAATAAGAGAAAGACACTATCTACATTAAAATACCAAGTACCCATCAATCATGTATCTGATACACTATTCACCAATTAAAAACAACCACAAAGATACTAAAAATGCCT
Organism: Ceriagrion tenellum; assembly: GCA_963169105.1. Classification (NCBI taxonomy): domain Eukaryota; kingdom Metazoa; phylum Arthropoda; class Insecta; order Odonata; family Coenagrionidae; genus Ceriagrion; species Ceriagrion tenellum. The sequence goes on along the minus strand of OY720641.1, from coordinate 26,388,325 downwards.
CAACCCTCACACATGGCAATAAAGGAGATAATTGCAAACAAGTTAAAAGTTAAAAGAATGCCTAAGGTCATTAGGGAACAGAAATAAGGAACTACCTCTAATTCATAAAAAGGAGGAAAACCAAATAGGGAATTACTCAGCTAATACATCATTATTAGAATATACATTAATTATGGGGAGTTATTCATTACCTACTATGAGAAGGATGAAAATGCTAACTACTAAGAAGACAGGCACAGCCCCCAATTCATTCCAAATTCCTAGAATTGACATCGGCTCTTCGTTATTGATCATCCTACAGGCTGAAAAACCTATCTAAAGCTTTTCAGTATGCTGCAACATTATTCATCACCTTGAAGTGGGAAATCTCAAGACTTATCAGATCCAGGACAAAAAAAATATTCTATCAAAAAATTACCTATTTAGTACACCACTTTCATTGGATATTAAAATATTAATAAAGGACTGGCAGCAAATAAGCCAATCTAAAACATAAATGAGCCTAAATAGCATTATTTAAATGATATTTGTCACAAATACAACTGATCCTGACCATATTTATGGAAGATTATTTGATACGCAGTAATTAATGAAATCATATGGGGAGTGGCAAATGTTTGCCCCAGCAGCCTGAAAATGCCTTTTCTGGCATTATATCCATCCCCATTAAAGAGCCACAGCTGACTAAGCTATGTTTAAACTATGCAACACTCACTAGAGCCTTGACTGATACACCAGTGAAGATCGGTTCCCGGTTTGAGGGACTGAAATATCCTCCATCACCATCCTGGCGCATAGTCTCACTCTGGCGGCGTAGATCAACCAATGATTTGGCTCTTTTCTTCTCATTTTCAACCAAAACAACATGCCACATGCAAATGATGACGCATTATTCAAAACAGGTTAGCGCATGCATGCACGGAATTAAGAATGCGATTAAAATTTTAGAACATCAAAAACAGTAATTCAAAGCAAGTGTAAGCCAACTGCAACATTTGACTTCAGATTATGGTTATATTAATATAAATGTGATGGGAAACAACAGATTTGGAATATTTCAGGATATATTTTGATTCTCAAGTAAAATACTTTCAAACAGTAACCAGCAATGAGACAAATTTTGACAAAAATGGCAACAGGTACTAATTAAAAATATTTTCACAGATAAAAAAGAGGACATGAAAACTTCAGCTCAGGGTAATGCAAATTTAGCTTGATTTGAAAACTAACCTTGAGGTGGCACCTTCTTGCCATTTCCTCCTGATTGTAGTAAAATTTTAATTTTTTAATTAAAATACAGGAAATTCAACTATATTGCTGCATTTGCAATAGTTACCTTAATTACAGTGTATACTTGTGTATAAGCTGACTTTGTATATAGCCCAGCCCCTCATTTTTCAGCCAAGAATTTCACATTTTTATTGTAGCTCATGAATAGTCCAAACTTAGGTGTTTATATGTACTTGGAAACATGGACTGTTCCAGAACCTAAGGTCATCTCAAAGCTGACAATCAACATACATACGTGAAATTATCATACATTTCAACATCAATTAGTATAATAGTAACTAATAGGAAACTGTTAAAATTGTAATTTTAGCCATCTGCATATACCTATAGGGACAAATTTTTAGGCATTCCATTTGAAATAAAAGATGGTACGCACGTTGTAATAGAAAGAAATTAAACTTAAACCAACAAAATAGAGGTAAAGATCTTTTGATGCATTGATTAGAAATACTTGTAAAATGATAGGCGTGGCATACCTAGAGCCTTTAAATGCAATGGTATTCAGTCTTCATTCGCAACCAGGGGTTTATAGTTTCCAACCAACCTCATTGAAATGGCTTCAAGTAGAGCACACTAGAATTTAAAGGCACAAATAACTCATAAATCATTTACCCTTTAGCTGTCCATGAAGAGCTATCATCATTGTTTTTACTGACCATCTTCATCTCTCCATACACAGGATTAAAAATCTAGCTCAGCAAAAGGGTTGAATAAAAGTTAATTATGTTAACTGAAGGCAATATAATAAACTCTATGTGCATTTGCTCACAGAGTAAAAGTAGAGCACAGTGCACTACTCTACTTTTGTCCTGTATATGATTTCAGCAGATTTGGAGATTGGTTTGTTGGTGTGTAGAAGAAGCCTTATGGTCAGGGAGAGATTCACCTCATTTTATTCACACCAAGATTTAAGTGGCAAATGCTAGCTTTACACATAATCTGACACCAAGTGTTTTGGCCAAAAGTTTGGTCTCCAAAAGTCATCCTATACACAAGTATACATGATATTTAACGTCATCAAAATGAAAACAAATCTAACAATAAGAAAAATCATGAACAACTATTCTTTGGAAAACTTTCTTTGTCTTAACTATATATATTTGTAAGCTAACTCTTTAAAATTGGAGATAGCTGAAGGTTTCTCAACTTACCTCTACAGCAAAATTTCCAAATGTTCTTTGCTCTAGACGAGAAAATGACCTATAGTACTTGATACTGCCCGAACCAGTTGTCTGTGAATTAATTATACACAGATGCATGACAAGAAAGAGAAAACAAGACAAGAGGCATTATCCACGTCACACCACTAGTTGAATGTCAACTTTACTGTCAAAAGAAAGAGATCCAACAATTTAAACTGCAAATGCTTAGGCATTAAATCTGGTTCACATGCACATGCTAAGCTACAAAGCTCTTGTTAATTTACTTCAGCCAAATTAGGAATGCTAATTCTAAATTAGGTGAATTTATACATAGATTTCTTCATCAAGGCATGAATTATAGCATTAAGAAACTTCTGCTGGCTGGATACTAGGAACATATAATCCTATCACATTCAATTTTCAATGCTATGATTCACAGCCTTAAAATCAGTATTAGGATATAAGGTTTTGGCTCCTAGGGTATGGTCCTAATATACTTACACCTGTGTGCATTATATTTATTCTCTCTTTATCTATTCAAATTGTTTAGGACAACATACTCTAAAACCAAATGTACCTCCATATTGTCCTAGAGTATAAAAAAATCTGTACTTTCTATTTTCTTCTGCATATTTTAATCTTAGTAGTTCATTGTTGCATAACAATTCAAGCAGAGTCAAGTCGAAAGAAAAGGGATACTTTGTCCAGACAGTTGACACGAATACAAGCATTAAGAGTAATTGTATTAAGAAGTACGTGTATTTTCTATTTAAAATGCAATAAATAGGTATATTTAAGACCAGGATGTAATAATGATTACACAGGTTTCCCTTACCAACTCCAGTCACCGCCCTCCTCGGACTTATACGCAGTCTATGTTTTATGCCAGGGCATACCCAGGATCTGAGCTAGGATGAGCCATCTCCCATGTAATATGGGGGAGGGTAAGAGAACTAGATTTCTTAATTCATGATGAAAAGATAAAACTTTGTTAATTCCACACTAATTTATTAAAACCGACCCAGGTTTTTGCAACTGAGTGCCATTTTCAAGGTACAACTGACGTGAGTGGCTGAGTATATATACACAGTAAAGGTGGAGGGAGAGGGAGGTAAAGAGTGGGGGGAAGGAGAAGGGAGGGGGAGCGTGGAGGTATGCTGGTAGAGGTGACATAAATGCGGCAGAAAGGATGTGTACAATTAACTACTAAGATCAAAATTGTACTCATCCTTTCCGCCTCATTTACGTCACCTCTACCAGCATACCTCCACGCTCCCCCTCCCTTCTCCTTCCCCCCATTCTTTACCTCCCTCTCCCTCCACCTTTACTGTGTATATATACTCAGCCACTCAATTCAGTTATACCTTGAAAATGGCACTCAGTTGCAAAAACCTGGGTCGGTTTCAATAAATTAGTGTGGAATTAACCAAGTTTTATCTTTTCATTATGAATATTAAAAACTTCCACAAAGTAACGCCTGAAACAGTTTCGTTTGATAGATTTCTTAACTTTGAGGGTTTCCCCGGATTATCTATAATCTATGATTAGAGCACAGTGAAACTCTCCTGAACCTACCTTCCTGTTTTGTGCATTCAAATTCATGCACTGCCCAAATCAGTGCAAAGCATCATCAACTATGGAATGTAGGTAATTCACTTTTACATGGTTGTCTTTTAAGTTGTTTTTGCTGGTGATTTCTACTTTAATATAAATGGATTTTCTTGCAGCACAGGTCACAGCACTGCTTGTAAAAATCTTCTCCAATTGGGGAGAGAAAAGATGGATTTAGAGCTTTCCTGTGTGCACCAAATGCAAATTCAAAGGCATGGGTGCACCAAAACCCACCACTCTTATACATGCATTCATTTTGCATCTTTCCTGCATCATCTGCTAGCAGCCAACTGGAGTGGCCCCATGCTTGTAGACCCACTCACAGAGTAGGATTCAGCACTTACTTTTTTTTAAGTTTTCAATGAGAAGCATAACATAGAAAAATATTACTCATTATGCCAAGAAATGTCTTTTTTGACTTTCTTCTCAGGCTTAATCTGATTCTTTTGGAGATGATTAGCTATTTCTTTTATTTAAGATATTTGTCTGGTCTATCTGACTTCCCATGCCATTTACTCCTATCAGTTATTAACATTAAAATGCTACTGGTACAGAGGCTTCCATGGTAATATGATGAGTTCCGTTTATTTGTGTCTTTCCCACATTGATTCATTTTTATGGACAACAGTTTCACTTGCACTACAGCTAGCATTCAGGACCTCATGACACTAGCTGTAAAGCAAGCAAAACTGTTGTCCATAAAAATGAATCAACGTGGGAAAAACCCAAATAAACATAACTCATAAAATGCCATTTAAGATCCCCAAAAAGAATCATATTTGCAGATAAATTGATCAGCCTATTAACAGGGATCTATGTTTAATGCCTTAAAAAAATGTAAACCTAACATTTGCACAGCATTGTCGATCATAACAGCTACTCCTACCAGCGTGCAAGTGCTGAGAGGGGCTTCTCTACTTCAAAATTCAAAAAATATATATTTGAGATACACTGCATCCCAAACCTGCATAACAGATCTTACGATTATGTCCATAAATATAAATAGAGTTGTTAATACACACTTAAGTCAGCAATTTGTTTCAATGAAAGCCAAAAAAAGTACATTAATCACAATGCGTACCAATCTCACATCTCCCTGGCTGTGACTGCTTTTAGTAACAATACTTCATGACACAGGGCATTTCCCCTTTATCTAATACATCTTTTTTGTGACAGCTACCAAGGCAATCAAATTACCTTATAATTGATAGTATCAAAAAGTGGGTGTAAACATTTTTTTACTAATATATGAATGGATTATTAGAGTGAAAATGAAGTTATCCAAAGCTGTACACACTCTGGTTGTGGAGTATGAAACCTAACCTGCACCTATGCAATGATTTCTCAGCTGCAGTTATGCCAACCATAGGTTTTTGTCAAGAATGTTACCCTTAGAGTTGATAAGGGACACCTGGATTTATATATATGGAAATAAAATCCTTAGTACGGTGAAATAATGTTACAGCCAAAACAGTAAACACTCGAAAGGCTACTACCTTCATCTATAAAAGAATAAAATACCCAATTCATATAAAATACAGTGAAATTGTAAACATAAAAACAACCAGTACACACAGGCCTATGAATAAAAACTTATGTTGCCACTAAAAGAATGCTGAAGGTACCATATTTCCATGATGAGTGATACACCAGTGAACCACAAGTCTTAAAATGAAAATACTAACGACAGCTACCAAAACATAATGAAAATGCTGCCCCTCAACCTTATCAATGCTGCTTCCCATCCTCACTCATTAACATACACGGAGTAGATAATTACAGGGTCGGCACTGAAAGGGTTTAAGGGCCATGGTACTCTAAGAGGAGAGAGTGGTATGGGCTGGTAGGATGAGAATATAACGTGGAATTAGATGGGTGGGTGGAGTGGAAGGGTGAAAGGCTCCTGAAGGCACCAAGCCCAGGATATGCCAAATTAGCGATCCTTGACAAATGGGTGAAAACTAGGCAAAAACCCAAACAAAACTGGTACATATTTCTATTTGGGGGCAGTAAGTCTTACCAAGTCACATTACGGGAATGTTCAAGACTTTAAAATATTTAGGATCCCAATGAAAAAGGTGTCCACAGGGCTATATTTAACGACAGTGTTGCTATCCTTTACCTTCACATAATAATGATAAAAAAATTAAGCTTAACTTAAATTTTCATCATGATCAAAAAAGGCACAAATAGCGGCACCAAATAGCAAAAAAAATTTTTAACATTTGCCTTGAATAGAATATAAAAAAATTATATATTCTTCTATAGGACCAAGTTACAAACAATTTTTAATCAGGCTTTTTTCTTTAACTTCCCATTGTTTATCTCTTCATTACTTGAGAACCAGAGCATTAGGACGGTGGTATTTTTTTCAATTTGTCCTTATACGAACTACATATTCAAGCCTGGATAAAAAAACAAGTAGAAATGGCCTCATCTCCTAACCAGCACTTCCCTTTTTGACTGAGATGTAATTAATAAGAAACTACAAAGTCAATCATAGAAAGTTTCACACACATGCGAAAGATGTCAGCCAAATAGCTGAAGTAATTACATAGTTATATCAGTTTTTTCCAGTATGAATACAATATTAATTTATTATTTGTGCAAATTAAGCAACTTCTCAGCCTATGAATATGTATCAAGGGTGTCTTAAACTCAAGCAATTAAAAATTTGTAAGCAAAGCCGTGGATGCAAACATTGCAGAATTGGACTCTGTCCTTACCGAGCAGCCATCCAGGGGTGCGTCAGATCCAGCATCATCAGTGTCTCCTTGTGCATCATACAAGTTGACACTCCCACCCCCGACCCTCTGCTCTTCCTCCAACATCCCCTCCTCCTCCCCTTCCCTTCCCCCTCCCACCACCCCATCATCCAGCCCTTCGTCCCCCTCCTCTCCATCGGCCAACTCTATGTCCTCCTCCGAACTCTCTGACGATGGCTCATCTTCCGTGAAACTCTTCTTCTGCATTGTTAACATGGCCAACATGCAAGAGGCACCATGGGTTAGCACACACACACCAAGGGGTAGAAACACACACAACCGTTAGTTATTTCCCAGTAACATATCAGTTAGATTAAGATACTTTTAGAAAGCATGCCACTCAAGTCAAAATCCATGCATCGATTCCCTTTCAGACAAGTGTGCTCTTAGAGTGTGACCCTATTTCCCAGTCCATTGATGTAAAATACAGGGGTCTTAAATCACTAGCCCCCACCCCTATTTGGAGAACCTCATTGGAGGGCAAAAAGAAATCAAACAGACAGTCTCACTTCCAAATAACTCTTTACTGAACAGTTAGTCACTCGCAATAATATATGTCCATTGAGCTAAATGGAATAGAGTGAAAGCCACCATTTTAGTTCTCTAAAGTCCATAAAATCTAATTACTTGAGTTCCTATTTTGTAGTGGATTATATTATGCAACACAAAATTTGGTGATGATACTATGCATCACAAATATTAATTTAACTGCTAAATCATAACTTGTCCCATTTCTTGTTCAAGTGTCTAAATCAGGGAAAGGCAAGCAACTACACAGTCACTAGAGGTGTTAGAAAGAGCAATCTGCTGGAAATGTGGAATGGAACCATGAAGAACACAACAAAACCAGCCTCCTTTTTGTCATATCGTGCAACATGACATCATTACAGATACCCTATGGTGACATTCCGCCCACCGAGACAAAGTGATGTTTTAATTGGAAGTGGCATGAGTCCACTAGGAAGAGAATAATCTACGTCAATGATTAACTATAAATATATGCTCCAAATATAAGGATTTCAATTACTGACAAGTTCTTTTTAGGAGGGGTTTCAGAATTATGATAATTATTTCCCTTGAGCAATAGCCATGCAGATTTCTCTGTGGCATTAAGCAAACTGGAAACCCTATAGGTAATGAATACTTTATGACTACCATATTTCCTTATTTTCCACAAATTAGAAGGTTGCCAGTGCACCCTCATCCCACGCTCTTCTAACCTGCTCCTGGCCACAATTCATTGAGGCCTAAAACTAGTACCAAATACTCGGCAGTCAAGCTTTAGGTTCTTACAAATGTTCCATATGGAGCCCACATACTGTAATGAGTTTTTACACTGAATAACAATCGTATAAATTTTACATAAAGAAATTCATAATGCCAAATACTAAACCAAAAACAATGACTGTTAAAAATTTGCTTGCAGTGTAAAGTTGTAATTTCATACTCACTATAGAGTGAATTATAGTTCCTATTTCCAGGAAATGAAAAGAGAAAATATATAAAGCTTTCATGAAAACAATGATTTCAATAACTAAGGGGCAGCTCAGTCACTCTCACAAGTACATGAATTGCAAACCTGAGGAAAAATCTGCTAGAATCTACATTATCAGAGCAAAGTTCTCCACCCTCATAATATGATGAGTCCACAATTTTAAGCTCACTAATATAGTAAGGAGCACTAATAGTATTCTAATAGTGACGTGGGATCCTCAGACACATGGGTTTTGGGAAAAGGGTAGCACTAAGTCTGCAATAGGTATATATGCTGAAAGTGATTTTAAGAGCAAAATACCCAGCAGGAATACTTTTCAAGGCTCTCACAAATGAATCTTATATCAACTAGTTCACGGACAGTAATATAAAATTTTACAGCCAGCCTCTCCTGAGACCTGGATAATTAACGTAAAACCCCAATTGTATAGGACCAGGGTCCTCAGGAAGAAAGCCTAAATCTCATACAACCACAACCATTCAAGTCACTGGTGTATCGTTTCCAGCACAATCATCAATGCAAACTAGTCAACATACATACCAGTATCACTAAATAAGGGTCAATCATTCTTCTCATTATTACCTCCATAACTTGTTACAAAGCCTCCTTAAGGATGTTTTTCAATCAACAACTATTTATGATCAAAAAGCCTCTGAATGATGTCAACCAGAAAGTAGTTTTTTCCATATTACACATGAACTCTAGCTAAAATGTTTCAGTGAGTTGGAAAATACATACATTCAATAGCAAAATACAATTGAATGTCAAATACTGAGTGTCAAAATTCCAACAATTTAAAAAATAAGCCAAGCCTCTCAGCCTGTTCAAGAAACTACATCAAGGATTCTCCGTTACCTATATTACAATTACTAAGCACATGTGCTGTTCTAGATCAAAAGCTTGATCCTCGGTCACATTAATGACAAATCACATGCATAAACAACTAATTAGCCCAAGAAAGATTAGTAATAGGTTAACTCTACAGGGATGATTAGTTTGCTACTAATATGTATTTTTCTCGACAAAGATTTCTTTGATAATTGACATACCACTCATCACAGACCTTAAATCATTATATACCAACCTGAAGCATCATGAGTTCCTTGGGTACCCTAGACCATTCTATACCTATACCATTAGAACACATGGGGGAACTTACCAAATCACGTATTGAAACACTGGGTGCTACTATGTCCTTATCTTTATCATCCACCTGGAAGGGCTTGCTAGCTTGGCTGCAGTAGGTTTCCTTCTGCAGAAGATTTTTTTAGGATACCATCACATTAAGATTAAGCAACAAAAATCATGCATCACAATACACAGTAATAGCTACAAGCAACTGATGTGACACAAGCCTATTGGATCAAAGGCTACTAATGAATTCACATATAAATTAGGTATGGAAATCAATAAAACAACACAAATCTGCTAATTTGAAGGAAACAAAAAATGCATAAAATTCACAGAAAAAAACATGCTTATAAGTAAATACATTTAATGGAAATTGAAGAGCAAAATAATAATTTTTTATTTTGTAAGATTTTAGATGGAAAAGAAAACTTCCAAAATATGAATTCATTATCCTTAATCCTCAAAACTATAATGATATAAATTAACTTCAAACATTCACATACAATTACAAGACATAATATTGGACAAAGACACAAAGGTTAGAGATACTGCTGATGTTCTTCACACAGTAAAATTCACATGCATTTCACTGGCTTTCAAATTGTACATTGACAAACTCAACACATTCTTTGACTACCATTACTCTAAACAAAGTTAACATTGGGAAAAGATGAAAGGAGTTCATCCATACCACTGATGCTAGTGAATAATTCTTCACCAAAATTTTAACACTATTATTTCATGATTGACTTTTTTATAAAATTGATAAAACAATAGAAGAGTTTATAAAAATGCTGGCAGGAAAATAAGCATAAATGAATTGGTTCTCAAAAGGTACAGCTCTATATGATATGAGCCTTGCATAGATTCTCTCCTTCTCTGTCATTATACCGAATATTACAAATTACCATAAAATGCTCATTGAAGAGCTATGAAGTTGAAAATGTTGAGATTGGTAATCTGTAATCAGCATGCTTTATGTAAAAGCTTTGTCTTCCTCGTCAAAAGTCAAAATATTCATGCCATCATAATTTACACACTAATCACACAGCTGTTCCATAGAAAAAAGATGAACTCAAGAAGAAGATAAATGAATAAGAATAAAATTTTTTATTTGTTAGTTCCAATTCTGACCAACTTACTCTCACACAATAAAAGTTCAAAATAACTAATTAAATGCATATGCTGCATTTTCCCTGAGGTACTTACCAGTTCTTGAAGAGATATTCCACTAAGAACTTCCTCATCCATGTCCATGGCCTCATTCTCCCCTTTTGGAAACCCTGAGCCCAACTGAGATCCCATGTTTGACTGCAAATTCTACATTCATGCCAAAAAAACACAATATGCTTCAAACTATCATGCACTTAGTAAAAAAAAGGTCATGTTCAGAAACAAACTGATTACCTACAGGTACAGAGACCAAAAGTTCAAGCATTCCCCATAAAGTACATAAAATATGATGAGAAATCCATAGTTAGGATATCCATTAAGTTGTAACTATACCAGTAGATCTCCAGTCTTTTCAGAATATTTTTAACCCAATGGAATACAACAGTTTCACTGTAAAATCAGTCTCTATTGGAAGTTTCATTTCTCAATTGGATCAATGAGTAACATTGTCAAAGTTGACCCATGACGTCTACTCTTATCTCACTTTTGATACAAATTTTCAGATAAAATCATAAAAAGATATTGGTGGCATTATAAGGGAGTAGATGTAGATAAGAAAATCTTATCATGTGAAGCTTTATGTCTTAGAGGAGGAAATTGCTGATAAAAACAGTCAAGCTTCCACAGTAGATAATGCCTCACCAGTAATACTATCACAAAAGGCACATAGCCACAAAGTTTTTCTTTGACTAATATTATAACAATGTGAACAAACTATAGCTTGAACTAGTCAGAATTTTAAATAAGCATTTCCATTATTATTTAACATTTTAAAATACAAACAAAGCCAATAAGGAGTAATCAAGTCTTCACCAGGGTTGCTGAGGATAAAATTTAAATAATAAAATATAATAACAACATCTGGCAGAAAAGATTCATTCAAGTTAAGGAATCGACAGGACTACACATCTGAGAAATGATAAAAACATTTCAAGCAGCAATATTTGATTACTTTTTCAAGACCATGACGGTTACTATGGTACATTTTATAACTGCTAGCTTCAGAAGAGAAGTACCCCTTCGAAGCCAGAATAATAGGACATGTCAAACCCCAATTTAAAAATCACAATTCTGAGCAATAAGAACAATTAAACCACATTTCCTGTACGCATAAATGACCTACCTAACAGGCCTCATGCATTATAGATTGTTACTTAAAGAGCACACAAACTACTATAAACATGCCATAAACATAATAACACACAAGGAATCAATTTACCTTTAAACTGATGCCAGCATGGTTTTCAATATATTTTCTAAAAAGACTCCTTGTCATTCAATAAAACTAAAGACCTGAATTTTTTTTTATGATACACAAGCACTAAAGGTCTGTTCCATTTCACTGAAATCCACATACCGTATTTGCTTGTATAAGCCGTGCGACTTTTTTTCCGGAAATGCCAGTGAACAAATGGGGGTGGGTGGCTTACATGAATCCTCCAGATTTTCATGTAAGCCGTGCACCATTTTACCTCAAATTCCTGTCATTAGTTTCTCGATACTTGAAGAAAGGCTATATCAGAAACACCATGTGACAAAGCACTTACCGTGTATAGATCGTACGTAAGATAACATATTTTAGGACTGATATGTATTCAAATCTGTATCTACATTGTATCCTGTAAGCTGCCGCAAGGGGGTGTGGTGCCTTTAAGTCTTTTCAAAGTCGTAATCGGAGTTTGTTTCGGTATCACGTATCTGAAGCAACATTTCTCACGTAATAGATAGCCACTTTTGCAAACACATTAAAGCTACATTGTAAAAACACGACAAAGTATTTGTTACATAGTGGCAAGACTCGTATGCTCAGAGATTGTACCTTCTTACTATATGTGCTTTTCTGTCCGTGCTATCCGCTCCATACGAGAGAGGAGTACACGAGTTATAGTCATTTGGCATTTTAAAATAATTTGCAGTTACCACCCTAAAAATGAATTTGCAAGTGAAATTGCGATCGTATCCTGTGAGTACAAAACTAAATATTAAAAGCGATGCCGAAAAAATATGAAATCGAGCTGCAGGAAGGAAATATGGTGTATCTGAATCGTGCATCAGAGACTGGAGGAAGATGAAGGAAAAACTGCAATCTGCAAAAAAAGTATGACAGCTTTTAGGGGTAAAAGTGCAAAATACCCTGAACTAGAAAAGCGACTGGCTTCATACATCTTTGATTGACGACAGTATGCGTATGCAGTGTCAACAGAAATGTGCCAAGTGAAAGCAAGAGAAATAGCAAGAGAATTAGGTGTTGCTCTGGCAGACTTTAAGGCGAGTAGAGGATGGTTACAACCATTTTTTATCAGAAACAGACTATCAATTAGGAGAAGGACGACGATTTCCCAGTGCTTACCTGATGCACATGAAGATAATCTGGAGAGCTTTCAGAGGTAAGTAATTCAGCTGAGGAAAAAACATTGCTACTTATTGGAACAAATTGGAAATGCAGACCAAACACCAGTGTACTTCGAGATGCTGTCAGTAACAACTGTGAATGAAATTGGCCAGAAGTCTGTGCATGTACAAAGTGGTGGTTATGAAAAACAGCGTTGTACAGTGATGTTGACAGTATTGACAGATGGGAAAAAACTCCCACCTTATGTTATTTTTAAATGAAAAACTCTACTCAAGAAAGTGATTATTTCCAGCCGGAATAATAGTTAGGGCACAAGAAAATGGTTGGATGGACAGTTACATGGTCTTAGATTGGATTAATTGTGTGTGGGAATCCTGTCCTGGTGCCTTACTACGGCTGCAGAGAATGTTAGTACTCGACAGTTTTCGCTGGCATCTTAAAGAACCTGTAAAACAAAGGCTGCAAGAGGGAAAGACTGACCAGGTGACAATTCCAGGTGGCATGACGCAGCCATTAGATGTTTGTATAAATAGACCATTCAAAGCGAACATGAAGAACCTGTACACAGAGTGGATGGCAAGCACTATACATGAAGAAACTCCCACGGGAAAAATAAAAAAAAACAGACTTGATACAGATTTGTCAATGGATTTTGGCATCATGGAAGATGATTCCAGAAGATTTAGTTGTAAAAAGCTTTAAGAAATGTTGCATTTCAAATGACATGGACGGCAACAAAGACAGTGAGGTGTGGGACAGTGAAAGTGAGGACCTGATTTTCTCAGATCTTAGTAGCAGTGACGAAAACTAAAAATGAGAACTATTATGATATAAATATTCATTAGTGATTCACGATCCTATTTCCACGAATGTGTTTTTCTTTAGTTTTATAAAAATAATAACTGCTATTACATTGCGTTTAGTTTTTACGTGTGTTTCCAAGACGTTCCCGTGTTGTAAAATCATCCCAGCCCACAGCTACTGCGCAGAAAGCAGACGAGTCCACCACTATCATGTATCTATCAGGCATGGTCGGCGTTCTGCTTTTATTTGTTGATTTGTTGACGGATTTCCGTAATCGAATGATCACGGGTTGAAATTGTGTATAGTTCTGCAATTATTTTAGTTGAATATTTCATTTCTAAGAGATGCCATTTTTATAGTTGAATGATGTGATTGAATACAACTGTGATTACTGAGTGATGCTAGGAGAAAAAGATGCACAATAAAACGGGCTGTGCATCGTGACGATATTAAAATGTAACGCAATAAATTCATGAGAAAGATGTACATCAACACTTAACTTAGGCACAGAATTTCTATTAAAGAACGTGCATTCATGTTATGACAAAATGATGCAGGCTCAAGGACAAAAAATTGATTTTTTCATAAAAATAATTTTTTTCCTCGCGAACCTGCCTAAAAATGGGGGTGCGCGGGATACACAAGGGCGCGGCTTGCACAAGTAAATACGGTAAGTAAAACCAATTCATTGAGAAATTGTGAAGTCTGCCACAGCGACAATATAAGTAGTTAATAAGCTTATCCATTTATTTTTAGATCACCTTTCCCTATGTAAATAATTATGAAACATAGTTGCCGGTAACAAAAAAGTTTTCACTATTTCCTACCACGTAAGTACCTCAATAACAATTTGATGTGTGATTATTAATAGCACCATGAATTTCAACTCGTACCTGGATAATTAAGGAGTATTAAATGAGGATTATGATTTGCCCTAAACAATGAATGCTTCCAATATAAGGTGGTCATGAGGGAGGGTGTAGTTGAATACCTCATTTGATATAATAATGATGACGGATGTGAAATACCATCAAGAGGGAAAGTGACCTCTTCCTGGGAAGGTGAAGAAAAAAACAACACCCGACTGCAAATGAATGACTTCAGGAAATGGCTCTCATGGAAATATGCAGTGTAACTTACAAATGCTCCAAAATGATTACATATTCAAGACTGAAGAGCTGCCAAGGTGAAGTTACTCTCCTCAATAAGTGATTTTCCAGCAAATTTCCACAGCCTCCCAGTTTTGGCAGGACAAGACACCTGTTCACCATTTTTCATCCCCCATATCTTTCCATTCCTCTCATTTCCCCCATTCCTCTCAGTAAATAGATCAGAGGAGATATGTTGTGGGTAGTGAAAGCATCTACCAACGATGCTAAAACACAGAAACCCAGGCCATGTACTTTTTACTTCCTCAGTTTGTATAGGTTTCCACTCTCAAATAAATTTAGGGAGACATACAACAGATCACTAACTCCCCTTTCACCAATTTTTTTTCTTAAGACAGTGATCTAAAACTACATAAATAACCATGCTAATCCATAGTAACAAGCTATGTTAATTCACTAACAATGATAGGGTGACATCAACAACACAAAAATTCATATTTGCAGATTTTGCACATTATTACAGGTAATATAATGGCCAAATTAGGTTTAGAAGGAAGAATGTTTACTAATCTTTCTTAGCCCTAGACCCTCATTTCTTTACAAAATGTCATCTCTCAGCTACCTCAGGAATACATCCAACCCCTCTCCAACCCATGCATGACTTGAAGAGTAGTTATTTCTATCCCAAATCATGAGCTAGTGCCACAACCAAGCGCAGGTATTCCAATGATTGGGTATGCCAATTAATGCACAATAACTCCAAGGAGCCTTTCACTTTTGGTCCAGGCTCTTGCACTCAGAAGTATTCAGAATTGATCACTAGGCCCAATCTTCACAAAAATGCTACCATATTTTATCAATGAGGAGGTAAAAAGAACACTCAATCATTTCATTAGAAGGAAGGATACTGAGCAAGCAGGGTAAGGGAAGAAATAGAATAGGTTTTCTGGATGGAATGAAGAGGAGTAGGACAAATGCAGGGATGAAGAAAGAAATATTTCCACCCTCAAGCTCATAGTGATCAAAATCAAATGAATTGTTACTGACAGCCATTTAAACCTACCCTAACCAGCAGATCACCTGACAGTGATACAAAGAAATGAAATAAGAGATATCTTCCATGAGGTACATGAGGGAATGCTTGACACTATCTTTCCTCAATGCCTATGTGCAATATTCTACCAAAGAAAAATAGGAATAAAATTTTTCTTAAATGACTAAACCTTTATTCAATAGCTTTTAGAATGTCTTTTCTTTCACATTCAAAAAAGAAGGAATAATACCTGTGCTGTATTCAACTTCAACCACTATGAGTTTGATTGCAGAATTTGCATATTTAGGAAATGCAAAGGAAATTACTACCACATAACTAGCAAACAGGCAGTAGCTATGAAAAACATGGGACTCGGGCTAAACCAAGGTCACATAGCATTCACAAAAAAAACAAACTTTCAGGATAATTTAATAACTCCCTCTCTAATGGTTACAACCTTTGTCACATGAAGCTACAGCCCCATATATTCCACCTTCCTTCCTCAAATGCTGAAACAAATCATTTATATCAGGAATGAAGATACCAAGCAAATCCAGCAATAGATGACAGATGGGACAGTTCAGACACTTAATTTTGCATGTCTCTTCATGTACTCCAGATCATTAAAATACACATTGGATAATTTGGTGAAAAAATTCTGAGTTAAGTACAATGTTTCACTGCACTTAAATAAAGTGTTAATAATTCCTGAAGATAATGGTAATGGTTGAGCCAGAACTTTGTTTGCCCACTATTTTACAAATTATTTGAGTATTTGGCTTACCACTGAAAAGTTTTCCTTTTCTGCATCAGACTTCTTCCCTTTCTTCGTCTTCTTCTTGCCATCTCCAGAGTCTTTTTTGACCTTACGAGTCCCCGCCTTCTTTGGAGCTTCTGCATCTTGAGCCGAATCAGTTATTTCCACCTTCTGTTCCTCCTTCTTTACCTTGATAATGCAAAAACTCCATTAAATTTCAAGAAATGTGCATTGAAATCGGTAAGATGGATAATAACATACATATTTAAGTTTAAGGCACATATACGGGCTGCCACCTAAAATTCTCAAATTCCATAATCATTAGCTGATTACAATATGTTCCACTGGAATGAAAAATTTTAAGTACTTTTCCCAGTACATAAGAACAATTTTTTCATAGAATTGCATATCATCATGTATCATTCTATCAACACATGGAGGCCTGTACAGGTCAATTTGACCCTATGGGACTTTCAAAGTGTCACTACGTTTATAAATAGGGGAATAATGGTAAAATACACCGTGACTTTTCATGAAATGACATTATTTAGATTTGGGTAAAATATTTTCTTTATACCATATCATTTTCAGTCCGATTTTTAAATATTACAGTGAAGGCCCCCCCAGGCCATTTTGACCCGAAGAGTTATAAGCCTTAGTTTCACCCACCAGTTTTATAATTGATTGTGTTCCTACATTGTTTTACGCTTGTTACATTCTTAAGTATTCAGATGCTGATGTATGTCACGTGTGCACAAGTGTATATAGGGAGGTGGGAAGGAGGGGGTTGTAAAACGGATGAATCAGGAGAGGGAAAGGGAAAGGAGAGAAGGGTGGACAGTCATTGGTGCCTGAGGGTTGGAAAATTCGGGTGAAGGAGTTGGAGGTGGGGGACGAATTGCATATACACAAGAAGGTTGGAAATAAAAGAACATCATTATCTGCACCCCCTATGATGGTTGGAGGCATGCTGGCGCTAATCCCTGGTATCCTGGGGTGGATGCCGAAGAGCAAGTGCTGAGAGAACGTCTCGGGGTCGTGATGAGTCCTCAGGAAACCTCGTTTGGTCTCCCACGGTCACTGCTCATGGTGAAAAAGAGAGACAGCAGAGTTCACTAGAGACAGCGGATTCCCCTACTCAAGCTTTCTCTGACCTCCCTCAACGGCCGACACCACAGGACATCGATGGCAAGGCTTTCTCGGCCGAGCAACCACCAGAGAGATCAGTGACCTCGGAAGATGAGCCAGGGGTTTCTGGAGGACTTATCACGACTCCATGGTGTTCTCCCAAAGCTTGCTCTTCAGCATCCACCCCAAGGATAGCAGGTATTAGTGCCATCACGCCTCCGACCATCGTTAGGGGATGCAGATAATGATGTTCTTTTATTTTTAACATTTTTGTGTATGTGCAATTCATCCCCCACCTCCAACTCCTTCATTGGTATTTTCCAACCCCCAGGCACCGATGACTGTCCCCACCCTTCTCTCCTTTCCCTTCCCCCCCCCCCTTCATCCGTCTTACCACCTCCTCCTTCCCACCTCCCTACAGGTATAAACTTGTGCATACCTGACATTTGTACCTGATGACACCTGATATTGGAGAGGGAAACATTGCCACCATGAAAAGATGCAGTGCTATATCATCAAGAAAGATTTTGAACATACTGCAAGAAATTTCAGAAAATGAATCGGATGTCAGTGTCAGTGAGATACTCTGAATTGAGTGGTTGTGATCAGGATTTTCTACCTCGTGATATACAAGGAGAGAATGATTCCTATACTGAAGAAGACTTTACGGATGATCAACCTGAGGCGGTAAAAGATGGGTATTGTATTTTCTGTGTCACAAGAGACTGATCGAAATAAAATATTGTAAATATTGTGGGCACTCATCAATGCCAGTAGTATGATTTTTGTGTCATAATATAATCTTTGCTGTATTTTATTTGACTTAAAGCTAAGAGAGGGCGATATAGAAGATCTACAGCTGCCACATACCTTGGGCATGCAGCAAACCAAAGTCGGCCGTGTAGCGGTTGACAAAGTGGGACCTGTGGGCAGGGAGTAAGTGGACCAATGAAGTTCGAGTCTGAGGATACTGATGAAGATTTATCAACTGTGGTTGAAGGTTCTGTTTGTGCGGGTGGACATCAAAAAGGTGGGGAAAAAAATACAGGGTTGCACAATTTGGCTCTCCCTAAGGTGGGTGTGACTGTTATAAAAAGAAATGGAACGGTCAAATGGGTGTTGACTGAAATTGGAGTAGAAGCTTCCGGGTGGAGGATGGATGGACAATTATTTCCTTGCAAATGCAGATGTCCATTCATTCAATAAAGCCAAAGAAACCTGACAAATTTGGAATAAAATTCTGATTTCTATCTGACGGTAATAGTAAATACATGTGTAACGCAATGACCTATCTTGGGAAAGATTCCTTTGTCCTCATGGCGAGAGAGTGTAATCATGAAGCTTATGGAGCCTTATCTCAATAATGGCAGGACCCTAATGACAGACAATTATTCTACGTCAACCTCTCTTGCAAGCAAATTGAAAGCAAAACGTACTAGTATAGTGGGAAAAATGAATCATGCTCATAAAGACGTTCCAGCAGTTAATAAAAGTTCAGATGCTCCTATGTATTCCACTGCCGTTCTGAAGTCTGATGACTTGATGCTTACTGCATGTCAGTGCAGGAAGAAAAAGAATGTACTGGTACTGAGTTCAATGCACTCCTATTTTTATATTTCCGCAAGACAAAAAAAAACTTCCAGATACAATGCTATTTTACAATGCTACAAAAGGAGGCGTTGACTGTTTAGATCAAATCGCGTAAGTACTTTGTGCAGGCTTGAACACGCCGCTAGCCAGTATCAGCATTATACAATTTGCTGGATCTCTCAGCCATAGACGCAAGTTACCATGAAATTACAGGGAAAGAAATACCTCGGCAAACATTTCTGATAAAATTAGCCTCTGAACTATGCGAGGATTACAAACAGTCAAGGGTATCGCGCAATATTGTGGATTAAATCCCTCTCATGAAAAAAGAAGAAAGTGTCTTATATGTAAATGAAAAGGAAATAAAGACACGACAATAGATTCATGCTACAGGTGCAAGAGGTCGGTACATCGTAAATATACTGCATCGTTGTCAAAGATATGCATTGAATGTGACATCAATTATTCTAATGCTATTGAGTAAAATGTTCTATAAAATGTTGAATAAAATCTCCAATAAAATGTTGAAAAATTATAATTGATTTATATTATTGTTATTATCAGTGTTATCACTTCTATTGATAACGTTTAACCATAAAATGGAAAGTAGAACTCCAAAAACGACAAAGGATATACTTTGGGTCAAAATGACCTGTGTGGGCTTTCTAGGATGTAAAAAACTCCGTGCCTCTGCGTGTTAAAATGGAGGAATAACCATGTCAGCATGAAATTCTGAATACTTAAACCTTCTTTTGAACCTAGTTACCACCCAAATACTTAACACCATGATTCATGAAAACAACATCAACCACTTCAGCCGTCTGGCCTCCACCGCATCCTCCCCATTGGGATACACTGTTCAAATAACCCAAATTCATATGACTCGTCTATTTCCCAAAAGCTACTTTTTACATCAATTCTATGGATCTTCTTGTAGGAAAGAAATAAATGAAAGTATGCAGAGAGATTCACTCAGCTCCAGATAACAGAGATGGGCGGGAGGGGGGACTGAAATGACTTCAACCACCCCAGGAACACGTATTTGATACCTGGTAGGTAGAGCAAGAAAATCATGGCATTACTGTAGGGACTGAAAGGGGATACTGCAACCTGAATTCAAACCATCAGGGAGAAACATACACTCAAACTCTGGGTGTATATCTTTATGCGATATCAAACTAAACATAATTGCTCATTGAAGTCAGGGATAAAGTCTCTCTGCTTGGATTGCATGTACAGTCAACTCACATGAATATGTTGCCTTCAAATAAGTAGTAATGCATAAATACAGTAAATCCTCGGTATGCCTCATTTCGATTTACGTCTGATTCTTCCGTTACGTCCACACTGAAAGGGCAGTCGGAAATTTTTTCCCTGTTTAATGCTAATAAAATACACCGCATGTGCATATGCTTGAGTTTTTTTATAATTGAGACATAATCATCCTATCTGAAATAGCTATATCTTTCTGGATGAAGGCAAAGAAAGGTATTTTGAAATTAACACTGATTTATATTGGGATTAAAGTGGTCACGAATATCTGGATCTATTTTACATCATTTTGATATACATCACTCTTCTTCAACATGCATCTCCAATGTAAATCGAGGACTTACTGTATGCATACTAAGTGTAGCAGCAATGACAACAATGCAAAAGATGAGAGTACAATTTGAGAACTTACATCAATACATACTTTAAAATATCATTTTACAATTTTTCTTAAAGGCAAAACAGCACACACCATCAGATTACTTCAAATATACTTTTTTAAATTTATTGGAACTTATTTTTGATTTAGAAGATAATTCGATTAAAACATAACATAGATGGAAAACTTCCAGGACTTTAACAAAAGGTACTTCGAGTTAAATAATAAAAGAGATATGTACTGAGAAGTATTTCTCACTAAGACAAAGTTTGTACCTACAGATTTTCATTCATTGAGGCTCCTTCTAATGAAAAAAGAATTATTCAAGAAAATATTCTATAGAGAATCTCCACCCATCAACAGAAGGACATAAAAACGAACAACATGGGAGTCATGGTGATATTCATAAATAGCCAATAACTAGCAGTTTAAAGACATAATCGTAGCCAGCAAATACTGGTTCATGCAAAGGTTATGGAGGACTAATGTTTGATTGTCAAAATTACACATGAAATTAATTCTCAAAAATACAACATGTAATGCTGATATTAAAGACAAAATGAGATAAACCAAGAAAAATGCTTTAGGTCTTTCTTTGACCTTAAAGCATTTGCTTGAAGTTAATCTTAAAGCATTAGCAAAATCAAACATCACAACATAAAACATGGAAAAGAGCTGAACATTTCACTCTACAGAGAGAAACCAAAATGACTTGCTGTACAACAGAAATTGATTCTTAAGTTGAAGTAAACTGAGACTACAGCATTTATTTCTCCATCAAGCTATTTAATTAAAAACTTGCCATGTCTCTAATATTGCCATCTACTTTTTAAGGTCATTTCACATATAAGTTCTACTCACAATTTAGTTGACAGCTCAATATCTACTATCAATGTTAACAAGAAGCATATTTTCTGAAAAGATTACACAAAAATATTTATAAAAAAACTCATCACACCATGAGTTGCGCATCAAAATTTTGCAGAAATCATAAATGATGACTTATGCAACTAAGTCTAATGAGTTAGTGAGACAGTATATATTCAAAATTATCCACCAACTGCTTCAGCTAAGATTCATTTCATAAAATTTACTTCAGCTCCTACAGCAGCACACATTAATTACAAAGCATTTTCAATTCCATGGGGTATATTATACACTTAAAGGCTATTACGCACTAAATTATCATTCATTTAAAGGCCATTTTTATCACAGCATATAGAAATTGAACATTTAAATGAGATTGATTACATTTTAGAAGTAGGCAATTGTCAAAACACAATCACTCTTTCTGGCATAAAATCAATAGAGTATTCTTAATGGTTTCCCATTCTCATCCCTATGTGTTCCCATCACATAAAATCAATCACAAGGAGCAAATCTTGCCTCAGGCAATGGCCTAATGCCAGTTTTAGGAAAAAAAGTGCCAATAACTCCAGCCAGTATTAGGAAAACCTATCATCTAACACTGGTGACTTATTGATACCCTAAGGACTCATCAGATACCAGACCGTACAATGGTACACATACCTGCAGAGTAATAGATACCTATAGAGTGGCACAATTACTGTCATATACAATAAGCAAGTAATTACAACAAGGCCATACCCAGTCAAATGATGGGTTCATTATGTCATTTAATACTTCACATCTTTATGAGAGAAGAAAAAATTATTCACAGACATTATTAACATCATGTGAATTCAAAGTATTCCAAAATGCTCAACCATATTTTCATCAGTCTCTATAAATGAATAAATTAAAAAAAACAAACTTGCATCCATCCTAATGTTGGAGTCAGGGAAGTTGTATATGAATTAAAAAAGAATTCCACAAGGGGAGTTACTGGTTTCAATCTCATTTAAATGTAACAATTTTCTCTACAGTTAATAAATTAGAAGTTGCCACATGTTTGCACGCAGAGATCTGAGGTGGGATCAAGGTTACTTCTCCCACATCATTCGCACCATTATCCAAGCTACAAACCTCTCTAGAAGGGCAATACTCATTTTTAATGTTCTAAGAACCCATTATCTGTCAATTAAAACAAGCAATTTCAAGCACCTCACAAAATTTTAAGAATGATGATAAACCTTTCACTACCATGGGCACCCATGAAAAATAATACATGGGCACCCATGAAAAATAATACATGAGCACAAGCATCATAGGGAACCATGAGTGCATCCCTGGTGTAGATCTTGCTGAGAATTAGTCCTGAATGCTTTCAACAATTCATTCTGCATTTTCAACAACAACATTCTGCATTTTTTACAACATCATTATCATGCCTTATTTAATTAAAACGTATCTAAGTGGAAATTTGCATTTCTTTCATTCTTTATCTATGCCTTTGTTGACCGACAAAACAATAAATAAATATTCTGCTTACAAGCTGATTACGGAATGTTTTACCAGCGCATACCGTTCTATTTATAAATATTGATACTTCCTTACTCATGGTTCTATTCATTGTCTTTTGTAAGTCCCGAATTGTCCTTAAATTTGTTCCGAAACTGCGCCAACTTCTACATCTTCAATGAAAGTTCCCCATTATTTCTACTCCTATAATATGAAGATTACCGTTACCTCCGTGCAAACACATGGCATCAACATTCGGGTTAGTTATCTCTACAGCCCACGAAGTGGGCAAGCACACTCACGACAGCATTCCAGTCAACGAGCGAGGGACGGGACGCGGGCACACCACACTCAGACGACATCACATCCACATGCTGGGGCTGCCGAGGCGGGCTATCAGCCTCCGCCGCCGCCGTGAAAGTGCTCGGGATCACCACTCTGCCAATGGGCATGTCCTCCGCCGCAGAAGGGGACCGCGCGTCGGGCGTCGAAGTCTCCGGTGCGAGAGACTCCGACTGCTCGACAGGCGTTAAACTCTCCCTCGCCTCGCCCTCCCCGAAAGACCTTTCCCCGACCACCTCGGCCTCGCCGCTCGTCTCCGCCAATACAGAATCGGCGCATCCCTCCTCCACCACACCCTCCGGCTCCTCCTCTACCTCCCGCTGCACCTCCACCGGTTCCACTACCTCCTCTTTCTGCACGACCTCCTCTACGAAACGCTCGGCCTCCCTCTCCTCGCCCACGAATTCCACCTGCTCCCCCACGAACCCCTCCTCATCGTCGTCGTCCTCCACCACCGTCCCCTCAAACATGTTCATCGCCCTGGCCGCCTCCGAAGAAGACTCCGGAGACGCCTCCTCGTCCTCCTCCACAGCCACGCCCTCCACCCTCACACCGCCCACGCATTCCCAGCCGTCGTCGTCCGGGCTGGAGGCGGCACCGCCCAGCGGACTGGCTGGCAACTCTTCCAGAGGACTCTCCAGGCCCAGCGGACTGGCCGGTGCCTCCTCCAGGGGGCTTCCCAGGTCCAGGGAGCCGGGCCGAGCCTCTTCTAGTGGGCTCCCCACTTCCAAGGGGCTGGAGGGCGCCTCTTCCAATGGACTCCCAAGATCCAATGGGCTGGGCGGTGCCTCTTCCAGTGGGCTGCCCAGTTCCAGGGGGCTCGACGGGACCTCCTCCAGCGGGCTACCCAGGTCTTGTGGGCTCTGCACCTCTTGGCTGTCCTTACCCTGAGAGGTGTCGGCCGCCGACGCGTCGTCCTCGGGCGTGGAGGGCGGCGGTGTATCGACGCGGATTTCGGGGATGTTGACGACGCCGAAAGCCTTCTCCTCCGTGGGCGGTGTCAGCATCTCGAAGGCGGAGTCATCGGTGACGGTGGTGGAGAAGTCGACGAGGGACACGTCGGCGGGGCCGATAAACGGCACTCTACGGTCACCGCCCCCGCCTACGGCGCCCCCCAGCACTTCCCCGACCACCTCAGCCACCACGTCCTCCACCTCCACCTCGGCCGCTGCCCACGGCGCCCGCCCCGACGGCGCAACCTCCTCCTCCGGGGTCATTACGTCCTCTGGGAACTCTGCGGCGACGCCGCAAAACGGGTCCATGGCCCCCAGGGGTGACGGCGGCTCAGCGAAGTCGAGGAGGAGGTCCGTCGGAGGGGACGCCGGGCTCCCCAACACACCCGCCACCGCCAGAGGCTCAGTGGACTGTTCCTGCTTTTGTTCCTCTATATGCTCCTGCTTTTGCTCCTGTTCTCGTTCCCGCTCCTCCTCCTCGGTCGTCGCGGAACTTATTCTAAGCGCTAACTCTGATTCTATGAGTTCCTGGAGGGATGCGCCTTCTTCCGTGGCGGGGAGTTTGAAATTCAGTAAATCTGGAGCGGCGGGCCCTTCCCCCCCGCCCCCACCACTACTCCCCTCTATGCCGTTTTCGGTCGTGTTAGTGTCGGACGTCACACTGTTAATGAATCCATTGTTAGAAGTTGTTTCGGCCGTACTTACGCCCTTCTTGGCTACGTCGGCCATCTTGGTATCTGTAATTGAAAAGAGAATACAGGGTATCAGAAAATATTTTTCATTTCTATATTCTTATCGTCTTTAAAACCCAAGAGTAAATTTTCCTTGGCGGGGCCAGTGGCGTATATCTCAAGTATTGAAATATTTACACGCCGCAAGTACCTAAGGAATGAACCTCGGAAGAAATTTCAAGAGATCACTGATGACCTTTTAGGATGAGAGATATTCCATTTTACCAGTTGAAAAAGGATTTTGAATGCTACAAATGGTGACCCACACAGAAAGATAAGGCGAGATAACGTAAACAACCAATGCAATGCAGCCCAAGATGAAGGCATTGCATCCAATTAAATAATTATATTGATAAATTAATTTGAAACAGATATGGACTGAGAAAATTAAAGATAAAGCAGCCCCTTAATAGGAAACGAATAACAAAACGAGAAAGCGCAGTATGGACAGCCTTCGGCATTTAACTAGAAAGGTTAGACCAGTCCAGTCGGCATGGCTGTTGGGGGCGACTCGACTTCTCCTCTTGTTGTGTGTATCGCCATAACCTCAACGACCTTCAAGAAAGGAGTCCTCAGAGGAGATCCGCTGTCCCCGATCACCACCTGGGGATCCTCATTGAACAAGTCTACTTTGGGTAGACACGCGGAGCAGTAGAAGTGGGAATTAAGGTGGTAGGATCTATTATCGTTCATGTACAGATTTGCCGGAAACTTAGCATACGTGCACTTTTAATTGAAGGGTATCGATGAAAAGGAAAGAAAATGAATGCTACCTTTCCGGCTTCTTGGCAATCTAATGCTATTTTCACACGTACCCTTATAGCACTTGAAAATACATTTCGAAATAATTCGATTACATACGTGCAGATTTTCCCCTTAACGCGAAACAATACGTTTCATATTTTTATAACGGTGGCGAATAAACATAGTACCCTGCCGAGTAAAACAACACGTATTTTCATACGATTTTTGCTGAAATTTCGAAAAGTCATAGCAAAACTTTAATTAAGGCGAAACTTTTAGAATATAAACTTCGCAATATTGATATACCGACAAGCATGATGATTTCCACCGAATAAGCAGATGTGCTTAAATTATTTCCGGTCCTATAAATTCACGCTACTTTCCTAAAAAGCAATTCAATGTGCACTCAATGCTTCTCAAAGTTCACTCGGCCTTCCGTCCGGGGGTGAGTGGGTCCATGACGGCCGACGTTTCGATACTCGACTCGAGCATAGTCCTCAGGGCAGAGTTGAATCCACCTCCGCTAGAAACCCTAGTGCTTTTTTGGACTTGCGGCGAAGGAAATACCAACCTTCAATTACGATTTCGTAAAAGAAATTCAGCAAAAAAAATAGTCACAAGTGCAAAGAATTATTTGTTTTTGTTTTTTTTCTCTGGTCACAGATTTTTTTTCAACATTTTTTCTCTGGCCACAAATATCACATAATGTAGATAATTCCAGATGTAACACAGCAACCGAGTAAAGATAGTTATAGCAAGATTATTCCCAAGCCATAGTAATCGAATTAGAAATTTTTATTTCAGCAGTTTCAAGAAGCACAAAGGAAAGATATAGCTAAATTCTCAGTAATGGCATAAATTCATCGAAATAAGCCAATGACTTGACTCATATTTTCTCGCCGTACCGTGCAAATGCCTTCACAGGAGATTTTTGAGCGATTCTATAAAAACTTCTGCCACGAGTTTTGGTTTATTTATTATAATAGTCTAGAAAACATTCAAGATACGCAGAGTTAGATTTCTGATGCGATGAAGGCGTCAGAAAACACGTATTTTTTAAATGGAGTCTCTCTGGAGTGCGCACACGCGGGCTGTATCCCATGGAAAACAGCCTCTGCTATTTTGCAAATATTGGGGAAAGTAAGTAGCTGATATCTTTGAAGGGTGAGATGCTTCTCTTCAAAATGGGACCAAATTTATTGAACCGGAGGTGAAGCGATGCGTCGCAAAAACCACCTTTGCTAGGGGATAGCATTCTTCACGACTTCAGAGACACCCAAGCTCAGCCATAAGTGTCCTGGAAGCAAGAGGGGCAGGGCGTCCGCGACAAGTGTGCTCAGCCGTACTGTTCCGCCGGAAACGAAGGGAGGAGGGGGTGAAGAGGGAGCGGTAAAAAAACACTAGGAGCGGCGAGAAGAAGAAAAAACAAAACACAGCCAATGAGCGGGAGAGAGGAAGAGGAAGAAGAGCTACGGCGAGCAGGTGCCGGGTGCGAATGACGTCACCCACGGGGATGGGGGAGTCGCCACCCTGGTCTCTCCTGCTTTCGCGGTGGGGTGGGGAAGAGCGGTGTTTGGGGGAGGGGAAGGAGGAGGGGGTGGAGAGAGCGAAATGCATGTCAACGGCACAGTCTTGGGCCTCCTAACCATCGAGGTTATGGCAGAGAGGGCGTGATGTGATCAAACAGTAACCTTGACAGCCGAATTAATATTGTTCCTTCTTGTTCTTCCCTCTCTTGCCATTTTGGATAACACGGACGAGTGGACGCATCACAGCGGACCCATTACAGCAGGAATAACTACCCTTCTAGATAAACCATAGGAAAACAAAAGTAATGAGAGTCTCCAGGACAAAGAAAGCAAACCTTGTGATTAAAGTTGGAGGACACAAACTAGAGCAAGTAGAACAGTTCAATTACTTAGGTGGCACGCTAGAAGAAAACGGGCATAGTAGCAAAGACATACGGAAGAGAATAGCGCTAGCTAGGGAAGCATTTAGTAATCGAAGAGAGATGATGACGGGGACAATAGGTAAGGAAGTAAAGAAGGGTGAAGGGCTTGATATGAAGCGTAGCGTTGTATGGTAGAGAAACGTGGACCCTGAGAAAGGAGGACGAGAATAGGCAGCAGGCACTTGAGATGTGGGTGTGGAGAAGGATGGAGAAGGTTAGGACGACGGAAAGAAGACTAACGAGGAAGTGCTTGAGATGGTGGGCAAGGAAAGGAAACTTGAATGAAATCCGGGATAGGCAGGGTAGATGGCTGAAGGAGGTAATAAAGGGTGATGGGAGGCTGAAGAGTGTGATAGAAGGAAGGATGTTGGGCAAGCGGGAAAGAAAGGGAATAAGCTTTAATGGACGGGATGAAGAAGGGTAGATCTTATGCAGAGGCGAAAAGACCGGGAGAAAATTCTCTGACATTCAAGAAAACCTATCTTTTTCCGGTAGAATACATAATAATAATAATGATAACTACCATTCTGTCGACAACTAAAGGCGAGCAACTCTTGAAACAAACTAGTTAGTGGGAGGTATTGATCCTACTAGATTTTTACTGTTTTTTTTGCTAGGAATAGGGAATAGTATTGATTCAAATAAGAATCAGAGATGAATAAGAGTTCGGAGAAGATGAGCAACATACGTGAAAGGCCATTCCGATATGAAGCCTGCAGCATAAATAATCCACATACTAGGCGTGTATTACGGATGAGAGCTTGATATGGAGTATATGCGGACTCGGAGGGTCGGACGACGACGACGACGAGAATAGATGGCAAGCTTTCGAGATGTGAGCGTGAAGGAGGACGGAGAAGGGATGGACGGGAAGGAAGACAAACGTGGAATGGTGGGTGAGGAAGGGACTTCCAGAACAGACCAAGATGGAGGAGACCAAGTAGGTGGCTGGAAGGGGTGACGAGAGGCAATGGTTCGCTTAATTCCGTGACCGAGGGAAGGATTTTGGGCAAGCGGGGAGGGGGATGAAAGAGAACGGGCTTTAGGGACGGGACAGAGAATGGGCACAGTATATCCCGAGATTGTGAAAGAAGTAACAGGAATAAAAGGCTCTTCCTTAAAGTCCTACATAAGGCTCTTCTTAAAATCCTAGTGTGCGGAGGAGAAAAGCTGAAAGCAGAAATTACACTGAGGGGAGAGAAATTACAGCAAGTACATTCTTTCACCTATCTCGGAAGTACCATCACGTGGGACGGAACGAGTACAACGGACATCAAGCGGAGAGTACCCCATGCTGAGAAGGCGTTAATGGAAAAAAGACAACGGCTGTGCTCAAAGAGTATAGGGCTACAAAGCTACAGCTACTATAGCGCGTTCCACATTTAGTTGACAGTACAGGCCTTATGGAGTACAATGTTGCCAAACCTACGCTCCGTCATCCGACATCCTGATGGTTTAGGCCACCACTCATAACACCGCGCCAAAATGTCAAATTTAAAAAGAAATAATGGAGGCCCTCGATTCACGTCATTCCGATATATATTTGATTCTATGTTATGCATCGTAGATAGCGGTTATTAAATTCTAAAATTCAATACCACAGCGCGCAATCATAATTTTTATATGTTTATACTGTAAACATGCATTAATCCCATCATAAAAGACCATTTAAATATATTTTTTCTGAGTAAAGGAGTAAGAATGAACGTAAGAACTGGTAAATAACTAAATTTAAGTGGTCACGAATATCTGGTTCGTTCATTGTTCATTGGATTTTCGTCGCACATCGTCAGCACGCATCTCCGACTCGGGAATCGGGTACGGAAAAAGATTGATAGAAATGGAATTATGAAGAGAAAAGACATACTATTTGTTAGAATATGAATGGAAAATTTTATTAGTTTTAATGGAAATTTTTATTGATGGAAGTATTTATTCAGAGAATGTCCCAGGAATTTGGGAAAATTCAATTCTGAAGTAGGAGAATTCATTGGTTAATCAATTTGGTTAAATCAAGGGATTTGTACATGAGAAACAACTAACCCAAAGGTGAAAAGTAGGGCCTACTCTTACCGTTTCACTATGATTTTTAAACGGAACACTTCATGGGGTAGTGTCTTTGGGGCCTCGAGTAACGAATATTAAAAAATAGTGACAGTCGTTGTTTACAATATTTTGTGGATTATTTTCTAGCACCAGTCGAGGCAATCATTCTCCTCAATCAATCATTCTCCTCAATGAGCTTAATGATCCTGCATATTTTTTGCATGCAACAGCTATTTCTACTTCCTTGACGCGCAGACGAAGACTGAGGAGCATTTCTCATTTCTTTCTTACTCCAAGTCATGTCTGCAAATAGCCTAACATTGATCCATATCTCTTCTTTGAGCGCAAAATCTTTTTTTCACGATAATTTTTAGCTCTCTACAATAATTGTATAGCATTTGTATAAAAATTGTCCCCTTTAATAAGAATGATTCGTTTTCCTCTGCCGTCGCATACGCAGGGCCGCCCAGAGGTAGGGCAAGGGGGGCAGTTTGCCCCAGGTCAGCGCCTTTTGGGCCTTGAAGTCGCTAAAATAAAAAAAGAGCACTCAATATTTACCATATTCTGTGGAGTAATTTCTAATTTCCATTGAGACAATAAGCAGAAAATACACAACACTCCTAAAACCTCGTTTCCCCTTACATTACCACAAACGAACCATCCCCAATCTGGTTGCCGTATTTTCCTCCTTTCGAGGATTCGCGAGTCTACCGGATTCCCTTCTACTTGCGACCCTTCTTATGCCCCCTGCCCATTCCTGCACGTAAGTTGTCCCTAGAGTACCCAGGCCTGAGGTCTGACGTCCAGGTTCTTTTGTACATACATTTTTCTTTAGGCGGGTCCCTCCCACTCCTCGCGCAATGGAGACCACAGGGCCCCACAGACGGAAACCAAAGGGAAGGACACCGCGGGTGACTTGAAACAGAAGCTATCCCTTTCGTCGAAACCCTATCCAGCTCCCAAGCATTTAATGCAGCCTTTTGAAGGGGAAGACGCCAGGCGAAATCCTTGAAAGAACAGTAAATTGCCGCTGCTTTCTACTGCCCTTCTCTGGTATTCCAACGATTAATTTTGGAACAACAACGTCCTGCGTGAACATTTATCGCATATCCTCAATTACCTGTTCGAAATTTGCTTTTTTTATATTTTACCATAACACTTTCAACTAATGCTAGGAGATGAAAAACATCGCCTACAACTAAATGATAGTTTAAGTATACGTAATAATGTTAGCAAAATGATCCACTACCGCCCAAGAATTATTTCCCCCATGTTTTAAGCAAGCTAAGGTATTTAGATTTCCTTCTATTTTTTATATTTAAAATTCTAAGACCGATCAAGTGAGAACCTCTCTGGCAAAGTTTAAGGAAAATAATTTGACGCGATGCCAATACACGCATGCTCTAGGAATTATACTTGAGTTTTTTTAAAGAGCGGTCCTCTTCATGAGTTGAACTTTTTCAATGAACTTATGTGTCGCATATGATGAGTAATGATGATAAACTCTACGCTTTTAAGTCTCCATAAATAATTCTTGTCTAAAGCAGATTGTATAATAGCACTGTAATCAGCCGAAACATAAAAAAGATTAACTATTATCGAAACAAAATGCCTCCATACCTTCTTGTTCATGAGTCCGAGAGATATTCCACTCCCTCCATGTAGCGCGATGTGCTCGGCTGTGGCTGTGGCTCGTCCTCCGTTGAGGGAGATGTCGACTGAGAGGATGAAGACGATGTCAGACGAATAATTAACTCTTCGATGTCATCTTGCAAATTGTCTGCACGCCACATGTCTTCTTCCACTTTCTTCACGTGCTCGACATAGTTTTTCCAATTTTCGGAAGTGATGGCATCGAAGCTTTCTGCGATGAGTTTTTCTACCTCTTTCTTCTTAAAAGTGGTGTTCTTCATCACAACGTAATGTTTTACTTGAGCCCAAACCATTTCTATTGGATTCAGTTCGCAATGATATGGTGGTAGTCTTAGCACTCTACAGCCATAGCTCTTCGCTAGTTCATCTATCTTAAATTTTTCATATTTTTCCCGTACTTGATTCACCACAAATAAAAGATCTCTTTTCAAGCTGTCCTCATCAAAGCTAATTCCTTTGCTTACCAACCACTCTTTAATGGAATTTTTCCTCCAGCTTGTGGTAGGTAAGGATTCCGATTTCCTCGAATGGTATGATGCATTATCTACAACTATAATTGTGCCTTCGGGTATGTTTGAGAGAAGTGAGTGCTCAAACCAGCTCTCATTACACTCGCCATCAACTTCGTCATGCTCATCCATGGTGTTTTTCTTGCATAAAAAACACGTGCTGCTCCCTCTATGAACCCTTTCTCCGTCCCTGCATGTATAATTGCAAAGCGTCCACCTCGGGAGGTGGGGGCCTTCAGCCCGGTTGTAAGTCCAGAAAGAAAAGCCTGACGAGGAGTTTCTATTTTTTTGTCACGCCAAGGCATGTTCACTGTTTGTCCGACATTGATCCAAGTTTCGTCTGTGAAAACAATGACCCTGCGTTCACGACGATATTGTTTTAGCTGCCTTAAATAATTATGTCGCCAACGAATAATATCGTTCCTTTCAATTAAAATGCTTCTTTTTCCCCTGCGTTCGTACACAAAACCTATGTCAACAAGAAGGCGATATAATGTAGTCCTCTTGAAATTTGGAAGATCTTTGTCCATGTTGACTGAGCTTAAAATAGATTTTAAAGTCGGAGGAATATTTTTCATGAAAAATTCATGCACTTTCCTTCGAACTCCAGATCTCACAAAATCGTCGTAAATCAACGCTCTCGAATTCTTGTAAGTCTGTCTAACTTTTTTGGTCTTTGAAGGTGTCACCAATGGACCACGGGACGCTTCCTTTCTCACTCTGTAGATAGTAGACTGTGAGAAACAAGTTGCCTTCGAAGTTTCACGGCAGGCTTCAGTTATACTGAGGGATTTGTTGAAGTATGAGAAGACGTTGAACACCAGCTCTCTTTCACGGCTTCTCAGCTTCCCCCCTTTTCTCCTCCTCTTCGCATCGGACATGGTGATAGGGCACCTTACAGCAGCTATTGATGAAAAATACTCCACAGCTCTGATAAACACAGCAGACTACACACCACTTGTTCACTCAAAAAAATCCTACAAGAAACTGAATGTCCTCGCTAATTCTTTTCCTAGCCCCTTCCGCTGGGGTTGCTTCCCGTGCAGATGTTTTATGGCACCCTATTAACGGAACTTCTGGAAAAACCTAGAGTGCCCTTTTCCTGAAGGGCTTACACCGAAGAGGAATGCCCCTCGTGCGGATTATGGAATAATTTCTTTCATGTTTCCAACGGCAATACTCGTAAAGGCGAAATTTGCGTCTTATTTCAAAGCCGTCAAAAGGTGCATGGGATAGGCTTTGTTAGGATGATGATAGGATGTCATTGTCTTGAAATATAATTATTTATAATACAACGTATGAGTACTCTCCTTCAAAAACATCTAACGAAGGATTACATGCATTTTAGTATGCATTCATATAAATATATAAATCCCGTTTTCCACCGAATAATCTTCCGTCTGCGCTGCGGAAGTTAGCAAGATAGCAAGCAGCGCGCCTCGGCGGTACAGTGGCGCGCTGCTTGTTGTCTTGCGCAGCGCCGGAATAATTTTTCTTAAGATCAAAACGTTATAGCTTTCTTCACAATTGAGATAACTAAATGATTTTTTCACTAAAAACAAATTAATAGTTTTCTTCAAATTTTATACGCAGGATATACGGACCTAAAACTTAAGGAACGTAAGTTAGCAGGCGATTACTTTTTACCTTACAAAAACCAAACTTTTTTGTCCTTAAGATATTTACATCAGTATAACAAAATTTCAGCTCAATTAAATTCTAACTAATGTACATCTTTATTGAAATAAAAAGAATACGGAACGTTTTGCATAAGTTTCAATCCAGTATGAAGAACGGTTTGCCCACACTTGAGTGAAGAAGACAAAGTCAAAAGAGTCGCGTTTGTTGCGTAAATTAATGAAAATATTTTTTGTAACTTTTATTATAAATTTTATGAAAAAACTATTACGACCAGTAAATGTAGCGTGTCTCTTTTCATTGAAAGAGATGATGATAAATTGGATAGTGCAATATTAATTTTTCTGCTGCTGTTGGCAACAGCGCATCTCCAGTCTTATGGGGATTAACATGGGAAACGAATCTCCATAAGAGCCCATACTGTCAACTAAATGTGGAACGCACTTTACAAAGCAAAGAGCTACAGAGTGTGAAAACATTCGCGTGGAGTGTGGTACTCTTGTGGATCGGAATCATGGACCGCTGGAAAAGTTGCCCAGAATAGACTACAAGTCCTTGAAACCTGGTGCTGGAGGAGGATGCTGAGGATAAAATGGACGGACAAAATAAGAAATGATGAAGTGTTCAGAAGAGTTGAAGAGGAAAGGAGCAAATGGAACACCATACAGAAAAGAGGAACCAGATGGATTGGACACACCCTGAGACATAATGGGTTTTCTAAGGAACCTAATTGAAGGTAAAATTGAGGGGAAAGTCCTCAGAGGAAGACCCAAAAATAAGTTCATGGACCAAATAAAGAGAAAAGTGTACACATAGGAAGATATACCAAGTGGTAAGGGAACTAGCATGTGATAGGGAAAGGTTGAAGGGCAGCAGTCAACCAATATTAGGATTGAAGGACCGATGATCAACCACGATAGTAATAAATATGACTCTTGGATGGAAGGAGCTTCTACCATAATGGAAGAACTTATGAGTATAGTTCACTCCTTGATGAAGACAGAATTTCGTTGGATGGAAGATTATCAAAGCAGCTTGTTGGTTTCGAGTATCCTAAACGGAAGATAAAACAAAGCTACAAAGCAAAGAATTTCGTCACGCGAGACGAGAGAGGCACTCCAGTATATTCATCACATTATCGTAAATAAATTTAAGAGCCCGCACTGTCTACTGTGGAACGGGCTATAGATGAGGATGTGAGGTGTTTAGGCACGGGTACACCTACAGTCATCTGGGTTCCGTTGTCCTCTCATCGTCTCGGGGGGTGGGAAGGTTTGAGGAGGGGGGGAAGTGGTAGGGGGCCGGCAGTGGAAGGGGTGAGTACAAGAGGTGTCGGGTTGCAAGGTGAGCGGTGAAAGGGGACGTTGGGGGGGGGGGGGGGCGGAGGAAGAAAGGGGACGTTGGGAGGATGGGGGGGAAGTGCTCGAGCGAGCGGGGGCTGGACGTCTGAGGAGTGGTGCGGAGCGTCTTCCGGCGGGCCGTATGGCGTTCACGGGGAGGCGGACAGCCTCTTCCGCGTCGCATGTGCCGACGGCGGGCAGGCCGGAGCGCGCGCCGCGGCCGCCGGATAACTAGGCCAGCGCGGGCCGCATCTGCCGCCCGCCGTGGCTTCCAGCGTCACTCCCGACGCTTCCGGCCCGAAGACGAGTCGACTGCTCTCCCAACAGTTTCACACATCGAGGTCGAAGGTGTGTTCTCCTCGGCTGACGTGGTCAATGTTCGAAGATGTAACGTGGTCCGTCATATATACATCAACGATGTTAGTTCGCAGGTTTCCGCGGCGTTGATCAAATGATTTCAACATTTCTCGGGTTGCATCCGCGGATGCAACCCGAGAAATGTTGAAATCATACATCAACGATCACAGACTAACGCAAATTTTTTGCAATTTCACGATACTTTTCATCGGTAACACATCGGTAACGAGAAATCAGCATGCATTTACTTCATCCGCATTATTTTTTCGATTATATTTTGTATTTATTTGAATTAGATGTAGATACGTATCATAGATCTACATATCAAGCATACTATGCAATAGTAGATGCGCAGCTAAATTAAGCCACACCGATTAGATCAACTCGGAGCGAGTGACGTTTCCAATTCGCCCAACGAGCGCTTGTGCATTTTAACACTTTTATTTAAGCTGGTTGTAGCGGCAATCAAAAGCCGTGGAGCGCACATTTTGATAACCGTCCAAGTAGGTGTAAATTACGTAGTAATGTATAACAATAATAGAAAAATAATTTATTTAGCCCAAACAGTTGCCCCCAATTACTTGGACTATAATAAAAGGTGAACATAATATACAAAATAGAAATGACACACATTACACCACATTAATAATATAAAAAAGTACAAAATTAAACATATGCATAATATTCCATAAATTAGCCGTCTAAAATATCCTGCCGCGATCTATTTTAAACAGTTTAAAGGTTACAAAAAAAATCAACAACATTGTACAGCTCGTTTGCTGCCGCAACAACTCGAGGAATACTAGTGTTGAAATACATTCTTTTTCGCAAACGGCTGTGCAAATGAGGTCAGCTGCCGTGTTCTACGTACCGGCACCCTGAGGTCAAAAGTCCAATCACCCGTAGTAATATATAAAGGATGAAAGAATTACATTTCTAAACTTTCACCTTTATTAAACCACGGTTATGACTGAAGTTTACGGCACAGAATTCGAAATTTTAGCAAAGATCATGTATCAATACGTGCTTTCTTTACTCTGAATGGTGTTTCATCCTTTTCAGCGGCAATAACAAAAATGTGACGTGTTATTTCGCGTTCACGGGGATATCCGTAATAAGTCATCGAATTATTTCACAATACAGGTCAAGTACCCTTAGGTTACGAAACAGAACAGCATTAAATGACCAAGATGCCAAACTCTGGCCGCAGGAAAAAACCGCCTTCGCACCCCGAAGGTCAGGGTTCCTACCTCAACCAATATTTTTCAGTGAAATCTCGGGCTCTGATTGGGTGTCTCGTGGAGGGCACTCCAAGTACAGCGCTCCGTCCGCTTAAGGGGATGTTCAATTGTCAGACCCGTCGGTGGTTTTCGTTTCTAAGAAGTTGGTTAATGTGGACGTTGGATTTTTCAATGAACGTTCTTCTTCTATTAGTCAAGAGCGATTTCGTATTTGAGGTCCCTCGTAAGACTCCCTGGACTAGAGAAAGCCATACATGGGAGGGAATCGAGGGAGTATTTTGATTTTTTCTGATATACTCGCTTGAAATTAAAATGCCCACTCAATGACTCGATGACGAGAAAGTACAAGAAAGATGCTACTTCGCTCTTGTTAGGCCACACCTCGAATACGCCGCGAGCATTTGAGACCCTGGTCAAATAAATTTTACCAAAAAAATTACAAAATACAAAGGAAAGCAGCACGCTTCGTTAAAAACTGCTACGAACGAACATATAATGTCTCACAACTTTAAGAGAGACTAAGGTGGGAGTCCCTAGAGACTCGGAGGCTGCACGCTAGGCTTAAGTTGCTGGATAAATTCAGAACTGATATTTTTCAGAGCGACACAGAGAATATCATCATGACGCCACACTAAATTTCTACGTCTGACAGATGCGATAAAATGAAAGAGATACTCTGCCGAACAGATAGGTACAGCAACTCTTTCTTTCCGCGAACAATAAGCGACCACAATACACCAATCCTTTAAATACACTCTCATAGAACATGTCACCATTTTACCTCCAAAACTTTTACATCTTTACGCGGCTGGTGAGCTACCACCCCCAGGCACACGTCCAAACGGCGGCTCACGGGGTAGTATGTAGATGATCAACGATGAGCGCTCCTTACTCGTCCTTTAAATTATAGCCTTCGATCTCTGGGGGGGTGTGGGGGGGGGGTCAGATGCACCTTCGCCTCACTGGGGAATAGAAAGGCCTTCCGCTCCCTTGAGCAGCACCTGCCACGGGTGAGCTCACCTCGAGTGATTCTTGTGGACTCGGCGCGAGATGAGGGGTCGTCGGAACACGCAAGCCACGCTTCCCCTCGCCAAAGATTTGACGAAGAGCTTTTGCGCTAGGTTACGGGTATCGGAAGAAAGAGAAAACCAACGCCAGCGCAAAAACTATACGCAGTTTGGATTCCGTTTCAAAATTCTCCAGCGCTTTAAGGTGAACGCGAATACATCAAACTTAAGGCGGTTGGAGAGGTAATCGCGAGTCATTGAGAGAACATTTAACAACTTTTCCAGTCGGAAAACATCCTTGGGTCACGTTGCACTTAAGTTTATCTGTTTATTCGGTAGTATAAAATTTTCACATTAATCATAGTAATCAAATATAACACTTTGTATTTTCCACACTTTTTATTGCAGCTCGACCGGTTTCAACGCTTACACGTCATTTTCAAGAGGGCACAGAGAGAGCAATTTGTCTGACTTATATATGTTTGAGAAGTAGGTGGGGTAAGCATACCGAAGAGGGCAGGAGGTGGGGACTTACGTTTAAGGAGCGAGGTCAGAGTTTTCGAAAAAGATTCTAGGGGGGTTAGGAACCCGCACAGTAAACAAAGGTGAATGCGTCATCGGCACAACCTCGTTAACAATTCTATCCCCATACATATTTTGAAATACCCCAATTTCAAAATTTTCCAAGAAATCCAGGTGAGAACCTTTGTCAATGACATGTAAAATATGAAAATAAACATCAGATGAATGGTCAGAATCCGATAAATGCTTAGCAAACATAAAAAAACAATGTGGTACCTTTGATTATGATGAATTTCCACAAAGTAAACCCGTCCACGATTGATCTAATTAATTATAGTATTTTAATGACATAGGTTTGCGCGCATAAATCTAAATTCAAGCAAAAATTATGCGTAAATACGAAAGCTTTATACTCAGTGGAATCCCGATACTTGTAATAAACCATTTAGATAATATAAAAGGTATTATTTCGCGTTTGGGGGAAAATCTGCACATTCGTCATCGAATGATTAGGAATGTATGGCTATCAGGTGCCATCAGGCTACGCGTTGAAATAGCACGGAATTGTCAAAACACAAATACGGTAGGACGCAATTTTTTCCCCATTTGTCTCCAGATATCACTAATGAGAATACGTGCGCTAATTGTAAGTGCCACGAAAATCTGTACGAAAGGAAGTTACGCACCAAGCACATAAAGACACAATGAGCGATGTCCCATTTCTCCCACAATTCAATGAATTTGGTCTCATTTTTAAGAAAAAATTTTCACATAACCACTGATATCGAAACCTTAGCCACTTCCCACACGAATTCTGCAGATATTTGCCAAAATACACCAGTTAATTTGCACTTGAAGTGGTACGCGTACACACTACAGTGAGACTTTATTTTTTTTAACGGGGGATTTTTAACACTTAGATTGCATCTGAATATGCTAGGATGTTTTCTCGACCTTATTTTAAAATAAATTATTAATATCAGTAAGTTTTACAGAATCACAACAAAACCTAACGTGAAGGCTTTCTTTAATTCGGCGAGAAAAAAATAGTCAATAATCATGCACGCGTATTTGGATACATACTGGGAATTTCATTCATAAGATACAATTTTTTAGCGACAATAACACCAAAATCATTGATTGATGGTACCTAAAGCTGCAAAAGTCAGCGAAATTTAATTCGAATATGGTCTCTTTCGTATGACCAGGGAAAAATCTCGCTCAAATCATTAAAAATTTCGCGGTCCATGTTCGTCAAGCAGTGATGGTTTCGGGATAACCCGCGTCAAGAGGCCAAGCAAGAATTTCAATAGAGACCAGAGACAAAGAATAAGTGAATCATGGCTACCAGAAATTTCCAGAAAGAAGATGGACGTCCAGAAGACTCTCCGCCAACACCCACCCCCTCCCCCTCTTGCACCACCGTGACGATACAAATTGATGCTCAATAAAGGCAATTAGATCATTCGGACCTGATGAGGTCTCCGGCAAAGGAGGAGAAACGTTGGCTTTTTTAAAATCTTGACGCGGGTTATCCCAAAACCATCACTGCTTGACTCGCTCAAACCACTAACCTTTGAAATAGTATATATGTACTACGATAGGGATAGACAGTAATATAGTAGGCTGGATAGGAGACTTCTTATGAACGCGTTCAAAGGGTGGTAGTAGATGGTGTCAGTTCAGGCGAAGTAAAAGTTGCATCGGGTGTTCCCCAGGGAAGCGTGATAGGCCCAATTTTATTTCTTCTCTACGTAAATGACTTGAATACAGTAGTAAAAAATGGCAAGCTCCGTCTTTTAGGCGATGATGCAGTAGTGTATAAGGAAATTAGAAATGAAGAGGACAGTCAGTCTTTAGCTAAGGATTTAGATGCGATTGATGATTGGTGTGATAGTTGGCAGCTAGAATTAAATTTGAAGAAATGCGCATTAATGAAATTTTGGAAATAGAATGGCTTTCCCCGGAATAATTATTGCATCAAAGAAAACAAAATATCTAACTTAGAATCTATTAAATACTTAGGCGTCACCATCACTGAAGACATGTCATGGGGAAACACATCAGGGAAATAACTAGAGTAGCAAACCGTAGATTAGGATTCGTAAAAAGGGTTCTAGGCAAATGCGATGAGAGAATACGAGAAAGAAGCTATTTTACACTTGTCAGGCCTCATTTAGAATATGCCGCTAGTATATGGGATCCGTACGAGGAAGGTTTTATAAAAGAATTAGAGCGTGTGCAAAGGAGATCCGCTAGATTTGTTAAAGGCCGTTATGATAATTGTGTGTTACGAGTTTAATAGAAGAACTAGGATGGGAATTACTATCAGAACGCAGGTTAAAATTTAGGTTAAACCTTTTAAGTAAATTCGAAACCGATTTGATCACAGATGACGTTAGATATATATTAAGAACCCCTGCGTATTATGCTAGGTTTGATCAGATTAACAAGATTAGAGAGATAGATTCTCGCACCGACAGATTTAAAATGTCATTTTTCCCTCGTACTATAAGAGAGAACAATAGGCAGCGTAGCAAAGGGATAGGTAGGTGAAATATAGTTAGAGTACTCTGTAGTGAATGATACATGTAATAACAACCAATAATCCCTTTCTTATTATGTATATACTAACCATCAAGCTTCATGTGACCCTATTATCTAGCATGTCTCCATTAAATATCCTAGTTGCATGTCAATAGTGCATGTTTGGTGATCTTCACCCCTGCCACACACCCTCGTGGTGGCTCGCAGTGTATTACGTAGATGTAGACGTAGGAGTGGCGGTGGTGGCGTCGTAGTGGCTGACGCAAAAAGTGACGCGCAGACTGCCGACTCCACGCGGTTCCCCTCCGTGACGTTCTTGTCGCGCGTATGGATGGGTCCATGATGGTCCCGGGTCGGGACGTCACGTATCCTGGTGGACTCTACGTGCGTCTATATGATATTCGTGGGGAGGGGGAAGGTTTGATTGGGGGGGTGGGGAGTGCGTCGAGAGCCACGGGGGACAGCTGCGGGGCGAGGGGCCGCCTCGTCGTTCCCCTCCCTCGCTGCTGCCCCCGAGAGGGCAACAAATGGATCTGGCGGCGGGGGAGTGGAAGGAGGCAGGGGGGGGGAAAGAGGTAGGTCCTCGCCTCCCCTCCCTCCCTCGGCCGTCTCGCCTTCGTCCGACAGGACGCCTCTTCGGCGCGGAGGACAAGGTGGGGTGGTGCCCTCTTCGCGAGTTTTCAGCGAAGCCTCGAGGGCTCTCTCCGCCACCGCTCTCTTCATTCGACAGTCGAATACGATGACGCGGCAGCGATCATCATTGAGTCACAAGGGCGCACTATTGCTTTTGCTTCGTTCACATAATTCGCGGCGGTTTGAGCGACATTTTTCCCTAATCATCAAAGAGACCAAACTCCAATTTGACTTATTTTTTTAATTTCAGCAACTGAAAGAAGCACGAGGTATATATTTTATACCTTAATGGCGTAAAAACATTATTTAAAACGACTAAAATCCCTGGTAAAAAACTATATATGCATGCGCGAGTCCTAACGTGACTCATTTTTTCACGCCGTACGGAGAAAAACCCTTCATGGAGGAAGTTTTTTTTTAAGATTCTGTGAAAATTTCTGCCGTAATTTATTTATTTTTGAAAATAATTGAGAAAAAATTAAAGGAACCCGCTGATAAACTTATGTCGAGAACTAGGCATAAACAATTCCCATTTTTCTCTCGGGAGTGCATACCCGAACCGTTTCTCGTGTAGGATGGCTGCTATTTGCAGGCAAATATTTCGGTAAGTACAGCGGTAAGTGGCAGATATTTGGAGTCACAGGAGAGCCGAGATATTTTTCTAGAAAACGACACCAAATCCATTGGATTCTATGCGAAATGGTAATTCACTCAATTTACTTCCGCGTGGCTGCTCTTACCATCTTCCATTTCGCACGATTTCGCGATGTAGTGATGCTGGTGAAAAGGTGAAGAGTGAGGAATCGGGAAAATAAAAACAATTGAATGCATTCAGAACCCTCAGATTGACCGACGTCGGCATCGGCCAATGGAAGAAAGTTGCAGAAAGAACACAAGTTGAAGGAGCGGGTGGAATATTAGTTTCTCTAATTCGGCGACTACCGTGAATAAATTATTCCAGGGTTGCATTCTCAGCCGAAACCTCGCAATCACAAAAACGAAGTATAGAGGTCTTAAGACTTGCCTCATTCACATAACACATCGGAATAAAAGGTTTATTATTTGAATTACATCAGTGTCTTGTCCTTAGCATGGACTATCAGGCGTATGGGTCAGTACTTAAATATCATCTCCCGTGTGAAGTACCCTATTTCCTTCATCCCCTCCATTTTACGACTCCTAATACAACCAACTTTCGTTCACCCGCATTTACATGATAGATTTTAACCTGTACTATACCGTAGTAACTAATATTCTATTGTAATAACTACTGCAATTACTTGCAATAACTAATAATCTACTGTAGTAACTAATAAACTATGACCCTCTTTTCTAGCATGTCTACATTATATATCCTACTTACATGGCAATAGTGCATGTTTGGTGATCTTCACCCCCTGCCACACACCCTCGTGGTGGCTCGCAGGGTATTACGTAGATGTAGATGTAGTTGTACATGCAAGTAAACAGCGTCGACACCGATGATTCCATCGCGTTAAAACGTTTACTGAGGTTAACGCCGACTTGATTTCAAGCGGCAAATTCTTCACATACGCCCGAGGTACCAGTTTAAATTGCGAGAGGATTTCACGGGACATGAAAGGAAGTTTCGATGAAACATTTTCAATTTCAATTCAAACAGTGGGGAGAGGGGAATTCCTTACCTTTACGTTTCACTCCTACTAGCTTGCTCATCAATTTTATTCCTCTCTTGCAATCGACATTCTGTAAAGTGCGTTCATAATTTTTCAAAATGTTCCAAATACCATCACCCAGTCACCATTCCATTTAAACGATTAGGCAGTCCGGCTGGGGTGGGAGAGTATTTCGTCAAATGAAAGCCTCAAGCACGCACGCTTCGTACTCAGAAGTCAAGCCACAAAAAAAGTTTGTCCTTCATTAGCATTACCTAATCGAATCAAAGCTTCGATTTATTTTTCGTGATATTCCTTGCGAGCGTAGAAAAATCTCGCTCATGATTCCCCTTACCAGGAGGAGATATCAGCTTCCACGAGTGCGGATGTCGGTCGTTTAAGGAATCGCACGGAGGCACCCTTTCATTCGGGAGCATTCGGAAGGGCTAAGGGTTCACTCGAGGGACCGCATTCCAACGGCGGCGTCACTCACGACCATTTGGGTCGGTGGAAAGGACATGACGCCATCAAACCATTCATTCACAACCGAGATGTCCATCATATTGCTTAAACCATAAGCGCCTCAACACACCTGCCTCAACGCTCACAACCGAGAGAGGGAGTA
Source organism: Ceriagrion tenellum (assembly GCA_963169105.1). Lineage (NCBI taxonomy): Eukaryota > Metazoa > Arthropoda > Insecta > Odonata > Coenagrionidae > Ceriagrion > Ceriagrion tenellum. Next base: position 26,344,459 of record OY720641.1, on the reverse strand, counting down.
GGACAACGCCCTGGGCGCGAGGCGGTCATCGTTTCAGTTGCCAGGACTCGTGCGGCGCAAGGACTCCTCGAGCACCCAACGCACTAGAGGTGGGAATTTCGGTTCATTTTGTGGATTCGGTTCATGGGATTTGATTCGTGGCAATGATTCGGTTCTTTAAATCGTTCATAATGAACCGAATGAACCAAATCCACGAGTGACTCTCGAATCCATGTGACTCTCGAATCCGTGTGAATCTCGAATCCATGTGAATCTGTCGACTTACTGCATTTCAAATATTGCGAAATAACAAACAAAAAGGTGAAATGTGATGCTCCAATTCGGAAACACAAGACATTTGACAAGGTGTTTCAAGGGTATTTACAGGGTTCTTATTGTACGATTTGGATTTGGCGGATTCGGAGATTTGCTAGCAGAATCTTCCACACAAATCGTTCATATTTAACGATTTGGATTCGGCGGATTTGAATCTTCCATCAAATCGTTCATTTTGAACGATTCGAGTGGAAAGCGTAGATTCAATTCATTCGGTTCATGCCATTGAATCGTTCATTCTGAACGATTCATTCATGAACGACACACCTCTACAACGCACTCCTCGTCACAGGCACAGCGATCGGATCATTACGTGCATCTATTAATACCTTTTCAAGTATGTCGAAAAATATTCTTGGGCCACTTCTCATTTAAGGTGGCTGTAGCCTGTCTGAGAAAAATCGGACACTGAAATTTTTAATTAGTATTTGGTTAAAAAATTCTGCTTTGGCTGATGACATGGGTTATCTCTTGAAGACCAATATTAAAGGTACGAAATATGCAAGATAATTCCACGGATATTTTTTTAATGGCCAGATTTGTTTCGACATAGTAGCCGACTGTAGCGCCATTTGCATGGAACTACCGCATTTCGACTCAATTACGGCAGGAATTCGCCATTAACTTTGAGAAATTGGTGTTAAGATTCCAACGTATCATGTTTTACTATTTGATTTTTCTAATAATTTCTAATAATAACATTTTCTTCTTCTTAACTTCTAGGGCTTAACTCGTTATGTAATCAGTTTTAATCAAAAGCTAATATATGCTTTCTCGTTCAAATTGACGTATAACAGCAGTCATCTGAGCAATCTTAATCAAAGCAGATTCTAAAACCTCCAATATCAAGGCTGAACAACAATATAAGTATATTGAAAACCTATAGCACATCAAAGATGTTATATTTAAGTTTGCAGTATTTCAGTAATGAGCCACCCAGAGGCCACGGTCCCCAGTTCATACGTAAGAGCGTATACCACACGGGGGGCAATGAGGACGATAAAAGAATATTTTCAATTTATGTTTCCCAAATTATATCGTGCCCTGACTACAGTTGGCGGCGCGGGATTCGAAAAGTAGTCAAAATTACACCAAAAATTTTTTTTGGAATATTGGCCTCGGCGTCACGCACTGATATTTGTTAACAACAATAATAATAATACTAGGACCTGAATTGTAGAGGGGAAAATTATAATATTAATAAGAATAAATGCGCCATTTCGCGTTAAGAAGAAAACTTCGGCATGCATAATCGAATTGCGACGAAATGCGTGTCCTGTTCCACGGGGCAGCGTGTTAAAAGATCTACGAGTTGCCAAAATACCAAATCGGAGCGATGCCATTTTTTAAAACATTCATCAATAGATATCAATAAATAAAACACGTATGCAAAGTTTAGCGCAAAAATGTATAATGAGGAAAATCGCTCCGACCACACTAAAAAAAAACTAATATTTTTTACTCACATCTTTCTCAGTTCTCGCAAGTAACACAGAAAATTCTGCAACAAATAAATAAACGCTTCAGTTTCAACTATTAACGAGATGGTGGAACCCCTTAACCTGGAGCAATATTCCAATAAAATCACTCTCAGGCAATAGGAAATGTGTTTATGTAGCTTACACAGAATGCCTCACCGCTGTTAGGCATTAAATTGCTGTCAGAAAAGAAAGAAAATTCAGTTTGTCGTCTCATTGCTACGAAGTTATAAAGCGTTTATACAGAAATTCGCAATATTTTATAGTTTAGAACATCCATGTCCACTAGTATTTATACAAGGCCAGGACGCAAATAATTTCAGTCAAAAAGGTGACACTTTCCATTCGACACTGACTGACTTACACGTGGCGACTTTCCGTCTCCAAAGTCACGCACCTTACAATGAGCCAGGGGCGATCCCAGGGGGGGGGGGATAAAGGGGATACATCCCCCCCAAAATTTAGGGTTTTACAAAACAATTTTAACAACTAGATTTAGTCATCAACTAAAACATTGAACACTCCGGATCACTGAGGTAGTCTCCCCCCCCCCCCCCCCGCACCACACCCCCACCCGAAATAAATTCCTGGGATCGCCCCTGCAAGGAGCGAGCTTTCCTCAGTTCAATCCAAAAAGAGTTTATTCTATTTTTGTTTTGACAATAAGTATCTATAGATACGTACGGTCACTTCAAAAAGTATTGCGACACTACGCTTGCGGTTCGTATAGGTCGGTTGTTGAAGCCCGAAGTACGTTGGCTATCCTGGGTCGTCATGGGAGACTATGAGAAACGTCTGGTACACTACGACATATATTCTACGTCAAGTGGGACTAAACTCCGACAGTGCTATGGACTTCGTTAGCGTTGGAAGGCTAAACACTGAAATGAATTCACATCGGGGAGCAAGGGTATTCGCAACTCAGAGGCATCGTAATCATACTCGGCAGTTCTCTTACGAAGAGGAAAGTGAAAAGAGCGTGGATGAGTCAGTATTTGCCTCAATGATGGATTCTCCTTTGACGGTTGGTGGCATATCAACTCTTAAAAGGGATTTAAGACTCGAGTGTAGTTTAAAAAAACAGTGCTTAATATACTTCACGAAGCAGGCCTGCGACACTTCAGTCCGGCCTGGAAGTCAACATTCACCGAGGACCAGAGGGCCGACCGTTTAGGATCTATCACAAAAAAATATCACCAATGATTAATCCTTTCGGGACCTCTTAAGCGTTGAAAAGTTTTTCCAGAGTAATGGAGACGGAAAAATTAGCCTGTGGCGTCCAAGAGGAACTCGATAAGTAAAATCACTGCTAATTTTAATCGCCTTTTACTTGTGGTTGTTTGACATATGCATTGTCGCGTTTCTTTTTTTTAACAATTACGCTATTACTTATTTGTGACTTATTAGCGATATGCGTTCAACAGGTGAGCTGCTGGTAATTAAAGGAGTAAAAACGGTACTTTATCCTTTTCAATTCTCTACCTCAAAATTGTTATTATACTACATTTTTTATGAATAATCAAGAAAATGGTTTCAGAACTTTAGGATACTATATACTAAAACAATAATACTGTCCAATGGCTTTAGTCAATATATCTCATAATTGTCCATTAGGCAGTCAACTTAAAATATAAAAAAATAGGCAGATTATGAAAACATTACCCGGTGCGAAGCCCGAGAAAGATATTTAAATATAGTACACCGGGAAAATCTTAAATCATTTATTAAAATATCAGCCTTTGATGCCCGAAAGGCTCTCTAGTTTGCTGAGCTTAGACGATGGCAGTCCCCATTCTCCCTCATACATAGGTTGGAGCTCGTTTTCCCATGCATTCGTCTTCTCTTCGTTTTACCTCCGTGCGACTTCACTCGTATAATCACTCAATCGTTTACTCCATTCAATATTGCCTTTTCACCACATTTCTCCTCTTACTTCTTTCGCCGAATACATCCTCGAGGCCGAGTCAAGGAGGAACTCTGTCCTCGTCGCTGAACAAGAGCACTCCCATAATGCAGTCCCACTTAACCAGTCGATTTGTCTGACGGAAAATGGAAAGTGTACCTGCAAATTCTCATTGCTACCAGAGACGACCCAGAATAGCCAACGTACTTCGAGCATCGGCAGCCGACATATACGAGCCACTAGTCATGCGTGTCGCGATACTTTTTGAAGTGACTGTACAGCGTTTTGATTCACACACATTCCAACTTCACCCGGCAAGGGTTCGAACGTAACGGAGCCGGAGAAAAGAGGCATTTTTCCCCGATTCCATCAAGGAGCCCTTTGAGAGAAGAAACGAATAAAAAGGAAAGAGATGAGTAACGGAATTATTAATTGCGGCGATAGGAGGCAGGTAATATAATCCGGCTTGAAAATGGAGCAGACAGACGCGATCGAGGCGCTTCGCAATTAAATCTCATTCGAAGCGCGGCTCGCAAAACAGGAGCGAAGCGGACTGCGTTTCCGCCAACCGCCAACAAACTGGTTTGCACGCACATGTATCATTCCCGCCCCACCCCCCTTTGACTAGCCACCCACCCCACCCTCCATTCTTCTTCTCCCGCCAATCGTTGTGCGCATGCGCCCCGCCGCGACAACATCCATGAGAATTGCCATGGAAGAGTTGGACTCACTGAAGCAGGTGGAGAGGGCATGATGTCACACTATCATCTAACCGGGTTTTACAGAATAGAGACAGAGGGCTAACCTCGGCAGCAATCTGTCATGGCGGAATGCTCATATCGGAATGGCGATATGCGCAAAACGGAAAACCCACCCTCGGAAACAACCTGTGTTAACGTAGTATGCATACAACCTTGTCCGTTACTAATACAGGAGGTTAAATATCTTTTTATTTTGATTCTGATTCCAATACCTTTAAAAGCGACCTGTAAGCACAAATAGTGCATCGAGGAACTCCACAAGCCGATAAAGTAAGGTTAGCTGGCAGTCTCACTAGGATGTACAGGAATAATCTCAAAATCAACCTAAATCGTTAAAGTACCACATATTACCTTTAGTATTAATCATACAGAAGTTTTTATTTATAGTTCAAACCTCCCTCTGTGCGTCACACTGGTTGCCCCCAACCCCTTGGATTTCAGCGGACATTAATAGAAACGGGAAAATTGCAAAAAACATGCAGAAAACCGAAAACTACTCCGTAGTTAAAGGCATTCGTTTAGCAAAATTAGGGTTGTTCATTTCCGATGCGATAAGAAGTTATCCGGGTAACTTCATCTGTTAAGGTGATTTCAGTTAGATTTTTCCCTATTCATAATAGAGACCACATTCACATTTTATTGTTCAATAATGAAAGCGAAAACTTAGTTTCATTCGTCATTATTCATCATGAACTTCCACTCAGTTGAGACAGAAACCATTGTGATTTATTGTTCAATTTCATCAGAAAACAATGTAGCAAATATTTTCAAATAAATGGCGCAAATTTTTTTGTATTTAACTGAAATTATCTGCATAAGCATACATGAGTTTTTTATTCGACTCATTTTTTTCACGCCGCACGGTGACAACTCTTCAACAACGGAAGGATTTTTTTGCTTCCGTAAAAATGTCTCCGGTGAGTATTTGGTTTCTTATACCCTACACAACTATGTGGGTAAGGTGTATTGATTTTTATCACAGCAGAACTGTAACGCATTGAAGGAGGCGTGGCGGGTATGGAAAAGTATTAGAGGTGTGCGAATATGCGAAATTTCAAATCGAATCGAATTATTTTTTTTTTGTTCGACGAAAATTTCGAACCGAATCTAATTTATTTTGTTCGACAAAAATTTCGAACGAATCGAAACCTGCAAAGCTTCAAATCAAATATAAATTAAAGTTACAGAAATTGTTTTCATTGCTCTTTTTTCATTTTCAATACACATAGCTCGTATTATTGGCGAAAACGGCCATACTGGGTCATATGACCATTGGAGCATCAGTATAGTGGATGTATTCATGATATTATATGTTCATGGGCGTAGTATTGCTGTGTCGAGCATGATAATTAAATTTTATTATCATCGTGTCGAGCATGATGAAATGCATGCTCCTTTGATACGTAAAACACGAGCGTTCTTACAGTGAAAGGTTTATATAGACATTGCTTCCAACACACGATTAGCATTTTCTGGCCAGAGACATTTTCGCGGCAAAAATTAGGAACATTATGAAAGCATTCAAATATAGGAGGTGAGTTGTAGGCTTCGTTATGACCCGTCCACACAGCCATCGTAATTACCTAAGTACCAAAGTAACTGCCTATACGCATTCAGACGACACTGCCTCAACCGTCTTAACTCAGAGCTACCATACTGCCTGGAATCGCAATGATCAAGTGAACAGCATGGGAACGAAATAAAGATTCCACACCCCTGTAACGTTTTGAATCTTTTTACGTGAATTTCAAGTGTCAATCATCTTTGCTTATTTATCCAAACAACGTTGCCTCCATCTCAATTCTGATTGCCTTGTGTGATTATCGTACTCCATCTACTCCGATTGCCGCCAACCGCCGCCAACGAAGGTCACTGGTTGTTTCATACTGGTTTCATACGTAAGGAGTGTGAACAAGAGATACCTACTGCTGCTGGCGTACCTAAAAGAAAACCGGTATATAGCTACAAAGTTATGGCGCCCTGTAAGTGCAAAATTATAGTAGATACTAACCCGTAATATGCCGTTGATCTGTTCTTACGTCATAATGAAATTTGTATGACACATTCTACGCTTCTAGCCAAAACTAATTTTCCAATAAAAGTATCTATAATTACGAAATTGTATCTATTCAGAAAAATGTCACTACATTATTAATTTGCAATTCTCTTCTAGCAGATGACGACGATAAGGAGGAGACGACGAAAATACGAGCTCCAGTTTGGGAATTTTTTAGAAGCAAGTGGGCAAAGTATCATGATAAATTTGTTTTAGGACTTTTGCAATCCCAACTAGTACAACCAGCTCCCTTAGAAGCCATCTTAAGAAACATTCCTCTATTTATAAGAAGTTTGAAGCCTTAGAAAAACAAAGAGAAGGACGTTTAACACGTCGAAGTACCAATGCATCATTTTTAGAATGTAAAACCATGGAAAGCTTTGGGTTTATTAAATATTCCAGAGACAACCCTAGAAAAATCAAGATAACAGATTTGTTAACGAATATTATGGCAATTGATTATCAATCATTTTCAATTGTTAACGACAAAGGATTTCATGCCTTACTGCCGAGTATTTCTATATTGTCATTTTGTAAATCTATGAGAAATTGGGTTATAGACCTATCTTATGCAAATTTAGGTGAATAACGGCTGAGTCTTTTAACTACACTAAAAGCTTAAGTGAGTTGCCAAACAATGTTGTTTTGGTTAACAATTTACATTTTAACAAAATTATCTAAATGCTCCCTCTTATTCTCATTGTTATTGTGACGAATCGGGGTTGACCGATTCGACACATTCGAAGAACGCGCCGGAGCTGAAGGCCAGATTCGGCGCGTTAACAAGAGGAGGCGCGGACAGCAGTTCGTCGTCCAGGGACTGAAGCGTACCCACGTACCAAGGCGAAAGGGAGCAGAAAGTGACGAGGCTCGAAGGGAGAAGGTACTCCTTTGTTCCTGTACATTTTGTTGAAATTATAAGTCTGTTTTCTGAAAGAAACCTTGGTGCTCCTTACTTAACCGTCCTCACGTCACATTATTTTCCTTGGAATACAAACGATGAGTGATGTTTTGTTGTAGGTTCTCACACTGCTGAGCATATCTTAGAGAAGATTGACTTCCTTATCAATGAATGAAAACTTCCTTCACGTTCAGTTTTCATAGTGACAGATAATGGGCCTAATATAAGTGCTGCCATAGCCATGAATGCCTGTGGATGTATGTTTCATGTTTCAATCACACTTTACAACTTGCCATTGGAGATGCCAAGAAAATGTAAAATCTGGAAGGTATTTTGTCTAAATGCCGTAAGATAGTGTCACACTACCATCATAGTTCATCTGCCAATGAGAGGTCAGTGAGCATTTTCAATTATTACAACATAACAAATATAGTGAGCTAATGAAGTTTTAATGCTTATACTATTCATTGGCAGGCTCATGAAGTTATCATATCAAAAAAATCTAAGTAATACAGTTTAAAAATGATGTGCGAGACCAGATGAAATTCAGAATTTCTTATGTTGAAAAGTTTGCTCTTAAAAGCAGCGGTGAATGAGGAGTTAACAAAATTTGGGAAAATTGACTCATTGACTTCATGTCAATGGAAACATATTGAAAGCTTAGTAAAAGTTCTGGAGCCTGTTGATGACCTTCTGAAACTATTTTCAGGTGAGAAATCCTTGATCTGTTGGTATTATTTTATGTACCTAGTGGCGTCATTGCAATAACGTTCAATGGTAATTTTAGGTGGCAAATACGTATCAGTATCATCAATAGTACCAGCTATTGATGGCCTCATTATGACTTTAAATGAATATGATGGAGAAGGAGTAACTTTTTCTAAGTATCTGGAGGTATTACTGAGGAAAAACTTCAGCAAATTTAGGGAATCGTCAATTCATCTGAAATCAATGTGTTTAGATCCAAGATATAAAATTGTATGTTTAACATCAGAAGAACAGCAGGTAGTTAAAGATATGATGAATGCAGTAATTGATAGTATTAGAAAAAAGCTCCAGTGAAATGAGTGTCACAGCATCTACTACAGAAATTTGCAGTAAATCTACACCCGGTAGGATTACTAACAAGAGCTTGAAGTATTATGCCTTTATTTGTGAATTGGTAAGAACATTTATGATACTCGTTCGCTGTATTTTTTTTCAGATGATATACTTGGTATTTGGAAAAAATTTTATGGTAAAAGCACTGGAAACTCAATAGAAACTTTGGATGAACTAGAAATGTGATCTGGCACCAAGATCAACCAATCCTCTCTCATGGTGGAAAATTAGGGGTAGAGATTACAAAATGATGAGTATCATGGCCAGAAAATATCTAAGTATTCCAGGGTCTGAGACTTCTAGTGAGAGAGTCTTTTCTGCAGCAGGAAATGTTCCTGGGTACAGCTCCCATTCTCAGTCACTAAACTTCCCAAGGACTGAAATGATTGTTTAGGTATACGCTTATCGGGAAGGGAGATTACGAAAGAGAGAAACTTTCCTTTTGATATTAACAACATTACGAAATTAATTAATTGAGGTATAAAAGTGATATATTATAAGTAATGTTTTTCATTTGCTGAAATAATACATTGTATTTATTTAACTTTTCACGATCAGAGTGTCAGATGCCACGCGAGTATGGGTGTGTAAAGAAGAATGGAGAGGGATAGTGTGTATGTTAGCGCGCAGCCATGCGCGCCGATTCGCTTAGCCGCGCAGCACTGGGGCCCGACCGCGCGTCGGGTGTCGCCTCCCCTCCCCTCCCCCCACCTGACCCGTCGCCGCTCATTCATCAAAAGTGTGTGGGAGAGTTGGCAAGCTCTGTTTCTCTCCGCACAGGTGAAGGCCGTGTGCGGCGGTCAAAAGAGGCCAAGAACTGGGGAGGGGCATTTGATTTGGCGGACAGCATCATGTCCACCCACCTCAAGGTAGTTGTGGCGATAATCGTGAGTCATAGAGCGACGAAATGCAGTACCTTTTAGGAAAATTGGAAATACAAAACGTATCAAAATAAATATCCATTCTTAATGAATATAACTTCTAATTTATTTAGAGCTAGCATAGAGTGGTCAACAACTGTAGACCGCTTGGACTCCGATGATGATTCATACCCTGGATCATGTAGTGTTGAACAATGGGAAATTTCGCGTAACGAAATTAATTACATATATAACCATAAATTTTATATTTTAACACACTCAACAGTTTAACACTTCACTTCGTGGAAGTTTATAGTATACGTACTTAAAAAAATAAACTTGTCCTTTCACACAGATTTTTATGTGCGTGGCACAACGCGATACACCGACAGGAGGCATCAACTGGTACAGTAACGCAAGTCGGTAAAAACTATGTTACTCGCGAAGGGGGAAAACTATGTCTCGTCCAGGGAGGGGGTGGGGAATCCTGGCTACGCCCATGGTCACTTGATACATCAACGATCGGTTCGAAATTTTGGTGTTTAAATTACATGGAAGTATAACAAATGCGTTCTTTTTAGTTGTCCGTAGCGTCTGCGGTGGCGATATTAAATATTACATACATTTTTAAGAACGATTGTTCAGTTAATTATTTGTATTGAGTCCTATGTGGATAACTCACCTACTGACACCATTTAAGATGTATCTCTTAATCAACAAACCAACTGCCGAAAAATAAATTTTCAAATTTTTTCACATATTTATTATATATATTATCGACTGCAAAACGAAGAAAACATAGCAATTATATGCATAATTCCAGATTCATATGTCAATTCAAAGAAAATATAAAGAAATCGGTAGAAATTTATCAATCAAAGTAAGCGGGGAGCATTGCACTCTGTAAAAAGATAACCCCAATTAAGCTTATGGAAAATTTTCTTGCTTACTGTGTTATAACCCGATTTTTTATGGAAAGGAAAACTTTTCGGGATCTTCCAACGCTGTTGATAACTAACGCAGTTCACGGCGTATCTATCCTAGGCCGAAACCGTAGATCAAACAGTTTCTGTATTAAAAGAGGTAAACGGACGGACACGTCGCATATAATCATGAACTGATTGAAAAGCCTGCAGGCACAGGTAAAAAACTGGCGAAATAGTAAAAAAAAGGGGATAAAAAAGTAAATCATAAAATCTGCAATACCTGGGTTTTATTTTGAATGAAAACAATATATTTAACTATACTACACAGTACGTTATTTCAAAATATGAAAGATGACTTGGCGAGTAACGTAGTTAGTGAAGCAGGTGGAGCTGTTATTATGCAGTTTCCCTCGTGTTACGTGTATTTTGAAAAGTGCAAACGCCCGCGCCCTGGATCAGTGGATACCGCAGATACATCTAGGAAATACCGTGCAAGCCACCACTAGGGTGTGTGGCACGGGGTGATTCCACACCAGGTATGCAGCCTTCATCCCAGTCCAATCAGAACTGCGCGCGTTCCCCGGAATGCCCGGCACAGGCCAAAAGCAGTCAGGACAACGGTACGCAGTCAGACCACAACCAGGAGAGTGATACGTAGAGGAACATGCTACCATGCAGTACACTACTCAAGATATAACTACTGGTTAGTATTATTGATGTGACGGATAAAAAGCACTACAAGATTCTAAGACATGCAGGAGTATATATCATGCCGGAGATTGCATGAGAGGTTATTTTCTACAATTCATGTTAAGATATTTAGCACTACTGAAAAAATCCTATTTAACCTAGTCAGTATCCTAGAACTGATCTATCACAACTATTATGGTCCCTTATTGTGCGCGGAAAAAATGACATTCTAAAAATATCGGCTCTGCAGTCTATTTCCTTAATCTTACTCCTGTGATCGTTCCTACCATAATAGTTTGGCTCTAGCAAAATATTTTCAACGTCGGGCAAAAAATAGTCTACATCAAACTTTCGTAAAAGATTTAACCTATATTTCTTCCTTCGATTGAATAGATGTTCCCACCCAAATTTCCTCAATAATTTTGTAACACTACTATGCTTATCATAACAATTTTTAACAAATCTAGCTGCCCTACGCTGTGATACGTAGCATCTATTGGCACACATCTGAATCACTGCGCCGAGCAACTGAATCCTATATCCATAACGCATAGCCTTTTATACAGTAGATGGTTATACAGACAGGAGATTCTCCTGGAATTGAAACACTGACATGAGCGAAGATCGCAGCTCAACTCCCGGGGCCAGATTCACTACACATCGCAACCATCCCATTAATCCTCCAATCGCGGAAAACGAGCGAGAGAGAGAGAAGAGACCTTGAATATAAGTGTTTTTTTTCAAATTGAGCGTTTCCAGGAAATTGTTCCCGTCCGATTGATCAGCATAACATAGACATATCAGATGGTTTTTCTCAGCTCAAATTAGAGGGAGGAGAATCTCTTGCCCGGAAAAAAATGACGTCAATTACTGTAGCAGTGGCATGAATCCCGTCAAATGTTCAGAGAAAGAAAAGTTTTAGGAAAAGTCAAGCAAAGATGACATTTGTGCGGATATTAAACTGATAATCGCCGATTATTATTCAACCAGAGGGGAGAGAATGGATCTCGATAATGCGCGCACTAGCGTTAACGCTATTTTTAAAATGCGCCCATTAGAACGAAAATGGAGTTGTCACTCGCCACATTATGTCAAAAGCTTTAGAACGCCAACTTTATTCACAGAGTGCGTTTTTAAGACAGTAACTGTCAACATTACCCTTCTAAAGCGATCAGCCGATAACGCTAAAGAGGGAACCTTAATCAAACCCCAGTCATGAATTACGAGAGAGTTGACACGTCCAGCAATTACATTTCGTCATTTATTTTTCACACATAGAATGCATTTCTGCAGGTCGAACTCATTTCGGCCCGGAGACTGTCCACACGGCAATCACAATACATGAAATTCGGTGGTTTCGTCGGCACGATACTCTAGTCTGCAGGACAATTGTCGGCTGTTTTTCCAAGAGATGTAAAAACCAGACTTAATCGGAAGAAACAGCCATCGCTTAGAAAAATAGTAAAAATGAGTACGGATGACATGGGTTTACGGATGACATGGGATACATGTGTTTTTGTCAGGAAATATAAATATCCCTCTTGCTTAGACTCTGTCGGGTTACAGAAAGCAGCGATCAAGGGGTGGTCATCGCATGCATTAAGTTCAAGTTACATACACAGAACGCCACAAATAAAATGTCCAACTTAAGGAAAATGCTTTTAGACCGAGAACTGTAGCATAAAAAATCGGTAAGAATCCTAAGCAAATGATTCCCGGGGGCGGAAGCGTTACAAAGAGTCGTCCATCATAGTAAGAAATGTTCTCTATCCACTTACCTAAAAACTGATCAAAGGATTACTCTTGGATAAACCGTTGATTGAGAACAATATTCACGCCATTTGCTAGTTGGCTTTGTCGTGCTAGGCAAGGGCTGTGCTGAACACGAGATGGCGCAATAAATTGGGTTACCCATGACGACGAAAACCAGTCTGACGGTGGCGACAAAAAAGCAGCGCGCGGCGACAGCCCTTATTGCATCCCTTAGTCAAAGGCAACGCTCACTCCAATAACCTAGATGTGCGGATGACATCTCGAGCATGCTTTAGTAATTAAGCATTCTTCTGCGAAGCATGGCCGCTTCATGACCATGGGCGTGGGCAACCAAGGGAATTAATCGACATTCTTCTGAAAACAAGACGCGGCGTGTGCATTAATTATTCCCAAGAACCAATTCACACCCGGCCCACATTGGGAGTACACACGATGGAATGCGCTCACGGAAAGAAATTCAGAACTCTCGTAATCACATGCACTTATTATAGCATTGATTAACCCTTACTTAAAAATACAACTAGTACATCTCCACATATTTCTGTAGAAAATCTATGTAAAAGTACTATTTGCATTCTTAAAAAGTACAATTTTTACTCGGTATACTATTTATTTCAACTAAGTGAAGCTTGGATATACCTATGGGGTGGAAACATGGATTAAAATGAAAAAGTTTTGCATTCAGTCAGAGCATTTGTTAGAATCACGATATTTTGGTTCCTAGGCCTAATCTCTCGCCCTCTACATCAATCTTTTGAAGACTTTAAATTACATTTTGAGCCAAATGAGTGTATAAGGGGAATAAATAAATATTATAATGCGTTTCTCGCTCACATTTATGCTAAAACTAAAGCAATTCGATTTCATTATTTCATCGAGGCAATATATAAAACACAAGCCCACCACCTGCATCAGCGGCGGTTCACTGTGTAGCACAACAGAAACCCGTTTAACGGAACCCCACCTAATAGTCCAGTCTGTAGGGAAATTTGAAGGTTTTTTCGTGATACAGGTTAAGAATAGTCAAAAGTTGTAGGAAAGGGAGAGTTATATATACCTATATATTTTTAAACTTCGAACTAGACGTTATAAACAAATTACAGGGGTTCAAAGTTGGCTAAAAACGGTTTTTTAATTCTACAAGCCAAGGTACTCACTTTAGGCAGAAATGTTTCAAATGTTTTTTGTAGACAATTAAAAAACGCATAATTTAAGCTATGGTAAGTTTTTTTCGATAATTATTTATTGCAAAAACTTTGAAAAACCCCCCAAAATGGCGTTTTTTTGCATATCAATTATTTATTGCAAAAATGACTTTTTAAATACTTTTTTGCTTTGTAATTAAGCCCCATTATGACAAAAAAAATAGGATTTATAAAGCCAATTTGGTTAATTTGCTGCTGAGTTATTCCATTTGTTTATTAAAAACATGTCTAATGTTCAATGCTGTAACTTTTTATTGGACCAACATACAGGGTTGCATAAAGGCTCATTATCTTCGTAAAGGTCCAAAATTTAATAATATTAAAGAAAAATTGAAAAAAAAAATATTTTCAATCCCTCAAATAACGCTTACAAAAAAAGGGCGTTTTTGTTTTATAAATAAATGAAGCTGGGGCCACTCCCATAAACTGTAGATAATGTTTTATTCAAGATTTGAGTAGCTGAGGTCGAAACGAAGAATTTAAAAAAAAAAGTTGTTTTTCGACCAATAGCAACCGAGATAAGAATTTTTTTTTAATCACTGCTCCGTTTATAAAAATTAATAAATAAATCCGACAGCATTTGGACCTCAAAGACATATTTTCAATATCTATTGTCAGATTTACAAAATATTGACTTGTAAGTGTTAAAAAACATGAATGAAGTATACCTAACCTAACGGAAGCCCGGGTCAACCGTAACTGACAGAAAGTAAAAATAACTTTGTAAAAGTCCACAAAAGTTAAACCACATTGCAAAAAAAATATTCCCAAACGGACGAAACCGGATAGTACTTTGTGGTTAAACCGTGTGGGAATTAAACAAAGATACATTTACTTTCTGTCAACATGAGTCAATTCCACCAAGTTATCCCGAATTATATTCACGTAATTAACCGAAACCATCAACAAAGGAGGAGCAATCAATAAGAGAACAAGCCGTGCCTTACAGCAGAATAAAACGGGACAGATATCACTAGCATTACATACAGTGAAGGTTTTGCTTTCAGACTGCTCGAGAAATCAAATGATTCCACGGCAGTCGATGCTAACGGCAGATATAAGGCTGTCCGCAACCGTTGCGACGAAAAAGTGCGGAAGAAAATTATCGGTTATTTCAAGAAATAGATTTTTTGTGACGGACTGTTTTTGATCGCGACGGCGTAATTATATGAACGTATAAAAAGTAACAGTGTACGTATTTTCACAACCTTTTAACCTTGGAATATCAACGACCGACTATCTGAAAAAAACGGGCTATAGTATACGACCGGCCCCCTTCATTTCAGTTAAGGGAGGTTCCACTGTATGTGGTGTATAAAATATCTATTTGAAATAAAATGTAATTAAATTCCACAGAAAACGGGTGTAGAATTGCACAAAAAATAGAAACGCAGTAAATGGAATTGACTCCGTCTGAAGGAAAAAGTAAAAGGGTAAAAAAATTAGACAAGTTTTACATATGAAGCTCACAATCGCAGCCTCGGTGAACGAGAAAGAGCTACGATTGGAGGTTTGAAAGTAGTTTGAGCGAAATATCATTTTCATTAGAAATCAATGCATTTGGTCTCATTTAAAGAAAAATATCTCACCCATCCAATGACACCAAAAATTCAACCCCTTACCACATTATTTTCGGAGATATTTGCGAAAAAATACTAGCCCTTTTACATGGGAAATGGTACGTGTATGGACTCGAGACATTATTTACAAAATGAGGTGTTTTTAACCCTTAGATGTCGTAAAAACAAACTAACAGCATGTAGATCGTATTTTTTCTCAACTATATTTGAAAATTAATCATATTGTCACCGCTAAATTCTTGGGTATCACAAATAACCTTCCGTTTTGAAAGAGTTTCAAATGCACCGCGCGAAAAAAAAGTCGAGTTAAAGACTTATTTAGATATTTTCATTTAATTACTTACAATTTCTGTCATATAAAACTATACCATTACGCCATCAATAGTGTAATATTTAACTGATGTCCTACAGCTGGTTAAATTAAAACGTATAATTCGAATATGGTCTGTATTATTACTAGAGAACTATCTCGCTCGCACTACCTTAAGAGGGTTGAGCACAGATAAAAACGAAAAAATATAACTTCCGATCCGAGGAAGACGGGGAGAAGGTTTGGGACATGGAAGTTGTGGTCTTTAGCGATAGTTCTGGGGGCGGGGGGAGAGAGTAAGGGGGGGAAGGAGCGAGAGGGGCGGGTGGGGGGGGGGGAAGAGGAACGGTGGGAAGGGGAGGGCAAGGAGGAAATGGGATGCTGGTGGCAGATGAGAGTACGCCAAGGGAGAGGATTGCGCGCGGGATATGGGTGACGGGGAACAAAGCGAAGTGTTCCCGAGGTCAAGGACGGAATGGAAACGGCGAGGAGCGAGAGGAAGGCGGAAACCACGCTCGGCGGATCGAGAAGTGCCGCCGACAGCTCACACCTGACGCCGCGCAGTGGCTGGCAATTTGAGTGAAAGCTGATGACTTGAGACATCACGAGGCAAAAGCAAAAACTTCTTTCTTTCGGGTGGCTGGAGCAGCGTATTCAAGTAATACGTAAATATTATATGAATATTACGTAAATACGTGCATTTAACTCGGAATGATACCAGGATATTTTTAAAAACCATTATAATAATATGAAACAAAGTACTTCACGTTTAAGGGAAAACCTATTCTTAGGAAATCGAATGATTTCAAAATACACCTTAAATACCTTAATGCAACGAGTTAAATGGCGAGAGAAACAGCATTTAATCGCCAATACGCCAAATCGGAAGCATGTAATTTTCTTCACTTTCTGTCATCAGTAACGGTCGTTCATTTATAAGATTGGTTGACTGCAGCCCTTGTTCTTTGCTCTTCATTTGGCCTACTTATATATATTGCTGGTTCTTCCTATGGGGCTATTACCCTCTATCTTTTCCTTCAATGATATACCCATTATGCCCAAGGGTGCACCCTATCATACGATTATTATTTTCTGTGACGCGATCCTTAAGGCCCTTTTCTTTTCCACTCTTTTGTTAACTTCTTCATTTTTTCCGTCCATTTCATCTTCAGCATCCTCCTTAAATACGATGTTTCGGAAGCTCCTAGCCTTTCCTGGTTCCCCAATGGTCCACGCTTCCGATCCACAGAGTGCCACGATGCACACGAATTTTTCCACTCACTGTTTCCACGTTCGTAGTCTTCGTAGTTAGGAGTACGCAGTTAAAACGTAGTTCGTTATTTGAGCCCCATTTTTATCTATGTATTCTGCAAATTAGTATGCAAGCTTTTACGCAAATCTACGCAAAAACAAAATTCGCTTCCAACACCTTGAGAAGACGTCGTGGGTGAATGTGAGGGGGGAGGAGGAAGGTGGGTGAGGGGGTTTTCTGTTTGCATGGGCAGACACGGGCGAATGTGGGGCGCCACTTTAAAGATGACCTCCCCCTCCTTGTCGTCACACTTGAGCGTCCTCGCTTCCCGTGCGTGGAGAGAAAAAGGCGGCCGCAAAGAACAAATATAGCCCCCACTTCCCCCCATCCCCACACAACTCTCCCCCACCCCCTTTTCCCCAACGCGAGGCGGATATCGACCGGGGGAGGGGGAGGAGTTCAACACTCCAAGCTGAAGACTGGGCCCATGGAGAGCGCGATTAACATTGATCGACACCCAAAGGAAAAAAAATCATCTAATTAATTGGCGTACCTACCAAAGGTGGCCAAATGATTGAATATTTTAAAATTATCAAATACTCATAATCAATATTTAAATTTGTCTCTCTGTTTAAAATCTCCCATAAAACACCAAGTGATTTCCAGTTTTAAAAAACGCAGAAAGGTAACATTTTGTTTACATCAAATAAAAGCTATTTTTCTATTCATTTATTTATTTTATTTATTTGAAAAGGTCCCAAAAACGGCACTAAGGCTTTTAGCATTGGATGACTACCAAACAAATAAATTATAAGCAATAACAATATATAAAATAATAACAGATATAATAACATAAATTAGAATAGATACAAAAGAACATGAGAAATTGGACCGGGACTTAGCGCTATGTTGACAGGGGAGATGGGACTAATTTGCAGACCTGGTTAGTAAGGAAGGATTTGACAGCGGATGGTGACGAGAAGAGGGCGAAGGGAGGGTGAATGCGAAGCCAGGGAGTTAAAAGTTTTTGGAATGCGGTAGAATAGGGAACGCTGGGATATTGAAAGACGAATTTAGGGGATGTTAATAAGACAGCTAATGCGTGTGGTACGGGGAGGAACATGAAGTGGGAAGAGAGGAGGAAGGATATTGGTGCGGAGAGAGCCCCTCCAGATACAATGAAGGAACTTCATGTCAGAGAGCACATGACGGAGAGAGAGGTGGGGGTGATTCATGTCTTCATAAGTTCTTGTGTTCAATTTCTGAAGGAAGGAATTCGATGACGGGCAATGGCGAGAAAGAACTTAATAGGTCGATTATGTTGTTTCAAGGTTGTTGGGCAGGCGGTTGACCAAATTGGGGCACAGTACTCTAAAATGGAGATGACACTGCCAAAGAATACCGCACGGAGAGCAAGGGGATCATGAATGTCGGTGTGGCGTTAAAGAAGGCCGACAACTGACATTGCCTTCCTCGTGATGTTATTAATATGCTCGTGAAAGTTAAGTTTTGAGTGAAACACTATGACTAGATCACAGTGGGAACTGACATAAGGGATTCGGTTCTGTGATAGAGTGTAAGAATATGATAGGATTTTGCGTTTCAAGGTGAAGGTCATCACAGCTGATTTGGAGGGGTTAATACGAAGCTGCCAAAGGGAGCACCAGGCGTGAACGGAGTAGAGGGCAGATTGAAGGGCATTGGAATCGGAGGGGCTATCAATCTGCCTGAAAATTTTGCAGTCGTCCGCGTATTCGAATCCAGATAGTGAATCAAATGACATCAATGCCCTCACACTTTGGGGGAACAACTTTGGGCTAGGTTTCCTTCTTTAACGAATCTCGGCGCACCCGAGCTCAAATGGTTCTCCGTCGGTGAGCCGGAGGGTTGGCGCGCGAGTCGCCGGCCGAACCGAACATTGAGAGTGGCCGTCGCCGCTACTCACCGTCGTCCTCTCCGACAGCCCTCTCCGCAGACTATTGGGTCACAAAAGTACTCTAATCGGATTCCTGTAGCTCTGGGGAGGTGGGAGCTCTGGGCCCTCCCCCTCCCTCCCTCCCTCCATCCATCCACCCCCATAAACTCCCCTCCGTGGGATTTCGCGCCCGGGACACGGGGAAGTGGGTGACGAATGGGATTATGGGTGGAGACGGTCCGAAGGGGAGACAGTTGCATAAGGACACGTTGAACAAACAAGAGCGGCGGAAAGAAAGTTCGCTTTCTTCCGACGGACGAACATATCCACGGATTTTCAAAGCTTTAGGTAGTTTGAGCGAAATATCATTTTACCTAGAAATCAATAAATTTGGTCTCATTTTAAATAAAAATATCTCATCCTTCTAATAACATCAAAAATTTAACCCCTTACCACATTACTTACGGATATATTTGCCAAAAAATACCAGTCCTTCTACGTGGGAAATGATACGTGTATGCACTTTAGAGAGACATTATTCACAAAATGAGGTATTTCTAACACTTTATTGTCGTAAAAAAAACTAACAGCTTGTAGTTTGTATGTTTTCTCAACTATTTTTGAAAATTAATCATATTGTCACCACAGTAGGTTCTGGGGTATGACAAAAAACCTTCCGTTTTGCAGGAGTTACAAACGCACCACGCGAAAAAAACGAGTCAAGTTAAAGACTTAAGTAGATATTTTCGTTTGATTACTTACCATTCCTGTCATATAAAACTGGTCTCTATTATGACTAGGGAACTATCTCGCTCGGACTACCTTAAATGGCGGCTTAGAGCTAGATTCTTCACGCTCAATTCAGCCTCTTTACGTCCATGAGAATAAAAACAGCTTAATAGACTGCAGAAGTTGTAGGGTTAAAATGCAATTTTCCCCGCGAACGTTAAGGGACCATAACAGCCACCAACTATACTTTTCACTGATTGTGTTGATAGGTAGGGTAGCTAGTTACTTGACTTGTTTCCTTGTGTGCTGGAACAAGGACAAAACATCACGCCGAACATGTTTGTGGTGTGCGTCATGCATATTTGGTGAATTTACGTCGTTGCAAAAGATAGTATTGACATTGGTAGGATGCAATGCACTGTGTAGCGCAAATTTGTGATATTTCGCACCCTGAAGAGTTTTCGTAGATTTTTTTAAGCAATCAGTAGTCGTAGTCACATAAAATTTCATAGGATTTACGTAATGCATGTTGGCGATAACTCACCCCCTGCCACACACACAGGCACTTGAGGTGGATCGCAGGTATTGTATAATCCACATAATGACCTCAACTGTAAAAGAAATTCACCTTTCTGACGATAGTAAAACACTACACACAGACAGTTTAGTCTTTTGATGAATTTATAAATACTTTTGAGGGCGATCTCCACCGGTGCAATTGTGCGCATAGACAGCTGCTGACGTTATTGAAAAAAAAATGAATTACCCACCGGGCTACGAGGTATTCAAAATATGATCATGCGATCATTATTTAAATACAGAATCTTCGAAGTGCATACTCGTACCATTTCCCGAGGAAAATGCTTTTATCGGCGAATATATGAAGAAGCATAAAAGTATTTGGCTGATATGTTGTCATCATTTGAAAGGTGAGATGTTTTGCTCTTCGTGTCGAGGAAAATTAATGAAATTTTATGTGAAGTGATATGTCGCTCAAACTACCTGAATTCAACGTTAAAAGTGGCTCGTATGAATTCCACACGCTCTTTTTGCAGTCACGAGGATTATCGTTTCTTTGACTTCACCTTTAAACTTACACCTACCACTTTATCGATACGGTAATAAAGTTTACCATCAAATAATATCCAACACAAATAGCATCGATTCTTTAAATCATCCCAAAGACATTTATATTAAGGATGAGTCGAATACAAATGTCGAATAAGCTGAGGATATATTTGTTATTTGTGAATAAATATACTTTTTGAGCGACTTAATTGTCTTTGTTATTTTATTTCAGCTAATACTTAAATTTAAATTATAGTCGTACGCTACTGGTATATCAATATCCCACCTGTTATTAGGAATAAGAATCGATGGAGTCGGAATCGAGAATCGGAATCGATTTGAAAGAATATGAATCGGAATCGAAAAAAAGGGGAATCGACTCATCCCTTATTTATACCATCAGAGAACAGTTACGCAACGGTGAGTATGCACATTTCTCCCAGAAAAGAAAGCCTAATTTAACTTCAGTCAAGTCTAATTTGACCTGATCATAGATATCCTGCCAAGTGAGTGGTAGGCCTCATGGACGGCCTCCACCCGTTCCTCCTCTTCCACGGCGCTTCCACTCTCCAACACTTTCTCAACACAGCCACCCCAAACACTAGACCAGGGGTGGCGAAGAGTGCCAAAGTTTATTAAATAAGAGTATACTCGCTCGACTCGCGTGCCAACCCATCGAGTGAGATAGATCATAGTATCCCTCAGCGCCCTCCCAGCTCCGCAAGCCACTTTGGGCACGCGTGCCATTGGTTCGCCACCCCCGCACTAGACAATCCCCCTCTTCCGATTCCGCCCACTGCCACACTCACTCACCCTCCCCACCTTCAACTTCATCCCATGAATTTCTTCTGGGAGGTTTCTTCTCTACCAATTCAAATACAAGAAATACTCATCGGTTTCCTCACTTGCAATGAATGGGCATCAACATTAAAGGACAAACATCAATTTTAGAAAAAAAAAATTACGCGGAAAAATCTTCGATGGAAACATAAAAAACGTTTCCCTCCACTCGACCAATTCGATTCAAAGATTAAATTCCTTTCCACTGAGCACTTCCGTATGCCCACGAGGCGGCGGCTTTCCACGATTCAATAGAGAATCTACTCACTCTTTCAAGGCGTAGAAAAGGGGTTTCGGCCGAGTGGCCAGAGTGGAATCCATCGGACTGCTAATTACCTGAAATGAAGAAAAAAATGTATAAAGATACTGACTAATACACTCAACATGGATTAAACACACAAAATCATCAGTTATATTCCGTATGGTATTCATACCCTCAGGAAGATTAGCTTTCAATTATCTCTAGGAACGAATAAAACATTGATATTTTCCACTCCTGATACTAAGCCAGGAGGACTAAGCAAGAGAGTACAGCTTAGAGTTTTTAAGTGCGGGCGACACTAACCCAAATCTATGCACCACTAGGGGATATTATTGAAAGAGCAACAAATGGTAAAATAGTCTGCACCTTCCCCTCTCCAAATACTGTTCTTCAGAGATATTTCATCCTTGGAATAGAAAATGAACGGGAGTCTCACAAGAAAGGAAAATTTTATGGGATGATTTGAAAGACGGAAATGCGTTTTGTAATGTCAGGTGAGGACAGAGAGGACGGTGGATAGGAAACGGTCTCATGTTTCGGGGATTGGATTGACGGAGGGAAATAAGACGAGCGCTGCAGTCTAATTGGAAAGCATTTCAAAATATTACATTTGTCAAGAATTCTTCATTTTTTCCCGTAATTGTTTTTTGTTGCTAAAGCCTGAATCACACGATACTTGACCTTGTACAAGTCCGAGGATGCTAGCGAGTACTGGATTTCTAGAACGAAACCTAGCATGCTTGAAATCTTCCTAGGAGCTATCACACGATACTTAAAGTTGCACAAGGTCTGTTTAGTAGATATTTGATCTAGTACAGTCGCGGAAGGAGTTTGACGACCGAAATGGATGATTTCGAATGAAGACGACGGCTTTTAGCCGCTGCAGCTCCTCAACTTCAATTGTCTCAGGTATCCAAGCCATTGTGTATTGTTGTGAGGTTTGAGTTGTTTATTTGAACGCGGGAAATTATAATTGTCACGAGGGACTATAAAGGCGCAGACATAAAAAATTGACGACTGCATTGCAATGAGCAAAGGTAATTGGTCGGCGGCTACTAGGTCCTCCTAGGAGCAAGTATCAAACCAGTACCGCACCAATTACGAAAACAAGGATACCAGCTAGTATGCTAGCGATCATGTAGGATTTCCAGTATACTTGGTCTTTATCACATGATACTTGACCTAGCACAAGTCCTAGTATGCTAGCTAGCATCCTCGGACTTGTACAAGGTCAAGTATCGAGTGATTCAGGTTTAAGACAGGAAATCATCAAAAGCAGTCTTTTTAAAATAACAAATTCCCCAAAGATGAGAAGGGTCTGGTACATTCAGTTTTTAACTTTCAGAAAACGAAATAAGAAGTGATCCCTCTTCGGTTTCGACGGCTGAACGATAAGACAGGAAGAAGTCATTGGGGAAATGGAACAATAACATTTTCCTCACTTCAACGAGAGAAAGAGAGGCTAGCGGTTCTCCTTTGAGACGAACCCAGCTCGTGAGAGTCGCTCACCACAGCCTAAGAAGAGCACTGCCTTACTCAGAATAAAACAGAGCTGTTGGGTGAACAAAGAGAAAAAACCAAGAGGTATTCTCTCTCTCTCTCTCTCTCTCTCTCTCTCCTTCGTCCCGTTTAATATCGCAGTCCAAGTCGTTGGAAAATCCCATGATGGTCGATCCAACGGAATAATGGCGACGACTCACCAAATTAGTCACTCACTCATTACTCACAACTTTGGTACGACTCACCATGAATATCACTCACATACATAATCCAACTATCGACAAACGGGCCACACCAATGGAGAGACACCAACGGCTCACGGCTCGAACGAGCCACTCACGAGAGCTGCTCAAGATAGTTTTGAGCGTCCCGATTTGTCCCGAGTCAACATAACATCACTTTCGAATTTCATTAGCAGCTTAACGAAGCATGAAGTAGTTATTATATCATTAACAGAGCAAATATATTGTTATGAATGACTGAATTATGCTCTGCAGTAAAATAAATAGACGTCTTTAATTTAACTCATTTTAGCAAACAGTACCTACGATAAAAACGCCTTCGCATTGCGTTTTTTGTGGTTCTTTAAAAATTACAGCTGTAATTGATTTATTTCAAGAAATAAATGGCAACCAATAAAAAAATACACTTTTAAATTTCTGACTGGATCTAGCCGCTAAATATTTATCAATTTCAACGACATTTCTCAGAAGTGCACACTCGAACCATATCAAATGGCTTTTATGGCAAATTTCCTTTATTTTTTTGGCAAAATTCTCGAAAAGTAAAATGGTTAGCGGTTGAATCTTTGGCATCATCCGAAAGATGAGATAAATTTCTTTAGTCCACTTTCCACAGGCAAGTTGACTTCACGGAAGGGGCGAGTGTAGCGGTGGCATTTCAAATCTTATGTCAACTTGCAGGGCAGTCGTCTGTTGACACACAACTTCCGGATTTTCCCAAAGAAATGGATGACAAAGGTTAACAATTATTATGGTAATTTCGAGGGCAAGGGCCAAGCCTCACTGAAGATCACCGTAAGATCACTGAAGTTAAGCAATATTGGGCCCGGACGAGGGTTGGACAGGTAACCATTCATACCTTCACCGTGGCGTCCTTGGGGATTCAACATGGGGTTGGCACTCAAGATCTAAGTGCCCGAGCTCCTGTCGAAGGCACCCCCAACTAACAATCTATGGTAAGTTCGAAAAATGCCTTAACTTGACATTATGATTGCACACAGTTCTCTAATAGTCACACAGGCATTCGAGGTTTTAATAAATCTGTATAAATTACATTATTTGTGCATCACTATATCCAATTGACTATTGGAATAGTGACACTAATTGTTATAATCTTATGATAGAAAAGTTTTAAAGCTTACCTTTCCGTTCTTAAACATTGAAAACATTTCCAAACACAGAAATATTCACATAACAAAAGAGTCCTCCTCCTACTCATTTATACGTGGTTTAGATTTTTAATTTCCGCTTGCAATCGTGCGACCAACACTCCACCGGATGCGATTTTATCGCTGGATCGATATGCTACTGGTGGGAAAAATGGAAGCCAGTCCATTTTCCTCGCAACGGCCAACCACTATCGACCCCCAAATGCTTCCGCGGAAGTCCGTGCTTATGCATCGGAGAGTCACTCACAACGCTTCTGTGACTTCCACACGCGTGAGGTCGCGTTTTATAGCGAGGTCAAATTCGTCCGTGGAATACGATGCGAGTCGAAGCCCCGCTGCAGCCGGCTAGAGCGCCACGGCGACGAGTGATCGGGATTCATTGCGTCTGAATCCCAATGACAAACGCCAACTCAAAGCACACAAACATGCGTATACAACACAGCGCCGAGGATGAGTTGGAGGAGTGGGGGTAGGATGGAGGGAGGGGGGGACTCTTCGACCCCCTGCACTCCCCCTCGAGCGATCCCGGCGGGCAAATTGGAGAAATCCGACGCCTCAACAGTCATCCGTCCAGCCGCCGCAGCGAGAGCAGTCCTCTCACATCTAAGATTTAAAAATGAAATTTGTCTGCTCGTCTTCCATGCGTTCCAATACAATTCATCAGATTACGATGAAAGTTTGGTGAGTTGTTCTGAGCGCGCCCGCGAATGTTTCTGAATTATAAAAACCATTTTAAAATTGATGGAGCGAGAGTCGTTTCAACAAATGAGTGTTGACACGCGAGCTTCTCAAACAAGCGAGGAACGACAAGCAAGCAACGAAGCAGATCGTTTACGAGTTGCTCACTCACGTGCATCAGAATCGTATGAGTGAGACATAATATCGCGTGCGTCAGAATCATGTCAGTGAGACATAATTTATGTTAAAAGGTACGTACGCTATTTGTATACGTATAATAAGATTTGGTGCAATGGTCTCTTTGTTTGCCTTTTCCTGAATTCTTGCTTTCGATTTTTGTATAGATACGCTTTGCTTTTTCCTTAAATTGGATTTTTAAACTCGTAAATCTTAAATTTTTGCACTACTTCAAAAATAGAATATTTTATTTACTTGGAAACCGCATTATAGGCTTGGAATAGAAACACATGCCATCATTTGTGCATCACGAATTCCTGTGTAGGTACGAGGAATTCATTGGACTACGTCTCAAATTCGTTTAGGGATGTATTTTGAACACAGAAAAGAGACATTGCAACGCATACCGGGCACAGCTAGTAATTTATAAAAAAAGTATCAATTCTCGGAAACATTGTGTACATATCTATTAAGACTATGATGATGGTGTTGAACAATGGCGGGTGACTCCGTTGAAGTTACTGCGCGGCAAGTTCGGTAGCTCTTTGAAAATGGAATAAAATTATTGTCTTTGTAAGCGTGGAAAGTTTAGTAGCCTCTCTTGAATTTATTAAGTACAGAAACTAATAGTGATTATTTTCGGACGTCGCACAATTTCGAGCATTCGATTACCAATGAGTGGTCGGTTGAGAGGGCGCTTGCTATGGCGGCCAATGTTAAACACGCTGTGACGTGAGCGAGCCCAGTCCGCCATCTTCGTTGACCCCGCTTATGTTTCATTTTCATGTTTTTCATCGATAACTTACTAGAAATTAGCGCGCATTTACTATTTTATATATGAGTCTCCTAGCATATATACTTCAGATATTTAAATTAATTACAATCCACATTCCCGGTGAAAACTACAGAAAAATCGAGTAGAATCCATAGCACTAACTAGCTAATATATGTATAATAAATATATGTATAATAAATAATAATAATAAAATAACTAATAATAAATATATGTTTTTAGAGTCACTTGCCTTGAATTTCAAATACAGATGGAGGATATTCGTGCTCTACATTCGCTAATCCGTCCATTCCGTCGTGCTATCCGAAGTAAAGTAACGTTAGTGCCAGGATGACATATGTATGATTGTTATTTCGATGATCAGGCCACAGTTTGATGACGTAACGGCCTCTCCATGTGCCTCGATGGTGGCTAAATCTACATATTGCCCTGCCAGCCGCCGCATGGGCGGGTGGCAAGGGGTATTAGGTCACCAGCCGTGTAAAGACATAAGGGATAATTTTTTGGGAGGAGAAATGGTGACGTGAATAGCCATAGAAATGGAAGAGGATGTAGAAGTCGACAACATGAGAGAAAATATAATGGGGGAGGAGGTAAGAGCAGCTATGAAAGATATGAAGAATGGCAAAGCAGCAGGAATAGATGAGATACCTGTTGAATTGTTAAAAAGCTTAAAAGAAGAAGGATTGCAGGAAATAACAGCATTATCTAACATCATATACAAGAGTGGAGAATGGCCTGAAGACTTTACAAGAACCGAAATGATTCCACTGGCCAAGAAGCAGGGAACTAAGACGTGTGAAGAACATCGAACAATCAGTTTGATCGTTCGTGCAGCAAAAATCCTCCTGAGAGTCATCAATAGGAGAATGACAAAAATATTGGAAGAGAACACCGCTGGAGAGCAGTTTGGGTTTAGGAAATGAATGGAGTCTAGGGATGCAATCAGAGTTGTGAGATCAATTGTGGAAAGATACTAAGAGAAAGAAAGATCGAGGAGTTTTCCTCTGCTTCATAGACTTTGAAAAGGTCTTTGATTGCCTGGTGTGGGAAAAACAATTTGAGATATTGAAGAGGAAGAGAGTTGATTGGAGGGAGAGAAGACAAACAAATAAGTGGACTGTATATGAAACAGCAAGCAGCTATGAGGGTAGGGAACAGTAGAACGGAGTGGTTTGAAGTTGGAAGAGGTGTGAGGCAAGGATGTACTTTATCTCCAACACTTCTTACCATCTATATAGAGGAAATGGTTGAGAAGTGTTGGAAAGAAGATAAAGGAGTAAGTATAGGTGGACGAAAAATAAGAACAATTAGATTTGCAGATGATATAAAATTATTCGCAGAAAGTGAAGATGATTTGAATAAAATTATTGATCACGTAGCACTAACAAAGGAGGAATGTAGACTCAAAGTCAATAAAAAGAAAACTAAGGTAATAAAAGTGGGGATGAAGCAAGAGTTGAATATTTATGTGGATGGAGAACATCTGGAGCAGGTAAAACGATTCAAGTACCTGGGAACCGGCAAGATGGAGGATTGGAAGAGTGAAATGGAGATAAGAGCAAGAATTGGTATGACTAAGGAGGCATTTGGAAGAAAAAGACTATACTAAATAGTAAAATGGAGCCGAAACTGAAGAAGAGGATCGACAAGTGTTTTGTTTGGAGTGTGTTTTTGTACGGTGGGGAAACGTGGACGATGACACAAAAGGATAGAGTTTAGAAATGTGGATTTGGAGGAAAGTGCTTGACATCAAGTGGTCTGATAGGGTTAGGAATGAAGAGGTGCCGGAGAGAATAAAAGAAGGAAGAAAGCTCTTAAAGGCCATTGAAGATAGGAAGAAGAGCTGGATGGGACAGGTACTGAGAATGAAAGGTTTGTTACGAGGTGTACTGGAAGGAATGGTGGATGGGAACCGCAAAAGAGGAAGAAGGAAAAGAAAGATGATTGATGATCTGAAGGATGGAGGGAGTTACAGAGAGTTGAAGAGGAGAGCAGAGGACAGAGAGAGATGGGGGAGGCACCAAGGACCTGCGAAAGCAGACGACTAATGATGATGATTATGGGAGTGTATTTAGTGGAGCTCAGTATTTATTGTGGTCGCTTGTCGTGCGGAAAGAATGAGTTTTTGTATCTATCTGTCTGGCAATGTTTCTCTCTTATTTAATTGCTTCGGTCGTACCCAGATATGCCGTCCGGCGTCAAAATGATATTCACTGTGTCGCTCAGAAACACACCAGTTCTGAATTTCTAAAGAAACCTAAGCCTAGCTTGTAGCCTCCGAGCCTCTAGGGGCTTCCAACTTAATCCCTCTACAAGCTAGGAAACACTTAATGTTCGCTCGAAGAGGTTTTGACCGAATCACGCTGCTTTTCTTTGTATTTTATTAATTTTTTTGTTATACCTTCTGTTACGTGTCCCAATTTCCCCGTGTCGCGGTGTATTCGTAGTATGGACCAACCAGAGTGAAGTAGCATCTCTCTTTTACTTTTTCATCCGAGGACCTTCCTATTATACGCTTACATCGCAATCGACTAAGAATCTGTCCCTCAAAGACAATTATCAAGAAAGTAAAAACTGTTTCTGCCTCACGTCATATGAATTCTATTTTTAGTCTGTAATTAGAATTGACATCATGAGAAATTATTCCACTAATTAAAATATATTTGTAACGTATGTTACACTGATTTTGTGATGGATGTCACAAAAGTTATATCCTTCATTTGAAGCAATAAAAATTGTTTCTCAATGCATTCAAGAACTTATGTTATATTTTATTTATGCATAGGAAAATATTTCATTGCATTAATCCCACTTATCATGCATGCTGTTCAAAAAATTACACCTAAGTTTACCAAAAAATTACACCTAAGTATTTCATTGCATTAATCCCACTTATCATGCATACTGTTAAAAAAATTACACTCAAGTTTTTTTTCTTTTCTACTCTTTTACAATCGATTCTTAAAAAGTTATAGAATCGGTTTAAGGAATGGTTAAAATTGGAAAAAATATAAACAAACTTGCTCGGTGAACGAATTTGACACAGAAAACTTGGAACAATTACAACTTCAAAGTTGTTCCTGTAGCCCAATTCGATACCCATATCAAAGGCAAGTAAAATTCTCGAATTGAGAGCAGTGAATGTTTTGAGAGCAGTTGAATGTTTTATTTTATTTAAATTTTTGGCTTCGCACAACTATTCAATGGTGCCTCAATACCAAAAAGTAAATTATCAAAATATCTTGATTCGTGTCCTCGTGGCTTGCAGATTGGGACAAATACGCAATATCAACGCATTAAAAAAAAGCATCGCTCTCACGAAATGGGACCAGGAATAGTGGGAAATGAAGCCATGCAACTCACACAACGCAAGAGCCATTACTACACACGGTCCGATCGAAATAATTCCTCCAGCAGAAATGGGAGATTCACCGACTCGGAGAATAACGTCGACAAATCCTTTCCTGCTATCGCGTTAATTCGGTTTCTGTGCCCAGTAATCAGCATTTATTCAGCAAAAACAATTAAAAAAAAAGATAATCTACGAGCCTTTACATGCAATAGACCGGCATTTAAAACTCAGGCTAGCATTCCCGTATTAAGATGTGTGAACTTCAACGCAAGGACTACACGATTAGTACGATTGAATGCGATACACATGAATTATTATTCACACATTTCATTATTATTTTTACATTCGGCCACCGGAAGCGGAATTACCGAGGCAAGTCCGGCTTCCAACTAATTCCTTTCCTCAGCTGCATCCCGGGAGACTCTCACTTGAATTTTGCAACCCTAGATTACTAATCTCAAAATGTTTTCCAAGGATGCAAATACCCATGAAACAAATATGAACGACCGTAAATCATACGTGTAGTTTCGCAGCGCTACGGTCCCTCATCACGCCACTCCCACAAAACATGATATTTTAACCACTTTCAGGGAACATCTCGCATTTTTATCGACAATGTGATAATATCGCCAAAACAATTCCCTGAATGTCGTAAGCGGGAGGCAATGGGTATCGCAGTTGCGCCATTACATCAACATTAGTGCCATAGAAAGAAGAAACCGATGAAGAGGATAAGAGAGGATGGGACTCGACTTGATGGGACTGTTACTTGACTGAATGAAGTTAGAATGTTTCCATACCCTTCCTCAAATATTACAGCATATCTAACGTCCATCTCAAGCATGGCCAAACAAAAAATCATAACAATTAAAATTCCGAATATATGTCATAAAACATTAGACATGTCGTGGTAAAAAGTAACTAGCACACGAACCCAATCCTATTTTCCACCATTTCATCATCAAATACAGTTTCCAGCCACAGGCCGGGACTGCTTCGGATAAAAGCCTTTCCAAAATTCTTTTGACATAAGTGGACAAAGTTCTTCGTAAAAAACAAAAATTTTTAGCTACAAAACGGATTTCCCACACACAAACAGTAAGACTCTCAATTACCAAGTGGTGCCCTATTCCTTTTCTAAGAAAAATTTCTCATAGGATTTCAAACCGCTTTCCGATATCCCTTGAGGCGGCATTCTACACTCCCCTAGCGCTTTCGAAATTTTTAGTACACGGTAAATACAAAGTGGATAAATTATTCAGGGCGGGTATTTACAAAATTAAATGCAATAGTTGTAATATAGCTTTCATTGGTCAAAGAGGACGAAATTTTAAGACACGGATCAAAGAACACTCACGAAGTCACTTCAATGTGAATACCAACTCACTATTTTCCAAGCATCTGCTAGATAATAATCACATAAGGGATGGTATCCCCGAAATTTTATATGTCCTAACAAAATGTTTAAATACGGATGCATTGGAGCAAATGGAAATTATCAGAGTCAAGCAACCTTTGCAACGAGTTACTTTTTCCGCACCCCTCCTTCCGAAAATAATTCCCTTCCCACAACCCCTTTTAATCTATGCACCCATGCCTTTCCACCCAAAAATTAGTTTGTTCTCCAAACCCCCCTCTTCTTAGCGGTGGTTACTATCGTAACAATCAAAGAATAAAATTTAAATAATTGTATCTAAAGATGCAGCGAGCTGCGAAACGCGTAGTACGTTTACAATAAATAACTGTGCAAAAGGCCTATTTTCAGTATGGATTCAAATATAAAGTACTTCCATGAAGTGACGCCTGAAGGTGTGAAGTTTAAAAGGAAAGTAGATCGTTAGTCTTCAAGTGATATACATATTTATTTATCTGACTAATTCAGCGGCAGCGGTGGTGGAAACTCGAAGAATGCATCGAATCCAATTTGCATTCCCCCCTCCCCTATCCCCCCGCCCGTCAAAAGCAGCTTCAGAGCATGAATTCCCACAAACAGCTTCAGAATAACTCAATTAAGAGGTTTAACTTCTTTGTTTCTCACCTTTCCCAGAGAAATATTCACATTACGCCGCTTCCGTCCCTCGTAGTGACATGAAACGGCCGCATGCTATGCTGAAGTCAACGAGAGGAGGCGATGCCCAGGGTCACACACACACGCGAATCATGTCCTCGCGACCGCCGTACTGGTGTCGGTGAGCGTGAGACGCATACGCAACGTACGTAAGCGGGCACAAAAACTACTCCATCGACAAGGAGCAGCAACTGAGGGAGAATAAATGGAGAGCTGAAGACACTTAGCAGAGCGCGCCAAAAGAGGTTAAATAGGAGGGTTGTAACGTAGGCAAGGATCCTCGAGCGTGGCTTAGTCAATCAACAAATTAGTACTGTGAATTAGTAATTTTCAGATCAGACTAACCCAACGAAACACTATGAATTTCATTATCCCTAGTACCCAAATAATATATCAATAGGAATACTATTATTAATGACTCATTTACCGGCAAGGGAGGGTTTCATTGGGAGTAAGTTAAAATCCCATCGACGGTTTTTTACAACTGAAGACCTTCATTGCCCAACATTCATCTCGGCGTAAGCTCTACCCTTCTCCATCCCGTCCATGGCATCCATTCCCTTATTTCCCCTTGCCCAACATCCTTCACATCTTTTTAAGTTACCATTCGCCACCACACAACCATCATTGGATCATTTCAAATGTAAAGACCCACTTTTGTCTACACAGCTATGTTCGTTGTTTTTGCATATCAGATAAAGTAAAACACGAGAGACTTCATGCTTTGAGTTATAAGAAAAGAAATACCTAACCTAAAACTTATTACGCTAAATAAATACAGACAGTCGTATATTGAACTATTTTAAATAGAAATTTACAGACGGTTTCCAAGGGCCTGGTGTTGGTACTGTCAAAATGATCTCTGAAATTCGGCATTCATCCGAATTTCCGTTACCGCCTCCTACTGCGGATATTTTTCTTTCATTGGATAAAACAGGAGCGAATGGTAAGCATGAAGAGTCGCCATAAGAAGCGATACGCATCGAGATAATGCTACACTTGCTATTCCCAATGGAGTCGACTTCCATGAGTGGAGGTGGCCGGGAATGACTTCATATTTCATCTTCCGCATCCGTCCGATGTAGGGAAGGGGCGATCAGTCGATCCGTAGACATGGGGAATTCAGGTAATAAGATGAAAATCATTACACACTTAAGACATTCCTGACTTTCACGAGTCGATGGCTGACATAACAATACAACGTGATGGAATAACTAAACGACTGCGTTCTATTAAAAGTAACCAGTCCCCAGGTCCAGAAGGAATATCTGCACGCGTGCTCAAGGAGTTAGCGACACAGATTACGCCATTCTCAGAAATTATATTTAGCAAATCAATATCCGAAGGTAAGGCCCCAAGACTGGAAAATATACACATCACACAGATATTTAAAAAAGGAAATAGGAGTCACCCAGGAAATTACCGGCCTATATCGTTAGCATCACTATTATGCAAGATCCTCGAACAATTTGTCGTTAGCAATGTTATGACATTCCCGGATAATCGTAACTTCTATTCACAGCAGTCAGCATGGCTTCCGTAAGGGCAGGTCCTGCGAAACACAGCTTGCGCTCTTCCTTCATGATATACTAAAATCAGGTGAATCGAAAAAGCAAGTCGATGCGATATTCCTCGATAAATCGTGGGGGATACGTTACACATCATGATTATTGACTGTACTTTTTTAATTCATCCGGCCCCCGTTGGTGGAGGGGTAAAGTCCTCGAATGCTATTCCTGGGGTCGCGGGTTCGAGTCTCGCCTGGGTGGGTTTTTCACCACCCAGGGCATGGATGTATGTCATGTTCTGTTGGCCCGGTCCCTGGAAAACCTGATGACAGGCTTAGCAGCCTATTGGGATTCCAGGGACACACGGGCCAACGGAATCGTCCGAAATGCAAAAAAATTACAGCCGCTAAACTTGCCATGCACGCTAAAACGATTCCTTTTGGACTAATTCTGGTCTTAAAATAAATGTAACAATATTTGAAAGAAAATACATATTTTATACAGTATAACTGTTACATCCGTCACACATGGACTGGCTGAGTAGCGGCGCCTCACCATGTGATACATTCATTACCGAGAAGAACCGCCGGGAGTGTGGGGGTGGGGAGTACAGAGGGGGAGGAAGGGTAGGAGTAGTTTATGTCCGTCCCGCCAACGTGGACTCGCCGCGCGCAGATAGGCGGCGCCTCAAGATTGAATTGGTAAAGACGCGGATGCCACGGAGGATCCCCAGTCGCACACCGGACTGAGTTCGGGTCGCATGAATATGCATTGACCGAACCGAAAGGGTTGCCAAGGTCGACGGTGTATTACAATGAGGAGCGCCGTGGCGAGCACGAACGATTAATTGGAAACGCGGGAAATGTGATCTTCAATTATCGACGCTTTGTTATTCCCGCGGCGTACGGGACAGGAAACGCCGGAGAGCGGTGGTGTCGTAAAAAGAGCCCACGGGGAATCATTCATAACAATGCTTCCTACGAATAACTATGGTGACTAAAAACTGATAATGTATCTTATTCACTTATTAACTTATGATGATGGCGGCGTGACAACTGAAACACGCGTCGTAGAAAGTTATAAAGTGAACTTTACAATATCAGTTATCAGTCATTACAAGCCTTACTCTGTCGAATTTATTCGTATAAATTTCAATCCATGATATACCATGACCAATGAATTCACTGTTCAACATTTAACCAAATTATTTAAAGAAAGGTGTTTGCCTAAAAATATGCTATTCAAATACCAAATTTTCAGGGAAGATTGTTTCGAAGATCTAGAAACAGGATTATTTTATTGCTTTTTAAAACTACTTGCAATTAGGATATACGGTTCATTTTTTCACTATCGTTGGGAAGAAAGAATGAAGTACTTAATTCTTTCAATTGATTATGCCAAAAAATTACGTGTTCAATGGCAAAATAATGAATTTTTCTCAGTTTTCAACCATAGCACTTTCATCGTCAACATGAGCAGCGGCTATCATCGGGCAATTTCCCCGAGCGTGTTACGGCTTAACTCATGAAATGAACCAGTGGCGTAACTAGGACCTGGCTTCGGGGGGGGGGGGGAGGAGGGGTATGGATCAGATTGAATAGCACACCACACCGGGTAATAATACACGAAATTTTGCTTATTAACATGAATGTATTTTAGAAAAACATGGCTACATAGTTTATAAAAACATTTAATCACTGTATTTCAAACAAGTAGGATTGCTGCTATACGAATATTTTTTTTTTAGGGTCCTGGGGGGGGGGGGTCTATCCCCCTCATCTCCCCCGCATAGTTAAGCCACTGAAATGAACATTATTTCCATAGATATGCCCATAATTTCCTCCCACTCGTGATATAAAACAGTGTGCAACTCCGCACGAGTTGCACACTGTTGCACAGCGGCGGATATCGACACTCGGGTGTGCTGAACGCAATCGCCACGCTCTTGTCCGCCCGCGCGCGCTCTTCAAACTAACCGCACTCGTTACACTAAAAGTACAATTGTCTCTCATCACTATGTATACTACTCAAATGATAACTTACCACACGCACTATTCTCCGACTACATTGCACAGTTAAGTCACTCAAAAACTACAGTTTTCCATTAACTTTCACGGTTTTTATGAAAAAATGAGGAATTCGTACATACGTCATGTAATAGTTAAATAAAAAATTGCAAATGCAAATTATTACAATAAGTATTTTCTAAAATAATATAACACTAAACAATTTCTGTAAGAGGGTGTTTGATTAAACCATTTTATAAACCATTTTAAGTATCCATTTGTTAGTAAAATTTAGGATTGGACATCCAGCATGTGTATTTTCAATCAATTGTTGCAAATTACATTACGAGAGCCTTACTTTCGCAACAAGTTTACAATAACACATCAAAGGGCTTGATATAATATTAAAAATTAGTCCAAATATATAAAATCCAGAACATAACCGTGAGAAAGCTCGGAAAATGGAGTGGCTGGTCCACGTAGAGAGGATGACGGAAGAAGGAATGCCCCAAAGAATATTGAGGGATAAGTCTCACCGCACAAGAGGAGAGGGCAGACTCCGATGAATAGCTGGTGTCACTGCAAACCTGCAGTTGATGAGCACTGATAGATAGGGGAGAGGAAGATAGGAGGCAGATGGAGGAAGAGGTCCACCAAGGGCTGCAGCGCCACAAATTGAAAGGCACGGAGACCAGCCGACCTCATCGTCGTTTAGCAATAAGGAAAAGGGGAGCGGCGGCACAGAAAACCGAAGAATTGGAAGCGAGGCGACCGCCTTGTTGTGGCGCGGACGACGAGAGAGCTCTACGCTATGGCGGGCAGGCAGCGACGGCGGACGGAATGAGTACCACTGGTAGATAACAAAAAAGGATCGCGAGCGCACGCCGATCGGGTCGGCTGAGAAGAAGGCGGGGAGGCAATTACGAGAAGCCGCCGTTTCCTCCCACGACGAGAGGAAGGAAGAGCAGCGCATAACGGTCGCCACGAAGAATCCTCTCACTCCGCAGAATGCAGAAATGCCGGTGGCGTTCCCGTCCGCGACCGCCGCAGGAAGTGGAGCGTTCGAGATTCAAATGGGATGATACCCCGGATGAGGCGACTCCCTCATGCAGTGCAGTCAAATTCCCAGCCACTGTTACCCCCTCCTCCCCCCTCGGGAGAGAAGTCAGCTGGACGATATTCCAACTCCACGGAGCAAATCCGCGGAGGAACGTGAACCGAAACACAGGCCGGTCAAACCCAAGAGAGGATGACCATCGTAAATTATACACCGGTTGTTTATCGAGAAATCATTGCAATAACCGACTTCGGGGCTCGTTACATTTGATGAGTGAAAAAAGGCTTATCCCGATTCTGCTCCACATCGCCAATAGCATTTGCAAAAATGAATTATGTAGCAAATACATTATCCCTTGGGAGAACCTGTGTTGGATTACCATCTAGAACATACCCATCTTACAGGTAATTATAAAGATAAGCATATAAACCGAAAGGTCAGTTAAATATATATAAACTAAATTTGTTCTTTGCATACAGATTAATCATTAGGAAAATATATAGCAACATACTCTAACAATCCAAAACATTTCACTTAGATCACAGGTGCCCACAGGCGTGACCAATGTTCAATGAAGATCTTGACAGTGTTATTCGTTGAGAAGAGAGGGCTAGAGTTGAAATTTTCAAGAAGAAGCACAACTGGTCGCATAAATCACACGAACATCGCACACTCGGGGTTTTTAGAAATGCAATCAACTCATCGCATGTGGCGAAGCCGAGTTCCTTGAGCGTCGGACTTTGTCTGGCACCGCGACATTATCAATTCGATCAATAAAATCCTCTCGGACGATAAGGTACAATACGTCCGCGATGATTCGCTCTACTTAACGTTTATATCAAGTGCGCCACGAGTACAGAGGATTCTCAAACACAAAGAGGTACTCAAACACAGAATTCTGTCTCGGATAAAAACAAAAAAGTTAACAGAGCTTTTCAGTTTACATATCAGAGGGTTTCACACACATAGTGGAGGGATGCCCCAGTCAAACGCCATTTCCGATGCTTTCAGAGTATAGCACAGGTATGGGTGGAAAAACAGTCAGTGATGAAACCGAAAGACTAGAAGGAACATTGAGGGATTAAGCCAGTCTGACTGAATGCGCAGTCGGCCATACCGAGTGTTTTAGTTTTCCAGGAATAATCATGCAAATAAAATTACGGATAGATGAATGCGAACATCGCATTGGTGTTATTTCTTTTTTATTCGGTCTCTCCGGCCACAGCCTTCATTTTACGAACAAATTCCTAGACCTAAGCCATATGCATATTTATATTCACCTCAGTGAATGCAATATCTCATCCTAGAATCGGAAGGTAAACTAAGATCTTTGTGCCAAATTAGGTCGAAGGCACACAATTTATACCTGCATATTTACTCAATTGACAACGATTCTTTGAGGGACTTGATATTGACGTAAATTTATGGAACCGGCCGAAAAATAAAATTGATTTTCCACTCAAGTGGAGAACCACCGACTCTATATTCGTTGCTTAGGATCAATTTCCACCCACAATACCCTATCGATTATTCATCAATTATTATTTTTGCGTTTCTGTTTCTCTTTCGACATTCACGCAGCATTTTCACTATTCATAATAGTGACGATTAAAACGTTAGCAGATATTATAATAGAACCTGTTATTTACAGAAAAAATAAAATGCCACAGCGCACCAACATCTCCGATGCCTTAAATTTGATTAAGGCGACTCTTACATGACTAGGTGAGTCAAACAAATATTAAATTATATTTTAAAATACTATTTGGTTTAAAGTATCCCGCTTTTACAGATGAAATGGGATATCTAATGAAAAACAAAATTTAGTTACGAAATATGCAGATAATTCCAAGACAGTATTTTTAGTTTCCACATTTTTCCACCTGTACGAGCCGACTGCAGCGGTATTTGTATAGAACTGCCGCATTTCGACTTAAGTTACGGCAGTAACTCGCTAATAACTTTAAGAAGTAGGATTTAACATTCCTACATTTTATTTTTATTCCATTTCACAAGGCCATTCGCTTCGTATTAACAATTTAAATTTGATATAAAAGCTTATATAAGCATTCTCGTTCAAACATTTTTTTCTGCTGAAATCTTAGCAATCTTCATAAGAACTCACGTCCAACTCTCCACATTCGAAGCTGAATTGTGATAAAAATAGCTAAGACGCCCCATTATTTCTTCATCTCGGTTTATAAAACAAACTTCAGAGATGCCTTATTTGAGTTTTTAGAATTTCTCCAGTAAGCGACCCTGGGACCATCATCATCATCGGTTGTTCAATCCTAAGATCCCATCAGCAGCCCTCCATCCTTCCCTATCTGATGCTAGGTCCCCTTACTCACTGGTAGCTCTTCCTATGTACTTTCCTCTTTATTTGGTCCATGAACTTATTCCTGGGCCATCTTCTGGCGACTTTTCTCACTAGTTTACCTTTTATTATGTTCTACACAAACCCATACCTCAGAGTATGTCCAATTCACCTGGTTCTTTCTTTCAGCATCGAGTTCCATAGGTTCCTTTCCTCTTCTACTCTTCTCAATTTCCTCTTCTACACTTCATTATTTCTTATTTAGTCCGTAAATTTTATCTTCAGCATCCATCAGGTAGACTACAGCTCTACCACCGGTATTCTCTCAAGACAATCGACACGAGAGGAGGAATGGAGGAGGAGAAGATCTATTCTAGGCATCGGTAGAAGCTGGTACTAAAAGTACACCCTTTTAAGTACCAAGGTATAATACAGGCCCCTTGAAGCGAAATACGATTCCTCGGAGGCTGTGTTTACGGACTGGGACTGTCATTCGCTGAAATGCGCAATGTGAATCATTTGGGCCACATCGCTTCTACGTGTTATTTACAAAGCATTCCAAACAGTCGTCATCCCACCAGTCCTTGTGGCCTCGAATAAATTTTTCTTCGTTCGCAGTTCCTACAGTTCCCACGAAGATTATTTCGGCAGAATATAGCTCCACCCTCTCTATTATCTCAAAATACTCTACTCGTATACATGTGATTGGTCGTTGAATCCAAACGCCGGATGAGAAATAGGTGTTGTAATTATTTCACTGCTGACGATCGCATTTGATTCTGTGATCGGATGCGATCACGCACTTTGCACGATACGATTTCAGAGCGTAGTCTGTTCAGTTTGATTTCCAGGACGGAAACGAGCGTCCCGTCGATCATCCGCACGCGAGTTCGAGATCACAAAGTCACGCCGTGACACAGCGTGCACGACACGGCGGCCGTGAAACGGTGACCGCCTGCGCCGCGAACACACGATCACACGCGAACACGATCAGAGCCACCTAGAATACAGCATCCTCCTCCAGCCACCTACTGATTTCTAGGTGGCTTTGGCACGATCCGGCCTCACTCCCAGCGGAGCGCCCAGAGCAGGCTTCCGTCACGCTTCCACCTGAAGCGAGAGGTGACGTCACTCACTTCCGGCCGTCTTCTGCTTCCTCCATCCACGCGAGAGGGCAGCAGCCATCCGCCCCTCGACCCGACGATACGGACGACTGTGTGAAATTCACAGTTGAAAAATTATTCGCCTGGACTGGGAATCGCACCCAGATCCCTCGACTTCGCGCTCTAACCAATTAAGATACCCAGGCGTCCTCTTCAACTGTGAATCTCATAGGGGCTTTAAGCAGCAAGTTGTCCTCACAGGTACCGTGCATATGATGTCAGAGGTACCCGTATGCGAGCGCTAAGCGCCACAGTCCACGGGGTAAAGCCCAACTTTAAACACAGAGGTGTTTACCTTTGATATTTTCAAAGAACCACAAAACTAGCCGCGCAGTAACTTCAACGGAGTCACCCGCTACTGATCACACAATTGTGTGAAATTCCCAGTGGAAAAATCATTCGCCTGTACTGGGAATCGAACCCAGATCCCTCGATTTCGCGCCGAGTGCTCCAATAGCGGATGACTCCGTTGAAGTAACTGCGCGGCTAGTTCCGTGGTTCTTTGAAAAGATACGGACGCACATAGTATTAAAAATTACGGCTCATAGAGACACTACCAAATTCATTATCAAACATATTTTTGGCCCATTCTGACTAGCGTGGTAGATTGAGAACACGCGCAGAGAAGAGTGGCAAGGGACGTGTAAAGAAGCCGTTTCGATAATCCCCTAATCGCACGTGACCTTTGGCAAGAATGGGATGATGATAATCGATTTCAGACCGAGGATTACGCGTTACACTTAAACTTTCACGTAAATTCCAAACCAATGCATTTTCTGTTGGCGCAATTAATTTCTTACGAACTCCAGCAAGCTAATGTAGATTAGCTCATGAGAGTTGAATGGGGGGAAATTGACTGCAGAACAAACAGGTTTAAAATGATGTCGTTTTCCTGCGATTGATATGAGACCATAATGGGCGCTAATGAGACTGCTATGTCGGCTGGTGAAAACCAGACAAACAAAGTGATCCCTGAAATGATTAAACGAGAAAAGAGCGGCTCCCGGTGATAAGCCTCGGCTTCATACCGGGGGGGCGGTGGTGGGCCCGCGGGGGGCAACCCCCTAACCGGCTGCTATGTAGGCTAGCGGACGGGTCGCGCAACTGATTAATTCATTTGCTCGTCAATTCTTACTTCTTAATCTGCCACGCTATACTACAATGACATTTCGTCTCGCATGCTTCCAGCGTGGCTCTTGTATCTCTGATCGTTTATGTAGTAGCAAAATACATTAATTAAAATAGTTTCTGCCACATTGGTAACATACCTATAGTGTTGTCCATGTAAGAGAAAGTTACTTCTTTGAAAGTTTCTGCAGGTACGTGCATATTCAGCCGTAGTTTCGTAAACTTTACTATGGTTAATTATAGTGCATGTTTAAACATAATGGTTGAAGGCGTAACTCTGTGGAATGTTACCGAAGACATGATGAAAAAGAAAAATCTCTTAGTAAATTCCACACTTAAAACTTTTATTTCCGACCTAGGTTTCGATTGCCTTTTAATCATTATCAAAAGTCCCTTTGAAAAACCTTTGATAATGTTTGCAAGGCAATCGAAACCTAGGTCGGAAATAAAAGTTTTAAGTGTGGAATTTACTAAGAGATTTTTCTTTTTCGTCATAGTGTATGTTCATGATAACTCACCGCCTGCCACACACCCTTGAGGTGGCTTGCAGGGTAATATGTAGATGTAGATTTAATGCCACCAACTGCCTCTAGTCACTCGTTTACAAAAAGACCTTAGCATCATGACCTACTTAAAGCGATAATTTCGATAAGTACACATTACCTTTAAACTTTCAAACCCCTGTAGACATTCTTAAAAGTGAAATTCCGACTTCGACGCCATGTTTGCATTCTCCCTTCATATAATAACCGAAACCATTCCAATCCACGTCTTCCAGGTGGCTGCGACAATGGTCGAGGGTCGTTGAGCGCACAGCTTTATCATTTTTTAAGGTGGTCGAATAAAATGATTGGATCATATTTCACTTAAGTTAATCTGTTCTTTCGTTGGAACCTAGAGCAGGCAGCCGTGGATATCATGCACAATTTAATTACCACATTTTATCCCAAGTTAAATAATGTCACTACTAAAGCTTACGGCGCGTCACTCGAAATTTAGACGGAACAACATTGAAATCCATTGACTAAGAACACCCCCTGGGCTTGGCAACTTGATACTCGTTAGCATCTATTACGATAATTAGAAATTTATTTCGCGTTTACAAAAATTTCTGTACACATTCAATCGAATTATCAAGATATATATGTCAATTTACAAAAACCTACTACTTAATAGCACTGATTTACTGAAAAAAAAAACAAATCGGCAAAAATCGATCTATTTTCTGTACACATTCAATCGAATTATCAAGATATATATGTCAATTTACAAAAACCTACTACTTAATAGCACTGATTTACCGAAAAAAAACAAATCGGCAAAAATCGATCTAGCCAACTAAATGGCAGAAATGACGTAATCTCTTGGTTGCTTCCACAAACAACCACATCACCGCCGTATGTACACCGAGAGTTGAGTAAACAAAGCCGTCAGAAGAAGTCAAATACCTGAGAATTACTTTGGTTTCAGACCTTTAGAGAAGGACATCCAAAACAAAAGTGGCAAAACATAATCTTAAAGATACTAGAATTTATCAAGCGTACGAGAGGAAGGTCCTCGGATGAAAAAGTGAAAAAGACATCATGCACTCTGGTTAGGCCTCGCCTCGAATACGATGCGACCATTTAGGGACAGAAAGATTTAACCAAAAAAAAGGGGCATAAAAAGGAAAGCTGTGCGCTTCGTTACAAACTGCTACGGACGAATATATAGTGTTTCACAGCTGTTGGAGGGATTAATGTAGTCCGAGGGAGATAGTTCCCCAGTCATAATCGAATTC
Source organism: Ceriagrion tenellum (assembly GCA_963169105.1). Taxonomy (NCBI): domain Eukaryota; kingdom Metazoa; phylum Arthropoda; class Insecta; order Odonata; family Coenagrionidae; genus Ceriagrion; species Ceriagrion tenellum. The sequence goes on along the minus strand of OY720641.1, from coordinate 26,301,593 downwards.
GAGACCATATTCGAAATATACGTTTTAATTTCACCAGCTGTGAGACACACGAATTAAACATTAATGGTGACATAATATAGTTTTAAATGACAGAAGTGTTAAATAATTAAATGAAAATATTAAATAAGTCTTTAACTCGACTCATTTTTTTCGCACGGTGCGTTCGAAACTCCTTCAAAACGGAAGGTTTTAGTGATACCCAAGAACTTTCTGCGGTGATAATGTTATTAATGATTAAAAATAGTTGATCAAACATAAACTACACGCTGTTAGTTTTTTTTTTAAACATCTAAGTGTTAGAAATTCTTCATTTTGTAAATAAGGTCTCTCTGGAGGGCGTACAGCTATCATTTCCCATGTGAAAGGGCTGGTATTTTTTGGCAAATATCTCCGAAAGTAATGCGGTAAGGGGTTGAATTTATGGCGTCATTGGAAGAGTGAGATATTTTTCTTTAAAATGAGACCAAATTCATTGATTCATTGGTAAAATGATATTTCGCTCAAACTACCTAAAGGCGGGAGCCCCTAGAGACTCGAAGGCTAGACGCTAAGCGTAGTTTTCTTGAGAAGTTCAGAACGGGTGTGTTCTAAGGCGACACAGTGAATATCATTTTGACGCCGGGCGGCATCTCTGGGTCCGACCGAAGCGATAAAATAAGAGAGATACATTGCCAAACAGATGAGTGCGACACTCGCACTTTCCACGCACAGTAAGTGACCATTATAAAAAACCTAGCTTCACTCAAAACACTCCCATAATACACTTCACCATTTCACCTCCGTTTAAACCTTCTCCTTTGCACCCCTTACACGGCTTGTGTCCCAACACCCCATGCCACAGGCCAATGCGGTGGCTAGCAGGATAGTGCGTGGATGTAGAACAACGAAAACGATTCAACCCTTTCGGCATTTCTCTTTAGAATACGTCAAGGTGATACGAGGTATATGCCTCCGCTTTAACGGCAGCCCAGGCCGACCGAACCACGAGTCTCGAGCGGGCCTCGGATCGGTGCAGGCCGTCACTCGCGTCACTCAATTACCGCCGCTGCTCTCGGGATGAGCACCACACGGTCGCCCAGCGAGATGGCGCTTTCTTTCCCACTCTCGGATCCATCACCTGTAAAGAGACGTTCACTGCTTCTTCGGGAAAGATTGTTGCTCTATGCACGGTTGGAGCCCGATTTCGTAAGCGCGTCTCAACCACAGCCATCCCCCCCTTCACGTGGGACAGGTGCTTGATTGCGGAAAAAACTGACGGTACTTAGCCGCGTTCCCGAGGGAACGCGCCTGGATCGAAGCGCCAAACGGGGCTCTGGCTTCTGGCTCAAGGGGCGTAAAGAGTCACTCAATGTGTATGTTTGGCTGATCGCCCCTAGAGTAAACAAATTCCAGGTTTCTGCAAGCGTGCCTGGCTGCTGTATTTTGCAGTCGGGTGCCGGCGGTTTTCCGCGGCCCCCTCTTCCTTTCCTTTAACCCTCCCCTCGGGGAGATAAGCGGGTTGAAATAATAGTAGGAACCGCATCCCTGGGTCTCCCTTGCGAAGTAGACGCTTTTCTCTCTCGGATCCATTTGGCGAGACAGTCGGGCCAACGGAGAACAATGCACAGGAGGGCGGGCAGCATCATCCAAACGAATGAGGGGTCGAAGAGGAGCCCAGTGGGGGAAGATTTGTCGGTGAGGCCAATGCCACGAGGGGGGGAGGGTGAGGGGGACCCCCCCACCTCCCTCTCCTACCCCCCACCCCCCAACACACACACGACGGCGTTGCCAACTTATCCGAAGCGAAGACGGGGGCATCGGAACCACCGTAAAGGCCGTTACACACGAGAGCCCAATCCTTGTGTAACGGACGCCACATTCATACATACTGTATTAAGGTAGTCCGAGCGAGATGGTTCCCTAGTCATAATAGAGACCATATTCGAATTATACCTTTTGATTTCCCCAGCTGTAGGACACATCAATTAAATATTGCATGATAAATGGTGCAATAATATAGTTTTATATGACAGAAATTGTAAGTAATCAAATGAAAATATCTAAATAAGTCTTTAACTTGACTCGTTTTTTTCGTGCGGTGCGTTTAAAACTCCTGCAAAACGGAAGGTTTTTGCGTGATACCCAAGAACCTACTGCGGTGACTATAAGATTAATTTTCAAAAATAGTTAAGAAAACATACAAACTACACGCTTTTAGTTTTTTTTACGACATCTAAGTGTTATAAATACCTCATTTTGTAAATAATGCCTCTCTGGAGTGCAGGTAATGTGGTAAGGCGTAGAATTTTTGGTTTCATTAGAAGGATGAGACATTTTTCTTTAAAACGAGTTCAAATTTATTGATTTCTAAGTAAAATGATATTTCGCTCAAACTACCTTCAACGTATATTTCTCTAGCAAATATTTGCACACCGATTTAAAGAAAAGAAATAGACGAGATGTAATTGTCTCAGTCAACATGGAAATTCAGAGGCCACTCTCGAATTTATAAAGAACAGTAACTAATTGTGATGTGTTACCCAATTCAGAACATGCTATTCTGAGAACAGTACACTAATTCTGAACCTCAAAAATATCTATCAATAAAGGAAACAACTTTTTTCTGCTACGGGTAATATTAATTTAAGTTTTAGACATTGATTTGAATTGATATTTTAAGAAGTTAATCTGAAAAATGTAATACAAGTTTTAGCAACGGATGTTAAACTGATTTTAAAACAGAATTTACAATTTTCCCATTCTTTGTTAAACGACATTATAAATTGCTTATTATATTATAAAGTCATCTACGTTATGTTTCAATTGTGTACTAAATTTTATTAAATCAACACAACATTCATGCCGTTCATAACGAATTGCGCTAAAGTTTTTTCCGTTTTCTCGCTTTTCATTAGGTGATTATTCTGACTCTTGGTTCATCTTAACTGTGTCATTTGAAAAGTATGGTAGTACATCAAATCAAAGCTAATTAATGTAGAGTAATATTTTTATTTCTGTAATGTGGATTTCACGATGAAATTATCTTCAAACTAGGTCTAAATGATGTTTTATCTTTTTGCCAACGGGTATATTCCTTTTCAATACCGATTGGCTGCATATTAATGTTCCGCTTCGAACCGCATGGAACTCACCACCGCTCCACTCACCATCTCCGTCCTTCTAAACCTCATCTCTCCACCTTCCATTCCGCCCCCCCCCCCCACCAGTCCACCCTAACTCTATTCTAAGACACTTTCCTCGCGCAGGGAAGTCCAATTATAAACACTGCCACACACCCTCACCCTCCAATTGGCGCCGCCCACTTCACCCCCTCCCAGATCCGCTCCCGATCCGTCGACATTGCATTCCACACGGAGCGAGGCTCCGCAAGTTCATTATCACGCCGAAAAGGGTAAGCAGGCCCTCACACAGCTCCCGGGCTCCGGATGAAGGTCACCCACCGCGCGCCAAGCGGTGGTCTCAGTCTCGCGGAGCGGCGATCCACTCGACTGTCCGATTCATTCACCACGGATTCTCGCGTTTCATTACCGACGAACCAATTGACCCATTCCTAAACGAGTCATGCCACATTTTTCTCCGGTTGAATCCGCGTCAGAGCAAGTAACACAACTTGATTAAGTCCCTGCTAAAAAAATTCTTAGAAGCTGTTCTGTAGAACGTAAGAAATTCTACAGAAATTGACTCTTTTTCTTCAGAACAAGTTCCGTTTCTAAGAACGGAACATGACAGCCTGACACTACAGAACATACGTGAGGTTTCCGTTGACCCAGTTCCTTTTCTAAGGACCTATATGGAGACTCGTAGGGAATTCCACAGAACGTCCTAAGGTATTCTGCAGAACGTCCTTAGGTATTCTGCAGAAAATCCTATGGTATTCTGCAGAACATCGCAGGGAACTCCGTAAAATGGCGTTTCAATATTTTAAGGAATATATACAGAACTTTCTAAGAAATTCTGTAGAACTATTTATAAGGAAGCTACACAGAATTTTTTAGCAGGGATTAATTAATATCATTGGGAGTGGTTAAAATGAAAATGACCTCGCTTTTGGCTTCTTCTCTAGGAGCTGCTCTTCAAAAAAATATTGCTGGAAAGGTGTCTCATTAATGGCAATAAAGTTTTATACTTTATAGGCGTATATGTTGGTAGGTCTTTTGAAAGCTTTTAACTCGAAGAACAGTTCTGATCCTTTCTCTATAGAAACATTTTCTAAGGACCGGATAAACGTACAACAAAAAACTGGGGACATTTTTGGAGCTGTTAGAGAGGTTACCAAAAATTCATTCACAAACTCATTACACAAACGTACAGTGCATGACAGATTTTATGAATAGTGTAAAATCATACAATAGTAATATTGATGGGGGTAAGTTTCCAGTCGTTATTGTTCCCGATAAACACGATTGACAGCCTTCACAACAATTCCAAGGTTTCTGCTCCACGTCCATCTTGGGCTAAGACAAAATTAATTCAGAAAATCGATTATACTTTTCTTAGGGAAAATTTAAAAAATTGTAACTTGAGCATTACAATACCAACGTATCTACGAATTTAGTATAAAAATTTCACTACCGTAAAACAAATACTTTTCTAGACAGATACCAGAGGTGCAGACATTTCCAGAAATCATCTCACATAGCAGTATAGAATTTATTCCTTTTGATTAACTCGTAAATACAGAATAAATGCAAAAGCTAAATTTTTAAGCAAAAATAATAGTCATTAACAATGTATTAGACTAAACAAATTAATGTATTTAATGAAAAAACTCATAATTATCAAAATCATTAAGAGGAGAAAAATCTGAAAATGTTTACAAAAGTGACTGCTTAGTAAGTCGAAATTAATCTGCCATTTCTCTGAAATATTCTGGTTTTCATGAATTAAAACAAATCATTTCCACAATATTCTGGCGATTCTGCTGCTTAATTCTAAACTCATTCCTTCAGCCTGAATTCTCATCGACATGCGTTGAATGTCATTCAGAACGTCAAGTACAAAAGAGGAAGAGTGAAAGTAACGGTTTTTGTGCACTCTAAGCGCAGTATTGCACGCAATTACATTTAATGGACACCCTTTCTGATTTCATGTATGGCTACACAGGTAAAATACACGATGCAATAGTTGCCATCGTACGGAAACAAATACAAGTTTCAAGCATTACTGCACCGCACATATAAGAATAGCTACAATGAAAGTAACACATTTGGCATTATGACGGTCACTGTTAAGGGCCGAAGGTTCAGGAACTGTTGTTAAAAACAAATCAACAAGAAATATAACAATTACTCCCTCAAATCTGAAATACGAAATCCGATTTTCGTTTGATACGATTGATGACGGAGAAAATATGGGAGAAAAATGTGTTGTGAATCTATTTGCAAAAGTGTTAAGCGACATCCAAATCTTCAAGCTATCGCCAAAATATTGCAATCGTTTCAGAGAGAATAACGGCCAATGAGAAGAGAGAAGTTGCACGGCGGCTGACTCCAAGGGATGAGACGCATACTCATCAACAGTAATATGTTTACTAAAATTGATTAACATCACCAATTTCACGGACTGGCAACTCATGCTCATTCAATCTTCGGCATGCCTTCGAAATTACGATAGCAGGGTCTTTAAACGGCACAACTGAGAAGGCGAGATCTCTTGCGGGCCGTTAAATTCGGCAGCGGAGAGGTAATCCTCTTTACGAACGTCTTCAGCGGGAATGCTAATGGAATTGTGGTTTAGGGGAAACTGAACTCGGAAACTTAGATTGGACTCTAAGACGTGGAGAGAGCGGGGGGGGGGGAGACAAGAAGGGATCGGGAAGAGGGGGAGGGAGGAACGGATTCCGGTAAACTGCAAACAACCCAAGAAGGTTCAATCGCACTATGTAACCAACGTCATCCACTTCACACTGCAGATATCTAAAGAAAAACGTGTTTATCCACCTGACACGTCAGCAAGCTAATGCCTTCGCATTTTTTTGTTCTTTCGCAAGTCAAACGTGAAGATAAATGGGCTTAAAGTCAAGAATTAGTGACGTAGGGAGAAAAATTGTGTTCCCTACTATATGAGGACCCCAGAAGTCAAGGGGTCTAAGCACCAAAATCGTTGTTCTGAGAAAACTTAAGTCAAAGTTGAAAATGTTTGGTACAACCCACTAAGTGGTTAAGTGGCATTACCCTAGATAGCATCACCTGTCAAGAAAATCACTTGGATCCCCTTACCACCTCAAAAATTTAATTTCACATCCCATTCCTGTACCTAAATTGTTTTTTTTTAATGTCACTTAGACCCCTTGACTTCTGGGGTCCACATATTAATATGACATTTATGTGAAAATCAGATAGAGTGGCTAATATTTCAAGTTATTAGAGTTCCTCCATGGTAGCGCAGCTGAAATATACTAATCTGGCCTGAAACGAAACGAAAACATTTCTTTCGCGTTTGTATGATTTAAACAAAGGTCACCGTCATGGACTCTTCGGTCACGTGATTCCACTCCCGAAACGCTTTGGACGTACTCACTGATTGGCAGCATTTCCATCAACTGCGACTCTCAGAGTCGTTCAATTCGATACACCCGTCGCTCTATCGATGCGGGTCTTGACAACCATTTCCAACCCACGGCCGCTATTCATTTGTTTACTGAGCATTAATTGTCGCGAACATGCGGCTCAAGTTGTCATTTCGAATACAAAATAACAGAAACGCTGAACGATCTATGTTCTGCTTTCGGAGAACACCGCAAAATAAGCACATTCAACGGCGGACTTGTTTACACTGCGAAGACCTGCATCGCAGGGAGGTAATAATCGACACTGAGCGACCTTGCGGCCCAATTAAACCGGACGATCGCGTGGTAGCGTCCATCGCGGACGGCGGAGGAGACGAAACGAGAGAGAGTGAGGAGTCGAATCCGAGGAGGGAAGAGGACGGCAAGAGATGTTCACCGCCGCCGTACGACCGGACGTCGCCATTCCCGCCTCGCCTTCCCGCCTCGGGCGTGGGAATCGCCCGGAGAGAGGGAAAGAAAGGGCGGAAGAAAATAGAGCGATTATAGGTACAACCCGTAACTGATGCGGAAAAGGTGCTCTCGATTCACTCCGCCTCGTGAAAATTAACTCTTTCCGATGGAGAGCAGCAGATTGTAAATTTGAGGAAGGATTCCGATTGGGCGGGCCGAAATGAGGGGCGCCACGGATCGCGTTTCTTAGGCCGTAGTCATCCGCCGCTAAACGTCAGCCATTTCCTTTCGATGAAAACTACACCCATTAAGGACTAGAAATGGACTTGAAGGGATTATCTTATCAGAAATCTATAGAAAGCAGGTAAGTATAGCAGCCGTACTTGAATTTTTAAAGTACAGTCAATAATAATGATGTCAGGCACGTTACACAATTCTGAACATGCTATTGTGGGAACAGAGCCATCAACGAAAACTCTGATCCTCAAAAATCAAAACCTATCGAAAAATTAAAGGCTATTTCTGCTGAATGGTATATTAATATAGCGTTTAGTCGATAATTTAAAAGTTATTCTGACATTGTCGTAAATTATGTACGGGTGTTACTAATTTTTCATCATCCATATACAGCACAATCAATTGTTTATTATATTCTTCAATCACCAATGGTACGTATACTCATGCATTTCTGATACCCTGTTGATGAATAAGATACATTTGAATGAACCTCGTACAAATTTGCTACCCCTCCAGCGAAGGCACAATGTGTCTCATTGTTTATTAAAACAATATCGATTCTGTAGACTTGGCGAAACTTCAGAACTAAGAACGTCTCATTCAATGAAGTAAAAAAACTTAAATATCTACTTCTAATTTTGTAATAATTTTCAATTATTTTTTTTTAATTTCCCTTTGAAATAAATTTGAGAAATGGTGAAGACTTCAAGGACATCTAGCATATATAGTAAATATGCATGTTTCAAATCTCTTCAATTGATATTGGTAACTAGGATTTATCAAGTCGACTGCAAAATGTCCTGAATAAAATTTGGCACCGCAAAATCTTCGTAAGTACGTAGTAACAACACAATTTCCACCAGACAAAAGATGCTAAAAATCAAAGCGAACACAAATACATTTTAAGCAACTACTTTCAACACTAAAACACTAATGAGGCTAATTTATTTCCTTTCAGATATCAAGATTCCACGTTTTCGCAGCCAAATTTCGAGATCCGTTAACGAGTATCATGCGCAATGGAAGTAGAACGGCCATGAGAACCGCGATGATCCCGATGCGAACTGTGGGATAATCACCGAAGATAAAGCCAAGTAGTGTTATTAAGGAATTGGAGAATGGAAGTCCACTTGTCGAGCTAGATACGGGAAATGGTCGTTTTTTGCGTTAGAGGGAAATGGCCGAGATTCTAATAACAATGGAAGCGATCCATGGGCTGGCTAAGGGTTATGGTAGTGTCATAGAGATGTTTCCCTAGCTATTACAGACCATGGTCGAATTTGAATTTCTTTTTATTTCAGCAGCTCTAAAATGACTGAATCTCCCAGAAAACACCTCGGATGCTAATCTTCAAATAGACTCATTTTCTCACGCCGCCCGGGGAAAAGGCCTTCCCATCGAAAGATTTTTTTTGCAATACAGTAAATATTTTGCCGTGAGTAATTAATTATTATTTGAAATAGTCGAAAAACATGAAGGGTACCCATTGTTAAATTGCTGACGAGATCTAGAATTTAGAAGTTCCTCATTTTTTTAAAATCAAGTATATCTGGAGTACATCCCAGCGTCGTTTTCCCACGTCTTCAAATGGCTGGGATTTTGGGTCAAACATCTCGGCAAGTAGTGCGGCTGGCGGCGGACATTTTGTTATCCAAGGAAAAGAATGGTGGGATGTATTTATTCGTAATGAGCCTTAATTTATTTCCGAATTTCTTCGTAATGAGCTCATTAAATTGGAGGTAAAATGATACCGCACTCAAACTACCACCACGGTATGTAGACAGACTGACTTCCGAGGCGCACACCGAAGCCACAGAAGTCTTCCCCGAAGGACTGCGGGATGCTTGGCTCGGTGTCCTATACAAACCCACGACCCCGACGTTAACTAAATCCGTGAATCCGCTGACAACCACGAGAGCAACCGCTGCTAACAAAAAGTTGTACGCTAAAAACCAAAAGAACACTTTCTCTAATTAAAGGAAAATTATGACTCTTGCAGCTAATGCTCTTACGACGCTATCCAACTAAATAATTGATCTTGGGGAGCGGCGTTTTAGACTGGCAAATGTTTTAAGTCGAGTTTGGAAAGGCTAAAATAAACGGGCACTTTTCCGTTCATGAAATAGTGTGAATATGAAAATAAAACGCAAGAAAATGCTCAGCCATATCAATCAAGCCTAGCGAAACGAGGAAAATAATGGTACAAAGATAATTTTTTTTAAGTTCCAATGGTTTAGTTTTTAAAGGCGTCCTAACATTAGTCTCCAAACTTTAGGCACGGCGAGTAGACCATTGCATGCGTCGTGAGTGCGAGGGCCAACACGCGACCATTGTCCCCGAATAACAAAGACCTTGGTCTCGCCGGCGTGCCCAGTGCTTCCATCGGGGCAAGCCACGCGTCACCCCTGCCCCCCGACCACCCCTACCTCTCTCCGCGGCCCGCCCCAACGTCGCCCCTGCTCCGTCGACCCCCCACCCACCCATCGCCCCCGCAACTCGAGGAGGGGCAAACAAGCGCGCACAGTCTCGGCGAATCCATCTCGCCCTCCCGCCGCCAGCAATTAGGCAGCCCTGCTCAATCTTCCCTTCCAATCGAGTCAATTTCCTGTCTCCCGAAGAACGCACTCTCCCCCCACTCGATACGTCCACCCACCCACCCGCCCTCCCTTTACGGCGAGTTCATTCGGGCCGAGGACATTCACGCGCGACCCGTCGGAGAGTACGAGCGCCGTCCGTCACATTCAACCGGTCTCGCGTCGCAAAGGGCGCGGCGGTCGCCGAAACGGCAGGAGCACGGAGTAGGATACTACCTACTCCGTAATATCCTACTCCGTGGGCAGGAGCAAAGTGACCGTGCCACAACGTCCCTGCGTCGAAATGGCCGCGCAAAACTGTCCCATTCCCCTCGTCGCAGAGCGGTACGTTCCCGCCTCACGTTCTCCCGTACACGGCTCACGTCGCATGCTAACGTCGGCTGTCTTCCAGCCTTAACTCTATCCAGATTCGCTTCTTTGGCTTCCCTCCTCAATCCCGCTTGCCTGTCCCGCGAGATACCTAAGTTCAGAACAGCGTTAAGACAAATACTGAGGATTAGTCACACTAATACCTTTACGGAGTCACCAAAAAGTGCACCTAAGTCCGGAATGCCACGGAACCGATAATGCGAATAATTTTCCAACGAGGAATTTCGCACAGCGCTACGTTCAACTGAAGACGCTGGAACTAAAGCACATGAACGTTAACTACAGTAGTCTTTTCCCTATAATTTTAATTCATCATCACCTATTCCAAACCTTTTTTCACAATTTACTAACAAACTCAATTCCGCTCTTAATTTTCCCACACCATCCCATTCCAATACGTAAAGATAGTTTGAGCAAGATTTTTCCTGAGACATATTAGGACCACATCCGAATTTTATTTTTTACTTCAGCAGCTGTGAGAAGCATGAAATAAATATTTTTACATTGACGGAGCAAAAATATAGTTTAATTTGACCAAGATCCCCAGGAATCAGCTTAATGTACAAGCATATATCTTCAATTTGACTCATTTTTTCGCCGTACAGGGAAAAAGCCTTCAAATTGCGAAGGTTTTTTTTGCGATTCTGTATCTGCGGAGAGTAATTGATTTATTTTTGAAGTCTTCAAAACGTACAAGTTAGCAACTGTTAAAATTTTGACGAGATATAAGAGTTAGAAACTCCTCATTAAAAAAAAGGCTCTCTGGAGTGCATACCTATATCTATCATTTCCCAAGTAAAATGGTCTATATTTTTTTGCAGATATCTCGAAAAAGATGAAAGTAACTGGCAGATATTGTGGTATTTTTGGAAAGGTGAGATATTTTTCGGTAAAATGGGACCAAATTCATTGAATTCCAGGTGAAATGAAACCCCGCTCAATCAACCGTCAACTGTGCCACCCGATGTGAATCGTGCCCTTCAACCGTGAGCCGCTAATTCGACAATAAAAATCAAGACGTCTCTCCCGCCACTTCCCAGAGCCAGCTTCCGCCGTCACGTGAACGAGTGCGACACGGCGCATGCGCCACATGACTCCCTCCAGCGCTGCAGCGGAGACGGCATGAAACACAATTGAATCCCTTGGACCACCACTCCCCGCTCCGCACGACGTCGTCTCCGGGGCTACGGGTCGGCTCCAGAGACAGGTCTATCTCTCTCCCCCTCCCCCCTCTACCTTCCCCCCACTACCCTCCCCACCTCCTCCGCCTGCCACCCCTCTTCAGGGTCAGGGTCACTTAAAGATCCTCATCCACGCGAAAACGAGGGCAGCTACTGCGTGGGCAGAGTTACAGTGGAAAGGTAAACTGTATTAACACCCTTAGACAGAAGATAGATCGGCGTATCTAACACCTCGGGAGTTATTAGCTCCACTAAAAAATCAGTCAATATCCTTCAGAATTTAGCAATTATCACTTTCATTTCACACAATTAGCATTTTCTTATGAGGTCTGAGAGATGTGGGAGTCTCCGCTCATAGCATTTCCCAAAAATGCGTTCGAGAGATCTTTCTTTCGTAAAGCCCGTTTCACACTATCAAACTCACGTTGAACTCCTTTCAAGACTCCTTGAATAACCTTCCTCGAAAGGACATGACGATAGCTGAAACGTAATGACGGGGAACATCTTGTCTTGAAAGGCTCTATCTTCCCTGGAATTATGAATGGTCTTGAACCGTATCGAACAATGGTTTTCAGTCTGCATAACGTAAGACGGCCGATATGGAGAGTAAGTTCCATACGGAAGCACCTCGTCTTCTATACTATTATTCAATAATATAATAACCGTTAAATGTGACACATAAACGTTTGAAAACGCAAGTGCCATTCTGCTTTAAAGTATCAAAATCGTACGTAAGCTGGTAGAGGTGTATTATTGCACACATTAAAAATAATATATTTTTTGCGATAAAATGGAAACAAGGACAATCTCTGGACTAGTATTTCGGGAAAACATTCATTGGTGTATTATTGTAATCTCTTCATTTATAACAATTATTGCTACCGTGCATAGTAGTTATGAATTTTCGATTGTTGGGACAGTGAGAATGTAATGGACAAATATTGCTCACAGACTCTTCAGGCGAGAAAGGGAATGCAAAGAAAGAATTGACGATCGAAAAGAGGACGGCGAGGAATTTACCATTGGTGAGCAAGAAAAGGGTAAAAACAAAAGCAGCTGGGAAGTCCTAATCGTGTAACGGCAAGAAAAACCGTAACGTTTCGTGAAGTATGACATCAGAGCATCGTTTAGCTACTAATTCTCACCAATTATCCTTACAAAGAATACGAAAAAGTTAAATTGTTAACATAAACAAATCAATATGAGATGACACACAACGAGTAAATCATATGGTCTTGGTTTAATGGAGGTAGGACACGCCCTTACAATTTGGTTACTTAAATTACGTACTATGGGAATAGAGAACAAATCGAGTACAAAGATAAAGGTATGTAGTAATACAACCTTATCCACTCAATGAGCATTTGCCACGAAACAATCTATGGGTTACATTAACTCCACAAAACGACGATTTCGTTGAATTTAAGCTCATACAAATTTTAGGGGTATGATTTGGCGCAATAAAAACAAAAGAAAACGTATTCACTAATGCGTTAGCAAAAACATAACTTGTTCTCAATTCGTCACCTGTTAACTGCAATTAATCAAACAAAAGATTTATAATTTATATAAAACTTAACTGATATCAGTCTAGGAAACTGGCTGCTATTGAAAAACGACTGCGAAGTAATGGAATCTTACCTGTAAAGAAAGCAGAAAGTACATCAAATCTCCTCACCACCAAAGGAAAAGAGAAATTAAAGTATAACCAATAAATGTACTACACTTAATTAGTATTTATAATGGTCCAAATATCATAAAACCTTATAAAATTCCATCAAAGAATGAGTCGACTGAGCTTGATTAATTTCTATGAGATTTTCGAGAATCAAGGGAGTCACATTTGCTATGAGTGAAAAATAGCATCATTGAAACTCAATAAATAAGCTCATTTCCTGCAATTTCATGTTTTTGAGTTAAAAAAAGGATTAAAAAATCGATAAAAATTAATTCATTACAATTTTGGCAGGGAAAAAGAACTCTGAACCAGACTATTAACAAATAAAATTGCATCAAGGCATAATAATATCGGCATTTCCCTCATTACTTGTTTAAAGAGTTACTCCAATAGGAGATATTTACATACACAGACAAACACAGCACGGTAATACGTAGCGAATATCAACACGATTCAAAAGAGTTCATATTGCATTTAATGGTTAAATGAAGGATGGCTGGCTACGATCGCCCGTGTACGAATAAACTAATAACCGCCAAAATACCTAGCGATGTGATCTACAACTAAGTTTGAAGATATTCCTTAAAGTATTGAAACGCCAGTTTACGGAATTCCCTACGACGTTCGGCAGAATACCTTAGGACGTTCTACAGAATACCTTAGGACGTTCTTCAGAATTCCCTACGACGTTCTACAGAAGCCCTTTGACGCTCTGTAGAACTCCTTACAAGCTCAAGGAATACACCTCACATATTTCCGTAGAGTTGCTGAAGTTCTACAGAACAGCGTGTAAGGAGTTATTTTGCTCTGCAGAAAATTACTCCACAGAACATTTGTTCTGTAGAGTCAGGCTCTCATGTTCCGTACAGAATCTTAGAAAAGGAACTAGTTCTGAAAAAAAAGAGTCAATATCTGTAGAATTCCTTACGTTCTACAGAACAGCTTCTAAGGAATTTTTAGCAGGGTTTAAAACGTATCCTACAAAAAAATACAGAGAAAAGAGCAAACGTTTCCCTTCGAGCAGTAAACTCGGATCCGAGGCGTCAGCGCCGCCAATTCCAGGCACGACTGAGGGGGTGGTGGGTGATTCTTCGGCCACCGCACCGCCCGCTCTCCACCCCCTTCCCTCCCGGCCGGGGATATGCGAGGGGTAGGCGTGAAGAGAGCAGGGGAGGGAGGTCCACCAGATGATGAATGGAGACGATGACTGGGAAGGGGGGGGGGAGTGGCTGGCGCTGGGGAGAGGAAAAATCCTGGCTGGACCGCATTAACTCTCGACCGACAGGTGACCGATCACTCCCCCCATATTTCCCCCTCAATTGTCAAATTCTCTCACGCTCGACATCTCGACCAATCTACAGCGGTGGGCGCTATTTGAAGAATAGAAGCCCAGTCGTCAGTTGAGTCGGAAAAATACGCAAATTTCTCGACAATTTTACTTTAGTGAGAGCAGGTGTAGACTACTTTTTACACACAAAAATGCCAATTGAGGGCCCGTCTTCTACGAAACAAATATCTAAGATAAATAACAAATTATCTTTAACTTATGAGATATAGAAAACTGTGTGTGTACTTTCAGGTGAAAAAATATTGTGAAAACGTTGATTAGGCAGACATTTGACTGAAGAGGCTGACCACAATGTATTTGGAAGTGGTAGCTATGAATTAGTATTTGTTCATGGTTACCATACATAGTGACAAAAAATTTAATGGACTCATAAAACTTAAAACTTTTGATAAAATAGGTAACCAAAAGCCCAGCTAGGAAAGCGCATAAGAGATGAATACATTTTTGTACATATTAAACGAGTTTAGCAGACATTTCTCTTTTTGTCGCTTCTGTTAGTTCTAGTTTTAGTATGGCCTTGTACTGTTGGCTTTCAGATTTCCACGGCGTCTCGCGCATTATTCTTCCAGGCATTTTCGATCCTCGTTGCGTTGTCTATTACTGATATCAGTTTCTCCAGTCATCTCGCCGGCGTTTCCAGGTCAGGTCAGAGGTCACCAAAGCTTTAACCTTACACTGCTATGAGATTTCTCACAACCTATCCCAGTCCAATGAATTTCCACCCTATCACTATCCACCCATCAAATCTTAAGTCCAAAGATAAAACCAATACTTGAAGGTAATATCTAAAAACCACCGTCACACGTCATATAGTAAAGCTCTCAGGAGAAAAAATATGTGTACCTCTTCAGAGACGTAATCACTCAGGTGACAATTAACCTACCTAACCCTTCAAATTAATAAACTTCATACCGCATGCCTGTCATATACTTCAAAATAGCCCCCTAATACTACAACTTTAATAACTTAAACGACTGAATACAGAGTAATACAAGTAGTACAGAGTAATACAGAATTATAAACGCGTTCTGATCGAACTGAGTGTTAAAAGAATACGATTTACGAAAAACGGGAGAAAATAGTCATTTAGACCCAAGCAATCGGAGTACGGCCAACGCTGTCGATTAAATTACACTCACGATCATGAAACCTGCGCTCCTTTGAAATTCAATCATTCAATTGACAACGTATATTTTAAAAATCCCGAGTCTGGTTATCGGCTACCGCAAAATGAAACTGCATGTCCGTTGACTTGGCGTCAACTGAGAGTTGGATTAGTGCAGGTACATCAGGAAAGACTGTCGGTACACGACGTGACCGTCGACGGCAGACTATTGTGTTAATTGTTTATTCCGAGAAAACAATTAAACAGAGACAATTACGCAGAGCGAAAGATCTTCAAAATATTTTCTGCTTTTTCCCTTCATAAATAGCCAAATTTCACAAAGCCATTGTACCGACAGCACACCAATTAATATTTTAAGATATGTCTATTGTTTTTTTCTTTGATAATTCAATAAGAGAATCACGTCAATTAGTGCGCACATACATAACTCCCACTTAATGGCATGTTCGCTCTATTTTTAAAAGAAATTTCACGGGCCACTCGCCACAGGCGTCACGCCTCCCCCTCCCCACCGAAATCGGATGCACCGGAACGGAATGGGCGTGCTGTGGCACACGGGATATTTGGACAAGAGGGCAGAAGAGTGAGGAGGGAGGGCATTTGGAAGGGTGGGGAGATAAGCAGGCCTGCCAAACGCACAAGCACTGCCAACCGAAAAATGTAAACGCCTGAGACGCACCGCATTTCCAGGGTAGTCATTAGTTACAGAGGGTTTCTGAGGAAACGCGACGCCACGGCCAAGACACAGCATTGGTAGGAAAATTGATGGAAATAGTCACAAAATATATAATGAATTTTAAGAAAAGATCCCCAGTTTTCTCATTATTTCCTTTAGAGGATGCGGAAATATCTTTTATTTTCCTTTTAAAACAGAAAGTAGGAAATCTCAAAAACGTCCCAGATTTAATCCCTATCAGAACAATATTTAGCAATCTTCAAGTTCCCAGTGTCCACCTTCTCTACATCTTTTTCACGCCCTTAATCAATGTAACCAAAGAGAATCATCCACCATGATGGGCAAGCAGTAATAACTCCATTGGAGTGCCATTAAGTAATACCACACGTAGAGAAGACAAAATTAACTACTGCCTCCAAAGTTTCACCAAGTTGAGATTTTCCCCAAATTATGAAGCAGACCACAGATTATGACTCCCTCACAAAGTAACCATTGTTGCTACTAAAGATCAGGAGCGCTCCTCAGTTGCACGTTCTTCTGCGGCTGCAGCCCGTGCGATCCAAAAATACATTCACCACCCACATCCGACTCTACTGCGCCCCCCGCGCTTCGGCGCCTCCTTTCGATACACCGACCACTTTGCATCCGCGGTAAGGCCCCAGCGAATCCCACGGAAGAGTCGCCTCTCGGCGCCGGCTGACACCGTGTTCGAACGTGCCGAACGCATAGTTCACTGCCATTCTACTCCCTGCTAAAAAATTCCTTAGAAGCCGTTCTGTAGAACGTAAGGAATTCTACAGATATTAACTCTTTTTCTTCAGAACCAGTTCCTTTTCTAAGGATCTGTACGGAACATGAGAGCCTGACTCTACAGAACATAAGTTCTGTAGAGTTATTTTCTGCAGAGCAAAATAACTCCTTACAAGCTGTTCTGTAGAACTTCAGTAACTCTACGGAAATATGTGAGGTTCCCGTTGACCCGGTTCCTTATCTAAGGACCTATATGGAGAGTCGTAGGGAATTCCACAGAACGTCCGAAGGAATTCTGCAGAACGTCCTGAGGTATTCTGCAGAACATCCTGAGATATTCTGCAGAACGTCGTAGGGAATTCGGTCAAATGGCGTGTCAATACTTTATGAAATATCTACGGAACTTTTTAAGAAATTCTGTATAAGTACTTATAAGGAAACTATACAGAATTATTTAGCAGGACTTTTGTCTATTCAAGGCACCGTTATCCCTCATTTTACGTTGACTTCGGTTTTCGTATATATTTTCCGAGAAAAATTTGTCTCGGCGTTCGTCGGCTGCCTCAGATTGCGTCGGCGCACCCTCGCACAGCCACTTTCGCGAAAACGAAGGGCAACCCACACACGTTCTCCTGCTCAGCGAGCCGTTGTTTCTCGCGGTGTGAGCATCACCCCGGCCGAAACAGACCTCTTTGGGATGTTTTCCTGCGCCACATGGGTCCACTGACTCCGAAGCTGGTCCTAATTCATAAAGACCACGAAGTGAAGTGAACCCAGACAGCGCCTTGACACCAAAGGTGCTTACGGATTTCCCATCCTAACAATAGTATCGGCACCTCTCTCTCTCTCTCCCATCCTCGCCGTCATCCGAACATCAGTCTTTTATGTTCATTTTATACTGATTTCTTATTGTTTTTAGAATTAAACACCACTAAATCTTCATATGATGTGTTTCGGTATGGACATTGGAGAGGCTAGAACGAACTAATTGGATTTCCACTGAATCTCAGGGAAATCATTGCCTCGGTTATCGGATTTCGCCGATTGTTATCGGACGGATGATTGATGAAAATTGAGGTATCACTGTGCGTGGTATATACGCAGATGTAGATACCTATGGGTCGCCGGGCACACCGAGGGGAATCTTCGCTTGATACATTCGGAGCCGTTCAACGACGGAAGTGACATCACTTGGTCAATATCTCGCTAAACACACGGGAAGCAACATCCAATCTTAACCTAGGCGGTTTACTTAAATACATTACTTCTAAAGGATAGTTCCCATGCATAATATTTACTAAACCTTTCCACTAACCAATGAAATAATTTATTAATGTCACGATATGACGAAAAAATGATTTTGTTTAGACTGCTAGTGACGAGTCCTACCGTCTGTCAGCCGCTTTGCGAAAGTCTTACGCCACGGAATTACAGCCAACCAAGTTTCTAGACACAAAAGAGGCATTGGGAAAACACGGAAGGAATAATATATTATTACACAATGAATGAGACCCCTGTGATTTCTGATTTATTGACAGAGCAATTACACGCTCGGCATTATCATTATGAAAATGAATTACATTTACATTAGCGATGTTTTTTCCGTCCATCGTTTATCCAGGACAACTTCTCCCATGCCCACAGGTTTAAAGAATGTTCGCCCATAGCAACTGATACCACCGATGAAATTATACCGACCTATGAATACCTTTCATGACGAGAACATTCTGTTAACGAGAACTTTCTTTATTTGTTGATAGGAAAATAGATTTCGATGGATTGGATAAAGCAAGCAACTACCGAATATGTATTATATCTATATTATACGAAGAACTTTTTGCTAACAATAACTTCAACCGTAGATTCACCCTCGAAACCGATCTAGCAAAAAGCATTTTAAATATTTTCATAACATAAATGGGCAAATATCAAATAAATGTCGGAATACATATTAAAATAATGTAAATATGAAGTTTTTTCACCTCTACTTGATAAAAATGCCCGCTTTATCGCACCCAAACCTTATAACTTAGCACACAGTGAGGCTTTTTCATTCACTCGGACTGTTCACGCGGCATTTAGTAAACATTCACGCTTCGGGCGTGAGAGGCGACTCGAGCTTGACGTCATCGCCCAATGCGCTCTCAGTACGAAGGTAAGGTAACACAGATTTGTAAATTCGGAAACGGCCCAATAAGGGACGGTGCGGCTTCTCCGTTCACCGGCGACCCATAAACCGTCACTATACCCATCCGTCCGATACTCCTCGACTCATAAAGCCACCTCACCGCTCAGGTCCATAGTTTCGTTCAAACTTTAAGTCCTCCCACATTTCACGGCCCACGAACCAGAAATGGGCTTCCACGGTCCATTCCAGTCGAAATACTTTTCCAAATCACTTCACTTCCACGCTCCCCGGTCCAGCGAGGATTTTTCCCGCTAAATTTTGCGGTAAAATGAACCGAAGAAGACTCTAATATTCTTCACGGCAAAGAAAGTCATGAGACTCATAAATCAGAGGGTAGCACGGGGAAAGCAGAACTATTCGAGAGCGGTCTCAATATTTAACTACCCGTAGTAAAGGGAAAGCCATTGAAGTATACACCACCCGAAAGTAGAAACAAAATGATGATACCCAAGTACATGGCCCCAATTATATTCCATGAAAAATTATGACGGTGGAATGGAATCTGCCATGATTTCATGAATGCGTAAAGACTAATACTGTAATTCAGATTAACGATGTTCCTGAAGTTTTATTTGGTATACGAGACTGCGGTGGCTTTTCACGTATTTGTCAAAAACCAAAAGCAAAAGACGACGCTCTCTCTTTAAATGATTTCCGACGCAAATCTGCTTGAATCTTTCTTAAATCGTGAATGAGACTGCCCGGGAGGTTTGGCGCAAAAGAAATAGCATGTTTCATCCAATTGAGTTCTGCGACTCGCAATGAACTCATCAGTTATGGACAATTGACACGACCACGGTTATACGTTATATCTCTTCCTCCTTTCCGAGGGTCCACGTTTCTGCCCCCACACAACGCTACACTCCATATCAAGCTCTTCACTTGCCTCTTTTTCACATCCCTACCCATGGTCCCTATCATCAGCTCCCTTCAATTACTAAACGTCTCTTTAGCTAAAGCTATTCTCCTCCTTATGTCTTTACTACCGCGCCCATTTTCTTATAGCGTACGGCCTAAGTATATAAAGTACTCTACTTGTTCACGTTTATGCCCTCAAACTTTTATGACCAGCCTCCCTTTCTTTGTCCTAGAGATTCTCATACATTTTGTTTTCATATGATTTATCTTAATTAGTATTTCCTGCGCTGAGATTCTAAATCACCTACTCAAGCTTGTAATCCCTTCGAAGATCGACTAACCAACGCTTCATCGTCCGCGGATCTCACCAACCCATTTAGCTGCCCTCCCACTTGATTACCGAATCCAGTTCTTCCCATAGCTATTTTACCATTTCCTCAGAAAAAATGCTAAAAAGCAAAGGTGACAACGGGCCCCCAAGCCTCAACCCGCGATTAATAGAGGCCCACCCTGATTCACCATCAGCCACCCTCACCTGTGCCTTTAGGTCCATATATAGTATCGGAATTCAGCTGGGATGAGAGCTTCATGCGTGGTGTGGAATCATCCCATGCCACACTCCCTAGTGGTGGCTTGCACAGGATTTCGTAGATGCAGATGAATAATGACACGAGTTGTCAAACCCTGGGTCACGCTTAGAAATACACAGAATGAGAGAGTAAGATTTGTAAATACATTTTTATTGTGAATATCGTAATTTCTTTTGGGATACGGCTGGAGAACTTCACTAACACTAGAACACCCAGGTCGGTCATTTTGACCCAAATGTGATTTAAAATTCATTTTTAAATTCCATTTTGAATTAGAGCATGATTCCATCCCTTGACTTTCATTCATTTTAACATGCATTCATGCCCAAAAATTTTCACCATCTTGGAATAATTCATTAATCATTTTTTTTTAAATTTCCTTGAACGCCAATGCGGATCATTTTGACTTAGATATGTATTTGCACTTTGTATCATCACCGAAATTTTTTTATTTGTACTTATTTGTCAATGTGTTGCGCATGTTGTCCATCCCACCTTGTCTTATCTTCTCCATTCGGTCACCTTCCATGCCTGGATCACCTCTCTAAAATATTCTCATATTTCTTCCTTCCATTTTGTGTCCCCCTCCCTTTTCATTCTTCGTCTGCTTGATTTGGGTTTTTTTATTTTAATATTTTGTAATTAATTTTTTGACAAATACAGTGTACCATATCACTATTTTAGATAGCATAAAATACAATACTGCTCCTCACTGATGCATGGACTACGCTAACTTTGTTGTCTCCAACTCTACTTTTTCTATCCGAATGACGAGTGTAAAATACAGCTTCAGTCTTCCGCCCAGTACCATACAGTGAAGTTTGTAGCTATAACGTCGAGTTTTATGGTGATCACAAACTTGATTGAAAAGTCCGGGCGTCCTAGTGCTACGAGGTAAACGGCAAAGCTTCGAGATCGGTGCGAAATGAGGATGATCATGTCACACAATCAATCATGTCGCCGATCACTTTGGATTCCATTATACCGTCTCTCATTTATTAGGGTTAAGGTCAATGAGTTCTACTAGTTTCATTTGCCTACACTTCGATTAAAAAAAATATTATTCGAGGTTAATATTGAGATTTGAAAATAGCATCACCAAAAATCTATTTTTACAAAAAAATGAAAAACAAACAGGCTTACAGTACATACCTGGACAATTTATATTTGTAAATTAAGTTGATACGTATTTTTTCCGCTGAAGCTTGTCTGGGAGCGTACCATAAGCATATTTGTTTTCTGGTTAATGTTATAAATGAGCATTTCATGTTGGCATGCCCTATTCTCAATATTAGCCCGGAAGAACGTATGAAAATAAATCGAAGCAAAGGCAATTAATAGAATGTACTCACCGAAATCCCCAAGAAGAGTAGAATATAATGTATGATATCACAGAATTCTTGGAAATTTCCCAGCGCATGAATTAAAATAATTGGTGGAGACAATAGCTGAATGTTTTTGGACAAACGCGATTTAAGAAAATACTTGGCAAAATACTTAAAAGGAAATACCTAGTGTAGTTTGACATGTTGATATTAGCCATAAAAGGTTCAAGAAAAATTGGTGTTGTATTACGATAATGAGTTCCATCACTGCACACGGGCGTTCATTGCCCGACGTCGTCCTCATTTTCCACGACCCCTCGGGTTTTCCCGTGGACTCACTCACACGTGCATGCGCCGGCAACGCCCCCCCCCCTCCCTTCCGCTCCCCCTTCCCCGTATTCCTCCCATCCCCCTCCCCTCCACCCACCCACCTTCCCACCCCACCTTCCCAACCCAGAATAGAAATACCTCGAGGCTTTTAACGTAGACGAAGTATGGAGTCTATACATCCATTCTCGGAGGGTTGGCAGCGCCGAGAGGCGGTCCAGCACCACGAGATGGGGGCGTGGCACACGGACGAGAGGAGACGAATACTCATTGAAAGCAGAGGAGTATTTCTGGAAGCGGCG
Source organism: Ceriagrion tenellum (assembly GCA_963169105.1). NCBI lineage: Eukaryota > Metazoa > Arthropoda > Insecta > Odonata > Coenagrionidae > Ceriagrion > Ceriagrion tenellum. The sequence continues at coordinate 26,279,086 of OY720641.1, read as the reverse complement.
AAGAGCGAGTGTGCGGCGGAAAGGGAAGCGGCGAAGAGCGAGTGTGCGGCGGAGAGCGCGGAAATGACGGGCTCTCGGAGCACGACACCAAACGCACACCTCAAGCGGCGTCCGCGACACAACCTCGGGATGGCCGGAGCGATTGTTGTTCATGCACAGATTTCCGTGAACCTTTGAGCACGAGTACTAACTAACATAAAGTTTAGATATAATTGAAAAAACTGCACGACACCTACGTGTTTTCGGGGCAATTCAATGCCATTTTAACCCGCAACCTTAAGGAATTTATTTCGATTACACATGAATAGATTTTCTCAAACACGCGAAATGATGTTTCAGATATTTATAATGGTTGATAACGAATATTCATGATAACACACCAAGTAAAAAACACCTATTTGGTAATGACTACCGCTTGACTTTCGAATTTTGCGCCGAGAAATGAAGTCATAAATTTTGCCTTAATTAAGTCAAAAAATTTTAAATATAACTCTTGCATAATTTACTTCACAATATGCATGGTGATAGCCGAGAAATGAAGTCATAAAATTTTGCCTTAATTAAGTCAAAAATTTTTAAATATAACTCTTGCATAATTTTCATGCAACTTCACAACATGCATGGTGATTTCCACAGAATAAACAAATGAACCCAAGTGAAATTACTTTTGACTTAATTGGAAAGTTATTTAAGTGGGCAATCAATGACAAACGAATACCACCCCAGCCACCTTAAGAAAAAACACTACATTTGCACGCCACCGGCAATACCTGGCCACTGCAAGGTGTTCACGGAACAGAAAGGATGAAACAGGCAAAACCAGTCATCATCGATCTCTCCCAACTTTGAAGTTCACTCTTTCATTCACTTATTCACATGTTAAAATTGCAAGTACGCTTCTGCCGCGTGGGAATGAAAATTAAATGACGTAATAGCAATAAGAATGAATTTGACAAATCAAATTACACTTGCAATGATTTTGGTCCTATGTGTTTGAAACATCAAGTCCAAGAAGATCTTACACTTTAAAGAGAGAACTCCAACAGTTAATCCTTGAGCATGCCCTAATCTTTTAAAGCTCTGTTTAGAAATGAGTACTTGGAAGCGTTGGTCTCTTGAGATCCTATTCTGATAGGTGTGATTTAATCAGGTAATATAGTTTGGATTCGTCTCTTCCTCAAATTCCTTCCATCCTTATTCTCCTGAGATATTCCAAACAATTCAATTCATTCATTCGAAAGAATTCAATCTCATTTTCTTCCGATTCCTCCCAAAGAACAATTTCAGAGACTTGGCAAATCAAAACTAATTTCCTCAAAGCAAAGATATTTTTCGATTAAATCCTGAAAATACGCAGCGAGACCGAAAAAGTACATCGCTCGGTTCGCCTTTCAAACTTCCCTATCGGACATTATCCGATTTCAATTTTAAGGGGTCTACCTACACTACAAAAGTCAAAATAAATACTAAAAAACTATCTAATCGATTGTATTGTTTAAAAGAAGATTGTTAGTATTGATGAGTTGCCTGATATGCCTTAGGCATCAGAAATATTTATAATTTAATTTAAATTAAGAGTCACACAAAATATATAGATTACTCGACGAATATTTAGAGGAACATCTTGTCTTAACCTTCTACACATAGGAGCCGAATGCACCGTCACCTGCAATAAATTAACGCATTTTGACTCCAATTATTGAATTAATTTGCAATTAACTACTTTCAAATACAATGGTCATGTGCAAGAATTCTATCACTATCGAAGTCTCTGGGAGGATTCGCTACTTAAAGAGAGTCATTCGCGAAAATGGCATATATATATTTAAGAAATAAAAATCCTAGAAATGCAAAAACTTATACTAACCAAAATATACTTCGCATAGCAGAAGCCTGTACACTTAAAATCGATAAGACGAGGAGTGCTTTTTCAATCGACAAGCTGCCTTTGGATGCTTTCGGACTCGGGCCCATCGACATTCACTCCCTTCCATTCTATCCCAACCTAAATACTGCAACTGATCCAACCCTTCGTCTCCGAACACTCCTCCTCCTCTCATAATCAACTCTTCCCACTTCGAAAGCCGTGGTATCTCTGTCCAAGTCCCTCGAGGAGTCACCTACCTCATTTAAAATGCGTGGAAATGACACCCCACCCTCGCAAAATACTCAACACCCACTAATGGCTGACGATATACTTAACCCTCATTCCTTGGGCTAAAACCCAGGTCGGACTGCAAACATCTTACAGGAGCATTAAGACGGCTACAAATACTGGGCCATCATAAGGAAGTTCAATATGAGGACGGATTGGGGATAGGGGAGCTTGGATAGGAATGCTCCAGCGGGGGAGGGGGGCGTAGGCGGGATGGGGGGGGGAGAAGAAAGACGGGAGAAGCAGAGAGGAAGAAAGACAGAAGGCGCGTTCTGACGAGAGGGGACTCCCACGCGTAGAATGGGCGAATTCCAGGAAGCGACGAGGAAAAGAATCACTCCAACAGCCGACAAGGTGCGTACGAATGAATGTCTCCAGGTTTACAAGAGTTCAGGGTGAGGAAGGAAATGGAAACAAATTCTGATGAGATTTCTGTAAATAATAGTTCACAAAAAATGTATTCCTTACGCCACAACGCAACGCCTCCTCAACGATACACCCATGGGTACACAGCGACGAACAAACAAGAAAGGATAGGAAGACACAAAGCCCTCCAATCACTTATTCCGCGGCCATGTGCCATCCTGTTTCGTTTTACATCAAAAGCGTAACCGAAAAAACTTCGAGTAGAATAACGACCGTAACCATTGTGCTTCAAGGAATAATTTAGAAAAATTGTGTGTAAGGATTTCGTATCTATACGGCAGCACATCTAAAACCACAATGAATAACTTGGATAAAATGCAGATTTCCATAGATGTCTGAGGAAAATTTGCATTTTATCCAATGTAATGTTGTGAAGGAAAATGCTACGCATTATCGCCCAAACCCACGCATTTTGCGCATTTAATTCCGTTTTGAAAATTTTGAAAACACGAAGAAACGTTTCATAAATAATCTCATTTCGTTAGATAAGAGGCCTACAATATATCTTTGCCCCCGAAAATGGTAAATATCAAAGTTTGATGATAACTGTTAGTCTTTATTGCAACAAATGAGTGACCAAGCAGACATTTCTCGCATTACGTAAGAGGATAATTGATACTGCGTTTGTCAATACCGGGAAACATCACCAGTTCTTTAATTTAACGGCCTATAGATACCCGCATACGCTTTCCGTATACATACTAAATCATTTACAACAGAGAAGGCGACACGCTTACATTCCTGCAGGAATTTCAAGCTAAACGCAATTGTTTATCACAGCCACTAATGAACACCCCGCAGATTTCCGTCGGTGCAAAATCATGATTTTTAAAAATTGGTTTCGATCATCATCGTTTGTCGCCTGCATGCGGTGCGGGTCCTCGGCACCACTTCCCTCCTTCCCTCCCCCTTCCCTCTTCACCAACGCGTCGCCTCCTCTTCTCTGTATGTATCCATCCTCCATCTTCCTTCTCCCTTTTCCCTCCCATCGAGCCACTAACTCCCGCACCAAGCACACCCTCCTCAAAATACCCCCCGCCATTCCAATTTCATTTTCACTCACGAGTCACATTCCTCAGATTTCTTTCCTCTCTCACCTACATCTATATACTACCCCGCGAGCCGCCGCATGGGCGTGTGGCAGGGGATGGTAGGTGACCAGCCGTGTAAAGATGTAAAATTTCTGGAGATGAAATGGTGACATGTACTATGGGAGTGTACTTAGAGGAGCTCAGTTTTTATTGCGGTCGCTTATTGTGCGAGGAAAGAACGAGTTTTTGTACATATCAGTTCGGCAGAGTATCTCTCTTACTTTATTGCATCTGTCAGACCTAGAAATGTAGTGAGGAGTCATGAAAATATTCTCTGTGTCGCTCTGAAAAATATCAGTTCTGAATATCTCAAGCAAGCTAAGTCTAGCGTGCAGCCTCCGAGTCTCTAGGGGCTCCCACCTTAATCCCTCTAAACGTTGTGTAACACTATGTGTCCGTTCGTAGCAGTTTTTAACGAAGAGTGCTGCTTTTCTTTGTGTTCAGTTAATTTTTTTGGTTAAATCTTTATGACCAGGGTCCCAAATGCTCACGGCGTATTCGAGGTGTGGCCTAACCAGAGAGCGAAGCAGCATCTCTCTTTCACTTTTTCCTCCGAGGACCTTCCTAATATACGCTTAACAAAACCTAGTTTCTTTAACGCTGCGACACATATGTTTTGTACGTGTGTTCTCCACGATATATCACGACAATTTCCGCCAGATCCACATTTCTCTGTCCCCTTCCTCTCTATCTTAATTGTTCCACAACTGGCACCCATACAGATAAAAACACTCCGCACAAAATATGTCATTAGCCTTTTCCACAAGTCCAAGTCCAATTTACTACTTACTAGTATCATTCTCTACCTAAAAATATCGATATATTCATTTCTTCCGATGCGGATACGGAATTCAGGACAGCAAAGTGCGAGTTACAGGCGATTTAACACTCCGGTAAAATATGGCTTCATAATCGAGTTGGTCACGTCCTACTAAATTGTTACATAAAATTTCAGCTAACATACTTTCGTCAATCTTTTACAGAAGTGTTTATGGCGATCAACATAAATTACTTCAAAAACTGAACGGTTGCGTTTAAAAAGGCTTTTCCTCTACAGCAGCGTTTCCCAAACTGAATCATTGGTCTTAGCAGGATTTTCTTAGAGTCTACAACCATGAAGAAGTGATGAAGATGAAAAATATCACAAGAAAAGAGCCATTTTCATCTAGCGTTTACTATTGTTTTTCTTCTTAAAATATATACCATATTATTCACACTTTATAGTACGCATTGAGTAAAATATGCCTCATTAAGCGTAGGACTAATGACTAAATATTCCTCGGGACGCCAGGAGAAACTTTTGCTTCGGAAAGAGTTCCGTGGCTGAAAACGTTTGGTAAGCGCTGTTCTAAAGGGATGAAGAAAGTGAAGTTAGGCGACGAAGGCTAAACAATAGAGGCTAGAGTAACATGAAAACGGTGATGCGTAAATAGGATCGTCGGATCATGAGAGAGGTAGAGGAGAGGAGGAGACGGTCCTGGCGAGTGGAAAGTACAAAAGCGCCCCAATACGAATCACGCCCCCTTCCCCATTTATGGGTTCTCACCCCCCAGCCTCCTCCCCCCCCATACGCCACCCGCCCACTCAATATACCCCTACCCGTCGCAGAGAATGAACGAACGGCGCCACTCGAATCACACAATACCAAATACACCTTTTTCTCGCAAATAATGGCGGGGGTATACATGGAACAATATGTCCTCCATCCATTGACGCTTGTGTTGCCGCGAGACTCGAGATTTTCTCGTCCCGTTTTCGTGACGAGACCGTAGTGGAGAATTCGAGACGAGACCACTTTTTGACGAGACAAGACCACTTCTATGAGGCTCTCGAATGTCTCGTAATACAGGTATATGCGATTCATTAGTATTTAGTGCAACATTATCCCTTAAATTATGTCCTTCATCTAATACGAAGAAAATGTCACGCTTTTATAAAGTATTAAATTTTCAATATAATTCAATGATAACCTTGTGGGAAATTAGCTATTTAAAATATTTTTTGCCGATACAAGTATTTCTGATGGCATGAGCGTGACTTCATGAGCCAAGTAAGGGAGTTTTATTGGCAAACTACTTTTCCTTATTACCTACTGTAAATACCTTGGAAAACTTATCCAGCAAAAATGTGATATTTTCTAAAGCGGTAACTTTCAGTGCTAACTTCTAAGACAAGAATATCATGGATTACACTCGTACATAGTGTAACGTATCGCCCAGTGGAACTTGCAATCATGCTTATAGAATGCCTGCTAAGTAAAAAGGATGCCGCAATTTCGAATAGCACATCGCACACCGCCGCGGTGAAAGGATGGATGACAGTTGAAATCACTATGTACCTCTTCCTGCATGATATACCTTTCTAGGTTAGTAAGGACGGTAAGCTTTATGTCGCTCAATTGTGTCGAGGATGATACGAGAAAAAAGAATTACTATAACTGACATTCCTTTATCTTTAAATATTTTCATTTGCTTTAATTTTGCTTTCCAAATTCTATTCAATCAAAAAGTCCACTACTGGAGCATCAAACCGGAATTTATTCATCTGCCACTCATTCTAACTCCATTCAAGCTACTTTTCTAACAAACACCTTGCAGGTATAAGACAGTGTCTCTGGCGATACTCGGTGGAACTCATTAATAATCAATGAAAAACACCTGGTTATGATTCCACACTTTATTTGAAACAACACGACCTACGTTTCAGAATATCATGCCATCATCAGGTCTTTGTTTAAAAAACATCGTCTTTGTTCTTTCATTCTAGTTTTGAAATTTCTTCCAGCTTGTCCTATGCATTTAACATTACACGTGTCACACTTCAACCGGTAAACCCCACTCTTATGTAGATCATCATACTTGTCTTTTGTATTAAAAGGTATTTTTCCCCCTGACACAGGATTGTAAAATTACACTTTGGTATTATCACCATGGATTAGTTTACAGAGCAAATATGAAACATGAGGTATGGCAGGAAGCTTGCACCAGAAGGGAGATTTTTTAATGATAACTTGAATGTAAGTTATAAATTTATGGCTTGTTTTTTTATTTGATCGTTCAATAAGTTTTCCAATTAATTGTGGATCAAAACCCTTTAGTTGGGAAATATACTAGATGGTATTTAATTCCATTTTAAAATTGTCCCGGGACATTGGAATCCCTGTTAGCCTGCTCACCATTGGTTTAATCGAAGCTATAATATGAATACGGTGATGTTTGAGTTCATGATGGCATGATATGCTGAAACGTAATAATAATAATAATGATATTTATTGATCCTGATATTTTACAAGAGTGAAATGTAGGACAGGTCATAAAAAAGCATAAAAACATGGCACAACAACAAATAATATATACAGTGAATGAGATTGAGGTCTAAAAGACTCTTCCAGAAAGTCTTGTACATTGTAGCTACAGTAGGTCGTGTTACTTCAAATAAAGCGTGGAATAATAACCAGGTGTTTCTTTTCGTTCATTACCTAGCAGGTACTGCATTTCAGCTGCATTCAGTCCATTCTTAAGGGGGTACACCACTGTGACATTTGCAAAAAATCGATTTTTATTTTTTGGGCTGAAAATGTTCCTTGGAATGTATACTTTAATTTAGCATTGATCCTATGTTCGCCAGTAACATTTAATAGGTTCAAGGGACGATTTTCTGAGAAACGTCCCGACGCGCTGAGCGAGCGCCGAGGCGCCCTCGGCATTTCCCGCCATTACTCTTTTACCGATATGAGTATCGTGAAAGTTGGTCCCAAATTAGTACATTGTGGATGGTGCTGGCATCGCCTACTACAATGACCTTGACTGCCAAGTCCTCTAGATTGCCGATGATACACTACAGACCATATGAGGGAGTAGTGCTGAGAACGGACATCCAGAGGCCTCTGCTAATTCCCATCATGCATTACTCAATTCGTCGTGCGTCATTCCGCGTCAACCACGTGCCAGTCGTCCAACCTGCGTTGTCATGGCTGGGAAAAAAGTGTACGCGACGAAAAAAGGCGATAAATATAATGCGTCGCGCGCGCGGGACCACCCCATCAGGAAGCGAAAATTTTTAAATCGGTATTCGATGGAAGGAGACAGCGAACAAGTGTCTACGTCTGCGAAAAAACTCCGAACGTCAACAAAGGAGTATAACGTGAATGTGGACCAAACTTTCGGCTATCGGCTGATCGAGTTCATGAGTGTGTTTACTGCAATTGCTGAGCTAGTTGTCTGTAAACAGTGCGGTTCGGAGATACGATTCCTGGAAACTAGTGTTCGAGGTTTGGGATCTAAAATCTCCGTTTGTTGCGCTACGTGTGAACCTCGGTTCATAAACTCCAGCCCCTTGATCGGCAATGCATACGAAATTAATCGACGTACAATCTTGGCGATGCGGATTCTCGGAATTGGACGGAATGGAATATCCAAGTTTTGTGCCTTCATGTGCCTGCCGAATCCAGTGTTCCAGTCATTTTACGACAAAGTTGTCAACACGATTTCCATTGCCGCATCTGCCGTACGAGACATGTCACTGAAGAATGCAGCTGCGACGGAGAAGGAGTTGTCGCAGAAAGATGGAAGGTCGAGTGGTCTGACGATCTCTGGTGATGGCACATGGAGGAAGAGGGGATTTTCTTCTTTGTTGGGCGTTACTACCCTAATCGGCTGGCGCACGGGAAAAGTAATTGACCTTCAGGTAAAGTCTAAGGTTTGTAAATGCTGTGAAAGCTGGAAGGGCAGGGAGGGGACTGCAGAATACGATGAATGGGTAGAAAACCATGAGGATACTTGCGAGCGAAATCACGAGGGATCAGCGGGGAAAATGGAGGTCGATGCTGTCGTCGAGATGTTCCAGCGCTCAGAAAACTTGCATGGAGTGAAGTACGGCCAATACATCGGGGATGGCGACAGCAAGACGTTCAAAGGCGTTCTCGCAGCAGACCCATACAAAAACTTTGTTGTGCAAAAAAAAGAGTGTATAGACCATGTGCAGAAGCGCATGGGCAGACATCTTCGCACACTCGTAAAAACAAAGAAAGGACTTGGAGGCAAGGGCAAACTGACGGGCAAACTAATCGATGAGCTGACCATTTTCTATGGATTGGCAATTCGGAGAAATGCAACATCAGTTGAAAATATGAAACGCGATATATGGGCCACTTTATACCACAAAATATCAACTAATGGAAAACCACAACATAGCAAGTGCCCAGTAGGTGCGAGTTCTTGGTGTTCCTGGCAGGAGGCGAAAGCGAAGGGTCAACTGCAGGGGTATCAACACAAGCCAGCAATGAAGAAGGAAATTTTTGATGCTCTGAAACCAGTGTACACCGAACTGAGCCGGGATGACTTGCTGCAACGGTGCTTGGGCGGATTTACACAAAATTCGAACGAAAGCTTCAACGCGACACTCTGGCAAATGGCTCCGAAAATTGTTCACAGCGGAAAAAAAGTGATGGACATTGCGGCCAGTATTGCAGCTTGCAATTTTAATGATGGACTCGTGAGCATCATGCAATTAATGCAGGTGCTGCAGCTTGCCATCGGGCCGACATGCTACAACTTTTGTCTCGACGCCGATGCTAAGCGCGTGGAGCGCGCAGAGGCTCGACTTACAGACGCGGCAAAAGAGGCCCGCAGGGCCATCGTCTCGGCCCGGAAACATCAGGAATACCTGGATGAAAATGTTGAAGGGCAATTGTATGGCGCTGGGATAGCAGATTAAAGGTATTTTTAATTTAATTTAAATGTACAAGAAAAGTGAAACTTAAACTTTAAACGCGTTTATCTCGAAACTTCACTTTTCAAAATGGCGGGGGAAATAACTCGAACTGTATATATCGGATTTTAACACGGATTTGTTTTCGCTACTGAGAATTGAATACTGCATAGAAGTACGTAGCGGATTCGCGTTATTTTGAAAATTAGATTTTTGGGACACCATGATGTGCCAATTTTTGGGGTGAAAAAAACTGACTTTTTCTTTGGAAGGCCGCCATTTTCGTAAAACCCTACTTTTTTCAAATCTCCTACGTACTTCTACGCGAAATAATACCTATTATAATGCTTCAAACAATTTTTTGCTCTAGGATGACCTGGTAAGGAGCAATTTACCCCGCCAGTTAACAATTCTCTGACGGAGGACGGCTGCGCGACCTAATGTAGCGGCCACATGACCTCCGAGATCCGGCTAATAATATGTCATTTTGTAGTCTAAAGTTAATATAAAAAGTTAATTTCAAAAAAATTACTCTCGCGATGTGTTTCAATTGCGAAAAAAAATCGCGAAAATGCCCTATTTTTTGGACGTTCACAGTGGTGTACCCCCTTAAAGGGGCAGGGTAACTCGCGAAAAAATCTGTTTGCAGGCTGTCGACTTTTACACTGCTACGATGGATTGGTGGCTGATAAAAATTACAGTTTTCACGATTCTTTGGAAAGATGCAGCTATGTCGCATTTTATCTATTTTGTAATTCCTACGTTACAGTAGCGATAAACACGTTTATTAAGTCTTAATCAACCATTTTCAAACATCCTGTAGATTTCAATCAATTTACATGTCTCTCAAGTCTCTCTTCACGAAATGTCTCTCACTGCGAATGTCTCTCACTACAAAGCACAATAAGAGTGCACAATTATCTAGTTGTCGAAAAAAGTTAAATAAGAGAGTTTTTATTTTAATGTCAGAATGATGATGGAAATAATGACTTCGGAAATGCAGTAGTTGACTGGAAAGCTTAGAAATACCTCCCTCTCCGATTCTGTTGATGATGATGATACCAAATACTTTTTTAACATGTTGAATCCCACCGTTACATTCCCTTAGAGGAAAAAGTGGGGGCAGATGGTACTGGACCGATATAATAGGATACAGAAGGCGGTATTGCAGTCGCTTAAACAAAATAAACTCAACCTGTCTTTCATCATCGATGGCTGGACATCCATAGCTGGAAAATCGTCCAATGGAATCACGACTCATTTCATAGACGAGAAGTGGGAGTAATCATCTCGTGTTATTGACTTCGTTTCATCCAATGGTAACCAGAGAGTAAAGATATCGCTTAATTTTTTTATGAATACCCTAAAATCCTTCGAACTTGAGCACAAGCTGCAGTAGATAACCCCTCGACAGGCACTCGACAATAATTCCGAAATAATTCGATTGCATACGTACACATATTTTCCCATAAATTCGAAACAATACGTTTCATACCAAAACTATGGTTGCCAACAAATATTAAGTTATCAAGACCATTAAAATACTTGCTCGCACTTTCTTTCGATTTTCGCTCGAATTACTTTCACTCCACGTCGTAAACCCAAGTCATAATGATGCTTTAAATTAGACGAAATTTAACAAATAAAAGTATTGCATCATTAATATAGCTACGTGTACGGTTATTTCCACCGAATAAATACAAGTATACTTCAGTGAAGAGCGGTCCAAGAATTTTTCTCGACTCTCTTGAAGAGCTCAATGACTCACGATTACCGCTCCAGCCGCCTTGGATCGCTCGCGGAAGTAAATTCACAGAGGAACACATTACAGCAATGCTGTGTTTTTGAAGAAGGATAGCAATCACTTCCACAAAGTCGCGCCGGACACAATCAAATTCAGCCAGAGCATGAAGGTAGCCCGGCCTCGCGGCATTCCGCCTCCGAGTCGGCAAGTGACCTTCGCTCGTCGGAATCGTCGACGCCGAGACCGTCGCCAGCCACCAAACTGCTTCGCCGCTTATTCGTGACGTTCGTGACTAAACCCTCGCCGCTGGTCGGCCTGGCTCGCTCTCAATGCCTCGGAAACCTTGAGGCGAGCGAATCTTATATTAGTCATCCGGAGAGGAAAAGCCCTCCTTGGAATATTCTCCAACAATCTCCGCAGACTGACTTCATTGCTCCCTGGACATCTATGGCTCAGGTGCGGCCATTTCCTCGTCCGACCCTACTGAACCACGAACCAATGGCACACTCCAGTCGAAGGGTCGAAGGGACAGAAGGGAGAGGGAGTGAGGGACACAAATAAACAAACAGGGAGAGAGTGAGGCAGGGGAAGGAAGTGAATTGGCCAAATGAGCAATGAACGCAAGGTTATAAGGCAAAAGGTTAAAATCAACCATGTTACTAACAATGAAGCTCAAATGATATCATACTGTCTACCAAATTTATTTCAAACTCTTACTACATGTGTTTCAACTGTCTAGCAGTCATCATCAGGCAAGACATCAGGCAAGTCTTGCCCGATGATGACTGTTAGTTAGTTGAAACACGTGTAGTAAGAGTTTGAAATAAATTTGGTAGACAGTACGATATCATTTGAGCTTCATTGTTCAACATGCTGTTCTACAACATCTCGCCGGAGAAAGTGGAGTTTATGTTACTAACATCTTACGAATTAGGACGTGCTATGGCAGATTATATCATGAGAATATAATAAGGGAAATAGACTAAAGAACAGACAAGTTAGAAATGTCATTATTTCCGCGATAGACAAGGGAACATAATTTCTGCCAATGAATCTATGAGGTGGGTTAGTCGATAAGTAGAGTGGCTGATTAGTTGATTTGTTCCCTAATGCTTGTTCCATAATCTGACACGTAGTACTAACATCTCGTTTCGCATGACCCACGTTTGACTCTTAAACGTTTACCTGGAATGAAATTAATTACATCCCATAAAATCGTTTCATTAACTTACAACTAAAAAACTTACGAGACTCTTACACGGAAAAGTTTAATAAGGGCGACATGCATTGCACCAAAAACTGAAAGACTGATTTTTAGTTGGTTCCTCTTCCAGAAGGACAAAAAGTAAAGTCTGACGCAGAAAAAACATTAGCTATAGTCAGTCCATCACAATGGCGGGGTTAACTGACATACAGCCAATCAGAATACACCTTCGTCCTATGTCGTTTGGGGAAGGACACAACGTGGCCTAGTTTAAGCCACACGATCACGAAAAAATTGTTTAATTAAATTTCTTCCTTAGCCAAAAAGAGGGACAAACGACCCGCTATGCTCAAAATCATTTGGTCAGGACGATACCATGACAGGAAACTGCAAAACAACTGTGGTATTTCAATCTGATTACACCCAAACTTTGTTATTTCACATAGAAACGCACAAGTGGTTTCCAAAATATGTCAATGTTTAAGAATTCAAAATAAAGCTCAATGCTCGCACTTTTTTCTTATGATTAACCTCGCCATCTCCATCTACTTCTCTGCTAGATCTCACTTCTTACATTTTCCAGTTATGGCAGCTCTTAGTTCACTTGACTTAGGTTTGACAGCACCAAAATATTTTGAAACACTTTACTAGAGGCCCTATATAGGATCTATTAGGACCCTCTATTGGGACCTCTATGATAAAATACCGCCACTACACCTTACTCGATCTCCGCTCCTCTATGTTTACTCTATCTATCTTTTTGATATGTACAGCTGTAACATGCAGTTCTAAACGCTGCCACCTAACAGGCTCTGGCGCGTACTTTGCCAGAGGAAACCGAAATTTATGAAGGACGTTTATCAAAAAACCCACTCATCACAGAAAAGGAGGCAGTGCTACTTTGACGAATAAGCAGAGAAAAGTGCCATTTGTAAGTAAAAATATTTCGAAATCCTCAACACGCCAAAGGGAAGTGGGAATCTTGATTGAGTTCGCTTGCTCTGAACTCGTTCTTCGCGACTCCTGGTGAGGGCATCACTGAGTCACGACAATGCAGTGAGAAAGTGTGTAGGGTTGCTAGGACGGTGCGTGCGATAGTCGTCTGAACCGGGCATTGATGCGACCGATATCTCGCACCTTCCCCTTCACCGAGTCGACCCTGATCCATCGGAGAGGTCGCGCCACACTGCGTGAGGGCTGTGCGAGGCTGGACGGTCGGTCGGATTGTCTGAGGGCCCAAGTCCTCGCTTCCCTTGACAGTTTCCTAAGCGTGAAGGTTTTGCAATTAAGGAGCAAGATTCGTGCGATTCGGAAGACAATAAGAGGAATGATGGAAGCACATTAAGGTCTTCATTCGGTCGCGGTATAAAAGGAAGGATGTTCGACAGCGGAGAGGGAGAATGATCGAGGCACAAATAGGCCCACAGGCGCCGAGGGCCGGGACAGGATGAAAATACTGGATGGCTGGGGAAGATGGGGGAGAAGCATGGGAAAACAAGGGATGAGTGAAAACTCCACTGAGATGAAAATTTAATAAATTCTAGGAAAGACATTTTGGAAATAGATTAGAGTAGCAGAGAAAAGTTTCATCTCGTAGAAAAATCCGTGATAAAAAACAATAATACGAGGGTTGCCCAAAAAGTAATCCTCCATATTTTTCTCTCAAAAACTATTTGAGCAACAGTAATGATATTCACGCGTAATATGAAAGAATGATGTATTATCTACTCCCACAATGTTTCCACATAATCTCCTTCAAGTTCTATTGCCTTCCTCCAGCGATGAACTAAGACGGGTACACCCTGCCGGTGTACCAGTCCTCGCCCTGGTAATGGAGTCAGGTTTTTAATACGTATTAGTAGAGAGAAAAGGCACTTGGTGTCATTATTCAATATGGATTATTAAGGCCGCTTTACACGGTACATTTTATTGTACAAACGAATGTACAAATTCCTTCATGAAGGAAATTGGACCGAGTAAAGCGGAAAATTGCATGATTGTCTGAATGACTTAACGGGAAACAGAACCTGCTCCAATTACATTCAGTTTCTTGTACAGTCTATGATACATTCGTCTGTACAATAAAAATTCCCGTGTAAAGCGGCCTTAAAAGAAGAGGAATCACGAAGCCATTAACATTCTTTCACGCCTTTCGTTTGTACCATAATGGTAATTGTGAGCCTAATCTTGCATTCTGTCCCTGCAGAGTCCACAAAACTGGTCAGAGCTCTATGTTGCAAGATAAGGTAGCGTCGTGATAACCTGATAAGGAGGATTTAACTTTTTCCCGGCGAATGACTGCAATAAATTCTTCTCGGGTTTTCGTCCGGGTGAGATGCTCCATCTGCTCCACTGCCGACGTTTCGATGGAAGACTTTCCCATCATCATCAGGTAAGATAAGGTAGCGTCGTGATAACCTGATAAGGAGGATTTAACTTTTTCCCGGCGAATGACTGCAATAAATTCTTCTCGGGTTTTCGTCCGGGTGAGATGCTCCATCTGCTCCACTGCCGACGTTTCGATGGAAGACTTTCCCATCATCATCAGGTAAGATAAGGTAGCGTCGTGATAACCTGATAAGGAGGATTTAACTTTTTCCCGGCGAATGACTGCAATAAATTCTTCTCGGGTTTTCGTCCGGGTGAGATGCTCCATCTGCTCCACTGCCGACGTTTCGATGGAAGACTTTCCCATCATCACCAGGGCCGTGGATCATCGGCCCTGATGGGCCCATCAACGGCCCTGATAACGATGGAAAAGTCTTCCATCGAAACGTCGGCAGTGGAGCAGATGGAGAATCTCACCCGGACGAAAACCAGAGAAGAATTTATTGCAACCTGATAAAGATTTGAGACCATTGGAGACGCATCTCTCGACGACCGTTTGAACGCACTGACTTCTGTCATTTGGGAGATAAAAAAGAAATATGGGACATTTCTTTTTGGCCGTCCCTCGTAAAATGTTGGCAAAGCTGGGGAAAAGTGCGCACCCGAGCCAATGCAGGCTCATTTGGAGACGACTTTCCTCGAAAGAATGAAGAATGAATCGCAATAAACAACACGATTAAAGGAAAAATCAAAAGCAAGACTGCAGACGGCAATTCAATACTTGGCAGATGAGAGATAGGATGGAAAATTAAGAAAAAATAAGTCAAAAAATGAGGTTTTGTTTTAAATTCGGAGTTTGAAAACTGGAACTAAGGATGCATAAATATAATGGATTTAAATAATTTTCCTCATATTTCACTCTTTTCCATCATCCGCCTAGCATTTTATCATTGCTGCACACAAAAGTTTGGTTTCAAATAAAAGCAAGTCTGGTTGTTCCATTCGAAAATGCGGGCAGCGCTTCCGGTTGGCACGGGCCGAGCCCAGGTTATGTAAGATTGTTTATTATAGGAGTTACAATGTAAATCATAGAAGCCCTACCAGTTCCAATTTTCTATGCTCATCAAAGAGAAATAAAAATAAACTTATGAATTGTGTCTTGAATATCCGTCACAATGGAAACGAATTTCTCTAAAAATCTCATTCATCAAACATAATTATCACTAAAAAATGGCTTGATGGAAAATTAAAAATCACAATGGAAAGATTTTTAACAGTGCTACGCTATTTTAATTTTGAATGTTGCTGTTCTTGATTGTCACAGCATCTAATAAAATGCACAAACCACGAATTCGATCTATTTTTGGGCCCCGTGGTTTTCTGAGGAATAGTAGCATGTTCAAAGGTTATGTGAATGCCCATTTTTGTATTCCACCAATGTTTCGGGTTACATCTTTCTGTGTTGCGCTTCAAATTCTCGCGGCGTAATCGTGGTGTGGCCTAACCAGAGTGAAGTAGCACTTCTCTATTACTGTTTCATCTCAGGACCTTCCCATTATACGCTTGATAAATCGTAGCGTGTTTAAGGCTATGCCGTACGTGTTTTGTTTGTGTGTTCCACAGGATAGGTTTGAAATAAGGTATTTGACTTAATCTGTAGAAGGCTTTGTGTTTACTGAGTAAACTTTACTCCATCCAAAGTGTACGTTTGGCGTTGGTTTGATTACTCCCGCCAGAAGTGTACTGCAGTGCTTTTGCTGCGATTTCGTCCGAGTCCCCACGAATGAACGTCGCCTTCATCTAAACACGACGACTTTTCTGCACACACCTCCGTCGCGAATCGCAAGCGTGACCCAAGAGATTTAGCCGCGTCGAGTTGACCAACACCCAGGAAGAAACGGCCCCCATTCCACTCTTTCAACAATGCCCTCTCGCCTCCACCCGCGACAATCGTTCCCAAACCGATTCCCTCCAGTCTCTCGCTCTCCCGACGCCATTATTGGTTACGCAGCCATCCCGCAGGAGCAAATATTTCCATAGCCGGGCGGATAACAATGCTCTGCGAATTTCGCCCTTCTTTTCGCCACGGAAAGGTCGCGCGGGAAACCTCCCACGCGAGAGATGGAGCAGCCCAGATAGGAGGCGGTCGAGGGACGCTCACTGCCGCCAGAGGGCAGGGCGAACGGCGTGCGGAGCTGCACCTCACACGTCCGTCGCGCCGCGGAAATAAACAAGGATTTCACTCGTAAAAAGAGAAGAAAAGGGTAGGGGCGGGGAGAGGTGGGGGGTTAGGAGGTTTACACAAGGTTGGAAATAAAACTCCCCCCCCCACATTTCACCCTCCCCGCAGACGGGGCAGCCATGGGTTCCCTCAGAATTCCTCGTTCCCGACTCCACCCTCCCGAATAGGGGCGCGGGGAAGAGAACGCGAGCAAAGGGAAAGGACAGAAGAGATGATTGGGGAGGGGAGTGGGTAGGCTAAAAAAGAGTCGTATTTACGTACGCTGAAAAGAGCAAATCGCACGAAAGGAAGGGGAGGAATGCAGAGAGGCCGATGTATTCCTGGGACGACGACACCTTCGTCTTGGTCGGCGGCCAACCAGAGGGGGAGTGGGGGAGGGGCCGAGGGATTAGGTGGAGGGGGGAGGGAAGGAGTTAAGGAGGGGAGGTCGGAGAAGGAGTGGAGGGGGCGGGCCACGTGCACATCACGTCGAGCTAGGTTGACGAGGAAAAAGGAAACAGAAATGGAAGATAAGGAAGATAGAGATGAACAAAGAATAAACGTTTAATATTAAGATCATTTTAATCCGGTTTCAGTTGAAAAAGATACAGTTGCTTTCAAAGACAAAAGGATTGACGATAATACCCACATTAGCCGCGAACAATGTATACAGAGCACCAACCAACCGCAAAACGGCAAGTACACCATTCCCTGTTCTGCAATGCCTGGTTATCTTTTAATTGTCAAATTGAATAGTCAAATAGTAACAAATTATCAAATAAATTAATGGAGTTATCTGAGGAGTGTTTGCGGCAGAAGTAGGATGGAAAGTTAGATGCTCCAGTAATGGACAAACATGGAAGGAGTGTGCTTCGTTGGTTTGGCCATGTTGAGAGAATGGATGAGAGTCGAATAACGAAACAGATATATTAGAGTGAAATGAATGGTGCAAGAGGTAGAGGTAGGCTGAGAGAGTTGTGGTGGAATGTGGTTG
Source organism: Ceriagrion tenellum (assembly GCA_963169105.1). Classification (NCBI taxonomy): domain Eukaryota; kingdom Metazoa; phylum Arthropoda; class Insecta; order Odonata; family Coenagrionidae; genus Ceriagrion; species Ceriagrion tenellum. The sequence goes on along the minus strand of OY720641.1, from coordinate 26,261,214 downwards.
AGGAAGTTCTTAGGAGGAGGAATATTAGGAGTCTTAAAAACAGGAGGGCGTGTATGAAGCAGTGTATGGAGGTAAATGAGGCGAAAGAGGTTTGCAAGGATAGGTCAGTATGGAGGAAATTATTGAAGCAGAGTTAGGTGTACAATTATGTATTAATGAGTGAAACTTTGTGACTGTGCCTACCCCGGAAGGGAACGGCGTGATTGGTATGTATGTATGTAATTAAATAGTCTTCAAGTTAGCAAAATGATGACAGGGAGATCGAGTTTTACTAGGAAAATCAGCACACCTGTCTGCGTAAATGTTCTCGATGGGACAGCTTGGTAACATTGATTTTCTGCAAATAAAATGTTTTATCAGTCATCAAGAAACTGGATGAAATGGTGCATTTTTCGACCGAAAGAGAAGTTAAACTACACACCCTCCCACTCCGGGTTACACGGAGGTATAGCAAAACAACTTGAAATAGCAAAATTACTCAAAAATGCGGGAAGGTGCATCGTTTGGGCCCGGAATTGTCACTGGAAGTTCTTCTAGATATTTAGACACAATTTAGAATGAAAACCATTATACTGAATAATGTGAGGCAACATGACAAACTACACAAGTAAATGTACACGTAATATTACGAAGTACTTGAAATATAATCCAGCCAGTAAAGAGAGGTCAAGGGGTGTGGTGGGGGTTGGCGAAGACATCGACCATGGCCGTGCGCTTGTTTGGAGCTTAATGCCCGGAGCACAGGTACAATGGGACGAGGAGCCCTTAAGCAAACAACATAGAGGCAGAGGTGTCGAGTGGGTCTAAGAATTCACATCTGGTCTCTCGTTAGTAGCTATGCACGGCCGGTACAAAAATTAGATCTAACGCAAGACAATTGAGGCCAAGCCCCAATGAGTTTCAGTGCCCAATCAGTTTCAATTCTCAAAAATTATTAGAATCAGTGCACCTAAAGTTAATTACGCATTACGGCAGAAACTATCACAAGTATATCAACAATTATACATGTCAGAGATCGGATATATTAACGATGACGTTTATTCCTCGGCTAATCTCAGTTGAGACAGATCTTGAACGTGAAATTTCTGCCCTCGTTAGGTAGAATATACTAAGCACTCCCCTTTACTATCATATCATGATTGTTAATTTATCAACCCGCATGGATTTACCCGCTCGATTACGAGTTCTACATCAATTAGTATCTCACAAACTATTCATAAATTAGTGATATTAGTAATACTGTTCGGTATAAACTATTTCTAAACCTGTTTATTGCATGTAAAGATGTAGGTCGTCGCGGATCTCTCATGGTTTCCGTCTTAAAAGGGCACCGTACTCCTCACTACTTTTTGGTCCACAGTTACGGCCACGGAAGCAGGCGAGTTAGGAAATTGAATTGGGGCGAGTACTACATATCAGGCGTGGAATCACCCCGTGCTTTTAGAAATACATTTCAAAGGGGGAAACCGCGCACAAGTTACGTCAATATGTGGATTGATGAATACAGAGTTAAAAAAAGGTGACCAGTTAAGAATGCCAATCGCTATTTCAGAGATCCAAAATGTCGACGAGTAATTTCCACTGAAAGGCAACTTACAGCCAGAGGGAAACCATTTGTCAAGAGGTGATAAATCACACTAAAAGTAACGTAAGTATTTGAGCCAGGATCAAGCTCTTGGCAATAACACTTCGTCCCCGTGAAGAAATCAGGGAAAAGCTAAAGTAAGCAAGATGAACTTTATTTACGCTCCGAAAGATTTATGCTCAGCAAATTTCACGCGTGATTCATCATCCTGAGGCTTTACTTTGAGGTCGTACACCGGGGGGATACGAAAAACTTAAGGTCTTCAACGGGGGGATTCCCACAAGATGCATTGATGCACGACAAATTTCCCATCATCCTCCCAATTATATGCGTCACCAAAGCAAAGAAAATATACCAGTTTCCAATGTAAATACCACTTCGGAGGTACAGAGTGCTCGTCTTAAGAAAAAGAGGTACAACCATGGTACCGACTAAAAAAATATTTTCTTCCTCCTGGATGATTGTCGCAAAGTTAGTTGGACCAGGCGAGTTAGGAAATTGAATTGGGGCGAGAACTACATAACATGTGTGGAATCACCCCGTGCCACATTTAGAGCTGTGCGAATGCTTCGAAATCGAATCGAATCGACTCGAATCAGACTTAATTCGATTCGATTCGCCAGCGAATCGGGATGCTTCGAAACCGAATGATTCGAAATATTCGAATCAGATAGATTCGTCTTCGAATCGTTACATGCATTCAAAAATGGCGCTCACCCCCGAATTGCGCGCCGTCCGTTTAGAAGATGTTTTCCTCACGCAAATCGAAAATTCAAACGACCACACGTTATTCTGTGCTATACTTTGTGCCTCTATTTACATGTATTAGCTAATTGCCGGCCTCGGTGGCGGCGGGGTAAGTCCTCACCTGCCAAACCGTAGGTCGCGGATTCGAGTACCGCCTGGGTAGGATATTTACACCTCCCTAGGCATGATTGTGTGTGTTCGTCCATATATTAAGTATCTAGTAATTGGCTTCGGCAGTTAGATACAAAGGAATCATCATTATTTTTATTTTTCTCTCTTGCCATTGCAATCCTTGGGTATGAGTTATCTGAGGAGTATTTGCGGCAAAAGTAGGATGGATAGGGTCAGGAATGAGTGGATCATGAATGAATGTGGGTTAAATGCTCCAGTAATGGACGTGTATGAAAGGAGTGTGCTTCGTTGGTCTGGCCATGTTGAGAGAATGGATGAGAGTCGAATAACGAAACAGATATATAAGAGTAGAATGAATGGTGTGAGAGGTAGAGGTAGGCCGAGAAAGTTGTGGTTGAATGTGGTTGAGGAAATTCTTAAGAGGAGGAATATTAGGAGTTTTAAAAACAGGAGGGCGTGTATGAAACAGTGTCTGGGGTAAATGAGGCAAAAGAAGTTTGCAAGGATACGTCAGTAAGGAGGAAATTAATGAAGCAGAGTTAGGTGCACAATTATGTATTAATGAGTGAAACATTTTGACTGTGCCTACCCCGGAAGGGAACGGCGTGATGGGTATGTATGTATGTATGCCATTGAAAGGTACCATTATGTTGCCTCCGGGTTGTATTAACCAAGGCCGCAACATACAAATATTGAACTGGATGGTGGTCCAATGGCTCCGATGTGGCTGCACGAACAGATCAATATCCCTTGTTATTTGGCTTGATGTTAATTGCCTTTCAGACTGCCAGGAATCTTCCCACTATCCGAGAGGTGCCAAGAAGTGCTGCTTTCTGCATGTTTATTAAATGTTTTCTACGCAGGCCTAGCTTGTCCATTGTATTGATTACTTCTTTAGAGACTAGGCCTTTAGGCGATATCACAATAGGTATTACTTCCACTTTTAGCTCGTAGGCTTCCGCGGATGCAGTGTTGACTGTTCCTTTTTTCGGGATTCATTCCGCGATGTATGTTTTAAGAAATAAACAATATTTTGCTGGTCCTCCTGCCAGCTTCATCAGGTTAACTGAACTGTTAACCTGATGTTGAGGTTCAGTTAACCTGATGAAGCTGGCAGGAGGACCAGCGAAATATTGTTGTTTTCTTAAAACATACATCGCGGAATGAATCCCGAAAAAAGGAACAGTCATTACTTCCACTGACTTGGCTTTGTACATGCTCGTCATTTCCGCAGCAAGGGGCTGGTACTTCCTTCTTTTTTCGGCTACTGAATGGCTTATATTCTTGTCCAGAGTAGTAGTGACTTCTACGATCATTATATTGTGGGCGCTTTTATCAAACCAAACAATGTCTGGTTTATTAACTTCCACAGCTCTATCCGTTATCATCTCCATATCCCACAATAACTTGTATTATTATTTATTATTATTTTTATTATTATGTAAGGAAATATAGTGAAAATCAATATTACTTTAACTCTGCATAATTTTTCGCATTTCATTTAGAATTCGAATTCGATTCGCAAGCGAATTTATTTTACGGTGATTTGATTCGCTAACGAATATTTAAACAAAAATCGTTTCGATTCGATTCGAAATTTTTGTGGGAGATTCGATTCGGTTCGATTCGCAATGAAAATCCCTGATTCGCGCAGCACAAGCCACACTCTTCTGAGATAGATAGCACGGTTCTATTAGAAATATGTTTCAAGTGGTGACAAAAAAGTGGTAGATATTTCGGTATCTATGTACGGGCGAGACCTTTTTCTTTGTGAAGAGAGACTAAATTCATCGAATTATAGGAATAATGACATTTCGCCGAAAGTGCCTCAAAGAGCACTCAAGACTGGCTGAGGCAGGAGGAGAAGGCCGTTCACCTAGAGGAGACACGTATAAGCAGAACGCAGGGAGCAAAGTGGGGTCGATTTTTAATTTTGTCGGCTCGCCCTCGCGAGCGGAAAAGGGCACTTGGAGAGCACAGCCGGAAGCTGGGAGACTCGCGTGGGCGGACCCATTGGGGGGGATAAGGGGGAGGAGATGGGGGAAAGGGGAGCGGAGGAGGGGTGGGGAGGGGGAAAAGGCAAGAGGGCGGTCTTGGACGAAATATTTTTGCACTTAAGGCAGTTTGAGCGAAATATCATTTTACCTAGAAATCAATTAATTTGGTCAAATTTTAAAGAAAAATATATCACCTTACCACACTACTTTCCGAGATATTGGCTAGAAATTACGAGCCCTTTTACATGGGAAATGGTACGTGTATGCACTCCATAGAGGCATTATTTATCAAATGACGAATTTCTAACACTTAGATCTCGTCAAAAAATCAACAGCGTGTAGTTTGTGAGTTTCTAAACTATTTTTGAAAATTTATCATATTGTCACCGCAGTAAATTCTTCGGAAACACAATAAACTTTCCGTTTTGACGGCGTTTCAAACGTACCGCGTGAAAAAAATGAGTCAAGTTTAAGACTTATTTAGATATTTTCATTTGATTACTTACAATTTCTGTCATGTAAAACTATTTTATTGCACCATTAATAATACAATATTTAACTCTTGTGTCTCACAGTTGGTGAAATTAAAACGTAAATATCGAATATGGTCTCTATTATGATTAGGGAACTATCTCGCTCGCACTACCTTAACTCTCAAATTCAAAGAAGAAATAGTACAAAGGATATGGCGGAGTGGATATTTTTGCTGCATGTAAAGGATTTAAGATATAAAATCTACAGAGGAAGACTATCAGTAAAAGCTAAAGATAGGTTTAAGAATGGAGAACTCGCAGATTTTTTGAAAAAAAATAGAGGTTATAGAAGCTCCTGTTATGATACGGATAATTTGTCCATGCATCTATCTATCAACGTATATACTTGCAAGGACATGCATCGTGTGAACATGTCTTAATGCGACTAATTAAAGATGAGCCAAATTCTCGAGTTTCCCACAATTTTCTCGCGAACCCGGGCCTATGGGAGGAAAGCAGTGACCCTTTTTCTACATCTATCCTCAGTCGCAAAAAAAATAAATCTTTGGCGTCACCTCACCTCACCGTAGGTCTCGCGATGTCTCCTTGTGAGACTCTTCGCTGATCATAAGGATAGATTCACAATTTTTTGCCGTTACTTTATGTTCCGGGAATATTTCGCACTTCACTGTGCATACATTTTTTCAATATTTGCTATCGAACGCGTCCTATTGCACTATCGATGTCATACTTCCTCATGGTACTGCAATAAAATTTTACAATCGAAATTTTCGAAAAGAACACGTTTCTAATGATGTCGAAATACTGCAATAGAAATTTCAAACAATTAATACATTAATTTATCAGGAAAATCACAGTAAATTATTAACGAAGTGATTTAACAGTTTGTATTTCCGACTATGTCTACATGTCGCATCTCAATATAAGTACTCCATCATCACTAGAGCGTCGACTTCATAAGTAGATCATCTGAGTAGGCACAAACTTCCATGCAGATGAAACACTAATAAATCGTTCAAGTATTGCACACCAAAATACATTTATACTCTCCGAAACTAACACGCAATATTTCAACGAAATATCACGAGGCTAAAGATAAATGAACGGTGATACTCGCCGAACTATTCGCCGGTATCTCGTATGTCTCGTACCGTAGACGGCAGGTGTGACGTCACGCGTATCACTTCCAAAATGGCGCGCAAAAAGCAGCTTTTGAAACGACATCATCTTTTCCATTGACTTTAGTTCAATAAATATGGGTCGCTCAGATGAAAGGAAAGAATATGTAGGAAACATTTTTGGTTATTTATATGATGCATGAGTTAAAACAGCTGTAAAAAACCTTGCAAGTTCACCATTAAATGAGATTTTACGCATATTGCGGAAAGAATAAAAAGGAAATTTCGCTCAGCAAAATTGATACCGAAAGATTAATTACTCAAGGAAAGTAAAAAAAAACTTATTTCTATTATATTTTCGCAACCAATTGTTCCCACAGAACGGTATTCCGTAGGACTTGGCCATTGGTATGCTATACACATCTTCGGAGAAGAGAGAATGGGGATGATACACGCTTTTGATTCCCTCGCAAAAATGAGTAAAAAAACACAGCGATGGATAAGAGATAACAGTCGAAAGGAGGAGAGTATTCTCAGTTAAGACCCAGAGTTTCAACTGGCGGTGGTCGCGAAATGCACGGAAAATCCATCAAGAAAGGCCGACTAGAAGACGAGGAAAGAGAGACAATAATACAAGTTCCTTGGTAACTTTGTGGTATTCCATTTTTCAGCTAATTTAATGGTAACTTTTACAATACCACAGACTTAAAAACATACGACCCGGGTTTCAATGCTTAGTGTCACCTTCAGGTGTTCATCTTCAGGTTCAGACCTGAAGATGACGCTGAAGCGTTGAAACCCGGGTCGTGTGTTTATAAGTCTGCGGTATTGTAAAATTTACTATTAAATTCTCTGAAAAGGGAGACAATGCCGGGGAGGAGCAGTTGGAAGGAGCACTTGGGAGGAGCACTAGGGAGGAGCAGTTGGGAGGAACAGTTGGGAGGGGCAGTTGGGAGGGGCATTCACTCGGACATGGAGTGCGATCGACGGAAGGTCACTTCGGGAGAGGGCAGTCGCGTCGGAGGCGTCGTCGAAAGGCACACGCGGGCCAAGAGAACGGAGACGACGTGTTGAGTGCATAGAGGGGGGGAGGACGGCGGGGGACACTACTCGGAAGGTTCAGCACCGAGATTCACGTGGTTGGAGCGACTTCCATTAGTGCTCAGATTTGCGTGTAACTTTCCATACGCGTACTTATTAGTTCCATGAATAGATAACAGTGAAAAAATTTCCCTGTCACTGATTTAGTTCCCCCGCAATTCAATGACATTTTAACATATGTTACTTGACATATATTTCCAAATAATTGGACTGTATAATTACAAATGTTCCCATAAACGCGAAATAATACGTTTCAGATGATTTCAATGGTGGCTAACAAATATCAAGGTATCATGCCGACCTAAAACACGCATTAACGTCTGATTTTCGTTTAGATTTCTAATTCTGCGCCGCAAAAAACCAAGTCTTAACAACGCTTAAATTAAGGAGAGTATTTATATATTAATCTAGCATAATCTATAACACTGTATGCACGATTTCTTCCTTCGAATAAAAAGATGCACTGAAGTGACACGAGGACCAATAATTTTTGTCGACTTTCTAGAAAAGTTTAAAAAAAATATGCAATCCAAGACTAACTTCAGCCACCTTGAAGAGGAGAGTAGATGGTGCCTGGACCCACGAGAGTGAGGCCGGATTCTTTTGCGATGAACGATCCACGTAACATCTCATTAGTTCCTCCGGAAAACCAACTGCCTTCAAAAAACGCACCGCATCGATGGAAACCCCATCCGAGACACATCCCCCGGTCACATCGCGTTCTCCCACCGCCGCTAACCGCGCGAACAGTGCGCAGGGTTAGAAAACTATAAATCCAATTCAAAATATCGAGTATAGGTCAGTGTTAGTGATTTAAACAATCATCATTTGCCAAAGTTTCGGAATTTAATGATTTCCATCATCAGGGCTCATACTTAAGGGCATCATACTTAAGAAGAAAAATGTGAGGGTACAACAATCACATTTCGACACATCAACATCCATATAATTTAAATAAAAATTCTAAGGTAATTATCCTTTTGTAAATTATATTGATGTTGATGTGTCGAAATGCGATTGTTGTACCCTCACATTTTTCTTCTTAAGTAGCCCTGATGATGGAATTCATTAAATTCCGAAACGTTGGCAAGGGATGATTGTTTGAATCACTAACACTGACCTATACTCGACATTTTGAATTGGATTTATAAAGCAAGAGGTTAATAGAAGAATACGGTAGAAAACTATAGCACGTGAGCGATCGAAGAGGAACGATAAGCATAGAGCTTCAGATACAGCGGGCAAATGATGAGATTATTAAGAGCGTTTATGAATGAATCTATGCATAAGAGTTTCAATTAGTTATTTATAAGCATAAATGGAAAACATGGCATCACATCGATTCAGTTTTTTTTGGCAATTCAACGCTATTTTACCACAGCTTCATCCGTGCACATCACAAATATTTCAAACCAATTCGAATACAAATGCACATATTTTCCTCTAAACGCGAGTTATTACACTTCTCATCACCATCACTGTTGACTGTCAATGTCAAGTTGTCAATCATAGTCCAATATTTAAAAAAACACATTTGAATGTATCTACTATCTTTGCATTTTCGTCAAGGTCGTCCTTATATAATGACATTGTTGGGTTGATCCACCGCGGCGGTGGCTTTGTAAGCACGACCATCGTCTTCTGTGCCGCAATGTGGAATCGAGGCGCAAACATCTAGTTCTCACAATCCCCACTCTCGCAATCATCGACCCACCATTACCAGTACAACCACTTTCAAGATGTATAAATCTTGTCAAAAATGTAGGATAGGAAATTTACGATAAGGAAAGAAATAAAACTTAGTAGTTTATCCACACGGTTTATTCGACCTCCTTGATCGTCCTCCGTCCACACGGTTTATTCGTTCTTACTTGCCTCCCCCCACCTCTTTCCCTAACCCCGCCCCCTCCTCTGTTGTAAGGTATAAAGGTGAACGACTGGTGAGTGTCGATATTTGTTTAACCACTTGATAATGACGATGAGTCACTGAAACCGGTCGAGGACGAATAAACCGTGTGGAAAAGTACTAAGTTTTATTTCTTTCCTTATCATGGAAAAGTTCCACCAAGTGAGAACGTCGACGATTAATTTTATAGGAAATTGACGTCATAAGGGCGCCGGAAGCAGTTTGAGCGAACGGAGTACGAATTGAGTGGTGCAAAAGAGAAGTGTCGTGGACGAAGAGTTTGAGTGGGTGCGGAAGGCGGATGCAGCATTGAACAACACAAGGGGAAGTAGGAGCTATGACGAGTATGGGTGATGGGGTATGGGGGGGGGGCAAAATGATGAAGATAACTGTGCGAAAATGTACCTACTCCCTCTCATCTTATTTTGAGGAAATGATCAGTAGACTCAGGATGCGCCGATGTTCACACTGCGTGGTGCATGAGAATGTTTGCGGGAAAAATAGGAAGGATAGGTTTGGGAATGATTAAGTGATGAACGAAGGCAGATTAAATGCCCCGGCGATGGACAAACACGAATGGGAAATCATCGATCATTGATTTTTCGGCCGATTCGCACGGATGGATGAGAGTAGAGATGTGAAATGGCCACACTAACGGATGCATGGTGAGAGGTGAAGGTGAAAGTTGGACCGAGGGTTTCATGATGCGAATAAGGCGGAGGACTCTTTAAGAGGAGGAATATCACAAGGTCTAGAATATATAAAAGCGGTATAGGACTAATAGTGATCTATGCGTAGGAGACTCGACCAGACACAGCAAGAGCAAGAAGGCCATATGAAACTGATGAGGTGAGCTACGGAAGATTGCAGATTGATGATTGGAATGAAAGATAGGATAAAGAAAGGATAGCGAACGTAGCACTAATTTAGCTACCGAAAGGAAAAAGAAGTACAGTAGGACTGAGAACAAGATGGAGGGATAGTAAAACCACGCAGGAAGTATGAAAGGTAGAGAGAAGACGAGAGAGCAGACAAATTGCCGATTAAAACGAAGAAAGAAAAAGCATTTTTACGAGTTATGCAGAGAAGTTAATTGTCTGTTGTCTCAGTTCCTTAATTATTCACTTAGCGACCGAAAAACAATTTTTACCGAAACTAAACCCAAGTACAGTAATCTTGATTTCAGAATGAATTGGAATATAGCATTCTATTTTGTGCACTTATGCATGCATTCTGTCTATTCTCCGCGTCACCCGACACAACTGTTTTATGCGCATCCACGCATACATATGATGGTGCAATAAAGTGCCTCGAGACAAACGGCCTTGTAGTCAAACGACCGGGATTGTAGTCGATCCAAACAGAATTCCAAAGAGAGGAAAAATGCGGCCAAAGGATATGAAGCTTGCGTTTCTAAATGCGCGTATACATACGCGGTAAGTCCTCAAGCGTGTCAATATATAAATCGTCCAAATTTTAGAGGAAACATAAGAGGAAAAATATGGAGAGGGACTGGAATGTCTCTTAGGAAAAGGGAGTCGCGTCTATTTTTATTTCCTCCTCCATCTCTTATTCAGCGGTTAGAGGTTTGTTCCATTCGGGGTCACAAGGGCGGCAGCTCTGTGGTTCCGTCCCAACCGTAAAGCAGGAGGAGGTTCAGGAGCGGCGCCATGGGGATGAAATATTCACGGTGGGTGCGATTTCCGACGAACCGAGAGGAGAGCAGGATGGGCATCGTGTCTTCCGCGTCGTAGTCGCCGGGAAGATTGAGGTTGGCCTTTGCAAGGGATGAAATATCGAACATATCATCGATTAACTTCACTTATGAGCTGGAAGAAATCCTATCTGAACGGAAAATACCACGGCCCCGTTTCTCAAGGCAACAAGTCTACGAGTTACGAAAGAAACTGACGGACTCCATCCAGTCCACATTTAGCTATTACTTGAAGCTCGTAATATATTTCGAGATTTTCTCTTGCCATCTCCGTTTTTCCACAGACATCATCAAGTTGCTTGGTATATATAAATTCATGAATAAGTGATAAACCGTGCTTAAAGTTCAAAATTTACATTGAAAGACCTCAAGCGAGAACGAGTCATGGGCAAAACATATAGAAGTAGTTTATTCCGCAGTATTAAGTGAGGCCACAACTAGAAATAGAAGAAATGTATAAATCTCGCATGCCAAGAACTTATGCTGATTTATTTTAATCTACCATAAAATATTTCAAATGACATGATTCGTAATATTTTCCTAGTGTCTTCAATGTACAATATAGCATGGTGACATGTCATTTTAGAAAGAAAAAAATAACAGCATTTTTATCTTTCAATGTATAAAATAATAAATAGCAAAAATGATAAGTATACTGTTATCTACTGATAAACATAAGTCCAGCCGTGCGAAACACTTGCATATTCAATCTCTTTTCTCGCCTATGCAAGTCTCTTTACTTAAGCTCACGACCCACGAAACAAACGAAAAGCGGCCTTCGAACAATTTACTCACCTCGCAGGACTTGTAGATTATTCCATACAAGAAACTAACTCTTGTAACTTACAATTCGGTTTGAGAAATAGAATATGTCGTAAAATGTGGAAATATTTGTGAAGAAACCCTTGTGACTCGTGAAATGGATTTTCAACGCTTGGACTAGTAAACAGTAGACTGGTACGCGTGAGAAGCAGGATTTCACAAGCTATAATTGAATTGTCTCGTCAATTGTAACTTGTATCTTTGAGAAACGAGGCCCTGGAAGTCATGCGTCAAATGCTCAGGAACTACTTATTACAAGTGACATCGAAAAGCTAAGTTTTCCCGCTGTGGAAGGGAATCATAATGATCGACAAATAGTTATCCGTCCCTCCAATAGGTGACGCGTGAAAGCCGACGAGTCTACTATTGGAGACGGGGCATCGAAGCGCCTCGAACCGAACACAACCAACATTTCTCCAAGAAGGGACGGAGGATGGATGACTTGGACCAGCGGCTCTGTCTTCAAGACACGCATAACCTCCTCAACGACGTCACATTCTCTTCCCCATCCCCCTCCCGTTACGCATGACCCTCCCTCCATCTCACGAACCCCCCACCCCCTCCCGCTCCTCCGAAATGTTCCTTGGTACCGCATGATTCATACCACAACTCACTTTAACCTTGTTCCACCAACCATTGCGCTCCTCTACCAATCACCCACCCCTCCCGTATACTAAGAGTTTCCCATGATCCCCCGAACCATACATTACATCTACATAATACCCAGGAGGGTGTTAGGTCACCAGCCGTGTAAAGGTGTAAGTTTTTTTTTGGAGATGAAATGGTGACATGAATTATAGGAGCGTAATTAATGAGCTTAGTTTTTATTATAATCGCTTATTGTTCGCGGAAAGAACGAGTTCTTGTACCTATCTCTTCGGCAGTGTATCTCTCTTATGTTATCGCGTCCGTCAGACCTAGACATGTAGTGAGGAGTCATGATAATATTCTCTATGTCGCTCTGAAAAATATCAGTTCTGAATTTATCAAGCAACCTACGCCTAGCGTGTAGCCTCCGAGTCTCTAAAGGCTCCCACCTTAATCCCTCTAAAAGTTGTGAGACACTATATGTACGCTCGTAGCAGTTTTTTACGAAGCGCGCTGCTTTCATTTGTATTTTATTATTTTTTTTGTTAAATCTATTTGACCAGGGTCCCAAATGCTCGCGGCGCATTCGAGGTGTGGCCTAACCAGAGCAAAGTAGCATCTCTCTTTGACTTTTTCATCCGAGGACCTTCCTATTATACGCTTAACAAAACCTCGTTTCTTTAATGCTGCACCACATACATTTTGCATGTATAATCCTCACGATACATTTATTAATATACATTAATGGCTGGCATCAAAGGTTTTAAGCCTTGATGGCGGATTGACAGCCGAAACCCGTCGTTAAAGTGTAAATAAATTGCGGAAGTCACAAATCTTCCATTCGTTGAAAAATACTTATTAGAAGTTTTGCCAAACTATTTTTGAAGCCTTGAAATATGAAATGACCATGGTCACCGATGAGACTGCAAATATTTTATATAAGTTTTGTTGGAAAATCAAGGGTAGGAAGTGAATTTACCAAATGAAGGAAAGAAATTGTAATCCGGGAATGTTATTGCCAAAAAGATGATACTCAGAGAGACATGGTTTTGAGAGGCCGATTGGTCGTTGTCGTTCAGTATAGTGATAGCTGTAATCATTAACACCCTTCCGGGGTCTATTTTGACGTTCATAAATTCACTCATATTTTTTCCAGATCTTTTCTATTAAAATGTAACTCATGAAACGTTGAGCGCGTCGATATAGTTTTTTTCTGGGGCGCTCTGGTATGAGAAATGTGGCGGTTTCTTGGATACATCAAACCAGGCAAGGCACATGGGATACCTACTATTTCCCGGAAATGAAAGTTCCCCAGGATTGTCATTTGTTCGCCTTGTGCGTCTATCTCTTTCAGCCCGTAGTGCATCACATGCTTCTCCATTCCATCCTTCAGACACCTCAAAATGTCCGCATCGATCGTAATTTTTGTTTAAATTTTTTTGTAAATCACAACCGAAAGCAAGTTCAGGTCGTTAAATGAAACGGAAGGATGGAGCGTGGTGGGGGGTAGAGGGGGGGGGGGCGAACTCCAATGAGTGCGACCGGAAAGCAAGTAGCAATAGCCGTCGAGGCGGAATCCATTCCGCGTGTAATAAGAGGCGGCCTCATCTCGCCTTTCGTTTCCGCATTCATTTGTTTTTACAGCCCTCGCCGCCATTAAGAGTCGGGGGGGCGTGGATAGGGGGAAGGTCGGGAGATGGCTCGCCAAAATATGTCACGGAAGTCTTCAGAGGAAAACGTTGGCACTCCGTCAAAATCAACCCCTTTTCCTCCCCTTTTTCCTTCAAGTTCTCCTCCTCCCCCGCCTGGCTCTCCCCCCCCCCTTCCTACCCTCCCACACCCTCGGTTTCCACCATTTTTGGAGTCGTCGTCGCCACTGGACATGAGGAGTCTTGCGTCATCGATCCGTGAATTTCCATCGAACACGTTGGTCAATCCATAAGTAACGAATGTCACATTCATACTTAACAAAAGGGATATATTCCTTCCAATATTTTCACACCCATTTAAGGTAATTAGAGCGAAATATCATTTTACTTAGAAATCAATGAATTTGGTCTCATTTTAAAGAAAAAATTCTCACTTATCCAATGACTCCAAAAATTCTACCCCTTACCACATTACTTTCGGAGATATTTGCCAAAAAAGACCAGCCATTTTACATGGGAAATGGTACTCGTATGCACTCCAGAGAGACACTATTTACAAAATGAGATATTTCTAACACTAAGATGTCGTAAAAAAAACTAACGGTGTATAGTTTGCATGTTTTCTCAACTATATTTGAAATTTAATCATATTGTCACCGCAGTAGGTTCTTGGAAATCACAAAAAACCTTCCGTCTTGAATAAGTTTCAAACGCACCGCACGAAAAAAATGAGTCGAGTTAAAGACTAATTCAGATATTTTCATTGAATTACTTATCATTTCTGTCATAAAAAACTATACTATTGCACCGTTAATAATGCAAAATTTAATTGATGTGTCATACAGCTGGTGAAATTAAAACGTATCATTCGAATATGGCGTCTATTGAGACTTGGGAACTATCTCGCTCGGACTACCTAAAAGATCGGAAATAGAATGAAAGGGATTGTGGTCATTGTAGCAAAGGTTTGGTGCGCATGGCAAGCTTCCCGGCCAGACTTGAATTTATGTGAGCAAGGAAAATAATTATGATACGCAACGGACGATATACAATTATGAAAACGTATTAGCAGACAGAGAGCATTCAACAAAAACTCTGAGGCTTAGAGATATCTAAAGATTTAAAAAATACTTCTGCAACACGTTGTATTAATATTATTTAAGTCAATAATTGGAATGGATTTTATAATAAGTTATTTTGAAATTTTGATTTACTTCAGTAGCGAATTTTAAATGACTTTGTAATTATGTTACAAAATTTTCACCCTATGATTGAAGCACTATATACTGTTTTTTTGCATTGTTATATCACCTATATTAAGTTTTATTAATGTACGAAAATGTATTCTATTACATTAAAATCGCATAGCTCGTATGATGTCCATAAATATCCCAGAACATTTTTTCTGAGTTCTGGTTTCTTCATTATATTTGCTGCCTACTGAACAAATTAATTGTGGAATTCCAAAATTATGGTAGGTATAAATTGTTATTAAATCAGTTAAAGTAAATGTTTTATTTAGGCGATGAAGGTTTATGAGACGAGGGTTCATGTATAACGGAGGGAAGAATATTTGTGCATAAATATATGTTAGATATTTTTTTTTAACTTTTTTACCTCAAATCCTATTTGTATACGGATTGGTAAATGTGCAGCACGAGGTAGCGTTAACTGAATGGGGATCGTCTTGTCGCATTTCCATTCTTTTCACTGGTTCCGCAGCCGCGCAAGGCTAATGTCCAAACATCCCTTGCTCAACGCAACGAAAGGTCGTTAGGTCACGTCCAGTGGGATGTCTCTCCATCACGAACCACAAGTTGGGTCAGATATTTTTACACCATACCTCATGGTCATGAAATGTGAATAGTGTTTTCAGGAAAACACAGCCTCTTAATGTTAGAAATAAGTAGCCACCGTATATCTTGAATTTATCTTACCAATATTTTCCTTAAGGAATACGTGTACAATTTTTATTTTGCAATACAATGGATACTTCGGTGTGAGGAAGACGACCGTGCGAATCCACATCAAATTAAGAGTGTCCGCGTTCACCCACTCATCCTTTCCTACCCTCCCTCCCTCTTTCTATAAACATCCCTTTTTATTTGGCTTTCATAAATATCCCTTGGTCTACCTCTGGAGAATTTTCTATCAATTTTACCTTCAATTATATTCCTCACAATCTGTGACCAATTCATCGAGTAATATATGCCTGTATCCTGGTATTATACAGCTATAGGCGGGTACCCCTTGGGGTCGCGATTGACTCGCGGCTTTTGGAAATGAGGTAAGGCCCTCGTTGGATTTAAATATTACGTAACTTGAGTGAGTAACCTGTGACCAAATTCATCAAAAAGAAGAAAAATCAACTAGTCTGTAAGTCTGTAACATATGAAGCGCTTGGATACAACCCAAGCGAGCCGAGAAGCGGGGGATGTGAATGTACCTCCTGCTCAAATGCCGGGCCTGCATTCTCGCATTGTGAGAACAGATACCTTCTATCTGTGCAATTGGTAGGTCCATAGCGTGTAATGCGGCCTCCACTCATTACTTAGTCTCCCAAAGAGAGAAACTTTAGAGGAGAGGGTCAAGGGACGGGCAATCGTGTGGGGGGGGCGTGCCTTCCGTTCATTTCAGCTCCTCTCTAGCACCCGCCTAAGTGCCTACTGGTGGCCGGGTCTCATTGTGAAGCGAGTCGAAACGGGACGGCAGGTAGTTGTGAGTCATCCCAATTCTCCAAGCGATTGTATAGGCAGCAGTTAGAAAGGCTCCACACTGACCAACCTTTCTCCATTTCGCAGGACACAAATTTCAGACGCCAATGTCTCAAAATCTAACACAGCGTTGAGACGAACGAGAGCTATACCTCAGGGCAGTTAAACTTCGGAAAAAGGTATAAATAATACAAAGTCTGACGAAGCCTTCTCGACTTCAAGTTACGATTATCGTGTTTCAAAACTTGATCCGACGGATGAAATCCTACGAATACTGCCAGCGGCTCTTAAGGTAGTTGGAGAGAGATATTTCCCTATGCATAATGGATACCACAGTCGAATTTTACATTTTAATTTCACCAGCTGTAGGGAACATGGATTCAATATTACATTATCAATGGTGCAATAATATAGTTTTACATGACATAAATTTTAAGTAATTACATGAAAATATCTAAATAAGTCTTATTCATGTTCTGCGCGCGGGACGTTTAAAACTCCTTCAAAACGAAAGGTATTTTGTGATCCGTAGGAATTTACTGCGGTGACAATAAGATTGATATACAAAATCGTTAACAAAACATACAAACTACCTAAAGACACGTGAAAGGCCATTATGATAGTCTCGATTATGTCACTGATCTCTTGCAGAAATCTAGGATGGGAATCGCTTTCAAACCGTCGATTGAAAAGTTGACTCAATCTTTTAAGTAAATTCAACACCAATTTATTTTCAGAAGAAGTTATCAATATCCTACGACCTCCGACATACTACGGTAGATCAGATCATGACAATAAAATTTAAAGGGAAGTAGATTGTAGAACAGAAAAGCTTAAAAAAGTCGTTTTTCCTGTTATCGATAAGAGACCATAATGGCTGCGTTAAGCCTTTGAATTAGGTCAGTTGGCAGGTAGTGTAGCTGATTAATTCATATGCACCCTAATGCATATTTCTAAATCTGCCTAGTAGTGCTAACACCATGTTTTGCATGCTCCCTGCACGACTCTTGTTTCACCTTTACGCAGTTACATTATGGATCAATTTGGAAGTTTCTGTAGCATTTGTAGTACACCAATAGTGTGATATTTGTTGGTGAAAGTAAATATCTTCACTGTAGTTCAAGTTGGTGATAAGTCACCCCCAGCCAAACACCTTGTGATGTATAAAAACATTTCAGACTTCATTTTGTGAAACTTATGTACCTCCATGTTGCAATGAAACAGTTGGAAAAATTCAAGACTTTTAAAATGGCACTTTGCGTCGAAACAATGGTCGGTTGTCAATAAATGTTTAGTGCGCAATTTTTACCAACTGATTCTTTGCAATATGGAGACCCTTGTGGTGGATCGCAGGGTAATAAGTAGATGTAGACTACACACTGTTAATTTTTGACGAGATGGAAGAGTTACAAATTTCTCATTTTTCAAATAAGTCCTCTCTGAAGTGCATACACGTACCATTTCCCATGTAAAAGAGCTTTTATTTTCTGACAAATATCTCGGAATGTAGTGTGGTAAGGGGTTGAAAGGTTGGTACCTTTAGAAAGGTGAGATATATTTTCTTTTAAAAAGAGATCAAATTCATTGATTTCTAGGTAAAATGATATTCCGCTCAAATTACCTTTAACCTCCATTACCCAAAGTTTTTGACAAGTAATTTAATTTGTACAATAACATTACATGTATAATGTATATAATAATATGTACAATAATTTCTTTCGTTTTTTCGCATAGGTAATATATTTTAAAGAGGTACTTTTCATACCTCTTTAAATTATAATTATTAAGAGAGGAATAACATGAAGTTTAAAACATAAATCTATTTTATATGTCCTCATTTCTAAGCAAGGCTGAAGTCAAAAAAGTACATTGACACTGGAACACATTAAAACTCATACCTTGGACTAAACAACGTCGGGCCAACGAAGAAATAAATGAAGTTGGTCCAGAAGAAGTAAATGCGGGAACTTACCTGAGAAAGAAGAAAGGAGAGTATAAGACACGACATGTATTTGCAAAAACCACAATAATCTCAGTGCAAAAAGATTATAAAGACAAATCTTTCAGTAACTCAATCATCGCGAATTTACCCCGACACACGAGGGTTGGGCACGGAATTTTGAGTAAAAGGAAGTTAACTATTTTATACACAAGGGACGAATTCTCACTATGCTTCATAAAATATGCTTTTATATTCATTACTCTTTATTTAAACTTCTATGCTCAACCATGCAGTGCAGCCTTGATGTCTGTAAAATGATACAGTGACGAATTCAGCGCAGAAGATGTTAGGGTGTCAATTTTTAGATCAGAAATATTTTAGCAATGCGGCGTAGTTTACGGGTGAAGGGAATACAGCGGCAATGATGAATCCATAAAAAATATATATTGAGGGCACAAGGTTTAGCAGTTTGGGTACATAGAAGTCGATCAAATACATCAATTTGGGATAGGTGGGATTAAGTTACCACCACAAATGGTCAATAAACTAAAGAAAAACAATAATTTAATTGAAATGGACGAGAGAGTTCCTTTACAATTTATCGCTCCCAACAACATGTTAGAAAAACTGTGCCCATGTACTAACATGTTACAAATTCGAATATGCACATCTACGCAGAATATATTTACATATGAGGACCCCAGAAGTCAAGGGGTCTAAGTAACAAAACCATTGTTTAGAGAAAACTTAAGTCAAAGTTGAAAATGTTAGGTACAACCCACTATGTAGTTAAGAGACATTACCCTAGATAGCAGCACCTGTCAAAAAATCACTTGGATCCCTTTACCACCTAAAAGATTAATATTTTCACATCCCATTTCTGTAACTAACTTATTTTTTTCAAAAATGTCACTTAGACCCCTTGACTTCTGGAGTCCACATATAATATCGCTGATTAGGCAAGCCTGTTATTAGAACGGTGTATGTTTAGGTGTAAAACGGTCGAGGTCATCCATGAACGAAATCCTTCGGCTGCAAGTGGGTTTTGATACGAAAATATCTGGAAGGGGTATAAACGGAGAGTAACTTTTAAGGCGTAGTTAATTACTGTGTTGCATTTAGGAAAGAGGAGCAGTTTCTCATTTAAAGAATAGACCAGCTATACAGCCATTCCCTTCCCTCGGACTAAATCCTTGATGTGGTGTAAGGACTTTTGGCCGCTCCATTGACCCCGAGAGACGACTGCAAGGGTCACTCATGATCCGTAGGTTGAAGGTTAGGGGGCCTGACGTGAGGTAGTGCACATGATGACGTCACTTTACAAAGACCGTCAGGAAGCGGGGCTGGGCAAGCTCTCCAAACCCGATAATCCTGCTTATGCACACCAATCGTAGAGAATTGCATCTTATCCGGTAGGCATGGTCTCCGCGGCCATCACTACATGAATGCCTGGCACAGTAATATCATCAGAGTGACCAAGAAAAGAAAAAGAAGGTAAAAGAAGCAGAAAAGGAGGAATTAAGCAACGGAAAAAATAGGAACTTGGAAGGTTAGGACAATGACGAGGGCTGGGAAGCAAGAAAATAGTAAACAACAAATATAATAAGGAAAATGGATGCTTTGGTGGAGTGCGAGGAGAGATGGAAGGACAGAGGGGACTACTGGAGTGATAGTTACCGGTTAATCTACATTAGGGTACATGAAAGTCAATGCTGGGTAGCTATGACATTGAACACAAAATTAGGGATGAGGGTAGTAAAAACTGAACAAGTGACCGACAGGATACTAGTAGTAGAAAGAAAGCATGCCCAACAAATTTCATATTGATTCAGGAGTACATGCCTACAAGCAATCACAGGGGAAGAGAGGTGGATGTAGTGCATGAACAGATAGAGGAGATAATCAGAGAAGTCCTGGGCAAGAAAAACCGAATAGTAATGGGCAACTGGAGTACAGTAGTGGGGGAAGGGAGAGATGGGTGTGAAGTGGGAGGGTATGGATTATAGAATTGTTGGCGGTGAGAAGTTGAGCTTTGCAGGAGAAATAATTTAGCACCACCAAACACTTGGTTTGAACATCATCTCAGGCTGAAGTACACAAGGCGTATCAAGTACGAGGCGAAAGTCCGGGGACACAGGGAGATATTAATCTGATCACAACATAGTAATGCAAATATTTACTGTCGGTGCAAAAATTGTGTAGACAGTAAGACAGTATGTAGGCAAAAATTATGTAATAGGGACAGTGTCAAAAATTCGCGGAGTTCTCAAGAGGGCTGATGCGGACTCAGATCATAATTTAGTTATGATGAAAAGTGATCTTGGGTTCAAAATACTTCGCAAAAGTGGGAGGAGGAACGTAGAAACATCGAAAAATTTGAAAAGAGAGAAATCCCGGGAGCTCGTGGAAAAGAACATAGGCAAAGCAAAGCAAACGGCCGCAATCGAGGGATGATGGGAGACTATTTATATATAAATTGAGTAGTTGAGCCGTGACTTGGAAGAGAAAACAATACTATCAGTGGAAATCGGGAGAGTAAAAAACAGAGGGTGATGGAAGAAATTATTAAGAAAATGGAGGAGAGAAGATATGATAAAACGTCAACGCAGATCTAAAGAAGAGGAAGTACAAAGAATTAAATATGTTCCGTACGCATATTTGAAAACGCTAACGCTAACGGACGTTGAGGGGGTAAGAAACTTTTTCCAAATCTAGGATTGTGAAAAACTAGTGATAGTGCTCGGTCATTTTATTGAAACGAACCCAATCCCGACAGTAATATCTACATAATACCCAGCGAGCCGGCGCATGAGTCGACTTACACACTCCAGGCTGCCACAATGTTTTATGCAAGCAGACGGACAGCACTTGTCCCGTTGCCGCACACTTATAGCAAAAAGATAAATAATTTCCATCAGAATTCCCATGGATAGCCGATACTGCGCATAAAAACTGTTCAGCGAAAATTTCTGCGCGCTTGCTTCCTAAAATCAATCTCAACAAAATTCTAGCTAGGAGGTGGGAGATAAATTAATGTTCACGATGTCTTACACGGCGGTGGGCGTGTCAAAAAGTGGCCATAATCATGTCATGCAATGCATAATTGATGCGTCTTCTATCAGCGAAACGAGAAAGATCTCTTGGCTGTACATCTGAAAGCCCAAGCGTAAACCAATCTCACGACAAGGAAGACCAATGCCGTGCTCCGATACAAGTGAAGGCCAATTAGCCGCATTACATTTTCTCCACACTCAGGCAGCTACGTAATGTTTTCAAGGTTTGGTGCAGCTTTACGTCTACTTCACGGCTGTTAAGGTCTTGTGTACGAAAAAAGTCTTAATAGTCGCCGTTCTACGGTTGCGAATATCGTAAGAACTGATTTGGATGCAATCACTTTATCTGTCATTGCTAGGTATAATAACTGCTATAATATTCCTGCGTGACCTGATTAACTTTTATTTGTAAATCAAAGTTCACTCACAAGTGTCTCCACAAGTAAATCCGAGGTGACGTGAGCCGTAACTCATTTTTTAAACATATTTTTCGACCATATATTAGTGCATGCGCTACTAGCTCGTTCCACGTCACAAGTATGCGCCGGGGCCGTAATGAAGTTAGTACACGGTATTTGCCGAGGGGATGCACCTGAATCTGAAATCGATCAAAGAGAACATTAAAAGCACTGAATGAGAGAAGAGTGGATATTTAGGGACGTGATGAAAGGGTCAACTAAGCGGTTGAATGGGGCTCTACGTTTGTCGAGGTCTGGAACATTCCCCGGTGCCAATTGGCTACAAACGCAAACGGTCTCGGGGAAAGGTTGGGGGATGAGGGAGGAGTGGTGTGCGAGATGGAGAGAGGGAGGGAGATAGAGAGAGAGAGGTCAATAAGTCGGACACTCACTCACGGCCATACGCCTACGCGCTAAATGAGCACGGCTCAGGGGGCTAATGTCACTCGATTCCAGAGGGCGCGGCGCGCGCGCCCGCAATGCAACGGCACGCGGCGGCGTGAGTCATCCGTTCGGCAGCGCGCACGGAATCATGGGAGCAAATGGCTCCTGCTCAACAATGCAACGGACGCCGAGGCTGCGTAACGGATGACTAATCGAGATATTAAAGGCGAGGAAAGCAATCGACCCGGAGCGGAGTTCAAGGGAAATGATGCGATAGAATTTTAAAGCAAGAGACTGCGATTAAATCAACGATAGATTACTCGTGATTGCACTAGGATGAATGCAGACGATTGCAGAGATGCGCTCCACCTTCCCACGTCTGCATTCACAATTTCCCCATTATCCACCCCGCTCAAGCCCACGACAACAATATCCCCGATCCATGGAGAGAAATGCATTCGTCCGAGAAATTTGGAAACTTCCTAGATAATAATGTATGCTTACGATCTGTAAATTATCAACTAAAAGCTATGCACCATTTAACAATTGATTATATAAAACTTAGAAAACAAGGATCATAAACTACGTCGTTTGAAATGCCCTACAATGTTATGATGATGTTAATGATTACTCATTGCAATATTTTACGTAGAAAGTCCATCACAACCAATATACCAACTCCACTTCCTCATAATGGTATGAGCTTTCTAAATACAATATACAATAATACAATAGGTGTTATTGGATTGGGAACACAGATAGTTAAACCTTCATGATTCAAAATAGTCATTATTGAGAAATGAATTTGTCATCGTTAACATCAGAACTGATATTTTTCAGAGCGACATAGAGAATATTATCATGACTCCTCACTACATCTCTCGGTGTGAGAGACGCGATAAAATGAGAGAGATACACTGCCGAAGAGATAGGTACAAGAACTCGTTCTTTCCGCGAACAGTAACCGATCACAATAAAAATTAAGCTCACTAAATACACTCCTATAATTCATGTCACCATTTCATCTCTAAAACACATCTTTACACGGCTGGTGACCTAACGCCCCCTGCCACACGCCCATGCGGCGGCTCGCGGGGTATTATGTAGATGTAGATTAAATGATGGTTTCACACACAACATTTACAACGCTTTATTGCTCTTAAGTATTTTTTTTAAACAGAGAGTAAATAATTTTTTAATGTATCCGGCACACTGAGCAATGATAAATTAAACAATGATACTCAAACGATATCGTACTGTCTACCAAATTTATTTCAAACTCTTACAACACGGGTTGTAAGAATTTGAAATAAATTTGGTAGACAGTTCGATATCGTTTGAATATCATTGTTCACTATGCTGTTCTACATCTCGCCGGAGAAAGTGGAGTTTAATGATAAGTTAGTTAGCTATAAATTATTCGATACAAAAACTACGGAGGAATGTATCAAATTTGGAACAACTGACATTATCATAAATGACACTTAGTAGTAGCGGCTATCTTACACTCTCCTTACTTACACTTTTTTAGTAGTCTCAATAACCAAGAGCATTCTTCCAATGTATCAGTAGCTCACCTCTATTCTACCAATTAGCTCAAATGCTGACAGGGCCAACACGTAATGTTCTGGGCTATTTTGGCATGTTAATACTTCCTCAAATGTTAATTGCCCTGCTGCCGTTGAATTTACATCGAAAGTTCACTCCTCCCACTGCGACACCTCAAACCGATTACGTCTCTGTTTCGGTCTTACGAGTTCGAAAATCACATTTGGACGTCGAAATAACTCATTAGCTGTGTAACGGAAGTACACAGAGAAGGTTATCATCAGTCAGCCATGAAAGGGCAAAAATCATTACCGAAACAACAATTCTATCACCCTCCACTCGCTATGCGGCCCAATCGCTTATGTTGATCCGCCTTCAGCTGTTCTAATAGTTACGATCCCTCCCCGTCCCATTTCACCGACCCGCGCGGTCCTTCATGACCCTCTAACCGCTCTCATCAATCGTGACTTCCCACGAGATCTCATTAGATTCACCGGAAAGTCGATTATGTACTTCAAGACGATTACAGCGGGCAGTCATCCGACATGAGGCGGATGCTGGGCGGCACCGGAAACCTTACATGCCAAGGACTTGTAAGAAATTTCCAGCGAAGTCTAAGCCTGGTTGGCCCAGTACAACACCCTTCTTTAAATTCTCCTATCGCATTTACCACCCTCTTCACATTCTAAGAACCTATCCATTTCACCCATGTCTTCAACCTACGCCCATAAGTGAGCGACTTGGTACGTAAACCACTACCGTCATGCGAAATACTAAGCATTGTAACATATTGAGTTCAGTTTATTCGGGTTTTTCCCGCGTTGCTTCATTTTAACGGACACCAGTTTCGCTAACAGCTAACACGTTACAGCTAGCGTCGTCAGGTCCTGAATGAGCTGCAGAGATTCATGTTCCTTTATATACCTAACACCTGAGCTAGTCAGGCGCACGTTGATTGGCCGGCTGGACCTTTGAATCCAATTGCTGTAAAAGACGATGAATCTCTGCAGCTCATTCAGGACCTGCCCGAGGTAAAAGGCAACAGTATTTATTTGTATTCCTCTTCTATTTATAGGTATTTATCCGTATTCCTTCCCATTCCTACGGTATTCCGCGTTATTCTATCATATTCCTCGTCCAGGGCGCAGTATTAATTAGAATTGCTTCAGTATTCCATTGAATATGAGGAATGCGAACAACGATGCCCAGCAGTATTCCAATGGAAGGGTATCGTATTTGGGTTGGTACAGTATTCCTGGAATATTCCATCGTATTTCCCTCGTCCACCAAATCCAAACAAAATATGGCGGAAGTCTTGTATTCATCGCCAACGACACGGGGTTTGCCAACGAGGAACTTGAAGCTGACAACCTCTGTCGTCTTGGTGGCTTATTTATTTACTTATTAAATTATTTAATTGAGTACATCAGCTCAACCTCCTCAACCAGCCGTTTGTTATGGAACTATATAGGCATGTCTCGTACTTAACGCGATCTTATCTCGGGTCCCTCGTGACTTCCGGTAACTCAGCACTTCAACATTTACCGACAAACGATTTATTTTGGTGCTAAGTTTATCTTTTATTGTGAGAAGCATCGGCTTGGAGAGGATATTATGTGCTACATATTTCTTCAGACGTATTAATATTCGATTTCTATCGTAAATAGTGGCCAAATGTGTTTTAATATTGTAGCGGTACATGATTCAGAGTGTGTATTCAATCACGGCTTGTTTACAGTATATACCAATAGTCTACGATGGTGATCATTTAATTTGAACGCTTCGTTGCCGCATGATACCACATTTGGCATCACTTAAATACTTTAGTCAAGAAGTACATCTCGGATTAAGTGAATATATTTATGAGAAAAGGCATCGCCAATGTTTGTGATTGTCAAAATTGTGGCTTACTAATTGTGGCTTTATGTTGTAAATCAACATTTAGGGATATATCATATAAACACTGAAGAAATTCATATAAATACTGCCTAAGTAATACCGATAAGTACTTAAGGAATATTGATAAATACAGCCAGAGGAATACCTGTAAATACGGATAGAATACTGATAAATCGGAATGAATATATGGATTGAAAAAATATAAATACTAGGTAAATACCAATAAATACTTCCAGGGTAATTCCCATAAATTCGTAATGAATACCAATAAATACTCCTAGGTAGTATTCCTCCGTCTCAGTGGAAATACTCTTGGAACATAAATATCACCGAATACTGATAAATACCGTAAGAATACGGTTGCCATTTTACCTCGGGTGACAACGCTAGCTGTAACGTTAGCGAAACTGTTGTCCGTTAAAATGAAGCAACGCGGGAAATAGCCGAATAAACTAACTCAATAAATCACCGCCGAAGCCTCCATACCAATTGTAACATATTTGCACGAACACAACATTGCAAATAAATTAAGGAGAGGAGACAGGCAGTCGCTCATAAATTTAGCCATGAAGTCGGTAGGCTACGGCATTCTTCAATATGTGTGCTTCACAATAGAATTGGAGATGCAGGAATAATCAGTTTCGTTACTTATTTCGTAACAGCCACTTCTTCACCATTTGTATCCATTTTGTAACTGCTGCATAAAGCATAGTATGTTTTCCATGCAAACATTTACTCACGCACAGCATTCATAGATAGAATACAGTAAGTTTTCATGAGCGAAATAGAGACCACTCTGCATAATTAAGCTCCAACGCTGTTCAATGCACACCCTCTACCTTCGTTACTTATTGAATTAATTCGTGCATAACACTATCTATCAATCCTATGCCTTCCATTGTGCATGTTGAACCTTGTGTTGTATCTCCATAGAGTGTCGTTTCAGCCACCGGCCATTAGAAGTTACTGAGGGCCTAAGGGTGGCCATGAAGAATCCTTTGCGAGGCAGCTTCTCGCGGGACTAAGATTTTTAGCTCCGAAGAGAAATGCCGTCCACGAGATGAAATGACGCAGCGGAGCATCCGGAAAAAAGGTCGCCTAAAACTAAAACCCCGTCGACGACGCCCTGGACCTGGATGCGATTAGCCCTTATGCCTCGCACCAGCTCATTCTATCATGCGTCATCTTGAGGAGCGCACATTACGTCCGTCATCGAGGAAAAGGATTGAATTTTTTCCGCGTTCACAAAACCACCCTCCCACCCAAGTTGCCTATGATGAGAGAGCCTCTTCTATCTGACATTCAATTCCGCCGCCTATTCAACAAGGGCAAGGGACTAATGCCCCATTTCCCCAACGCTACTTAGGCCCGACGCCGGTTACCTTGGGTAATGGAAACGCCAGTGAGAGCCGACTGTAGTTGATTTTCCAAATACGATTAGCTGAGCCTCGTTATCTGGTAACGAGGGTATGGAGTCTTAATGGGAAAGCTAGTTTCGCATATGTCAACAAGTGACAAACGTATTTCACACTCTGTCTGGGCTGAGATTCCGCTACGGAAGTTTCGAGTGAAAAGTCACAAAATCGGCCCACAGTAGGCAGTGGTCTCGTGGTTTAATACTTCCCTTTTGGAACACAGGCCGAGTGTCCAGCATTCTCTAACTTCCGTGAGGAAGAGCGAAGCATAACACGGAAACGGGGTATAACACGCGAAGGGTGACTGCTTAGGTGACCTATTCGATAAGGATCCGAGCTTCGACAGTGACGAAATTTCGACTTCGCAGCCACGATAATTGAATCGGTCCTTTAAGAAAGGTCATGAGTACATTCATTCCTGTTTTGAGATAATTGAGAAAAACATTTTACTCTCTCTCCTCCAAGGGCTTCCAAGGGCTCTTCCAAGGATTTCCTAATGGATCTGATACTTTTGTCATCGGGTATATGTACATTTGGAACAACAGGTACAGTTAAATGTATACAATTACCCAGAAACCAATATCTACAGCACAAAATACATGTTGGACTCATGACCTTTCACAAATGACCGATTCAATTGAAAGCGAGAATATTCTTGAGGTTTGCCGTGGTCTGAGACGTCACATCCACGGTGTTCAATCGCGACGAGTTCTCATTGAATAGGGCCCCAAGATAAGAGTCGTTCCGAAGTGGCTTGGGAATTGGGGACAAGAGAAAAAATAGGAATTGATTCCTTGCTGTGTATTGCCATTCTACAAGACACCGTTCGACTGGCACTTTACTCCCGGCACTCCCGAGAAAAATAACAGTGGAAGTAATGAGAAAGCTGAACAATGCCGTATGAATAAGTGATTGACAAACAAGTGGCAATTTCGCAATCGCCAAATTTCTGCCATTGATTGGCAAACCACACTCATCGAGCCCCACAGGCTTTCACTAAATTTGAATTTTTAAATAAAATAAATTTTTAAATACATGGTACTATTAAGCTTCATAATTATTTCTTCACATTTTATTCAAGGCAAGGAGAGTCAATAGTCTAGCTCTGAAGTCCTCAGTAGCCAAAAAAATCTCTCGGTAATATGTTTTTTTTAATGACCTTCTCCAGCTAATTGCTTCGCCATTCGAATTTATTTCCGCTCGCATTCATAGTCAGGATTTCAGTGATGCGATACTCTCGCACAATATAAGCACTACTTGCGAGAAAAATTGAAATCTGTCTACTTTCCGCAGAAGCGCGAATGGCGATTAAAGGTCCTCTGCAGACGAAAGTCGGGGGCCCCTACCTCAGAGGTCTTTTTAATCACTAGACACCTTCAAAATATTATTTTTTATGGGGTTTCTCCCCTAAAACAAGTGAGATTAATCTCCTAAAGGGTTGTTATTTTATATTTTACAGATAAATTTAAAAATAACCATAACAATATTTATCGAAAATATTGCCGTTAAAACGAAGGAAACTCACAGAAACACTTATCAAACCGCTAGTAATAATGTAAAAATGTTAGTGTGCAGTCTACAGATAATGACTGTGGAATTGGAATGGACATGAGAGAGGTTGGTAAAACAAGAAATAATCCTAAAAACACGCTTAGGCTCATGTAACAGACGACACTTTTCTAATCTGTAAAATAAATGAGTAGCCAAAGTGGCCAAATTACTCTTTTTCAAATTCGTTCTGCACCGTTCACCGCAGCGTCGTCTGAGCGAGGCACCGCCCGGGCGCGGGGGACCCCAAAGGCCCCAAAGTGCAGCGGCACCAGTCGACCTACGGACGTCAGCTGTCGTGGAAGTCCCAACTTAAACATAGAACTGCTACTCGCCATTGACTTGTAATGCGATTGCTGTGGAGGTAACTCGTACGTGATAAGACGTATTTTCATCTTGAGAGCCGTATCTGCATTGTATCGCAATGCTATAATACGCTTTAAAAATTGTTCCCACGAGAAG
Organism: Ceriagrion tenellum; assembly: GCA_963169105.1. Lineage (NCBI taxonomy): Eukaryota > Metazoa > Arthropoda > Insecta > Odonata > Coenagrionidae > Ceriagrion > Ceriagrion tenellum. The sequence continues at coordinate 26,231,938 of OY720641.1, read as the reverse complement.
GTGAAAACGTAAACATTAAAATAAATTTTTTTAAAGTTTTAAAAATGTTAAAAGAAACTAAAACTTGGTTATGTCCACAGAGCGATTTCATTGCATGGTTGATGATGACGCCGGAGAGCCAGCAAATGCACGGTATACCCAATATACAATAAATTCCTCAGGAGGCATTGCCATATCATACTATTCACTTGATTTCATCATGATGTTCGGCCGTCTTTCGCCGTGGACATCGTTGAACGTCCCTCGGTTTCGTTCTCATAGAATCTCACCACCTCATTTCTTCTCCCGGGAGCATCACTCGCGCCGCGTACTCCGCGTGTAGAAAGTGATATTTCCCACAGAGCCAAGCGTTCGACGACGATGAAAAAATAAATCTCTCGACTTGAGAGCGCCCACGATCCCTACAACTCGATTATTTCTCACCCATCGTTCGAGAGATCGTTTCGCAAATCGGTGATTAATTACTCCCGCATCCCATCCGACATGATTCACTCCTCACACACACACACGTGCCATCAATGCGTCGCGCAATGACGCTCCGCGGCACCGTTCCGTGAGTCTGTGTCAAGCGTGGGAGCGGACCACTCATCTGTCGCAGCTGTCGCCGTCGCGTCACGACACTCATCATCCGTCGACTGAACACTCGAAGGTCGAAGGAAATGTTTGAGAACAAGACCCGCGTACGAAACAGGACGGTCGACGAATCAATGGCTCTGGCAATTAGTCCACGCCTGGCCGTGTCTCACAATTAAGACACGAAGCGAGATGACCTGGGGCCTTATTCAGTAAGGAATCAGCGCGGTCGAACCTCGGTAAATCCGTGGATGTGACGTCAAATTCCCCGACAAATCTCAACTTTCGAATGTTCCCCTTAGAATTTTACGAGGCTCTTACGTCAAAATTTCGTCACTGTCGAGACTCGGAAATTCCGAGGATATACAGAATAGACCCCCTGGCCCCATTTCAGACGACAGCGAAGTCGGACAATCCGATCAGCTGAGTACGTAGGGATAACTGAACCAATGTGAAAAAAACAAACTAAAAAGTCCCTGTCAGTTGTTCAGTATTCACCCGTTGGCTGATTACCATTCCAATTCGAATTTGGATTGAAATTCGACTTTACGAGAAAACACGGCTTAAATCCGTTTGCTGGGGCCGACAAAATTTTACCTGCTCTCGAGGCCCCGTGGAAGGGACGACCCTCATTTAGCTGGACCCTAACTCCAAATCCGTGCCTCGGCGTCGATCCCTCACCGCGGGTGGGTAATGGCACCTACTGGCCGGCCGCACTAACGGATTTAATCCGATAACACTGGAGTAGCCGTCATCTAGCCTTCTACAAGACTCTGAAGTCTGCATTCGGTACGGCGCATGTTTCATTTTTATTTAAAATCTAATAATCGCCCAGTATTTTAAATACAAGGTTTTATCTTAAATTTATAGGGGTATACAATACCGTGCAAAATAATCGCCTTTGAATGAAATTCACGTAATCAGGGATGATTGGATCATTCAGCAGTGCCCTATAAAACATCATAAACATTTCCCTCGAAACCTTGTAAAAGTACAGCAATATCATAGCTTCGCATTCACATATAAAGATGAATTTCACACCACTAATCACTGGACAAGAATTCAATGTTCCTCACTCATTTTCGTCCTCGGCGCTGAAAAATTCATCGCGAGCCTATTATAACCGGGAAGGTCGACTGCCAGGAATGTGAAAGAGGAAACGCTGAAACTGCCTGGAGGGTAAACGACGAGAGGTGAACCGAAGAAGGGAAATGAATGGACACACTTCATTTTTGGGCGGCGGATCGCTCCCTCCCCCGCACAACAATCAGGAGAGTCAGGAAAAAAGGCACTCTCACCGCCCCTCCATCCCCCTCCATCCGCCCTACAAAGGATTGAAAAGGGCTCCCGGGACCCGTCCTCGTCTTCCCGGCACAACACGGGGGCGGGGGAGTGACGAACGATGGGAAGGGTCGCATTCAGGGAATCGATTGGGAAGTGATCTGAGGGGAGAGACGGAACCGGAGAGACGTGCTACGTGCGACCACTGAATGGATCGAGACATCACTTCACCTACAATGCAATGCATTTGGTTTCACAATTTTTGGGGATCGGGTTGGTGTGGTGGCTAGAGTACTGGCTAACCATACGGGCGGCCAGGGTTCAAATCCCTGCGGAGGATGATTTTTTTCAGAGGAAACCCAATCCCTAGTTGAGTGTACAATACTCCGTCTGTCGGATGAGGCGATAAACCGTGGTCCCCTTGGCGCCTTTCGTTAACCTTTTCCGGTCCTGTGATTCCAAATAGAATCACGTCGCTGTCGAGCGTCGATTTTTTCATAAGTGTTTCATGTGGAAGTTGACAAAATCTACGTAAGGGGAAAATATGTGGTGAGCTAAAATAAATTAACGAATTAATGAAAGTCATTTGAAAATATCGACGCTCGACAGAGGAAAGCGACGTGATTCCACCTGGACGCCTGGAAGCGACGTGATTCCAGGTGGAATCACGTCGCTTTCCTCTGAACGCCTGGAAGCCGTCGCTTTCCTCTGGACGCCTGGAAGCGACGTGATTCCAGGTGGAATCACGTCGCTTTCCTCTGTCGAGCGTCGATATTTTCAAATGACTTTCATTAATAAATTAAATATTCCTGCGTTTATTAAATAATTAAATATTCCTGCGTCCGCGTCCGGACTGGAAAGGATTAAAAGCAAGCTAATGCCGATGCAGGGTTTCTATCCATCCTTCCTCCCTTACCTGTACCCTATGGCGCAAATGACCTTAGCCGTAGGTGGCCTCCCCAAATATCTAATCCAATCAATTTGAATGCATTTCAAAAGAACTAATTTCAAATTGAAATATCACACACCTTTGCAAGGACACCAAAATATCGAACACTCGCGGCACTAATTTCCGAGTTATCACCCAACAAATAGGTAAATGCCATTTTATACGGGAAATCGGACGCGTTAGCACTCCAGAGAGAGAGAGAGTCCATTATAAAAAATGAGGCATTTTTAACATCTAGATGTCGTTTGAAATTTGAGTGGGTAATTTGCAAAAAAAAACAAATCTTCCGAAGCGGAAGGCTATTTCCCCGCGCAGCGTGAAATACACGAGTCGAATTCAAGGCAAAATGCGTGCATATGAATTTAATTACTGGGAATTTCAGTCATTTAGGAAATGCTTTTGCGCCATCGGTACAAAAATACGTACTTCATGCTTCTCACAGCTTCTGAAGTGAAAAGATGAAGTTAGAATATAGTCTCCATTGGGGCTAGGGGCAAATGTCACTAAAAACAACCTAAAAGACGCTGGCAGACGTCTTAAGTTGACCCTTGTTAAGCTTCACGGTCACTCATTCCAGAGTGTCCGAAACCTTAGAAATAAATAGAAATAAAGCACCTTAGAGTGAGGTTCATAAACTTGGATGAAAAACAAATACGGTTTTCCTGATAGTTTTGCTTGGCTGTGGAGATTATATCATGGGCTCTTACGGAGATGGCTCAGATTACGGCAGAAAAACGTCAGTTTGAACGAGAATGCAGAGATTAGTTGTAAATTAACACGTTTTTATAAGTCGCGAAAAGTCCTGGGAAGTTGAATAAAGATAAAATATAGGAATGTTGGCGCCTATTACTTCAAAGTATATGCGAGGTACTGCCGCAATTGAAGTTAAGTGAAATGCAGTATTATCCACGGAAATGAGATGCTACAGTCGGCTCCAATGGCTGGATGTATTCATTCAAAATGTAATCGCTCAATAACCTGTTTATTTTGGCTTTCTAGACGTAAACCCCTTCGATCAGCGGACGTGGATTTATTTAAACAGAATGTTTAAAGATGTGTGACTTGGTATTTTTTTCGACTCAAATTAGTCTGAGCCATCTAAGCGCAAGAAAGGGGAAACTGTGAGGTTTGACTCCTAAAGGTACCCATAATAGTCAGTTCTGGATTGATGCCTAGCGTGTCGAACCGGGCGCGCCAGGAATGCGCCACTCACGTGTCAGGCCAAAACCTTCAGTCCTGGGGCGCGAATCGTCAAATCCACCCGAGTGCACTTTCAGGAGGCTTGTGGAAGACATTATCACATGTGAAGTAAAGGATTCCATAGGTTTCAAGAGAGCTAGATGTCTAGACTGTCAGAAAAACTTCAGTAAACTGTGTCATTAGCCAGCTACAAATGATACAATGTGCGGGCACCTGTCCTTCCAGGAATGCAACGACCCCTACACTTTTGGCGTGTCGACACTCCGAGAATACCAGCCGGTTGGATCCATCACTTTTGGCGTGAAATGGCGCGATGGGCCATCGTGCTCAGTGATTAGCCCCACACACGATCGGTTTTGGATTGAACAGCTGGATTGACACGCCGAGCATCAATCCATAGCTGACCGTGTGTAGGCACCTTTCCAGAAATTAACAGCCAAAAAGAAACCTGAAAAAATCGTGTAGTCCTTGCACTGGAAATAATTTTCATTTTGCATTCCTCTAAGAGAGCTAGACGTCTATACTGTTGCACCGCTACCATTCCTCTACTAATACCCATGTTTTCGCCGATATTACTACCAGAAAAACTGATCCATTGAAACTGGCCCATCACTAGGTTTAATGGCTTCCATATCCCCTATGCCACAGTGCCGCATGTCCTCATCATTTTTTTCTTAATTTGTGGCCGTTAACTGTGGATCGCGGGATAAAAAATTGTTTGCTTTTCTCGTCTCCTGACAAAACGCCTTCTCCTTTCGCTGTGATTCCTCCTTCTATCCAAGATCAGATGCTTTAGCCTTTCATTACGCAACACTACGGCGCAGTCCCTTATCCTTCGTTTCAGGCTAAATACACTCGCAACCACGTAAACGATATACAAGAGTCATTCAAAATTATACGAAAGGTGATGTTGATACTATGTGGCAGATTGAGAAACAAGCATTAGGGAGCCAATAAGCAACTCTACCAGTCGACTAACCCTCTTCAAAATCTTATTGACACTCATTATGGTCTTTTATCGATCGTGGCGCATTCCTGGCGCGCCCTGAATGACAAGCCCGCCATCAATCCAGAACTGACTTCTATATATACTATATACCGCTATAGGTACCTTTAGGAGTCATACTTCGCAGTTTCCCCTTTCTTTCGCTTAGATGGCTCAGACTAATTTGAGTCGAAAAAAATACCAAGTCACACATCTTTAAACATTGTTTAAATAAATAAACGTCCGCTGATCGAAGGGGTTTACGTCTAGAAAGCCAAAATAAACAGGTTATTGAGCGATTACATTTTTAATGAGCACATTTGTCCAGCCATTGGAGCCGACTGTAGCATCTCATTTCCGTGGATAATACCGCATTTCAATTGCGGCAGTACCTCGCATATACTTTGAAGTAATAGGAAGAATGGAATTTTAAACCTGTCCGTTCTGCAGTCTAATTCTCTAATTTTATTCTCGTGATATGATCTACTTTAGTATGTCGGAGTTAGTTTAGTAGAGACGATGTTACTAACGTCGTGAGAAAAAATCTTCGTTCTGAATTTACATAAAATACGAGGGTTGCCCAAAAAGTAATGCTCCATATTTTTTCTCAAAAACTATTTGAGCGACAATAATGATATTCACGCATAATATGAAAGAGTGATGTATTATCTACTCGCACAATGTTTCCACATAATCTCCTTCAAGTTCTATTGTCTTCCTCCAGCGATCCACTAAGACGGGTACAACCTACCAGTGCACCAGTCCTCGCCTTGGTTATGGAGCCAAGTTTTTAATGCAAACATAGTAGTACAGAGGAAAAGTACTTGGTGTCGGATTACAAAAGAAGAGGAATCACGAAGCAATTTACATTCTTTCACGTCAATCTTTTGTGTTCCGGAATGGAAATTGTGAGCCTAATCTTGCATTCAGTCTCCTGCAGAGTCCACAAAACTGGTCAGAGCTCTCAGTTACAAGATAAGATGGCGTCGTGATAACCTGGTAAGGGTTTGACACCATTGGAGACGCATCTCTCGATGACCATTTGAACGCACTGACTTCTGTCATTTGGGAGATAGAAAAGAAATGCGGGGCATTTCTTTTTGGCCATACCCCGTGGTAATCATAATTTTCAATCGATGGTCTGAATGCGATTAACAACCCAGTTGTTACAAAAGGTCAGTAAAACTAATGAGAAAATCACGACGGCATTTTACGAATCCATCCGGTAAATGCAGGCTCAAAATATATCGAGTGTCACGAAGTTTTGGTCTCACCATAAAAGCCCCCATTCCATGGGCGCCACCGGGCGTTCCATCGCCCCCGTCTCGCTCGCCCCCCCAACGGTAGCCGCCCCTTCGCAACACACACTTCGCCACCCACCCACCCCCCATACCTATACACAGGGGTGGGTCGGTGGGGCTTCCAGAGCCCGCTCTTTCGGTGTTTACCGTCCCCGAGGGTGTAATGGGATTTCTGGCGGAAAAGGGGCGGAGGCGTGTGCTCACGGAGTAGGGGGCCGGGGTGAACGGGGTCGGGGGAAGGTGGGGAGGGTAAGGGAAGTGGGGCGGGGGGGCGGAAGGCCCTAAAGGTGGCTGGAGCGGGTGTCTTGAGTCAATGAGAGCATATTTTATTAACTTTTCTAACAAGTCAAAAAAATCCAAAACCAAATTTTACCTAAGTACATCTGATCATCCGGTGGAAAAAACATGCACGCAGTAATATAAATGACAAAAACTAATATATATCATAAAATGTTCACCTAAATTATGACTGGTATTTAGGGCGCGAAATTCAATATCCAAGCAAAATAATATGCTATCTTTTTTACTTGATATTTACCTTGATATTTGTTAGCAAGCATTATCATCATTTTTTTAAAGTATTCTACCTGAAAAGGTAGGTTTTTCTGAATGTCAGAGAGTCTCTTCCCTGTTATCTAAACTTACAGGGGCCTATCTACCTCTAGTACTTATATCCTTTTTCGCCTCGTGGATCTTATTATTTCGCGTTAAGAAGAAAAACTTTGCACATGTTATCGGAATATTACGAAATGCACATCAAAAGCTACAAGGCTACGTGTGTAAAATAGCAATGAAATTTCATGGAAACCAAATCGGTAAAATGCAAGTTTTTCCACTTACATCGATACATTTTACAAATAAGTACAGGTATGCTACGTTTCACGCATCATATGTAAACGAACAAAAATCGCCCCAACCACCTTATACATAAGGTTTTCCACGAGTCCCTGCGAAGGCGCGAACATAATCGCTGCCACGTCACTCACGACCGTCGAACCAATCAGCCCTCGACGTATTGAGCCCGCAAAGGTTACAGGCGGCGAAATTGAGGCGATGGGATAACGATAACAAAATAAAAGTTTGATGTAGCATACACCCATTTTAACGTGAAATGACTAAGGTGCTTTAAATAATGAATGGCGTACGTAAGCAGAGGTGTTGTATGGTTCAAATAAAAGATTCAATATTTCTCGCGACAAGAGGAGAGCAAGGACCACATCTCATCTCGAACGTTGAAATAGTCTTCCTGATACCCTTAAAAGCTTGGAAAATTTGATAATTTTCCTCTTGAAAAACCGCAAATTCGCCTTGGAAAGCAGAAATCTATTACAGCCCTGCAATGAAATTAAGAAGTCACTAACAAAATATAATTAATTATAAAAAACTTCATCATGAAGCCGTGACATCGACGGAGACATAGCCTGGCATTTTACTGGTGCGAGTGTTTGGGTCTTCAGCGCCGTCAAAGCAATCTCGAGTCTCGAATGTGAAAACCTTACCCTTACTTAGTTTGAGCGAAATATCATTACCTAGAAATCAATGAATTTGGTCTCATTTTAAAGAAAAATACCTCACCCTTCTAATGAAACCAAAAATTTAACCCGTTACCACATTACTTCCGGAGATATTTGCCAGAAAATACCAGCCCTTTTACATGGGAAATGGTACGTGTATGCACTCCAGAGAGACCTTATATTAAAAATGAGGCATTTCCTACACTTAGATCTCGTCAAAAAATCAACAGCGTGTAGTTTGTATGTTATCTCAACTATATTTGAAAATTAATCATATTGTCACCGCAGCAGGTTCTTGGGTATCACAAAAAAAACCTTCCGTTTTGAAGGAGTTTCAAACGTACAGCGCGAAGTAAATGAGTCAAGTTAAAGGTCTATTTAGATATTTTCATTTGATTCTTACAATTTCTGACATATCAAACTATATTATTGCACCATTAATAATGCAATTGCAATTGATGTGTCCTAGATTTGGTGAAATTAAAGCGTATAATTCGAATATGGTCTCTATTATGACTAGGGAACTATCTCGCTCGGACTACCTCAAGAGGGTTGAGCACAGAAAAAAACGAAAAAATATAACTTCCTAAAATATATAGGGACTTTGGAATAGAATTTAATCACCTTTAAAGTCACTCGTCGGCCTTATCTGACCTGCGCCCTTTCGCGTCCGACCCCATCGCTCCTGTGCTCCCTCGAGCACGATTTGTTGCCCACGGGGAAACGAACATCGTCGTGGAAGGGAGCCGCGCGTGCGGACCAACATCGCCCCAATGCCACGGCTTGTAAAGGCACGCGCGAGTGCCACGCGATCGACCAAACGGATACGACGAGGGGGTGCGCGCAAGTGACTGCAGATGCCAAACGCTTCCTCCTCCTCATCCTCCGTCCGTCCGTTTAGGTTTCTTCGGGTCATCAAAGAGTAAACGTGCGCTATCATTCCTGGGTTTTCACACCGGGTTAAATGTTCGGCTCCTGCCAACGTTCCGACGGAACACTCTCCCGTCATCTTCAGAGTAACAGTGTCCGGGCCTCATCCGTCGTCCTTACATCCCCAGCCACAAACCCTCGAGAAGGCTCGCAGGGTATAATGTAGACATAATTGGTAGTCTCAGGCGTAACTTTGTGAGATTTGTTAACATTATAATGATAACACGTAACTTTGTGATTCCACTTATCTTAATTCACATATCTTTATGCTCTAAATAAAGTTATGTGGGAATAATATTTGTTACCTGAAGATGTCATTACGTGACGAAACCCGGGTCGTAAAGAATAAATTTACTAGTGGACCAATACTTGAATATTTGGATTTCCGATATAGAGAGGTTCCACAAAGTGAAGCCTGAATTTATTAGTAAAGATATGTGGAATCACAAAGTTATGTGTTATCATTATAATGAGATGTAGACAGGCTTGTGCGATGAGTCGATTCATCGCATTTACCGACAATGATTTTAGTCATCGCGATGACGATGAATTTCCCGTCGTAGATGAGTAAATGAATCCATCGCCGTAGATTATAATTGTTTGTGTTGCATCGCCCGCCCGCACCTATCCGTGCAGTTCCGTTTAGTTGATCCTAGGCTTGTGCGATAACTGATTTAAACCGTTGAGAACTGGTGAAAAAGTTTCTCGCAATACTTCGATTTTGAGGGTTGTTATCAAGGGTGTCGTTGATGGTTTTCGATGATGAATGATTATCCATGGTAGATAACTATCGATGAATAAAAGTGATTGGTGCAGACGGTCTCGTTTGGCAGTTTGGTACGACTACCAATTTAAAATTGAATTCGATCAAAATCATTTTAGAAGGACGAGGTCTATTTATTAAAGAGAACGACATAAAATCCATATTGTATCAACACTGAGCTGAAATTACACTTCGTACCAAAATCAAAGAGGCATGAAAATGGAATTTCACCTACATAAACAGAACCTATTGTGTTGAAATCGAAAATTTCCGATTTTCAGATTTCGAGATCTTTATGCCTCTGGTGACATGAACACTCCTGAAAATATGTTAAAATTCACAATAGTTTACGATCTAGAGTCTAGAGTGACATAAAGCCATAGCATAGGCATATCTGTACTTTGCTTACCTCCATAAAGTTTTCCCTCGTAGCTCGACAATGACAAAAATAAATGGGAAGGCAAAAACGAGGATATATGATCAGAAATAAAAGATTGAGAGATAGAAGAGTAACGCAAAATAAATTAGTCACGCGTAATATAGTATGGACTTGACAATTACATGGGTGACCTTGACATGTATTTAGGAGGTAAGGGAAGCCGTGGGAGGCCTAAATCATTGTGCATGAATTGTTTTTTAAGGACAATAACGAAGGCCCTAATGAGGGCGAGTACGTGGATAAGCGCGGAGGACAATTAATAGAAGCAGCGGCCACTAATGAAAAAGAGAAAATCCGAGGAAGAGTTAGAAGAAGATCTTTAACACCCACTTAAAATAAATTATCAAAAAATCGAACAAATCGAATACTATTACAAACACTTTTACACGATATCCAGGGAGTTCTATCGATAATGTTATTTTTCCTCAGTAGTCTCAGATTTTTCATAAATCTACAATGATCGAATTAATTCTCAAAATGGCCGCAGCATTTTTGCATAAAAAGCTTATATTGTATACTCAGCAATTGCATAATTATTTTGCAGACAAATTAATATTCTAATAATACAATTAGCTAAAAAACTAGGCTCCACTTTAATTACTTTCCTCGAGATTTTCATGCAAGAAGTACACTTGATATCCAAAAGCGAATATGGCGGAACCCGATGCCAGTACACAACGGGGACGACCGGACTCCCACCCCTTGACCACACCCATGAATATATGTGGAGCCCAGAAGTCAAGGGGTCTAAGTGACATTTTTGAAAAAAATAAGTTAGGTACAGGAATGGGAAGTGAAAATATTAATCTTTTAGGTGGTAAAGGGATCCAAGTGATTTTCTTGACAGGTGCTGCTATCTAGGGTAATGCCTCTTAACTACTTAGTGGGTTGTGCCAAACATTTTCAACTTTGACTTAAGTTTCCTCTAAACAATGGTTTTGTTACTTAGACCCCTTGACTTCTGGGGTCCTCATATATTATGGAATCGGATGTTTGGAATTTTTGCCTAGGCTACGTGTTGCCTAAATTTCCACTTTTGGTTCACCCAGTCCTTGGCGCCACTTCGATTAGAGTCTTTTCAGTTGTTATTGTAAAAAGACGTTAATTTTTGCTTACTTGAGACTGTGGTGAATATTCAATAGCGATCGAGGAGGTATGAATTACTTGATGCTTTGAATAATATCTTGCTATTTTTGTGATCTAAAAGTTACCTTGTAAATGCTACAGAAGAAATATATATCAAGGAAATGTGTAAGAGGTTAATGAAACGTTCATCGTGTGCCGACTACGACGTTTGCCAGAATCTGATTATAATTGGAATGCATTGAGCCCGTTCGGCCTTAATAAAGAATTCAGAATGCCTTGTTTAAACAGAACTTGCTTCGTACCAGGCTACAAAACAGGGTATGCGTCTACGAGGATCCAAAATAGGAGACTTGGATTGAGAAATAAGAATCTGTCCAAGGAGGCGGTAAGTGCATTCCTTTTTACCTACATTGCAATGATGGCCATTGGGAATACTCATGAAGTTACCTCGCATAATAATGAATTTCCGTATAGAGATATTCACGAAGTGCTAAGAAGTTAATTGTGCATTCGTGTAATTAAATTTGGATAGGAATTAAATATATCTGTAGGCCGAACGATATTAAAAAAGTGAATTACGTCCCGCGTGTATTACTACATTTTTATCCACTGCATTATGATTATTTGTAAGTAAAACCCATGTATATTCATGGTCAAACAGGTAAGACGTGTTTATTTCAAATCTGTCAACTGTATTTACATTTAAACTTCCGTCATTCATAACTAGGCGGCACCACTTTCCAAAAAGTTGTTTGCTTACGGAATTCTAGACAACAGTTTTTGGCAACGAGATCACAATCCATAATATATATTCATGACAAAACCCAAACTCTAACCATTGGTCCCTCTTTCCTCCCTCACACTCAATTTTCTTAAATACAAGTATTTGACAATTTATACTCTCTATTACTCTGTTGGATTCACCTTCAGCTTCGGATTCGTCTTCACTCACTTCGAACTTCGCGTCACTCACTCCCAAAACCCTGCAGACTTCAGCGTCTGCGCAGCGCCTTTTTTCATCGTCAACACGAAATATTGACTGAGCATTTATCGAAATATAGCGGGGAGTCTCTGACTAAGACATAGTGTATATGAACAAATTCCCCAATGAATATGAAATCCAGATTATTGACATGGACACATTTTAAAGGTTTAATTTACATTTGTTTCCAAAATGCTCACATTGTACACGCATCAGAGATGTGTGTTAACTTATCACAACAAAAAATGTTCTCTATTATTATGTTACTTTCCACACGCAGTTAAAGGGATTGCAGTCCCACCCACAACCAAAACAAACAGATTGTTCTATTTTTTCACTCTATATTCATATAAAACAATGGAAATAATTACGGAAAACTTTGTAACTGCCAAGATTAGACAAAAAATAAAATAATGAGATATTATATTAATTTTGTTAGGGGTCTGAAAGTAGATCTGCTACGTATCATAATTAACGATAAAAAATTGTGGGTTACACATAACCCACAGTAGGAGCCTACATCTAGTAGATTTTCTCGCCTTTTAGTCAACATAAAGAAGCTCCAAGGCAAGCGATAATTCTCGAGAGACTAACCCTCGTCCGCGACATCCCTAATTGAATTGCAACCACTCTTTACTCCTTAAGAATGAAACCGAATGAAAGCATGGGCATTATGGTCTCTTATGGAATGTGGGAGAAAATCATCTTTTAAACCTCTTCGTTTTGAAGTCTATTTCCATAACTTTATTTTCATTATCTGATCTCCCGTAGTATTTCGGAGTCCGTAAGACGGAAACAACGTCCCAGTTACATAACTCAAAAAGTGTACCCGATTGCACTTCTCCGATACCAGCATCGAATAACATTAATACCACCCAATTGATGCTAAATCGAAGGTTCTCCTCCCTATTCCATTGTCCATTTTTACTTCTCCAAGAGTCACCTGCAATATTCATGCCGGAAATTAGATGCGCACGTAGTGCAACAGATTCGGTAGATATCTACAGGACAAAACCGTGCATAGTAAAAATTTTAAAGACAGACCCAAGAAACCATCAATCAAGCCCCCCCTTGCAATACAGAATAAAAAGGGAAGACTTCCGACCCTCCGGACTTATATCAGCGCAGTTTCTATTTTTCAATATTTTTTGTGAAACATATAAAGTGATTTTACAACTAAAAAGCAACTATTTTATTAATTGCCGGCACAATTTCATGTCCACACACCACTTGAAATAGCCGCTTGAAAACCATGATAAATTCGCACGGGCTCAACCAGTTATATTGCAGATACGACTGGCAATTGGATTGGTGGCGAGGTACCTGGTAATCGATAAATTGATCCTCTCAACAAAATTTAACTACCTATTAGTAAAAGTATCTTGAAACACTGCATTATAAATTGAAGTCTTAGAGTGAACGCTACACGTAAGTCTCCTTAGCTGGTTCAAACGTGTTTAGCAAAAGATTAATAACTATTATTTCTCGTTCACGAACATTTCAGACCCGAAAATGTCTTTCTAAAATATTAATAAATAAAAGATAGGTGAAATATGGGTACAGAAATATTTATGCCTGTTTACTTAACAACAATGTCGGCTGTTTTCTCTACAACATCGATGCCACGTTTACACATTCCGCTACACCATTTCCTTGAACAATTTCCACCGTCAGCGATCTTTCCGATAAAAATTCTCAGCTATTCCATAATCTGGTGATGGTGTCATTGCCGCCCCGTAGGAATACCCTTCCACGATCACCAGTTGAGAAGAATGAATTTGCCTCGATTTTGAATCATTATTCTGAAGAATACAATGCAGTGTTTTACAACAGCTAGTATCACAATGCGTTTCCAACACATATTTATTCCATTGGAAAGAGTGAGAAAGTCAATATATACGTTCTGTAACTGAGGCTAGGCTCTCGCATTAACAGGATTCTCCGAATCTTATTCGCGACTCCGCCAATTGGACAGAATGAGCCGGCTATTTTTTCATGTTGGTTTTCTCATGCTGTCCGCCATCGCCTGACATTGCGGCAAAATCTACGAACAAGCGTCTTCCTCACTTCAATCACGGCACTGTTGCCGCGGCGGCTCACATAACAACTCCCAAGCAGCTCGCCGATTTTTCTCATATTTTCCAAGCAGAAAAAAACGTAACCACGCAAGAATTTGCAAGAAAATTGATAATGATTTCCGCTTTTTTTCATCCAACACCCAGCATTGCAAGTAAACAAAAATAAAGTGTGTACATTTAACTCACGTCCAGACTCGAAGGATTTCCAAAGCCCTCGGTGGAGATTCCGGAGAGACGGGGCTCCGACCCACACTTAAAGATTGATTGGCGAATGCAACGCCATTGGGATGAGCAACCAATATCGATGTTCCCACTCCGGATAATCATCTCCAAACACATCGACTAGCGACAGCAACCGCATCTATTCAGTGGCCACATATCGATTGCATCCATAGGCTACCCACCCACGGAGATATCATTTTTCGATCTCCCCGAGGAGGATACTTGTAGAATTGATTCAGGATAAGCGATGGGTCCATTACACGAACCTTCTAATGAATGTGCTTGGTACGTTTCTCATTAAGACCGACCATAAAAATGACTGATCACAATGCATACAATCCTTTCGGCAACGATTAACATTAGTGATGGCAACACAGGGAGTAACTCGACCGAAACACAAGTGGTAAAGGTAGTTAAAATTGATATTGTTCCCGAGAAAAACAGAATATTGAAGTAATTTCGGGATTAAAACATAAAAATAAGATCAACATTCGTTTTGAGCCTGCTCTGAGGATCAAACACAAAAATAAAGCCTCATGAGGCATACTGAACCCGCAAACCAAGTATCAGTGGGGAGAGGCGAGCAGATTCGTGACGCAGTGACTCGACACTGTCGATGAAGGATTGAGCTCTGCAACTTTCAGCTAGCAAGAGCAGAGCCACTGAACGACGCTTGAGAACAATAACGATATTATTTTGAAAAACGTCAAAAAAGGCAATAAATGAATGCCTACCGAACTAATTACTCATGTTCTTGTGAAAGATCCTTCAATCAACTCGCTCAGAGTGCGGTGTGGCAGTAGACTGATTTCACTTTTCATTGTTTGGCATTATTTTGGAATTCGCCAACGAGCCAGCACGACACTTGATAGCAAATAAGCAAGTAGGCTCACTCTAGGTGTGAAATACTCCAATGTGTGATTAGAATCGACCCTTCCGATTGATTGCGTCATATGGCAAGCAGAGGTTAATAACACCTCGTTCGTGTCCTACCTGAGTTTTTCTGTTTAAACATTGTCCTAAGTGTTTTTAAGGGCATTTTAGAACAGAGTCACTCTCCCACGGGAAGCTCTCTGCAAGGTTGGTGTCAGCCAGTCTTAACCCTCGGGCACCACCTGTGTCATCGATTACTTCAAAGAATGCACCACATGCAGCTGCAAAAAAGTAAAAAGGTCCCATAACTATTGTGTGTTAGAATGCACTTTGGAAACAAAAAAGAGGAGACCATTTCGTTTGCAAACAAAAGAAAATAAAATAAATTAATGAGGGTCATGAGATAAAAGAGTTGCGATTGTGATTAAATGAGGTAAAACTTGCTCCAGCCCCATTAATCCAAAAAGTATTATTCTCATGAGATGGTTAGCAGAATTAAAACGGGGATGGCAGAGGTGAAAAAATGATAGAGTAACACATGCAAAAAAAACCATTCGTGAATTAGGGCAAACAAACTTCAAAAGAAAGATCAGTTGACTGAAAACGTAAATAGAGAGGAAGAGAAGAGGTTAAAAAGACGGAGGTGGGTTAATGGTGTGAGGCGGTGAGAGGGAGTGGGGTGGGGGAGGATGAGGGGTGGTAGGGAGGCGTGGGGAAGAGGAGGGGGGGGGGGCGAGTGGAGAAGAGAGGTCGAATCGAGGATCTGAGGTGAGGACACAACAGGCGACAGGGGGTGATGGCCTACGAGGTGAAGAAGGTCACGTTAGAGTCGGCGAAAAGATCACAAGTTCAAATGGGAGGACAGGGAACACATGATTAAGGCAGTGCGAGCGAGATAGTTCCCTAATCATAAGAGACCATGTTGCAATTGTTAGTTTTACATTCACCAACTGTAGGACACATCAATTTAATATTGTATTATTAATGGTGCAATGATTTGGTTTTACATGACAGAAATGGTAAGTAATTAAATGAAAATATCTAAATAAGTTTCTAACTTGACTCATTTTTTTCACGCGGTACGTTTGAAACGCCTTCAAAACGGAAGGTTTATTGTGATCCCGAAGAATTTACTGCGGTGACAATATGATTAATTTTCAAAAATACTTGAGAAAACACACAAACTACACGCTGTTGATTTTTTGACGAGATCTAAGTGTAGGAAATGCCTCATTTTTAATATAAGGTCTCTCTGGAGTGCATACACGAACCATTTCCCATGTAAAAGGGCTGGTATTTTCTGGCAAATATTTCGGGAAGTAATGTGGTAGGGGGTTGAATTTTTAGTGTCAATGGAGGGGTGAGATATTTTTCTTTAAAATGAGACCAAATTCATTGATTTCTAGGTACAATGATATTTCGCTCAAACTACCTTAATGCCAAAACAAATGGTTACGCATACTTACATACACACAAACATTCACAGGGTACTCAACTAGGGGCCGGAGGGCTATTTGATGGGGAGGGTGAGGGCACAATTCAACCAGTAAAAACTCATAACATCAACATGCCTTTTAGTTAAGTTACAAAAGCTCCGAGTTGGTTATTAAAAAATAAGGCAATAATCAATTAAAAAAACAAATTAAATGACACAAAATAAAATTGAAATTACACCATATGTCAAATAATAAAAAACATGATTATTCAAACATGCATAATTCTACATTTTCATACATCCAAGTTTACAACTAGCATGCGAGGAATGACTTGAGAGAGGAGAGCCAAACGAATGGGAGTGTTAGCACGCTACCACTTCCACAAGAACCACGAAAAACAAACCTGCAAACAAGTGATTATTAGTGTATGGATTATTTTTTCGGAATCCGCGGTTTCAATGAGTGTCAGGGAAGTGATTCAAAGCTGTTCTTTCTCACCTTAAAGCCGTGATGTGGATAAGGTCCCGCAAGGGGTGATGCCTGCATCTCAAATTGGACGGACTGGTTTGGCTTAGCTAACATTTGTTTTTTTAACTAAAAATGTACAAAAATCAGAAAAACTTAATTGATTAATCGGTGAGAGGGAAACTAGACCACGGTTCGATAGAGGGTAACCCCTCCTTGGCATTTCTCCTTTACGTGGTCACTTAGCGGTACGGCTCGTAAGTGAATATTTCGGTAATTTCTCAGATATATGAGAGTAGAATGAATGGTGTGAGAGGTAGAGGTAGGCCAAGAAAGTTGTGGTTGAATGCGATTGAGGAAATTCTTAGGAGGAGGAATATTAGGAGTCTTAAAAACAGGAGGACGTGTATGAAACAGTGTATGGGGGTGAATGAGGCAAAAGAGGTTTGCAAGGATATGTCAGAATGGAGGAAATTATTGAAGCAGAGTTAGGTGTACAATTATGTATCAACGAGTGAAACATTTTGACTGTGCCTACCCCGGAAGGGAACGGCGTGATGGGTATGTATGTATGTATGTTCTTTACTTTAGTGCAGTGGATTATTACTTCCGGACGCTTCCACGGAATTGGCATGAATTTTGCACTTTTGGTGTAATTTCTTTCCCAGAGAAGGGAGAACTACAAACCTCTGATATTCATTTTCTTCGGTTCTTGAGTATATACATGATTCCCTCTCATAGGTATGCCCACCAGTAGCTATCCACCTAAATGGCCCGTCAAAGCGTATTGTATGAACTGGAGAACGTATGTTTATCCCTATGTTCTCTCCCAACCTTAATTCTGAGGTAGCTATTTTATTTTTATTCCCGACAGCGCACAAATGGGCCATATACAAAGGAATATTGAGCCTTGGGTCATCATTTTCCCATTTCCGATATTGGAAAATTCAATCGTTTTTCCGGAACAAAATTTGATACAGGGGTCACGTACTTTTCCGATACGTTCGCATCATAAAACTCTAGAAATAAATTGCGTTAAAACAGACAATGGAAAATATATTGTCGCCCACGGATATTATCCCGAGCATCAATGGGAAAGGAGACTCATCATTCACGATACGCAAGCGTAGAATGTCCAGTGAGATTTATATTCAGAATCCAATTCTAGTGTTGAGATCTTAAACCTAAAGATAGGAGGAGGGTTAAAGACTATTGGATAAAGGCTCAATTTTAAACGCGCGATAAAATTTCACTCACCGTATAATCAAGAAATGCGAAAGGTAGCTTTTATGAGCCGTCAGAACCTACCCCGCCTCCCACATAACTGTGTTTTGCAAAGGGGTATGTACAGAATCGGAAGTTTAATGTTTGTATGTACCTTGAGAATGACAGCGCCGAAACCATAGTCGGTGCTTATTAAAACAATGTGGAAATTTACTATCGTGTTTTCATTCTTACCAGTATGGATCCGGAATTATTAGTTTTAGAATTTGGAAAAGATAAAACACGAATTTTCTTAAACGAGTTAAGCAAAAGGGGCGGAATCCAGCATTGGTTTAGAGTCACGCAGTGGGGGTTTAAGGTTTTCCTTCCTAAAATCACCTTCTTAGGTAGCTCGAAATTTCAGACGGAAATGAGAGACGGAAAAAATTTGCGACTTAGTAACATGTGCAGACAGCAAAAACGAATCATTCGACTGCTGTTCACAACATGTACAAAAAAACCAAAAGGTACGTAGGGTCAGACAAAAGGATAATTTCACGAAGGCAAACAAGTTCCAAGGCGATCGCGATGGCATGAATGAGAAATTTACAACTATCTGGAGACCAAGCCTCGGAGAATTTGAGAATTAAAAGGTCAACCCGTGAACTCTGAACGATTTAACGACGTTGGATCAATTAATCAGACAAATATGTCCAAAAAGTGAAAGTTACGATGTCACCCAATCGCTCCATCTCATTCGCTCTTCGATTTTGACTTTGACACCAGAAAGAATGGGACTCGGGCGACGACGAGATAGCACGCACGTTCCAGCGACCGAAGGACCGACCGCGCGAGGGAAACTACCCAAAGGGCATCCACGACATGTGGGAGCCTTTGCCGGGGATGTCCGGCTGATAGAGGTTTAATTCCAGCGATTTTAACGCGATATGGAGATCTTTCGTGGATATTCTGGGAAGATGGAAGATTCATTGGCACGATAATAAAAGCGAACGGACGTCATGAATTCCTTTTTTCGGTTAATAATGTGTTGCCATTGGCAAAATAATATTTTAAGTCGATTATATCAATCCGTTAAACTATAAAGAGAAGGCCACGGATAAACACACACCGCATAAAAATGGATAACTTATGGTTTGAGCGAGATTTTCCCTAATTAATTAGAAACCATAGTCAAACTCAATCTTCAAATTAAAGCAATTGTTAGAAGTATAAAACAACTAGAAGTGATAAGGAACGGGGCGAAATCCGGTGTCCCGAGGTTTGAACGAGGCCCTTCTCACATCGTAATGGAGACCAAATTTGATAGTTTATTTTACAACAAGTAGCCGTAAAAGTGTAAGAAAAATACAGCAATACTACAACCACCCGCGTAAAGCTTCATTTTGATTAAATGCACAGTAAGGCACCAATCATTTCCTTATAGACGTATGGTATAAAGAGCAAATGAACTGACAATCATTCATGTATTAAGTAAACATAGCAGTATGTTTTATGAATAGAACTTACTCGGATTCCCTATGCAAAATTCTCGACAAATTTCACCCATTATTTTAGTCGAGTTTGATTAAAGGCGTTTAACATGCATTTTGCAAGAATTTCAATTACTCTCTGATGAATATCTTAAGTTTTTAAATACTAATTTTGAACGGATGCAAACACTTTACATAAAACATTTGACTGTGAACGTGGTTTACCCGCAGAATTCTACCCACCGGTAGGTTAAGAAACATTTCGCCTATATGTACCGTTCACTTCATCAACTTTGAGTGGAAAGCTCTCAATGTGTGTCTAGTCCAAACGTGCAAAGTGGATCAGTAACCGATCAGGATTTTACGTCACATTACCGCCACCACTCGTGCCTCATCACTGTAGCGGGCCGAGGCGGATGTAGATCGTCCACCGCATCGCAAAGTACACCCGCGATGAGAATGCAAGCGCGAAACGTGCGAGTGGACATAATTCGCACGAGCGCGGTCGCTCCAGTGGCGTCCGAAACGGGAAGTGATCTCACGCCGAACGCATCAACTCTTCCATCTCCGATTCGAGATCACTCCATTCCAAGAGGGAGAGGGGAGGAGATGAAGTGGGGGCGCCGCTTGTCTAAATGGGAGCAACTGAAACATTTATCGCCGCACACAACATTGCCCCCCCCCACTCCCCCTCACACTCGACCCGTCAATACTCCGCGTGACGTCACCGCCCACCTCACCCCTCCCCTCCCGGAAAAGGGGACAGCGAACAAAGGGAACACTTGTGTGGCGGCCGAATCATTTCATTTCGCTCTTTTCAACATTTCATTCTCCCCCCCTCCTCCGCTCCACTCCGCGGCGACCCATCCATCCGGGGCCATTTCGCGCGTCCCGCGACGCAAACGGCCGATATTTATGGCCACGGAGGCGGGGGTGGGGAGGTCGATTCCGGGAGGGTATTTATCGCACTTGGTACTGGACATGGTCGGAGAGAAGCTGGCGGATGAGGCAGACGGGAAGGACGGAGGTCGCATCGCAAGGAGAGGAAACGTTGGAGAGGGCATCGAATACGACGCTATGCGAATCAAACGTCTCACGTCAGCGGCGTCAGCGAAGATCCGCACAGCAGGGGAAAAAACACGGATCAGAGTGCGTGCAGGATAATAGCCCAGTTTAAAGTCAGGCATTCAGCCATCGGTGAATACATTCCATGTCGTTTTGGAAATGGAATCACGCGAACGAAGAATCCATGACGGTGGCCTTTGTTTAATTCACACGATCGAGAAAAAATTAAATACTTTCCATTTCTTTATTTAAAAAATCGATATATTTCAACGGCGCCAATATCTTGGACGGACGCTATTCATATTTGACGCCCCTCCATTGGAAATCGAGAGGAAAACCATTAATCGCGAATGAGAAAGTCGAAGCACTCATTCTCTCAAACACACACTGTCCGAGAACAACAATGATATACAGATTTATATAAATAAATTGTTCTCGGGTTTCCGTCCGTGTAAGGATTTTGGCAGCTGCCAACGTTTCGATTGTATATGAGGACCCGAGAAGTCAAGGGGTCTAAGTAATAAAACCATTCTTTAGAGAAAACTTAAGTCAAAGATGAAAATCTTTGGTACAACCCACTAAGTAGTTAAGAGGCATTACCCTAGATAGCAGCACCTGTCAAGAAAATCACTTGGATCCCTTCACCACCTAAAAGATTAATATTTTCACATCCCATTCCTGTATCTAACTTATTTTTTTCAAAAATGTCACATAGACCCCTTGACTTCTGGGGTCCACATGTACACTCCTCCATCGTCTTCAGAGCAAGACGATGGAGGAGTACTCCATCGAAACGTTGGCAGCAGCCAAAATCCTTTTTCGGACAGAAACCCGAGAACAATTTATGTATTTATTTCGCCAAGAAAGTACAAAATCTTACGCTAAAGATTTGTTCGCATGTAGGCAGCACAGGGTATGAAACTGATCGAGAAAAGTAACCCCGCCGTACTGTTGCGAAGTGAGCATCGCACTAAAGCGAATGGAAAGCAGCAAAAAAGTGGGCTGCCCCACTCCTCCTTGACTACAACTATTCACGGGACGAAGTGACAACATCGGAAGCTCCGGAATTTCACTCCTCTCGAGTGCTGATAAGTGTACTATTCCGGCCACACTCACCCACGGACGAACACTCGAAAAGTGCGACAACTCACAGCGGCTGTGCGCGGCAGGGGAGTCCATTCGAGACACATGAGACGCTCCCCGGTGGCTCCATCACGGTCAGTCGAATTAGAAACGAGATAACACATCCTTCAAATTTGGGATCCGAGGGTCATTTTTAATGCCTCTCGCCATTTCCATGAGAAAGCCGATCGCAATTAGAAGGGGACTTTCTCCTTCTCGCGCCGTGAACATTGTTGCCCGCCGCGCCGCAAGCGGGATATATTGACACTGAAAGAGCCGAGGTGCCCGAGTGGCCTCGAGTGTCATGATAAGAACATTAAAAAAGTCTTCAAAAACCCTCTTTGAGGGACCAGAGGAGGGTTAATAAGGTCACCGATTTGCCATAAAAATCCTCAGGAGAATTATTTGTAGTCGCCATCGAAAGAAAAATGATGAATTTGAACTTTATTTTTTCTGCATCGTAAGAACTGAAATTCGACGTTTTCGTGTTAGGACATTGATAAGAGCAGGAAAGCCATAAAATATTATACAAGAGATGGATAATTGAAATGTAGATTCACAGGGGATGTGGTAAGTCAGATGGAAGAACAAGGGGCATTTCTGAAGGGCTGGCAATTGGGTAATTTACACGTGGACTTCAGCCATTCTTCCGTAGATACACACCAAGCGATTTTCATGAAGTAAAAAACATTATATTCTGGTGATATGGTATTTTATCTATATTATCCATTAGTTTCGAAGATTTAGGTTAATATTAATGTGGTATTACGTCGCAAACAATCAAGACCGATTCATACAGAAATCGAATGACATTATTATATATGAAATAAAAGCATAGGATAAGCGTTTCGCGCGCGAGGTCTCCATTTCTGATCAGCGACTAGAAAAAGGCAGTTGTCACGCTGTAAACGTACTCTGAATGATGACGAATCCCTTACATTCCAAAAGCACGAAAAACGGTTCGCGGACTGTAAAATACGTAAAAACCTGCTAAGCTAAAAATGAGTACCCTTTGAATCTACGCTCTACTGCTAAAGAATCAGAAATTGGAAGTCTGTACATGTTTATTTTTACCGGGCCGCAAACATGTAACTTAAAAAAAATATAATTATCAAGGTCAAATATCACTAGTGTCCATTTCTTTCAAAACTTAATATTAACTGGAAATTGAAGACTGTAAAATATGTAAAAATCCGCAGTATTCAACAACAGTAACAATATGTAGGATTTTACATTCTCCCGGCGAATGAGTGCTGTGAATTCTTCTCGGGTTTCCGTCCGGGTAAGATGCTCCATCTTCTCCAACGCCGACGTTTCGATGAATGACATATTTGTCGTCATCATGGCCGTTGAATCAACCCGGACGGAAACCCGAGAAGAATTCACAGCGACATTAACAATACCAATACCGCTCTCGATTACGGAGAAATATGATGTATGAATATGTTTCCCCAAGCACCCTCATATCCATTGTTTAGGAGCCGTCAAATGCGCGTTTCATTCATTTGAAGAGCCGCTGCCGAGACAGAAAATCTCCGGCTTCCCAAAAACGATCGGCGGGTTGCGCATTTCCACGGCGCATTGGAAACTTAACGTCGTGACGCCAGGGGACTTCGACCTGAAGGCAAGGCGCTCGCTGTTGAAACTCCCGACACATGACCGCGGCTGACACAAAGCGGCGAGATATCAAATGGATAGCGCCAATTTATTCAAGCACAAGTAAATAAAACAGATAGTGTAAAAAATGTCTTGTTCTACAGCAATACACAAGTAAAATGTTTATTCATAAATGCTGCATTAACTCTTATTAGTTGTAATCGATTAAATTACTAATATAAAGTGCTCGTGAGATATTGACATCAAGACCACTGTCAACAAGATGACAGACTGAAAATCTTAGACAGAGAACAGACGGTCTGGACTGCAGCATGGAACAGCACTTCGAAGCAGCGATTATTTTGCGGAAAAATTGATAAGAATATTCAATTCTCCCCACAATATAAGTACATATGTATCTTCGTATTTATCTTCTTCAAGTACCTTCAAGTTCTGGTCAAAGTAAAAGATGTTTTCTCCCAGTGGGATTTCGCAACGATGTGAACTTTTGGATGACGTCATTAAGAGTAGGAGCGGCGCCGCTAGTTCGCGACATCCGCAAAACTGGACAATAACGAACCACAAGATGTTCAAGTTAAATCAAAGGAAATTGAGCTCTACGGCCTCTCTAGATAGATAAAAATAAAATTCTCCAATAGCCGTAAAAATGGCACCACTCGTCAAACATGTAACCACAAATACACTTACTACACTTACCCTTTCGTTCACTTACAACCTCGTGTTGCAAGTGCTTTTCCCTTCAGCTCGCTGAAGAGGGCCACCTTGTGGCCGAAATACGCGTATCCGACGCTCACCCTCGTTTGTTTCTGTGTGTTTTTCTTTGACCACGCTCTTTTTGAGCGATTTCTCCCAGAAGTTGGGCCCGTCTGTGTGCTGTGAGTGAGTGATTTGAGTGCTTGTGAGTGTGATTGTGGTAATGACCAGGCAACCTTAGAAGGGTCCCATTAGCCCTATGAAGGATCTCAGGTTATAACCCAGGCATCCTTATCAGGGTCCCATTAGCCCTCGAAAAGGATCCCAACTGGGTTGAGTGTGTGTGTCTGTGGTGGTCACTGGCGAGGAAGTAACATTCCCGTAAACCATCACAGGAGGGTATTCTGGTGGAGAGGCTGTGGTTGGTCCCTGCTGTGGAATCCCCTTTCCCGCAAACCAACACAGTAAGTGTATTTCTGGTTAAGATGTTCAAGGTTTGGTTAGAACCTCAAAGCTCGTTCCTTACAGACGCTAGAACACATCAATAATGCGCCCGATCCCTTCTGGAAGGCGCAAGGTCAGAAACGAATGAAAATAGACTAGTCAATTGAGTTGCGAAACGAGCAGCGCACTGAACCGAATGGAAAGCGAATATTTCTATCATACGCATTTATATCGTAAGGGAAAATACTATTTTACCCCAGTTTCCAGGATAATTCCATTTCACTCAACGCCATTTCCAGTTCCATTTGCGAGCAAAGCAGCGCGGTAATGAGGGCATTTGAGGATTATTAGAGAGAGAGAGAGAGAGAGAGAAAAAGTGAAGACACGGTCATCTGAAAGCAACCGGAAAAAGAATGAAATGCTATGAGAGTCAATTTACGGCAGAACCACATTCAAGGCGGTCGGAGCGATTTCTATTTACATAAAGATTAGCGTGAAGTTTTGCATACGTGTACTTATTAGCAAAATGTACAGATAAAAGAGAAACAAATTGCATATTACAGTTTTGGATTCTTGGGAATCATATGCAACTAGTTTAAGCTTCCACCTTCGGCAGCAGTTAAGCCCGCGCATCTATTTTAATCTCAAATAAAGGTTCACTTTCTTTTCCCTTTTCATTACTTCTTCGCTTTCGAATAACCTGATTGCAAGTAACCTAATTGAAACAGATCAATTTCACCAAACAATCAAAATCAAGTCTCATAAAAAAACTTATTAAACTCATCAACGCATGGATATACCACCAAGGTTAAAAACCAACCGAAACAATTTCTTTGACATTGCTGATCTTGCAAATAACTCACTATCAATCATTGCAGGAACATAACTCATTAAATACAGCTTCACGTCATCCTCAAGTTCGATTATCTTGCTATCGCCTCTTCTCAGCGTAGTCAAAAAACCTTAAAAGCGGGATAAGCGTCAAAACTCACCTGACCAGTCCTTGACTTTACTCCGCACTCACAATCTCTCAAGAACTGTCCAAAACACTCACAAACACGCACAAAAAATATGTAACATGGATCGGCAACAAAACTCAATGAGAAACGCGGATTTCTCATTCAAATTCAGAGACATTGCATCTGCTCTTTTTAAAGCAAAACGAAAGTTAAAACAAAGTCTTCAAACCGCTAATTGCCTTTCTTTAAATAAATAGTTCGTAAATAGTCGAATTTCCTCGTTTTAAAACCTAAAAATCAAACACATTACGACTTCTAATTCTACTCACCATGCATAGTCTGAGCTTTCAAATACAAAAAAAACAGTCTTTACCCATATCCTGAATCTCGAGAAACCCATAACTTAATCCTCAAAAGCAATCGGGCGGGGATCGAACCCTCGTTGCACATTCTCCAGCGCAATCACACTAACCACTCTGCCACCCATGGTTTGGCCATCTCACTCTAGCTCGACTTTAATTATTTTCTATGCATAAATCAGGTGTTATTGCTAGATCTCGGTCACCTGCAACTTCGTATGTGAAATTCCAAAAATCGTCCACCCTACGTCTAAAAACTAACATATCTATAAAAAAAATTGCTATAAACATTGACTCATTCGCTACATCTCCAGTCTGCACACAGCCAACGCCCAAATACGATGATGGATGGATGTTATTTTAATTAATTACATGCCATGCCCCCATGGCACTTGAGATAAATTTAGAAAAAATTGGATTATTCCCGAATAGATTCCCTCCAAAACGCGAAATCACTCGTTTCCATTTGATTGAAACAGTCGATATAAAATATTAAGGTGTCATAGACGAAAAACCCGCATTTATTATGATTTTCGCTAAAATTTCGAATCCCGCGCCGTGGACTCAAGTCATTACAATATTTCAATTAAGACGACAATTTTAAATGATAAATCTAGCATCATTGTCATTACTACATGGGCTTTATTTCCACCGTATAAATTGAGTGAGGGGCAGGCGGAAAATTTATTTGCGACTTACGAGAAAATCTACTAAAACTTGCACTCAATGACTCACGATCACGAGCCGCCTAAATGAAGCGCCGAAAAATGTTTCGCAAGTGTCAACCCCGCCCACCCTAAGGGAAATAGCACGAGTGCATTCACGCACGCGAAGGTGCAAAAGTACGCCTCCCCCCGCAACCGACAGTGTTTTCAAGTCGTAGCATAGGATCGGTGGAGGAGGAGGCGAGCGAACGCGAAGGGTGGAAAGCGTATCCCGCCCGCCGCCCGAGACACGAAGCCACGTCCAGTGGAATCTTGACGCGGCCAGGAGAGCGGGAAGCCCGCAAGATGCGCAATAATAACACCGGAGGCGCATGACTCGAGGAATTAGGAGAGGAGAGGCAAGGGGAAGGGAAGGAACCCTTACCCCCTCCTCCCACGGGGGTCATAAAGACCGAGGGCGCGAATCAAATTAGGTAAAATTTTCGTCATAACCTTCAGATAGGTGAACAATATGTAGAGTAAGTATCCGCAAAAAAAAATAATTTCCTTCGAACTTGACGAGCACTAGATCGCAATTATTGCTTACCCGTAGGTACACAAAAATCAAGTGGAATAGTGGATTCAAAGGCATCACGTTTGATGAAAACATTAAATTAAGCAAATCCTGCTTGAGGAAACCATAAAAATTGTGTCCGCGTCACATTTTCAGCAATTATTACACGTGAATGACTTCCTCGTAGATCGAGAAATTATTTTTATGGGATCAATCAGGATTTGCACTTCACCCAGAATAATCTTTTGAGCAAAACATAATCCACTTCAGGACATCGTCAAAGAACTTTCGCACCACTTTGTACAGCAAGTTCTTCTTCCCGACAAGCCGAAAACTTTCTCTTGCGATTTGATCAATAAGGGTGGCAGAAACACACGACGATCACAATACTTCCACAGTAACTGGAAAATTCAAGCTCCGAAAACCACGTAAATATTTTTAAGGAAAGAGTTTTTTCCAGCCTTGAGAAAAGTAGCCCGTTCTTATTCTTATCACTAATGCCCTGCATAAGCATAGATAAATAATTTTAACAACTGTTGATCCAGTCGAAGTTCACAAAGAATTTGTTTCATATATTGTCGTATCGTTAGACAATCGCCAAAAATACCGTACAACAGCGAAAATCATTCTATAAATTTGCTTATTAATGCAAACCTTGAATTAATTGCCATTATTATACACCCTTAAATATTTGACACAATTTTGCTCATTATGCATGCATGATAGCATCAGAATCCACAGGAGTCTAATTCCAAATACAAGCCAGATAAAACAACTTATCTCTCCACGTTATCTATCTAATTATCTAAAGAATCTTACCAATGTACCTCCCTGGTAACAGAAAATAGGGCGTCAATCATAATTTTTTTTCGTCAATTTCCTGCAAATTTGCAACAGCCATAAATCTCGTACGAGTTGAACCTCAAAATTGTGATTTTAACTAGGTTTCCTTAGCGCATATGTTTCTTTCTGGAATTGGCATATTTTAATAGCTACCTTAGCGGAGAAAATGAGACCAAGAAATGGTTGATTTTGAACGCGTAGAAATATTTGCATCTACTACATACCAGTGAAATTTCACTAGATAAGTCACACTCTCAAGCTGTTTCTGCAGATTTTTACGTATTTCAGAGTCCTTAATTTCCAGTTAATATTAAAACAAATGCCCACTAGAGATATTTGACCTTGATAATAAAAATTTTTTAAAGTTACATGTTTGCGGAGCGGTAAAAATAAATATTTACAAGCTTCCAACTTCTAATTATATAGAAGTAGAACATTGGTTCAAAGGGTACTTATCGGACAGTTATGGAGAATTTGGCAAACTACCTTCCTCCTAAAAAAAATCCGGAAAAGCCATTCTTGCTATTTCAACTCCACATGTTAGTAATAAATCACTTATGAAGCAAGGGGAACTCCAGGTTATTATGCATATGAAAGTATATCATTAAATATAAATAACACAAAGAGTTTTACTTTATTGCCCTAGAATTGACCACAGCTGAGAAAAAGAAGTTTTTTTCCAATGCTTGAAAAAACGGAAAGCGCTCTGCACCGAGATTGCAAAATGACCTCTCAATTGTAACCCGGAAAAGTTTTATTTCGAGCTGCCGAAACATAAGGCAATTGACTTAGAAAATATAAATATTTGCTAAAATTGTCGATCGACTAACTTGCGACCCTTTGGTGATGAGTCAGTCTCCAGATAAGCGCCGAACCGAAGCGCTCAACGCAATTCCCTGCGCGGTGACCAGAAGCAGTCAGGCGACTAATCCATAGTCAAATCAGAAACTAGAAGTGAAGAATGTTGACAATCACGGTAACATGCACTACAGAGGTAAAATTCGAATACAGATTAAAGATCTATTGGAACAATTATGGTCCCTTTTTTATTTGAGTATTGATTGGCAAGGGTAGGTTTAAATGGAACCCAGTGAATACTCTCTAGATGTTCGCAAACGGAGGCCTCTCTGAACGGAGGATGCATCTTTCTTCACCTTTGCGTACGTCCAACCCTTCTTCAGCCATAAAACATTTCTTCCCCTTCCCCGCTAGCTCAGCATCCTTCCCTCTATAACGGCCTAGAGCAGACCTTCGCCCCTCGTTGTCAGCCAAAAACCCTGCCTCCTCCTTATCTCATTCAAAAGCTCCTTTTCCTCATCCACCATACCAAGCACTTCCTCTTTTGTCTCTCTTTCCGACCACCGAACCTTCTCCACCTTCCTCCAAACACAAGTCTTGAAAGTCTACAGTCTATCCTCGTCCTCCTTCCTCAGAGCTCACGTCTCTGCTCAATACAACACTAGAGTTATGGTCCTATACTTCTCGGGAAAGAACGAAAGTGGTCCTCCCTGTAACGCGCTCGCCATCGGAGACACGAGCATAGCTGTCGTCAAAGCGGCGGCAGTCCGAAGGCATTTCCGGGGGGATCTTCCCGCGGCGCGAGCGAAAGACACGCTTCGATTGACGGCGGAAAGCGGCCACTCATGATGGCCCTCTGGACGATGCCAGGACCCTCTTCCTAAACGATGCATTTCTCGGAACTCGCCCTCGTGACATGTGTCACCGCTATTGAGGGCGCATCCCCGGGGTAATTATTTCATTTCTGACGAAAATCAGTCAAGGTTCCACTCCTATCGTGATCTACGAAAGATTCTGCTTCCATCACGGATCCCTCCAGATCACCATCACCAACCAATCCCGATTGCGAAGAAATATAGACGCCGTCGACGCAGAATGAAATTTGAAAGTATCGAGGCCGTCGTGCACGATGTCCCAGCCAGTAATGGCAATCGAACTGAACACAGACACAGCACGCTTAAAATCGTATCGTGCAAAGTGTTTGATCGCATTCGATTAAGGAATGGAATCCAATCCGATCATCAGTGCAGAAATGAGAATTAATTACGATACCGATTAATTACGATCGATTCTTGGATCCAGCGACCAATCACATGCATGCGAGTAGAGTATTTTGAGATAACAGAGAGGGTGGAGCTGTATTCTGCCTGAGTTATCTTCGAGGGAGCTGAGTGAACTATGATCGAGAAAATTTTACCTAACTATGTTACCCAAATGATTCACATTGCGCATTTCTGCGAATGACGGCACAAGTGCGCACTGAAATCTGCTCGTAAAAACAGCCTACGAGGAATCGTATTTCGCCTCAAGGGGCCAGTAGTATACCTCGGTACTCAAAAGTGTACTTTTAGCACCGGTTTCTGCCGCATCCTAGAAGACATCTTCTTCTTCTCCTTCAATCCCTGCACCGGACACAACAGCGCCACCGATAGCAGAGCGGAAACTTCCTTGCAAGGATGTTTACGAGGACATTCACTTTTATGGCCACTTTACCCGGTACATTTTATTGTATGTACGAGCGAATGTATATGATCCTACATGAAGGAAATTGTACCGTGTAAAGCGGCAAATTGTATGATTGTCTAAATGACTTAACGGTAAATAGAACCGACTCTAATTCCATTCAGTTTCTTGTACATTCTATGACACATTCATTTGTACGATAAAATGTACCGTGTAAAGGCCTTACGTTATAATACACAATATTCGACCGTATGATGACCCAACGTGGAAACGAAGGATTCGCAATTAGAAAAAAATGCAGAGATTTTTAAAAATGCGTCGTGCCCATCATGGATATTACCCAATTTTCGCCAAATTTGCGTTTCTTCCGCGGTCGAAACAATCACGAAGAAAAGGCCAACGAAAGGTACAACATTGACTCTCCAACATATCCTTACTCCTCATCACAGAGGCCCCCGAAAACAAAATTGCTTTGAGTGGGAAAGCAGAGTCGCACAACAGAGGGGAGCAGATAACTTCGAAAGCATTTTAGGTCGGGGTACACGGCCGCCTGAGGGGCAACTTAGGCTGGGAATTCGGTCAACGGATTTGGGGGTCACCAAGGTTGGCATTACCCTCACACCAAATTTTGTTGAAACCTAAGACGACCATTTGTTGATTTAAAATGGAATGACCCATATTAAACCCCGAGTAGGGATTCCTCGAGGGCCGTGTTTTCCATATGATTCTAGCCTCTTGGTTCCACAAACCCGTACCTACGCCCCTCAACCGGAAGCTTTGAAATCATGGATAACACGATAAAATCAGGAAGACTATTAAAGTAAATGTAAAACAATAGCGATGGATTAAATTTTGACTTAAAATCCAATGGATGGATAGTTCACGCGTCCCTAGACATGTACGCATGTCATCGTATATTCAATACCCAGCCTCCATCACCCCCGTGCCGCCCCTTGTCCTTTTGCCAGATTAAAATCATAAGATTTTCATCACAGAGCAAAGAAAAACCTCAATATTCATGCCTAATGCCTATACTGAAAATCAGAAAACTATACAACAATCACGCACCTTGTTATTACTTTTCATTCCGGTTGACGTTCTTTTGGTGCTCAGCGCTCATCAAGTTTGCTCCAGATATGTTTTGGAAGCGCACATGTCTGATGCGTAAGGGCTTGTTTGACGAATAGAAAGTGAGTGTCCCGTTGCGTGATTGCGAAGTGACCAACGAACAAGAGCGAATGGAAGGCACCCAATTTTCACTGAATACACCTAAATACTCCCGCGTGCCAAAGTGCATACGATACCCTCATGAGTAATGGTGGAATCATGTGTAGTTGGAGCTAAACGTCTGACGCCGCAACTGTTACGTCAGACAAATGCATCAAATGAATCCTCGACAGGTTAGTTTCGTGATTGTGTTGCAGGCGCGCCGTTATGCTGTTTTTCTGTGCAGCGGCAGTGGTTGACATCTGAAGCAGTCTTTTTCGTCTTTTATTATGTTCCAGTTGCACTGCACGTGTGGCTGCGTCACAGTTATAAGCTAAAATTCGTTGGATTTGAATCTGTTGCAAGCGGTTCCGGGTTTATGTAGCGAACACATGTCCAGCCATCGTTGCAGATACGATTAGGACGAAGAAGATTATTTCACGAATTCAAATGTAATCTCTAATTAATTTCAGAGAAAGATTTCTTGTTTCATAGAAAACAGATGTATCAGCAATGTCCAAACATCACAAATCGATCCCCCGCCGATTACTGCGTCTCTAGCCGATGTCCGCGACAGGGTGTTACACGGAATCGTTTCATTTTGAGCTCGTTTCGGCCGCAAAACAGTTGCAATGAAACTTCCGTGTTCTCTTAGCGTCATCACTACTCATGACGATGCCGAATGTGCGCCTCTTACTCGCGCTCGTAGGTCCACGGGGATCCCCTCGCTGATCCCGAGGCACGAG
Source organism: Ceriagrion tenellum (assembly GCA_963169105.1). Lineage (NCBI taxonomy): Eukaryota > Metazoa > Arthropoda > Insecta > Odonata > Coenagrionidae > Ceriagrion > Ceriagrion tenellum. The sequence goes on along the minus strand of OY720641.1, from coordinate 26,199,415 downwards.
ATGAGCGTCAGCAGCCACAAGTGAAAAGTGTTCGAGGGAAGAGCTTTCCGCGTGTCGTCCTGAATCACGCCTTCCACCTCCACTACTCTCAAAGAGAATAAAGCTGATTAAAACTTGGCGATGTCCACTGGATTTTTTATTGGTACGACGCTTTTCGACGCTTATGCGCCATCATTAGGTACAAACTTTTTTGGAAAATTTTTGTCATATATCTATGTGCGGGGAAAGAAGGGGAGGTTAAGGGGTTGAAGAGAGAGGGAGGGAGGGGGTAGGAAGGTCGTATATGACAGAAATTTTCCAAAAACGATTGCACCTGATGATGGCGCATAAGCGTCGACACGCGTCGTGCCAATGAAAAATCCAGTAGACATAGCAAAGTTTTAATCAGTTTTATTCTCTTTAACAAAAACAACATCTCGCCGGACTTCGTTGAGTTTATCCACTACTCTCATTCTCCCTTCCCCGCCATCGGGAGGCGCCACCTGTTCCCCGGCCGTCAAGAGGGCCGTCGCCCTCCCTCCTCTCTATTTCCCCGTTCGCTGTGCCCGCAGCTGTGCCCGCGAGCGAAGCATTGCACGAGAAAGGTCGACGAGCAACGAGACCAACTGAGATGAATCCACCGCCAGATGGCCTGAGTATCATTTGATTCACGTCCCAGCCACTCACAGAAAAACGTACTCTCTGATTCTCGTGAACAACAAAGCCATTCTTATTCGTACTAATTGTTTGGAAAATTCAACTTGGATTGCATAGTATTCATTGTCCCCGATGGGGGAAAGAATTTATGGATAACAAAAATACAACATTCACGAAAAAGTACCGGTACTTCGTAAATTTTAACCTACTGTTAGAATGCAAAATTCCCTAGGAAATATATGAGTTCGAACATTTTAGCCACGTCTCCATATTTTTATTTCGTAATTATTAATATACTGCAATAAATAAAGACAAAATGTGTCATTTCCATGAAAGCCGAGCGTTAGTTGGCCGATAAAGTAGCTAGGAAAGAGCCCATTGAAAATGTATTCGTCGAATCGCCAGCATTATACACGCCTTAGATCTGCTATTACATACCTAACGCAAAACATCGGTGGAAGCAGTATTTTTTAACGCTACAGTCTAAGAGGGCGAAAAATTAGTCGACTCATTCGGTCGCGGTGGAACTTCCTTGAGTGCAACGACAGATTCCACGCCGGGGAATGAACTGGCGAGAATCAATTACTCTCATCCACCCACTGGTCCACCGCGGGAGCTCTCAGGGGGGGAAAGCGGGGTTGAGGATGGGAGGAGTAAGGATGGGGTGGGAGGAGTAAGGATGGGGTGGGAGGAGTACGGATGGGGTGGGGGGAGTAAGGATGGGGTGGGGGGAGTAAGGATGGGGTGGGGGGAGAGATAGCAGAGACAGATCCCGGACGAGTCATAGGAAGTTTGTTGTAGGAAGTTGTGTAAGTCATTGTTTTAGGAAGGTTGTTCCAAGTTTGAGAGGCGGCAACGGTAAATGATTTTTGAAATGTCGAGGATCTGTAGTGTGGGATATATAGATAGTTAGGGTCGGCTCGGGTAACTATATTTGGCAGAATGGTTCTCTTGGGAAAAAAGTCAATGATGTACCGTGGGACGACTCAATAAAATATCGCCAGCTGAGTAAAATGTGCGGATGGCTGATGCAAAGAGCTTTCAGTTCTCGAGCTCCCGCCGCAGGGGTGTCAGCAAATCAAGCAACGAATTCAAAATTTCGTTTGCATTGTTTCATATCTTGTACTGTCACGTAATACCTGCCAACACTCCTTCAAAACAAAAGGTAAGGCATGACTGGAGAACAGTCGACACATGTATTTGGAATAGACACCATTTTCACGCATAGAGGGCGACTGCAGCTCCATTTCTATTGAACAGACACATTCAGACTTAAACTGATGCAGATATTTGCATATAACAGAAAACCCTAGATGGTTTGGTACATTGCCATTAGCAACATTCAATTCCCGTGAATTTCCAAGTAAGAGTTTGTTTTTCACAGCGATGGCATTCGTATTTGAAAGGAAGATATGATTTCCCCCATCCTCTCATTAAAACCACGTAATTTTAAGTTCGACGTGCTAATTGAACATCGTTATTAAAAGGTAGGCTTCCATATTCAAAGCAAAGATAGGAAATTTTTTTTAGTTGAAAGAATATATATCAAATTACACTAAATTAGTTCAGGGTGGTCGATAACAGACGGTATAAAAATTTCATAATGAAACAGTTCGATCTGATCTGGAAAGGAAATCAACGTCAGGACTGCTGACGTGGCCAACATTCACTTCTTCAAAACGATGAAGTTCATGCACGTCCCTTAAGACCGACAAAATTGTTACATGGATTGCGCACAAACCTGGCAAGAAATTGGTACGATATCGCATGACTATTCAAAGGCTAAAAATGAGGTTTTTAATTTCTTGAAAATGTTCTTACAACCCTTGTCAACCTTATATAAAATGCCCTCAACAAAATTTACCCCACTCTTCTGTTAGGCACCAATTTCTAACACCTCGATGCATTCGGGACACACTATTATTTACATATATTTTAGAAGTTCAACATTTTCTATCTTTTGATACCTACTATCTCTTTTTCTAACAGGTGTTTCGGGTCCCCCCGCCGGGCTAAAAACCTCCCTCTCGGCCTCAAGCTCACGCTTATTACCAAGTATGGGAAGTAGTGGGAAAAGGGTAAAGAGAAGAGAAAGATTAGCGAAGCACAACCACTGGGAGGCCGACACCGTGAGGCGAATTGACGTCAAAAGGACGACAATGGGCCTCCGCCATCCCTCAGTCCTCGTAGCTGTTGGTTTCCCCCATCAACGTTGGACGAGTCGCCGTCAGTCTCGCTTACGCGAAGACTTACCGCACATCTGATGAGAACCGTCGAAGTCCATTACCCTAAATCTTGGGATAGGGTATCCGCCTACTCCCTTCAACGGTGAACGTAGTGCGGTCTGTCGGAGTACATCATCGGATCGGGGCCCTACGGGACCAATGGATGGTCTATTCGGACCAAATATGGTCAATTATAAGACCCTTCTCCTCAGAAGTCCCCGCCCACCGATCTCTTTTTCCAACAGCGTAAGTAAGAGTCATGACCAACTGATTACAGTCATATTGAATGCATTTTAAAGACATTTTCTCTGCTCCCTATGTTAGATGACACCATTTCGATTTTGAAAACTAGTAAGTAGTAACTATCCTTCAGTTGTAGTGAAAGTGCCAATACACCAAGTTTTGGCAAAGAAAATACTGACGAGAGAACAATTACCAAGCTCAATTCTTGCATCGACTGGGAGCTCCTCCACTTGGTGCGGCTTCAGACTTGCCTCCCTCCGAGGCAAACTCCGGAAACGAAGGTTATGCAAGTAGGGTGGGTGCAGAAGAAGACGCGAAAAGGACTTTTAAAAGTGTGAGGCGCGAGAGAAGCAAGGACTGAGCAACGGTGGAGAAAAAGCTGTCAAACACGCCCGCCCTCTGCCGAGATGAAAGGAAAGCAAACCCGAGGCGTGTGTCGAAAGCGCGCGTCCTTTGATTCGCCGACTGCGTCAAAGGACGAGCGCTCTCTTCCGCTGCTTCCCTCGTCTCCCCGTCCCCCACCACGTCCCAATCGATCGCCAATCAATTTCCCAAGTCATCCCGTGAGACGAGATACCCTGAAAACGCTATTCAGATAAACGATAAGCGGACAGCGTTCAACATTGAATATGGCTCGGGATACGACAACTAAAAGCCTACATCATTTAAGGAAATAGGTTTGAGAATGGTGACACTAAAAATTACCCTTTTCACACGGAAAATTATGACCACAACGATAGCGAAACACGTATCCTTTTCAATGGAAACTCACTATTGCAAGACTGGGCATGTAATTATTCCTTTTTGTGATTTCTATCACCTGACCTCGCATGAAAATGTGTCCCGCATCGCTTGGTTTCCCGCGTGAACAAGTTTTCATAAAAATCGTTATCAGCACCCATTGTAACCTGCGTACAGCACGCAATAATATTTAATTATTTATCTCTCTCCTAATAGAATGCCTCAGCCTCTCATTGGCCTTCCGAAAGGTTTTTGGCCCCTACCTAAGAAGCCGTCAAGGAAGTTTGCAGATTTAAACCCTTCAGTTAAGGTGGCTCTGGGCTCAGGTTTACTTCTGAAAACAAACCAAGCTTCTTTTAAGTGGATTTTATGAAAATGAGATTAATCAAAAACATTTTCCAGGTTAATTTCACTCATATTCAGCCTCGAAAGTGTAGATTTTAATATGGGTTCTCATGGAGATTGTTCAGAGAACAGCAGAGAAACTTTAATTCGAATGAGAAAGGATACGTAACCTTTTGATTTTAACTGGTCATCAGGAGCGAAAAGTGCGGAGAAGTTGAATTAAAATAAAATAATCTTACCACTGATTTCTTAATGCTATTAGAGAATTACTGCCGTAACTGAAGTCAAAATAAAGTAGCTCCATCCAAATGGCGCTACAGTCGGCTCCTGCGGCTGGACAAATGCGGCCGTTAAAAATGCCTTCGCAAAATAAGCCGCACATTCTGAGCCTTAATTTTTGGTCTTCAATTGGCATCCCATTCCATCAGGGAGAGCAGGCGATTTTAAAAACAATTGACGAAAATGAATGATTTCGCACGCCTCACGTGGCGAGGGAGGCCATCTCCACTTTAACCTGCGCAACCCTACGCCTGCTTTCCAGCACGGAGTCTTCCCGCGTCGCCACATCCTGCCCGTGGCGCGATAGTGTGCAAATAAGCGTTCGTCCGCGATCTCCCCCTCCCCCCCACGCCTCCCCTTCGGAGCCAAATCGCAGTCCTATACCGCGTGAAGAAGGAAGAGCGGCACGAGAGGAGAAGGACGCGGCACACCACTCTCGGGCCAATCAATCAATCGCACTGCCCTCGAAACGCGACATCAACTGTATTCGCTTTTATCTACCCTTGCAACGATATATTTCTCTGATTATATGAGGACCAAAAAGGCGTATAATTATCGATAACAGGAAAATTTGCTTAGCTTGGTCTGTCATACAAGGAAATCAGTTTTATCCGCGATAAACAGCGATACCGCCTCGTGGAAAACGATTTCCTTATCGGATATCACAAGAGTGCAACAGTAGAAGTTTATGTCTCGTGAATTTATCCTTCAAAGATCCCACACAGGCGCTAAATTTTTTGGCTCACAATTTTTCTCTTCGGCTCAGTAGTATACCGGGCAAGTCCCCAGCCCCGGTGAAGACGAAGTGGGATTCCCGTCATCTAATCTTGGGTCCGTGGTTTCGAGTCACCCCTTCAAAGGTTTTCCTTACCCAGAACATATGAATGTTCGCATACGTATTTCACTAGAGGACTGAAGGTGAATGTCATTTAATTTATATATTCGGGCAGTTCACAGTAAAATGTGTCCTTTCGCAACGAACAACAAAACTCTACCATTTTCCTTTTTTTGGAATCTAAATCTATAAATTGATGAATAACATTTTAATTGACGTGGCGTGAAAAACGAGAATGGGTGAAACATGTGGACCGCAATCTTAGTGCACATTCTAAGATCGTGATGGGAACAACACTATTGTTTTAAACAGTGATACAGACGCCATTTTCGCAAAATGGATGGAATTAAATGACAACGTAGAGCAGACGGGTGGCCGTCAAAATTTTTTGTTCCTAGCAAATTTGGGGAGGCAAAAAATGCACTAAACGCTTGGAAATTGCACAACTCTCAGCTCTGAAGGGCAAGGAAAGAGTTCTTTATATATATTCAAGGCAAAAACAGCATTTTTTTCTGACTTGATTGAGTAAGAGATGAGTAATTTTCGGGGATGCTAAATAAAAAAAAAACTTCACATTATGTTCCGCTATTCTTTAGTCAGCCACCTTTTACAGTTATCGATAACTTTCACAGCAAACTCCCGTGAGAGTAAAAATTCAAACGACAGATACGTACTGCTGTGCGGAGAATGGAGTTCTTTGATGATAAATCACGAAAGCGCTCGAGGGAAGATTGCATCTCGCTGTCCTTCACAATTATGATCCCATTTACGTCCCATGCAAGTGGCGTCGCGCACGCATTCTCACAACCACTCGGTACAGCACGCAGGTTTATTCATAAGTACTCGAGCTCGTCGCCTTCCTTTAATCATTAATGATATCTTTCAAAGCAAATGACCGTGCGTTCAGTGCGACTTGGTCACCGCCTCAACAAGTGGGCGCATTCATTCGGTGTGAGGGTGAGGTGGGGGGGGGGGGAGGTAGGGGAAGGATGAATGGGGGGGGGTGATAGGGAACGAGAGAGAGGAATAGAGAGAGGTGGCTCCCATGACGCCTGGGCCCTCTTCTTCTGGAGACGGGAGACACTCGCCACCGAAGCATTTCGACGGGGTGCGGGAGATGACACAGGAAAGAGTAAAAAGCAGACGGAGCGGGGAATGCGTCATTCCCGGAATACTAAGCACAAAAAATGAAGTTCGAGGAATCGTCTCCAGGGAGGCAAGAGGCGCGGCAGGGAGGAGGGGAAAGGGGCTGGAGGTGGGGGAGGTCCTAAGGAGGCGGGGAAGAGTAGGGGAGCGGGAGAGTTCTGTGCTTTCGTGGAGTTGACAGTCGAGGAGATCACTTTGTAGACGTCATGGCCGGCTGCAAGAACATTTTGTTAAGAAATCAATAGTCATGAAATGCATGTAGTGATGAAAATATTAGAACAGAAGGAACACGTTCACAACTTATGCACCAACAGTTGACGGTTTGGAATGTTTGATCTAGTCTTATCCGGCTGATTAAAATTTATGACTGTTAATCCTATGCATGATGGCTAATGCACATAAAATTTAGCCAGTATGAGTAAGCAAAGTGGTCATTTGTCACATAATAACTCTTTTATCAACTGGCTAACTCTCCATATGTTCGTTTTTGTTAGAACCTTTGTTTTCAATTGCTCGTGTTTATGCTATGCTTATTTCATAATTATTGTATTTTGAGCAGAATGTTTTCTGTACTTATGTTTTTCTTTTTTGCTCTTATGGGTTTCCCAGAGCATCAATAAACCATTCATTCATATGATTCATCGCGAGTATTGTCTACTATTTAAACTCTCAACTCCAATCCATAAGTTATGAGATCGTTTATGGAGCTAATAAGTTGATCTAATATCACAGCAACACTGGCATTAAAGTCGCCATGGCTTATAGGTTCCATAAAATTACTGAATGTGTTATTCGTTCCCGGTACCGGCCATTAAGGAGAAACCTTCACTTAATTTCATTTTAATTCATATTTTTATTAGATCATAACTAATCATCAAATCATAATTATTTAGTTTTAATTCGTAAGAAGATACCTTCATTTCAGGCATTTCCGATAACATACCTTGATTTCAACATATTATATAAAATAAGAATTCTAACTTCGAATGGTGTAAAAAAAATATCGCTAGGACATCGGTATTTAAAGAAGATTTATTTGTTTGAAAACGATGAATTTTAACGCTGCTACACATTTACCTAATGGAATCTCTTCACATAACTTTTTAAATCTCAATTTCCGCCAGAATTATATTGTTCAAAACTTGTATGACAAATTGAGATACCTAACATATACACTGTTATCAGCTTAAGCCATCGACAGTATAATACGAGTATTTAGGTTTACAAAACAGACTTCCAGTTTCCGTCGGAGCACATATAGCCGACATATTGAGATGAATGTGGCAAAGTTGCCAAGGGAAACAACCTGCTTATCTTGATTACCAAACCTTACCTTAACTTCTGATATATCGTGGGGAACACACGTACAAAACATATGTGGCGCAGCATTAAAGAAACTAGGTTTTGTTAAAAGTATAATTGGAAGGTCCTCGGATGAAAAAGTCAAAGAGAGATGCTACTTCGATATAGTTAGGCCAGGCCACTCCTCGAATACGCCGCGAGCATTTGGGACCCTAGTCATAAAGATTTAACTAAAAAAATTAGTAAAATACAAAGAAAAGCAGCACGGATTAGGTTGATTGATAAATTCAGAACTGATATTTTTCAGAGCGACACAGAGAATATTATGATGACGCCTCACTACATCCCTAGGTCTGACAGATGCGATAAAATAAGAGAGATACACTGCGGAACAGATAGGTACAAAAACTCGTCCTTTCCGCACACAATAGGCGACGACAATAAAAACTGAGCTCCACTAAATACATTCCTATAATACATGTCACCATTTCATCTTCCAAAAAACTTATATCCTTACACGGCTGGTGATCTTACACCCCCTGCCACAGGCCCATGCGGCGGCTCGCAGGGTATTATGTAGATGTAGATATCTACTTTTCAGTGTGTATCATAATTAGTCATTGAATATAAAATGATGCATGTTTTAAGCCTGAAGAATACAATACCCTTCCCTCAGTTCGTATAAAAATCACTTTATCAAATCCTAGCAAAAGGGCATTGGAGACTGGAGTCGGGATGATTACTGGCTCTCGTTACGAGGTAAAAGCTTCGGTTTAACGCTTTGACCTTTAATATATTACCCGAGGGAGTATTTACATGAAATTTAAAAAATGAAAGAGCACTAAGCTTCAATTTACTCATTACAGCAAAGTTTGTACCTCTTAAGAATACAGTACTTCGCATTTTCCTCCTCAATAGAATGCTTGGCGATTAAAATACTTCCACACTTATTTATTTTTCATTTTTCTTTGTTTCACAACAACCGAGTTCGACGTTATTTCCACGTCATTTTTCAAGTAGTACACTGAGTCGGGTCGTAAGCTCATTCACCTTTTGGGCCGTGCTGGCCTTTCTAATGAAGTTGACAGTCGGTGAGTTTACTTTTGAGTGACGCACGTTTAGTAAATTGCTGGGAATTTCTGACATGTTAAACAATAATTTTGCGCCATTGATATAAAAATATTTACTTCGTGCGTCTCACAATTGCGGAATAGAAAAAAATAAAATTTGCACTCGGTCTTGGGGAAAATGTTCGGTAAACTACCTTTAAGTAGGTTAAACGATATCGTACTCCATTCACAACAGACATCATGATCGTATTGAAAACCCTGAGCTATTGTTAGCAGAAAATAACTCACAAGATAAATTGTGCTTTCAATTCGAAGGAGTTTCAAGACTGCGCACATGGGAACATACCGGTGAGCTTCAGCGCACAAGAACGACGTTCAACGGACCCATGCGTGGACGGGCGATATGTTTTATTTCCAGTCATTTTTTTGCCAGTATTTATGGATTTAATGCCAGCAGGTAGGATTCCGTGGTGAAAAAGTCATTAATTCTTGTTATTTTTAAATCAAAATATGAATTACCCCAAAAAACACTGACTTATACTGCTTCACGAGGGCTACTTATGAGTAACTGTAAAGTTGAAAAGAACATGTATAATCTGGAACTGAAACACTGAGAAAACTGTACAAAAGCTCCCATCTGAATGGTTGACGTTGACGTGGTGAGACGGTAAGGTTTTGCCATGGTTTCTCTCATCACTCGTCAACGTCCGGCCATCGTAATTTGTTCCACTGAAAGTCGCTCAATATCAATTGCGTTCCTACTTCATTAGAGGTCTCGGTAACTTAATCAATCCGCCATTAATGTAGTTATTTTGGTGCATACGCATAGCATAGGTTTTTCCATTTTTTTGTTACTCTGGCAGTGGAACTGTATCCAAAATGACGACTAGCGCCGCATATTTGCAGATTTCCTTGAGTAGGCAATGGCATAAAATGCTCAGTAATCAGATTAATGGTGTGATAGAAATGGTTGCGAAGACCCATATCGATGGAGCTATGAATATATCGAATCACACGACTCTCAGCACCACTAAATTACAAAAAACAAGCTTCCCAGACGCCACCGTTCGTTTCCGTCACGTTAGGAAACGTTGATCGTAATTCATCACGCAAGAAGCGAAAAGCTCCACTGCCGACAACTCAAAGACCTTGGAATGGTCTCTTCGAAGCGAATCCGACAGTCGACGCTTTGGCATTGCATTCCCATTTCACGTGCGTGCATTGTTGCAAAAAGCGAGGAACTAACTCAAGAGGCTTGCGCTCGGTACGCCGTCACGCGGCGGGACGCGGAAGTAGCCAACGAAGAGAAAGAAGAAAGAGATGAACAGAAGGCGGCGATGTGGTTCCCTGCTTGCGTCATTTTCTTGACCCTGGCTGGATGAGGGGATTCGGCCCAGCAAACCATTACTTTCCTTTTCTAAATTTAGTGTCCAAGGAAAATAAGATCACCTTATAAGAAAGTTTAAACTGTATAAAAAAATAAGATCACCTTTATAAGAAATTTAAAATCAGAACAACGAACTATCACCCATGAACCATAGTCTGAAAACATTCGAGCATAATGTGCCTTTATGCCTCCAAAACCTTGACCACGCGTAGAAACAGAAGGGAGTTAGACGATTTCGAAACTCGCAGCTGCAAGCAAATGCTACAGATTAAATGAACGAAAAGGATCAGCATCGAGGAGTGACCAAAGGAATAAGAGGGGAAAGCCTTAAGGAGATAAATCAAGAGCACAAAGACCACATGGATAAACCAAAGTGGAATGTGACGAATTCGTTATATTAGAACATAATATATAAGGAAATAGAAGACAATGTTATTTAAAAAATTATGCGTCATCGTGATAATCTTAAAACTTGAAGAATGGAAAGCAGGCACAAGTATAAAGTGTATGAAACTCAATCTACAATCCAATCCAACAGAGTGCCAGAAGGTGCACAAGGATCAACGGCGCATGTAATAAAAAAGAAACTAATCCATCTAGGCCGAACACTGGTTTCTCATTAGTTAAACACTGACAGCAATACTAAAACCATGTCCTGGTCTTGAAGCTGAACAAAAATGTCAGATTCATGGATGTGATTGCGTATCGCGGACGGCATGCAAATAAGGAAGTATTTGCACTAATACAACCATTTTCGAGACTACTGCTGCGTGGTGAACTTGAACGGCTCAACGTTTCGTTCCATCTGCTGGGAGCCATTAAAGTTCACCACGCAGCAGTATACCCGAAAATGGTTGATATTAGTGCATCTAATCGCTGCGAAAATCTAAAAACAAAAATAAGGAAGTATTTCATTCAAACTCTTCAGAAATCACGATTCAAGAGAAGAATAGGCGTCTTGCGAATGGGTTAAGTCCTCTTTCTCACCTCCCTCCCTCTCCAGGGACTAGCCCCTCGATTCCACGAGAACCGCGATCCGTTAAGGGCGAGCTGACGTAACCATCGAGGGACAGATCAGGAGAATTTGATGCTACAGGAGGATTTGATTGCATAAAAATCTTTCTCCTAAACTAGGTGAAGTAAGTCTATCAACTTTTCAAGTATTTGAAAATAAAATATTTCCAATGAGCCAAAATGATCAGTCATTCCGCACACGAGTAAAGAGTGGCGCCCTCTGATCGGGGCAAGAGCCCCTGACCCGCGCTTCCGAGGGCCCGCGGATGAACTCTGTCACCACACGATGGAAAAATATAACGATAAAAATCTCGAGAGACTTCCACATTACCGAATCCGATCACTGTACACCTAAATCGTCGCTCATTGTATCTAGATACAGTCATTTGTGCGCTATTTTTTATTTAAAATGTATGTTTTTATTGAAGACAAAAGTACATCAAAGCTAAGAAATAAATTTCAAATCATAATATATCAGACGGCCAACAGGCTTTATGATTCAGTGTCGAATGACTACATCGTTACGACTCGTAAGTAAATCATAGTTGCTCAGGCGTCCGTAATGCATAGTTGCCTGGGGACCCACAAGGCATAGTTGCCCGGGGCCTCGCAAGCCCTAGGGGCGGCCCTGCTGATAAGTCGACTATTAACGCCCTTATCCGAAAGTAAAAGCAAGAAAAATCGAATAAAATCACAGGTTTGCTGGTAAAACAGGTCATGAACGTTTGAAATACATGAGCGCGCCTAAAACTCATTTGAAAACTTGCAGGCACCTGAACAGAAACGATTAATATGGCTTTGTAACTGCATTTAGTCAAAACATGAAAGATAACCCTTAGGTGAATACGTATCGGCCGATTGGCTTACACATACGAACATATATTCTGGAAGGTATCATTCCATTCGGGTACGGCCTTCTTGTTCTTACGTGAACACAAAGCCCCCTTCAGTATTTTCGTCTCTACTCTCTCGTCCTTGATCGCCCTGGGGAAAGATAAACAATCAAAATACGGGGATACGGGGTGAGGAATCTTATTCAGATTAACTGATGGGTATTCAAGCCGCAAACTAACACGCCATGAATAGAGAAGTAACCAACAAAACACTCAAACGAGGAATAACCAATGTCGGTTTCGAATTTAGCTTACGGCAGAATTCACTCATTTACCACGGTCTTGACGGACAATGATACACGCATCATAATTGATTGCTAACGAAGAAAACGTATTCCACGAATACGAAAAGATTTAAACATCGAATGGACTTCGCAAGGTTGTCTCTGAGCTTTATCTCCGGAATAGAATGTCAAGTTACTATTGGGAAACACGTTTTATTCCTGATTTTTCTTCATATTTTTACTTATCACCATAGGTTCAATATTATTATACTCAACAAGCTAATTTGCTTGAGATACTTGCGAATCGGATGGGCATTGAACACGTTCCATAATCTCTCGGACCACTCCCAAATGACTGCCACTAGACTCAACGTATGAGGCGTGAACGCAGGCACATTTTTTCTGCTCCGGGCATCCACCGCACTTGTCCTGTGCGCGTGGCGCGCGGCATTCCGCGGCAAACCGACCGTAAATGGATTAGCCAAGAGCAGCTTACTTCCGCTGACGGAGGCGAACGGGATTTTCCGGAGTAATGACCCAAGATGCGCATTAATAAAAAAAACCTTTTAACTGGCAACACTACGAGATATTTACGGCCCATCTGTCAAGGATGCTTTGGTAAGTCGGAAATGAAAGGACAGCACAACAATGACTCCCAGAGCTTTCAACTCATCCGAGGGCAATAAGGGGAAATTATTGAAGCCAGAGATCTTATTGATGGAATTCCCACCCTCACCTGGTATACTAGACCGGGTATTTGTTAGCACCGGTGATAAGTTGCAGCTCGAGCCTCAGCCCGCTCGCACTATCCGGGTCTCAGCATGGTATAGCATCCTATATTAGACACGGATTAGAGGTCTGAGAAGCGAATCAGTTGACGTATCTTGACCCTTGTCTTCCATGTAAGCATGTTTGTCAACGTAGAACTCTCCTAGTTTCTGGTTTGGTCATTTAGGTGGATGGAGAAGGCACAGCGTCTTCAATCTGTAGCCTCAAATCCAAAATGTACACCATGTTGCTTCCCCTTAATTGCCTGAGGGTAACACGGGCGAGTGGATGCATTAGTGGGTACAAGGCAAGAAATATCTACCTACTGTAGCAAATTTAAGTTGCATGTAACTCTAGAGACATATATCAGTCACATGAAGCTACTAATTCTGATCTATTTAACTATTATTTTTAGCTGGGAACTCGGTTGACTGTAATTTTAAATTTATTTAAAATAGCTAAAAATAAATTAATAAAGAAGTTCTAGAAGTAAATGCATATTGAATTCAAGAGAATTATCGATCGAGTTACCGTAAAATTTTAAAATTAGAACATTTACCCGTGAGCGCTAGAGCAAACCTGGGACAACAAATATGGCGCCCACGCTCGAGCTTCAAGAAACGACCAGCATAGCTAGTGTCCCCTCCGTCCACAACTGAATGAGTTCGGTATTGCACTGTTCTCACGTGTACCCTTTGGCCCTCATTTCGAGGCGTCCGGGAGCGTGCGGAGTTAGACCTCGAACTGAGATTGTTATTGCACGCCTGACCAGTCGTGTGTTGTGCCACACACCTCATAGGAGGCGCTCCATTGATGCATATACAACGCTTGATATGGGTGTAGAGGCTAAAAACGGTCGAATTCCGAAAAACCTTCGTTTTTGCAAACCTTCAGTGTTGCCAAAGGCAATCTGCGCGTGGGAAGACTAATCGAGTAGCGCCCTTCGCTATCTCAAGTGTTCTCTGGTGGCCACTCTTCGACGCATTTCTCGGGAGCGGATTTGAAACATTGGCCCATGAAGACCTTAATTATTGCAATGTAAGTCAGTTCAGTTTTTCGGCTCCACGCCTTTATTTGACAGATGAAAACGATCATTCTTCGCAAATTTTCACCGACCCGAGCAAAACAACGGTTGACCACCTGATGATGACGTGCTACGTCGAAACCCGGGTCGTTTACAATAAATAATGTGGAATCACAAAGTTACTGCTTCTCATTCAATATGCTAAGCAAATTCCATAAAGTTACGCCTGAGACAACGGAGTTTCTCCCTGTTTGTCTTCCTTTCTCTAGAAATAATATCATGGAATATAGACACACATTGAAACAAATTTCGCAACGAGTATCCGCGAATGTTAGTGGGTAGATGCCGCCATTAATGATACTAAATCAAGAAGCCAAGGTTTGCTGAGCACTGGCCCATGGATGCTTCCATACCTTAAAGGTGCCATTCATGATGGGTATCGTCATCCACCGCACTACAGCTCGTTCCCGTAAATCCTTCGAAACTGTTCCCACTCGGAATGAGGAGGAATGCCAGGCGACGCAGAGTTCTTCTCATCGGAGCGAAAATGGCCAACACTCATCTCATCTCATTCAAAACGTACCAATATCGGCCGATGCCATGGATTATCGACATAATGGAAACGGGACGACGATGACTATTGCGCCGGTGATGATAGAAATTGAAACGGGACGCTCTCGCAGGGGAAGGGCAATAAAATCTCCAAGGATCAAATCACGGGGTCCGCGCGGTCCGAAGTATTAGTCACGCGCCGAAGAGACCGATGTTAAGGAAAGCACGGCGATTTCGAATGCAGACTCGGGCGAGTGAGAAATGACGTGGAGACAGATGATTGGGGAATTCCAGCGGAACGAAATGCGAGCGGTCACGACTTGGCGAAGTCTGACCATCGAAGGGAGTGGACGTCACGGGCCGACGTCGGAAATCGCCCAATCGGCGACCGGGCCTTCTATCCTCCACCCAGTAGTTAGAGCGAGATATCATTTCACATAAAAATTCAATTAATATAAAGTTATTTCCCTGGAGACCTTAGGTCATTAATTCATGTTTAAACTGTTACTTTTTTGCCAACGTTTCGTATATTTATTTATGCTTCATCAGAGCTACAATGAAAATTAATATTTGTACTGTACATCAAATTAATCCAGTTTAAAATTTGGGTATTCAGATTTTGAGAACTGTTTACATGTGATTTTTGTTATTACCTCAGAGAGAGTTCCTTTTGAATAACTTTTTGTTGTTTTTGTTAAAAAGTAATTCAAAAGAAACTCTCTCCAAGGTTATAACAAAAATCACGTAAAATATTTTTTCTTAAATCTAAACACCTAAATTGTAAACTGGATTCATTTGATGTACAATACAAATATTAATGTTCATTGTAGCTCTGATGAAGCATAAATAAATATGCGAAACGTTGGCAAAAGAGTAACAGTTTAAACATGAATTAATGACCTACAATCTCCAGAAAAACAACTTTATATTAATAAGAAAAAAGTTCACAAAGAAGAATCATCTAAAAATCCAATTAATATAGGCTCATTTTAATGGAAAATATTTCCAAAAATGCCAAAATTTCAGCCGCTTACCGCACTACTTTTCGAGATATCTGGCAAAAAACAGCAGCCGTTTTCCATGGGATTTGGTACGGGCATAAACTGCAGAGAGACTACTTGAAAATTGAGGAATTTCTGACGCTTCGACCTCGTAAGAAATTCAAAGGGGTATTTCAAATTAACGGGAAATTCAAATGTAGTTTGTGTATTCTCTCAAATATTTATAAAAATAAACCAATTAATTACCGCAGAATCAACAAAAATCTTCGGTTATGAAAACGTTTCCACCGTATGGCGTGAAAAAAAAACGAAACAAGTTTCAGCTCTTGTCAATATTTATATTCATCAATTACTTAAAATTTCAGTCTCATGAAAGAATATCCCCCCCATAAATAATTCAACATTTATTTTACGAAGTTCGCACAGCAACTGAGTTCAACAAATGAATTTCGCACACAATGTCCATTGACGACCAGGTATAAACCTCGCCCCAACCACGAATTGATAGAGAGGATGAGGAGGAAAGCGTGGCCTCATCCACGACCACTTCGAGAGAATCGATTCACTCATTCGAACGAATGGCGTCGAAATGCCTCTCAAATGGCGCACGCTCGCTTTTTCGGGGGAATAACCAGCGTGGAGCTCAGAGCCGCGGGAAAATTCGCTTCTTGCATACACGTTTATACGCTAAAAGTGTTTATACTGGATAGAACACTGAACTACTTTCCTCTCTCGCATTTGACACAATGTGTTTTCAAGTTTTATTTGCGAATAAAACAGCGCGGAAAAGCACGATTCTGTCTTCCATATGAAACAGAGGACATAATTTTTTGATTACCGAGATTAATGAATCTAATGAGAGGGACAAAAAGGCCTAGTTTAGCGCCAGTTCGCGGGAGAAGTAAGGGTTGGAGAGAAAAGCAACTTGTCTACGTCGAATCTCAAACGAGGCTTCTTTATTTCCTTCTTTTACATAGATTTCCTCCGAAGAGGTCCACCGCCTCTCGGCCCCTCCCACCCCCATCCTCCATTCAAACACGGATTTCTCAGGGCGCCAGCCAACTTGGGCTCCCACCGTCCTGGTCTGCTCCAAGCGTTACACTGGGATATGTGCATGAAATTAAGGATTTCCCGCCATTACGAACATAATTTTTCCCCGAGCATATGACACGAAGCGTTAAACAAAAGTTCAAGAAATCACAAGGAAGCCGAAAATGTTCTTCGGAATTTCAATGGCTGATAATGCACTTAACGTAGAAAGCTGTAAATGTTCTGCTAAGTATTTATTTCAAACTCGCTGAATTTTGATTTAGTTCTATTTAAATTATTAATGATCAATAATTTTCCAATATTCATTTTTCCTATTAAAAAATACAAAAAAGGATAATAGTGTTCACTTCCAACCTCTAATCGAAACAGAAAATGTCTTGAGAAGGCGGAGAGCAGCCATGTTCTCCAGTTTTACAACCAAATGATGAACGAATCTATGTTCCGTAGAGAGCCACAAAAAAATAAAAAGATTGCTCCGTAGCTGAGTTCATGATATATCTTTAAGAAATGAAAGATTCATCAAATGCAGTGACGCAATGTTGCGCCCAGCAAATTATTTAATGTGGTGAAGTCAACTTAAATTAAATATTTCATTGCACGTAACTCCTTTGAACGACTAGCTTCCCAACAAATCCAGCAAACTGGAACATATCTACAATATCGGAAACTGTATCGTGTAGAGTCCACCTAAACAACACCGCAGTTGAAATATCCTGATTTTATTTCAAAAGAATGGAAACGGAAAATTAGTTTCACTATCGTATGATTACAACGAAGGCCACCTTAGGTCACCTGATCCCCTTTTTCAAACGGCAAACGTGCGCGATCACAATTCGGCTTCATTTCAGTCACCAACGCCATTACCTTGAACACACTTGAATGCATTTACGAACCGACAATCAAGAACATGCTGCAGGTTTCGATACCTTCGTAATCCTCTCATTTGTAGCGTAAAATAGATCGGTGCTTGGGAGTATTAGATCACACCTTGGCTCCGAAAACATGGCCTCTAGAAAAATATGCGGATCGAAGATTCCATTGTTCCCGCCCGTTCACCGCTATGCGGTGTACTTGATTTCGCAGAGAAATAATCATGACGTTTGAATGGAAACACCCAATCCGAGAAAGCTTCTCAAATAACACACCCGCATTCCCCACTTAATCATTTTAATCAAGCCATTTATGCGCTCAGATGAGTGGACTAATATGGAAGAGGAGCCGGAGGATACATTTAAGGGATCGCCTCAAAAGACGAGCTCACGTACTTCTCAGCTACGACGACTGGTGTAACCATTGATTTCCTGCAAAGAATCCTCTTTCACGGCCGATACGATTTACACTTCTCTACAGCACTCGCTAATTTATGTCGCTTGTCCCCCACTTTTTATCCCCCACGTCTCACGAGCAAGTTTCTAAGGGAGTGAGTCGACCGTTTCCGAAAATGAGCCACTCGCCCTAAGTATCTACTTCCATTCCAGCCACGAAGTTTTCATGGGCTCATTTTGACCACATGAGAATAATCCCGTCAATACTTTTGCCATTGAAACCATGGACATTGAGAGTATCGCGTAGTGACAAGCCAGGGCTACTACCCATAGTGATCGCCGGAGAGGGCACTCGACCGCTCGAGTAAAAGTCTTCTCGCCCGAGTGGCGAACGAGGTCGGGATGGGGTGGGTTAGAGGGGAATTGGGTGGAGGGGGAGGTGTGATTTGGGTGGAGGGGCGGGGGAGAGGATCGAGGGGAAGGGGGACCATCGACGAGAGCTCCCAGCGCCATGTCTTGCATGCATGACGAGAAGCAATTGCTGTTGTTCCCACCTTTCATTTATCGCCAAAGATTTTCATAACGGAGATCTTAAGGTGGCTGTAGCGGTAATCGTGAGACAATGAGTGCACATTTTATCACCTTATCAATTAGGGTGAAAACAATTCTGGGACCACATTTCTCGAAGTGCATCCGTTTATTCGGCGGAAATCGCCATGCACGCAGAAATAATTGATGCAAAAGTTATAATTTAAGAATTTCGCTTTAACTAAAGCACTGTTATGATTTGGGTTCACGGCGCGAAATTCGAAACCGGACCGGGATGACGGCCTAAGGTCGGAACGTGCGATATTTTACATCCTCACCTGAAATCACCTGAATCAGCACCTGTAACCCAATTATACTCATTACTGACACTACTTGTTAGATGCGCAAGTGATTTGCTGACTTTTTCATCAACGAGTAGAACTCTGCACCGCCACAATTAGTTCAGGGCTTGAAGAACATGGGTCAACTGAACCCGATCGACAAATTGCTCTCCAGAGCAGACACAGATCTCGTCCCGTATCCCTCGGACCACCCGCGGAGGCTTCAAAGACCGCAACCTGATCCCGACAATTGCCACTCGAGGGCGCATCGCGACAAGATGGGGGATTTCCATAGGGCGCGCGCGAGCAGTAAATGGTCGGCCGGCCTATGCAATGCGGAAGCGGACTCGAACGGGAACAGAAGGCACGCACTTCAGGGCAGAGCGCAGGAGCGCTGCCCGCAAGGAGAGCACACTTCGGTGGGGTGCACGACTGCCCCGGAGGGTTTACACAGGGGATGAAGTGCACGAAGTAGAAGGGAGCACACATGCCAGTCAGTTAGTTCCACAAAGGCGCGCATTGTGGGAACGAGTGGAGCGGTTTGAAAGAAATCACGAGTCGCAAAGAGTCGGGCGAGACCGCACAACGCGGCTTTTGCCGCTACCCGCACACCCTCACCGCCGAAGCAGCGTCTGGGTAATCGCATCGGCGAACGAAGAGAACCATGGACCGATCGTCATCAATTACGGCCGAGCCACGCATTCCACCGCTTCGGAAAGAAAAGCACTGCGCAGGGCGAACTAAACGACTCCAACACCGATGGGTGGCGTCTTTCGGAGAGGTGGCCGTTATTGGTGGAGAATGCAACCGCCTCTCGCAGCTATTATTCATGCTGCTCTGTCGCTTCTTCGCCTCTACTCTATTTTACTTCTCGGTCATTGAATCAATTATAGCTCCTCATATTTTTTTACGTATTTGGTCAATAATATATTTAGTTATCAATGCGATTAGCATTCTTTATAACTCTTCATCAGGCCATTAAAATACTGATTAAAAATTCATGAACCTTGGTTATATATGATTTTGTAGTTTATTGAGTTCAATATTGTGTTTTTTTCATGTTTCCTCGATTTTCTAGTTTACTGGAGGAAATTTCCATTATGTCGTCATCAGAATTTTAATGCCCTGATGAAGAATTATAAATAATTCTAAACTTTGGAAAATAAAACGTTAATTTTTAACCAAATACATCCAAAAAAACAAGCATAATTTATTTGTTGCAATTTCATTCACTCGTAGTTCTACAGACTATGTTCTGGCAATCGCTTATTTTTAACGCGTAAACTGATGAAATTAGGAGTCGTGTCGATTGAGGTCTTTCAAAGTAATTTATAAACCAAGCTAGTACCTTCTGTAAACTTTTCTCGATTCGATGTGAGAACGAAGATTTTCGCGGTGCTCTGCGTTGATCTCCTTCATTTTTCGGGATCTACTACGGGCGTATTTTTGTTGTAAGTAACAACAGTTTTGCTGACACTACTGTCAGCATCTTCAGGTCGAAGATGCCGGTTCATCAAGTCAAGTCAAGTCAAAATATGTTTATTTTCACACCAAACAATACAGAATAACAAATAACAAAAACAACGGTGTGAGCCCCGCTTTAGGCTATCGCCTCTTCAGGGTATTCACTGGATATTTACACTGGTGTGGGAAAATATTGGCCCGGCATTCGCCCTAGGACGGTGGGAAACCCGCTAAAACCACCGCCAGGCCACAAACTTAACAAAACAAAAACAAGGACAACAAACGGTAAATTTTGTAAAATTTAACACTGAATGTGTCTCTGCATAAATATATAAATAAATATGTCTCTGGTAATAAATAAATAATAATGTCACTAGTGATCACTGGTCCGGTAATAACAAGCATAAACTATGAAACTTTTCAACACTAAATATGTCTCTAGTAATAATAAATAAAGTCACTGGGTATCACTGGGGAGGTGGGGGGAGTCACTTTCCGGTTCATGAGTTTGGCCCTCATACGATAATATAGGACCTATTTCCCGCCAATTTTTGGTACTGCTCTCTCATTGGTCCTTTTCATGATTCTCCGCCATGTATCGTCCAGGTGGTATCCTCTGTCCCTGTTGAAGTTGTCCGTCCGTGCTATCTCGATCGATTCTCTAATTAGCCTATGGTAATATCTGCTCTCTGTCTCTCTCACTATTACCTTGGCCTCGTCAAATTTTATGTCATGTCCCGGGGTCCAGGCGTGCTCCGATACGACTGACAGGTGAAATTGTCCATTTTTCGTAGCTCTCCGGTGTTCCTGCATCCGTACTTTGAATGACTGACAAGTCTCGCCGATGTATGATTTCCCACAGGAACAAGGTACCTGCTAAACTCTTTCATGTAGATCCTGTTGGATTTTGTCTTCAGCCGAGGGTAGACTGTCACCGATTTTTGGGGCGCAGTTGAATCTAGTGGTGACGCCGTGCTTTTTTAATGCAGATCAATAATAACGCTGTTAATGTTCAATGTTTTTTCGATTTGAGCTAAATTATTCCTTGGAACTATTTCCTTGTTAAACTAGTACGAATGGCCACTTACCCTGTCGTGTCTACACTTTCCTACTAGTCCCACGTTCATTTACCTATGACTAACTAGAGAATTCCACAAGGCACGCTCAAACGCATGTATTTGCACAATTTATTAAAATGTTATCATTTTACAATTAATTCTGAAATGGCTAATTCCAGAAGACGTAGCCCTGGAACAGAAAGAACTGTTCTCATCTTAAGACGCGACACGCATGGGAGGATAAAAATGATCGAGTATTCAGTTATGGAATTTCTCTTGAAATAAAATAGATTATTTAACTTTAAATAATTATTTAGATTATTTATTTAAATTTAAGATTATTAAACATGATTTTCTGGATCAAATATTGAGAGAGTGGAAATAGAGTTCTCGAAAACGAATACCTATATTTATTAGTTTAGTCCTTTCTGTTGAGACAACTATCAAGTAAAACCATTGAACTTGTCGAGTAGCTTTTACATTACTAGGCATAGAAACCCTTATTAAAGAAAATTTAGCGTCACATGAGCAAAATATAACGCCTCATTCACTCGAAATGTACATTGTACAGAGACGACGGGTTTCTTAGGAGGCAATGCAATCAAATTGAAACAAGTGAAAGCCGAGTGGTAGCTTTCGAGTGACACATCTCACGTCACGCACGGTAAGCGAGCCTTCAAAGGGTTAATTAGACAGGCGCAGAGCGACCGATCACAACGATGCGTTAAAGATCACTTTAAGCGGATTTCGTACAAATTTCACATTCGACCAAATCTCAAGATTATTTTGTTTCGATATTTTACGCTAATTTGTGAAATTAACACCATCTGAGACGAACATGCAGGCGATTTCCACGCCAAGACTACTCTTAAGAGTCAATTAGAAGAATTGGGATGGGAATCGCTAAACAGCGTAGCGTGAAGAGAAGGACTCATCTCATCCAAACATTTGAAATAAATTGCTTCTCAGACGACGAGAAGAATATAATAACAACTCCGCGCTAAAACGGAAGTTGAGATAACACAGATGAAATTACAGAAAGAATTTTAAGACGGAAAGTTTTTTTTTTAATGCCATTCTTTCACTTACGAAAAAGACAAAATAGCTGCATTGTAAGCCGACAATAATAAAAATGGTAATGACAAGTGGCGTTGCAATTTTAATACTTTCACATTTTGTATTTCATAACTGTCAGAGATGCCAAAGTTAGTATGTCTATATTATATGTCCTAAGCTTTCAATATTTTGAATCTAAGCATGGCTGAACTTAACTTATTCCCACGATATATATAAGAGCAGTATCAATTTCGCACGAATAGAACGATGATAAGAAGCCTAACTGTATGTGAAGTCTACTTCCACGTATGTCATTTAGAGCTGTGTCGTTCATGAATGAATCGTTCAGAATGAACGATTCAGTGGCATGAACCGAATGAATTGAATCTACGTTTTCCACTCGAATCGTTCAAAATGAACGATTTGATGGAAGATTCAAATCCACCGAATCCAAATCGTTCAATATGAACGATTTGTGTAGAAGATTCAAATCCAGCGAATCCAAATCGTTCAATATGAACGATTTGTGTGGTTCATATTGAACTATTTGGATTTCCACACAAATCGTTCAATATGAACAATTTGGGTAGAAGATTCTGCTAGCAATTCTCCGAATCCGCCAAATCCAAATCGTTCAATAAGAACCCTGTAAATTCCCTTGTAACACCTTGTCAAAGGTCAAGACCTTTCCGAATTGGAGCATCACACTTCCCTTTTTTTGTTATTTCGCACACTAATATTTAAAATGCAGTAAGTCGACAGATTCACATAGATTCGAGATTCACATGGATTCAAGATTCACATGGATTCAAGATTCACATGGATTCGAGCTTCACATGATTTCAAGATTCACATAGATTCGAGATTCACATGGATTCGAGATTCACATGGATTCAAGATTCACATAGATTCGAGATTCACTCGTGGATTTGGTTCATTCGGTTCATTATGAACGATTTAAAGAACCGAATCATTGCCACGAATCAAATCCCATGAACCGAATCCACAAAATGAACCGAAATTCCCACCTCTAATGTCATTTATTTTACCACAAATTTAGCGACATAATAGCACAATGACAGTGTCCGACGGTTAGTGCACGTCCGGTGTGGAATCACCCCCTGTGACACAGCGTTAAGGCGGTGGTTCGCAGGGTGCATTGCAATGGATTGAGCGATTCTCTTCCCTGCAGTCAGTCGGCCTCAGCGGACGCATTCGCATCTGAAACTCCCACAATTCGTCTGCGAGGAATAACGTGCATCGATTCGGGCCGCTCGCCACGGAGCCAAATAGCGTACCACATTTGAGCCGCACGGAGAACGATGCTGCCAAACGTACACCCCATGTTCCTCTACCACTTTGAGACAACCACTCCCAAAACCGTACCCAATAAGTTACGCCACCCTAGGTAATGATATCTGTAAACTGCAAGATTCCTTAAAGAGCAGTCAGTATACAGCAATAGCGCTCAGTTAATTTCCCCGCTGCTTCCGGCAACATCGCACCACCGATTGAAAGGAGATGTAGACTTGCAACGAGTCTCCCAAAGGGCCCGAAACAGACGACCGAATGTAGAAAATACCCACTTCCATTCGCCACGCGTAGGATGAAAAGGAACTGGCACGGCAGACTATAAAAAAGCACCATCATCAGCGAAACAATGGAAATTACAGAGATACAACTATTAAACAGCCTTCTCAAAAATTCAATTAATATTAGGCTCGCTTATGGCAGTTTGAACGAAAGCGTACGGAAGTTTCGTCGGGAGGGAACATTACCGTCTCGACAAAATGCATAAAAAATAGAAAAATAATAGCGTAGAAAATTTTCATTTTTGAAACTACCTTTCAAATGGAGATAAGTTTTCTCTAAATGATGGAAATTTCTCAAACAAGTAGTAACAATTTAAAAGTACTAGCTGACCTGTGCGAATATTTCGCACAGTATGCAGCTCCTTCCTGTTTCTTCCTTCTTTCTTCCTGTTCTTCTACCTGTCGAATATTTCGCACAGTATGCAACTTCTTCCTGTTTCTTCCTTCTTTCTTCCTGTTCTTCTACCTGTTTCTTCCCATGGACAATTACATGTTAGTTATGTTTGTGTTAAAGATACATAACGTAAACGTACTGATTGCATATAGATTGTAAACAATCTAACTAAACGATGTGTTAATAGATGGCGCCTCCCGCAGTCTTTTAAGCACGTATCCATAGACAACATATTTGTTGATTATACTGTCAACATATGGAACTGTATCATTTTTTAACAAAAACTTGAATTTTAAACCATTTGTCTATTTTTCGTCAACAGCGGGGAACCTAAGTTTTAAAACGATGTTTTTGAATAATTAATTCTGATGAAGAATTATGGGAGTTATGGCGTTGCGACACAAAACACCTTTGTGAAATAATATATATGATGAATGTACATCTGGCAACGCTGCACTTGGAGCACCGAATTCTAAGGTAAAATAATGTCATAAGACACCAAAGTAAAGTAAAAACTTGGAGCGCAATATGGAGAACTCCTGTACGGGGGTAAGGGGCAGGGAGGGTGGCAAAATCATACCCGAAATAGAGGGGGGGAGGGTTATGAGCGAGGGAGGAAGCGATCGCTTCGAAAAGACGGGAGAGACGACAAAGCGAGAGGAATGCGAAGGACGCGGAATGCGAAAAAGGCTGCACGGCCGAGGAGAGCACGCAAGAATGCACGCAAATGACTCGAGCGGCTGGGTGACGCGGGTCGCAGCTCCCGGAGCGTTGCTTCGAGCCGACCCCACATGTCAGCCGTGATACCGTCATGCACGGAGCACGAGGAAACAAAAGTAACTCGAAGGCCGAACGTGTGGAGACAAACGAGAGCGCGGTCTTGACTGCAGGAACAGAAATATTTTGCAAAACATCCTCGGGGGGACGACAAATCCAACCTTTCCTAATTGAGTTGGTTGGACACGCGCGAATTGTACGGGAAATACCTAAAGCTTACAGGAATAGAGGATTTTTATTAATTAACTATAGTAAAATATAGCGGAATTTTATTAAATACCGGATTTCAAACACGAGATGTATAAGTTCTATGCTAACTAAAAGCCATTAGATTCAATTACTCGAAAGGATGAATTAAACATATTTTCGAAAGTTACATTTTTAAAACAAGAAACATGCTCCACGGTTTAAGCTTGAATTTCATATGACATAATGAATAACAGAAATGGCAATTTTATACTAGATAAGGTATAATACGACCATAGTTTCGATGCACTGCATCATCGGATGGTGATGCAGTGCATCGAAACCACGGTCGTATTAAACCTTATATAGTGGAAAATTGCCATTTCTGCGATTCATTATGATGAACTTCCACCATATCACACCTGATACTTCTCTTTTTTGTTCATATAACATCTTTCAGATTCCTTATCCATTTCAAGGATTCATCCCGCTGTTTTTCTGATATTGGAAACACGTTTCAAATCAAGAACGTTTCTAAATATATCACGGTAGCAGCATTTATAATTCTGCGTTTACTTGTCACGAATTATACAAAACAATGACGCTCCATTTAGCACGAGAACTAAGATTTACCACCAAGTTAGCTTGTGATAGAGTAAAATTTGCTGTTATGTTCGCTCACCCATAAAATTTTGACTCATACTGACTCTTTCACGGCTCTTTCTAATATCAATGTAGCTTTTAAAAAATAACTGCCCCGATTCCTTCTCCATATTATTAGTATAACTGGTATAACCTAGAGAAAACGGGTACTAATGACTCGAGAGTTACACGTGGATGGCAAATCTTTGCTCCCGCGCGCGACTGGTTGCAAGCCGAAGTAGTACAAATGGCACCCAGTGGTTGGAAAAACATGGGAAAAACTTACAGAATCAAAATTTTGCATTTCGTTTCATTACAGCGTCACCATTTCGCTCTACACATCCACAAAACGTACTCTCGTTGTTGAAGTTTATGACCTCAAAAATTTACCAACTAAAAATTGGTAACGCCCAGGGTTGAATTTTAAAGTACCATATCCTATCGTTTCTGGGGTTTAAGTGCTCAGATACTCCATTACTTCGGACGGAGTATAACAAAAATTCAGAGCGTAAAGGCAGACAAAATTCGCACATCCATAATAACACGTCAGGCACCAACCGGAGTTATTTCGTGCGACCTCGCGAGCATGAGAGGCATTAAACTTCTGTACGGTTACACCAGGGTTGAAATTCGCTATGAAAAAATCATTAGACTTGACCGGGATTCGAACCTGGATCTCCAAATTGCCGGTCTGGTGTGTTAACACACCTGACCGGCAATTGGGAGATCCAGGTTCGAATCCCGGTCAAGTCTAATGATTTTTTCATAGCGAATTTCAACCCTGGTGTATATGCACCCGTGACTTCGTACCACATCATTTGTTAAATGCAATGCTTGGGAATTTCTGTACGGTTCTTATTTACGACAACAATCCCATGCATAAAACCTATCCAACATTTTTATCTAGATAACGAGTCAATGCCTGCGGGTAAGGGTGCCAACGTCAGCGAAAGGGCAGTCGACTGGAAGGAGTGTGTGTGACGGAGAGGAGGCAGCAACACTGTAGTCCATATGTCTCGTGGCAATCGTGAAATAAATCGTGAATAATTTCTGCGTTTCACGCCAAAAACAAAATGAAGATCATGAGGTACGGCGTCCGGGAATCGCGATTCACCTGCTCAAGGCTTGAACTCAGCCCCCCGTCCCCCCTCCCAGAGGTACGCGTTCTCCGCCTCCAACGCCTCACGGGGAAACGTAAAAATAACACCGGAATGGTGGAAGGATGGAGTGAAGGAGAGGAGCGCGGGAAGGGGGGTGGGGGCGAGAGAGAGAGAAACGCAGCCGCGCGGAAGGCCGCACCGAATCCCGCGAGGAGTGACTCCCGAATCTTCTCACTGGCGCAGTAACGAAGACATTTCGCAGACAGGACGAAGCCATTCGCCTCGGTTTACTCGGAAACCTTCATACTCCAGGATTGAAAATCTATATCGCTAGCGCAAATAAAGTTTTCCTTTGCTTGCGCAGCGATCAATACTGTCATTTATTATGCAGAACAATAATTTAACCTCACAGAGAGCACTGTTCAAAGGCGGCGTAGGCAATCACTCTATTAACGTCACCCATAATAGCCTATAAATTCCCCATTTACATCTACGAAATACCGTGCTAGACACCACTATGGTGTGTGGAACGGGGTGATTCCACACCAGGCATGCAGCACTCATACCAGTTCAAATCAGAACCGCGCACGTTCCCCCAGATGCTAGGCGCAGGCCAAAAGCAGTCAGGGCAACGGTACGCATTCAGACCAGAAACCGGGAGATTGATACGTCGAGGAACATGCTACCATGCAGCACACTACTCAAGATATGACTACAAGTAAGTATTATAAATGCGACAAATAAATAGCACTACAAGGTACTAGAACTTGCAAGATTATATCATGCAAGAGATTACATGCGAGGTTAGTATCTAAAATTCAAGTTAAGATATTTAGCACTACTGAAAAATATAACTAATAATTCAGGCTTGACTTTGTGGAACCTCTCCATATTGGAAATCATTCAAGTAATGGTTCACTATTCAGGTCCACAATTTAGAGGACCATTACTTGAATATTTTGATTTCCGACTACTGAAAAAACCTATTTAACCTACTAGCAGTAGTATCCTAGAACTTATCTATCGCAACTATTATGGTCCCTTATTGTACAAGGAAAAACTGGCTATAAATCCATTGGTTCTGCAGTCTACTTCCTTAATCTTATTCCTGTGATCGTCCTTACCACAATAGTTTGGCTCTAGCAAAATATGTTGAACGTCCGGCAAAAAATAGTCTACGTCAAACTTTCGCAAAAGATTTAACCCATATTTTTTAATATTTCCACCCATGTAATCATATGAGAGGAAAAACCGCGAGAGTGACTTACAGAGAGAGAGAGAGACTCACAGATAGGCAGACAACCGAGGAATCTCGGGCGAAATGTAAATCGGCGAATATTGCGCCCCGCATTTCGTCACCGGCGAGGTACGTTTCCACGAATCCCAGGGCGTGTGTGGCGAGCGGGTTTAATTAAAAAAGGCTCTCCCACGCACGCGAGTGTCGTCGAAGGGTGTGAGGAAAGGACGCCTTCAGAACGAGAGGCAGAAGCATAAAGACGGCCATTTCCACTCGCCCGATGAGAAGAGAAGAACGTGAGAGACGAAATGGAAGCGGAACACGGAGAAGGGAAAGTGCGCAGAGGAAATACACTCTTGAAATATTGAATCGGCACGAGAGACACGAGAGCGAATTTCGCCAGAGATTAGTTTCTTTTCAAAACTTCACACTAATTAACTGAAATGAATTGCCTCGTTGGGGATATTAATGCACTCACCCGAGAGATCCGCCAAATGAAATATTAAATTTCCACGTAAACTTCTAACGACTTTCCACGTAAATAATCAGCCGAAACGTAGTTGTTTTTGCTTTTTTTAAACAAACAATACTGTTTATTTGCCCTTGTATGGATTAGCTAATTAAGACCTGGCATGCATGTTAGCTGAAAGATAGAAGACGCTCACGTCACGAGCCCAACTCGAATTTTGCCCTCTACACATTTATCCAACTCAGAAGTCGGAGGCAAGTTTTCTGGCAGCGATAGTTATTTTCCGGAGCAAGGGATCCATAAAGAAAAAAATCATAGAAAATTCTAAAGATATTACATATCACTGAACTTTTTTATCTCTTATTTAAGAGGAAATCTCACTGCTATTAACTTGCAGAACACATTTTGTTCAAGTTTTCTCTATCACAGGTAAGCTTCAAATTAGGCTCTGTTATCGATTCCATGCAATGATATAGTGAAAAAGAATAGTTTAAAGTGGAAAAACCATAGCATTAAAACACTGATATCTTTAAGTCATGGCAATGATCAAAACAAAACAGTGGGAAATGAGCAGAGGGAAGTATCTGCACCTGGATTCCATAAAAACACGACCTATATGCGGTTGACTACAACATAGCATACATATGGAACACAATGGAAGAAAGGGGAAAAACTCGCAAGCAAGAAAGAATTCCAAGTAATCGCCATGACACTCGAAAGACATCAGTTTCCTCTGCGGATTCAGTGGTGACCAAGTAGCACCGAATCTCAACCTGCGACACAAGTAGACCCACGCTTCTTAAGACGAGGCACGAAAGCTGAATACTATCAGAGGCAACACGAAGAAGGAAGAACACGCTAGAACGTCCTGCTTCCAGGCAACAATGGACTCCATCAAAGTCTTGGTAGTTGGCTTAAGATAGGAATAATGGCTCTTCAATTCAGACGCCTAGAGCGATATTCCCTCCGTTATTCCCATGAAGCTGTGCCGCAGGATCGAAAACGTAATGATTTATAGTTGTTGGAGCGGCAATGGTGGGTCATTGAGTGCGCATTTGAGCAATTCTTTTAAGTAAAAAAAAAATTCTTGGGTAGCATTTCACTTAAGTGTGTCTGCTTACGCGTTGGAACACCCCACATTGTGCATTTCACATTAACTAATTGTGGTGGATGTAAAAAGACACAAGAATTATATTTTAATTTTTTTCATTTATTGAAGCATGCCATGACTAAATGTTGAGATAGTTTGAACGAGATGTGTATTCAATCATAACAGGCACCATATTCTAAGTTTCTCTTAAAATCGAAGCAGTTGTAATTATCATGACTTCCATGTAGTTATGAGACGCAACAACTTTTTACATAACTGAACTTCTCAGTGATTAACGGCGCATATTTTTAGTAACCAATGTTAACTAGACATTTTTTTACGGTGTACGCTGCAAACGCCTCAAGAATCGCAGTTTTTAGGCGCCAATAAAAATTATTACTTACGGTTTATAATACATTTTACGTACTGATCTGAGCGTCAAGACTTCCTCATGTTCCAATAATTCCCCTTGAGAGCTGCAAAAGATTTTTTAAATTACAAACGAAAGAAGATAAAATATAAGAATACTTTTTTCACGGTAAAACGTATCCGTCACGCGTGTATTTCCTCTCCCACAAGTCAATTCTGTGGAAAAAACAGTCATCACCCCTCGATTCTATGGGCGATATACGCTTAATTCTCTCGTTAGTTCAAAAGTTCGTTTACTTTCAAAAACAAATAGCCGAGTCAAAGATAAATAATTATGCAAATGATGAGTTCAATTTGTCGACGGTTCCCGTCACATTCGGGAAACATCCGTGACCAATGAAAACATTCCGAACGCAGAACGGCAACGATACCTCGTCAATTCCCACCCGTCACCCGTCCCTCGCATTTCGAGGAAAAACCCCATTTGACGAATGAGCGCGCGACTCTGAAATGATGACGCCAGGGCCTCCCCTTAGTGCTCACATGCGATGCTATTATCCAATCCAGTCTCGTATTTGGTCCCATCGCATAATCATCCGACGTGAATTCGTATTTAGAGCTTAGAGTACACTTCCTAAGCTGCTACGAAAAAAAGAATACAAACAGTGATTAGGGACTACCCTCGTGGAGTAATCTTGTCACCTCTCCTGCGTAACCTGGGGGTCGACAATCTCATCGCCCAGGTTAACGATGTTGGCTTCTACACACTAGGGTATGCATCTTGCTATTCTCGTTGGACTGCTACTGACAGGCCACTACCGGGTCAACAGACATCTTAACCGATTGGGACGTAGCCAGCTTACCTA
This sequence comes from Ceriagrion tenellum, assembly GCA_963169105.1. Taxonomy (NCBI): domain Eukaryota; kingdom Metazoa; phylum Arthropoda; class Insecta; order Odonata; family Coenagrionidae; genus Ceriagrion; species Ceriagrion tenellum. The sequence goes on along the minus strand of OY720641.1, from coordinate 26,168,246 downwards.
GATATCGATGATGTGAGGAAGAGGATGAGAACACAACATTCATTGCGAATGTCGGGAAATTTCAAATAATCGCATGAGGTGTCTCGGATCTTAACAGATGGACCCCAAGGAAGTTAGGGACATCCCCACTGGACGTATTGTGGCTTTCAGACATAGGACTCCACGGGATATGAAGCAACGTGGACGGCATAATGGACCTGCAGGCCAAAGAGCCTTGGGCCTGACATTCCCAACGAGTTCTGCCGATCAAATCGCATCACTCGGTAACTTCGCCACGGGCGATGCGGGTGCAAGGCGTTCTCTCTCGCAGACAGCGGTGGTCGACGGGAGGGCCATCCGACGCGCAGTGGGCTCAAATCGAAACTCGCCAGACTTAAGTCCAAAATTGCTTTTTTTGAGATAACGTTTTGAAACTTGGCACATATACACACAAATGATTGGTGATTATGGAATGGTAAGTCATTTCTCATAGGTCTCACCCGTTACTTAGATACAGAGACTCATGCACGACGAAATTTCCAAAAAAGCTCCCGCTCTCATTTTTATTCGAAAATCTTAAAAGTTGAGCAGATATAGGAGTTATGGAAGGATTTTTATGAAATAAAAAACATTACCATTTGTGAACAGGGTACTTCCCCCGCCATTTTGTGACGTAATAGCACTCGAATATAGGCAAAATTTCTTAAACCTATGCGTAGTATAGGGACCATTCCATAATCACCAATCATTTGTGAGTATATGTGCCAAGTTTCAAGACGTTACCTTAAAAAAAGCAATTTTGGACTTTTGTCCAGCGATTTTCGATTTGAGCCCACTGTGCGTCGGAGGGAATCCAATCCACTTGACTATCCGGGCGGAGGAGCGGAATGAGGAGCGAGGGTTAAGAAGAGGGGCGCAAGGGAAGTGAGTGACGCGCGTGGATGCATCGTGGAGGCCGGCCGGCCGTTGAGGGCATCGCCGGGGAAGGAGTGCGACGACGACGGACAGATTGAATCCACGAGAGCAGTGCGAGGAGGAGGAAGAGATTGGCCGCTAACAAGTGTGCAAGTGACAACCCGGTCAAAGGCTTCCCGGAACGACGAACCAAGCCACCGCAAACTACCCCCCCCCCTCCGCCCTACCTCCACCCCAACCCCTCCCTACCCCCCGCCGTCACCGCAGACACTCGACTCTGTCTGAGCCAGGACAAATGACGAGTTCAACTCTTTCCTTTGTCACGCTCAAAGAATGCCGCGCACACGGATGAAAACCCTTGGCTATCACAACATTAAAACAAGATACCAAATAATTAGATTATTCGACGAGTATATTTGGTATGAACGACTTTTGCAGCATAGGAACCGATTGCAGCGCCATTCCACTTCAAATAGAGCGCTTTGACTTCAGCAATGACGATTTCAACTCTTTCCTTTGTCACGCTCAAAGAATGCCGCGCTCACGGATGACAAACCCTTGGCTATTACAAAACTAAACCAAGATACAAATTAATCAGATTATTTGACGAGTATATTTGGTATGAACGACTTTTGCAGAATAGGAACCGATTGCAGCGCCATTCCACTTCAAATACAGCGTTTTGACTTCAGTTTCTGTAGTCATTTGCTAATGATTAAATCATTCAGGGAAATGGTTCCTTAATACATGAAATTCCCAGGGAGAATTCGCTACTGACATAGTTTGCCAAACTAGCGTTCACAATCGATATAAAAATACTATTTAGCCAACTGCTGACGAAAAAAGTAGCGGAACAAGACAGGTTTACCTTGCTCACGTTAAGCAGAGGTTTTTCAGTGGAAGCCAAAGTATTAATAAATTGCATTTATATCGGCGCGAACAACCCAAGGCCTTGGGTCATGATTGTTGACATGACTACCTGTCTACCGTGGTGAGCGAAAACCAAATTCTAATCAACCAGATTTACAACGCTCTTTTCCATTGTCACAGGCATTTTAAAATCCTCCTGACACTACGGCAATTCTTTTTCTTCCACGGATTAATTCGCCATAGGACGGAAATTACAGAGTCAACATGTGCTACAGTTAATATGCGCCCTCAGAAGTCTTCATCTTTTCACACAAGTTCCCTATTTCCGAGAAAAAGAGTCGGCAGCCCCAGTTGTAAATGACCCCGTCGACGCGGCGCACCCAATGCACGCATAACTCACAAAGCGGGGCATGAGTCCTCTCCGTTAACCTCTTCATCCACTCGCTAGTGGGTTGAACGTCAAAAATATCTACCAAAAGGTGTAAAGGTTTAAAAAGTAAAAGTCCTTGATTTTATTTGGTTTTCTTACCAAAACACAAGTTAATTTCTCGAAAAGAGCATAACAAATTTTCATTACTCACGTTAAATTCGATTATATTGCTCTTCCAATTAACTGAAAAGACATCATCACAAGCAGGGAGTACGGACGGATATAATAATACAATCATGAACCTTAAACATCCACACAGTAACTTCACTCATTCACATTGCAATTCGGTGTCCCTTAACTGTACATTTAATGAAGTTTGAAACTTAAAATGACAGTTATTTTAAACATGTATACACTCTCTGAAAACTATTATTCTTCGGTCCAAATATATTGACGCCATCATAATACTTGGAAGGCTGAGCGCCTTGCCCAAATTCCTCGTCGTAAAGGATGCACCCAAATAAAATAAAATGTGCAAAATGCTCTCGCCATTAACCAATTCCTAGAGGAATACTGCGCTAACGGTAGGTACCCTTAGGCGTCTTACATTTCTGACGCATGCTTCGCCGCGATTAGAATTCAACATACGAAAGAAAGCTAAAGACAGTGACATAGCGGAAAATAACTAAGTGGCCGAGATCTGAACTTGGTACCCCTGAATGGGAAACCAAAACATTATTCGGAACAATCGTTTATCTACGGATGCAGATCATCTTTAAACCTCTCAATCCTTAACAGCAAATTCGATTTGACAAAACTTGATCATGATTTAATAATGCCGTTGATGAACGAAGGAAAAATCCGTACCTTCCTGAAAGAGCAGCGCTGATGATAACCGTTCACTAGGCAGAGCAGCCCGGCCAATCCTTACCTGGAAAGAGAAATTAAACAGTTACTCCAAGCAGAAAAAAAGAATGATTACCTCCAAAATAACATCTGTGCTTAGACGCTGTCAGCATATTAAATCTTTTAAGCGCTGGCAATCGACTACAAAAATTCATTACACATCACAATACCCACGAGACGCCTTAACCTAAGGGTAGGCAGCAGACCACGATAAAAGCATAGATAGCTGAAGACCGAATTACAAGGTAATGAAAATTCATTGGATAAACTTAGGTCCCCCACCACTAATGTAAATACCACATAAAGACATGCAAACCCTCCAATTGGGAGAATATTAATCAACCAAAACTTATTATGTAATATGCTTTCTAAAACGAGTATCGATAACTATTTACAACGAATACATTATATTCCAAATGGTAATCTTTCTGGTAAATCATTTAAGTGCGGAGAATATCATTGATATTACGACACACAGTTAAAATGGCTAATTCAATTTGATTGCATCATATTCCTCATTTACAAGATGAAAAACCTGAACGATAATAATTAAGATAGGAAATAGTACCTAACGCTGACGAACGCTAAACCATGCAAGCAGATTGTCTAGCCACCAAGGTCCGGCGATGATTATATAGTCATTATTTAGCTAATGATGACAGCAATTAACTGCTTCAGTCACACAAAGAGTGAAAAATAGAAGGATAAGACTTCCAGTGGGAACATCTATCGACAATTGTGATTTATATCTATGTTTAAAGGAAAAAAACATTCCTCACCCTCCAAATAGCAAATTTGGCACCCCTGAGGCAAAGATTGCCGGGGGATGATCGATTCCAAATTTCGAATACGAAATGTGTACATAAAATAGCCGGCCTAGTAGGCGGCGGGGTCAAGTCCTCGCCTGCCAAACCGAAGGTCGCGGGTTCGAATCCCGCCTAGGTAGGACATTTACACCTCACTGGGCATGATTGTGTATGTTCGTCCATACATATTAAATATCTAGTAATTGGCTTCGATTGTTACATATAGAGAAATTATTATTATTATTATTATTAAAAAGCTAAACAAAGTAAGCTTCGAGACCTATTATAGTCAGAAAAAAAAAACAAAAAAATCAGGAAACTTTGGACCTCCCTACTGTGCATTTGTTACGTCCTACATCGAGAAAAACACTCCGTGGAAAAAGAGCAACACTCCGCGATCGCGTGGAGTGGAAATGAAAAGACAGGGCATTCATCTCGACGAAGCGAACCGTCTCGGGCGCCAAACCACTCTCTCCGCTGGCGCCATCCTCCTCCTCCTGCTCCTCTGCGTTATACTTCTCTCGGCTCGTCAGCCGCCTCTCCGCCGCTTGAACGCCCACCCCCACCCCTGGGGGCACGCGGAGAAGGGCGGGGGGGGGGGGGGAGAGAGGGACCTCCCGCACAACTGCACTTTGGCGCTCTCGCACCGACATCGAATCGGTGCACCGCACCCGCAAGGGCGTCTCCCCTCCGACCGCGTCGTCATCCATTTTGCATCCAACTGCTGCCCCCTCACCTTCCCCACACTAAGGTTCCACACCTCAACTGGCTCCACGAGTGGATAGATCCATACGCACACAGAATACCAATCAAACGACTTAAATAACATTGAATTCATCCATCTTCTGGTTACTTAATACAGTTTGGGCGAGAAATCATTTCACCCAGAAACTCAAAGATTTTGGTCGCATTTCAAAGAAAAATATTTTACGTTTCGAAAGACACCATAAGATGTGCTGCTAACTGCATAACTTATAAAGTCCGCGTCTTCACTTATTTCACGGAAGATAATTGTATTGTCTGCCTTTTATCTTAATTTACTGATAACTCGAGAATTTAGGTCATTAATATTAAGAATGAATAAAAGAGGGCCGATCAGACTTCCTTGAGGCACACCGGATGTGACTCCGACCATATCAGAGGTAAAACCATCAATAACTACTTTTTGTTGTCGATCACTGAGAAAGTCCCTTATCCAATTCACTATTGTTTTTGTTTACACCACATGGTTGCAATTTATGAGTATTGCAAAAATGCCTTCTTGAAATCAAGGAATATTGCGTCGACTTGCTTATTTAATTCACCTGATTTTAGGATATCATGAGAGAAGAGCGCAAGCTGTGTTTCCCTGGACCTGCCTTTACGGAAGCCGTGCTGACAGCTATGTATTTCGATTATCTGAAACTGTTCGTCCATATTGTTAACCCCACCGACGAGTATTTGTTGTCTTTGTGACTGTTTACTTTGTAACTCTCAGCAACCAGACCATGACCTTGGTTGCATATTCTCCTCGGGTCTTTTTCTCAAAGGCAAGTATTGATTAGTGCCACAAATTGCCGAGGTTTTCTAAGCAAACTAAAGCTCTTATCCACAAGAACATTTGTTGCCTCGTTGTATTACCACCAGTTAAGTTACCATATCTTCCGTATTTTAAAAGATAGAGATGTGATTTTTGCTGCAACGAATTGAGAAATAAATTTAATAAAAGTTTTATTCTTACCCATTTTTTGATATCTCGGAAATTAAGAGCGCTATCGTACATTATTTGTTTTTGAGGAATTAAATTTCGACGAAAATTCGAGAGCCATCTTAAAAATAAGATACCGTTAGCATTGATGATTATTTATTTATTCATTTATTTTTGTACATAAATGCTATGTTCATTTAATGTCGCAATGCGACGCAGTAAACTTCAGAGTCATAGGCTCGACCACAATCTGGTAACGTCTGGCCCGAGGAACGGACAAAGCGAAGGAAGGCTTTAATTTGTGAGGCGAAGAGCACGCACCTCCGGCCGGCGCGTGTACTAATTAACGATGTTCTTTTTCTCGTTCATGAAAATGGACCACCGCTCACACGGTTGGAGTAACGATGAGGATCTACGAGGGCGGCTAATAAAAGGAGGGGATTGCTAATAGAAGGGGGCCATAAATAACCGTTACTGTATAGGAAATTACGGTGACCAAAAGATTCAAGGTGGGTGCTGAGGAAATAAGCGAACTAAGCAATTTCTCTTGCCTGAAAAATAGCCACTCTGTTATAAATACCACCAGCATGTCATATCATGCCACAAACATTCCCATGACATAAGATTACATAAATGAAGTCAATTTGTCATTTTCGATACGTCTACATCCACATATTTCCCAGCAAGCCACCTTAGGGGTGTTTGGCTTGGGGTGATTTATCACCAACATGCACTAAAGGAAAAAAGTAACTTTCACGAACATGCACCACACAATAGGTATGCAACCGATGATACAGTATTGAATTACTGTACAATGTAACTATGTAAACGAATTACAAGAGTCATGCATGGATCATGAGAAATTAGATTAAAACAATAACAAGCATTAGGGAGAAAATTAACCAATCAGATAGCTACACTACCCCGTCGACAAACCCTTCTTCAAAGTCTCTTTAGCAGCTTATATGGCCTCCAATCGATCACGGGAAAACCGAACTTTTAAACTATCCCGAACTTTTAAACTATCAGTTCGGCAGTCTATTCCTCAAGTTTAATTATCAGAATCTGACCTACCGTAGTATGCCGGAGTTCGTAAGATATGAATAAGTACTGGCAGCGTGCTCCAAGTAGGGTCTAACAACGGAAATTTCTGACTTTATCGTCGCAATTTCCAATTACTACTCTAACAAATCCCAATTTACCAATAGTTTGACTAGGTATTTCCCGAATATGCTTGCTCCACAAGGGATTATTAGTCATCATATCTAAGAGGAAGTTATTAGTTTCCAAGTGAAGTATGTTATAGATATCACCATATCATTAATATACACAAGGAATGCAAGTGGACCTATGACATTCCCCAGCAGGACACCCGAAGTGACTATAATTTCATTAGAGATGGCGCCGACTACTAAAACCCACTGTACGCGACCGCTAAAGAATTCTCTAATCCAGGAAATTACATCGTCGTCCAAGCCGCAAGTCTACAGTTTAATATGTAACTTTCTATAGGACACTTCATCAAATGCTTTTTAGTCCAGAAAAATTGCGTCTACTTGAACATGGACTAAAAAAATTGCGTTTACTTGAACAGGAGACTAAAATATCGTAGCCAAACAGTGCTAATCGAGTTTCGAATGATTTTCCTGAATCCGTGCTGTGTTTTTATTGGCAAGTTCTGCATATCGAGGTGTCTCATTACTGAGCTTAAAATTTTATGTCCAAAGACTTTGCATAAAATAGATGTTCAGGATATAGGTCTGTAATTCGATGGCTGCTCCTTATCACCACTTTTAAATATGGACGTACATTGGCGATTTCCCGGTCCTTGAGTACTGTGTGTTCCATGATGGATTTTCTAAATACTATCAGCATGTAGGGGGCTATTTCTGAAGCGATTTCTCTGTGCACGCGGGAAGGAATTTATTCAGGACCTGTTGACTTATTTGGACTCCACGACTTGAACACATTTTCTATTCCGCAACCACAAATATCAATACGCGGCATCATTTGCCGATGACGGTCATAAACCGACAAGGGTGTATTTTGGGAAGATTAGGTGGAAACACTTTGGATACAGGAGTTTAATAAATAAGCTTTGACCGAAATGTCTGTTAAAACTTCGCCTTTATCGTTCCCAGTGGATTAAATGTCGATGCTTATACTGGAAAAAATCAACATGGCGCATGCAGAAGAAAGCAAAATTTTCAAGAAATTTGTAACAAAAATTAAGGACCGCCGTCCTTTCTATTTGGGCAAAAAAATTACAAAGACAGCAGACAAGCCGCCAGAGTAAGAACTGAGTCAGTATTCGTCTCCTCCGCCTTTGAATTGTAATTGGAAAATCTTCCGCTGAATCTGCATCATAGAGCCTTCATTCACTTTATCGAGGCTTGAGCGTGAAATGGGAACAAACGGCCTTTGCTACGAACCACACTAAAAGATGAATTCCCCATCAGAATTGAATCTCTATTACCACCTCTCTCTCCGAGGAAGTTAATAAAGCCTCGAGAAAACGAGAAAAACACTTTTTCATAAGTCAGATTCAAATCGAGGCACTTCATTGATCACTTAATAATTACACTCTCCGTTTTGTCGGCACATTTGGCCGTCGTTTGTTTCAATCCACGAATGAAGACAAAGAGAAAAGCGGCCAAAAATCCCATTACTGGGAACATCAAAGCCATCGAAGATAAGCCATTCGATGACAAGATTACGTCAAGTCTGATGCTAACCATATTATTTTCGCTCAGAAGTCAACGTTTTGTGAAAATTGGGGGCTCGTATCCATTCAGCGTCGGAATAGGCGATATCCAGAAAACCAATCTAATTGAAGGCGAAGGGAAATTCTCACCAGTAGCGATGTCTTTTACACAATTTACCTCGCTCAACAGGAGAGAAAAGACTGTTCTCTCCTGCTTGTTAGAAGCAAGGCTTGACATTCGGATTTTTCACCATTAGTAACCCTATTCTGTAACTCGTTAAGAAATCGTCGTTAGCCCATCCGTACCGAAAATCATCAGATGTAACGAATCTTTCCCAGCGAGAACGCCATTCTGTCATACTACCTAACAACAGGCAATCGTTACATTTCCTGTAACGAAATTTCGGTTCATAACGACGAAACATAATATTTTTAGAGCACCTCGCATCGAGGCTACGATTTTCCACCAATCAGATGAAGCTCCCAGACGGACAAAAACGAAGCAATATTTTTACGCACAAGCTCACCTAGTGGTCAGTTTTGCAAGAGAAGAGGAAAGCGCAAGGACAATGGCTGAATACTGCAAGTAAGTGGAGTAGAACTTTGAATTACAAGTTAAATGTTTTTCAATGCCCTTTGTTCGATTAAATGTTATCAGTGACGGTGAAATCATTTTTTATAATTATTGATACAAAATGGAGTTCCCCGACAAGAGTGCTAATAAATATGCATGCTTGCTGCTATTCCAAATTGAAGTAAATTCTCAGGAAAAATGTGAAATGTTATTTGTATGGTTGGGTATGTCCTTAGCTTAGAATGTGAGTGCTTCTGTTGCTCCACATTTTCTTTAAAAACTGTTGTGAGAAAACGTCAATGATAACTGCTTTGAGCCTTAATGATTATTGCTTTAAATTATGACCCTCATGCTCAAATCTCTAAAGAATTAATCAGTCAGTCCACTATGTAGTTAGTGTATTGTACCTAGAGTATTAATGGCAGGACATGCTTCATGGTCATCAAACTATGTTAGGCAGAAGACAATGTGAATTTCTACTGGGTCAGGTGTTTTACTGCTGTTGATGTTTCCATTGCTGACTGCCTGCATACAAAGAGTGATAATTGAGGACATTTTCCTTGGTCTCCTTATGTACCCACTGCTCATGGTCTAGTCCACCATATCACAATATGTGTCTCAGCATCAATACTCTAATGACAACAGCTGTACAGCCATTAAAATATCAGCAACAGTCAAATACCAAATCCAGGAGAATCCTAAGGGAAATTCACATTCATCAACTGCTAGTAAAATACCCATCTTCAAATATATTATAAAGTGTGACGTTTACTCATATCATACATTTACATCATATTATAGCTAGGAAACTTTTCTCTAATCAAATGCATCCTTGTCCTTTCACCCACTGCTCTAGGGACACCTCTTGCGCCATCATTTATCTCATCAGCATCATTATTACGTGCTCCTATTCCTTCTGCTGGTATGACCACATCTTCCAGTGGATGTCGACTAATGTACATATTGTGCAGAACAGCACATGCATTTACAATGCAACCGGCTAGGTCTGGATTGTACATGAGGACACGCTACTGGCTACTTCATGGTAAATACGAGTTTTGACACAAAACTTCATAAATTATGTCGATTTCAATTTTTCGTTCAAATATGCCCGAAGGCTGGTATTGATGACAATATGACACAGGAAAATGATTTATATAAAAGAGCGACCATGTGGTACCAACAAAAAGCAACACTGAATTATTGAATAGGAAAATCAACAACTTAGAGCTTCGTTTCGCTCCTATCCAGCGCATAAATGAATTTTCACGAACATCTGCGCTTACAATTCCCATAACGGTAGAATCATTTATTGGTTTCTAAACCAACTTTAGCAACATATCAGAGGAAATTCCTAAGCACTAAAACACGAGACATTTATTTCCAATTTCATTCATCATAAACGACCACAACTTACCTTCTTCGTCTCTCTTCGAACAAAAGTTTACAGAATGTTTTCGCTGTCCCGACGTTAACAGCATTCCAACGAGACCTTATCGAGGGTGCTTCAATGCCTCGGCTATTAGCGACGGGTTATCGACGATTTTCGCTATCTACCGACGATGTTACCGATGAACGTCGGTAAATAGTATTTACAGAATAGCAATTTTCGCTAAGGCGTCGTTAAGGAAGATAACGAACCAACAGATGTCATTACCATGTCTTAACGAGTTACAGAATAGGGGTACTGGCAATTAACGTTACCTCAACGACGCTGTTCCTCGCTGAAAAGCTATAATGCTATTACTTATCATTGTCCCGACAAAGCCTAGCAAGCCGAGAAATACATTGACGACTTTCCCGACCACTGGCCCAATAATAACGCAATTGTCGGGAGAAAAGATATAGCAACTGTGGACCAATATTTCCAAACGAAACATACGCAAGATATTATTATAGTTTTGGCTTCAATACGTTACGTACAACACACTGATATTAACGCATAAAAATGCAATTATAATATCCATTACTACTTTGGAAAAATTCAGTATTCAAAACAACAAATATAATTTCAACTTCAAACACTTAAACGTCTGAGAATAAAATACTTCTCCCAGAAATGAGGTCGCGTCATGGAGCACAGAGCGTAAGACAACCAGAAAATTTCAATGGTATATAAGAGCATATGAATGCCATTTAATATCTACCTAACACATTTATGCCAGCGATATCTTGGCGCATAACTTAATTCTAGAATGTCTACATCTTTTTCTCACAGCTAAACCGTGTTTTGTGGCACAGTGTCTTTTCTCTCATAAGTTGAACGTTCCACTAAATCCTCCACAAAACAGCCACAGCTTAAAATTGAATAGGGCTGCAAGTAAAAAACCTTCAAGATCTCGAAATTTTGTCACGGCTATATCAATCATTGCCATCATTAAAATTAAAGATGATACATGACAATGCTCTTCAAGAAATCAAAACAAATAATATAGGAAATTCCCTCTAATTAAAAACCATTTTCAAACCAAGATAGGTAGAAATTTAAAAAATTAGCATGGCACGCACGTGGTCAAATCGTGCGGAATTCAGCAAGAAGTTTTTCTAAAAAAAAATTCTTGCTCGTCCATCAAAAAAAAATACGAATTAACTTCAATAATAAACATGCAACATTTATCTCAAAAAATAATTTACTTATTTTCCTCGACGACATTCTATCGTATGCACGCAGATATACAGCTTGGGAGGTAAGTTCAAATCCATTGGACGTGCACCGCGGTTCGAGTCAAAGCGTTCGCAACGGGGGGTGGTGCACCTTCCCTGCAGGCCTTTCCGCCCCTTCACGGCCCTACCGCTCGCTCTCACCCCCCATGGAACCGTGTTGAATGCCACGCGCGCATGAATACTTAATCGCGCCCTCTTCACCCTCTCGCCTCAGCATATCCACTTTAAAGGAAAGGTGGCTCCCACTCCAGCCTTCTCTACCTCCCCTCCCTCACCCCCGCCACCCCACCCCCTCCATCCCCTCCCACCTCCCAACCCCGTGAAATATAGAGCAGCGGAAACAGCGCACCACCGCCGCAAACGAACTTATTTCCACGCTGCCAATGCGCGCGGCTCGGAACCCAGCGATCCATGAAAACACGGCACCCGTCCATTCCATACGCTCTTTAACAAATTAAGGTAGCTTAAGCGATATTTTCACCCTTGTCATACTAATAGAGACACCTCACTCGAATTTTGGAGTCATCAATCAGATTTCAGCAGCTATAATGGACATGAAGTAATATCTTTATAATAATGGCGCATTAATATATTTTTTAAAATGGCCATAATGTCAAGGATTGACTAAATTTGAAGGCAAAAGTCTTTCATTTGACTAATTTAATCATGCTTGATGGATTAAAAAGCGTTCAGTATGGAAGGTTTTCCGTTTTGTAAATATTTCTGCGACAAATACAGGATTTATTTTAAAAATTCCATGAAATTTTCAAAAGAAATCATTTAATCATCACACATTTTTTTTTTAATTCTTGAAATTTTAAAAAATAAATAATTTTTATTCATCAACCAAATTTTTCTTGAAAAAACATATGAGGTTCCCCACTGCTAAACTTCTGACGAGATCTAGGTGTCATAGAAATTACTCTGGATTGCATACCCGTACGATTTATAGTGTAAAAAAGCTGATAGTTGCACAAAATATCTCTAAAAGTATAGCGGTAAGTTGCAGATGTTTCGGTATCGTTGGAAAAATGAGGTGTTGTCTTAAAATTGAGACCAAATTCAATAATTCTAGGTTAAATTATAGCTCGCTCAAACGACGTTACATATTACAGCCCGGCATAACGGTGCGTCCAAGATAAAAATAAAGTCTAAATATACTGACTTGGCTCAAAAGGAAGTAAAAAATAAACAATTATTACCACGCATATTTGATTTGAGAAAAGGCCACCATTTATCCAGACATTGTATCGAACAAATGAATGATGCGGTGCGTGATTACGCGCACGAGTGCAGATGACACGTACGCCAAGGGGATGAAATTCGCCATGCAGAATCAATTGACTTGACGGGCTTTCAACTCGGATTTCCCAATCGTCGATCAGGTGTGTTCACCAGATAAATCACTGTACCATTTGAATTCAAAGCTGATTTCGACCGGAGATTACAGATTCAAAATTCGCCATGACTAATGTTATTGTTTTGGCGATTTTCATTCCCTCAGAGCATCGCGGCCACCGCCGTGGATTCCACGGTCACGTGATTCCCTTCCCAGAGCAGCATTGGACGCCTTTACGATTTGGCTCCAATTCCGTCAACGGCGATATAATCAAACAAATAATATACTTGAAGTTTTTCAAAGCAACGGTATTTTAGGAAGAGTGGTTGCGAGTTTTCAGAACAAACAGTTGTAGATTTTATTCTGAATGCAAGAGATTGCGAAGAAAGATACACTGGTGGTAGATAAGGCCCTGCAAGTGAGGACACTTGGGAGGATTTCTTCCAACTTTCTATAAAATCCACCTCCTTATGAGGTAGGCCATAAAAACAGGGTTTGAACACAGGCAGCAAAGATCAGCGAGATACGTTATGGCCGTTCGGCCAGTGTCGTTAGTAATAGTCACCTTTTGCAACAACTGGATTGGGAATCGCTTCCAGGCCGTCGTTAAAAATTATAAATACCTACTATTTTATATAAAGTCTAAGCAAATTCATTTTCTGACGATGTTATTAACATCTTACAAACACCAACATACTACGGTTGATCATATTACGAGAATAAAATTAGGGAAACAGACTACAGAACAGTCAGGTTAAAATGTAGACTGTTCCTTTTTTCGGGATGCATTCCGCGATGTATGTTTTAAGAAAACAACAATATTTCGCTGGTCCTCCTGCCAGCTTCATCAGGATAACTGAAGTTCAGTTCAGTTAACATGACGCAGAAGCTGGCAGGAGGACCAGTGAAATATTGTTGTTTTCTTAAAACATACATCGCGGAATGAATCCCTAAAAAAGGAACAGTCAACACTGCATCCGCGGAAGCCTACGAGCTAGGTTAAAATGTCGTTTCTCCCTCGATCGATAAGATGAATGACAGACTGACTGACAGTGGCTGACTGATATGGCTGACAGTGAGACTATGAAGTAGGTCCGTCGACAGGGAGTGCAGCCGATTAGTAGATTTGCTACCGAGTACTGGTTTCTTTATCTGCATCGTAGGACTAAATTCATGTTTCCCATGATCCCTGCATGACTCGTGCGTACCGTTCAAGTGGTTACAATGCACATTGATACAAATATTTTTCGCATCATTGGTAGCACACGTATGGTGCAGTGCACGTTGGTGAAAGTTCCTCTTTTGAGAAGTTTTTACAGGTTGTTGCTAATGCATTGTTAGCCGTAGTTTCGTTATCTTTTTTAGGATTTTTACATTCAGGGTACATTGCCCCCAACCAAGCACCCTTCATCTACATACTACCCCGCGAGCCGCCGTATGGGCGTATGGCAGGGGGTGATAGGTCACCAGCCGCGTAAAGATGTAAAAGTTTTGGAGGTGAAATGGTGACATGTCCTATGAGAGTGTATTTGGAGGAGCTCAGTTTTCATAGTGGTCGCTTATTGTGCGCGGCAAGAACGAGTATTTGTACCTATCTGTTCGGCAGAGTATCTCTCTTATTTTATCGCATCTGTCAGACCTAGAAATGTAGTGAGGTGTCATGATACAATTCTCTTGTATTTTATAATTTTTTTGGTTAAATCTTTATGACCAGGGTCCCAAATGCTCGCGGCGTATTCGAGGTGTGATCTAACCAGAGCGAAGTAGCATCTCTCTTTTACTTTTTCATCCGAGGACCTTCCCATTATACGCTTAACAAAACCTAGTTGTGCCGCATATGTTTTGTATGTGTCTTATGGTGGCTTGCGAGGTAATATGTAGATGTATGGTGCTTGTTGTTGATTACTCACCCCCTGCCACACTTCCATGAGGTGTTTCGCAGGGTATTGTGTAGATTGATACGACGTCAGAACTAATTATTTGGATGTGAGAACCAAAGGCAAAGTGTATCACACCAAACACGTCTAGTCGACGTCCTTTGGATGGGAGAGACAAAGTTGTAGATGGTGTAGTCTACCGATTTAGGTGCAAAATCAAAATCTATAGTTGCGCGCTCTGGTGGCAGTCCCAGGAAGCTCTAGCACCCGCCAATCCGTGGTCAGCTGTGCAAGCCGTCAACACGTGTGGACTTGTTCTGGGCGAAACAGGCAAACTTCGTTGTGACCCTTCTGCCGCGTCTGCTTCACTGTTTTCCTGCTGCTCGAAGAGAGATGGACGAGTGGACGAAGGAATTCCTATTGAAGGCTGAACTTGGAGCCTAAATCCAGGTGTTCGCTTGTAAGTTGCACTAAAATTGCGCGGCCATTACGTGTTAACTCTCATGCCTACTCTACCAGTCATTGCTTATGAGTTCCCTTTCAGATTCCCACTGTTATCTCTATGTGCTTATTACAAACAAAGTTCTCTCTCAGATAATATTTTTTATTATGTTATGATTGTATTCTAATAATATTTTTATGTTGTTGACATAAAATTTTTGATAATTGTGTTAATTTGTAATGTTTTGAAATATTTTGTGCATTTTTTGTAATATGTTGACGAATTATGTGATAATAGATACCTATCATAACAACCACAGAGCCCAGTTTTATCGTTTTTCTAGTTGCACCGTCCTACTACCCTATTTCCAAAGGGGTTGAAAAAGAAAAATATTAGGACAGTGGCGTTTAAAAGGGGGGAGGGAGTGGTAGGGGCACATGCCTTTGGGCTGGTCATCTAAAGTTTTCATTCGGTATCCAAACGTTTTTCTGATGAGCCACCCAACACTTAGGTTCTCACACCCAAAGTACTCGTCCATCTTCCTTTGGATGCAGCACCCAAAGGAGTAGGTGGCACATCCAACTCCTCATCACCAATTCCGTTTAGTTGACACATCCAAATGTATGGGCAAGTCCTTTCCTTCACCTCAGGTTTGGGTGTGACATCCAAACCTACGATAATCATATCCAAAGTGTTTTCTCAGTGTAACTATTTGAATACTTTAATGAATGAACGAGGCCATTATCTCCATTGCAAGACGTCAATTGTGAGCAAGTGATACAAGTGATACGCTCGGATCACAGGCGGGCAAACGGAAGCTTCGGCCCCCAAGCGACAGCTCCTCGCTCGAACGCGGATAGAATGAGAGAACTCCAACCAAACACTTGCCCACAGGCACGCTACGCAGACACCTCTCTTCCCCTTCCCCACCCCCACCTCCTTCACACATGTCTCTCTCCCTCCCCCTGTAACTCCCCCGCCCTCCATTGAGGACCACGTGTAACATGGGACGTCGAACAGTGGTCTGAAGACGCGATCCAGCTGGGTGAATGAGTCAAATTCATGGTCGGATTTCCGGCACAAAAGTGTTGTAGCTGAAACCAATATACTTTGGACTACGTGAATTCATAAAATTTCTTTCGGACAGAACCATCCACAGGGCTTGAAAACAACGACTTCCAATCCGCATTACATTTTTCGATTTCGGCAGTCGGAAGTGTGTTTAGAGAAATTAGTTTTTCGTAATATAATTCTCTATCTTTGTGCACTCACATGCTTAGGAAATAAACAATGCCAAAACTGTACTCTTTTTTGTGTGATAAAGACACAAATTACGTGTTCACTATTACGAAATGAGGAGAAATTGGCATATTTTAGCGGAAATGCATTGATCGAGGCCGATAAAAAATGCCCCCACGGTGCCCCGTCGTGCTGACCAAGAGCCGCACGAAACGGGCTCGACCAACACAATACTTTTGAAACATTTCCAGAGCCACAGACGATAAGTGAGAGATGCGCGAACATCAAAGGTTAAAAAAAATTAGTTAAACTTATCCTTGAACCTAAGTAAACCGATCCCGGTATTATAAAAAAATGTATTACTGGTAGTATGGAACGGATGAATAGGAGCCATCTGAGAAATACTCGGCGTCATTCAATTCCACGAACTCCAAACATGAGCCCTGCACATAAAAAAGGCGTTCGCACGATGAGCTATGCTGCGCGGGAATACCGAATCGTTAAACAAGGCTCGTCACGTTAGTGATTGTGTGCTTTGTAGAGCACCAAGGGGGGGCATGCCTCGTAGCTTGTGCTGCAAGACTTCATTTTTAATGAGTCGCACCACTATAAAAAATACATCACAAACGCACAATAGTTCTACATGCAAGCAAACAAGAACCAAGCTTTCACCTTCAGAGTTGTCACCTCCAGCCTCATTTTATTTATTTAAAATCAACGTAGATACTTGACTACCCATTTGAAGTTTATTCTGACCATTTCTTTATTTTGCTCTCAAACCTCTTCTTTCATTCGTTATAGTTTTCAACCGGTTGGGTAATATACCGTTAAATTGAGAGCCACATAAAATCCAACAGACATTCTAAACCTAAAGAGGGCCAAATCCTCTAGCTGTCCTCTCCTCTAGTATTTCCTTCTTCATCTAAGCGTACGTCCTCCGCATCTTCACACCATTCCACCCCCTCTAGCATTCTCCTTTACCATTTTATAGGGCTTGTGTCATGACAATCCCTCCCACACGCCGATACGGCGGCTCGCCGTGTAGTGTCCCGTCCATGATATATTTCGTCCTCACCCCCCTTACACCTTCCCCCTTCCACAGCCATGAACAACTCATGGACCATTGTAACATCTTCCAACCCAAATTTCTTCATTACAGTGCACTACTACAGGCCATTTAAGCGTATCCATTCATCAAGAGTGATCTCCGAGTCACATGTACGCCTCGAGGCCATAAACAAGTGATTCCAGACTCGAACCCCGAAATGAACGAATGAATTTCAGTTTATTTCCGCGGCTACAATAATATAACAGTAGAAAGATGAAATACAAAAACAGAACGAGCGGGACCTACTTGACTTCCTCATGGCGTGGGAAACTGTCTGTCAATTGACCATTGGCTTGAACGCGTATTTACCCGGCGGGAAGGCCTGGATCCGAGCGCTTTACAGAATGGAGAGACGCCAACGGCAGCACCATGCAGCCGACGGAAAACGACTCAATTCTTGAACACCCTTCTCCCCGTGGCGCAGCGGACGCGGCTGAGATCCTAACCCCCCCCCCTCTCTCTCTCTCTCTCTCCGCTCCTCCCCCCTCCCCCAACACCCACTCCTCCTTAACTTACTCCTTTCGTCCTCTCATTCCACTCAGTACCCCCCACCTATCTCTCTTCGGGCTGACGCCCGCGGGTATTTTTGGAGCGGTGACCATCCCTCACCCCACCCCCGCCTCCCTCCCCCTCCTTTACTTCCCACCCACCCCCACCCCTCACCTCACCCCCTCTCCGCGCATCTCAGGGGGAGACATCTACATCTACGTCATACCCTGCAGGCCACCTAAAGGGTGTGTGGCAGGGGGGTGCTTCCACACCAGGCATGCATGAATTATACGGCAGAACACAAAAAAACTACATGGAAACCCGCGTACCACACATGCAACGCGCCAATTAAAAATCTACTGACCAAGAAACATTCTATCGTCAATCGTTCCAACATGCAAGGGATACAAAGACTACCACTACAGATTCAAAATATCACGCATAAATTAGAACATCAATATTTACATCACGCATAAATAAGAACGTAGAGAATATGAAGAGAAAGATCTACAGTCTAGCTTATGTCACTATTCGCAATATTCATGAATATGATCACAGCTTTGATTGTGTCCTGAATGGTGCGCGGAAAAAATGACATTTTATACGTAACGGTTCTACAATCTATCTCTCGAATTTTATTAGCGTGATCTAATCTGCCGTAATAAGAGGGGGTTAATAGTATGTATTTCACGTCGTCAGAGAAATGTTTTTCCTGAAATTTAGTTAAGAGGTTAAGCCTATAATTTAATCTACGCTGTGATAGAGATTCCCATCCCAATTCTTCTAACAATCCAGACACACTACTAAACTTATCTTAGCATCGTTTTCCAAACTTAGCTCCTCTTCGCTGCACGCGATCTAATTCCGATATCAACCCCGCTTCATATGGATCCCGACATCCGCCGAAGGAGACAGCGATGCCCGACGCGGCCCCGGCCTTTGCACGCGCCCCCGTGGTCAGGCGCCGTCCTCTACACACACGGCAGTTACTTTCACAACAGTGATCAGCCGCTCGAGAGTAGCACTTCGATGTGTTCGATAAGGGGGCTGTATCACTCACGGCCGGAAACGATCTTTTTAGTTCTTCCTTCTGCCGCAGCCTGGCCGAGATCTTCGCCTTCCCCGCCCCGGACAACAGGGCCACCGATGGCCCAACAGTGGAAAATGCGTCGCACGGGTTCACGACAATGTTCGCTGTTACCTCACGATACACTATGAGCAACAATATGACGATCCTACACGGATATGAAAAATTTACATTCGGAATAAATACTAAGAATTTGGAGAAATAACGTGGTACGCGTCATAGCGATCACCTGATTTTTGAGAAATTACCATCCTTCCGCGGTCGAAATTATTACGAAGAAAGCAAATAAAAAGTTCCAAGACTCGCTCTCAATATTCATCCTTCTTCCTAAAGGCCGCCTTACACGGTACATTTTATTGTACAAATGATTGTACAATTTCCTTCATGAATTTCCTCATTTCACATCTGTCTTATATTTCTATCGTTATTTATTTTCGGATGAGCCGATGGTTGAATACACCCATCGCTGTCACTTTACCTAGGACCCTATCCTGACGTCTAATTGTGTCTACCGTCAATACGGGACCACAGGTTGTGCTGAGCAATCCAACCTCTCCAAGCGCTTGTTTCTGGAGCATTTAGAGAGGCTTTCCTAGACTCCCTCACGCCATGCATCCTTCCTCCCCCGATTCGCAGTTCCATTGTAAGTTCCGCGGCCCATGCCGTTAACTCGTCCACAGCTCACCGCCACGAACTTTCTCCAGAGCTACACGCACGAACAGTAAGTATACACCATGGTACTATTAAACTAATGGTAGTATGCATCATGGTAAAACATGGGGAGTTCTCAGCTGAACGTATTGTCGGCTAACCGCTCCGTCAAGTGAGTAGCCGTGGAGGTGGAGGAGGAGGAGAATGGGAGTAAAAGAGAGGAATGGCCTCCTTCGAACCGAAAAAGATCGACAACCGCCTGACATTTACGAAGGAGTATACGAGGTAACGTGCAGCTGCGGGAAATCATACATCGGCCAAACATCGGGATCCCTAAAATGTAGAATGGAGGAACACCAAAGGGCGACCAAAAAGAAAAATTTTCGCCGTTCCGCGGTGGCAGAGCACGTCTGGTCAGAACCCGGCCACGTCATAAACTTTGAAAAATGTAAGATCATCGCCAGAGAAATTAAATATTTCCCTCGGCTAATACGAGAGGCGATTGAAATAGTCAAAAACTAAGAAAATGTCAACAGGGAAGACGGTTATCCTCTCTCCTCTACGTTCAAACACCTTTTACGACAATTGGATTCAAAGGTCCAGCCGGCCAATCAACGTGCGCCTGAATAACTCAGGCGTTAGGTACATAAAGGAACATGAATCTCTGCAGCTCATTCAGGACCTGACGACGCTAGCTGTAACGTTAGCGAAACTGTTGTCCGTTAAAATGAAGCAACGCGGGAAAACCCCGAATAGACTGACCTCAATAAATCACCGCGAAAGCCTTCGTACCAAAGGCAGGGATGGCCAAAGAGGCGCGCTTTCTCCATCTTCCTCTTTCGCGCCATTCTTTCACTCTCCACTGCGACTTCCCCGTCCGTCCTCTTTTTTTAAACTCACACTAAAGAGTGGACTCACCCTCGTGGAAAGCTATTGGTGAAAGTGAAAACGCCCGGGTCATTTCGATCAGCGCGCGTGCCTCAAGATTCGACTGAATAATTAATTACAGCTACCCCCGCGCCCCTATGACCGCCGGGGACCTATGCCTAATTAACGTTGCCCCCCTGACGCACGGAGGCACCAACAGACGAGGTCGGGGCGCCGCCGTGAGAGCAGAGGCCATTCGGGAGATGAGGCGAACGGCACGGGCCCCGGAGCGATGGAGCACAGTGCTTTAAAAAAAAATACTTGAGTAACATGAATGCCCACCGAGAACATCCACGTCCTGAATTTTTTATCCAGTGAGGAGGCCAAACATAAACGATGGCTCATTTATAATCAGCGGGCTACTTCTCGGAAAACATTCGTCGCAAGAAAATGATGACCCACATCAAAATATTTAAGCTCGAAAGGGGACGTAATGTGGCACCTCTTGCATGAAAAAGCAGTATCGCCAATGGAGCTTTTAAACAAATACTTTCGCTTCGATAGAATCGAAAATAGGTATTGCGCATTTTACAAATGATTAAAAATCATGAGATTATTGGACTGGAAAAATGATCGCATCGCCAATCGATAACTCTAACATTATACTTCTTTTCCTCCGCACAAAAACAATATTCTCACTACGGCAAGAGCACAAAAACGAAGTGGAATTCTCTTTTCAGAAGACTTACGTTAAGTTGGAGAATATTTTCAAATAGTTCATGTTCGCAATATAATATTAGCTCAGCAGAAACGGAAATCCTAAAAAAATCGGTCAGAAAAACTTGCTCGGAAAACCTATTCCCCACACCCAACTCGTAAACTATACCAACGCCAAAATGAGATCCCCGTCTAACTCAAGTATTAATGCATCCTGTCGCTCAGGAAGAAGTTTCAAAAGGATTCCTTCCTTATTCGAAGATAATTACATATAATTATTATACATACACAATATCACAAAAGCCTGACGAAATAATGCATGAAAATGTATAGAATCGGCTTTGAAGAAAAACGAGACTGCATTGAGTGATTGAATAGCGCAGATAGGACTGATCGACGGGCATAGGCGTTTGCAGGGAACGAGTAAAGACACGATCAGCTCAAAATTCTAATTATTTCAAGCGATAAATGATCCTGGATACACAGTCGAGAACTGGAATAGAATAGACTTCATTACGCGGGAGAAAAAACTAAAACCTTAATTTAGCGCACGTCCACACAACACAGACGTCAAGGAACTGACTGAAGCCGGAACACTCGTTTTCAGTTCCGCCAGCGAGATGAAAAAATGCCACAAAAAGTGCTGTTCCCTATGACGTCCAAGATGAACTCAGCCGACAAAATAGCAGCTCTAATTTTGAGTTCTCCGTATTCAAACGGACGTGAGTGCGCTCAGAGGCATTGGAGCAAGTAAACAAGCGATGTAAATTCGACGAAACTAATGCGAATTAGCACGCAGTGGTTCTTTTTCCCGCCTCGTCTATCTTAAACATTGGGTATAGCAAACGTCGCGATATTTAAGATATTCCTCGGATCCCCCACCAGCAGGATCTTTAACGTACTTCCCCGAATAAACAGCGCGAAAATTATTCAGTTGATTGAGAATGATCGTGGGAAAAATAATTCCTTTTTGGAGGAAGGCGTTCCACACTTCCACTTCCGTTCATATGGAGACCATTTCGGCAAGAACAATTTAATGTACGCCAGGGAGTATCAACCAAATGACAATGGCTACCATGAAATTAGAAAAACACTATGCGTCCGCGACACTACAACACTTTTTATAGCGAAATATCGTCTGTTTGTGAGCCTAGAGTAAATCTTCAAAAATTTCTGGAACGCTGCGTGAAAGACAATTTACGATTCTTATGTTCACAAACTATGCTCTTTCACCGCGTTAACCATTGCGAGCGAGCATTCATTTCAAGAGAAACTTGTAAATATTCCATGAAATCAAACCGATTTTGCAATCTCTTGCAGCAGCAATCTCTCAATTTATCACATTTTTGCATTCAGTTTCTTTTGTGGTTCTATCCCCTTAAACAAAATCAACCCTCTCAAATTCACCCACTCTTAATACATTCGCATTATTTTACCTCGAGCTACATTTATTTCACGCAGTCGGTCGTAATCATCGGCCGTCTTCTGTATTTCGACGCAATTAAATGCAAACGGCCATACATTGAGTATATACTCTTTCAACCTTCCTCTTTCAAAAGACACCGGGTCCGTTAAGACACCAATCATACTTTCCCAATTATAAGGAAATGTTTGGTTTACAGAATTTTAGTGCATAGCCTGCAGCAACAGCACCCCAACGGCACACCTTTACAAGACTTCATATCAGACCTAATATTTCGCACTAACTTCGCCCAAATCCGGGATCGAGCAAAATGCTCCCAAGTGAGCGCAAGGAAACGATGAGGGAGCAGAGAGGCTGTCTAAGAATGGCCCCGGGTTCAACGCCCAAGGCAGAAGGACGAGCGGGTAAAGGTCGCTCTCGGCACGAGAGTAAAACGCGGCGCGCGCCAAGGACAGCAATACTTGAACACACAGAGAAAGGAGAAGTAGCCACGATCAGCCTCGGAGTGGCATTGGGCGGAAGAATGAGCAAAATGATAGAAAGTTATGATCAAGGGCACGAGCTGTGCTCTCAGCATTGAATGGAACCTTAAGCAAGTTAGCACAGGAATCGCCGAATATATTCCAAGAGAAATGACCGCTAATATATATTCATGACCTCGAATTGGTAATTCCGCCTTCACCGCCTCCACTAAGAGGACCAGCATTCGCGATGGACATTTCGTACTTCAGCCACATTTCCCAAGTCATCGGCATTGGAAAGCCTATTGAAGGAAATCCCTCATTAGTGAAGTACCCTCAAACTTCGATCCCGACTCCCAAGTTTCAACAGCAAGTCATTTAAGACAGCACAGACGCTGGAGTCGGCAAATATACAGCCTACAGCATAGATTACACGACAATGCATCAAGGGAGAAATTATATAAATATACTTAAAATTTATGAAAAATCAAAACCAACTTATTTTCAGACGAATTTTACAATATCCTGCGAACTCAAACATACAATGGAAGCTGAGATCATGAGAATAAAATTAGGGAAAAAGACTGCGTACCTAGCAGGTTTAAAATGTCGTTTCTCCCTCGATCCATAAGAAACCATAATGGCTGGCAGTGAGACTATGAAGTAGTAGTAGATTAGTAGATTTTCTCCCGAGTGATGGTTTCTTTCTCCGCATCGTAGAACTAAAATCATGTTTCGCATGATCCCTGCATTACTCTTGCGTCCCGCTTACATGGTTACAATATGCTTTGGGATAAATAGTTTTCGCATCATTGGTAGCACACCTATGGTGCAGTGCATGTTGGCGAAAGTTGCTCTTTTGAGAAGTTTATGCAGGTCATTGCGAATGCATTCGTAGTTGTAGTTTCGTTATCTTAATTAAGGTACATTATAGAGCAAAGGTAGTAATGATGCACCACCTGCTACACACCCTTGAGGTGGCTTGCAGGGTATTACGCAGATGCGGAAGAAAGAAATGATAACACGTGATCGCGTAGATTAATTTGATTCACAAAGTATTTCTTCGCGTCGTCGTCCAGAGTTCATCGCAAAAGAAAGAGAGATTTTAAATAGCTTAAAACAGCCGACTGCAGTTGTCATAATCTAGTGCTATGATGATGAACCAACAGCAATATAACATTGGCGAACTACATACATCCTGTAGCAAAATAAAGTTATAAAATGCATTCATTTCATTAGAGAACGTTTGGAATCGCCTGATGTCCATTAGATTACTGGACGTAGAAATCCCGCAACAACAAAATTGCAAAATATGTACTACGGAGAAATACCCAATCCATTGCGAAGTCAAATTTCACCCGGTGTTAAAATGTTCCAATGATGCACAAAAATTTCATGTCGGCCGAATCTCAGTCAACGGATTTTTTTCTCTTAGATTTGCATTCAATACCCGCGCGAGACGAGTTAAGGCAGATGAGGACTCTTGCGATGACAACGGGGCTCTCCATACATCACTCTTAGTGGGATCGGAAATCACGAGTATTCAAACTCCGACTGTGCCTCGATGCAAGAACACGGCCAAGTAATTCTCCGAATAAACGCGACGGTGAAGTTGGCAGCCAAGAAAATCACAATTTTAGACTTCAGTTTCCGCTCCATATAGACTTCTCATTTTAGGATTGCCTCCCGCATCTACACATCACCCCGCGAGCAGCCTTAGGGGCGTAAGGCAGGAGTTACGACTTCATCATGATGGAGAGGAAATGGAATCAATGAACATATTACGAAGTAAGTGGGAGAGAATTGCATATTAATAGCGAGTCAGTCTCGCTTTGTTTTCGTCATAATAACAAATGATGCCAGAAAAGAAGAAAATTTTGTATTAATAAGTTTAGCCGTGTACATCTCTTACTTAGTCGCCTCTATCAGTAAAGAAATGTACAGCGGGGTCAAATAATATCCTTTTCGCCACAAAAACTCGAGAGATCCTGATGTTTCCAGTGAGCCTAGCGTAAGGCTTCAGAGTCTGCAGCGGCTCTCATCCTAGCCCCACTGTCAGCTGTGTCCCACACAGTTTCCTTGTGGTGATTTTTGAAGAATAATACAACACTTATTCGCATGTTGTTAATATCGCGAGTCAAATCATTCGGCACAGGATCTCAAGTGCTTTCAGCCAACTCTGGAAGCGGCCCGACTTAAGGGAAATTAGAGTATAATACCCAACTAGAGCGGGAAGAAGGTCTTAGCGATCTGCGTGATATTGACACTCGAGTCGAAATATTTCTCGTTTACAAGAGTAGAGCATCATTATCGCTCAGTTATTATACTTTACTCTTGATGGAAGCATAATACAGTAATTTTTTTAAATACACGGGATTTATGGAATCATTAAACGTTCATATCAAATGGTTTTATCAAATGGCGCGGTTTTGACTATTTTCATATTTCAGGCAACAAATAATATAAAATATTTTAAGCTTCCAAACAGAAATCTCAGGATTCTCCATTCTTTATTTACTTTTCTAGAATCTTCCGATAAAATCATGTTTAGATCAAGTTCACCTAAGGAATGACTGCCATTAAACGTTGCATTGTTTCAATTTCAATACGGTATGACTCATTGGTGAGTGAACTGTCGTTTCTACGATAAACAAACACGGTGTCTCGCGAAGACGACCGCGAGCAAAAGCGCCACTTTCCTGCCTCAAAACGAGGCAGAAAAACGAACTTTCCGTTCAGGAGCGGCGGAAAATTTCTTTCACTTTTTCATCCGAGAAACTTCCTTCTGTTTGCTAGATAAATCCTACTCTCTCTGACGCGGGGCCGAAAATGTTTCTCGGAATGCGTCGCTCACTCTCCAAAGAAATGCGCTCGGCTGCGGATCAGATTAGACCCGGGAGATAGCGAGAGAACAAAGCCCTGGATGGAAGCACTTAGAAGTGAAAACTGTAAAGACGACAACGAGAGAATCACTCGTCCATCATTGAAACTTACTAATCCACGCTCTATCACAGCTTGACGTGCAACACTCCACTCGACAATTCCACCGATTAATCTCCCCGTTAGCTGACAATTGATTGTCTTTCTTCACAACCACTGTGGGAGTAATGGTCATTTTTAAACGAAGTGACATTTATATTTCATTGAATAGATCCTATATTCCACCTCATGTTCCCTGTAACTTGGTCAATACATGATTGGGCAATGTGAAGTATTCGGAACTGCAAAGATTGAAATTGCTGATCCCCGATATCAATATCAAAATCCAACTGGAAATGCTAGTAGCATGTGGTTTAATCGACATATTAAGGACTGGACTGCAGCGCCAATTTCCCGCATAGAGGTTTAAGCCAAAGATGCAAGCGGCGAAATGTAACGATTTTTAAGCAAATTTTATCCAATTATGTGCTTAGCGTCGTTAATGTTCCACAAATATTTATTTGATTAAAAAGAACTATTTCTCTGAGATTGTTTCTATGTCCACCTTGTCCACAAAACCGTGAAAACAGAAAACTTTTCTCTCTCACCACGCATTTTCACGCAGTCATGGTTGGAGCGCACGCTTCGATTCTCAATTCATTTTTTTGGGTTCCGCCTTAATGGAACTTTGGACATGGACATGGAGATTTGATTACTCATTCGGTTAAAAAAGAAACCAGCTGGCGAACTGCTTAAAAGGAGAAAATACAAGAGGACAGATACAGCATGGGTGGAAAAAAATCGCAATGTAGTCGCAAATGCGCATTATTTATTAATATGACCACCCAGTTTTGGTTGTAATGACTATCAACGTGTCATTGACAGATCCATGGAGTAGAGTCGGTTAAGTTTATATTATGCCAAAAATTTCACCCTTTTCTTTAATAGCTATTTTATTTCCACAGTAGCCAAACTATATGTAAAATAAAAAATATTACATATCAAGCAGAACTGTTTCAAAGCTGTTTAAATAAAATATGCAAATATGTAAGAGAAACTAATTTTAAAACTTCCCCATAGTGTTTGTTAATCGTAAGGCAAAAGTGGCATGAACATACATCAACCGACCCGTTTTGAAAGGCACGGCCAGGGGCTAAAATATCCCGGGAATGAGGATGAGCAAAAAAAGTGATGCTAATTATATCGATATAAAATAGAAAATAAAATATGCATCTAATCATTTTACAATCGCGGCTGGATTGCTTATAACTAAATTTACCAAAAGTAGAACAATCTCTGGCGACACTTTCTGAAACTTATTAATCAATACGAGGTAATAATGTTCAACATGTACGCAGTGAGATAGCAATTTTTTTTTGTTCTCGGGTCGGGCGGAGCGGAATTTAAAAAAATGTAAATAATATACAAGCAAGGAAACACTTTCGCTACTGGGAGAGGGGGGACCATGAGGAGGAGTGAGGCGAAGAGAGGTAGAGTTGAAAACAAAAAAGGGGCGATGTGCGCCGCTTATTGTGGGCGGTGATGGGAGTGGAAGATGATGGTCGAGGGGGAGGTGGGAGGGGGATGGAAAGTGACTTCGAGAAGGACGGATACCCTAACAGGGCTGCCAACAGAGGGAACAAAATCAACAGAGACAAGAAGTCAGCGAGGGAGGAGCCAGTAGCATCATCGGCCATTTCACCCTTTCACATATCCGAGGGCCATTCGCTCCACAAACGACTATCGTCAATCCCCGAAGCGTACTTAAGTGGTGACCCTCAAATAACACTACAGTTTCATTGCAACCGTTCCGCAACCGAAACAGCTTCAAAACGAAACAGCTCAGTGAAACACTGTGGCAGCAACCACAGGTACAACAGCTGTGATCGTCGTCGTCATGAATAGTTCGAATTGTGATAATAGGCAGACAGTAAATTTTTCTCTTTATATTCGTATTTATACGTTCTTATTTATGCATGATGTAAATATTGATGTTCTCATTTATGCATGATATTTTGAATATGTAGTAGTAGTCTTTGTATCCCTTGCATGTTGGAACGATTGACGATAGAATGTTTCTTGGTTATTAGATTTTTAATTGGCGCTTTGCATGTGTGGTACGCGGGTTTCAATGTAATTTCGGTGTTCTACCGTATAATTCATGCATGCCTGGTGTGGAAGCACCCCCTTCCACACACCCTTAGGGTGGCTTGCAGGGTATGACGTAGATGTAGATGTACAACAAGCGGGAGAGATCGATAGGCGAAGTTAGAACATTGCTCGTAGCTCTGTATTCTAAGTGACGAGAAATCTTTTACTCAAACAAAGTAACGATTTCATTGGGTTAAGGTGAGAAACTTCACAGTTATAACTACATCTAGAACGATGGGCGGATATGAGTTCGCCACATGGGGAGTGTCAAAGGTCCACTTCTATTCCTTCTGTATATGAAAGACATTGGTGAAGTACTAGACAGTAAACACCGACTATCAGCAGACGATACTGTCGAGTCCAGGGTAATCCGTAACGATAATGATAAGGAAACGCTGACGAAGGACCTCAAAAGGCAATTCAAGCGTGGTGCGATGCGTGGCAACTAGAATTAAAATTGAAAAAATGTGTTGTGATTAAATTCTGGAAAGGAAAAACTCCCCTCAGTACAGTTATTACGTACAAAATACCCAATTGGAGACTGTAGAATCTGTAAAATACCTCGGAGTTAAACTAACTAATAATCTCTCGTGGAGTAAATATATTCAGGAAATAGTTGGTAAGGCTAATCGTATTTGGGATTTAAGAAAAGAGTACTTGGAAAGTGCGACGATGAAGTTAGAGAAATCAGTTATTTCTCCCTTTTTAGACCCCACTTAGAATACGCTGCCAGTGTTTGGGATCCACATGGGGTAGGCTGAAAAACAGAGCTAGAACGCGTGCAGAGAAGATCAGAAAGATACGTGAAAGGCCGTTATGATAGTCTCGTTAGTGTTACTGACCTCTTGCAGAAATTATGATGGGAATCGATTTCAGAACGTCGACTGAAAATTAGACTCCATCTTTTAAATTCAAAACAGATTTATTTTCAGAAGAAGTTATCAATATCCTACGAACTCCAACTCACTACGGTAGAACAGATCATAAGAATAAAATAAGGGAAATAGATTGGAGAACAGAAAGGTTTAAAATTTCTGTTTTTCCCGCAATCGATAAATGACCATAATGGCTGCTTTGAGACTTTGAAATAGGTTAGTTGACAGGTAGTGCAGCTGATTAATTCATACGCCCCCTAATTCATGTTTCTAGGTCTGCCGAATAGTGATAACACCATGTTTTGCATGTTCACTGCATGTCTCTTGTATCACGCTAACGTAGGTATCATCTAAGGTAGTAAGGTAGATCATTTTAGTATTTTCTGCAGCATTTGTAGCATATCCATTATGTGGTGCATGTTGGCGAAAGTAAATTTCTTCACTGTCGTTCATGTTGGTAATAAGTCGCCCCCTTCTGAACACCCTTGTGGTGGCTTGCAGAGTAATTAGTAGATGTAGATGAGCATAAACCGGCAACCGCCTGCAATAGATTCAAATCCAACGAATTGTAGCTCATAATCGCAACGCAGCCACACGCGCGTCGAGCAACTGGAGCCGAATGGAAACCTGAACAATCACATCCGTCTAGCATTCAAAGTGATGATCAGCGCTCGGCCAAGCAGAGGTTACATGTTCGACATCCATTTTTTATACTGCACTCGTACTTTCTTCATTCCTTTATGCCTGAATGCTGAAAATGTGGATGCCACAGTGTTGAAAAACGCCTCAAAATCGAGAGAAGCGAAAAAGTAGAACGTCGAAGGCTAAAAGCACAACCATGGTATTTACAATTTTGTAAACTTTCGGGAAACACAAAAAGAACATTTTGAAATTCAGAGGATTACTTGCCAAAAAAACTATAAATACTCTACAGACTCTTAAATTTATGCGGGAAATACTTTATCAGACAACTTTGAAACTTTTAAGCTGATTTCCATCAGTCCTGCCTGGAAGACACGAAACATAGAGCAAAAATTGGACACACAATGATTGTGCTTTTAGCCACGGATGTGCGCATACCGTGCATGTGTTGGGAGGCGATGGAAAGAGGGCGGAGGGCGTAGAAAGGGGCGACATGCGCGACCGTCAAGCCGTAAACTGGAAAGGGAGGGTGGCAGGGGGGGAGGAGGGATGGCGGAGAAAGGGGAGGGCGTCCGCGCGGACATGGAATATGCGACGCGAAACCACAAGTACGGTTCCGCTTTGCAAAACCCAAGAACCCCCTCCTCCCTCCGGCTCCTTCTCCAACTAGTGCTGCCAACTCTCGAAAAAGGACAATTTCAACGCCTGCCCCCTCTAAGATAGAGCTACATTCCTCACATATCTACATCTACATAATACCCCGCGAGCCGCAGCACGGGCGTGTGGCAGGGGGTGGTAGGTCACCAGCCGTGTAAAGATGTAAAAGTTCTGGAGGTGAAATGGTGACATGTCCTATGGGAGGGTATTTGGAGGAGCTCAGCTTTTATTGTGGTCGCTTATTGTTCCCGGAAAGAACGAGTTTTTGTACCTATCCGTTCGGCAGAGTATCCCCCTTATTTTATCGCATCTGTCAGACCTAGAGATATAGTGAGGAGTCATGATAATATTCTGTGTGTCGCTCAGAAAAATATCAGTTCTGAATTTATCAAGCAACCTAAGCCTACCGTGTAGCCTCCGAGTCTCTAGGGGCTCCCACCTTAGTCCCACTTAAAGTTGTGAGACACTATATGTTTCCTTGTAGCAGTTTTTAAGAAGCGCGCAGCTTTCCTTTGTATTTTATTCATTTTTTGGTTAAATCTTTATGATCAGGGTCCCAAATGCTCGCGGCGTAATCGAAGTGTGGCCTAACCAGAGCCAATAGCATCTCTCTTTTACTTTTTCATTCGAGGACGTATCATGTTTAACAAATAATTCATCAAAAATTATTATCACCATTATAATTAGTTA
Organism: Ceriagrion tenellum; assembly: GCA_963169105.1. NCBI lineage: Eukaryota > Metazoa > Arthropoda > Insecta > Odonata > Coenagrionidae > Ceriagrion > Ceriagrion tenellum. The sequence continues at coordinate 26,137,137 of OY720641.1, read as the reverse complement.
TAATTATTAATTCTTCCACATCTGAGATACTAATATAACGCAGAGCGAAAAACACACATCAAAATGTCTGCATAACAATGTGCACAAGATACGGAGTCTTAATTCAACTTATGAGAAAAAACAGGAATTTCAATTTAATAACTTAAATTTCTTATTTTTTAGGTTCATCGCCTAGAGACAACATCGAGAGTTATATCTACCATCAAAAACTCACTAAAATGAAACTGAGACCTAATTTAGTCTGACCAATGACTTAAAGGCTTTCACAAACCAAGTGAATAGAAAAAGGAAGTTGACGTGCTATGCCGTGATTTCATGAAAGCTTTCGACAAGGTTCCACACAAAAAAGTTGCACTAAATCACATTCCGGCCAGTTAAATTAAAAAAATAGAGAATTGAGTACATGAATTTCAATATGACATCGAGCAAAAGATATTTCATCAAAGGCATTAGTACTGACATGGTTAGATTGACATTCGGCGTCCCCCAAGGAAGCGTTATCGGCCCTCTTTATTCATCATTTATGTAAAAGACATAAGTTCTCGAGTTATGAATAAACTTAGATAATTGGCAGACGATGGCGTCACTTTCAATGAATTCCACACTTCATTTATAACCCAATCGATTTCAACGTCCATCGTGTAAATAACAAAGGCCACGTACAGCGTTACAGTCACTGTCACGGTATCGACCAAAAGCGTCATCACCAAGATGCTTAGACCATATAGACGTTAAAATCAATCGAATCAAATAAAATACGGAAATGGACAAAGTGATTCATTACAATTACCCCGCCGGCACCGGTGGCGGCGAGGTAAAGTCCTCGCCTGCTAAACCGAGGGTCGCGGGTTCGAGTCTCGCCTGGGTGGGTTTTTCACCACCCAGGGCATGGATGTGTGTCAAGTTCTGTTGGTTCGGTCCCTGGAAAACCTGATGACAGGCTCAGCAGCCTATCGGGATTCCGGGGACATACTGGCCAACAGAATCGTCCGGCAAGCAAATAAATTTAAAAAAAAAACAAAAAAACGCTTAACGTGGTCGAGGTAAAATACGTATTGATATTTAAAAGATAACAGCCTGACGATGTAATGACCCCCACCACATAGGACGATGTAATGACCCCCACACATATAGTGTCTCACAACTTTTAGAAGGATTAAGGTGGGAGCCCCTAGAGACTCGGAGGCTACGCGCTAGGCTTAGTTTGCTTGATAAATTCAGAACTGATATTTTTCAGAGCGACATAGAAAATGTTATCATGACTCCTCACTACATCCCAAGGTCTGACAGATGCGATAAAATAAGAGAGATACACTGCCGAACAGATAGGTGCAAAAGCTTGTTCTTTCCGCACACAATAGGCGACCACAATAAAAATTGAGCTCCACTAAATACACTCCTATAAATCATGTCAAAATTTCATCTGCAAAAAAAACGTACACCTTTACACGGCTGGTGACCTAACACGCCCAAGCGGCGGCTCGCGGGGGATTGTGTAGATGTAGATAGGACAAAAGGGGTCGCATCCTCGCTCGACGCCAACCACAGCACTCGACCGAAGGCGAGCACAACCGATCCGACTCTTAGAGTATTCATTTTCTTGAGTTTCGCGAGCAGTTCCCGGAGAGACATGGGGACGTGGGGGAGGGGAGGGAGGATCGTCTTCCTAGCAGCGCCCACGGTCGGCACCGCAGAGCACTAATTGCGCGCGACGTAAGACAGCACTATTTAATTGCGACGAGGTACGAAGAGCACTCACTCGAAGAGTAGTGGGGGGCGGGGGGGAGCGAGGAAGGGGAGTGGGGGAACCACAAATGCGTTCGCGAAAATGTCACGGAGAAAGACTACGGGTTATAGTATTCCTTGGGGGAAAGAGAGGGAGGCAGAGTGAGAGAGATAGAGGAAGCAAATTACATTGCAGAACAACCAAGAACGCAAGGCTAACAGGTAAGTGGTCAAAAACACACATCGCGGTAGACTGTATCTACCCGAGTCCCTATCTTTAAAGTCAACTGTGAGCTGAGTCGAAATGGGACGTAAGGTAGCTGTGAGCCATCCCAATTCTCAAAGCCCTCGAGTCGGCAGCCATGAGAAAGGCCCCACACTGAAAAAACTTCCTCCGCCATTGAGCAGGAATGTAAAAGATCAGTAGCCCATGCCTCAAAATCGACCACTACCCAGCGCCAGGATCGTTTGCGAGAGCTAGACATAGACAAGGGTAATGCGATGATGAAAGGGTTTTCTGAGGATCACAGATTCTTCGAAGGCAGTAAAGCCTCTTGGGAAAATTAAACAGTTCATAATAATTGTTGCGCGACACGTGAAAGTGAAGACTGCCATTGAGGATTGGGCGAATACTCCACCGCTATGTAACGCTAGCGCAGTACTGTTATCCAACCTCAGAGTAACTGAGTGATTAGGAGAAGTAATAGTTGAAAAGAGCAACAAGCTGCGGAAATGTTTATATTTCCAACTTTTGACTGACTTTCTTTCAAAAATGAATGCCTCTAAAGCTGATAAAAAAAGGAGCTAATTCAACGGCGCGCTTCCTCAACCCTGGATATTACCCTTATGGAGACGGAGTATATGCTACGTGACATTATGTTCTTAGAAAACCGAACTGAAATGATATCCTTGCATACTCGGATAAAAAATTAACCATAAAAGAGATAGGATATCTGAGAATTAGAGAGAAAAGAGGCTAGAGAGATTTGATGAATGAAGCGAAAGACAATTGCAGATTGCGATCATCGACACGAAACATGAAGCCGCCATCTAATCGCGTCCAAACGGCATCTTACCTTCACTGATGCCTCGTGGAAGAGGTTTCGATGAAGGAAGGTAGAACTGCAATCATCAATGCGCCTGTTTTTCCCGGTTTATCGAAAAGGGAGAGGAAGTGATTCATCCCGGCCACTTCAACCGTCATTCCGTCCATCAATTCAATCGATATGGCTTATCGAGAATTCGTGACTCACAGCCGCAAATACGCTCCTTTTACCCGAAGGGCGATCAAAGCTTCGGCAATACTGCTGTTTTCCCATTGAAGTTTGCGCACTGCCAACCCATCGAGTTAGTCAACCCATTGAGTTTTCTAGCGGATCTCTGAGCATAAACATAAATGGGAATGTTCCGCCCTCACGACTTAATATGATTGCCGCAAAAGGATACACATATCGAGAACAGAAGGCATCCCACAGCCACTCTTTCCACATCTCTCATAATCCGGGAATGAATGGAGACATCCGCAATGATTTATACGCTATTCAGAGTGTGAAGTCAAGACGTGGCCTTCGCCTTACTGGTCCAGATATACCAAAGCATGCGAAGGAAGTGGAATTAGAGCGACAGATTCATCAATATTAAAGACCGCCCGAGAAATTGATTTGCCAGACATTCGCGCCACGGCTTTGCCCATGGGATTCCACAGTCATGAGTCATGCGGCCATCACAGCAATGAAGACGACCGACATCGAGCACCGGTCTCTCTCTCTCAGCGCGAATGCCCTTCGACGCCTCGTGTCAACTCCACACCCATGCATGTTTATTGAAGCAGCTTTGAATGGTTATCACATTTCTCACCGAACCCGAGATTTATGAGAGATATTTCGGTGATCTACCGACATCGAGCACCGGTCTCTCTCTCTCTCAGCGCGAATGCCCTTCGACGCCTCGTCTCAACTCCGACCCACGCATGTTTATTGAAGCAGCTTTGAATGGTTATTACAATTCTCACCGAACCCGAGATTTATGAGAGATATTTCGGTGATCTACCAACAGCGCAGAACGATAGAGAAGAACACACGTGAAATAACCTCTAGGGAGGGTGGGGGAAGGGTGAATGGTAGTTTAACTTTGAACCTCGCGCATTGTCCCGTCAACAGCGAGTGACCTCAAACCAGTTACAAGTGTGACTGGTGCCACAATAGGTACGATAAATTAATATCATGAATGAGAAAAAATACTACACTCACTCGAGTAAAGGAATTGTAATTCGACTCAATGGATACATAATTACGGCTTATCTTTCATTTTTCACTGAATCCCTGTTCATTTACCAACACTTCAACATACCACTGTTCAATTTAATTAACTATAATGGTCTTGAATGTCATTTATAAGAGGTGGCCACTCGTCATTCGTTAGCTATCTGCGGATATTCCAATAATTTAATGGTCAAGCGATAAGGAGGAAATATGCCGACTCCTTTGTACAGTTAATCGGTTAGCCTGAAACATTGTATAAATGGTTAACCGCAGGTATATAAACCGGTAAACCGGCAGCTCATAAGTTTACCGAATGATACGGCTCGAATTCGGTCAACTTTGTATAGGGTTAAGGTAGTTCGAACGAAATATCATTTTACGTAGAAATTAATGAATTTGGTCTCATTTTAAAGAAAAACATCTCACCTATCCAATGACACCAAAAATTCTACCCCTTACCACATTACTTTTGGAGATATTTGTCAAAAAATACCAGCCCTTTTGCATGGGAAATGGTAGATGCATGCACTCCAGAGAGACATTATTTACAAAATGAGGTATTTCTAACACTTAGATGTCGTAAAAAACTAACGGTGTGTAGTTTGTATGTTTTCTCAACTATATTTGAAATTTAATCATACTGTCACCACAGCAGGTTCTTGGGTATCACAAAAAACCTTCCTTTTTGAAGGATTTTCAAACGCACCGCGTGAAAAAAAATGAGTCAAGTTAAAGACTCATTTAGATATTTTCATTTAATTACTTACAATTTCTGTCATAATAAACTATATTATTGCACCATTAATAATGCAATATTTAATTGATGTGACCTACAGCTGGTGAAATTAAAACGTATAATTCGAATATGGTCTCTATTATGACTAGGGAACTATCTCGCTCGGACTACCTTAATGGTGGACCCGTTCGAAAGAATGATGCCCAGGAAAGAGACGCAGACGCGTGCTCAGTGTGAGTTAATCTCGTTACGGAAGCCGAGAAAACAACAGTCGGGAAGTCAAATCCTCGAAGACAAGGTGAGAATAGAATTTCGAGATAAGCCGTCGATAAGCGCTTTAAATTCCACGCAGGCCTGAGGTTCAAGCAGGAAAAGCCATTCGAGGCTAGCGCGAGATAACACCGAATGTACAGCATGTTGGAAACATTTAAATATCTTCATTACGCCTAATGTGATGCGGGAAGTCAGGAAAGACAGGAATCCTTCAGTGACTGAGCTCCTTCCACTTAGTGCGTTCCATGAAATCATCAGAATTCAGAAATGAGTCGCGCACACTCGGTTTGGCCAATCCCATCCGATCACAGCAAGAGACAAGAGAAGGAACTGATCTCTGGGAAAAGGTCGGCGTCTCTCGATCGCGGAAAGTGCCCGAGCACCCTCTGATCACTCGGCGGAAGTGAAGATTCGGTCCCCATGTGATGACTGCGCCTCTCCCCTTTAAGTTTTCCCACCGCTAAATGTCATTTTATCCTTAATATGGGTACTTGGAGAAAAACGTGTCCCCTATCTCACACGAACAGCAAAACGTCACGATCCCACACTATTTTTCCCGACTGAGTGCGACGGGCATCGAAATGCTAGCGAAGCGCTTAGCATCTAGGAAGATCTGAGCCAACTCACAGGCGACAGCCCAGAGGACATCAGAAATTATTTAAAAAAATTTTTTAATGCTATCGGGAATTTTAAAAAAATTTAATTTACGCAAATGAATTTTTTATTTATAATTTATATAACTTATCGGTTTTAACAATTAATAAAAATTAAGGCTTGTAAGCGGTGAAAAAGGACTGTAGCTTTGAATGCCATAAGTAGTGCTATATGTACCAGGTATCCATGCATGAATTTCGATCAAATCCAGCCAATGCAAAATAGACTGAAAGACAGCCGTCGTCGGATTCGTACAGCGAGGCCTTCCAAGATAACAAAATGGCACGTAAAAAAGTGAGTTAGCTACGCGCAATTATGGTCGATTACAGAAAATAAAGAGAAGCTAATGATTCGAAGAGCTTCTCGATAATTTGTCATCACCTTTTAGCGTGAAAGTAAGCCTGCATAACATCGATTTAAAACATACCACGATCCACGCCGGTTCCATCGGCGAAGACGAGGCGGAAGGATTCGTGAAAGCATTTAAACTCTAGCTCCAAGTGAGTGCTGAAAACATAACCATAACTGGCACCTAGCATGTCCTTTAATTGATAGCACGCTCGTCCGTCAACCGATTTACAGTAGGGAGAAGAAAAAACACGATCGAACGGGCCGGGGAGATTGAAAATCTCGTTATAAATCTTTCGCAATGAGCACGCACTCGGCAAAAAATTATGTCGGGCTTGCCAGACGGTCATTTCACGACCAAAAAAGGAACTCATCCTCCTTCCCCATGTCTCGAGGCTAATGACCCCGTTAACATGGGATACCGGGCGGCGGTCCGCAGTCGCCGCTGCCCCAATCCCCGCGCCGCATTTATGAATAGAGACTATTTTTAGCGCCAATCTGCCTCCCGAGCGCCGAAAGCGTCCGAAATTATGGGACACTTGGATTTTTTCATCACTCGCAGCATTTCTCCTCACTATTCGCACGACTGCCCGTCGACGGATATCGGTCACAGTGAGTCCCCGTCTTAAAGTGGCTTCAGCGACATATCATTTCACATCATAGTTATCAATGGAGTTGGCTTAAATTTCGAAGAAAAATATCCCAAAAACCTAAAGATACCAAAATATCAGCCACTTACCGGACTACTTTTCGAGATATTTGGCATTAAAAAAGAAGGCGTTCTCCATGAGATATGGTACGCACTCCAGAGAGGCTTTATTAAAAAAAAGAGAAATTTCAAATCCTAAGAATCGGTATAAGTTTAACTGCGTGTGGTGCTTTTGATTTATGAACAATTAAATCAACAAATCACCGTATTAATTTTTACCGAATCGAAAAAATATTGTGCTTCGAAGGTGTTCTCACCATTGCTGCGTGAAAAAATAGTCAAGTTGAAGACCTACATGGATTACTTATTCAATTGCTGATAATTTCAGATTGATAAAACAATAATTCTGCGCCTTTCATGGCACAATAATTAAATCATGCTTCTTACGACAGCTGAAATAAAAAAATCGAATACCGTCACTAAAAAGACTAGAAAAAAAACTCGCTCTAACTAACTGAAAGGTCTGATGGAAACACATTTCGAACAAGTTCATGATAATCATCGGGACACACAAAAAAAAAGATAAAATCCGATAATGGAGCAATTACGACGATGTCTTTTCCTGATACACGCTCTGAGAAAAGACAAATGATCGGTAGAGCAAGAGCGATAAATCCTATCGAAATCAGATCACACAAATACTTGATAAATTCCATCGAAAACAGATCACACAAATAAAAAAGAAGACATGTCATTGGCCTGTATTTACCCGCACTAATTCACACATAGACATTGATTTCTAGTGATCAACCATTTAGTGTCATGCATAAAAAACACAGTCCGCGGGACTGCAAACAGCCACTCACTCACACCAAAACTCTCATCAGGGGATACCACACTGTCTTCCCAAATAACTCGCTGAAAAATTACCAACAAAAACGTTAAGCATGTCCAACGCACCACAGTAATCACAAGCCGCTTGCTATCAAGAGAAGTCATTGCCGACACTCTTGTGTCCTGGGCGAGGAAAAATGCCCAAAATGGTAAGGCAAAAGAAAATCAAACATCTCACAACATTCATGGCCACAACGAAGCGATTTCAGGTCGATGGATTTCTCATTTAAAAACGCCGCTGAAAGCTTTTAATTTTTTTAAATTGTTAGCTGACATTTAGGGATAGCCGAAACCTGTTTTTCCTGAAATATGCAAAAGGTACAAGAAGTTAGCCCTTCCAGTTTTTCGATAGATATTTGAGATCACAATTAACGTTAAGTATGACTTTGGCTACAAATCATAATTATTGCCGCTAGTCGTTTCAATCGGCTTAAAATCCAATTCGGAATGCCCGCCACACAAGTACAATTTCATTCTTTTTCTCTCGATAAATTTAGTTGACAACAGTTTACATTAAAAATTGGAGTTGAATTTCGGTTAAGTATAAATCATGTTTTGAGTTTCCGTCTTCGAGGCAATTATTAGCGCAAACGTATAAACGTATTTCCGTGTCTGTAGCCGCGAGAATAATCCGTCTCAACTCGCGGATATAGTTCTCGGAAGCAGGCATTATTGAATTCCAAGCTTTCTCACGGTAAATTTCATCTCTTCTCATCACCGTGTCTTTAGCCTAACGATTAAGCCCTCGACTTCATTAACCACCGAGTTCTCACGCCCCATTCCTGATATGCGGTCAAACGAAATCGGTGAGATGTATCACATGAGTGTCAAAAGGAACCAGCACGGCAATTTAAAACTGACACACTTCCCGAATTCACACAGATAATTAGAATATTTACGCCGTTAAAAGACGCAAGTTCAATAACTACTGAATAAGGTAACGAAACTGATATGGCAGCATCAATAACACAAAACTTTGTTTTCGTGAATAAACTTCTCAGCGAACAACTGAATATATAATTGAGTATAGAATACAGATTTAGGTGTGATGTGGTGGAACCGTTCCAAAGTGATCTTTGATGTCTCAGCATCATCTTTCAACGATGTAGTAACACTGGAACTAGACTATTAAATCTTTGCAAGGGGAAAACTGCAAGCAGTTAGCTTGTGTCATAAAAAATTGAAGCTTCAACTAGACATTATTCACACCGTTTGCTTATAACCTCTTCCAAACCTAAGGTTTTTCAACGAATTTATAAATCGCATTACGAAGAGTGAAAAATTAACCGCTAAACAATTGAAAAAACATACGAACTACACACCACATCATTTCCAAAGCGATCTCAGAGACGGAACTTGCGCGCCATAAAAAAATTATATCTCCATGGAGTACACAACCGCAGAATATCCCAAATTGAAAATGGCTGTTTTTTTTGCAAATGACTCGAAAAGTACCGCTGACTCAAATTTTAGTTCGGTTAGAAATGTGACAAAGTTTCTCTACAATGAGGTCTGCATAGTCTTCTCTCTAAATCCACAAAAGTTTAAATGTGGTAATACATCGCTCAACGCACTTCAGACAATGAAAGCCTGTGTTCGACATGCGAAATTCCTGAGCGGTAGAGATCGATCGCACCGCGTACACGTCACATCCGGAGGCACACGGAGATGACGTACGTTCGCCTGGACGCTCATCCCTCCCCGCGACAAACAATCGTATCCCTTCAGCCTCCACTCTCTCGGGCGAACAGATATTTTGACGGCTCGGTCCGTGTGAGCCCACGATCCAGAGAGAAATAAAAACAAAGGAAACGCGCCGATCGTGAAGGGAAACGTGGGAGAGGCGCTAGCGGACAATGAAGGAGGAAAGATATTGATGCTTCCGAAAGGGCAGTGAGACGTGGGCCAGGCGGATGAACGCCCGGCCGAGGCTCGATTAAAAACGTGCGGCACGCGTTCGCGGGGAGAACCACAGAAATGACGTCGCGGAAAATGTCACCTATGCTCATTAGACAATCATTCATAACTTTCAGGGCAAGGGTGGGAAAAATATATTCAAATTTCATTCGAATCATTCCGTAACGCATTCAAAAGGGAGTTTGAGCGAGATTTTTCCGTATTCACTATTGAGATCACGTTCGAATTTTATCTTTTTATTTCAGCAGCCGTTGGAAGCAATAAGTAAATATTTTTTATAATAATGGCACTATAATATTGTCGTATACGACTGAATTTCTTTGAAATATACATAATATGAATGCGTAAGTATTTAATTCGACTATTTTTTTAACGCTCTACGTGGAAAATGCCTGCATACTGAAGGGTTATTATTGTGATTTTGTAAACATTTCTGAGGTGAGTAATTGATTTATTTTAAAAATAGTTGAGATATCAGATGAGGTATCCTCTGTTAAATTTTTGACGAGATCTAGGAGTCACAAATACCGCGTTATTTAAATGAAGTATCTCCAAAGTGCACACCCATGCCATTTCCCATGCATAATAGCTGGTATTTTCGGCAAATATCTGGAAAAGTATCGGAGTGGTTTGAATATACTTGGCTATATTTGGAAAGACGAGATATTTTTCTTTAAGATGAGACCAAATTCATTGAACTCCAGGCGAAGTGATACCTATCTTGCTCCATTTGCCTCAAGTCTTGTGCGTCAAGTATACTCTAAAGGGTGGAGTCGACAAGCATTAAAAAAACCTTGGATATGATAAATAAGATTTTGCAAGAAGTGATGGAAGGAAACCAAGTCTAGCGGAATAGCCGATTAGCAAATTTGGTAGATTGTTCCACGAAAAACTGTAACGAATCGTGAACCCATAAATTATGCGACCGCTGTTTTCAGCGCGTTAGAGTTCACCGTGCTAATTTCGACAAATAGGCAATTGAATCAACCAAAAAAGGTCCAGAATATTCTAATATTAAAGCCCGATAGCATTTTCGATTGTGTAAGCAATTACAATTTACAATCCCGATTTCCAACTTTGTTCCCAAGGAAATATAATAATTACCAGATCATGAAAAACGCTTGGAGTGAGCACATAGCCATTGTCTCTCCTAGGTTATGTCAAACGATCTCTTCCATTGCACTACAACGTAAAAGTGGAGAAAAGGGCTTACGCGTTCCAATGACCTCCAGAGTTAGACGGCGGAAGCCATTGGGATTTTTCCAGGTGGGCCCACCCATTCTAGACGGGTCGAAAAGTAGGAACCCGACGAAAGGTAGTCCCGTGATGGTGTCACGTTATTAAAAAACTGATTGCACGGCAAAGGGAAGCCCAGCCAACTACGCGTTCTGTGGAAATTGAAGTCAATCCAAGAGAGTTGGAAATTCTGGAAACCAAGAGAAGCCGCACAATAGGGCGGGTGTCGTGCCTGGCAACAGGGAAGGAAAGGCCTCCACGGTCGTCAACACACGAAATCCTTAAGCAACAAAGTAATTTGGGGAGAAACAACTATGAAAGATAAATCGTACGTTGAGATGAAGCAGGAAGTACTAGAAGTATAGAGGGGGCTGCGAGTGTACACCCACTTCAAACCGGTAAAATATTTCATTGAATGAATATCAAACGATAACGAGATGAGATGAGGAGACACGGGATGACATCTGAATTTCACCCGAATCGTAGACAGGCGCTTCAAATTCCGTTCTCCTTTCTCACCTTTTCAATATATCCGACCGTCATTCGACGCTCGAGCGATTTTAATTACACGTTCACTTCGAACACGGTCGCATCGGAACTCCCCTCCCACTTCCTGAATATGTATCTTATATGCTCCGATTAATTTTATTCTAATATGAGGAGGCACCGAAGACTCGTTTGGAGTGTAACAAAAAATAAAATAAAGGAGGTTTCCACTTATAGGAGGTCATTCCCGCGAGCAAATGAGGCGTGGCTCTTGTTTGCAAGCGCCGTGGAAAAATTCTGCACTTTGAACATTGCGGAGTTCGCGAGCGAGTGGAATACATGTTTGTACCTCGCAAGTGACTGTGAGGAGTGGGGGGGGGTTGACGGGGTGGGGTGGAGAAGGGAGGTGGTAAGGAGAGCACGGGACGGAAGGGATGGAGGAAATTAGCCCGACTCAAATCTAAATAAAGCTTGTTGCTTCATCCGCAGGCGACGGCGGCAGTTCCGCTGACTAATCGTTGGAGCAGCGATGAGAGAGAAGAGCGACTGGCAGGAGAGGTGAGGGACCGTGCGCGCCATAACGTGAGAGATGGCCAAATAAACAAAAGAGCGTCGAAAACACACGACGGAATTAAAGCATTTACGTATCTGGAGCTTCGACCGCCGCTTCCGCGAAATTGAAGAAAAACGTAAATGGACTCCGACGTGGAATCGGCCATTTACTATATTCAGGAATTGCATGATTATTAGGACGGCTATCGAATAGGTAACACCCAGAGGCAGTGTAATTCAAGACTTTGAGTAAACATATATTTAATAATATTTATGCTAAGAACAAGTAACTTGAAGACGCGACTGGCCACAACTACTAATCCAGGATTCCCAGCTATGGATGCTGGCAACCCTTTGGTGGACAAGATGGCAATTATGATTTTATTTTCACAAATGGTACCTTTTGTAACTTTTAATTTCCTGTTATATTTCTTCTTTTGCGCATTTTCCACCGTAAACATTCACCATAAAAGTTTTTTTGTCAAATTTGCTATAATTTATGAATAAATTATTTCTTCTAGAGATTAGAAAAATTACATGCAGGGGTGCGAGAACATTAAAATATTTTCGGGTTGCGAAGCAAAAAACGATTTGGAACTACTGTACGAATCAGATCGAAAAAGAGATTCTCTCCATCAACTTTAATTTAAATGAAAGTTTCAAGAATCTCTTCCGCAAATGCAACGGAAACTGAAGCTAGTGCGTGCAGCGCCCGTTTCCTTTTCCTCGCCATCCTCTAAACGTTTCGACTAGGAGTGCATCGTCCGGGGAAACACTTTTCCAGAGTTCCACCAACGAGGAGAAAAACAATTAGAAAGATTTTTCAATCCTTCCGCCCCAAATGCCGTCTCGCTCGCCTCGGAATCTAGCTCGCTCTTTCCTCGACCCTCTTTCAATCCTTGCCAGCAGCAGAATAAAAAAATAGGACATTTTTTAATTTCTTAATCAGCCTCACGTAAGTAACCCCGCAAATTTTTTCACGACATTCCAAGGATATTTGGATTCTACAGAAACAATCGCTCACGCCGGAAAACTGAATTTTAAATTGATATAGTGGGATGGAAACAGAAACTGTCGCGACTCTTTCAAACTAAGTCCTGAATGAATGCCATTATCATTACTCCAAAGAAATCCTTCTCTTCAATTAAATGCAAGATTTTTTGTAAGTCGAATCCGTTTTCCGGGGTTTCCACCTCGTTGATTCATGATGAGGACGATATTTCGCCGGCTATCCCGCAGGCTTCCTCAAGTCCAGTGATAGTGTCAGGTCCAGGTCCTTCCTCAGGTCCTGAGACAGATGACATTGGACCTGAGGAAGCCTGCAGGATAGCCGGCGAAATATCGTCCTCATCATGAATCAACGAGGTGGAAACCCCGGAAAACGGATTCAACTTACATCCAAGCCCCGCGGAAGCCTTCATCAGAACCGCAAGATTTCATATTTACCATTCTTCCGACAGCTCGCCGGTGAGTAAGAACGTGGCGATTTGTTTATTGGATGGAAGTAGTTTACTGGAAGCATCAATTGTGTCGATTAACTTTACGGAAATTGCTCTCAGAGTTGAGTCGGCGATTTGAAGCTTGTGGGATGATATAGACGCGAGAGCGAGTTTTAACCAAAATACGTTGAGACATGAAGCCCACCTCAAGAAACGTCCCCCTCAACGTGATACACCCGCGCTGTAAACGACCGTCATCCATGTCGAGGGCATGCATTGCGTTGAAAGCGACACTCCCATCAGATGAGCGCATTCAAATGCTCAGACAGACGAACAGCACACAATCAACGACTGCCGAAGGTCGATAGATTATCGGCAGAGCGCACGTTCTGCGAGGAATAAAACTATCATCGGAAAGAGGAGCGGACGAAAGCCGCGTCTCCCGAGAAGGGCACATCGCGATTGGGTGGCGGTGGCGACGTCACTTCCGGGCCACACGCTCTAAGGCCGTCTTAAAACAAGGCCATCGAATGAGTCGTGGGTCATTTTATCCATATCCTGGCCATCGAAAGGAAAATATATTCTTTGTTTGATAAATGCAACAGACTTATAATTTATGCATTTTTTTCGCAAACTGAAATCGAAACTAAATTGCACTAAATAAGAGAATAGGTGACACATGGGGGAATACCATTTTCTCTACCTAGTTAAACAGTCATTTCAGCGGACACTAATAATGAAAATAAATTTTTCAAAGGTATTCCATGGAAATGAAATTGTGGCATGAGCCCACTTAATGTAATGTTATTTTATTATATTGACTAATGATTAACAAATTACTGGTATCACTAAACTTAACCTGCGTGAATACAATAGAAATGCTGCAGCTGTAGGAATGACTGCAGTATTATCCTCAGGTTGGGAAAAGTGTGTATTTCAATTACATGTGTGCAATAGTTAAGGAAACTATTTGGAAGTTCAATTTATTTTTTTAACTGATTTGGCATTTCATCAGCAAAATCACTAAACATCAAAGAGATCAAATTCTTCATAAAAATCAATTGACTTGACGAGAATTCGAGCCCAACTCTCCCGATCGCCAGTCAGGTGGATTAGCCAGTTTTAGAACTAATCCATCTTAAATCTTTTCGAATTGGGGGAGTTTATGCGTAATCTTGATTTCCAGTTCAAATTCTACGTTGTGACACTTATATTTCTGCGGGGTGAATCCGTGCACCAGAGCTCTCGCCAAATCTCTTGGCGCTGCACAGTGGACGATTTTGGGACATGGGCTACTGAACTTTCAGAGTCCTGCTCATGGCGGTAGAAGAGTGTGGAGCCTTTCTCATCGCAGCCAACACAGGCGCTGGGAGAATTGGGGTGACTCACAACTACCTGCCGTCTCGTTTTGACTCGTTTCACAGATCGACCTTAAAGATAAGAACTCTAATGGATAGTCTCCGGCGATGGGCGATTTTAGCCACTTGCATGATAGCCTTGCGTTCTTGGATTATTTCGCGAAGTAGTTCGCTACCCCTGTCTCCCGCTATTTCCCACCGTCCCTTCCCACTCCACTTCTATTTCTCCTCCTTGCCGCCCAGGTCAGCGCCAGGAACTTCTGCAATGCTATGATTGGAAAATCGTAAAAAAATCAATATTCTCTAAACAATGCAAAAGAGGAGTAGTTTGTTATTTCTTTCCGACTCACAGAGTCGCCGTCCTTCACTCGGTCCAAAGCGGCACAATTTGATCACCAAACGATTATACTCGGGGGGGGTGGGGGGACGGTGGGGGGGGGAGGGCGACACTACATGACCTTATCCCCCCCTCCACCGCCGCCCACCGTCAGCCACCTCACTCTTCCTTCCCTCCGTCCATTGCAGGAGGAAGACGACGCGAGACAATTTTATTCCCAGGCAGTCGTGAGGAAAATGTAAACACAATGCCGGAATAAAAAATAACGCAACGTGACACGATTTCTCAAACTCACGCCTCTCTTGGCGACCACGTGAGACGACGAGGGCGGGAATCTGAAGAGGAGACGGGGAGGCGATTCGCCGATTGCGAGAATGCAGATGCGGCGCCGGGACGCTTACGAAGAAACGATACGAATCCACGAAGCGCATACATGCAATAGACACGGCACACACTTGCACATTCATCGACGCTTTCACGACACAGACTCACATGAATGAATCACTGGCGACATGCAAAGGAAAAAAGGAAAAAAACTCAAGGTTTAACCACAACAATGAGATTAAGAGGAATCAAAAAGACAAGATTTTTTTTCAACAAGGAACAACAACCGGGGACCGCCGGGAAAATACACCCATGAACACATGAGAAGAAATGGCATGGACATTGAGGAGAGTGGCTAAGAAGTGCGACAGAAGACGCATTATACTAACAGGTAACAAAAATGTTGACCGATTTCTATATAGGTAAATACCTTCCACACACGACAACCACAACAGAAACCTTTCGTGACAAAGAGAGCGTGCTGAGTGCTAACTCATATCCCTGCTATTCTTTACAGGAGAGCCAACAATATCGCACATTGTTCCTACACTATGAATGGGGAACAGTTAAACATGTAGCACGAATTTCGCCCAATAACAGAGGAAATACTATGCTAAACTCTTCCCAAGCCGAGCCAATCACAAATACAAGGAATTCACCGGCCTCGAAAATTGATCGGGGTTGAAGTCAAAAATCATGAACACAACACCACAACAGTAAATGACCACTCTAACATTTATACGTTGGTTGGGAAGTTTCGAAGGACCTCTTCTGCTCGGTTAACCCTGGATAGAAGGCGGATTCTCCCCCGGTGTATTCGATGAAGACCCGCAGAACGTTTTCACAAAGAGTATAAAAAAGATCATATCAATGCTATATATGAATAGGAAAGGAAAACTCAACATTAGTAATTAGAAATTTTACACGGGATTCTATTTTATCCAGCTGCCTGTGTCGTTTCATTTGCATGTGCGTCTATTCACGGGAGGCGACCGACAATGAGGTAATACATATTTGCCATTGAGAAAGACTGAGAGAAGCCCGGCGACCGCATCGGCCGACTCCTCCCGCGAGGCGTCCAAGGCATAACAGTTTGGTGGTTCCCAATTTGGAGTGCCTCAATCCCCACCCTTCAGTTTATACAGCATCCTTGTAGTGAGCCAAAAAGGGGCGAGATGGGTCCAGAGGCAAGCTAGGTTCCTTTTTGACCGCCGCACCTGGTAAACTTGACAAGGGAATTTTTCAGTCCAATACTCGGACAGACCGTGCAGCTCTGCAGCTTGATGCCATAACTGATACATGACGTCCTCTGAAAGCATAAAAGTTTAAATACACAACACAATGATCGAGGACTGAACCGGTGGTTGAAGAGACGACAGAAAAACTAAAAGGACCCTGATCAGAACGACTGATTCTCATGCCCCGCAGCTGTAAACATGCAAATATTCACACGATTCTTTCGCCCTCCTTTCTTAACTCCGATTTTCTTTCACCGCTTACGGGCTGACGCGCAGTTCTAAACATGCGAATATTCAAACGACGACCGTGGAAGCCTTAGCACCGAATTTAAACGATTCTTTTGAAATACAGACGATTTGAAATACAGAGTTACAGGAAGATTGATGGTAATAAAGATTTATAAAACCCAATTTACCTTAGCAACAATCAAAATCGAGATTCGAATTCACCACGTCCTTCTACAATTGCCCTTGCAAGAGATATTACAGCTACCAACGAAGTTCAAGCGTATACGTTTGAAGACAGCGAACTCTATCGACGTCCCTTTTCTGTGTTTAGCCCGCGTGAACATTTCCAAAGAACAATGGCGGAATGAGTTTTATAAATTAGTGGCCATGTTAATGTTAAGTATGTCTACGGAGTGAAGTTAGTTCAGAGCGGGAAAACACTCGGCCTTCCCTCCCTCTTCCCTCTCGGCATAACGTGGAGCACCGCGGGAGCAGTCCATCATCGGTTAACATCCGACACGCTTATCGGTCACCCACAACAAGAACAAGACAGAAACTTCTCGAATGCAATCTCTGCGCGCACTTGAAACGTTATCGGCACACACTCTGCTGAGAGAGAGTGCCTTATCAACGGAATAGCCTCTCCAAGTTGTTCGACTTCTTCGAAGTTTTAAGGATAAGGCATGCGACACACCGTGACAAAGGAACTTCGCGAAGGGCCATAAAAATACCACGTATATCGACACAGTTTCATTCAATGGAGGGAGTAAAGTCAGTAGATATTAGAAGTTACGTCGCGGATGCACTGCACAACATGAAAGTTACTACTGGGAGGATTTCATTCAGAGAACATGGCTTCTCCAAAAATGAAAAAAACACTTCATAAATGGACCAGTGTGGGAGATGGAGAGGGCGCTTTTAATTACGGCCAATGCCACAATAGGTTCATCACGGGGTCGTGGGTTGTCCGCCATCTTTCTTAACTCCGATTTTCTTTCAGCGCTTATGGGCTGACGCGCTAATTTTGTAACATTACGATGTTTTCCATCGAAAGAACACTAATAATCAGCATACATTTACTTCTTCAACATGCTTCATCCTTGAATTCATTATATTATTATTTACATTAATAATAAACCGCATTTCTGAAGAAAATTACAATAAAATCGAGTACAATCCATGGAACTAAGTCGCCAATACATGTTTCAAGGTTTACTTGCCTTAAATTTCATGCAGATGGTGGATATTCTTGATTCACATCCGCTCATTCGTCCATTCATTCGTGCAATCCAACGGAATATGAGGACAAAGCAGGGATAACCGTTATGGTGGTCATTTCTGCAGCCAGGTCATAGTTTGATGACCTATTCCCTCTCCATCTACTTCATATCGGTTGAACAAACGCCATTGGTCACGCGAGCGTACGCATTCTCATGGGGTACATCACAAAAAGAAGGGATTCCCATGTGCTGTGATAAGCCAGGGGCGAGCTCAGTTGAGCGTTGAAATGGCTATGTTTTGATTAAACATCAAAACTGATGTAAAATATTTGAACTTTTTAAGATTATGCATTCATTGGCATCATCAATACTTTTACTGTGCTTCGAGTGCGGAGAACAGACCTCAGGAATCTTAGTCGCTAAGAACATATGTAGATATTACATATTTGTACATGGATACTACATACACACACCCTCCATCATAGAGGGCCAGTCATAACGATATTGACCATTGTGACGGACAGTTGTCTGATAGACGCTGGGGTGTTTTGAATAGGTTGAAAATCTCCATCCGGAAAAACCGCAAAATTCAGGCAACCGGACGATTGCCGAACAACGGAAACACTGATTGGAGTCAAATGGCGAGAAAAATTTCCCAGATACTGTTCAGTGCTGCGTAATTTCCATTTTTGAAAAACGAGAGGCAGTAGGTATACGTGGGAATTGGGGTCCCAATTTCCGCATCGAACAAGTGGCTGACCTCACGTCCGTAGCGCCATTGGCTCTCGTCACAGCGACAGCTGAAGAGGAATTACTGATCCAACAGCGATTCGTTTCAAGCTTTCAAAGAGCCGCTCTAGTGCGTAGGAATCTATTTAAACGGCCCCAAAAGTGCTTCCTAACGGGGCGTCTCCAATTGAGAGACGACTGTGGTCGTCGGTAATTAGTAAAATAAAACTAGTTTCATTCACAGCCCTATTACCATACGAACCAAGATTGAAGATTATTTAGTGCAGTTTAAGGTTCGCTTTCGCGGCCACTCATCCGAGGAAGATGGTTAGGGTGGGATTCTCATTATTTACACTCAACAGACCATAGCGTCGTAATTTTACAATTTCCCGACGCTTCCATCCCAGAAATTGACCTGAGAGACAACGGGATCTCACATATTCTAATTTGGAGAATGAGGAGTTGAAATAAGCGACGATATAATACCTCTTAATTTCAGCGCGGGTCGTTGGAAATTAGGCCCGCTCACCTCGTGTTAGACCACAGACACGACCGGTAGGCTTACCTTTACATTGCATCCTTACTCAACGCTTTCGTCTCGCGCGATTTCATTCCCACCGAGTAAGACAAGCAAGTTGTTCAATGCATTCAAAGATTCTAATGCGAGGATTTATTCGCCTCCCATTGGAAACTATTTTAATGTTCAGATTGAAAAATGTCGATCGAACTGGCTAAATATTTACACTGAGCTAAACTACACAAAATACTGGTGCTTCAACAAAAATTGGACTGAAAGTGACTCGCCACTCATAACTCTAACTGAACTTCAACGGCTGAACTCCCGAGGATCGCGAGATCTTGACCCAAAGTCGGTTCTACCTGCGGGACTGTATTGCGCGAGTTCACGAGCCGAAATTGCGAGAGCGCAGGCACGGAATTAGAGCAGGCAGCTATTTTTCTATCACTCTCGTTCGAGCAGTCATTCTTGCAAAGAACCGCTTTACACGACACAATTTTCAGAGAAAGTCCACTCATCCTTAAGGCCGCTTTACACGGTACATTTTATTGTACAAACGAATGTATCATAGAATGTACAAGAAACTGACTGGAATTAGAGCAGGCTCAATTTCCCGTTAAGTCATTCAGACAATCACACAATTAGCCGTTTTACACGGTACAATTTCATCCAGGAAGGAATTCGTACATTCGTTTGTACAATAAAATAGACCGTGTAAAGCGACCTTTACATCTGACTGGGCAAGAAAATACCTTGGGGTCTGCGAACAGCATTTTGAGCCGTGAACGGTGCTCACAATGGTAGATGAAAGAACACACAAAACATACAGGGTGTCCCATAAATGTCACGCCACAGTGACACTGGAGCTAGGGCAGCCTAAGAGTAACCGAACCAGCCTAATATGACCTCAGTAAAAGTTGCACGGTTTTCGAGATATTGCCAAATTAAAGCTTTTTCAAAAATTTCACTTTTTTTACATTTCTAGTTCCAGAATTCAATCGGATAATTTAACGTTCTCATTAGGGCCGCTCTTTTAATCTTCCAACTGTGACTCATGTGCCGACTTCTACCTGGAACAGAGGCCCGAGAGGAAGGGGGGTCATGGGGTCCGAACAAAAAAGAAAAGAAACGCGAAAGCCGTTATACCTGTCTAACTTTATCGGCTTTCAAAAATGGAATAGATAGAGTACTTTGTTTGTTAATTTGTGGCAGTAGCCCCATCAGAGAGCCAAATTGAGAGCTATTCAAGTGAATTCTGGGACTAGAAATGTAAAAAAAGTGAAATTTTTGAAAAAGCTTTAATTTGGCAAATATCCCGAAAACCGTGCAACTTTTACTGAGGTTATATTAGGCTGGTTCGGTTCCTCTTAGGCTGCCCTAGCTCCAGTGTCACTGTGGCGTGACATTTATGGGACACCCTGTATATCGCATTCCGCCTCTACCATGCTCTATCGTGAATACTGTTACCACTGGATGGAAGGCTGTCGAACGGTAGGCGGTGACTCCAATAGAAAACACTATCAAGACGTGCATTTAGCGTTTACGAGCCCGCTATGCCAGATTTCACCTTTGGAAGTCACTCGGAGCCCCTCAAGAGCGATCGCGCAGCAAACATACCCCCGGCCCCTGAATTTTTTATACCTGGCCCTCTTTCCTGCACCTTCCCTCTCTTCCCCCCCTTAGGAGTCGTTCTCCTCGACCCCTCGAAAGTTTTTCGATTATCGTCGAAATTAGTCGATAAGGTCCGACGCAGCGAGGATTAATTTTTCACCCGGCGAGCGCTTCCGCAGAAATAACCGTTCCGAGGAGGAAGACGAAGGTTTGGGGAGGGGCGGGAGGAGAGGGGAAGTAGATGTGGGACTTCCGAAATGAAACCGCCAGACTCGGGAGGGGAGGGAGAAGGGAAAGGGGGGGGGGGGTCGGTAAGAGGCGTCTTAGAGCAAATCTTTTGATATCTGCGATGATTTTTTTAGAGCAACAGCTTCGCCGTGCTATTCTGCCGGCTTCGTCAGGCTTATTGTTTCTTTGCCGTTGGTGGTTGGGCATTTATAGGTTCGAACAACGGCTCATCAGAGAAGCAATTTAAATAGAAAAAGACCTAATAACCTGAACAGAGATGATGGGTATAAACTTCCATTAACGTGGAAGAGACTTTTGGAGAAGAAAAAACAGTGAAGTTGAGCCTTTAAGTAAAATAAATAAATAAATAAATATATGTATGTATATGTGTGTGTGTGTGTATATATATATATATCTCTTAACATACGAAATTTTAAATTTTAAAGAAGACCATTGTCGTTCGAACCTATAAATGCCCTACCACCAACGGCAAAAAAACATTAAGCCTGACGAAGCCGGCAGAATAGCACGGCGAAACAGTTGCTCTAAAAAAATCATCGCAGATACCAAAAGATTTCACAAGATTTAAACGAGGAAGTGCTTGACGGAGTGGGCGAAGGAAGGAAAATTTTGAATGAGATTAGGAGGCAAAGAAGGTAATTAGGAGGGGTGATGATGGTTTGCATAGGCCCTGGAGAGAGGGGGGGAACGTTGGGTCGGGGGTGATGGGGAAGAAAGAGAAGAGGCCTTGTGGACGGGACGAAGGTGGAAAGAGCTTACGCAGGGGAGTAGATTGGTGGATAGGGCCGAGCATATGTCCAAATAAACGGGACAATTGTACTCAATTCAGTGTAAACGTGCCTAGATCGCGGTAGATAACTTCATAGCAATCAAGATACTGCTCTCCGAACCATTCAGTACACTATTAAAACGATGAGAAATCTCGGACACACAGACAGAATCGCAACGGCCTTTGCCCCGTATTTTTTCAACTATTATTGCGAATAAAATTACTAATTACCATTTAACTTCTAGGAAATCACCAAAGAGTTTCAGGTAACGAAGGCGTTTTCAGCAAACGGCGAGATAAATATTTTATGCGCCATAACATACCGCAAAATTGGCATAAACCTTCTTTCAACTTTTTATGTTCTAACACAAAATTCAATTATGGTATCTCTTTCATGAGCGGAGGAAAATCTAACTCAATTTACCTATTAAGAAACAAGTGTCCTCATTCACCAACGGGGACACCTCGCATCTGCTCGTCTTGCCTAAAGTGCTTTGCCGTCACGAATAAAAATGCATTTCCCGCTCCGTCTCTCTCAGGTACACCCCTTCCCCCCCACCATTCCTCCCCGCTCCCCCTTCTTCATTCGACGGCCGGAGGGAAGGTCTTCTCAAACGGCTCGAATATTCTCTCGTACTTAGGAGAAAATGTTCTGCGCCTTTTTTCATTCCCTCTCGCGCAGCTCACGAGCGCCATCTTTACGCTTCGCTAGCCTTCGCAATTCCCATTGACGCCCCTACTTCAATAGGAAACATGAGTGCGTGGCAACATCTCCTTCGTGGCCCTTTAGTCGAGTGGGAACTTGGTATTCAGAGAAAGAGTTGACAGCACGCGCCATTACAGTCAACTCCTCATTTGCCGACGTACAAATACCACATCAAGGGTGCTTTTTATCTCTTTTTTTCTCGATTACAATTTGAAAGGGCACACTGACTTGGCATCGATGATAATTCCACAATATGACCTAGCGTTGAAATGCCTTAAACATGAATGGTCATAATATAATGGAAAAATTGAAAATCCAATACTTGAGCACGTCATATATTTTAAAATATTTGGTTTTTCAGGCTTAAACTTTAATGGCGTCTATGAAAACCATTTTAAGGATAGCAAAGAAGAATTTTGAAGGTTTAAATATGATATTTCTGATCAGTTCCCTCATTTAGCACATCACCTTTCCTTCACATGCCATACCAAAATAACAACCTGGATTCTCTCTTCCCACTAACGCGTATTTCTCTTGTTTCCTTTCTTCTTGTTATCTTTCAAGTTCATTACTAAAAAAATTCTGGTCGTTTTTTAACCCTAATTTGATTTCTTAGAACGATTTCCTTTACAGGAAAGAAAAGCAGCGGGGTATGAAATGGGAAAGTATGGGGAGGGTAGAGAGTGTTACTTAACTGCTCTAAGTACTGACGTAGAACTCTCAAGGAATGAGAAGGAAATTAAATAGACTATACCACACCGTTCCGCATACTTCGGGGAGAACAAACCCGGATGAACTGACAAAGAAAGAGGAAAGCCCAAACCAATTGATGCTGGCGCCGAAATTATGCGCACCCGTGTTTGGGAACAAAAATGACGAGAAGAGGTGCAGAAAAACTAATCACACCATAATTTTCCTCTTTTAATTGTGCGTAATCTCATGATTAATTAAAATTTAAGGTGGGGGGAATGGTCATCATCACATGGTGTAACGTCGATCGCAAGGAACCAAAGCTCTCATTCCTCAACAGGACAAGATGGTGGACAGGAAGAGCCGCAGAACTATTTGAGTCAAGAACAGTTTGAGTTATTTTTAAGAAAAAGTGCAGGAAATTGATTCCGCATTAATTGGCTTTTTGATTCGTATACTTGACTTTAAAAACATGTACATCTACATACGACCCTGCGAGCCGCCACATGGGTGTGTAGCAGGGGGTAATAAGACACCAGCCTCGTAAAGATGTAAGGGATAATTTTTTGGGAGGAAAAATGGTGACGTGTATTATAGGAGTGTACTTAATGGAGGTATTTTTTATTATGATAGCTACTAGGGCGCTGGAAGAACGAGTTGTTGTACCTATCTGTTCGGCAACGTATGCTTCTTATTTCATCGCTTCTGTCAGACATACAGATGTAGTGAGGCGTCATGGTAATATTCTCTGTGTCGATCTGAAAAATATCAGTTCTGAATTTCTCAAGCAACCTAAGCCTAGCGTACGGCCACCGAGTCTCTATGGGCTCCCACCTAAATCCCTCTAAAAGTTGTGAGACAATATATGTACGCTCGTAGCAGTTTTTAACGAAGCGCGCTGCTTTCATTTGCATATTATTAATTTTTTTGGTTCAATATTTATGACCAGGGTCCCAAATAATCGCGGCGTTTTCTAGTTGTGGCCTAACCAGAGCAAAGTAGCATCTCTCGTTTACTTTTTCATCCGAGGACCTTCCAATTATACGTTTAACCAAACCTAGTTTCTTGAATGCTGCGCCAAATATGTTCTGTATGTGTAATCCCCACCATAATACTGAAGTTAAGGTAATTCCAAGGTATTTTACTGTATCTGAAGATGTTATGTTTACTCCATCCACAGTATAGGTATGGCATTTTTGTGATGACTTTAGCAGGACGTGAACTGTGGTGCATTTGCTGATATTTAATTCTAACCCCCACTCCTGGCACCATGGATCAACGTTGTTTAGGTCCGATGACAGAACTTCAAAGTCCGCGTCTTCGCTCATTTCATGGTAGATAACTACGGAAGGTAGATAATCGTCTGCAAATAATCTCAATTTACTGCTAACTCGAGAACTTAAGTCATTAATATAAATAATGAATAAAGGAGGGACGATCACGCTTCCTTGAGGAACACCATATGGATTATTTATCAGTAAAACTTTATAGCGAGGTGGTTAAAATGAACTGTAAACGACTGAAATGATGTATGTTATGTATAGTGAAACGGAAGTGTCACTACACGGAATTCAAGTTGCTCTGGGGAAATAAGAAGCCGAATAACAGCTTTCAATAGAGTCAAGCAACGAATATCTGCCCAATCAAACAACATAAGTTTGAGAAAAAGATTTGCAAAATTGTTTACTTTGAGTTTTTATGGAGCAGAAACATAAGAGGAGAGACATTTCAGGGGATTTCAAACGCAGCTAGGGCGAAGAACGTTAAGGATCGAATGAAGAGATACAAAGAGAAATGAGGGAGTGTTGAAGAGGAATAAATGGGAAAAGGGACATTACGAGAGCAGGAGGAGAGTTGGAAGCGAACTGGACGGGACAGTTCCAGAGACAACCTCGAGCATGCAATATAGGTAGGAAATAGGGATGTGTCGATTCCACTTTTTTTATCCCGATTCCGATTCTTCCAAATCGATTCCCGAGTCTCGATTCCGATTCCATCGATTCTTATTCCTAATAACAGGTGGGATATTGATATACCAGTAGCGTACGACCATTACTTAAATTCAAGTATTGGCTGAAATAAAATAACAAAGACAATTAAGACGCTCAAAAAGTATATTTATTAACAAATTGAAAATATATCCTCAGCTTATTGAGGCGGATAAAAAGTACATATTGATTGCCAACACCCAAAATTACTGAGACAGATATGATGTGATAAATGAAATTTGATTTGAATATTTATCTATCTGGAATCGATGGAATCGGAATCGACTTTAGGCGATCGATTTTCGATACCGATTCTAATCCTGAGAATCTGTGGAATCGAGAATCGACATTTGGATTCGACTCATCCTAAGTAGGAAAGACCGAGGGCAAGGAGGGTGAGGGGCAAAAGAGTGATATGTTGACGGATATGAGGATCGGCAGGATATATGAAGAGCTGAGGGAGTCAGATGAGGACATAGCAGAGAGGATGGAGCAGTTCCGATGAATCCTATTGAAGGACAGATTCACCCTAGAAGAATAAGAGATTATGTATATTTTCAAATGGATGATAAGTACCACCTGGCAAACGACCAGTTCGGAGCATTTGTTTCATATCAATGGGAAGAGAGCGGAGGGAGGGTGGGCCACGGTGGGATCCGCCAATGGGTGGGGATGACAGGGAGGGAGGAGGAGGGGAGCAGGGGAGCGCGATCTGGCGAGGGTTCGGCCGCAGAGTCGATAACTTCCCCCTCGGAGAGACTGGAGGGGGGAGGGCGGAGCGCAGAGGGGGGAAGGACATTGAATGAAGGAAGAGAGGGTGAAAGGGCAGCAGACGACTCGAGAGGGCGGCTTGGATGGCGCACCGGAAAGGTGGGTCCGCACGAGGAGGAGGAGGAACACCCAACTACTCCCCGGTGATTTCGCGAGCGTTCATGTTCATAGGTCATACTTAACGGAAATTAAAATACACTTTGCATAGGTTCACTAGATGGGTTTGTTGAGAACGACCATGGTTTCGTCACATAATGACATCTCCAGGTGTGTGTTTTGTGTGACGAAACCATGGTCGTTCTCAATAAACCCATCTGGTGAACCTAAACAAAGTGAGTTTTAATTACCGTTAAGTATGGAGAGGTTTCACAAAGTTAAGCCTGAAGTTATTAGTTATATTCATAGTTAATGCTTTATCACTGTACATAATGTTAAACAGTACTAAAAGAGTTATATAACGAAGATCAAATGAAAGGTCAAAATAAGAAATGAAGAAGTGTACCTGAAGAGTAGAATAAGAATGGACCACGTTGAATAATATGTGGAAAAGAAGAACCAGATGGATTGGCCGTCCGCTCAGACGCAATGGGTTCGTGAAGAATAAAACTAAAGGAAAAAATGGAGGGAAATTTCTAAAGAGGAAGGCCAAGATATAAATACATGGGACAAATGAAGAAGAGAGCACAAAAAAGGATGAGCGGGAAGTAGGGATGGGATAGGATGTAAAGGAGGAGGGCTGCGGTCAACCAATCTTGAACGAACGATGATGGTGATGATAATGCGGCACAAAACAAAATATTAAGCATAAAATATTCAAAAAAGGGATTAAATCCAAACACAATTAAATGTGGTTCGACAGCAGAATTAATTGATGTCATTTTATTCTTATTCTGATTCCCTATCGAAAAACATGTCCTCTAACAAGAATGGGCAACAAAATCCTGCTATCCCCCGATACCTTATACACAAAATGGACTTGAAATTGCATTGAGTTTGATGTTAGAATTGGTAAAACATGGGTAAATATAGTATATGCCTCATCATTATCATCATGTCAGCAATCCGAAGATTGGTTTGACGCAGCTCTCCACTCCATTCTCCTATCAGCTAGTCTTATTCTTTTGTTTTACATCCTTCATCACCTGCTAAATGTATCTCATCCGAGGCCTTCCTCTGCCCTACCTAATGCCTACCAAATATAAATGCATTTTTGCAAATTAAACTTAACACAGGAGGGGAGAAAGCTCAGCAAATTGAATAATAATATTTTAGGACCTCACCATATCGTCAACTTAATTAACAAACCACAATACTCGAAAAAAAATATTTTCGGATTATTTATGCTCATAAAATTGGTTTATGGCCCCTGAACCGTAATATCACACCGTCTACTAAGGAGAAAGAAAGAAAGGTTCTATTTTTTATAGAAGAGTTAATAAAACTTCCTTCTGCGTCCAAATCAATCAGGTTTTTGCGTCACCAGTAAATTGAAGGAAATGTGAGACACGCGGGTTGTTAATTCTGCCAACGATAATTTATTTAGATACTAGTACATAACAGCAATAATTGGAGTCAAAATGGGGTAACTGAATACAAATGGCGCAGCACCCGTATCTTATTGGCTGGAAAAAGGGTATTTGGGGTAAAAAAGGGTACCCGTCACTTATTGGCTGGAAAAAGGGTTAAGGGTATCTGTCTATTTTTAGAATCTCTGTTCGGGATAATAGCGTACTTAAAACTGAGCCATTTTGCTAGGATGAAAATGAAAAGTTAGCAATTCTCTTCCTATCGCGTGATTTATACAAAGGCTACCATCTTGGATTCATCGATCACGCGATTCCTTTCCCTAAATGGCATTGGACGTTTTTACTAAAAGGGTGCATTTCTGTCAACTGATATTATCTTTTACATGCTCTATACTTTTGTATCAAAATATGAATAATTCGAAGATATACGGACTACTAGTGCTTCATGAGCATTAATCACGCTTCATTAAGACGTTAACAAGCATGATGGACAATCTGGAAATGAAACCGTGAAAATTGAGCGAAATCTCTCCTCCGATTGGCTCAAGTCTGCGTGACGCGATGGAAAATTTGGACATATTCTCTGTTCGACGGCGACGACAAGATCCGGCCACCGTAATCAGCCCCACCGAATAATAAACAAACGAATGCCACCATTCGCGTCCGTCACGTACGGGAAGGTCGATCGCACGGCCGCTCTCCGGCATCCACGCTGTCGCCATTATAATTCCTGAGTGCCCTCGACGTGACCGCCTCGCGCTCATCGACGCGCGAGACACTTCGATCCGCTTTGGGGTCGCCCTCGGGTCGGTCGAAGCGGCGGCTCTGTCATCGGCGACCGATAAGTGTCAACAATGGCGAAGGCGATGCGGGAGAGAGATGACAATCGGGAAGAGGAGCCGACGGGCGCCCGGAACGCCGGGTCGGGAGGGCGGGGGGCAAAGCGGGCGGCGAAGGAAGCATTTGAAAAACAAAACACCTGCGCCGAGCGTTTGTTTTCCTCGCACAGGGTTAGCCTTGAAGCTCTCTCCAGCGGGGAGAATTGAAGCCGAATTTTGCGCATTTATCCATGCCGTGATCATGAAAACATTGGGTGATCCTATGCAAAAGCATCGAAATCTGTGGACTTTCGTGGCTTTATTGTGGCTCAGTTGTGAATGCATTTAGTCCATCGAGGATTTTAGCGCATAAAACGTGCTTGTGGCTGCCTCCAAAATCAACACACGTGCCGTAGTCTCACGTTTTATAGCGTAAATTGGGGAAATAAGGCGAGTGCCGCGAGCGGCCATCTGTGCGTGAAAAATGACCTCGTGCTCTGCATTGGCTGCCAGCACAGAATAAATAAGACATCTAAACAGCTACTAATACTATTATTGAAACTAATATTATGGTCTACTCATTGGATCGCGTAATGGACACGGTCAGTGGGAATTCGGTTTTATGCGACATCGTAGCAGACGATATGTTTCCTCGCAATGGAATGCGCGATCACCCCCGCCCCTCTCTTTGAAAACCTCCCCCCTCTGTCCGGAGAGAGGGACACAGACAACAGAGGCCGAAGAGGGACGCACAGTGGGGCCAAACCCCCCTCTCGGCGGACAAAAGTCCGAAAATAAAAGTTCGAATTTCAGTATTTGAAAGAGTAGGTCGGGTAACCTAAGCCTTGAGCTGCAAAATGATTCATTAAACAGGTAGGTAAGTATGCACCTGCGCGCACAAATCAGCGTGAAAGTGACAGGTTAGCGGAGCACTCGTGCTACGGACGCCGAGCCGGAATTTCACCGTGAACATCAAACGGATACTACAGTACTCTGATAAAACCGATTGAAATTTTAAAATATGGAATCAAACCATGAAAGTAATTATTATTGGAATATGTTTTTCAAATTTTTATGGTATCACATAGAGCATCATAATAATCAATAAATGATCATAAGAATTTGGCAATTGTTTTTAAAGGTACATATGTACACTGAAAATTTATATTTCATAACGAATTCGAGTGGTGATATTCAAAGCACATTATTATGTAAAACATAAGCTACCGATTTTTAAAGAAATCAACCGCAGGAGAGCTATAAAAAGAGTTTAAAAATCGAATTGCTGTAGCAGAGTCAGCAGGAAATTTACTCAACATTTATACCTGGGTCGGTGTAATTGCTAAGGCAATGACAAGGTAAATTACATTTTTTTAAATAGGCCAATACTTGAGCTTCCTGAAAATACATTAGACTGGGAAGATAACACGCACATGTTTGCACAATTCGGTGCAGAAAAGACGGATCGAGAGGTCTTAATAGGCGCTGGCGTAAACCTGGTAAACATTCTAGGACCAAGGAAACCAATGCAATTAATGCAACTCGCCAATTATCGGCTTCGCCCTACCGCATCAAATATTATATTTTCCAAAATTTTGACGTCTAATTCTACTTTTAAAACCCATGTGTACCCATTTTCAAGGTGAAAAAATAATATTTCCGAATTTTGGCCATGTTTTTGGTATTCCGCCCCACTGTGGGACGCCCGCCGTCGCCACCGCGAAACTACTACAGAGCGCTCCATGTTTGGTGGACAGTAAGGACGTCACGGGGGACGCTGATGCCAATCCAACTCTTCAACCTTTTACCTCGAAGAAATAATTTCTAATGTCGCCCTAAATAAAAAAAGCAGATGTAACGTAAAATAAGCGTATAAAAAGGAATATAGGTAAACAAATAAAAATTTATGAAACTTTACATTTTCACGTTTCAATGTCCTTCTCTTTATTTCATACAGCCTCACTACATAATCCATGGTTAAATAATCCTTCATCGCATAAACAAAACATGAACTAAGCATGACTCAGCTATGGTTCAATTACTACCCTACTATTTTAATTCCATAATTAAGATCGCTTAGTAGGAGGAAAAATTTACCAAAAAAAAACAGAAAAAAACTTAAGTTAATCGAATGAACAGCATGCATGTTATGTGGGTTTCATGGGATGGAATACTTGTAGTGCATTAACAAAACTATGTATAGTGCTTTGCATAAAAGATGAATATTTTGTATAATAGGGTACAAATATAAATCAAATTTTCAGAATTACTTTCATAATATCATTTTAAATTATCGACTAAAAGTACATTAATATTAAAAGGATATAAAATTGCACGTAGCAGATATAGTTTTTTCTCTCTTGATTAGTGTCTTTAAGGAAAAGAGTTTTCGTTGAATGCTTTGTAACTATGTTCTGAATTGTTTAAATTCCGCTATACAAATACAAAATGATAATTTCCTGTCTTTGTTATGGCACTTTCCTTCACATCAATTGTCTAAGTGATCAAGTTTGAGGCTTTAATTTTTCCAGAATTATTTCCTAATTAACGGCAAATTTTATCACCAGACGGAAGGTCTAACCATGGGTTCCCCTTTTTCTCCATTGCTAGCCGAGATTTTGATGGCGAATTTAGAATATAAACTTTTTAATTCTGGACATCTTCTTTTAAACAGTGTGACGTATTGGTACAGTTATGTGGATGATGTGATCTGCTGCTGGTCTGGTAGTGATCGACAGCCGACATAAAATTTCTTCCGACATAAAATTCCTTCACTCTATCATGAACGGGTCCCTCCGCTCTGATCATCTTCTCTCCTGTTTTTCACTCCGCATCCCTGCCCGCACCACTCGCGAAATAAGTCTGTTTCACACACCCAAATGCCGTCTCTCCACCTCCCAACGTTCCTATTTCTATCGCCTACCTTCATTTTTTAATACCCTTGCCAAGAATCACCCTATTCTTGACCTTCTCTCCTCACGCAACATATTTTCTTCCCAACTTAAACGCATTGTGTCCTCCTCTTCTGCCTTCCTGCCACAACAATTGATATTTTCTTTTTCTTGCTGTTGATTATTGTTTTTACTATATATTTTTGTTTTATTTCCTAACTTATTTTTTGTTTTTTTAACCAATTGTAAAGGCCCTAGTTGCTGTTTTTGGCGTTTTAATAAATAAATAAATAAAAATTAAAAATTGTTTGGTACACTCTATTGGGAATGGCCTCGTAGTCGCAGAGGATTAAAGGGTTCGCCGGCCTCGTCCTTCGTCTCCTTCTCCTTCCCACGAGCCGCCACCTCACCGTTCCACATTCGCCCCCTCCCGGAATTTCGCTCGCACTCGACTCGCGGTGAGGCGGGAGAGAGGCAATTGCCTCTTCTTGCGCCTCAATCGCGGCCGCCCAGCCTCGCACCGACTACGCCCACCCGCACCGCCACCCACGGCACGGCACGCCATTTACCCCGGCTGATGCATATTTCAGCCCCGGCAGTCCCTCCCTTCCGCCGAAAGGCCGCATGAGGTAGCACTCTCATCAAATTTGAATCAATTTGGAGAAGTCTGAATGAAAACAAATGGAAAAGAGAGGTGGCGCATTCCCTTCCATGAATGTGAGTCCCATGAAAAAGAAATGAGAGGCCACTGGAGTTGATGTGCTTGCAAATGCTTAGGAGGGAATACTTTAAGAGATATCTTTACGGCGAAAAACTAAGGGACGCTAGGTCTTATTTTGAGCTGACCTTTTTTCCCAAAAATAATACGTTTCAACCACCAAAAGCTATGTATTGTAGTTGGTAGCTGAGCTCAAAGAAATTCGAAACCATGAGACAATGAGTTCCTTTTGATTTCATCAACCCACCTAACATATAAACTGAATATATATGACAGTAAATTTAACTCAGAGAAAGTGCTAACACAGGCAGCCTTAACACGGGTAACCAGTCGGAGA
The DNA here is from genome assembly GCA_963169105.1 of Ceriagrion tenellum. Lineage (NCBI taxonomy): Eukaryota > Metazoa > Arthropoda > Insecta > Odonata > Coenagrionidae > Ceriagrion > Ceriagrion tenellum. Next base: position 26,104,942 of record OY720641.1, on the reverse strand, counting down.
TATTTCATCGCGATTTTTTTGTAAAAAGCATTAAGTCCTATTACGAGATCCCGTGCCACGGGCTAACGAATTCATGCAATGAAAACATAGCAAGATATTTGATAAGACATTCTTCAAAAGCGTCTCCTCTCAAATTTCTATCACCCCTTATTTAAAAGCGTTCGTACTTATCCATGAAACAACTTTCAGGAAATCCTACTGAATTTTAAGTATTCAATAAAGCTGACCGCAAAGTGCTTTACGCGGAGATAAGGGTAAGATTACCTACCAAATGCTGCAACAGCAAACCTCGTGTTGTGAACGCAAAACTGATTGCTAGTGAGATACCAATTGAACTTAAGTTTCATCATGTCGAAATGAAATAGCAAAAGTCACATCTTCAATTATTCCACCAGCTGAACGGATTCGCTCATCCACAAGAGCGATTTGTAGGTTAAGCTAAATCATTTATTTGCCATACAGCCAATCACTTGTTCTCGATTGACTGATTATTTGGGTAGGCTACCCAAGATCCGGGTTATTTACGTCATTTAGACTTCTAGCACGGGAAGGATTAGTTGGGGAGTGGAGGAAGGGTGGAGAGAAACCCGGCGTCGATAAAAGCGAACGGAAGGTGCCTGCCTAGTGGACCACGAGCTTTCACGCCCCACTCGCGGGACGGAGCTCTTTAAACGGAACCGAAGGAAGAATCGAGATTTCACTAAAAGATCTTCACCACCGCCAGGATTTGAACCTGGGCCTTCAGGATGGTAGTGGCGTCCATCTATGTAAGCCAGTGCTATATCCGCCAAACCAAATCGATCCCATCTGTTGATCCTCCAGCGAATTCATTTATAACCACGTCAGAACGATTAGCTGTACTTACTGGCAGATGGCCAGAAAATCACTGGGACGACTAAAAAAATAGCTACCGATCATGCATGGAAATTTTGCTCAAATAAGATGGCAGATTTTTCTGCTTCGCTCTATCACTGATGTTCATCACATAAACAAACACTACTTAATCCACTACAAGGATAATTATACGCTGCGTAAATATTGAAGCGCCACCTTTCAATAAATGCATCCAAAATGGAATATTCCTCATAAAATACAATGAAAAAAATAAATTTTAAGTTAATATGTAAGATTTACCCAGGGTGCCTAGGTATGACTTTCTTTTCACAATTCCCCATCGCATATGAAAATATCTGCGAAAACATCGATAGATTCAGACATTACATGGTACTGAAAATCTCACGGTAATTTTCGATAGTTAACAGCTCCGAAATAAAATTAGTACAACACCCACTGAACCGGCAGATATGCGGAGTACATCTCAAACGGACCCTTTCTCAGTGCCGAGCTAAAGCAATCCAAAGATTGGGAGATCGGGTATTGTGTGGTGGCTAGAGTACTCGGCTACCACACGGGCGGACAGGGTTCAAATCCCTGCAGAGGATGATGTTTTTCACAGGGAATCCGATCCCTACTTAAGTGTATTGTGGAGGGCACTTCAAGTAAAGTACTTTGTTAAATCGTGGTCCCGTTTCCGCCTTTCGTTCAGAGCAGGCTAATGCCGACGCCGGGTTTCTATCCACCCTTCCTCTCTTACCTATCCCCTATGGCGCAAATGACCTCAGCCGTCGGACGCCTCCCCAAATATCCAATCCAATCCCAAACATTGCCAAAGAGGGCCTCTAGTTGCGCTCCGAAATACTGGCGAGAGAGGAGAGAAATCTGAATTTAATCGCTCGAGAAAAAATATGGAACAATGCACAAGGAAATCATCCATCATCCAATTGGGCAACTTATCCGTGAATTCCTTTGCACTCTTTCTCTCGTGACTGTCGAAACCTTAATTGAGCAGATCGTTAGGGAATGTCTTCGCGCGTGGACACACAGAGAGAGACTCTCCCTCAAGTGACCGAAGGCCTCTCTAGGAGTATCACGGCGACTCCTCGGACTTCACAGAAACGGATTTGACGACACAGCCTCGAAAAATCAAAGAGTTGCCATTTAAAAGTCGCGATTTGTGAGGGTGTGTCGTCGCGTCCCCGGGATTGTCGAGGCCGATTCCTATCTGACGAGGACCCAGAACAGTTGAGCAAACAAAAATTGAAGCTATCAGGAAGGCTGTATTCGTGAGGCGCTGACTGCAAATCATTTTAAGGAAATAATTTTTTTTAAGTTGGTAGAAAACTTCTTCGTTGAATTCTCGCACCACATTTCACGCATGTGCATCGGTTTATGCGTTGGAACACACCACACAGGCAGCAACTGAAATGATTATATTTTTTCCTCGATTAAATTATGTCATAATAAGAGTTTCCAGCGCAGTATCCGAAATTCAGACGAGATTATATTGACAGTGGTTGCTTTCGAGTTTTGGACTCGACGCGACACATCGCTGTTCGTTAGCAACGTTTTTTGCAACAAGAAATTTATTATTTCACGGTCTGCAGAAAACCTGCACTTCGCCAAATATCAATAAAATACACGTCACGTGACAATGGGCTATATATAAAAATAGCATTGAATGACCACAAAACCTAATCGGTATGACGCAACTTTTATCCGCAGATATCTTAAATGTGAACACGCATGCAAGGTTACGCGCAAATCTGTGAAAAAAATGCCCCAACCACCTTGAAAGAACTGTTTGTCACCTAACGGAATACTCAAAAAAGCACGGCTTGTGAAATAATCCTAATTTCGGCGCAAATATCAAATTTTCACAGGGGAAAAAATGTCAAATGGTTGACAATTTACTTTTAAAAGCTTACGACACTTTCCTGGAATAGACGAAAAAATCAACGCAAAAGGGATTCCGGGAGCGGAAAAGTAATTTGCAAACGGAAAAACATTCCTGGTGTTATTTCCCCTTCCCGCTCCGTCCCAGACCGTCAACATCCGCACTGCTTACATGTTCACGGTTTAACGCGCACAAATATTGATAAGGTTCACAGGAAAAGCTACGGATTTACGACCACTTCCTCCCTACATTCCAGCTACTTCCAAAACTTGTTACCGGATGAGGCACAAATCTCAACTACAGTTTAACGGAGCCTCAATCAAAAAGGAAAACAAGATAACAGTTGACAAATATGACTTTCATACCTCCTTCACGTCCAATGCATTAACCCTTCGGCTACCAAGGGGGTAACTCAGTTACCTCAACGCCACATTTTTACTGTTTTTATTTACAATTATTTTCTGATATTTTTATGCTTCCATGAGTTTGTTTTTAAAAATCTTACAATACGATTCCACGTGAAATCTTCATTCATTGATTGTTTTTTTTCTTCTAATTTCTGAAAAACTCGTGGGGGTTACTGTGTTACCCCTTTTGGGATAGTTCGTCTCAGATTCACCGGCCCGCTTTCTGAGGATCTGTGCACCGTTCACAGCACAGTACCGAGATTTAAAATAACAATGGGATTCTATGTGTGCCTTCAGATGTATCAAACCGCGCCGTGGACAGCAATCGTGGTCATCACGGCGCCTTCAATCCGACGGGGCGCAGCGCAGCGCCGTGAAATGTACATGACATCTGATTTACTTGTTCGAGTTCCTTGACTTCTGTGCATGTATGGAAGAAGCAGCAAATGAAAAGCCAAATGCTGTGAAATATCAGGACATCCGATTAGACCTAGACAGGACATCCGATTATATAATTTTATGCTCCAATCGGAGCCTACAATTATATTTATGTGCTATTTTATTAAATATAAATCATATCTATTATAATTTTGTATAATTGTTTTTATTTAAGATTTATGTCACACAGAATCCATTTTTTGTATAAATTAAGCGAATAAACAAAAATAGACGGTGGGGTAACCGAGTTACCCCTCTTGGGAGAGGTAAGGTGAAAAAATACCTCGGTAGCCGAAGGGTTAAAAGAGCTGTCGCCTGAGGGAAAGGAACAGTGAATTATACGCTATTTCTACCCTGATTTCAAAATTAGCTCCAATAACCCATATAGATAGGAATTAGGCTTTTGTACTCCTGAAAAATCCAACGGATATTTTGTAAAAGTTAGAAATTAATTTGAAATGCAAACTTCCCTGAAAGTGCAGTAACTTCCATTCCATGCCTTGTATTGTAAAACAAGTGTAACTTTGTAATTTTCCACACTATTTTATTGTTCAAGGAGCCTGACCGGTTTCAATGTTAACACATTATCTTCGGATACCGGTCAGGCTCCTTGAACAATAAATAAGTGTGGAAAATTACAAAGATACAATTATTATACTATGTCTACATTCCACAAAGTCAATTAGTCGACTATCTTGTACTGTCTTAGAACCTTGCATTTCATTCCTAAGGATAGGAACGCAGTAAAGTGGAATTAATTACAGGAAAAATCATATGGCAGGTGGAACACCAAGCGATACTGCACCGACCACACTAAAATCCAAATAGTGAGCAAAAACATAAAGAGTTCTCATGGGTAAACCAACCTCAGAATCCTGGAAAGGTCAGACTGCCTAAGATAACTATGGAGAGCTCGTGTCGTACTAATCAAATCGAGTTTACGAGTCATCCTCATTTCCCTGGACACGTTCTCATTTTACATTAAATGACCGGAAGGAATTTCCTAATGCCCTCAAGGATACCACAGAAGTCTAAATCCATTGACTCTACCAGGTTTTTCAAGTTGTAGGGATGGCAATTTCGCCGCCGCCGATTGCAACGGTGCGCACTCGTAATCGGCGTCTTCTGAGCAGTCTAATTTTTTTCCAATGCATTTTTTCAAAATAAAATATAGGGTCTTAAGATACTCATCTATTAAGTCACACCCTGTCTGGATTTACCCCAAAAACCAGATTTGAAATAAAAATATTGATTCGTGGCGTTTCACAGCCTTCGCAATGTCATCACTAACGGACCTTCCCAGGTTGTTAATCTTATAAATATTTCAGGGTACATATCCGAGATCAGGGGAAACATGTCCTATTTCATTAGGAAAACAACCAAATAATATCTTTCATCTCTATTCTCTTCGCAAATTGATGCCCACGTTCCTTCCATTGAAAATGGCAGAAGTGATATGGTGTTCAATAGCATTTTTCTTTTCTCATAGAAGGCCTTGTGTGGGACATCTCTTCTAGATGTTTGTGCCTCCCTTAGTTCCATCCTTCTCCCTTGCTCTCCATGCTCTCCATGTTGCAGAGAGTGATTAACAATAGAATGAACCGACTGTCGTCCGTTTGGCACTGAAAAACTGTAATGAGCGGGAACAGTATAAGTCGAAAAACTGCGTGTATAATTCTGTAACACACGTTCTTATTTAAATCATTGCCAACACATCTTTTTGACGTTCAAGCGATATCCTAAAGCACACCTTCGTCATGTATCCGAAGAAGGTGCTTCGACATTGCAACAAGCGTTACAATAAAAATAAAACGGCCAGAAAAAGCCATTTTCTCATCGATGGCGAACTAACTTCGCCTCGTAAAACGCCTGTCTCTGGCGTGCAAAAAGTTCGCAGCCTCGTCTCCTCGCAGATACACGCGTGCGCTTCCCGGCAGAGGGATGCACGTCCGAAAAGGATTGTTGCGACCGCGACTGTTGCAAGCACCGAAACAAACACCGAATTCCACCAGATTGTTTGTTTACTAAAAACATATGCCAACGAAAACGAGAAAACAATAGATCCTGGCCAACATAAAAGTAAAATTACGGCCGTCCGCCTATTCTACAATAAAAATATAAATGGACTGATCTACACGATTATGTTTTGAACGCAAACCTTTTGCGGTCATCGGAGGCGACTGCAGCGCCATATTCCATTTATTTAACGCATTTCGAGCTCAATTTCCGTAGAAATTTCCTAATAATAAACAATATCTCATGGGTAGTGCCAAACTTTTACCACAATTTTATCTCCTAAGCAAATTTGGTTCTCTTTGATGACTAACCACTTAGACATCATATCAATGAGAAATAAAAATATCGTTCTTCTCGACTTCTCGACAATTAATGAGGATACCTGGACTAGCCGTGGTGTATTACCTATAAGGAGTCACCTGCAGTAACCACGGAGAAGGAGAACGCACCAACAGCTTAACTTGCCAAAGCACTCCGCGCGGTGTGAAGAGTGGTCTGGATTCTAGTCCCAGTCAATTCCAACGATTTTTCCCATTCAGAATTTCGTATATCGCTTCTCCAAATTATCCCTTAACGCATTAAAGTTCGTTGAATATCAACATCAATTTGCGAAAAATATAGAGAGGAAAGATAAGACTTGTTTACATATAAAAAAGAGCACAGATTTCCCTCAAGGTAGCCAGAGTGCGTAAGAATACAATAATGTGAATGACCACCCAAAAGATGGAGAGCAAGGGAGAAGGATGGAACTAAGGGATGCACAAACATCTAGAAGAGATGTCACACACAAGGCCTTCTATGAGAAAAGAAAAATGCTATTGAACACCATATCCCTTCTGGCATTTTCAATCGAAGGAACGTGGGCATCAATTTGCGAAGAGAATAGAGATGAAAGATTATTTGGTTGTTTTCATAATGAAATAGGACATGTTTCCCCCTGAGAAGGTGCGAGAATAATGCTAGAATGTGTAGGAAAACCAGGACGTCTAAAGAAAAAATGGTTATAGTAGGGTATTATCATTTCGCCAGTTTTTGTCCGATGGTCACCAAATTTAGGATTCATCACTCATTTTACGTTCTAAACAATACTAGATATGGACGAAAGCACTGCGACGGCAATTAAAATATAATAAATACGGTACTTATCTTGACTAGAGATGGGTACCTCGTTTGCTTCAGCAACCATAACAGACGACAATAGACGATCGAATCAATTCCATTAAGAGTGTTTGTTGTTCACAGATGATTTTAATTTCAATCAGTGAATTTCTTTTCCGTTCAACAATATTAAATAAATGAAGTTTTTCCCTTCCAAATGAAGCAAAATAATTTCAAATAGAAGGGGGAATTCTTATATGAATCATCTTTTCACAACAAAACATATTTTTCTTGCCCTGGTATTGGTTTCACATAAAGACCAGCAAAACAATTCTGATAAGTGTCATATGCCCAGTAACTTGACCGGCGACTAAAACCTTCGACAGGTTCATTCCACCACAAGAGCAACTGCTGCAGTTTCTTGATGTGAAACCTACTCCTACCGATAATTCTTCAGAATTTGACAGTGCTGTACATTTTACTACCATTTTGGTAGCAAAATCTGGCAATTAAAAGTCTATTTTTGTAGCATAAATCACTCCAAACTAACTGATAGATCCCACCTAGCTGCTTGTTGATTCGATCGTCTATTGTCGTCTGTTATGGCTGTCGAAGCAGACGAAGTACCCATCCCGAATCAAGATAAGTACAGTAGACCCCGATTTACGATGGGTTGGACTTACGATGGATACGACTTACGATCTGAGCTGTTTTTGCGCTATTTCAAATTTCTCCGATTCTGTTTTAAATATCGATATTGTTTTCAATATTGGTTAAATAATAGTTTAAATAATTTTAATCCAGGGTATTTCGTATGCATTGGCTCTGTCGCGTACACTGAATGGATTGGCACTGATGCTCTTTAAACCGATTCCTCGTCCGGAAATAATGCCGATTCAACATACGATGGAATTCGCTTTACGATCGGTCCTCCGGAACGGAATAATATCGTAAAGCGAGGGTCTACTGAACCGTATTTATTATAATTTAAATGCCGTCTCAGTGCTTTCGTCCATATCTAGAATTGTTTAGCATGTGAAATAAGTGATAAATCCTAAATTTGGTGACCATCGGACAAAAACTGGCGAAATGATAATACCCTAATATAACCGAAAAAATGAAATTTAAGTATTTTTTTAATGGTGAGACCACCCAGAGGGAGGACAGGGAGGGGAGGGGAGAGAGAGAGGGCGAGAGAGAGAGGGAGAGGAAGGAATGAGCACAACACGGGAGAGCCGAGAAGCAGAAGAGATGCCCAAAAGCAACGTATCCCCCCCTCCTTATCCCTCTCCCGTGGCCACGTGCACTCAACTCTCTCGTGCGCCATCGATTTTGTCGGTCCAGGGGCGGCTAAGGGCGGAGGGGGGAAGTGGGGGGGGATCCCCTCTCGGTGGTGGAAGGGGAAACCCTCGCAAGCTCGCCCCTCCCCCCATTCCTCCACCCTCGGGTGTCGTGGGCGTGGAGAGGCAAGGGGGCGGGGGGGAGGAGGGCGGGCGGTCTTGGGGGGAGGGGGTGGAACTGCGCCCCCATCTCCGCCACCATACACCGCGCAGGATTTCCTCGTTTCCGAGGAAATTACCCGACAGACGAACCGCCGCCATGGCTCAAGCCAACAACTACCGTCGCTCCGTTTAGGGAAAAAATAACTATTTAACTTTAGTAGTTTTTGACGGTTAAATAATAGGACTTTTCAGCAGTTTTTCACTGTAAACTATACATAATATAACAGTTAACTATATGTAACGTTTTTATGCTGGCGCCAAGTTTTTAGCGTCCCTTTTTTGTCCAGTTAGCTTCTCGTGTGGGCCGCGGAGGAGCGGTAGTGAGGACGAGAGTTTAAATCCGATGGTCCCTCCAGAAGCAGGGCATTTTTCTTTGGTTTCAAAGTTTCGGTTGCGGGAAGAGAGACTGCTATTAGGGAGCCGTGGAGGTCACGGTACAGTGTTCGTTTGTTTTTAGGCCATTTCCTTTTCTTTTACTCCCTTAACATCCTCCTTCTAAACTCACCATTCCTTATCATAGTTCCCGATGATGAGACGTGACTCGCGGCACTTTTTATGAGTGTAAGTCACAGAGAAAATTACGATTAGGAGTGTCCTTTCCCTCCTCCAGTCTTCTCCTCTCCGAGTACAGGAGGATCTTCCCTATACCCCCCTTTACCTGTACTGGCGCCCATATTCATAAAGTCGACTAGTTGGAAGTGTCACGTCGTCGACCCCGCCCGGAGCTAGTCGGGAGAGACGGGCGTCGAGGGGCCCATTACATTTAGAGAATTTCCAAATACGACTATATTGAAGGCAGTTACTATTAACAATGCTAAATAGTATCTATTAGGCATCCGAAATACATTTAACGGGGCTGCCTTACATAATAGCCACAAGGATCTTCAGTAGTTACTGTTACAACACCGAAATAACAACTAGATTGTTTTGAATAGTATGTTTTACTAAGGACTGCTCAGAACTCAGGCATTCCATGGAAGCACAGGAAAGAAAGGTGCGCAATACAATCGTTCAAGTTGGCTGCTCCTTCGAACAACTATAGAGCAATCCTCATTTAGTTGAGAGTATGACCCTCAATGGATAATGCTGTTGCCAAAGCTACGTTCCGCGTGCTCACCTCTAGGCGACGTAGGCAAACATGCCTCATTGCGTTCAATTTAACGAAGTTCAAGCGAGATATAACCCTTGTCATCAAGGAGAATATTATTCGGAATTTATTTTCCAATTTTAGCATATGTGAGAAAAATCTAATAATATTATAATATTGATGATGCAAAACTATACTTTTCCATGACTTAAGTAATTAGTGGTTAAATAAAACTATCATACATAAGTCTCTAACTTGACTCAAGTTTTTCAGGCAGAACGGGATAAATTCACAACGAGAGGTTTTTGCAATTCAATAAAATTACTGATGTGTAATGGATTTATTTTTAAAAGAAGTTGATAAAAAGTTGTGAAGAGAAAATTGTGAATCCATAAAACAAATGTAAGTTGATGAGACTTACAAATCGCCAATTATATGACATTGCTCAGCCTCAGTCGAAAGTAGATAAAATTCAAAATTTAACCATAATTTCACGGGAAATAATCTTCCACTATAACAAACGAACAAATTTTGGGATAGGCAATATGACGTATTCCTAGCTGAAAACAAAATAAATAACAGAAAACTGTCGCCAATAAAATAAATGGCCATAAAAAATAATATTGGGTAAATTTGCACCGGCCAAGAAAATACTGAGAAAGCGCGAACATTACCTGCCAAGGGTGACTCGAATTCTTGGAATTCAGCGTTGACTACCATCCAGGAAGCATAAATACCTTTCTCCGCAGCCAAATTTAACCCTCCACTCTGACTGTTTCTTATTTTTAGTTCACGCTCTGATCACTGGAATGCTCAAGAACAACGTTGAGAGACAAGTCGTCACGTGCACAACATTTTTACATTTAGTTTGTTCATATCTGTTATTTTAACGAGAACAGTGTCCTCAATTGCAAGGAAACAGGAATTGTGCTGCTGCTAGCGAGGAGTGAGAGTAACACAGGTAACTGAAGGACATGGTTGGGAGTCATCAGAGACTAGAGGCTACTCGATAAACCCTGTCCAATATAAGGGCTCAGTTGAGAGAAATACAACCAATCAGTGAAAACGGGCATACATTACCGCATAGGGAAGGGCATCACGCGATCTATAAGTCCACGATGTTGGCCTTTGTTTTAACCATATGATATTAAAAAACCATTTGCTCTTCAATCATTTATACGCAAGATTATTATCTTGGACAGACTCCAGGCTAAGTTTTTTTTAAATTATATTAAAGAAGTTTCAGCACGACGCGGGGTATTTTGTATGACTCCACGTTATATATCCAGAACTGTTACAAGCAATAATTTAAGAGAGAATCCCTGCCCTACTGATTGGCAGAACAATCAATCTTTCCACAGTCATTTGGGGCTCGAACAAAACCAGAGAGGGACACCAAGACACTACGCTTTCCACTTCCGCTCTCCCTCTCAGTCTTTTCCCTCAACCCTTTAGGCCTTTTCCCCCAACCATTTTATTGTACAAACGAATGTCTCATAGAATGTACAAGAAACAGAATGGAATTAGAGCAGGTTCTATTTCCCGTTAAGTCATTCAGACAATCATACAATTTTCCGCTTTACACGGTACAATTTTCCCCATGCAAGAGTTCATTCATTCGTTTGTACAATAAAATGTACCGTGTAAAGCGGCCTTTTGCATGACTTGGGTCCTCACAAGCCACTCGTGGCGGCTCGCAAGATAGCGTGTAGAAGCACACCTTCGCGTGACGGCGGAGGGAAAGATGCTGGCAGCATTTACTGCCACTTACTTCTGCGACGGATTTTCGAAGAACGCCAGCAAAAAGTAAACACTCGTACCTCGGATGCAAACGATTCCCTGAGAATCCGGAGAGGCAGGAGTCGATTCGGAGAGGACGGCGCTTTGAGGACGAGAGAGGAGAGGTGACGAAGAGAGTTCGAGGAAGACTCGAAACCATTCAGCCAGCCCTCTGAAGAGAGCACCACGCCCAACGGGAATATCGGCAAACCTTACCTGCAGAGAAAACGAAATAAAAATATTCAAGTCACAAGATTTAAAATGGTGGACATGAATTAAGAATAATAATACCAAGGCGATCTCAGTGTCAGTCAATAGAAACCGTGCCCGTCATGGAAAAGGAAACGAAAAGCGTCATCGGATGAGGACGTCTTCAAGTAAAGAGAGCACCGACGATGTATGCAAGTTATCTGCGATATTTTCGTATTATTGGCTTACAATTATTCATACCTCATTTTAATATATTAGTATCAATTATACCGTTTGCTTTGCAATGTCGGCACTATAAATGATGCCAATGATAACAAATGAACATTTGTTTGGCAGGTTTTTATCAAAATTTTATTGCACTTTATTCCTCACCTGTTTTAAATTCTTTACTTTTCAAATTAGGGGAAGTGTAGATATATATCTATACAAATGGAATATGAGATGGATCACCAATACGAATGATGAAGACAAATCGACCAGGGTTTCATCACGCTCAAATTTGTCATTTATTACGCCACGCACCTCGTCATTATGTGTGCACGCACGAGTGACCCCCTGACGGTTATACCGTGACTAGTCCCAGGATCCTCAAAAATCACGTCATTATTCACCATAAAAATAAATACATGAGCCATTCACCGAATACTAGCGCAATAATGATCAAAGAATCAATCATGACAGATGATTGCAGCTATATGAAAGTTTTAGTTACTGAATTTTAAATAAATTTACCCTAATATACCTTTCCAAGAGACGTTTGCGGTTTTTTTAAAGTACATAGACAGCCAACTTCGAATGAAGAAATTTATAGTTTAGTTCTATGAAAAATGTGGGGTGATTTTTCGCGACCAGAGAGGAACAACTTTTCTCCATGCTAGCAGGGGTATGCAAATTAATAGAACTACTTCAATTTTCAGCAAAAACTCCAGAACACGAGTGCATCTCAGTGCATGAACGATTGGATGAGGTTCGGCTGGAGTGGCGTCATGTCGGATATTTTCAAATGGCATACAATAGCAGTATTGATGTAGTGATGGTGAGGGTGCCCCATATAGTCAACTGAACCACATTGGCAATCCTCATCCAGCCACACCGACAGTGTAAGCGGCGAAAACTCGTTCTTTACACGTTGAAAATTGTTCACGTGCCTCTCGGATGCATTATTCGTGGATAACTACAACAGGTGTTAAAGCCGTCATATGGATTACCAGTACAAGATGTCACCTTTCTTTCAACGCTCATTTGTATGCTAGGGAAAGGCGCAGAAATAGTTAACCGTCACACATCGAATAATAATCCAACCGTTGTGATTGCTGCGCTCAAATGAAGGAACCACTCACTGGAAACGTATGATGTACAGCAGTAAGCGGCTACATTCGCATAAAGGTGACCAATCATTTGCTATTCAGCTGATGTCCTCGTCAACGTGACTTTAAAAAATAGCAGCATGACAACAAGACTCACTTTGCATTTATCAACGCAGCCAATCGCAATAACTAAAAGTCCAATACGTCTACACATGCGATGATGGAAAATTCGAGGAAACCTTAGAGCTCGTTTAACACGAGACTTGGTCTGGCACAAGACCGGTACTAGGTACTGAGGACAGAATTTAGGGTGGTGGGAGACGCCCCAAAAGGTTTTACCGAATGACTGAATTTATAACGGTACGGAAGCAGTATTTTCATTCCAATCTTAACGCATGTCTATACAACTGTCTACTAAGCACAACAAATGTCAACTCCAACATTTCAACTACCCAATCCATGACAGAAGGCGACCAAAACCAGTGAGTTAATTCATATTTATTGTTGATTTCTAAATTTGACAATTAATGAAAACCAAAATGAGGTCTAGTTGGAGCTGATATCAGAAAGTGAAGATTACACTGCGTACGAAAAAGCTGAAGTTATTGGTCGAAGGCTGAACAGTCCTATTATGATCCAGTAGCAAACTAATACTGCATCAAGTATGAGATCAATTAGCTCAGCCAGTATGACAGCGATTGTGCTAGTTAGCCTGGATGCTGGTTCTATAGTAAATGATAACAGGAAAGCTTTCATGCTTGCGAGCGAACTTATGAGCGAATCAGGTATCGTGCAAAACGGGCCGAACCAATACGTGGCGGACTACGGTTGCACGTTCGTGACGTAACCTCCCTCCCTCCCCCGTGCACGATCCCTGATACTCCGCCCTCTCCCTCCTTGCACGTGTGTAGGCACCTCTATGATACGGAACACAACATGGCGGCCGCCCGAACGCCCTCTGACCTTAAATAACCTCCAATGACTCCCCCGCCCCCTCGCGCGTCTGATCATTGACTGACACGCCCCGGGCGTGCGAACGCGCGCTCCGAGAAGGCCGAAGGGGGGCGCGCGCACGCGCCGGTGAGCCAGGGTCACGCACGGGAAGTGTGTGGGATACTGAACGCCGCCATGGGTCAAGGTCGACGCTTCTCCACAAGTCAAAGGTCACGGACAGGACTGTCAAGGTCCGCAAAGGGGATGGTATCCGTGGCAACGATCGTCTTTTTTCCCACAAACAGTCCAACACTACGGGTGGCGAAGTTGGTAGCGGGAATGTTCCGTCGATATCACTCACCGACGAATGAATGAGGAGGAAAACCGACAAATTATCTCTTCAATTGTCTGCACCCAGTTTCCACGCTATGACTGCGACGGAAAACTTCGTAAAAACTTCAGGAGACACGACTCCCACGTTCCACCGCCTCCAGCTTTGTACCGACAACGGAATCAAAAACTACTTCACAAAAGCTCATACCGCTTTTCAATACGAGGAACAATATGAATACGCTAGAACGCGCACCACAGCCGAAGGACATCGCATCAAGGAGAAAGCACAAACTGAACACGGCACAGAATTTTAAATGAATTAAGTACATTTACCATTTATGACGATCGTTCTCATGAACTGAACTACAAGGACGGGCACTATACGGATAATTTATCAATCGCTGTTCCAACGGAGCTCAGTCCATTACGTTTTACATTCCCTCGCTCATTAATTCTCGCAGGCAAGTATGAGTTATCCGATAATTTTTCCGCAGCTCTAACTAGTTGTTCCATGGCTTTCCACTCCAGTTCCAAATCTCCCAAGTCAAGGCATAAACCACAGTCAGTCAAAAGATCATGTCAGCGATGGTTTTCCACATTCTTGGTGACATGAAGACCAACTATTTCACATTTAAGCTAGAGATTCCTTATTCTGCGGACGATAAGATGGCGCATCAAGCTTCTCAACTCGTTCATGAAGGAGATCGAAATTCAACTGTGTGTTCAAGAATTTTAGAAGTAAGCATCCATTCCTGTTCTAATTCACAAGATCTATTTGGACACACGACGACGACGGCAGTCTGCTAGGAAACTTCGAAGAAACCAGACCCCATTGTAAATTTACCACTTTCAACGTAGAAACTCACTTTGACTCATTGCAATTAACCACTTTCAACCCTCACGGTCAAGGTTTGTTCTATTTACTGCAATTCCAGCATCAAAAATTAAAGGTAATTCACGTTTTAAATTAGGATCCCAGGGCAATTTAATCTTCATTTCAGATTTAAAAAAGGACAATCGTAATGAACTTAAAATACGTTGAAAGTGAGGTTTACAAACACAATTTCTTCCTACAGGAAGTGCAAATAAAATTATATTTGGTCCTCATATTAAACGTTCAAAGGATGAAAATTAACACCAACATCGATTTCAATACATTTCAAAAGATTTCGGTAAAGTTCTGCAATTTTTTTCAATGATTAATTCAAAATCTCTCTCTTTCATATCAATTAATAATTGAACACATCCTCATTTCACCCACTATTTTTACGGGGCTCGAAGCATGAAAAATATGAAAAATTCGAGATTCGAGACTTAAGGTTATTACATTACATGTCGAAACACTCTACCAGGCGCAATTCGCCATTATGCTTTTAAATTTAATAGCGGTTAACAATTAACTTAAAATTAACGTATCTTGGAGCTGTTTACCCATGAAATACAGAAACCATACAGCAAGAGACATTTGAACCTGAAGTTTACATTTAAAGTTTCATTTTCCCATTCAATAATTTCCACAATGAAAAGTTGAGCGTAGAGCCGAAAGATCTCGCTTCCGTTTAAAGTTTGATGTTCCTATTCAATAATTTCCACAATGAAAAGTTGAGCGTAGAGCCGAAAGATCTCGCAATACCGCTCCCAACTCCCGGCATGATTTCATTCGAATGCTTCACTATGGGAAGCCCAGCCCATCAGCACACTTCCGAGTGAACCAGGGATTCACAATATGGCTCTCTCACTCCGATATTCGATATAAACTACAAAGGCATTACAGCAACAAACTTATCTTAAATGAATAATTCAAACCATTGACGTGCAAACAATTTCCCAAGGTTGCAAAGTTCGAAACCCAACATTCCCATGGAAAGTTTCGAAGCGGCCGGAACAACTTGAGACTCGAGAGCATTTGGAATGGGAATCGCCAGAATATTATCGGAAGGCGAGGGAAAGGCGGTTTAGCCGGGGATGAAAGCATTTCGTGTCTTATATTTATCTTTATGTATATAATTCATCTGTACGTGTGTACGTCACTGAACTCCTCCTAAACGGCTGGACAGATTTTGATTAAATTTTTGTGTGTTTTGAGTTGATACCTAGATAGACCTGGATGGTTTAGATTCAAAAATGGACCCGGTAGTTGGGGTCGGGTTCAAGGAAATTATTTGACATTTTTTTCATCTTTTTTTCTAGATTTTTCGCATATTGGAACATATTACTCCAAAATGTCATCCCCCACTCCCCCAATATTTTTTAAAATGAAAAAAAATCACAAGTTTATGAATAATTGACCGTTAAAACCTTCTGAGAAGTTCATGAATTATTGACCATCTGAGAATAATTTATAGGAATGTTTGTGTACCATAGGATGTCGGATTCTGTGATATATATATATATATATATATATATATATATATGTATATATATATATATATATATATATATATATATATATATATATATATATATATATATATATATATATATATATGTATATATATATATATATATATATATACACACATATATATATATATATATAAGCTAGCAACAAGGCGTTGAGGTTGGGGATTTTCTCCCGCTGGGGAAGGGTTCTCACCCGAAAGCTTCCGAGAGCAGTGGACACCGGTGTCGCCATGGATCGCCTTTCTGTGAGTGTCCACTGATATACCTATCTATCCATCCCCAACCTCAACGCCTTGTTGCTAGCTTATATTTGTAAATTTATTTCCTTTTTCTGTAAAATATGTATATATATATATAAGCTGGCAACAAGGCGTTGAGGTTGGGGAGGGATAGATAGGTATGGGGATATCCCCTCCCTCTGGTGAGGGAACAGTTCATCAGGGCAGTTGAGCCCTCAAGGAGACCGCCCTCCACGCTTCAACCGGACGATCATCTTTCCCCTGATGAACAAATCTTTGCAACCACTCTTCATCCGGGTCTAGATGCTGCACTGGAAAACCTTCTTAGGTCAGCACACTCAATTCTCGCCTCTTCCCCCTCAACTTCTTCTTCTATTCGAAGACCTCCCGTGCTCTCCTTTCGTCGCCCTCCCAATCTCCAAATTAGTGTCTGGATCCGCGAGATTCGACAAACCTCACTTGAAGGAAGTGTGACCAATCCCCCTCTCGTTGGATCAAATCCTTGCAGCAAGCCTCGTTGTCTCACCTGCCCACTCAACCCTTTTTCCCGAACTTTCACGACCCCTGTCACAAATATAACGCATCAGATACTTACTCGGGGAACCTGTTCCTCGAGTAATGTAATTTATCTCCTCACCTGTAAACACTGCCAGGCCTTTTACGTTGGCCTCACAAGCATACCTCTCAATTTACGAATCAATAACCACAGGAGCAGCGTGACACAACAATTGAAGCTGCCTGTAGCGGAGCACGCCAATTTTCATAACCTCCCCTTCAACGACTGCTTCCAAGTAAAAATCATTCGCGCCCTCCCACCTGACACATCTATCATGGAGCTCCGCCATTGGGAACAATCATATATTTCAATCCTATAATCTATTTGTACTCCCCGGCTTAACCTCCGCTAGCTTTCTCCGTATCCCCTCCTCTTACTCCTCCCTCCCTCACTTCCTTCCAACCAATCACTTCCCTCAAAAACCAACCACGCACCTAGTCAGACCCTCTACCCTCAACTCCAGCGGTTTCGGATATCTATACCCGCGGGGTAACTACCTCCGGCTCGGCAGGAAGCTTTCGCTTAAATCCGAGCGTGGATGGTAGTTGGAGAAAGGGACAGGGATGGGAAGGGAAAGTAAGCGAGCCACAGCCCCTTCGAGGCCGACACCATTGAGGCGGATTGAGGTCAAAAGGACCTCAATAGGGCCTCCGCCTCCCCGAAGTGCTCTTATTAGTTTGGTTACCCAAACAACTGAGACGAGTAGTCGTCGGTCTCGCTTTCGCAAAAAAACCTACCGCACATCTTTGACAACCGGAAGCCCAAAAAATTGGGATTAGGTATCTCCCTGGCTCCCTTTCAGGGTTAACGCCGTGCGGTCTGCCGAAGTACGTCCTCGAGTCGGGGACCACCGGACCCATGGAGGGTCAATTCGGACCGCTACTGGTCAAAGCGTGGGTACATCCCTTCTATCAGTAGTCCTCGTCAACCCTTACCCTCAACTCTAGTGTGACACTCTTCAGTTGTGATTCTCTCCCACTGAGAAAGGGTTCTCACCCAAAAGCTTCCGAGAACAGTGTACACCGGTGTCGCCATGTTAAACGTTATCGTTAAACTGCAATATTTTATGGCTTGGATCGAAAATTGCTACCTTCAAAGGGAAAAATTTGTATTCTTTTCTCTACCTTTTTCCAAGCTGACTTCATTCAAATTCCTGATACTTAGCTGGCGTTACAAAGGAAGAAAAATATGATTATCAGTGATCGTTTCAAAGAGCAGCTCACCCTAATACTCTCCAGCTGACCGCTTCGTCTCATTCACAATTCTTTCTTTGGATATCACAACTGTTGCTGTATGTAATCCAACCGAGGTCTTCCCCTGCAAATATTTCACAATCGATGGCTGCCGGTTTTGTGAAAACAAGACAAATACAAAACGGGAAGTGCACTGGCGAGATGCTGTGAGAACTGCGTTGGGTTTTTGTTTGCTATTGAAGAGGGAACGTTCCACTCAAGGTTTAACATACTGATTTTTATGCTTTGCATATCGTCATCAGCCTGTTTGCTTTTATAACCTTAATAGATAATATGCTCAACATCGAAAACTCAGTGCATCGACAACATTGAGCGGCATGTAACCAATCGTTGCTTCTTTAATAACGGAAAAAGCATTTTTAATGGGAGTAGACGATTGCAGAGGAACCGATGCGGAAATAATTATATTTTTCTTCTCGCACAATCGAATGTCCTAAAGACCCACTAAATGGTGAGCTTTGTGGTATTCAATTGGCAAATTACCGGGCCATTTTATTCGTCAACTTGCCTGTACCCCTATTCGCATGCAGACATAAGGCCTTCCGACTAAACTTCATTTGAAAAGAAACATCCCTTCGGGCAACATTCTTTGGAGCGCGTCTCCAGGCGTCGTCTCTCCCAGACACGCGATCCCCATCTACGGTGTAATCCATTACGCGACCGCAAAACCACAATCTTGGTGTAACTAGGGTGGACGCGACGCAGCGCCGCGAAAATGGGAAATAAAAGATGAGATATAAAACCGCTCCGGAGCCCCCCATTCGAGTACGGCACATTCCATCGTCATCTGGTCACTCACGCCTGGACCCCGCCCCGTTTCAAGTCGAACGGCACTTCGGCAGAAAACCATGGTACACCCTTCCCCTCTCCCAAATGCCCAGCTTAACTCTTCGTCCAGTTACCCCCAGAAGACAATAGACCGGTAAAACGCGCTGAGAGTACGCCAGGTGACCATGGAAACCAGATTGCGAAATTCGACATTTGGGCCGCGCCATAAACGAGTAGAAGGTGCTAGCGGTTCTTTCGCGAAAAGGGTTCCGTGCCTAATGTGTATCGTAAGTACAGGCGTAACGCAGCCAATGGATGAATACATTGGTACAATGGATGAATATCCCAGAGACAAATACAATGGTCAGCTAAAAGGGGACACGAGACAGGTGTACGGCAAGCTGGAAGGGGACAAAGATATTATCCAGCGGCCAAAACCCTATTTTCCCTATTTATTTCCAATGGAAAGCGCATTTCAGGGCTCTCCCTTCATTTCATATATCATTTTTTGGACTTAAAGCACTCACCATGCTGACCGAAGTACATGAACATTTCTGCAAATTTCAAGAGCCTAGCGATAGTGAAAGTTCAGGAAACTGCTACAGAAAGCGAGAGAATTGGTGCTTTAAAAGTATTATTAGGCAATTTTGAGCGCAATATCACTACAAAACGAATCCTATTACCTCCACCACATTATAAAGAATGATGCCTTAACTTTCTAATGGTATCCAAATATAATCCGCCTATAGCACCACAAATTGAGATAGTATCTGCCAAGAAATAGAAGCCGTTTCCCAGGGCAGTTGATTTCGGCTTCGCGCCTCTATATTTAATGAGTAGGTTCTGATGAACAAATCTTATCATATATCTGGCAATTGTATTTTTCATGTTTTCTCAACTACTGTAAAATAAAAATAAATTATCTACGGTATTCAATACCACGGCCGTTTTCGAACTTGGCAAATCAAGCAATCTTGCCTTGAAACCTAGTACGCATCGAAAGCTATGACGTCATGGACGCGTCATCATCATGCGCTTGTTCACTAGCTATCGAGGAAAGATACCAAGTCAACGAAAAAGGAGACTTGTTATGCTTGCTAGGTTTTAAGTTAGAACTCGGGGTGTGATAATATGGGCTTTTATGGAAAATAGAAGTGAAGAAACTTTCAAATGGATACTATTTTATCATTACTACGTATATTTGTGTGACATTTATTATTTTTTGCGGAAAAATTGATGAATTCGCTATATTTAAAGGCTTTTCAAATTGAATATACTGATCAAAGATTTGGTACCTAATAGTTGTGTGAATAATTCCATACATTGTAAATGTACCGTACTTGTTTACTTCATTGAACCTACAAATCTATCTTCCTTACTCTGGAAGGAAAAGAAATGAAATGAAAAAATGATGAAAGAAATTATATGACAGAATTATGGTCCGATGGAAAGTACTCTATGGTAGCCATGATTTCATTGGCATCATTATTTCTAGCTAACGAACGTCATAATTGTTAATAACGTTGACATTGGAGAGGTTTTCACTTCATTCATCTAAGAAAGGGGACAATAAACCATTAGGGTAAATGTAATTTGTTTTCAACCTAATTATGTTAGTTACAACGCACGTAATTATCAGTCGAAGATCATAGGTAGTTTGTTCAGAGTGTTATATATTAAAATACTGTAACCTGTTTTTTCATGTAGACAAGGAATATTATAATGCCTTTTTGTACATAAAGACGTTGTCTGTAGTGAAATACATTGAGTGATATGTCGTCCACTTTAGCAGACCCTAGCAATCGAAGTATAATAGTTATTCACCACATAATGGTATATGAGAATTATTTTATTCGTAAGCAATAGAATTTTAAGAATTATATTCCCTTTTAATTTGTTGCATACGGATGGGTAGCATTTTAAAGAAGCAATCGACTTTCATCAACCACAAAAATTATGGACACGGATGGCGCTTTTCGTATGTTTTACGACATGAAGGCCGCATGATGTCTCTTCCACTGTAAAAGGGCTACGAAAGTGTCAAGTAAGCATTTCACTTTGCTTGCCTAGGTATCAAGATATCTTGATATCAAGTTAACTAGGCGTTTGCCAAGTTCGAAAACGGCCCACGTAAGAGAACAAAGAACCTCGTGTTTTGCAGGCGTCCTCGGAGTGCGTCGTGAAACAAATCATAAAGGTGAAGCCTCAAATATGCACATTTTTTAAACTTGACTGTGGTAGGCTTCACTCCGTTGAAATATTTAATGTCCTTATACATAATTGGGTAAAAATACTTTGTACTTTTCCGCAATCCATGACTAGTTCAACGCGTCGCACCATTTTACCGCATCGTCAAGAACAGACTATCTCCATATTTTTGCTACGTGTCGTACTATAAATAAAAGAACAAAGTATTTTCCTGTAATATGTACATTATTGCCAGATACGAAGTTCATTAATTTAAAACTAATTTTTCGTCAATAATTTCTTTATGTTCACTTCATCTTCATTACAAATACTTAGATTTCAAAATGGAAATCAAACACTATCTTTTCTCGTGACGAGAGAAAAACCTCCCACAAACGACCTATTTCAGCAATTATAATGCGGGGATGACACCGTTTTCTAAATATACTCGCCCACCGAAGGGCGCGCGCGGGAGAGCTTTGAAGGCAGAGGCGAAGCGCGGCGCGCGCATTATGCACGCTCCCGTTCGGAAATAGGTCTCCAAATGGGAACGGGGAGGATCGGAATTCGCGGAGCTACCGCCGCTTTTAACTTCCCGAGGACCCGCTCCAGCAAGCGGCGCCCGTATCGCGCTTTCTTCCGGCGGCAGCAAAGGGAGCAAGAAAGTAAGTGCGATGCGCGTGGCGTCTCACCCTCGAGTTTCACATTCCGTCGAAATCTACGACAAAAGGGAGTCATGGCGGCTAAGAGAATGATATGTATACCCTCGCGCCGTGAGAGAAGGGAGAGGGAATGGCTTTGAGACGGGAAAGCTCTTCAGCGAAAGTGAAATACCCGCCCTTCCTCGTACAGTTGGCCATATTGTTGAGTTTCGTGCAGAGCGAAACGAATTTTCAGACATAGCAAGAAATTGCAGGGTGATCATTGAAAATGCTCAGGGGTATATTTAAATGAAGACTTAGGGTGGTGAAGGCATTTTGACTGTATTGTCGTAAAGGCCTTTATGGCGCTCCACTGAGTCAAGCGTTATCTCAAAGAAAGCAACAGGGCAACAAAAGAATTAGCTTATCCTTAGAATATTGTTGAAAATGCCACCACGGTATGGGACCTTGACGACATTAGAAAAATAACGATAAAAGCAAAAGGACAAAGAAAGGACGCCGAGTACGTGTTGGATGGGCACAGGAGAGAAGATACCGCCTTATAAATGCTGTACGTGCTACCAAGGGGCATAATCGAAACGAGAAGGAAACTAAACAGGGCCGGCTCAGAGCTTAGGATTGTCTTCGGAGATAAAGGATCGAAGGAATCACATAGGAAATGGCGAATCCAAATTATACCTCCAGAGACTCCTTTCCCAAATCTAAAAGATCTTGTAATGTCGATATTTAAAACACATTGTACGAAATTAATCCTGAATTTGTGAGTATGAGCAATGCCTCATTTATGTAGCTATTATACTATTTCATTTTTCTTCCATTGCTACACAGCGGATGCCTATTCGCAACGCAAACTGTAAATAAATAAAATATAATGACGAGTTATTCCAAGGGGGCCGATGCGTCACTTGTTTATTACGCCTATTCCGACAACGGCGGCGCCATTCACGGGCAATAGTTCTCGCCTCTTCACCAGCGATTAGAGACACGCTTTGATAAGTGGTACGTGAATACGTCTCCGATTTGACAAGCGTAAAAGGATTTATTCGCAGTACAATTCATAAAATACCAACCGAGATATTTCAGTCATCTTTCTAACTGCTTAAACACCTGTGACTATCAGTTTTTTGCCACCAACTTCAGGAATAAACAAAAATTTTTATCTCACTTCACCTCTTACTGTAGTCCCAGCAGTATTGTAAACATTCAGTTGGCGGCGATGTCGAGGCCAGAATGCTGAACATTTGCCTAGTCGATAGACACTGGCGCTATGCAAGGCCCTAAATCCTGCTAGGCCAAGAACTTCTACCGTCGGTAACCGTTGAGAATACCAAAATTCGTCATTATACGCGGAAGGTAACTAGGCTGGAGCGAAAATCAATGTAATTATGTCAGTTTTTCGTCTAGTGAACATCGTGTCAAAACTCCTCAGTTACCAGACTATGTCCACGGGAACATTTTGATAGAAGCATTTAGCAATTAAAAGTTACAAAATAACAGTGTACGGCACCGATAGTTATGAAGTAAAACCAGTTTAAGTTATACTGGAGATTTTTATCTCTCGTTTCCACGTGAAATTTATTCCTACCACTACAAGTTTTCAAGTCAATAACGATACTGGATAAAAAGGATTTTTAATATAAAATTTACTTCTTAGAATAACTTTTTCATCTCAGTGAGATGAAAAAAATGTAAACAGAAAAGGATGTAGACTATTAAATTATTTCTGCAGCCAGCAGAATTATATTCCCTGGAATAACATTTAGAGGAGATATTTTACGTTAGTAACTCCAGTTACATGAGCCCATTAATAGGCATATTAACCAACCCGCATGGAAATGACATGTATTTCAAGGAAAAGACAATTAAACCGATTGAAACTTACGCATTTCATCTTAAATGTGTTGAAAGGTAAAATTTACAGGTAAAACCGGGAAGGAAGTATTCTTGCGGGGTAATGAAAGAAAACAATCAAGCGGCGATTATTGCTATGGTTTGACGGTCAATCACGTGAGTTTAGATAAATAGCTTATATATAGCTTAAATACCTAAATAAATTCAATTTTCTATTCAATCGTAACTAACTAAATACAATAATTATTTAATAAATTATTTCTCCCCATGATAAGATTATGTGAATGGTCATGATTTCGTAACATTCAGCTGCATCGCTGAAAATGGCCGAGGGTAATGGTAATTTGTTTCCCTGCAATTGGAGGTAGGTATATATTCCACTACTTCGTACAGAGGAATACGCACGGCGTACAAAAGAGCAAAAGTGAAATAACTC
This sequence comes from Ceriagrion tenellum, assembly GCA_963169105.1. NCBI lineage: Eukaryota > Metazoa > Arthropoda > Insecta > Odonata > Coenagrionidae > Ceriagrion > Ceriagrion tenellum. The sequence goes on along the minus strand of OY720641.1, from coordinate 26,080,743 downwards.
TTCGAACAAAAACATTGACAAAAAGTCTCCTGTATTGGATTCATTCAAATTAATGGGTCTCGCTTTCATCAAATTTCGAAGCCTTTTATGTTTAGAGAGAATGTTTGCCACATTTCACTCCTCTACACGCCTGGCAATGACAGACCCGATTAGCATCGTGAACTAAAAATATTACGGAAACGCCCCAAATGCCGTTCCATTAATGCTCAAAGATAAATTCTAAATCAACTCCTTGAAATTCTTGCGATCATCAACCAGTAGAATACTATCGCCATCGCCATACGTGTTTGTGCCAACACCTGAACGCGGCGCAATTGCATTTCCAAGAAAATTTAATTCCATCCCCGCAATAAAAGCTCAAATGGGTTATTACGAAGAATGGTTGAGAATACAAGGCGGCCTGGAAAAAATCACCGATGACTAACAATGCCACTCAAGGCATAAAAGCGAGCCAGGGACGTCACATTATTCACCCACCCATCTATTTTCACTCAAATAGAATGCGCCCTGAACGATGTCTTGCCTTACACAAAAGATTCGAACAACGATTTTTCAGTCAAAAAATAAGCAGGGGAAAGCAGTGAGATAACATCGTTCAGAATATATATTGGGGGGTGGTTGATGAGGTCCGTGTAGGCAACCGCTCGATTCAACGGTTACCTAACGCGCAAGCGACGGGCGGAGGATGGATCTTGGGCAAATTTAAGAGCGCTCTCGTGGACTCTTAAGCGGCCGTAAATTCGCAATGGATTTCGGATGATTTGCCGGTAGAGGAGGCGAAAAATTAACCCAATCAGCACTTTTTAATCCCAAAAACTTTCCCCCGAGGATTGAGAAAAGTTGGGGTGAATGTTAAATAACACCGAAGTTCTGTCAAAATTGATTGAAGTAGCAAGCCAAAGCGAAATCCGAATGTGCGCTTTAGCGCTCACTATACAACGCACAACAGCGCGATCGCATTACAGTCGTGGCCGGGCCCCTGAGCACACTTCAACAGCACACCAGGAATAGATGTGTGATGCACTGGTGCGCAAGACAGTGTGTAACTATGAAGAAAAGAACGCCGATAATGTAATAGAAAATCGTGGCTCGTGTGATAATTTACATTAAGAGCGTCACACATGAATAATGTCAAAATCTTCATTCCTTCGCAACGAAGAACCACATTAGCTTTCAATGATACTTTTAAGGAGGAACCCATGCTTTGAAGTATGGTCTTCCTAAGACGTACAAACTTTGCTGTAATGAGTCAATTTAGGCCTTCAGTACTGCCTTTAATATTTTTTAAATTTCGGATAAACACTCCGACGGGTTAAATCTTATAGTAGGAAAGGGTTAAACCGAAACTTTTACAACGTCACGATAACCAATAATTATCCTGACTCCCGCCGCCATTTCTTTTCGGCATGACTTGATGTCATGATTTTGTAACGATCTGAGGAAAGGACCTAGTTATCTTCAGGCCTAAAACATTTAACAATATAAATAAAATGCATAGTTCTGAAATTGTTCATTAAGAAATTTTTTTACAAGGTAAACAGAAAAAGTTTCCCTTGGCTACATGGCCACATTTCTCAGAGTATGTGATCCGGAGAAAACCGTAAGTCTACTATTAAAACCCAAATACTCGGATTATACCATCATTGGCCTAAGCTGAAACAAAATATATTAGGTGGCTCAATATCTAGTGCATGTGATGTGAGTTTATGAACAATATTCTTTGGGCGGAAAATGAGATTAAAAAAGTTATGTGACATATACCATCGCATTGCCATTAAGCCAGTGTATTTTAGCGTCAGAATTCATCACTTTTCAACCACAATACCTTCGTCAAAAGACCAATAATCCAGCGATATTTTTACGCCATTCAATAGTAAAAATCTTACTTTTTTATAATACATGATCAAATGCGGAGCGTCGGTCGTTAACTGTAAGGCTCCTCTTTAACTGGGCTTGTCGAAAGGTGGTGAATCTACTCGGCTGATTCACTCCCGAATGCTCGCATCCTCATCTGCTACCTCGTACCTACAGCATTCTTGCATGATTACAGAATAAATTTTGTACCTCGGGACGTTTATGTAGTGGTAAAGCACATTAATAGGAAAAGCCTAACATCAGTAGCACAGCTACAGAGTAGCGCATGTTTTTGAAAGTTCACTTCATGGCAAGTATTTGGAATGCACTTTTATCAACCATTTCCGGGTATACTGCTGCGTGGTGAACTTTAAAGGCTCAACGTTTCGTTCCTCCTGCTGGGAACGTATTCCATATTCCATGAGCCTCCTGACGACGTTCCCAGAAAGAGGAACGAAACGTTGAGCCGTTACAGTTCACCACGTAGCAGTATACCCGGAAATGGTTGATAAAAGTGCATCTAACCGCTGCCAAAATCTAAAAACAAAAAGCATTGGAATTTTCGTTTATGCATCAGAAGTAGAAGTTGCAAAGCCTTTGATGGGGTACTGTATATTTCCGATAAATCACCCCCTGCGACACGCCCTAAGCATTAATATGAGGGTCGGGTGAATTTATTGAGCGGTCGTCGCTCCCCGCCACTTGCCCAGTCGACCTCGTCCGCTCACGAGTGCAAGTCTTGCGGTCAAAGACCAAGACGAGAGATACACAACTCAACGGTCTATTGTTATCTTCTGGAAGAGGGAAGCAATATGTTGTCACTTTTCGCCATCTTCCGCAGTCGGAATGGGACGACACCCCACTGCATGAAATTATGCCTCCAAGGGATCTCCACATCTTTCGCTCACTTAACAGGAACTCCCCATTTTAATTCCAGAATTGAACAACTCTTAACCTCCACGAAAATTGGACTGTGTACCAGCTTAAACGGATAAACTTGATACATTCCGTACATTTTTCAGCATATGGAAACCCCAATTGGTGTCCAATGCCACTTACAAGAGGGAATGCTGGACTGATTTTAATAAGTACCCTGCTGAAAAATTCTGTCTAGTTTCCTTAAAATACTTCTACAGAATTTCTTCAAAAGTTCTGTAGAGATTCCTTAAAGTAATGAAACGACATTTTAAGGAATTCCCTACAACGTCCTGCAGAATACCTAAGGATGTTCTGCAGGATACCTCAGGACGTTCTGTGGAATTCCCTACGACTCTCGATACAGGTCCTTAGAAAAGGAACTGAGTCAACAAAAACCTCACATATTTCCGTAGAGTTGCTGAAGTTCTACAGAACAGCTTGTAAGGAGTTATTTTGACCTGCAGAAAATAACTCTACAGAACATTTGTTCTGTAGAGTCAGGCTCTCATGTTCCGTACAGAATCTTAGAAAAGGGACTAGTTCTGAAGAAAAAGAGTGAATTTCTGTAGCATTCCTTACCTTCATCAGAACAGTTTCTAAGGAATTTTTTAGCAGGGTAAGTATAGCATACCCTGACATGAGTTCATCGCTGGACTTCCAGGAAATATTGACATTGTGTCCCAAGTCAAGGGAACGAAATTGTTTTAAATAAAAAGTTGATGCCCTTAAGCCAACGATGGGGTAGTGGGTGCACCATAAGCTTAAGTGAAATTGTAATTGGTCTGTCAGAGGAGGAAAACGTAACCAACGGTCACGGACAAAATAAGGGGGATATAAATTGAACAGGGAGATGTACAGGTTAGGCGGGAAGAATTCGTGGATGAGGCACGTGGCGATAACAGGCCTGTAAAATTCGATATATGCCGAGAGAGAGAGAGAGAAAGCTTCGGGACGGAGAGCCTTCACAGCGAAGTAGAGCGGTCAAAACGAGCGATGAAGGCAAGGAAAGCTCTAGGTGAGATAACATCCCTCCGGTGATAAAGAAGAATTTAGGAAATAACGAACGACGGACTTATTTTTTAACTAAATCGTATACACAATCAACGAGGGAGGACTAAGGAGAGAGGACTTCGTAAAAACAGTCTAAAGGCCAATTCCGATGAAGAAGAAGAAAACTTCATAACACACGCAGTACCTACAGAAGAATGGGTTTAATTTCACGAGCTGCAAAATTAAACTCAGAATAAATATAAAAATGCTGGAGAGCAGAGTATGTTTGAAGAAGTGTTGACCTCCGACATATTTCATCCAAAAGAAACATTTTTCAATTTTATACAGAAAATAGGAGAACAAAGAAAATAAATATTGTGCAGACGATTCATGGTAGATTGATTGCATTTTTATTCCTTAAGAGGTGATGTTAGTTTACATTTGGCTGTGATTAATTCTTGGAACTATCCACTAAAATAAGATTAAAAACATATTTTCATGTAAAATATCAACGGGGATTTTCTTAGACTATGGAATATAAACTATTTCGCTCTGGTTAGGTCACGCCTCGAATACGCCGCGAGCATTTGGGATACTAGTCATAAAGATTTAACCAAAAAAATTAACAAAATACAAAAAGCAGCACGCTTCGTTAAAAAAGTGCTACGAACGAACTTCTGTGTTACACAACTGTCAGAGGGATTAAGGTGGGAGCCCCTAGAGGCTCAGAGACTGCACGTTAGGCTTAGGCTGCTTGAGATATTCAGAACTGATGTGTTTCAGAGGGACACAGAGAATATTATCATGACACCTCACTACATTTCTAGCTCAAACAGATGCGATAAAGTAAGAGAGATACTCTGCCGAACAGATAGGTACAATTACTCGTTCTTTCCGCGCACAATAAGCGACCTCTATAAAAACTGAGCTCCTCCAAATACACTCTCAAAGGACATGTCACCATTTTACCTCCAAAACTTTTGCTCTTTATACGGCTGATGACCTACCAACCCCTGCCACACGCCCATGCGGCGGCTCGCGGGGTAGTATGTAGATGTATTCATTTATTACTTAAGCAATGTAATAACAACGGCTTTAGATTGATCGCTTTAATCGACATTTATAAAATAAGTATGATTAATGCATGACAGACGAATTCACTAACAGAGAAGCCTGTGCCCAAGTTGACAAGCGATGCTACATTGTTTTAACGGCAATCGCTACCAAAATTTACATCCTCCGCTACGATAGTGATGATAGCTGTGGCATACTAAGTTAGTGGCTCCTAGTGGCTCAATTGAAAGGATCTATGAATACCAATTTTAGTATGCGACTAAGTGCTCCTAGCAGCCGCCTAAGTCACCTTACTAGCGCGTTTTAGCTGAAATCTACGAATACGGCCGTTAGAGATTAGGAGGAGAGTGCAGCAACCACAAGGAAGCCGATTATGGAAACCTTACTCATGGATTCAACAGTTGGCGCAGACTTTAGCATGGAGCGTTGAATGGCGCACAAACGTCGCCTCCGAGAGACGCGGACAGAGAGAGAGAGAGGGATGAGAATGTGACGAGCGGTCGTTTTAGGACGAGGGCGGACAGGATGACGGAGAAGACGACGGAGGAGGATGAGGACATGCGGTGGGTCAGGTGAGGATGAGATGAAAAAAGAGAAGCGGTGACTGGACGGAGAGGCGGCGTCGCTGAAAGGAGAACTTTGAAGATTTAACCCTCTATCACGCAGCGTGACCTAGAGGTAACACAGAATAGTTTCATTTTTGTCTCTGATTAGGTTTCTTTACGTCTATATGCCTTTGAGACATCAAATTTTACATCTTGGCAACGAAAATATCTATCTGTTCGTAACTTTTAGTTCCTGATTCTCCCACGAGTGGAATAACATGCGAAACGACTGTACATGTTGGGCAGTAAATTCGGAGTATTGAGGGTTAACTCTTAAGAATTATGTTTGAATTGTAAAAATATGGAAACAATATTATAAAATAACGATATGAAATGGAAATCATGTGCATGAAAGAATAATGAAAATACGTCGTGAAAAGATAAGGAAAATACATAATTAGAAGGCTGCCTTCGACGGAAAAAAAGAGAATAAGCCTGACGTCGTGTATGCAAATGAAAAATTTGCCCCGCACAAAAGTAATATTTCGAGCAGATATATAAAATCTGGAGCGCACTGTAGGATGCCGTAAAAGAAAAACTAAAAAAAGTGGAAGAAAATCCACCCCGTCACGGGATCGAACACGTGCTATCTGGACCATAACCAAGTACGGTTCCCACCCGGCCAATTAGAAGGGCATCTACGTCGGAAGGGTACTTATGAGTTATGAGTTTAAAATGTTTAAAGGCCTTTATTGTTTAAACTTTCGGTTATATAACCCTATGTGTGGGGTGATTCATGAACCACATACAGCGGTCCGTACCACTACGGAGTTTGAATAAAATTTGAGACCCGGTTACCTGATACTCCCCTAGTGAGAGAGAAACTGGATCAGAGGGGTGAATGTTGGGCAAGCGGGGCAGAAAGGGAATGGGAAAGACCTATGGGATGAAGAGAGGTAGGAAGTGTGCTGAGATGAAGACAGTAAATGATTTGTGTTTTAAATGCATTGGTGGAAAAAAATTGGTGCTTTCATTTTTAAGGTGAATCATAATTTCCACAAAGTGAATTCATCAACCATTGATTTTACAGTAAATGAGTCTGCAGACGGGTCTGCGCCAGGTATTACGTGTAGAATTTTTACTCCCTCCCATTTAAACCTACCTTAAACGGTAAATTATCCACCTTTTTCAATTATATTATTAATAGTTATACCAGGAATATCAAGGAATGAGTGCCTGTCTAAGGAAGCGAAAATCGCAGTGTACTAAAGTGTACTTCTCCCCACTTAGTGGTATGGTAGTGAAACATGGGTATGTCGGGATGGACATAAAGAGTAGACTAAACGCCGAGGGTATGAGTTATCTGAGGAGTGTTTGCGGCAAAAGTAGGATGGATAGGGTGAGGAATGAGTGGGTAATGAATGAATATAGGTTAGATGTTCCAGTAATGGACATAGATGAAAGGAGTGTGCTTCGTTGGTTTGGTCATGTTGAGAGAATGGATGAGAGTCGAATAACGAAACAGATATATGAGAGTGAAATGAATGGTGCGAGAGGTAGAGGTAGGCCGAGAAAGTTGTGGTTGAGGAAATTCTTAGGAGGAGGAATATTAGGAGTCTTAGAAACAGGAGGGCATGTATGAAGCAGTGTATGGGGGTAAATGAAGCAAAAGAGATTTGCAAGGATAGGTCAGTATGGAAGAAATTATTGAAGGAGAGTTAGGGGTACAAATATTATTTATGAGTGAAACTTAGTGACACTACCTACCCCGGAAGGGAACAGCGTGATTGGTACGTATAAATGTATTATGTATAGTTATACCTGCGAATTATTCACCTATGACGGAAGTACGGAGTTCAATGGACGCCGAAGAGTTGAAAACGAGTAGGGTTGCGAACGACAAAAGCATGTAGAATAGACAAACTTAACGAATTAAATAATGTTGTTCGTGTTTTGTAACAACGAAAAATCATCGCACCAGTCAGTAGTTTATCGCAGAGCAATTATTAAAAAAGATAAAGTAAAGTAACACACTCGTGTTGAATTCAGTGAAAATACCATACAACTGGACTGGGATTCGAACTGAGACCCCCTCGATTCCGCGGCAGGTACTCCAACCAGTTTTGCTACCCAGACACCCACTGTGAATCTCAAGGTGAATCGCCAATGCTGAATCTCTATTGAGCGACCGTTTTCGCTATTCTTTGAAATCGTAACGTAACTTCAAGCTTGAACAATGTCGACGAAAATCTGAATCCATCACGAAGCAAATTAGAAACGCCCATATTTTTTTTAAACTTATCTTAACTACCAAGCTCCAATGCATTCGCTCGCCTCAATTCGTTCCCTCCTCTCGTAAGACAAGCGAAACAAGGAACCGCTGCGCTTGCACATGAGCGCCCCCCTGCATGAACCACTCCCACATCCCCCTTCAACATTGAATTGGTTGAATTCAGCAAACATTTACTGCAGCACTCGGACAAATACACAGCAAACAACAAAAACAATAACTGCTGGCTCCGCCGCAGACTTTCGCCTCTTTCGGGGACTGGATCAACTTCACTGGAATGGAGACGAAACAATTAGGGGAGCGGTCTCCGACCCGGCAATTGCCCAGGAGGTGGAAAACCCGCAAATCCACCGTCAGGCCACAAAAAAACAAAACTAATTACAATAGCAAATTGACTACAAATAATACGTAAAAGAGAAACGATCGCAAACATTATTAGAGCATTAGTAGTTCTTTTAGTCTCTGGGATATCGGCCAAATATACTCCTGTAGGCAAAGATATAGGAAATACGGGGAGTTATTACTGGGCGGGAAAAAATGAGACATCTACGTACATCGACATCTACGTAATACCCTGCGAGCCACCACGAGGGTGTGTGGCAGGGGGTGAAGATAACCAAACATGCAATATTGCCATGCAAGTAGGATATATAAGGTAGACATGCTAGAAAATAGGGTCAAAGTTTATTAGTTACTACAGTAGATTATTAGTCATTACAAGTAATTGCAGTAGTTATTACAATAGATTATTAGTTACTACAGCATAGTACAGGTTAGTATCTACATAATAAGGAAGGGATTATTGGTTGTTATTACATGCATCATGCACTACAGACTATTCTAACTATATTTCACCTACCTATCCCTTTTCCTACGCTGCCTATTATTCTCTCTTATGGTACGAGGGAAAAATGACATTTTAAATCTATCGGTACGACAATCTATCTCTCTAATCTTGTTAATCTGATCAAACCTAGCATAACACGCAGGGGTTCTCAATATATATCCAACGTCATCTGTGAACATATCGGTTTCGAATTTACTTACAAGGTTTAACCTAAATTTTAACCTGCGTTCTGATAGTAATTCCCATCCTAGTTCTTCATTAAACTCGTAACACTTATACAATTATCATAACGGCCTTTAACAAACCTAGCAGATCTCCTTTGCACGCGCTCTAATTCTTTTATCATACCTTCCTCGTACGGATCCCATATACTAGCGGCATATTCTAGGTTGGTGTATCATTTCATATCATATCGTGGACATTGGTGTATCAGTTAGGCAGGAATGCATTTGTTTGTTTTTCCATTTCGTCTCCCTCCCCCAACACTCACCTGCATCGCTCACGTCGGAGCTGCCAACTGTGAGATTTACGGTTCTCTCTGGGTGACCGGCCAAGGACATGCTTTTACGCCGAAACGGAAGGAGGAGGGGGGGAATGGTCTCTCACGGTTTCCGTGTTCCCTAAGCTGCCTTTCCCCGAGACACTGGACTCACACTTGAGAAAAAAATGGAGCTGAGCTCTCCATGAAACGGGGCGACGAATAGGCACACCCCTCTCCTCTCCCCTTCAAACTCCCACCAACGGCCGTAAATTGTTATGGTTTCGGGCGGCCGAGTCACCGCTTCCACTGCTTCAAGAGGGAGGAACGCTTTCAAATGCTGCGAGGGAAGGAGTCACCGTCCGTCTGTCCGAAATAGGAAGCTGCCATGTCCGCACTGGAGGCAGCCCACGTCATTCTGAAAGGGGTGAGCGCGAGTACCTTCGCATTCTTCAACGGACTGCGTCAAGGAGCTGTCGCATCGACGAGAAGGGGGAGGGAGGACAGCCTATTTCTAACATAACACGCTCAGAAATTCTCAACTTAATCCTGCCATGAGCCATAAGAAAAAGTTTGGTCCATCATTGAGGTGGAGTGACACATTCTCTCGTCAGTTTAAAGTTTAATTTTTGGGTTCTGACGTATCCACTGATAAAATTCATATCACTTTCAACTGACCAAATTTATATCACTGAATCACTGACTGTATATACATCACTATTATATCTCTTGTGTCCCTGACAACTATATCACTGACAAAATGTATGTCACCGAATTAGAACGTCGGCCCCGGTGGCGACGGGGTAAAGTCCTCGCATGCTAAGCCGAGGGTCGCGAGTTAGAGTCCCGCCTGGGTAGAATATTATCTGCCCAGGTCATGGGTGTTTGTGTCTCGTCCGTTGTTCCTATTATCCACCCGACGTAAATTGGCACATTGTGCTGTATTCGGGATAGTGAAGATAAATAAATAAAAAAATGAGGTTATGATAATTGTTTAAGTGTTACGAGTTTAATAGAAGAACTAAGATGGGAATTACTATCAGAACGCATGTTAAAATTTAGGTTAAAACTTTTAAGTAAATTCGAAACCGATTTGTTCAAGATGACGTTAGAGCTATATTGAGAACCCCTGAGTATTATGCTAGGTTTGATCATATTAAAAAGATTGATTGATTGATAGATGGATAGATTGTCGTACCGATAGATTTAAAATGTCATTTTTCCCGCGTACTATAAGAGAGAACAATAGGAAGGGTAGCAAAGGGATAGGCAGGTGAAATATAGTTAGAGTAGTCTGTAGTGCACGATGCATGTAATAACATCCAATAACCCCTTTCTTATTATGTAGATACTAACCATGTGACCCTATTATCTAGCATGCCTTCATTAAATATCCTAGTTGCATGTCAATAGTGCATGTTTGGTGATCTTCACCCCCTGCCACACACCCTCGTGGTGGCTCGCAGGGTAGTACGTAGATGTAGAAGATGCTACCAGTTCTTTTTTTATTAATTTTCAATTGGTTCACATCTTTAAACATAAACAGACTTCAGGAGAATAACAGAAAAAGATTACGAAACTAGCGATGTGATAACTTGCTTACGGCGCAAAGTATTTTTTTAAACTCGATGCCTCCTCGCCTTTATGCCTCACTCAGACGCAACAACAGTTTCTGAGGAGCTGATTGATGTTAAAAAGTTTTCTTAAGTGAACTGAATAGCCTTATGGAATCGTATAAAATTGCTATTTCCCAAATAGTGAACAACATCTTGTTAACAGCCCAATTACAGATTTAGGAAGGCCAAAAATGAAGCCAATTAAACATTTTTGGATAATTTATGGAGAACAATACATACAAGGCATACTTCCAAATTATTCGAAATTAAAGCCGAATATCATGTGAAATGTAAAAAGGATTACGAGATAAATATATCATGGGAAAAAGCAGCACGAAAAATAATTAACATTCCCCGAGGTGTAGGACACCATAGGATTTCTTTCACCTCCAAACGGAGTAAGTCGGACGGAAAATGTACCGCACATCGATTGTTAATTGAAAGAGCGCGCCCATACTCGAGCGCGCAATCGTTGCGAGTGCGACAGAAACAAACCATGAGAGCAAACGACGGCGAAAAAAACCTATGAATAGTGAATACCAGAACACTTTCATAAAGAGAAAATCCCGTGAGAAAGAAAGAATCGTAGGTGAAACAAACATGTTCAATTGCCATCGTTGAGGGGTTCCATTAAGAGAGTAACTGTCAAATATTAAACGACTTGACACCAGGGGACTGAAGTATCACAATAAGCGAGCTGGGCTGCGAGAGGTGCTGGAATTAGCAGATAAGGGAAGATTGATATTGTAAACTATAATCTTTATAATACCAAATGCACACACTAATCCTACATCTAAAGGCAAGCAAGACAAGAATAAGAGTAATGAACCAATTATTATCAGACCCCATGGGCCACCATTAAAGTTACATGTTGTTTATTACAGTGGGATCTCGATTGCGCGTTACCCAGTCACGTATTACATCCTTTTGTTAGGTACATTTTTGTTAGACCGACCTTGTGAAGAAAATATCCAGTTTACGTTATACATTGGGGAACGACAAGCATTTTGACGGACACCGTTAAGCGAATTAGGCACGGAATTAGTGACCAAAACTGTTACTGTTTTTGTTACATATGTAATTTTTACTCTACGCCCAAGTTTGACATACCATCTTGAAAATGACGAGACCGACATCTTAACGTATGCATATTCTGCGAGAGCTGTTGATTAGGCCCTCCTACTTGGCCTGAACAGTGTACAATATGTATACGTTCCATTCATTATTCCATCATCAATTCTCTCCCCTGACAAGGAGTTATAAACACTTTACTTTGTCCAATAAATTGGTTAAAAATGATTACCAGCTCATCATGTGTGGCAGGGAGTATTTTCTTAAGAAAACCTATCCATTTCTCCATTTTCTACTTGTAACCGTTACCAAAGTTAGCTCTAAAAAAGATAAGTTCTAAATATGTACACTGAAATTCGGCCTTCATAGACATACATTTCAAATCATCTCGCATTGAAATCAAAAGAGAAATCTGTCTTTGTTTATGGATCATGACTTTTTCCCGTCCTTAACGTTTCAAGTCAAGATTCCTCATCCGCAGAATATGCACGGGTTTTATTTTAAGGGAAACTAAACTTTTAGAGGAGAAAAAGAAGGCACTTGAGTTTAAATTCATTTCCAGTCAATTAATTCACTTCTTCAACTCCTTTAGTCCCTAATCCAAGTTAATTCCTTGAAGAGAGACTCGTGTTTTTTTTATTGACGGGACAAATGCTGTTGTCTAGTCATCAGACATCTAAACATCAAACTAAAGGTTTAAACATTGTGCGGCCCAAGAAAATATTTTTGCTTGTTTATGATACCATGTATAGGCTGGCAATTTATGTATTTCCGATTATATATATATATATATATCCTATGTTCCTGAATTCTCAGCCAGTATACAATTAACACCATGTTAATGCAACAAAACGATCGTTCAGAGAATTATGTACAGTGGTGAATACAATTACGTTCAGTGAATTATGTCCAGTTTCAGAAAAGAAAACCAGTCAAATATTGTAAATTGTAACAGATGGTAATCCCCTAAGTCACATCAGAGTATTTCCTGGGGTATCTACATTCTACACCACTAGGTTTATATTAGAAAAAAACTTAGAACAGTGAATGATTTGAACGAAACAAATATTTTCGTTTTTTTGCCTTTTCCCGAATCAAAATTGGCGATAGCGTGGAGGTACAGAGCGTAGTAGGCGAATAACAAAATGAATGGTACTCACTATTTTCTGTATGAAGCACAAAAGGTGTTCCAACTACACAAGGCTCTCATCAACTTACCTGGAAACAAGAGAAATAGAAATTAATACGAGGTGCATTTGGAATGGGGTCAGCAAAATTTCAGCGTTACATTGAGTCATTTAACACACCATGCAGAAGCAGGACTGATAGACGAATGAAGCTTAGATTTTTCTAATGAGAATAATCATTCTTCCGCATTTTATTCTTTGAAAGAGCGAAAATTAAAATTGATATTTGAATACTATCGTCACGTTCACCTTCCGTCGTTTCATCCATAGAATATTGAAGTATTTCATGGAGAAAAAATACATTTTAATTCACATTTAAATCCTGAAATAACCACAACTCTTTCCTTCGACAACAAAATCATCAAACAATTACATCTCAAAACCAGTTCTTTTATTTAACAATATTTTCTTGTTTTTAAAGGATGCGGATTTTAGGCAGACATTTGGAACGACCGTTACCATTCTTATAGAATATCTACAACCTCTTTTTACTTTCAAAATAATTTATAAGAATTCTAACACTGCCATTTACAGCTGTTCCGCATGGCAGTTTTTGAATTCACGTTACATGTTTCTAGGCTTATGCTTGGCATATTTACATCATGACCTCCGTCGAAGGAGTATTACATCCAAATATCACAACATAGTCACATCCATCGGCATAACGGAACCAGGTCATAAAAAAGCAGTGAATCCATACGTGAATAAAAGTGAAACACCAAAGCCAACGAAAGTGAACGTTATAAGGTGCCGCGAACATATTTAGAAAATTTTCCCGATAACCTCAGCACATTTCACGCCTCGAAATTCGCAAGCAATGCGGTTGAGATGCTTCGGAAAATGAGAATCCATACTCATTGGCCGAGCCATATTATATAACCGATGAAGCTTTCCGACTGTCGACATAAGACTTAAGGTCGTGTAAGTAGCCGTTACCCATTGAGCCCCTCACCCAGGGGGTCGATGGGGGTGGGGCCCTAGGATTGTGCCTCCCATAGTCAAAAGGGCAGCTCAAAGTCTCAAAAAGAAACCAAGTCTGGATGAATATACGTGAGTTGAAAAGGGTTTCGGAAGTTGCCGCGACGGACAAGATTCAGCTGCAAAGGTAATAATATATGTAAAACTCTGTTTTCTACGTATTTGCTCGCTGTAATATCAATTTAATACTGAAAAGGAGTGCAGTACTCGAGGGTATCTTCCTTCGGAGTGAAACCGTATCTGAGATACCTGCTGTTATGATTGCTCTAGTGTCATCTACAGTAGGATTATTGATAGTCATGAATCGCGTGGTTATGGTTTACTTCCCAAAATTATTTTCAACGCCAAGTTGTTAATGCAGGCATTTTGATTCAGCTAATCGTCGATTTTCTCAATTCGTCTCACAACTGTGGCACACCATGAGATAACCCGAAAGACTAGTTACTGAGACTGGTCCTTTCCATTGACCTGTTGTTACATCAAAGGCGAGTATATTTTGGCAATCAGGTACTTGCCGCAAATAAATTTCAATAATGGAAATGCTAATTAGTTGAGAAGAGTTTAAAATTAATATCGCCTCAATTTTTTCTCATTTATCCTACAGGAGCAGGAAACTGCCAACAGCCAACTTGAAGGAGACTGCCAAAATGCGCTACACGATGGATTATGACGAATGGGGTCTGATAAAAAGAAGAATTATATGGTAAACATTTGTGTCAAGTAATTTTTCAATTTGCGCCGAAATTATTCCAGGCGAACGCACTCGGCACAACTTTTTATAGGCGTGGACGCGGCTTTACAACTATTTGCACATCAAATTAAAGTTAGAACAGGGTGTGTGTGTTTGTGTATAATGACGGTGGAAAAATCTCGCCTGACGGCCCTAAAGCGAGTGTACGTGTAGGATAGGAAACAAGGGCTCTCTCACATTACAGCCTTCTTCTTTTTATCCCGAGCGACCCCTTCACATAATTCCGCATCGCCGCCGCCGCCGCGTAAGTGGGTAACTCAATTTGCGTCTCTTTCTCTCTCCGGCTCGGAGCACGGGAGCGTTGCCTCGCGTCCGCGGATCGATGCCAGCCGACGGCCAGTCAGACGGCAAATCAAGAGAGGGAGAGGGGGAGATAGGGAGGGGGGGCAGGGGGGGCAGGGGCGGCGCCGGCATCGCATTCAGACTGTTTGCCCCGGTCACCCGTGCATCGCTCTCTTCATCCACAACGGATACAGAGAGGCGCCTCGCCTCGTTCCTACACCCTTACTCGCGGCAATCCAGCCTTCGCGTGTACACCATTCCCAACGCTAAGGTCCCACATGCAAATACGAGATGATTACTCTATGCCGCAGACACGAATCCCCAAGCCCAGGGAGAGAAACAAGTAAAAAATTTAAGAGAAGTATTAAGGGAATACGATAGCATAAATGACGTAAAAAGACCTCCCAATGACTAAATGTGTGTTCATATATGACGCTTTTAATACACTCATTTGTTTGATGCCGTACGCTGAAAATTCCTCCACAACCTTAGGTTTTTTCTGTCTATCTATATTTATTAACAATTTATTCACTAGGTAACATCCGCCTGTCTTTCAGCCTTATGGGTAAACGGGGAGCTTTTGAGGCGAAGGGCTTCACATTTGACCATAACTGGTCCGGTGGGGCCCCGATCCGTTGACGAACCTCCGGCAGACCACACGACGTTCACCCAAAAAAGGGAGCCAGCGGACACCCAATCTCAAATATTTGGGCTATGGGCAATGGACTCTCAAAAGATGTGTGGGAAGTCATTGCGTAAGCGAGGCTGACGGTGACTCGTCTAACGTTGCTGGGGAAACCCAACAGATACGAGGACTAGGGGGAGGCGGGGCCCTTTGTCGTCCTTTTGCCGTCAATCCGCCTCATGGCGTCGGCCTCCTAGTGATTGTATTTCGCTAACCCTTCCCACTCCAATCATATCCTTTCACCCTTCCTTCCACCACTGGCCCATCCGGGTGATATGCGAGAGCTTCAGACAGGGGGGGTAAGTAGGTTTTTACCCGCGAGGAGACTCGAACCAGCTGTCTTTCAGTCGTACCTGTGCAAGGGATTGCCATTTACCTTAAATAGTTCAATTCTGTTAGGAATACAGTTTGGGACCAAAAACCGACTGGCAAAATAATAAAAAAAACTGCAAAAATTGCTCTTTTGGGTTTAAAATCGTCCATTTTCACAAGGTTTCTGTCATTACATAAAAAGACAAGCTCACAGCTGCACATTTAAATTTTTTAAAGACATGTACCAACAAAGTAATATGATATCAAAATCGTGTGGCATGTAACTCAGCAAACAAACTCGGTGATTGTTCAAAAGTATACATAGAGAGTGTTACCATGAACGAATTCCATCACTATGCATTCATTTACTCTATTGTTTATTTACACAAATTTATTCCGGTGGTTCAGCGAAAGTTAAGTGGGTTTCCCACTCACGCTCCGGGCTTTTTCACCGTTCACGAGTAATAGACAGAAGGACTTGAAGGCCCGCGTTAATTACAGGAGGCTGTCTTTTCATCCAAGTATATACTTCAACCACAGCCCTGAAGATGAGAATTTCCCAAAAGCTGCGCGCCATGCGTTTTGAGCGACATAATAAGTCGCACCAGATAGTTTTCAAGGGACATGGTCGGGCGGTGTTTTTTTCTACAACTCTGGATATTGCTGCTGGTACAAGGAGTTCTAAAAGAGAGATAAAATCAATTCTCTCTGGATTCCAAGCAACTAGATATAGAAAAAAAGGATGAATGCATTCCCTTCCAAACTGGCGAAAATCTTTGAGGAAACGCATGTTAAGAGTAGGTACCTCATGAACACTTACGTAATGTATTTTGAGCAATAATTGAGATCGTCCATAAAAAAAGGAAAATACTTCCATACATTATTCGTCGAAAAATGCTCGTGAATATCCGACGAGGAAAGAGTAAATTTCACGAATGCCTTTCTACGGTATTTTGAAAAAGAGACACAGATGGAACCACAAAAACGATAAATGAACATGACTGACGTATGATTCCGACTAACTTAAATTTAATCACATACCGGAAGACCAAAACATTAAGAAACTGCCACTCTGGAACCGCTTCCTTTCGACTCCCATCACCACGCAGAAGACGGTGAAAAGCACTAGCTGGTCTGAATAGCAACATTTTCATCGAAAGTGGACTGAACTGGCCATGTATACGTACTGAACAATTTAACGCGCCATTTGGCAAGGCAGCATTGTTCACGTAGGAGTGAGGGGAAATTCCGAGCAAAGGGAACGGGCGGAGGAAAACCCGGAAACGTCATCAGACGACTAAGTGAACGAAGGGAGCAAAGGAAGAGCTGAGGCATCATTGAAAACTACCAGAAGCGAACTGCCAGGGGCACGTTCTATTCGAACGGCCATCAGCGAGGCCCGGATTTCTCAAAAATAAATAACGTCCACGCTTAATTTGAGCCAGTAACTTTCATGAACATAAATTTCTACAGACATGTGCAGGGGAAATTCGAATTCCAATTCATTCAATTCATAGACCAATCAGCTATTTAAGTTATTTTATTCCCACACATACGCAAGCTCACATTAACATAGCTACCGATCTGTTTTGAAGTGATCAGTGGGTCCTCGTAAGAAAGCAAGTCGTTCGCAGGGTCAGAAATGAACGGAAATGAAAAGCAATGCCATGTGGTTGAGTGGGTCTCCTTCAATTCACGAAGGCGAATTTTCACGAGGCGAATTTTCACGAGGCGAATTTTCATCTCAGTACAAACACTCTTCACCTTATGTAGCTAGATCATTCCAATATTTAAAAAAAAGATACCAAAAATATAGAATCCCATTAACTCCCACACGATCACCCCAAAGCACTTGTAATTCTCCAGGCACAATAAAAATGTCTAAATACGTAAGGCAAAAAGCCGCCATACGAAGTTTCAACTGACACACAATCCCCAAGGTAAGTCATGAACCACAACTGGTCCAACTTGGCCACAACTTGCTAATCGACGAAGGAGGCCAACTATCAGCGTTACAGGAAATATATTTAAGAGGAGAAAGAATTTTCAGTCGTTATGCGAGTAAACTGAAATAGAGTGCGCTTAAAAATAAATTAATCTGGCAAAGTGATCTCTATGGAGAAATAACCGATACAAGTTGGGAAAACTCTTCCGTGCCTCTGCCAAAAGCCATCAGTTTCAAGAAAAACCCAGCCATTTCAACATTTTTCACGGTGCGTAAACTGGATATTTTGGGACACCGGCCTAACAGCAGCGGGAAGAAATATTTGGTGAGGAGGAAACCACATGTCTGGTACCACTTTATATACTCTTTAGAGTCTGTAGTCTATGTTCAACTCTATTTATATTTAAAGATGATAGAAATGAGGAGACTATAATCCACACCAAAGACAAATCATAACATTTATTTCGATACCAGCTTTCAAAAGCATTACGACTTCCAAGGAGAGAAATATGTATAGCGGTACACCTAAATGGATTAAAATGAAATGAAAATATTAACAGTAAAACATTACAATATGGATCAAGGTATTATCATTAGAGGAGAGTTAACTCAAGTGCCGATGGAAGAAGGAATTCCCCGTCGCTATAGATCTTCGGTGTCTCATCCTTTCATCCCAGCCTATTCTCTTTTTCTTCCCCTTTCGCCGCTCACCCTCGCCTCCAAAAGCTCCCCTCGCGTCCCCACTCCCGACCACCCGCCGCGCCGCCTTCACCTCTTTCCCGAACGAGCACTTCCTAGTTCGTCTTCCTTCCACCACCACGCCCCCCCACATCTTGACTTGTTTTTTTATTTTACCTCATCTCTCCAACACTAGCGCGCGCCCCATATGCAGCCGCCTTCTCCAGAATCCACGTCACTGCATTACACAACGCTACACTCCATCTCTATTCTCCCCAACTTCATCTGAACCATATGGCGTAGGTTAGGGCAGCCGATGGAGCCGATCGGAATGCTATAACTTCACAATGATAATGGGCCGTGATGGGACGGGGAGTGCCACTATCGCCGCAGCTTACTAGCGTCTATTCAGAAGAGATATGGTAAGAGAGGCATTGAGAGAAACTAAGGCTGGCGCGGAATAATACAGTCGGTGAGTCGATATGATCGAGCAATGGTTTGTCAGTCGGCCAAGGGGTTACAGTCCACGACGAATGCGTGGGAGCAGAGAAGTGTATGAAGCATCGGATGAAGATAAACCATGAGAAGACGAAAACGATGAGATTCCCTAGAAGTAAGAAGGCGGGGCTGAATCAAAGGGCGTGAGGGGACAAAGAGAAAGTCGAGCAGTTTACATATCTGGATAGTATTTTGGAGGAGAAATGAGTTTAGCGGGAGGGAGATATGGCGTAGAACTTCCCAGACCAAGGAAGTATTTTCAATGAGGAGGGAATTCACGAGCGGGGGTCTTAGAGGAAACATACAGAAAAGGCTCGGAAACTAGGTCATAGCGAAGGGAGGACGTACGGTGACTTAGGGAGTTTGGGAAGCTGAGAGGCGAGAAGAACGAACGAGCAAGTGTGAAATAAGAGTAGGAGAGGAGAGAAACGTGGAAGGGTGGGTTCAGAGATGGCAGGAAGGATGGATGGGGAATGTTATGAAAGGAGAGGGCATGTTGAAGAGGATAATGGGTGGGAGAACACAGGGAAATATAGGAAGAGGAAGGAGTAGGGTAGGAATTATGGAATTTAAGGCCATTTTATGTAAAAAAAAATAGAAGAGGGCCATCTGAAGGAAGGAAAACGGAACTATGTACGAGAATTTGGGACGTTAAGATAAGAACTGTCCAAAAACTTACCTAATCAGCTAGGAGAATACTCAAATAAATGAATGACACTCCATGCCATTCCCTCTCGCGCCTTCTCTATTCAACGCATCAATTAACACTAGTCTTTGTTTAGAGTGAAAGATTGAATACCGGGGCGACAAATAATGGAGGGCAGACTGTTTTCGCGGCTCACAATTATTGGCTCCCAAGGAAACGAAAATCTGGATTGGGAGCAGTGCGGGGAAGAGAACGGTGAAGACGATGAGGCAATGAGAACAACCCGCCGCCGATAAGGAGAGGAAATTACCAATAGATACGCCTTCGCAGTCCGAATACGAATCAACTTCAAGCGCAGAGCTTTTATACTTGAGCTGGTTTCAAGAACTAATTTCATTTTATTCCCAATATGGTTACTTGTGGAGAAAAGTGATGAGAGTTTGATATGAACCAAAAAATCCCACCTATAAGCCAAATTTTATTCACCATTCGAGCCTGGAATTGATTAAGGTTAAATGTAAATTAAAAATTTAGGCACCAATCCCACTTAACTTTGGATTTATTAGTAAATCACTAAAATAATTGAGCTCAAAATGAAAACAGAAACGGAGCTCCAATAGGTTCACATGACTAAAATAAGTGTCCATTAATGCATTCGTCAACTGAGGTACATATTTTATACGTCTATTTTGCATTTCTGTAAATATATTAAAACACATGCGTAAGGAGTATTTTTACACAATACACAATCGAGGGGGGAATGCGGCATTTCCTTTGAATTGCACAACCGCGGAGAAAGCGGACTTAAAGTGACCAGAGGTGATGGCAATGGACAGACGGCATTTAAATGTCACCGGGCATTCAAATTAATGAACGAGCAGACGACCTGACGCAGCAGGGTCGTAGTCATGACAACCGCTCTCCCGTACATCTCCCGCCATCCTCCCTTTCACACCCCTCCTGCCTTGGACGAGCCCATCCCGTTAGACACACCCCCCAGCAATACATTATTCCTATAGATAGCAAATGCAGGACGGTCCATGCATTTCGTGACGACATTACGAGCGAAATGCGGGAGTTAATAATTACAAATCGTATAAAAAAAAGTCAATGCAGCAGAAGTGGGTCTGAATTAATGACCGAAGTCGTTTTACTCTGAATCGCCAATTAAAATACCAATGTGGGGAGAGTAAACGGGTATTCAATGATTTCTATATTTGGTTTGTCGTTATATAAAATCTCTGCTTGAATTACAAACACGAATCACCGTTTCATTGCTGGTTTACGTCTGTGCACATGGTCACGGAATCAATCTGGAGGGCGAACTTTTTAAAACAATAAAATACACTAGCATCATCCAAATATTAGATTTGGAAACAAACCCGTAAGGGCTATGTTTACACCGAACGAACGAGCTTTTAGATTTTATCTGAATCTCATTGCGCGACCCCGCAGAAAGGATTTTTTGTAAAAATTTCGTTTGAAATTTGTTCGAAAAAAAATTTGTAAAAAAAATAAAAAAAAATAAAAACTTTTTTTTTAAAAATTGTAAAAAAAAATTGTAATTTGTAAAAATCGTTGACGAACCATTTCAAAGTGAAAAGGTAAATACAATTATGATATGATTTTCGTCACGTGAAATAATATAGATTTTCACAAGAAATATAAGGAAATTCTGGAGTGAATTCATTGAACTCCATTGCAAACTTAAAAGCTACAAAATAACGCTCGCGCGCTGACATCTTTCCTCTTCCAATATCCGGTTCGCTCATTAATATCTTGTCCGAAAATGAACTTCAGTGAAAAAGTTTTTTTGTGGATTAAATTTTAATCCTTTGCTAGATTCCTTATAGATATAGATAGAAAGGCAATGCGGAATATTCGGAATGAAGATAAACCATAAGAATAGAGCAGGAATGAGATTCTCTAGGACAAAGAAAGCGAGGCTGGTGATTAAAGTAGGAGGATACAAACTCAAGCAAGTAGATCATTTTAATTACTTGGGTAGTACGCTAGAAGAAAACGGACATAGAAGCAAAGGCATGCGGAAGAGCGTTAGCCAATGAGGCGCTTAGATAATAGAAGGGAGCTGATAACGGGGACCTTGTGTAAGGATGTGAAGAAGAGGCTGGTGGAGAGCTTGATATGGAGCAGAATCGTGAACCCTCAGAAAGGAGGACGAGAATAGGCCGCTGGAATTTGAGATGTGAGTGTGGAGAAGGATGTAAAAGGTTAGGTGGACGGAAAGGAAGACTTAACGGGGAAGTGCTTGAGATGGTGGGCGAGGACAGGAAACTTTTGAATGCAATTCGAGATCGGTGGAGTAGGTGGCTGAAGGATGTAATAAAGGGCGATGGGTTGCTGAAGAGTGTGATGGAGGGCAGGATGTTGGGCAAACGGGGAAGGGGAAGAAAGAGGATAGGCGTAATGGATAGGATAAAGAAGGGTAGATCGTATGCTGAGGCGGAAAAGGATATATTAGAGCGGGATAGGTTCCTGAAAAGTAGAAAAATGGGAGGAGATTCTGACATTCAATAAAACCTACCTTAACCGGAAGAACACTAAAATAAAAGAAATTTTAGAAAAATGGATCATATGAAGGCATATTCAAGAATTCGGAATTCGTATTTCACGTACTGATGAGAATCTTTAAATAATCTCCAATGTATGTAGTATGTAAACTCTAAAGCCTCGCTTTTATCATCATGCTAATAAAAAGTCAGATATGGGCGTAAAAAAACGGACCAATTCCACGAGACATTCCAAAATAATGCTCGTCGGTTGCCCAAAAATAACAAAACGTAAATCAAACGAACTTCTCTGAAAACTGCTCACAAGAGCTAAACAAAATAGTTTTTTGCGGTACACCTCGATACAATTTCAATATGACTTAGCTTTTTTCGTCGCATAGGACGGTAGAAATAAACTTACTTAACATGGTCCACTGCACATGTGCTTCACCTTCACTTCTCGTTTGAGCTAGTAAGCCTAAAAATTCTACATTTAATCGTATGGTATATTCTTTGACTTAATACGAAATGAAGATGCTACCGATTATGATATAGATATATTTTTGGTCCCATTAAGTATGAAAAAGGACAAAAGATGAGGAGAGTGAGGAGTATAAGGATAAGGAATGCGCCATCGGCTATAGTAGACATATATTTTGCGAATGACACATCTAAAACCGAGGTGTTCGTTGCTGAAATACCGAGGGACAATGAACATTAATTTAAGCAATCGCCACGTATTTTACAAGCAGAGAGTAGTGTATTTCATAGCGAATTTCCACATTATTATCATAATTTTATTTAAATTTACAAGAAAACTTAGAATACCTAATTCACACGATCAAACATCAACTTTTATCACAATACTGGACCGTTCGCGCGCGACAGCAATATTTGTAGGGTCAAATAATGTCGCAAAATAATCCCACACACCAAAAAAAGCCATTTCCATCACAAAGAACAGTCTTCTGCAACGCATTTCGCATTCTCGCGCCTCATTCGAGCGTAATCGCATCCACACGGGTCTGGCGCGCGAAATGATTCGCGTGCACGCGATACGACTCTCCCGCCACTCGGCGTTTTCTGTCCCAACATCACCTTACACCGCGGTTCCTATTGTACAGGATGAATACAAAAGATTCATCGGGTGGCAGTTGATACGACCTCATCAAGTGTTGCAGGCAGAGGCGGCACGCAAACGTCTTTGGAAGAAAGACGTCACACACTGTCGGATCTGGAGACCTTGGGGAGCATCTGAAAGGTGCCCAGACACATCAGTTAAATTAATTTACACTTCTCACGTACTAAAGCAAGAAATTCTCCAACTTGCAATATTCGCCATTTTGCGATCTAATGCCGCCCTGCCACCTGGTGAGTCACAAGTAGAGTGGCATCACGAGAGGTGAGGGCACACGCGAGTTACTAACTCTGAGATGTGACATTATTACAAATGGGTGAAATTAATACCTTTGTGGTTATGTGAACACAAAACTGGACGAATCCTTTATAATGACTTCGCATTTCATTTGTCGATTTCCTCATGATTTCCGCGGACATATTTATGAGCACGAGCTCCAAGTCACGGCACTTGAAAAGCGTTTTGAGGGTCACTTGCGAGAGAGACAACATCACATTCGTTCCCGCTACGGACATGTCGAGCACATGAGTGGAATGACATACGCCGTACGTCCTTACGAAGTGCACAGAAAAGGATAAAGAGGTAACCAGTGCATGCATTGCGACATGAAATACGAACATGATCTCTGGAGTAGACACTAAGACGGAATTTAATCGCCTTGAGGCATAAAAGTTCGGACGCAGTGAATCAGATAACCGCCAGATATAGGTCGGCCCCTGGAAACGAGTAAACAGGATAACATGATGCGCCTTGAAATAATTTCCCTCCAACAAAGGAACACATCAGCACGCGAGGCCACCCACATCGCATGGCGCCGCAAACTTCAAATTTACAACCGGTCTAAATAGCACAAGATTCCGATGCGGTCACGCCAAGCTCCAACTACCCGAATTAGGGGAGTTAAACACTCCTAACACTCCTGAAATACGGCGTTTAAGATCTTAAAACAGTTCTTGTTTATCTAGGCCCGAATGTTCGCATGTCCGCTTAATCCGTTGTTGTTTCGCGGCATCCGAGACAGTGGGATTTAAACCGGCGAGCGAAATCACCGTTCATGTATCATTTGAAATCAGGGGGCCGATTTAGAGCTGAAAGCTAAAGAGAAAGAACCTAATCACAAATATCCCGTTGTAACCGAAGACTCCATCTCGACGAGTCCCAAAGTCTGTTCAAGCGCTTTGGATGCTCAGCCGCTGAAAACTTCGCCAGTTTGAAGGTTATTCTCACCCAAGTTACAGTTTCAGGATTCACTTCGTGGAACAGCGACACATGAAAAGAGAACTCGCTTTGTACTTTCCACACTGTTTTATTCTCTCCGACCCTGGTTTCCACAAAGTTATGTCATTATCGAAGGGTGATAATGACATAACTCTGTCGAAACCATGGTCGGAGACAATAAAACAGTGTGGAAAGTTCTCTTTTCATGTTATTCTCACGCTCGATATATCTACGAACAAATAAGCCTCCACAACCTGATCGATTTTCTTAAATCTTATTCAGATCCCTTATTTTGCCAATTGCCACAGAGGTTCCACTTAATGCTTTAAAAATAATGCCCTTCTATGAATACGGCGCTGTAGAATCAATAGAGCGATTGTTTTACTCACCAGGTGGCAACATCTTCCGCTGGTTCAGTCGGCAGAAAAGCGTTATATTTCAGGGTACGGAATTCGGCCTTAAAATCACACAAGATTTATTTAGAGTAGGAGTATGCTTGGATGGAGAAACTATCATAAGTAACATAAGAAATGGGCGATTTTACGGCATTTCCCAATTTACATAACTACGACAAGCGAATGGATATAACATCCGTTCCAAATTGACTTGTTCTCTGAAGAATATGAGTCATTGACCTGGGTGACTTTTTATATATTTTTTTAATTTCTATCTCCTCAACTTTTTTTTGCTGCGATGAAATCATACGAACATCCTCTAGAATCCATAAACGCTTACCAAGAAGAGAAATATCCACGTGTCTAGGCTGCACTAATCTACCATGTTCTGGTCAGATTCCCCGTATCATTGCCATTAAATTCAAATGCTGCCCACTCAGTATTTAGTAACCTCAGCGAATATCATGCAGCTCTTCTACTGTAACCAAAATCGATAACTACCGTTTGGAATCCGTTTGAAAGAAATTTTCTCCGATAAGCAAACCCTTCGGTAACTTTAGGTCGAAATAACACTAGTTATCGCATTCAGCTTTCCCCCAAGATATTGCAACTCGTACCTAAGTATGCGTCCGCACACTGAGTGCGCCTGCCCTCGGTGTCAATCAGTAATTACAAATTCTGGAGATCAACAAGCCGTCAAACTTTGTGGACCCTACCTTTTTGGTTAGATACTTCCCATTGAAGTTGGTATGTATATCGTACATAGCTAATTTTCAAAACAAAGTCTTTTCACTTAATAATTATTTAACCACCCCCCCACACACTTCTAAAACCTTAAATAGGGCCTTTCATAGACAAATAAAAAAAATTATTATAACATCCTTTAGTTCGAACACCTCTTCATCAGAAAACCCTCTTCCTTGTTTTTCCTATAAAGAGCAAATCATACCTTGTTTAGGAAAAAAGTTCTTTGTTTTCTCTTGGACAAAGGTAGGAAAAACACTTCTTCGACTTAAGCAGCACAATATGATTTCGAAGAGCATTCAATTTATCAACTTTTTAATTGCACCATTAAACAGGATCATAACTTTTCTGGACTGGCGTGACATCTCCATTTATATCTTCATACACTTTGGCTGCCATTTAATCGGTGGTCGTGGACTCGTTTTGTTTGGTTGAAGTTTCTATATTTTCCGAGGACTGATGTAGAATATACGCAATCCGCTACAATTCAATTGTCCGTTACAACTCAATGAAAGAGGGATGGATGCGAAGGAAGTAATCCGAGAGTAGTGATCCTGGTAATTGGCGTGAGCAAAAGTGGGCGACGGATAAGGGGTAATAAAGAACCGGAGACAGATAATTCGTTAAATATTGCTTCCTTTCCATGGTGACGTTCCTTCGACCATATACAGGCGTCATCAAATCGCGCGTAGAATTGACAAATGGGAGTTAACAGACCCATATTAATGATGTTAAATAAATCTCCAATTGGCATGAGGAAAATAGACAGGCGTCATTACGAGAAAAACATAAGACACACGGCACATATTGGAAACCACTCTTACGGCGGCAATTAATCTCACAGCAACTCACAAATTCCGACCTCTCCCCCAAGAATGCTCCCTGGATCCCTGATGCAGCCACGTGAATTGTTTTTAGTTCTCCCTCACGTTAAGATTGCACTGTAGAGCACGCGTTCACTAAGGCCCGCCCTAGAATACTCCTAACTTCCACGAGGCTACAACGCCACGAGGATTCCACGAGGCTTGCAACGGTGAGCCGCACTCTCCAGTCGTGTGGGAATAGGATTGACGTTGACCGAGGGGAGATGCATCGGCGCGGCGAAGTGTTCCGTTCGCCATATACATCTTGAGTGCACTGCCATCTAAGCTATAAGAGATGCAAGCTAAGAGAGAACTCAGTGGTAACGAAACAGCGACATCGTTTTCCACCGCAAGGCTCCCCGTGACATTGAAACGGACTAGACAAATGAAAGTGGACTCCGATCGTAGAATAGTTTTAAAAGTCACTAGCGAGTAACACTTAGGCGTGGAAACACCGGATTCTTATAACGGTAGAGGTAGAATCGTGGGCACTATCGATATAATATCGGTCTTGGTTCGCCATTTAGCGGAAAAAATACAGCCTTTTCATTATGTTGCAAGTGGTGCTTTGATTCTTCGATCGTATCGTAAAGGTTTGTGCGTATCAGAGTGTCGTAACTCAAAAAATGTGAACACATGACAACTCGAAGTATGACTTGCTAGAAATGTAAATATTTATGATTTACTTGAATATTTTGTCGATAAAGTCTTACATAGTAGCCTCCATAGTCTTACTATTGTTCGGGTGACCGGTTAATGAGAAATAACTTTTATCTCAGATTTCTTATAGTTCATGAGGGCAAATATATTATTATTCATACAAATTACTAAATCCCAAGGATGCCTTTATCCATCAAACAGAAATATGTACAAAATCACCGATCGTCGCAATTCTACCATTTCCGTCACAGCTTACTTCCGTCATTCATTTCTTGCGGATATGAGTAGGTACAAAACACGAGAGGAGAACGACGGCCGGCCCGTGACCGTCCACATCGAGATATCGGAGTCAACTTCCACGCCTAAAAGTGGCTTAATAAATGACCCCGAGCAGCGAATACTTGCGCGAGAAGGGCGCCCGTGGTCGAGTCGATAATTATGATTAACGACCGTCGAGCGGTAACCCCGACAACGGCGGTGCACAACAACACTGTCCATCAGAACGCCTTCCCCTTCGACCCGACTGCTTCCCAACACCCCCCCCCACCTCCACACTTCTTCCCGAAGAAAATCGACCCCACCCCCAAACCCTCGACCACACCCCACTCCTCTCGCCCGCCCCTTGTAAGCATAACAATGCCAACGCAGAACCAGTCGAGCCACGGCCCATTCTCCTTCACGTACCCTGACCAAGATTTTTCCATAATCGTCATAGACACCGTATTCATACTCTATTTTTTTATTTTATAAACTTTAAGAATGTTTTTTTAAACTAACGGCGAAAAAATGTTGTTTTACATGACTCAAATTCCGAGTAATTAACTATTTATTCATGCATAAGTCTTTATAATTTGATACATTTTGCACGCCTTACGGGGAAAAAGCCTTCTCATCATTTGGGTTTTCGCGATTCTTTTGAAATATCTGAGGTGAGTGATTTATTTATTTTCAAAACAGTTTAAAAAAAGCATACGAGGTACCCACTGGTAAAATTTCTGGCGAGATCTAGTTGTTAGAAATTACTTCTTTTTTTTTATAAGTCCATCCGGAATATCCGCACGTTTTCCAATGTACATACAACGGCTGGTATTTGTTAGCAAATACATATCTCGAAAAGTAGCGCGGAGAGTGACAGATTTTTGGTATCTTTGAATAAATATTTTTCTTCGAAATGAGACCAAAAGCATTTGAATTCGAGATGAAATGATACCTCGCTCGCCTGAACGCATGTGCAATTGCTAGATCGGCAATAATTTATCAATAGTGTCGTGCGGTGCCAAAAATATAGTCGTAAAAACTCGTTTTTCGCCCAACCACTTAGCGTGACTCGTACTGACTTAGCTTCGAAAATCCCATCACTGTCACTGAGTTTCGTAAACAAACCAAACGTAGTAGTTGGTCATAGAGTAGGGTCTAGCTCCCGGAAAAGTTCCTGGCACAAACCTGCGTGGCAAAAACGGGATGATAAAGTGAAGGGAAGGATAAGGTGGAGGGAAATAGACGGAGGGGAAGAGCGGGATGCAACGAAAGAGAGAGGGAGAGCGAGAAGGACAGGAGAATTAAACTACTTCGCAAAATGAGCACGAAGCACTCACATGCGAGGCAACTGGTGAAAAATCAACTATCAGGCCATGAATTTCCTTGAAACCCTATCTGGAAGTCGAGCGGTATGCAACTCTTAGAAATGGTGTACGTTTGTTGAGAAATGGTCGAGAAATGGCAAGAAATGGATAGAAATGGACAGAAATGGTTAGAAATAGTTAGAAATGGACAGAAATTGATAGAAATGGACAGAAATTGATAGAAATGAACAGAAGTGGATAGAAATGGCCGGAAATGGACAGAAATGGATGGAAATGGTTAGAAATGGATATAAATGGCTGAAATGGAAATGCGATGTACACTTGTTTTTGAAGTTGCGTACCCCTCGCTTGAAGTGAAGAGACGAGACGAAAGGGAACTACTGGTATTGGCAGGCCATCATTCAATGCGCCCGCGTTGACAGCAGGAACAAAAGGTTTTCCACCGAACCTCCACAGGAAACAACCTTCCTCCCCTATTCCGCAGCATTTCAGAGTCCCGCAGCCCATGCCTCAAACTCGCCCACAGAGCAGCGCCACGAACATTTGCTATAACTCCGGAGAACACCTTGTCCAAAGCTAATAGTCACGCCGAATGCAATCATCTTCCCGTGGCCAATCGCGGTGTGCGACAAATTTCGAGGAGTCTGAAAATTGCAACTCTTACAAATTAAGTGAACTTGCGTACCCAAAAGATTTTTACACCCGATATCATTCGTCACCACGACAACCACATTATCCACAATTTGGCAATAAATTATGACTTATCGGTTTCTCACAAATGTGAGACATTAAACTAAAATCTCGTAAGAATTGTCAAGCTAAAAAAAATGGTACATTGTTAGTCATAAAGCACATACGGTCGTATCGCGATAGCTGCGACTCTATCAATCCCATGGTTTGGAAAAATGTTAGACCTTCGCGGTTAATTACTGCTGAGGGGTGTAAACGAAGAAAATTTAGAGAGGAACAAGGGCTTACGTTCAGAGAACAACTTCGCTTTCAAATTCATAGTTACACTGACCATAACATATTGAGAAAATTCTCCATCCATTATTACCTTCAATACATAATGAATTTCTATGGCATTGCTTTAGACGGTATACACAAACGCTATTTCCGACCTACCCGAAATAAAATAATACTAGAAGAAAATGATGAATATTGTGGTTACTGTAATAAATACCGAGTTTCGACGATCAATGCGGGTGCACACCGCACTCCTTGAGTGCTAAGGGAATTGGCGCGATTCACCACATTCCTCAATTACATGAGTCCAAATATGAATATACATATTATTACGTATACTAATCTTTGTAAATATTTCATATCGTATTATTGAAGCCAAGAAAAGTCAAAGATTCCTCTCTATAATAATCAACGATAAAAACGGAAAATTCAAGTGAAACTTAACTAGTTATTTAACAAAAAACTAGTCCCCCTCAGCCAAGCTAATTTATAGTATACATTTTTCACTGCCGCTGGCAGCCTTATGATCAGATATTGCTCGGATTTTACGTCCTATTATCGTCGAATTGTAGAGGCGAAAGCAATTAAAACGAAGGCCCTTCTATTGTCCGAGGAGGTTGCGTCGACTGTGTGCTGATCACTATATCAGCACTCTCCATGGAAGTCCCGGGTTCTCACTCATCAAAGTGCAACTATCCGAGTGACTCCGACGAGTGCTACGCGGGAAGGCACCTTCAGAAGGTGAAAGAGTGAAAAATTCGATCTTCTTCGCAGCATATGGCACCGAAAATTAAAAAAGAGGAACCTCTGACCTATAATTTCCAGTGATTAAAGCAGTGCTCGGACGAGCGGTTACGTGAGTCGGCATGCATACCTCATTCCTTCCCTTCGCTCTAAAGATTTCCTCCCTCCCGCTTACCCTTCACCGACAACCGGTAGGTCTTCCCCCTCTTCCCATCCCTCCCTCCCCCCCCCAGAACCCACATCCCACACCCTCCCCTCTTCGCGGCCCACTTCCTCGCGGCGGCGACGGTGTTTGAAATAGTTGGAGCGAGATTTCCCCCGCAGATAATGTGGAGAAGATAATATCCAAGACACACCGTCATGGGGGATATAAGTCGAGTAATATCAATGACGCATACATGTTATTTATACAAGACTAAACTGCTCAGTGATTTCAACATACTCAGGGGCTATGTGAAGGAAGGAATCCATATTAAA
Source organism: Ceriagrion tenellum (assembly GCA_963169105.1). Taxonomy (NCBI): domain Eukaryota; kingdom Metazoa; phylum Arthropoda; class Insecta; order Odonata; family Coenagrionidae; genus Ceriagrion; species Ceriagrion tenellum. Next base: position 26,049,800 of record OY720641.1, on the reverse strand, counting down.
CCACATACAATTCGCACCTTTCCACAGGACTACAACGCGTTTCAACTCACAGGGTCATCTTCACGTCAACGAAATATATCTACCAATTTTGAAATCGTAAGCAAAAGAAAATAAAAACGGAAAGTCAATATAAATAAGATAAAAAAACAGCTGAAAGAATTTCTTGAGACAACCTATCAATTCGAAAATGAATGAATTGTAGGAGGTCACTGAAGACGAAGGAAGGACAACCTATGCATCGACCGAAAAAGAAGAGGCCGCTGACCTTGATCGAAAGGAGGAAGAAGCATATACCTGTACATTTAAGATTTTTATTTCATTTTAATCACCTTCCCTTAAAACACCTTCACAACAGCAATCTTTTGCGATATTGCAAAGAAAAATTAAGGAAAGTAATATATATGTTTTTAATAATAAATATGAAAATATAAAACCTACTGGTAAATGTCTCACCCGGATCTGCGGTTCACAATTGACTTAGTTTTTTTGGCATTAGAAAGATTATCAGAGGAAAAATGATATTTTTTCCCAGCAACTAGGCTTGATTCAATGAATTTTGATGGGCGGTGATAAAACTCTCATAAGGATACTGGCAAAACAGTAAAAGAAAGAAAGGCACATGCGCTCATTTAAACGGCCAAACGTCAGTCCAATTTCCCTAAATATTTACCGTAGGAAAAAAACACTATGTCAGAGAAAAAATATGAAAGTTTCGCAACAGGCACGCACAGAATGAGTCGAGAGGACAGCGGAAAAACGAGAGGTGAACGAGAGGTCGACTAGACTTTAAAAAGTTTTAAGTGTAATGCATATGTAATGTCGTAGTGCGGTCAAAAAATTGCAGGAACGCGCACAGTAAGCACGCATCATGTGTTGTAGTGGGAATCGAATAGGATTCACAGAGAAAAGACAGCCGAAGCCAAGTTGTTCGAATGTTTTTTCTCCCTGAGAATTTCGCTCATTCATGTGTCCCATTATGGTCCCTTTTAAATGAAAATACTTTTGAAAAGAAGTGTTCATAGGCTTTTGAGGTAGTTATGCACAGCGGAAAAATTATAATAGCTTCATCAGCTCCACTGTTAAGATTTCATTAAAACCACCTGGGCTTCAACACTTTTCGTCTTCTTCAGGTGTAATTGGTTATTTATTCAGGTTTTGATTTGCTTTTTTTAACCATATTGGCGGGGCATTATGCGATCGAAATTGGAGGTCAAATTTAATCCTCCAGGAAATGTTATAGATATTAACAGTGTACGACTACAAGGCCGACAGGAAGCGTATTCCGTCTGCTTCACAGGACTTCTTGGTTAGAAAAAACTGATTGATCAGTAGAGAGTATTTGATATGAACGCTCAGGAATTAAGCTCATGCCCGCACAATACTCACGACCAAAACGCGATGCATTTTGAAATTATAATATCCATGTGAACACTGATATTCCAACTTATAACGTAACGATAAGGTATTGAGAGGCAGCTTATTTGGATGCTTCTGTCCGATCGGCCCTTCTTAAGACGTACCGAAGAGAATGTCTTCAGAAAAAAGAGAGAAAGAAATAATACAGAAATATTTGCTCGGAAAAAGGGCAAACCTATCCAAACGTCCGAATAGTCTTGAATCAACGCCTCTTTTCTTTTCGTCCCCACATTCAACTAGTATCTTATCAATAAATAGATAAATAATTCCATATTATATACAGAATATAGATAATTCACCGAACTTATCATTATGTTGAGGTATGGCTCTATCTACTACTAATAATAAATGTGCATAATTAATCCATTACTCATCATGGGCAACATATCTACCACTTTTCACAAGTCCCTAGTAAGTTGGAACGCTCTATAGATAAATCCCAGTCCCTTCAAGGAAATAGGAACAAGGGATTCTCGCATAGGAACAGATTTGCATTAAAATTTGCATATTTATACTTATTATCAATAGGTATAGATAAAAGAGAAAAATATTGCATGTTCCAGATTTGGTTTGTTAGCAAGTTAATGGTCTACACGTGGTGCGTGGCCACCTTGCACTTTCCACGTATTTCGAAAGGATGCGATTATATATTTGCAGGCTTTCCTATTAACGCGGAACAACACATTTCATAATTATAACGTACATAATTACAATGGTTGCTCAAAAATACCAAAGGATATTGCCGAGTAAAAAACAAAAATAAGATTTTCGCTTACATTTCGGATTCCACGCCGTAAAACTCTCAAGTCATAACAGTGCTTAATTAAGACTAAAATTTCAAAATGAAGCTCTTGAATCGTTTATAACACTACATGTGTAGTTATTTCCATCGTATAACCAGATGTACCACAGTGAAGTCTAGTCCAAGAAATGGTTTCCGGCTAATTTGAAAAGCTATTAACACTTGCCCTCAATGACACGATTTAGGCGCTCCAGAAGCCTTCGCGCTGCAAGGCAAATGCTTCAATTTTGTTCGCACGTTTCGGATTACTGGGGCGAGCATCATGCATGGAGAGAATTGAATTTCAATTCCGTCTATTTATCGTGTGTGCAACAATACTGCAGGAGAAAGATGGAGAAAAACAATGATAAAACAAGAGAGGCAACAAGAGTCTTCATAGAAGACGGCAGAGGACAAGGGGATCCCCCAGTGGCCGTCTTCTATAAAGACGGCCATGCCTTGTCCCATATGGGGATCCCCAAGGGGACACCCCATTTCCCCTAGTGGACACCCCATATTCCCTTGGGGACATTTCCAGCAGGGTCAGGCCACCGAAACAAGAAGAAATAATTAAAAACGTTAAAATATGAAAATATTAATACGAGTGTTGACATATATTGGAAAAAATGTGCACCAATGAAAGTTCATCGGTGTGCTGAGCGTAGACTGGGCTCACTTTCGCCGGGGGATCGCTGGATAATGAATGAGTAATAAGAGTTCAAGAGGGATTATTCACTGGGGGTCGGACGGGACGGTGTTTTATAAGGAGGACGTCGGGGATGTGTGGAGAGGGACAGAGAGTGTTCGGAAGACGGCGACCCGCACACGCGCTCTCCGGCTTCTCGGAATAGCGCGTCTCCGACACTCACCGCGAAAGGGGGGGAGGGAGGGGGAGGCAGAGGGGAAGACTTCTTCTGGGCTGTGACGAGGGAGGTGAGAGGAGGGAGGAGGGGGTTGGCCATCGCTGGGAAGAGTAACCTCCTCGGTCGGATCGACAGAAGGAAGGCTCTCTCCCTCCTTCTTGCTTATTGAGGCCGGCACAACATAGACAGGGAGGGGGGTCGGGAAGGAAGGGGGGGAGGGGTCAGGCGGAGGAGGATTGGGCGGCACGCGCTGGTGGGAGCCGGCCCCTCCTCCAAACACCCCACCGACGGCACCCTGTCTTAATGAGATAGGGTGTAACGGCCCTTTCTTATGTACGTCGTCGGCTCGCCGCCCTGCGTAATTTTTATTTCCCGTCCTTCCCGCGGCTTTGCGCGCCAGGTGCAGCGGCAGGTACACCGCTAAAGATGTACAAACAGCGAACTTCAGGTCTTAACAACACTCAAATATTTAATTGAACATAAAGAAATCTTAAGGTTACAATTGAGCAAGAGTTACAAAGCCAAACTATAAGCACTTGACAATACTTGTCATACAGAACCCTCAAAATTTGAGGTCTTCAGTCAGGGTTGGCTCCGGAACACGTGGAGCATTAGGAAATTTTCTCTCTTCCGGGCTGCGACGGCTTGGTCATTTTAATTCTTAATAATATCACCAATGGTGATGGACCGGCAGGAGTCATGCCGAATACACCCATGCGTGCAGTCTGCCTTCATCCCCTTAGACGGGACAGATGGTGGCCTCAGGCCCACGAGGTGAACATTCACCGAAACTCGGGTCACACGAAGCTTAAGGCAGGAAGATCTTCTTCCTCGACCTGCTCGAAAGAAAAAAACTGCCATATTCGGGACGAGCCAAAGAAAACTCTCCCCAAGTATCTGGGATGGGGAGGAGAGGGGAAGGTCCAGCAAAAGGAGGAGAAGGCTTCAGGAACATGCGCGAGCCGGTGACTGTGGCGCGCAAAGCCGCGGGAAGGACGGGAACTAAAAATTACGCAAGGCGGCGAGCAGACGACGTGCATGAGAAAGGGCCGTTACACGGACGGGAAGGAGGAAGAGTTATTGCGGGCGACACGTCTTCTTTTTTTGACGTCCCACGCACTGCACGGGCACACTTCCCCTCCTCCTCGCCGATCGACAACCCCCCCACCCACTGTCGTTGGGCGACGAGAAAATGTTTTCACACACACACACCGGCAAAGCCGATACCGCAAGCCGGCACTTTCACACACACCGGCAAAGCCGGCACTGCAAGTTAAGAGAACAACGACACGACTGAATAAAATAGCGACTATCTACTCTCCGGCACCGGCAAATAAGACGTGTGGTCAAGTGTGCATTAAGAAACATTGTAACCGACAGCCGGTGCCGGCTGCGGCTTCCGATTTGCCGAGTACATCTCCGGCTGCACTTGCCGGTGCCGTCGGTTGCGCCGGACATTATACAGGACCGGACTACGTGCAAAGGCTTACATTTGATTACATTGCATCCTGCGCCGGTGCCGACACCGGCGCGGTGTGTGTGAAAACGGCCTAAGTCCTCGATTTACGCTGAACACTGTAGAATTAAGGTAGTCCGACCCAGATAGTTCCCTAGTCATAATAGAGACCATATTCGAATTATACGTTTTAATGTCACCAGCTGTAGGGCACATCAGTTAAATATTGGATTATTAATGGTGCAATAATATAGTTTTATGTGACAGAAACGGTAAGTAATTAAATAAAAATATCAGCATAAGTCTTCAATTTCATCTTTCACGCGGTACGTTACACACTCCTTCAAAACGGAAGGTTTTTTGTGATCCCCAAGAACTTATTGCGGTGACAACACGATTAATTTTCAAAAATACTTGAATAGAAATTAAAAAAAAAAATACAAACTACACGCTGTTAGTTTTTTTTACATCTAAGTGATAGAAAGACCTCATTTTGTAAATAATGTCTCTCTGTAGTGCATACACGTACCATTTCCCATGTAAAATGGGTAGTGTTTCATGGCAAATATCTCCGAGAGTAATAAGGTAAGGGGTTGATTTTTTGGTGACATTGGATAGGAGAGATATTTTTCTTTAAAATGAGACCAAATTCATTGCTTTCTAAGTAAAATGATATTTCGCACAAACTAATTTAAAGGAAATAATATGTGAACCGGCGAAATATTTACGCGTATATCATTTAATCATCGATTTGAAGAGTGCACCCTCATTTACATGAATGTACTACTTCCGACATGCGAATGTCATCAAATCAACATTCAACATGTCTTTAGTAGACATACTGCATAGGAAACGGACAGAGAGAAATGTCGGGCGTGGTGCGGTGCACTTTTAATTAACCTAAACCTAGATTCAACGCTCGACCAGCAGTTCGGAAGCCTTATAAAATCTATATAACAAAAATAAAGTATCCATAATAGGATTCAACCAAAAAAAAGTCTCCCGTCTACGTACTTAAATGAAAATGAAGGCAAAGATCTCCTGGATTCAACTTTGATTAGCATTCACTTAATAGACAACTTCTTCATGACATTAATCACTGTTTTGTTTAATACAAATAATAATAATACAGCCCTAAAAAAGGCTGAGAAGTGAAAAATTCGAAAACAATAATAATTTTATTAATCAATGTGTTGTTTATGCATCAATACGGGAATCAATGACAGTAAATATCCATTTATTTATTACAACATTTTATTGATTCGTTTAATCGCAGACATTTAATTAATAATCTATTTATTTTTGTGGTTTGACTGCGGATTGACAACCAGAGAAGTAGGAAGCCTCATTGTTAATCGTATGGGCAATTTCCTTCCTCGCGGATACAACGAATTAGTTTGAAAAAAATGAGTTCGCCTTCAGTTACTTCTCCAATAACTTCTCCAATAAGTCCGACAGGGTATTATCTAATCCTCTAAGTGTCGCAATGCCTTCCATATCCCGCTGTCGAATATCTCACGTCTGAGGTTTTTCCATCCCTTCTGAAATCTCATTCTATTAACCAAAGTTGACAAATCAAACACATATTTTTTAGGGCTCAGCACTTAACTAATAACTCCATCTATTCTGGATATTTTGTCAAAATTAATTAGCTTATTTTTTATCGTATCGTATTTGGGGAGATAATGTGACTTTACTAAGGACCATAGTGTTGAAAAGTCATCACACTAGAACGCAAATTTGAAATTTCGCAGGATCTAAAATCGTGTATCACAAGCTGACTGCAACTTTGGTTGACTGCAGCCCTCCATTCTGCCATGTTCCCTGCCAATTCCTCGCAGCTCTTTTGTTCCGTCTACTATTTAACTGACCTATTTATTAATCCCTCGCTCTTCTCACGGGAATTTCCCATGTATCACGATCATTACAAATTCTTAGTATTTGAATGTATAGCCAGTTCATCTGTACCTTATCCTCATGGTAATACACCCTTCGGTTTTCTCCTCCATTATTCTGATCTCATCCGTCCATTTGATCTACAGCATCCGTATACGTACCTTGGTATCCATCACGATTATTTACGTCTTCCCCGTCGGGATTTCCCTCCATGCGATCTTCCACCAATTTTCTAAATCTTTGATTCCAAATACAAGACGTTTATTTTTTCACGCAACAGACAGAAAAGACTTCCACGAGGTAATGTTAACGATCCACGTATGTCTACCCTCGATGCGCGCGCAATCAGAATGTGGGACGCAAATACGTAGTACTACTCAGCGGTAAGGAAAAACGAGGAAATGAAATTTAAAACAACATGAATGGAGCCTAATTTCCAACATGACTTTTAAACGTTTGAATTTTAAAAATGATGACCTCAAAAGCAAAAAAGTGAAAGCATAATTGAAAAATCTACATGAATCATTGCTATTCCCTCAGCTCGAGTTTTTTAAATTCGTCGTCTTTCGAAATTTTCATGTCATAAAAAAAACGGTCGATCTTGAGTACAGACGGAAACGAGATTTATGGAGAATACCAAGTTTGAGAAGTATCAAATCAATATACAACGCAAGTGCATCGCATTAGTTCGCGGGTCACGACTCTAAAAACCTCTAATAAATTTCACCCGATAAGTATCCCTCGGCATTAAAACTACTCGATAATTAAAGTAGGTCAACAAAGACAGACTTGTTCGCAAACTTCGAGTGATACAATTTATGAAGATCCTCGTTACGGGGCTCAACAGGGCGTAAATAGCCAAAAGAAGTTTTCAATGCCAACGAGGAAGAAACGAGCGAGAAACGTCACAGACAACGAAATAAGGCGTATTTTTTTCTATCGCTCCATTTTCCGAGGCAGGGCTCTCTCGCTCTCGCACTCTAAGGTCGAGCTAGTATTGGCTGGAGGGAGAGAGGGAGGGTGAGAGAGAGAGATTCGCTTCGAAGCGCGAGACTCAATTGTTTGCATCCGTGCACCCTCGGGGGCGCCGAGACTCATTCAAACGAGAGGGTTCAAGTTCACCTGCCTCGGGGGCAGACTCTCGCCTGGAAGCACCGTGTATTCTCGACGACACAGCTGTTCATTAACACATCGCATTTGAGAGCGATTATTAAGCCAGCCACTGAAAAAGTTTGGCCACACACGAGACACGACAATGGCAATCGGTTCACTAAGTTCACTCACATCCTTAAGTCACTGAGGGCACAATTTCATAACTTTTCTAGTGAGTCGAACGAATATTCTTGGACAACACATTAAGTACGTAGGTCCGTTTATACGATAGAAATAGCCACACACAGAGGAATAAAAATGATACAAGTAAGTATTACATTTTTCAAATTTCGTCTTAATTAAAGCATTGATAAGACTTGCGTTAACGACGCGGAATTCAACTTTTAAGCAAAAGCCACGATTGAATACGTACTTTTCACTAGTCATGATAAAGTGATATTTGTTAGCATCCATTTTAAAACATGAAACGCATCAAACGCGCTGATTTGTACGGAGAAGAAAATCTCAGCCATCATTTAATGAGAGAATTTTTACAATTTTAGAACTCGTCATGCTCGCGTTGGCCAATGGATAGTAATGAGTTGCTAAGCAAATTAATCAAGATAAATTGCTTTGCCTCTCAGCATGTTAAATTTTCTCCATGATTAGAGAGGTTACACCTGATCAAATACTGCACATTCACCAACATGGACGTGAAAAACAAATGACGTAATTTTTTTCAGGAAAAACAGACCTTCGCTAACAGCTTGAGGGTGCATATCGTATGAATTCAGTCTTTAAATTTTTCCATTTTATAAAAGCATGACTTACGCCTTGTTTCAGGAAGAACGCGATAACAATGCCATGGATGTAACATTACAGACTCCACTAATCACAAATGATCGACGGGTGTTAATTTTATTCTAATATATTCAAGTTTGTGACGTCAAAATTCCATTATTGCCGAAATATTCCGAGGTTTTCCTCAACATTGCTCTCCAGGATGATACATATTCCTCAGATAATTTTAACCGAAGGCGCTCAAAAAGTATGGAGGATATACAAACGAGCGTGCCTTCGGAGTGGCGCGTCAGCGGCTTGTGTTCTTACGTGAAATAGTATCTTTTCAGCATCCAAGAAACATAAATTAAAAAATACTCGACTTCGCGAAAGCCGGAGTTGACTCTCGAGGATAAGGAAAATCGATCAGTGTTGCAACCAGAGCGAAGCACAAAAATGAAAAAAAAATCCGCCCGAACACTACGCCGCGCGTGGAAGAATGCCAGCACGAGGCACGGATCCCGAGCCGGGTGGAAGGAATCAAAAGTGTTGGGAAAGGGAAGGGAGATGATTCAGGGCGAGAACAAGGGAGGACGAGGCCCTTCATCCGAGGATCGACACACACACACACCGACGGGCCTCCCGACACAACCGACAATACTGTTCCGCGCACTCGACCCCATCCCCAAAAACAACAACCGTCAACACTTCAACGAGTGTTGAGGCTTGAACGAGTGCCCGGGCATCATTACCCTGATGACGATGGAAGTGTTATCAGTCGAAACGTTGGCAGCAGCCAAAAAATTTAGCCCAATGTGAATCCCGAGAGAATTTCACACACAATATTCGCCGGGAAAGTACAAAAGCATTTAATTCAACGAGTGTTTCTCAATTTCTACCTTCGAGCAAGCATACAATATAGAACACGCATGGGCTCTCCTGGCATTATAGGTATGTGTCCTTTACGGGGCCATAGCCACACTGCCAGAGCAAGCTGGTACAAGTGACGTCATATGTGGCAACCATTGATGTTTGTATGCTTGAGCCCGGAGAAAAAGTATTAATAACTCATTTCAACAAAAATAGTGTTTGGAAGATATTTAACCATGCGGATTTGTTGTTCGGAATTCAATTTCCCGGAAAATGAAAGAGAAACGGTTAATCATTTCACAAGTAAGCATTACAAAGCGTGCACTGGATATATGAGCCATATTATGTTTTAGGATCATATTAGGAGGATCTATTTCATCTCAAAGTCCGCATTCTCATTCTTTTACTGGCCTTCTCCCCCTCGCTTCCCCGTCCACCAAGGGAGCAGCGTACTTGGGCTAGTTGTGATCTACGGCTCACGAAAATGGTTCGATTGCCGAAACTTTCCGAGAGAATTTTTGCGAGAGTCTTTCCCCCTTATTTTCGTAAGTAAAGTAATAAAGCACTCTGCAGTAATTCTCTTTTGCCACATAATTTTTCCATAAGACTTACGATAAGCCGAACCCTGACAGCGGAGCCGAAAGGTTTAAATGATGTGCTAGCTTGTGTCACGTAAAGCAGGCTTCATTTAGGCAGAGCGGTAGCTTCACTTGGCAGTGTATAATATAGGATAAGGAAATATGAGTACCCATAACTTTTAGAGGAGTGAACTCCTCGCGACACGGGAAGGCGCTCGGGCAAGACGTCGCCGTCGGAAAGTGAGGGCACACGAAAATAGCCCAGAGGTGGCCCACTTCTTAAAAAGAGTGCGTAGCAACAGAAGCGCCTTCCGCAAGAGACAAATTAAGTTTTCCACGTCCACGGCGAGAGTCGAAACAAATCCTCAAACCCCAAAAATATAATGATAAAACAATACCGATTTCACTGAGCGCACGCCCTCTCCCGTTGGAGAACTCAATACGCACATCAGTAGACGAAAAGATTTTTAATCGATAACTTACTCGTATTTTCATGAAGAAAAACTTGAGCGCCATTTTTAACAAACTTTCGCATTGTGACACAAGTTACTGAAGTGATATGCGAATTATTCAAAAAACAAAAGGTAGGTGCGTCTACATTGTATAACCACCCATTTTCTGGATAAATTTCTTTGTTATAACAATTATGCGCGAAAACAATTTTATACTTATAAGAAAAATAACGTTCTAACTTATTTTTCGTCCGTTCTTTCTTTCCGCACTAACTAATATCAAGTTCAAATAACGTAAAAAAATAGCGAGGTAAGGTATAATTTTGTTCTTCACGTCAACTGGTGGACACGTTTTCCAGGATTAGTCAGAATATGGATAAAAAGGGATTAAAGTTGACACATTACGGCACTACGCACTCGGAATGGAATGCATCGCCAAAGTACCATCAGTTTCCCAGTCACGATTCTGTACAACTTAATGTACGTATTGGGCGATGTGATTTCGAGCATTTTTTCTGCCCGATCGACATGAGATCACAATTCAAGCAACATCGCTAACAGATATATGACAGCGTAAAAATTTTAATCCTGCACATTTTCCAGTCAACATGAAAACGCCGCAGAACGTATATCATAACCGAATTACGAGAGGCGAATCTTGCTTAAGAGGTGCACAAGATCAGATGTATCATTCATTCGATGTTTTCACTCGTGATAGCTTATTTTCAAGTCATCGGAAAAAGTGTTGCCTAAGCCATGTAAGTTCGAAGAGGAATATGATTTAAATTCCAGAGAGAGAACATCAAATTAATGTAATTTGATTCCGGTCTTGGTTCCGGTAAAATTAAGCATTTCTCGGACGGAGGGAAACAACAGAATTTCATTCTGTATTTACGCAACGAAGAAGTGATTTCTGCACGTGAAAAGGCACCACATTTGCGAGAATAACAAGGTTATCCGAAGTGGAGGAAGCGGACTAATGTGGGCAGGAAGCGGCGGTGTGGCGAGCTTGGCTCGAACACAATAATCCGGCGTCCGTCGCTGTACTTCCGGGTCCCGGTGCGGTGCGGTCCAACGTGCAAACACTAGGCCCAACCAAGTTCCGACTCCTCGCGAAGATTCGCGACTCAAGAGGGAAACGACGGACAGACGGAGGAAGACCCAGCCACTCCCCCCTCCAATGTGGCAGGAGAGGAAATCGTGGCTCATTGAGAGCACATTTCAACTATTTTTTTGAGTCGAAAAAAATTTATCCTATGATATTTCATCAAAAATCACATATATTCATGCATAGCAACTCACCATAAAGGCAGAGGTGGAAATGATAAGAACATTATGTTTTGATTTCTTTTCTCTAATCTAATCATGTAATAACAAAGAGTTTTCAGCGCGATTTACGAAATTTAGAGGAAATTATAGGGAAACGCGTTTGCTTAAAAAATTGGGCCCGGCGTGAAACCTTGATACTTGACAACAAAAATATTAAGATAATAAATTTATAATTTCGCATTTCGAATAAATGTGTTCTGTGGTCTGATTAATCTGGTCGGGTCACAGTGATCCGATTATTATGCGAGCCAAAAGGGTTAAAATAGCATTGAGGAGCCAAAAAACCACATGGGTGCGACGCAATGCTTTTCACTGTTATCTTTCGATGCCACTACTGATAACATATAAGCTAAGTTGTGCGCATATCTGTACATAAATAAAAATCGCATCAAAAACCTTTAAGATGCGCCGCCACTGCACAAGTTTAAACAAATCCCGCACTTTGTTTAAAAACCACTGGCTTCACTGATGGAATTGTTCCGTGACTCAGCTATTAGTAAACTAAATTGAGGCACAATATGTGCACATTAGAGGTCGAAAATATTTTTTGGTGAAATTATTTTTCAAACACAAGAGCCGATTGTTTCGCCATTCCCACCCATTTAAACATTTAATCTAATGAATAAATTTTCTCAGCATACAAGTACCTTAGATAAATGTATGTCAACAAACTCATTTTTAGGACATATTAGGATCCCTAGTAACCGCCGATTTCTTTTACAGCGTCCCCTGGATGTGCACCAATGTGCGAAAATTCCACGGAGGAAAAAACATCCGCCTAGACATTTCCTGCGAGTTTTTGCATTTTCGCAGTAGTTGTAGGAGCGGCGTAAAAACATTCCACGGGCAAGATTATCCGCTCAACTTATCATGAGGCATTATCATTCTTGTTCCCCTGTATTCCTGCATTTAATGCCATTAAGAGATATTAAATGTAGCGAATTTAAAACCCCCTATTTTTAAAATGTCTTTCCCGGTCTGTAAGGTTTCACACGAGGCCGTAAGAGCAGCTCCTAGATCTGACATCACGCAACCAAGAGAAAAGAACTACAGACTTCGAACTATAGAGAGTCGAGCGCGCTGGGCAAAGGATAACTATCCACGGCGAGTATCGATGGTTTATTGAGCACGCCTTCTGAAATTTAAGAATAGAATTGTCAAGGGTTAACCATTAATGTTACGGTATGGTATTTCATGAAGAAAGATCGACAAAATATTAATAACGACCTCTATAATGGCTCTCCATGGCTTACAATACGCTCCATGCCGCTAGATATGAATCCTTTACCAGCGAATAGCGAATAGATAACCGAATACGGCCCATCTCGATTCCCACTGAATTCATGATTAGGTACTGACTCACTCCCAAGAGAAGAACAGGGTGATTTTGAGAGATATTGCTTTAAAAAAAAGGAGAGCTGCACATGATGCAGATGAGAGAGACAAAATGCACAAAGGCTGGTCTCTTGACAACATGTTCGTGGTTGAATCACTCTTCTCTATGTCCAGTGTCTACTTTTCATAGAATAGTGCCACAATTCCAAAACTGTAATTTAATTCTCAGCATGCACCTTACAATCACATTAATGAACGCTTATGGTATGAAAAACAAACTGTTTTCGAAGTACCGAAATACAATGGGGCCAGGTAAAATTCTTAAATGGGGTTTCCATCGGGTCTGATTTCAGGATGCTGCCGACTTTTCCATAGCGAACACCGCCATTGTCCGCAGGGCGTTGATGAACGGGCCTTGAAGACAATTCCAGTATCAGCCATTGAATCGTCGGCAGCGACCATAAATCTAACCCGATAGAAATCCCGGGAAGATTTCACGCCTACTACACGCCGGGAAAATACGAAGATCTTTAAGTGCGAGTCCAGGCTACAACATACTGCTCGGAGCAATGTTCGTCGACCCATTGGCATATCATCCCTCTACTTCCTTCACTCGCCTTTTATTCCTCCATCTTATGTGAGGCTTAAGCTCGAGCTCACACTATATCCGCACCCGAGACGGTTTCCCAAACGAATACCTATGACGCGCATAAGCAGTTGAGAGTAAAAGTGGAGAGGTTGCTAGACATTGAGGTAAGAATGCAATATGGTTGCATGCTTAAGGATGCTCTATCCTTGAAACAGAGAGAATGGGAAGAGTATATCAGAAACGAGAATGTAATGAGACTGATTGTAGAATGTGATAAAAGTGTATGTGGAAAAGGAGTGGTAGGAAGAATGAAAGGTGATGCTTGGTGGAATGTAGAAGTGAAAATTGCAGTCAGGAGAAAGAAAGAGGCGTACAAGAATATGATTAATGCCAAATCTGAGGAAGAGCGTACTAAATCATGTGAGATTCACAGAGAGAAAAAGAATGAGTGCAAAATCGTTGTAAAAGAGAGCAAGGAAAGAATGCGTGCGGATGAAGCTAGCAAGATGCACAGCGATTTTGAAGACAATTAAAAGATTTCTTTGAAGAAATTTCATGAGAAAAATTCGGCCTGGACCGGGAATCGAACCACGGATCAATTAGCCGGGTTAGCCGGACCAATGCGCGGATCACTACGCTAGCCAGGCCTCCTAATTCTCATGGCAATTTTGGTGGATACAAAGCAACTAGATCTTAGACCCTTGCGGTCCATCAAAGATGGCAGTGCAAAGGAGAAGAGGGCTACAAAAAAGCCAAAACCAAGAGACGGTATCCTTCACCAGCACATATGCCGTGCTTAGCCATTTGAAAATGTTCAAACGAGCTTAGTGGTCTGCGCATTGGTCCGTGGTTCGATTCACGGTCCAGGCCGAATTTTTCTCATGGCAATTTCTTCAGAAAAATTCACCTACTACGTTTGAGCATTTTCAAATAAAAAAGCTGTTTTGGAAGTGAGTAAAAAGGGTGAAGGCAGGGGAATGAATGTTGTGAAGAATAAAAGTGGAGAGATAGTGTGGGATAAGTATTTTGAAGAATTATACAATAATTTTGCAGGAGCTGAGAATGAGCCTTGCGAAGTAATATGCGAGAATGTGATGATGGAAAAGGAGAGCAATGAGAATGAGGTCATAACGGCTGTGGGAGTGTTGAAAAATGGGAAGGCTGCAGGTGTAGATGGGATATCCAGTGAAATGTTGAAATTTGAGTGTAATTTACTCACCTGTCGGCTGTGTGAAATATATAATTTATGCTTACACGCTTCTGCTGTTCTAGTGGACTGGAAGAATGCAATCATCGTTCCATTATACAAAGGGAAGGGAGGAAAGACCGAATATAATAATTATCGGGCCATTATTTCATTGAGCATTCCGAGAAAAGCGTTCAGCAAAATTTTAATCGAAATAGTGAGGAATATTACTTCTGACAGAAAATGGAGTGTAGTGTGGGTTTATGCCTGGGAGAGGATGTAGTGACCAGCTTTTCGCGCTTCAGCAAGTGATAGACAAATGTTTGTGCGTCCGAAAGAAATTATATTGTGCGTTTGTTGATTTAGAGAAGGCATATACAGGGTAAATAGAAAGAATTTGTGGAAGGTTTTGAAGGAATATGGAGGGAATGGGCAGTTATTGAATGTTATGATGGCGATGTATGATAATAGAAAGGCAAGTGTGAGAGTAAACAGGGTTCTGAGAGATTGGTTTGCAATAAAACAGGGCGTAAAGCAAAGATGCCTAACGTCACTATGGCTGTTTAATGTATTTACGGATAAATGTGTTAGAGATGCATGTAGTGAAAACGATTGTGTTTCGATTGGAAATGTAAACGTGCGAGTCCTACTATATGCGGATGATGCTGTTTTGATCTCAGAGAGCCAAGAGGGAATACAGAAGCTCCTAAATATGTTTTGTGAATCAACAGAGAGAATGGAATTGAGGGTGAATGCGTGCAAGACTAAAGTAGTAGTTTTTGATAAGGAGAATGGGGAGAATAAATGTATTATGGGGGCGAGTGGTGAAGTAATTGAACCAGTGGAAAATTTTGTGTATTTAGGTAAGATGTATGCGAAAGATTGACGGATAGATGAGGAGATAAAGAGATGTGCGAATGCTGGAAGGAAAGTGGTAGGTAGCATGAGGAGCATATCAAGGAATGAGTGCCTGAATAAGGAAGCGAAAATCGCGGTGTACAAAAGTGTACTTCTCCTCACTTTGTTGTATAGCGGTGAAACATGGGTATGTCAGGATATACATAAGAGTAGACTAAACGCCGTGGGTTTGAGTTATCTGAGGAGTGTTTGCGGCAAAAGTAGGATGGATAGGGTCAGGAATGAGTGGGTCATGAATAAATGTGGGTTAAATGCTCCAGTAATGGACGTGTATGAAAGGAGTGTGCTTCGTTAGTTTGGCCATGTTGAGAGAATGGATGAGAGTCGAATAACGAAACAGATATATAAGAGTGAAATGAATGGTGCAAGAGGTGGAGGTAGGCCGAGAAAGATGCGGTAGAATGTGGTCTAGGATATTCTTACGAGGAGGAATATTAGGAGTCTTAAAAACAGGAGGGCGTGTATGAAGCAATGTATGAGGGTAAATAAAGTAAAAGAGGTTTGCAAGGATAGGTCAGTATGGAGGAAATTATTGAAGCAGAGTTAGGTGTAACGATATGCATTTATGAGTGAAATTTGTGACTCTGCGTACCCCGGAAGGGAACGGCGTGATTGGTATGTATGTGCGTATGTAATACTTATGACGCGAAAGACTGCACGTAATGAAGTCGGGAACAATTCTCAGCAAGATGGGTGACACCAAGACCTCATTCCGCATTAAGAGGGGCGCGCGGATAATTAGTGCCGGCCCTGGAGCTGGAGCGTTATACAAGTTTCGTCCAGCAAATTGGGGGAGAGCAATAGGAGGGAGCGGTCCCCTCTCGTGATCGAACGCACGGATAATAAACAAATTAGACGCGCCGCCGCCGGGAGGGCGCACAAACACGGCACACAGACGTACACCTTTGGGATAATGAGACGAGACGACGGAGAGCTTAAGGGGAGGACTCGGGGCATGGAATCGATCGTCGCAAACGCCACCACGCCCACCCTCCCGACGCCACCACCCACGAATGTGTGCAGCAGGACCACCCCTCCCCTCTTTCCCACAATTCCCGCTGCAGTTCCCTCCTCAGGGGATGAGTTCATAAGGAAGAGTCAAACGTCTCCATTCTAAGTTCAAGGTGACTCGAGTGGTGATCGCGAGTCTTCGAGAGCAAACTATTCAGCAAGTCCTCGATCGGAGATGCGAGTTGAAGATTTGTTTCGGCGTCAATAGAAACGACTTAAAACGGACCCAGACATTCGTGACCTCTTCCATTCCATTAATTTACCAAGGAGTTATTTTCTTAGGTCGTTTGTTGCCTTCATGCAAAAACTAATCGGAATGGCTATTCAAGCTAGGATAACTATGTCTAAATTATAAAAAACAAAACCACATTTGTTCCATTTCATTACCATTAGAACGGAAAAAATTCCTGACGGCCCTTGCCCGAATGGACGTAATATGGAATCAGACGTAAATTGAAACGAAGTGAGTCTAACACTTACTGCAAAAACTTTCCAAGAAAAAAAGCCGGAAAATATTTTTGGCCCACACTTCGCTTCGGCATATAATTTTCTTCGGCAGAAATCACCAATCAGGTAGCAATATAAATGATTTAAGAATTATATATTTGAAATTTCGCCTTAATTAAAGCATTGTTTACGGCAGTGAATTTGTAACTTTACGGAAAATCAAATCATACAGTAAAACGTTTTTTTTTTACTCGGCATGAAACCTTAATGCTTGTTAAACACCATTACAACAATATGAAACGTATAAGATGATTACCTTCCATTACTCTGACGAAGGCGGTTGTGCACCACCGAAATATAAATTCGTCCGAGTTTCCACTTATTTGTGCGAGCCTATGTTTTTGCTGGTCATGCCGGCGACATCAGTTATGCTTTCGTTTACACCACGCGGGCTTTTTCATCATGTCATGTGTCTTAAGGCTACGTGTTGAAATGTGATTCAAGTTCCGAGACGCCAAAAACCTTGAGCCCTTCGTGACTGTAGCACTTGACCCCTAAGTTGCGTGCTCGGATTCAATCCCACAGGTTTCAGGCACTAATCCCCCAGGCGAACTAAGTACTCTCCAGATGAAATATCAGGTCGTGATCAGCTGTCGAGGCGGCGGTTGGAGCGACATTCGTTCAACGACTGAGACCACCGAGGAACAGTCGCGAGGCTCCCTTTGAAGTGTAGGCAGCAAATCAAGTGACCTCGCCATGACCCCGCAGTCCGTCCACATTAACTCCCCCAACCAACTCCATTCGCCCCGCATCCGAATTCCTTTGCATTTTGTCGATTTTTCTCTTTCGAACAGTATCCACTGTGGACATCCCCACTAATCCAGTAAATCCAGTAAAGGCATTCGCAGCTTATTATGGATGAAAGGGCCATCATTAAGCAGCCATAGAAAAGCAGAATTTTTTTCTTCCAAAAGCATCCATTTAATGAGTACGATCATCATTTACTCATCAAATGAAACAAAACAACAAAGCGAAAGCATTAATCGCTCACTTGCTCTTATCTACAATCATAATCTTGGGCGGAGCGATTAACACACTGAAATTGTGCATTGGTATTGAATTATCAAAAAATACAGCGCACAATAAAAAATTACTCTGGAGGCTTAAGCGTTCATCTCACCGTTGTAGGTGAAATTTTCCTCATTTCTTTTTCCAAAAGTATTTCAAGCCCTGAATTTCCCGCAATATTCCATTTGGGGACCGAAAATATAATCTGACTTGAGCTGAACCCAATTTTTTCCATAATCGAATTTTCTAGGTGGTCGTTTCCTTGGAAAACAACTATCCAGCACACCAAATTCCAAGCTGTCAGGCTAACTGGAAAATGGTAATTGTACGTGTACTTCAAGGAGTGAGGGAGGTTGCAGTAAAATGGGGCATAAAGCACGCATAAAACGTTGTCTTTATTCAGAGCAAGTTCGGAATTCAGAGTTCTATGGCAAAAATGAACTTCGCAATTTCACGGTACGTGATTATGTTTTCCACTGGTAAAAATCACGTAGGAATCCCAAGAAGTATAACTAGGGAAAGAGCTCGAATCAAAAACATAATAACCGCCAACACCCAACCAGAGTTTGTCTACATTTCCATGCTACCCTGCGAGCCGCCTCGCCGCATGGGCGTGTGGCAGAGGGTTTTAGGTCACGAGCCGTTATAGGTGTCAAGGATAAGATTTTGGGAGGTAAAAGAGGTAGTGTATTACGGAAGGGTTTTGAGGGGAACACATTTCTTTATTATGGTCACTTACTGTGCATGGGAAGAACGAATTTTTGTACCTGTCTTGTTAATCGCTATGCATCTCTCTTATTTTATCGCATCTGCCGGACCTAGAGAAGTACTGAGGAATCATGATAATACTCTCTGTGTTGCTCTGAAACACGCCAGTTCTGAATTTCTCAAGCAACCTAAGCCTAGCGTGTAGCCTCCGAGTCTCTAGGGGCTCCCCCCTTAATCTTTCTAAAAGTTGTGAGACACTATACGTTCGCTCGTAGCAGCTTTTAACGAAACGTGCTGTTTTCTTTGTATTTTATTAATTTTTTTGGTTAAATCTTTATGATCAGTTTTTGGTTCAATTTCCACAGAATATGTTTTGTATGTTCATTACCTGTATATTGTATCTCGAAAATGACATAGTTAATGATCAGGGTGCTAAATGCTCGCGGCGTATTCGAGGTGTGGCCTAACCAGAGCAAAGTAGCATCTCCCTATTACTTTTCATCCGAGGACCTTCCTATTATACGCTTGGCAAATCCTAGTTTCTTTCATGCTTAGCCGCATAAGTTTTGTATCTGTGTTCCCCATGATATATCAGAAGTTAAGGTAATAATTCCAAGATATTTTACTGTAGTTATCTGAAGATTTTATGTATACTCCATCCACAGTGTAGATAAGTCGTTAGTGTAAGGTCTTTCGCAAGAAGTGAACTGTGGTGCATTGACTGATATTTAATTCTACCCCCACTCCTGGCACC
Organism: Ceriagrion tenellum; assembly: GCA_963169105.1. Lineage (NCBI taxonomy): Eukaryota > Metazoa > Arthropoda > Insecta > Odonata > Coenagrionidae > Ceriagrion > Ceriagrion tenellum. Next base: position 26,030,271 of record OY720641.1, on the reverse strand, counting down.
ACGAATGAACGTTGATAAGGTCCAATGATAGAACTTATGAGTCCCAGTCCTCGATTATTTCTCGGAAGATGACCGTATCGTCTGCAAATAATCTTAGTTTACCGCTACCACAAGGACTTGGGTCATTTATATAAATAATGAATAAAAGAGGGCCGATCACGCTTCCTTGTGGAACACCGGACGTGGCTCCGACCATATCGGAAGTCATACCATCATTAACCACTGTTTGTTTGTCACCAGTGATGAAATACCGTATGAAATTCACTATTTTTTCATTTCCTCCGCATGATTGCAAATGCCATACTTAAATATGAGTTCTTACATGAGTACAGAGCGTTGACGTTACGAGAAAATTCTGTGAGCGACAGCGATTAATTCTTAACGAAACAAATGACTGAGCAGAACTCCAGACAAACCAAGCCACAAAACCCAGGTAGTAGCGCAATCGGACACGTGCTTTCCCATTTGAGGATTCGAGGACAAGACAGTTTTGAACCGTGATGTCCCTGATAGTCTATACATATCCGCAGAACCGAAAGTCACTCGGCTAAGGCGTAGCTAGAAATGTTTCAAGAGGTTTCATCCGGAATTTAGCTGGACTTGCCAATCAACGAACAACAATGTTTACAACTGGGTTGGCCGTTGGGTACACACATTTCCTCAATATTAATCAATACAGATATCTTGCAGCGGAAATTAATCACAGCAAGACACAAGCAGCATTACGGGAACCAAGGAATTATCGAAGAACAGATAAGGACGCGTGATTGCGCGGCCAAATGTTAGAGACGAACCAAATGATAGATCGCGCAGCAGGAAGGTATACAGGCAAAAAACACAGCACATATGAATAAGAAAAAATTTCATTTTAGCTCACATGGAAATGGTTATAAAAGTCGTTCAGTTCCAAGCTTGATGCCAAAAAATATCTCATCCGAAGCTGCCATTAAGTTATTACGAATATATACAAGCATTTTAAGAAGGCAATATTGGGGACAAAAAAATACTTTCCCCAGTTATATATGTATTATATCAATAATTAATGAAATCAGATTAGAGTCAAACATGTTTCACCGCTGTTCCGCAAGATAAGAGGACATCGACGAAGATCAACCTAGTATACGATGGAGAAACAATAGAAGAGAAGGTATAGCGCCATGGTGGACGGATGAGAAAACTATTTTTTGTGGCAAAAAATGATCCAATAAACATTGCTGTCACGCGCAATGAGTCCGCATGAATAAAAAAATACCTTTTTGGAATTTTTTTTTTTCAATTTTCCCTTTTGCTAGAGAGGCGGCGCGCCGAAAATTCCACGACGAATATCTGTGCTTTAGCCGTATCAACAGCACAGCTTGACCATTTGGTTTGGCCCATTGAAAACTTCAATATTCCCTTGTGCCATGGTACCATTTGGATGCCATTTATTCTCTCCCATAATCTGTGGTGCACAGGTACTAATAGTTCGACCCAAATTCAGGCACAGCATTCCTCCACCGCGATCCGCGACATTCAAGACCACGACCCAAGGAGTGACACGGGGAGCACAAGTTCGGAGTACGGACAGCCTTCCTCCAAGCAGCTAGACAGCCACGACCGTGCGGCGAGTGCTTTACCCACGAGGCAAACACCGCGGGCAAATGTTGACTCTTCCCTCGAGAGCACCGTTATCTGGCGACCCTCGTCCGAACCTACATAAAACACCCAACCCCATTCAACCTCACTCTTGTTTACTAAGCAATGTCCACGCATTAATACGCCAAATGATTACACATTAAGACTAACCCTACGCTAAAAATACTAATCCATGGCATCAACACTGAAGGTAAAATTTTAATTAAAACCCCACCTCTGGCGTGGCAACAGACTGCGACTGTTCAATCATCCCAGGTGACTCTCCCAAAAGTTATAATTATGGCTGAAATGAATAGCTACGAATCTTGAGGTGGATATAATAGAATTACATTGTTTACTTAAATTAAAGCAAACACATATATTTTAAACTAGGCCACTATTTCTGTCTCATACACGGAATTTACTTTCCTATTACGGCTATAAAACAGATCACTATGATTTTTAAGACAAAGAATGACATCAGACCTATTACGTTGTACCAGATCAGATATTACGCATACAATATTCAATTTCCATAACTCTAAACATTCCAGCGACTAGAACAATATACACTAACCATTACACTTAACTACAGAGCTACTGACTGGACTGGATGTTTCCTCTCAGTATCCAGATTTGAGCGACCCGGATATATTCCAACCCTATGAGTACGAGCGGTAGTTGTATTTCCTCACACTACTTGCGGACGAGGTCCATTCTGAAAAGGTACGAGAATATGTGCAGCTCATTGAGCCGACTCACACAAAGCGATGGGATACGGCTAGCCACCAACGGAGCGCCGCGGCGGTCAACGCCACCTTCAAATGACATCATGCTATTCATATCCACATCGTCTCAAAGAAAACGTGGCCCCTTTATACTGATATAAATATCATACCTTTCAACGCTATTTTGTTCATGACTGTACATGAAATTGTACAGAGTTTTATGCAATAATGCGTGGAATATGAGGGAAAACGGTAATTATCCTTCCAATTGTAAGTGCCATTTTCGCGAAATACATTTCCTCTGCATCAAAGTCTCCCGCTGAATTCATTGGTTGAAAAATTGATGCACCAAATCATTTGGTTTTAGAATTAGTAAAAAAAAACAATTGTAATTTAAGGCAAAAGGCGTCATATCAATTTAAACGGCGCCGCCGTACGCTCCTATGCCTGGAAAGGGATCATTTTGAAAAATATTCGCCGACTGTTGTGCATGCGATGTAAATCACTTGATTTTTCTGTGAGTTACACTATACATCAGTAAAAGCTCTATTCATTAACTATGCAAACGAAAAGGAGGAATGGATCAGGTATGCCTGTACACTGTCGCGGCGAAAGCTCTTACGACCCTTCTTTGGCTTTCTCTACTCCATCCCCCTTCTCTTTTTCTCCCCCATCATTTTCTACACGCTTTTCTTTTTTTCCCCACCGCCCTTTGCGGCAGATTGCAGCGGAATTCGCCGAAGTTATTGCACCACCGTCGATATAAATGACGAGTTAAACGTTTAGTAATGACGTAGCGAGCGCCTCGTGATCCATAGGACGCTCGAGTGCGTCCACTAATAGGAAGCAGTAGAGCCAATAACGATACCCTCGATACCCGTATTGATTTTCGCGTCTGGCATTGCACTTCCGGCCCCGGGTCTGCCCCGCGTTGCCCCGCCCTCGCCACCACCGCTCCCGGCAAACCGTACCACTCCCCCCGTACGCCTCCTCCGCCCCACTCTTACGCGGCGATTCCCGCAGAAGATGACCCCGGAGGCCAACTTCGACGATTTAACCTGTGACGTTGAACAGATTTCGAGCCGCAAATTATTCTATTACGAATGTACTCGACACTATTTAAAAACGAACTTTGGTTTCATATCAACTGACTAGCAGCGATAAATCAGTGACGCATTAAATGAAGTCGAGGCATAATGACGACGCTAAAAATTATGCATGCAAATATAGAGTCGGGTTTTCGGATTATTACACCTAATTAGAGCGTAGAAATAAATCAAAACTGAAGCCTTATGGCCTATATACCATTGAAAGTCAATAGAAAACTAACAGCTTTCGGGAAATACTAAAAAACAAGGGGAGATATGCTTTCAATTAGAAAATGCGCGATCCATAAAAAAAGCATAGCAATTCTACCGCGGAAAACACAATTATTACTTTTATTCATCTCCATATGGACCTCACTGAATTAAGCTAATGTTAAAATTCGGAATTTTAAAAACCACTGAAGAATGATTCATTACCATTTGATGTGAAGTTGCATTAGCCCCGTTTATCACTAACTTTCTTTTTTTTCTCAACGTATTTGCCAGCTGCGATACATTGACGATTCCTTGTGCATTCATGCAATTAATTTTCACCTAGTAATCAAAACAATTTTCTAATTGTACGGTAGATTCCAGTAGTTGAATCCTAATGAATATTTTTAAATAAATACATTCGTTCATTCCTCGTGAGAGTGACGGAGAAAACATGAAAATCCCAGTTTCTTCAAGGAATTTCCATTCGACTCCCATTTCCCAGAGCAAAAAAAAAGAATTCTTCGTTTTCAGGATTTCAAGGTTTATCTTCAACCCATAAAATGTCATCCGTAAGTAGCATTATGAAATCAGCCGAAACGTCAATGAGCAAACTGGCTCACTCATTAGAGTTCAAAGGTTTTCCTTTCATTTCAAAATCACGTACTGTACGCGGGAGAGAGTGGATCACTAAAGGGCCATGAACCTTGACGAATGACATCCCCGCGGCTCTCGGGCCGGCAAGTCGGACCACGGCGGCGGAGGATAAACAAAAAAAGAGAAGTACACGAGGCGGAGAAGAGAGAGAGAGAGAGAGAGAGGGTGGGGAGTGGTAAATGCTGCCCTGAGTGGCTGTTTAGTGAAGTGCGCACGAAGTTAAAAGAATTTTTTTCCTGTAAATCAAGGGCTTGCGGTCGTGATTGGGCAAAAAAAATCTGGAGAGGATTCCGAGAGAGACCGCAGAGAGTGGAAAGAGAATGATTTCACTCAATAATACGCTCGGAATGGCAAGAGCGGTCGGTTATTTTTTTGATACATCGAGGAGGAGACGAAGAGGCAAGAGGTATTGAAGGAGACAAAAAATTAATAGGAGAGAGAGAGAGGAATGTGCTCTTGGATTCCACCCCATCGCCACACAACACAGGGGGGTCATCCCCCGAACATAACCCACCCCTCTCATAAAAAACCGAGCATCTACATCCGCACGAGTGCGGCGAAATGCGAACGAATTGAGACGAGAGCCACTACGAGGTGGGAGACTGAGAAGTATATCTTCTCCCGGTCACAATTGGAAATATATTTGATTTCATTATTCAATGTTAGCCGTTGAGAGAAACATGAAATGAAAATAGCAATATAAATTTGTGAACCTCCGAGTATTAAAAAATACACCCACACACTCGTTTTATGCCTTAATTCGGAAAATTAATCATTTTTTAAATGATTTCAAAAAGTATTACAGTGAGTTATTATATATAGTATGTTTTAAAAATAAAAAATATTCATAAGGACCACACATTTTGATAATAGTAACGCTCCTATCTGATTTCAGACTATTCCAATGCTGGATACAGGTCACAAATTCATCCTCGGATCATTTGTGACTCCATTTACGACCCAGCTCTGGCATATTAAAAAGTATTTTCATCTCGCGGTAGAAAAGGTTCATGAAGGAATCAAACTGCGTTCGAATTTAAGTGAATCTCGATAATTTTTCTTTACTCCGAAAATCATAGTATTTCTCGCACATAGGCGAAAGGTTGACTCGGCGATAGTAAAATATAATTTACTAGGTTCGAACTAAAACCCCCTAAAAGGGATTTAAACGAAATTTCAACCCTCGAGGGCCGTGAGGCAAGGCACCACGAGCAAGGATGCCCCCTTCCCATCCTACACAAGGTCATTTAACTATTGCTCCCGTATAATTCCATCGCAGGCTCCGGCGAATATTTCAAAAATGAAAGGGTATTTAATGCAAGTAAGAGGATTAGTTAAAATAAATAAAAAACGCACGACCTAACAATTGACGGAGACACCTTCCAGGGTGTAAGTAACTTCAATTACCTTGGCACGCTACTAACCAGTGACAATAACCTGAAAAGATGCATCCAGGACCGAATTGAGGCCGGAAACAGAGCCTACTTTGCAAATATAAAATTATTAAGGAATAGATTAATATGTAGAACTCTGAAGATGAAACTTTAAGTGTAACTAGTGCGGCCAGTGGTGGCATATGGATCAGAAACCTGGACAATGACTCTGGCAGACGAGAGAACACTCAGCACCTTTGAAAGACAGATCTTCCGTAGAATATATGGGCCAGTATGCGACCAAGGAGAATGGAGGATAAGGTATAATGAAGAAATAGATCAGTTGATTGCAAGGAAAAATAGGAAGAGTAAGAATGAAGAGTTCTCGAGTTTCCAGCCGGGTAATGGTGTTAAACTGCACCGACGTTTAGTTGGAGTAGTCTGCCATCGTCTTCAGGGTGAATGATTTTTCGCCAGAATGGTCCGATATTTATAAAGTGACATTTGGTCATTGTCCCGCCATTTTTGTCAGGTTGGCTCCGATTGATCGGATTTTTCCCGTCGTTTTTCCAGCATTCTCAGAGCAGGTTTCCAAGCGTTGCTGATTTGGAAACCTTTGTCTTGGTTGAAACTATTTTTCTCCAGCCTTCCCTTCTCTCTCCTGCCCCGCCACGGCTTCCTTTACTATGCGATCCCAGTTATCCTTTGTTTTACACAGGACTCTGGTGCTGGCAAAGTCAATTCTATGACCATTTTCCAGGCTGTTCTCTGCCATCGCAGATTTTTCTGGATGGAAGAGCCTAATGCACCTAGCATGTTCTGTCAGGCGTGTTTCCACCGAGCGTCCAGTCTCGCCGACGTATATCTTGCCGCATTCACAAGGGATGCTGTATACTCCTGGCGTCTTAAGATGCAGGTTGTCTTTGACATTTCCCAAGATGTTTTTTAGTTTTTTCGTTGGTCTGTGGGCCGTCTCGATCTCGTGCCTGGCTAACATTCCTGATATCTGGTTGGATACTTTGGGTGTGAAAGGGAGGCACGCTCTGCCTCTTGGTTTTGTCTCTGTCTCTCTCTTCCTCGGATATATGGTTCTTTTTAGAGCCAATTGGATCTCCCTCTCCGTGTATCAATTGGCACGAAAGGTCGTCTTCAGGTGTTCCACTTCAGCCTTTTGGTTCTCTTCATCTGACACTGCCTTCGCCCGGTAAAAAAGCGTGGTTATCACACCTATTTTCTGTGCAGGATGATGGTTACTTTTTGCCCTGAAGACGATGACAGACTACGTCATCGAAACGTCGGTGCAGTTTAACACCATTACCCGGCTGGAAACCCGAGAACTCTTCATTCTAAGCATTAGCCGGGAAAGACTCAGATCCTAGGTATAGTAAGGTTCATTAACTCCCAGAGGATACGCTGGTTGGGTCACATAGAGAGAATGCCAGGGGAGGAAATCCCAAAACGCATTCTAAAAGGAAGGCTGTACAAAAGAAGAAGACAGGGACGTCCGAAAAATAGATGGATGGATCCAGTGTAGTACAACCTTAATGAGATGGGAATTCGTGGATGGCGAGACAGAACCTCTGGCCGGAATGACTGGGGGGCAATAGTGCAGCAGGCTAAGGCTCACATAGGGCTGTAGAGCCACTAAGAAGAAGAAGAGAATTAAATTGTTCGTTTTCTATGTGCAATCTCGGGTACTCATCACCTCAGAATACAATTTGACCCTAGACAGTGTACAAAGCGCTTAACAGAGGACGCGGTCGCCGAAATACGAATTTTTTTCAAGCGTTCCACGCTTATCAATGATTGCGATTTTACAGCGACTGCGGGAGTCAAAATAAATGATTAATTCCACCTTTTCGTTTGAACAGTTGAAAAATACTGTTTAAACTGATATCATGCGCATGGTACTGGTAAATATTAAGGCACATCATACGCGGATGGATCGAGAAATGTATACTCTTTATGAAACATTATCCAGTCTTACGACAAGATTACAGTTCCATTACTATTGCACGATTGCATTTTAGTTTCCATTATTGAGGTTATTAACCAATAATTTTAAAAATGACAGGTGCCTCAATTTTATCACTATTATTTTCCCTGAAATGAATCAATGCTTTGAAAAAGTTTTTATGGATATAGCACTAATCCTAAGTTAGACAATACTGATTTTTACCCCTTTTCTGTAGCCGTTCTCTGATAGCAGCATAAGTGCTTTGAGGTTGAATTTGCGTAAAAATAGCGGGGAAAGGCGTAATTCTGCTGATCCTATCATACAAAGCACATGTTATTTTCATTAAAAAGCTGGAAGATGAAGACAATGACGTTTTAGTTATTACACGGAGGACCAACCGTACACTTGATGAGTATCAATAATCTCGACTTTGACCAAGAGCGACGCTTTGCGCAGTTACGAATACCCTGAAAAGGGAGAATGACATAAGACAAAAGCCTTCGAGAAGAGAAGGGTTTGCCGTGCAATGAAGGAGGAAGGTATTGGAAGGCGAGCGAAGAGCAGCGCTGTGGAGAGGAGGACACGAGAACGGTGCCAAGACGGATCGGAGGGAGAGATGAGACACAGCGGCCATATTTAGTTGACAGAATGGTCTCCGAGGAGAACACCGCTGCCAAACTTAGAACCGTATGCTCACCTCGGGGCCTGAGAGGTAACCCTTTCCAGCATCGCACAGAATCAGAGTACTTGGGGAATAATATTTGCATATCGAAAGACTCCTCGAAGAGCAGTTAGTACCCATCGATGGTGCTTCGTTAATTGTTTGCCGCTATTGGCAACGTCGCTCCTCCGGCCTCAAGGAAATTAAAACAGGAAACGAGTCTCCTTCACCGTCCACACTGTCAACAGGAAAAGGAACAAAATTATGGGCTTTTAAAGGTCGAGTCGTGAAAATGGAAAGCAGAAAAGCCACAGTTTCGTATTTCAGATGCTATTGGAGCAGATAGGAACAATTCCTAGCTAATTATGACCTAGAATGACGTACAACAAAATAAAAATAAATATTCACGATGATTTTTCTTTAAAGTCAATCAAAATATCAGCATTAACAATATACTCGTTTCTAATGAAAAAACAGACGTGAGGACCCCGTCTAATCCGAAATAAAGATAAAGATAAAGAAATATTTATTGTTCTTGGACCACTTGGTCCACTAAGAACATACAAAAGGTATACATTAATATTAGAGCTCGAGTACAGAGAGAGATATACACAGAGAAAGTGGGTACATGCAATAAATGTTATAATAATGGCAACAAAAAATACAAGCATATTGGTGAAATCGGTACGGAGGCTTCCGCGGTTATTTAATGACCGCATTCTGTTCGGGCCCCCACCGCGCCGACCCACTCCCACCGCCGACCCACTAAAGAGTGGCAAGGAAACGATGCGTTTTTTTTAAAGCTTCGAGTGAGTATCCCATGAATCTCCATCTTACAATACGGCCAAAATCAATTCAGCGCTTAGGTCACTGATGACCGAGGACTCGCTTCCAAGTGGCGACACAGTCGCTTCCGAACGGCGAAGGCGCCCCTCGGGCGAGCGACGGCTGGCGGCGGACGACGCGACTCGCCTGTGATTGCATTTCAAACCAAAATAGTCGTCACTTAGAAGGCGACACACCCGCTCGTGAATTTCGAAGCGCAACTAAACTATATATATTTTGACGAAAAATGCCAGCGATTCTGATCGGTTAACAGCGCCCTATTCGACTTTGGCCGAATCGTATTTAAGTTTTCGCGTGGCTACAGCTCTCTGGCCATTTGCGCACGTTTCATAATGACTAACTCCTCCCATCAATGCAAGGCTTTTGCACACCTCAACATTATATTTTCTCTAACTCATTGCGCACATTAAAGTTACCGCACTTATTAATGTTTATCCATTAATACGTATCGAAAATTACTGTTCCTTTTACTAATACTTTATACACCCATGATTGCTTGAGTTTCGTATAACCAATCATAGATTTATAAAACAATTTTTCTTTTCCACCAATGGCGTTATCCAATTAGCATTTGAAGCATTTACTTGATTATTATCACTCAAAGCAATCGTGTTTAATTTGGCAACCGAGACTGATATGATTTCGTAGTCATGGATCGCGCATCGAAAGACCCTTAGCAGCGCAAAGTACTTCCAACGAAAGCAACCGCCGGGGAAAAAGAAGTGCGTACTCTAGTTGCTACGGTAGCTTAAGTGAGAGTATTTCCTGATCATTATGGAAACCATTTTCTAATTTCATTTTAGCAGCTTTAAGAGACATGAAGTAAACCTTTTAACATTAATGGCGCAAAAATTAAGTCATTCGACTGAAATCATAAAAAATTAAATAAATATGACTGGGCAAGTCCTAACTTGACTTATTTTTTTCACGCCGAAAATACCACTACAACAGAAGATTTTTTTCGCGATTCTGTCAAAATTATTGCGGAAGTTGATTTATTTTTTCTAAATGGTAGAGCAAAAATACAAACTACACACTTGAAAATTTCGGACGAGATGTATGAGTTAAAAATTCCTTGCACTCCTTGCAAAAAGTTTCTCAGGGGTGCATACGCGAGCCATATCCAATGGAAAACGACAATATTTTGGAAAACATCCCGTCAAGTAGTGCGGAAAGTGGCCGATATTCTGGTGTCTTTGGAAAGGCGAGACACTTTTCCTTCTAAGGGAGCCAAATTTATTCAAACCGACAAACATTTCGACTATTTGCGTCATTATCGAGTTTCTCCGTTTTCATCCCTTTTTGTTTCCAAACAGTAATCCAAACTGCCCCTCCACCTTTCCCGCTCCTCCTCCTCTTTTAATTCATACAAGATGCCGATTTTCTTTGCTTTGAAACTAAATAATGACGCAAGTTGTCGATGAATAGGTCGGCGTCAATGAAACAGTGTGAAAGCAGAGTTAAGTTATAATTTACTTCATTTAGAAAATAATTCCAATGACATCTTTAGTTTAAGAAGTTTAGATTAGTTTAAGAAAGGAAGATGCCGTTGCATCTAAAGCAGATGACGTACACTCAAAGAGTCATAAACATTCCAAGAAACAATCAAAACACCACGAGTGTCATCACGAGGTCAGCTCGTAGAGGCACTCGAGGTAATAAATATATTTTCCTTTTACAATGCTGCAGCCAACCTATTATTCCATCAGATGCTGACTCAAATTTCAACGACGAATTCTCAGAAGTTTTCTTCTCGATGCTTCGTCAGTAAAGCAACGCCCTTGAGTAATGAAATTCCAGCTGATCGAAGTCTCGTCTCGACGAGTTGTGTCGTCGTTGTGTCGTGTGAAGAACTAGGATGGGAATTACTATCAGAACGCAGGTTAAAATTTAGGTTAAACCTTTTAAGTAAATTCGAAACCGATTTGATCACAGATGACGTTAGATATATATTGAGAACCCCTGCGTATTATGCTAGGTTTGATCATATTAACAAGATTAGAGAGATAGATTGTCGTAACGATGGATTTAAAATGTCATTTTTCCCGCGTACCATAAGAGAGAACAATAGGCAGCGTAGCAAAGGGATAGGTTGGTGAAATATAGTTAGAGTAGTCTGTAGTGCATGATGCATGTAATAACATCCAATAATCCCTTTCTTATTATATCGATACTAACCATCTAACTGCACGTGATCCTCTTCTCTAGCAGGTCTCCATTAAATGTCCTAGTTGCATGGCAATGGTGCATGTTTGTGTGATCTTCACCCCCTGCCACACCCCCTCGTGGTGGCTCGCAGGGTATTACGTAGATGTAGATTGAGTGGCCAATGAATCGGCCCCCTCTCCTTACAACCCCGCGCGGCTTCTTAGACTCCGGCGCGAACAGCGAGGAAAAACGTTAGCGTCACTTAAGCGTGTTTGGAAATTACTTCTGCGCCTCCCGCACAACCCTCGGGCAAACGCGCACCTGCCGTCTTTTTTCGTTCGTTTCGAAGTTCGTTTCCACCGCCGCGCGCATGATATACCGGTCCCACATGGCTCGCTGCTCATTCGACCGCAGAAAATATACCTTCTGTGGAAGTTTGAGTGATATTCTTCTTAAGTTATATTAGGGATTACTTTCAAATTTTATTTATTGCATTTAACAGTTGTATGAAGTCGATAAATTACCTAAAATCAATGATGCGAAGTGGCTGAACGTCTCGACAATTACCTAAATATACCTACATTTTTGAAACATGACATGGATTAGAGCTCCAAAGGAATTAATATACAGGTATTTGAAAACAAGAATGATGGATCGAGAGATAAAAAAGGAAGGCCTTCTCAAATCATATTGCATTATGGTCCAAGAATAAGGCGAACCACAAACTTCAAACCACAGCCAATCAAACCAAAGGCGATGCTTCCACACTGCGGCCCTTTTATGGCCACCGGACTGGACCTACTAAGAAAGGTCGACAGATAAAATCATCACCATTTCTTGGGACCGGAATCCGAACCTGTATTTTATTTCCCAGTAAACCAGTCCGTATGACATTTTTTTTTAATTTTCTGAGCGAAACTTACGCCTTTGAATCCAAAGTTACATATGGTAAATGTAATGCAATAGTTTCCCATGTATTCTCAGGGGGTAATTGAAATAACTATAAAAAATAGCAGACCCATCATGCATCACGGACAACCTACGGACAAAATAAGAAATGAAGAAGTGTACAGAACTGTAGAAGAGGAAAGGACCATATGGAACACCATACAGAGAAGAAGAACCAGATGAATTGGACGCTCCCTGAGACACAATAGGTTTGTGAAGAATATAATGGAATGTACAATAGAGGGAAAAGTCCCCGGGGGAAGACCCAGGAATGAGTTCATGGACCAAATAAAGAGGAAAGTACATAGGAAGAGATACCAGGAAGTGAGGGAACTAACATTAAATAGGAAAAGATGGAGGGCTGCAGTCAAACAATCTTGATATAGGTTTGATCATATTAACAAGATTAGAGAGATAGATTGTCGTACCGATAGATTTAAAATGTCATTTTTCCCGCGTACTATAAGAGAGAACAATAGGCAGCGTAGCAAAGGGATAGGTAGGTGAAATATAGTTAGAGTAGTCTGTAGAGCATGATGCATGTAATAACAACCAATAATCCCTTTCTTATTATGTAGATACTAAACATGTGACCCTATTATCTAGCATGCCTTCATTAAATATCCTAGTTGCATGGCAATAGTGCATGTTTGGTGATCTTCACCCCCTGCCACACACCCTCGTGGTGGCTCGCAGGGTATTACGTAGATGTAGATGAATCTTAGGTTTGAACGAACAATGATGATCATGCATCAAAGGATATGATTACAAAAACTAAAGAGTTGAATGTATTTGACAATGAGAATTATAACTTGTATTGCTGGCATGGGAGTTGAGACAACCGATCCTATATTTATCTACATGCAGATATATTGATAATTCACTAAAGCCTGACAGTCCCTATATATGTCAGTCACGCCTGTTTAAGGGACTGCCAGGGAACCTATAAAACTGGCATTGGACTCGAATACACGTTGCCTAAAACAGTAAACACCCAATACATCAACTGAAAGGGGTTGTTTTCACACCAAGTTGTTCACTTTTTTCCATGAAACAAAGGCAGAGACCCGAATACTTCTCCTTCCAGAAGTGACGAGAGGGAAATGGGATGGAGCAATGATGGAATCCGGATTTCCTTTTTCCTTTGCTTACCACATCAGCACGTTTCCTTAGATAAAGCCACTGCCATACGTTCTATTTGTTTGGGAATAAGAATCCACGATGCGCTATGTCAATAGCGGAGTTGGGAAAACAAAATGGTCGCTGCGAAAGAGCGCGAATGTTTTCGTAAATGACTCCGCACGAAGGAACGCAGGTCTCCAAGCGGGAGCGAGGCGAGTTCTTCTGGGAAGGAATAACTTCGCCGTGAAACCACCCGGAGATCGGGATCTCGCTTCCACGGGAAGAAAGAAGTTGGAAGGAATCCTAGGACTGTGTGAGAAGGGGGGAAGGGAGGGGGAACGGTGGGAGGGCTGTCGGAGGCGAGGTGTATACACCTTGGGTGGGAGGGGTCAGCGGCGCGTGCAAGTGCCGTCAGGGGGCAGGTCGATCGCCCGCGAAACTACTCCATTTCGCCGAGGCGAGTCCGGCGACAGAGCGATAACGGAGCGGCGAAAGCCTTTCGAAAGCGAAAGAATGAGAAGCGGTGGCCAATGAATGCGGCGAGAGCACACGCAAAAAGCGCAACGAAATAGGTGTTTTCACACGATTGCCACGCGCTTCGAACGACAATGACCAGCCGCCCCTCGGGATGAAGAACGAAACCGCACGCTCAATTGAACAAGCGCCATTCTCCAGGAATTTTGACGAGACCCCATGCCACACCATAAAAATACCAAGGGCCAATCTAGAACGCATTTTATTCCGATGCCTACATCTATACTAAAGGGTCAGAACAAGGAATGAGTGGAAAAGTAATATCGCGGAAAAAAATCCAAATTGACTGTAGAACCACAATCACAAGTAACTACAACAACCTGCTCCGATGTTCTCATACTCGGTGGTGGTTCCTGTTCGTCAATCCGTGAAACACTAAAGTGGGGCTATTGGGCATAGAGCGCCAATATGAAACAATTGAATAACATAGTTTTTATACTTTTCAAATGAAATTGGTATTGTCACCGAAATACGCCCGTTTCCCTTTCCTTTCTCGAAATTTCTTCGACAAGGCCATCTCAAAAACTTACACGTCCAAAAATCATCACCATATTATACATGCTTCAATGCATTCCGATCACATTAGACTAATTTAATGGTGAAAAGCAATGGACAGCCTTCCATCCGATCCGAAGACACTGAGTGCAAAGAAGTTCGACAAAATAACTTGGGAAGTTGTCAAAACAAAGTGGTGAAGTACTGCCCTCACCCATGCATCAAGTCTGCAGCGCAGAGGATGCACGCTGCTTCGTCTTAATGACTAATGCAAAGAAAAATAGACTTTTTCAGTGTTTACAAGATCATCATTTCAATAATTTTAATGCAATGACTTTCATTAAGTTACGATGGAAGGTACAGTATCTGCTATTTGGATACATTTTAGTCATTTGATCGCTAAAATCATCTTAAACTGATAGGAATATTATGCCCACGAAAATTTCGAAGTACGTGAGAGACATGGCGTCATAGTGTCAGTCTTCCTTCATTCAACGGAATTATTTCATTTTTTTAAAATTCTATTTATATTATCATAGTAATTGACGAAAAATTAGTATTTATCAATGAGATAAACATTTTGAGACTCGTAATCCAGTCCCGTCACACTGCATTTGTCTAATTGCAAGTTTGGACTTCTCTGACTTGACGAAAACGAAGAGGGGGATGAAATCGCGCACAAAAGGGAGTGGACACTGTATCGTTTTCTCCCAGCTATTAAATTAAAAGGACGAAAAAATCGCATTCCATTTTTAGCTCCCAATAAACTGTGAGGACTTAAGTTCGGGAATCTCGCGTCTCCGTCTCCCCTCCATTAGTTCTCGAACCGATCACACCCAAATGAAAAGGGTACGATTTCGCACCCTGCCGAGGGCAGTGGGAAAATACTGCAGAAATTCGAATAAACAATGGACTCGATTGCCCTCTCATATGCTAGAATTGAAATTTATACAGACTGTTCGAGAAATTTCTAGCTACATATACGCACAATTGGACTTTAAAATTTTAAAAACAATCTCCGATAGAATGTTGAAGAGGTTGCGGTATATTACCTTAGACAAATGAGTTTTGAAAATTGGAAAAAGTATGGCCTTCCCCGGAATAATTATTGCATCAAAGAAAACAAAATATCTAACGTAGATTCTATTAAATACTTGAGCGTCACCATCACTGAAGACATGTCATGGGGGAAACACATCAGGGAAATTACTAGAGTAGCAAACCGTAGATTAGGATTCGTAAAAAGGATTCTAGGCAAATACGATGAGAGAGTACGAGAAAGAAGCTATTTTACACTTGTCAGGCCTCATTTAGAATATGTCGCTAATATATGGGATCCGTACGAGGAAGGTATGATAAAAGAATTAGAGCGCGTGCAAAGGAGATCCGCTAGATTTGTTAAAGGCCGTTATGATAATTGTATAAGTGTTACGAATTTTATAGAAGAACTAGGATGGGGATTACTTCAGAACGCAGGTTAAAATTTAGGTTAAACCTTATAAGTAAATTCGAAACCGATTAGTTCACAGATGACGTTAGATATATATCGAGAACCCCTACGTATTATGCTAGGTTTGATCATATCAACAAGATTAGAGAGATAGATTGTCGTACCGATGGATTTAAAATGTCATTTTTCCCGCGTACCATAAGAGAAAACAATAGGCAGCGTAGCAAAGGGATAGGTAGGTGAAATATAGTTAGAGTAGTCTGTAGTGCATGATGCATGTAATAACAACCAATAATCCCTTTCTTATTATGTACACACTAACCATCTAACTGCATGTAACCCTATTATCTAGCCTGCCTTCACTAAATATCCTAGTTGCATGTCAATAGTGCATGTTTGGTGATCTTCACCCCCAGCCACACACCCTCGTGGTGGCTCGCAGGGTAGTACGTAGACGTAGATGTAGCAGTGCTGACGTTTAAGTAAGAAAATCGGGGCGCACCCCATTTGCTAACTCCAACCACCGCCTCAATCCCAGTAACACCCTTCAGCGTTACCCGGAATACGCTCGAATTATAGTTTTTCTCGAAACTTGAACTACGTGCAATTTTCCAACTTCAGGTTTTAGAGCGATCAGGTTTGTACGTCGAAAGATGGTGAAAAATATCGAAACTCGTGTATCGTGTAATAAAGTTAATCTTCCCTTGGGAAATTTTAACTATTGCAAGATGCTCATTACGGAAAAATTCTACGCTATCTCTCTCTAACTACGACTTTTAGTAACTTTTTAGCTTACTGGAGATCAAATCCGTACCTTCCCGTAGGAGCAGCCCTGATGACAGTCGTTCCGAAATGCAAGTCCTTACCTGAAAAGAGAAATAAAAAATCGTTACACCAAGTTGAAAGAAAAAGTAATTGGTACCACTAAAATAACATCAAGCTGTAAGCCATGACTTTCAGCCATGATTTATGATTGGTGTTGAATCAATAGCTTGAGTTCAGTTAATAAATCTTTAATGTTTCAGAATTCAAGGACTCAGAATGAAATCAAAACTCCCTTGAACGTCTATTTCATCGCAGGCGTACTTTTTACATATTTTCAAAAACATTTACCATTTATTTTTTAACACTTTTCAATGGACTTAGAACCTTCTTTTACGCAAGTATCAGGACATTTGGAAATAATATAGGGAAACCATGACGACCACGTAATGCCTAGCCCTGAGAGTGGGTAAAAGATTAAGAATAAGATATAGAATGCGAACATTCTAAATTAATTGCCAGGGAAAGTCAAGGATATGATAGGGATTTAGATTTTGATACTTTTAGAGGGATTATGGTGGGAGCCCCTAGAGACTCGGAGGCTACACATTAGGCTTAGATTGCTTAAGAAATTCAGAACTGGTATGTTTCAGAACAACACAGAGAATATTATCATGACGCCTAACTACATCTCTAGATCTGACAGAAGCGATAAAATAAGAAGATATATTGCCGGATAGATAGGTATAAAAACTCGTTCTTTCCGTGCACAATAAGCGACAGCCATAAAAACTGAGCTCCACTAAATACACTCCCATAATACACGTCACCATTTCACCTCCAAAAGTTTTATATCTTTACACGGCTGGTGACCTAACACCCCCTGCAACACGTCCATGCGGAGGGTCGCGGGGTATTATGTAGATCCCCAAAAACTACGAATGGAGATCACATGAAGAATGCAGACCGTCAATGTCGGTCAGCAAACCTCGAGCAATACACTGAATCTCGTTGGACCAAGAAACTACACAACGATGAATTAATTCTACGTGTAATAAAATTCCCTTCGAAATTTTTGCAAGGATGCTATAGTTTTTCTGTCGCATCTATCTAAATACCATCGCATCCACATCAAAATTTCCAAATAAAATCTTCTAAGATTTTCAACTCATTCCAATAATTTAAATATATTACTCGTTTATTCAAAGCACCATATACCATTTAACATTCCAACTTGCCTTCACTGCCGGAAGCGTGCCAATGAACGTAACCGAGGTACTCAGGACTTTCACCGCATATCGATCGAACATCCTGAACACCGGTGAAATGGAATTATTCACTCAGCATCGCAATCCATCAAAATGAGTCACGGTGGAGTCAATATTAGCAGAGGATACGTGCATTTAGGCCACATCGGATAATCAAACATGCGGGTAATTTTCACGGGTAATATAGACATAAATTACAATAACTCCATACTTAGCAGTGCTTCAGTTTTCTGCAGTGAGACTATAAACCTAATAGATTATTGGAGAGAGTAGATGGAAACAATCGGTATCTATCATTGCACAAGAGAACATACATGTCACAGACATGCGCAATGGACCGCATCAAATGGATCACTTGTACCGCAATTGCGCCAATAAACACGCTTTCGTAGAGGAATGGTCGCATGCCTTAATACCGATAGGGGAATCGTTTTGAAATATTTTTTTTACCGCTACAATTATCACCGTTTTCATTTCTACATGTATAAATGGAAACGGTGATAATTCTCAAAATATAAATGACGCATTGATCATAAAATTTAAGGACAAATTCCGACTGATAGCCACGTTAGATAAATTATTGTCAGATAAAAAACGTGCTTCACTCTAGTGCGTTATGGCACGCACTCTCTCACTCTATCCTTCCATCTATATAATAGATACAAGGCGCATTTCCTCGCAATATGAAGATCGGATCCACTTCCGAATCGAGACGTTCGTTTTCAAGGGTGCAGCCTCGGCATAATAGCAGTCAGATTATAAGGCACACCGGTAAATGGGGAATCGAATGATGGATACTGCACTACAATGCAAATGATACAGTCACGATGGTACATAAGAGGACAATGGTAATCAAGTCCTAGGGACACTTCCGCAGAGGATTTCGACCACTCGGACGGTGGATGCGAGAACAAAAAACATGCACGGACAACACTTTCATCCCTTTGAGAGGAACGGACACATTCCCCAAGGCCAAACGCATAATATTTCACCGCGATGATATATCACGTCGATAAACTTAGGAGTAGTATCAATTTGACGGCTTAACAAACGACTGACGCTTCTAGAATTCCACTCTTGTTGAGTCATCGAGGAGGCGGCTTGGGTGGAGCACTCATTTTCAAGGAACTACGATAGTGAGAAAACACTACGAATAGAAAACAAATCGAGAGCGTAAATATTGACGGATGATAAGAGAATTACGGCATCTACCGCTTTCACAAATAGAAAGAGCGAGGAAGGATGGATAAACTTTGAAAAATAGATCACTCGAATGAATAAAAGGCATTCTATAAGACGAAACTCCAGTAACTTCGTGCATTTCGAAGGAGACGAGGTTATTTTCATGAAAATCCTCGATTCCGAGTCAATTGTCGCGAATTTCCGAAGCAATTCACTGACAATCATCTGACCCGAGTTTTTCGTAATCCTCGACACAACACGAGATTAATAGTTACACACTCATCACGCTATTCCCTTTATAGGTATGAAAAACCGAAGAATTACGTTATTAGCCCTGGTTACGTGGCTCCTTTTTAATGATTTCCACCATCATACCCTATCCTCGCAAACCACTTTCTCTTCACTTACACTCAAGCATAGCTTCACTCACGCTCTCCTGTTTCATTAGACACCAAATATTCCTCCAATGAATTAAGCCTCTCTTCTACCGCAATCATTAATGATTTTCGTTGTCTACCTCTCACACCTTTCTACCAACCACCGTATACCCGTTTCGATATTCGACCCTCTCCCATTCCCTCGACATGGCCAAACGAACGACGCACACTCCTTTCACATACATCCATTGCTGAAGCATTTAACCCTCATTCATTCATCACCCAACCAGTCCATAACCTCATTCATCCTTATTTCCCGCGATTACGCCCATTCCCGCTGCATTCAGCTAACTCTTATTCTGACATGCGCAGAGGTTACGCTGCCGTAATAAAATGTCGAATGGAGAACGCTTTTGTACAGTGCGATCTTCGCTTCGTCAGACAAAAACTCTTTCTTCAATATACTCCACCTATCACATACGATTTTCCTGCTGGCGTTCGCAAGCGATAAAATTTCTTGTCCTATCCTTCCACATTTCACTAACATTCGGTCAAGGTAAGCAAAGTTGTCTACTTTTTCAAATACATCAGCGTTCACCCTCATTATACAATCATTTTTCCAACTCTCCCGATCAAAAATCACATATCTTCGACAAATTTTTACCTCCAATCCATTCTTCTTGCCGCTTCATTGAAGTTATATGGAAGAAGAAGAATTATCCACGGTCCCCTTTAATTCCCGCGAGCTATAAAGGCCTGATTACACGATACATTAGCCCGTGCGTGTTCATGTACAAGTTCATGTACGAATGCAATAACCAAATAGAGCAGGTTCTATTTTCCTGCTCATGCATTCGTACAAGTTGGAGGGGTTACACGGTGAATTTTCGCGCTCAATCACGCGTTCATTCATTCACACACAAATTCGCACGGGCAATGTATCGTGTAGCCAGGGATTAATACAACAACACTCCATATAATCTACGTGCATCCAGGTGAGTCAGTACACCGCAGGTACCTCATAGTACTGGGTCGCGGGCAACGGGCTAAGCTGGCTTTCAAGCAGTCCTTTCAGATGGGATCACATCTCGTTTAGAAGAGTGAAAGCGATCCTGGGGTATTGTTTGACTTTGGTTTCTCTCGAGCCGTAATGGTGACTTTGTGCCAAAACTGACCGGTAGAGCACCGTAATGCGGTGAAAGCAGCGAGTGGCGCGCGTAGTGCGCAGGTAGTAAGTAGCAATTGATAATCTAATACAACTTACTGCTAATAGTCAAAGAATAAGATTGAAGGCGGGATTTTGAAAGACTTTCGCCCTGGTTTGTCACCCGGAATCATCATCGTACGCAGGAAGGACAACAACATTCAAAATCCCAAATAGAAATTAAGTCCACGGAAGGGTGTTACCCGCCAGGGCCAAAGATTTTTCTCAGCACTCTTATCCCTCCAATGAAGTTTCCCCCGGCTCGACGAGACTTAATCAGCGAGCAGGCGGAAAAATACTTCCTCAAAGAGCTTATCGAGGGCGACCCAAAGACAGGAGGCGGAAGCGTGCGTGGAACATCCCCCCGCCCCCCTCCATCCGTGGTTTGGGATTTGTTTCCTTCGAGATATGCGACGCGTGCCTCCGACGCCCAATGGCGCCCGGGCATCATCCGCTCCTGCGCGCGTTCTCAGGAAGAGTGACAACGAGCAACGCACGGCTCCACGATGGACACTTGAAACCCGGTATGAATTTAAGGTAGTTCGAGCGAAAAATCATTTTACCAAGGAAACAACGAATTTGGTCTCATTTTAATGAAAAATATATTACCCTTCCATTGATACCTAAAATTCAACCCCTTACCACATTACTTTCCGAGATATTTTCCAGAAAATACCGGCCCTCTTATATGGGAAATGGTACGTGTATGCACTACAGAGAGACCTTACTAAACAAATGAGGGAGTTCTAGCACCTAAAGTTCTCTTAAAAAAATCAACAGTATGTAGTTTGTATGTTTCCTCAACTATTTTTGCAAATTAATCATATTGTCACCGCATTTAATTCTTCGGAATCATAATAAACCGTTTTGATGGAGTTTCAAACGTACTGCGTGAAAAAAATCAGTCAAGTTAGACTTATTTAGATATTTTCATTGGATTACTTACAACTTCTTTAATTTAAAACTACATTATTGCACCATAAATAATGCAATATTTAATTCGTGTGTCTCACAGTTGGTAAAATTGAGACGCATATATCGAATATGATCTCTATTATGATTAAGGAACAATCTCGCTCGCACTACCTTAAGAAACCCTTCCGGGTTATCTTTGTGGAAGTCCATACAAGGAGAGTTGGACCAAGTGTCTTTTTGCCGATGATGTAGTAGTGTTGAATGAAATTAGAAATGAAGAGGACATCCAGTCTATAGCTAAGGATTTAGATGCGATTGATGATTGGTGTGATAGTTGGCAGCTAGAATTAAATTTGAAGAAATGCGCGATAATCAACTTTTGGAAAAAGATTGGCTTTACCCGGAATAATTATTGCATCAAAGAAAAGAAAATATCTAACTTAGAATCTATTAAATACTTAGGCGTCACCATCACTGAAGACATGTCATGGGGGAAACACATCAGGGAAATTACTAGTGTAGCAAACCGTAGATTAGGATTCGTAAAAAGGGTTCTAGGCAAATGCGATGAGAGAGTAAGAGAAAGAAGCTATTTTACACTTGTCAGGCCTCATTTAGAATATGCCGCTAGTATATGGGATCCGTACGAGGAAGGTATGATAAAAGAATTAGAGCGCGTGCAAAGGAGATCCGCTAGGTTTGTTAAAGGCCGTTATGATAATTGTGTAAGTGTTACGAGTTTAATAGAAGAACTAGAATGGGGATTACTATCAGAACGCAGGTTAAAATTTAGGTTAAACCTTTTAAGTAAATTCGAAACCGATTTGTTCACAGATGACGTTAGATATATATTGAGAACCCCTGCGTATTATGCTAGGTTTGATCAGATTAACAAGATTAGAGAGATAGATTGTCGTACCGATAGATTTAAAATGTCATTTCTCCCTCGTACTATAAGAGAGAACAATAGGCAGCGTAGCGAAGGGATAGGTAGGTGAAATATAGTTTAGAGTAGTCTGTAGTGCATGATGCATGTAATAACAACCAATAATCCCTTTCTTATTATGTAGATACTAACCATGTGACCCTATTATCTAGCCTGCCTTCACTAAATATCCTAGTTGCATGTCAATAGCGCATGTTTGGTGATCTTCACCCCCTGCCACACACCCTCGTGGAGGCTCGCAGGGTAGTACGTAGATGTAGATGTAAGTTAACTTCAAACCGACTCAGAAGGTCGTGTTGCACTTTAAGTAATCTTTCTGCACTGCCTGATGCATTGGTCGGCGGGAGTGCAGTGAAATTCGTGTCGGCTAAAGAGGGCTGCCAGAAGGACTGCGAAAATGATGGAGAAAAAAGATTTAACAGTCCCGTCTCTTGACTTCCGCGCCCAATTCCTCGCAATTTCAGTGCATCGAGAGGCAAAATATTAAGACATTAAGTGCAAGAGAAGCAAATACATTAAATGCCAAGCGGGAAACAACAAGCACATAGGGTGGAGTGATCGAGGTAGCATCGATCAAAAAATATGAGAAATCCCAACTTCACATGAAAAGAATTTAAAAATTTACTTCCCGACGCTGATTACATGACAAAGACATTACATACTCCACAATGGCAAAAACCTTAGGAGGGTAAACCGTAGTATAACTTAAATTTTATTAATATCGCGGCTACTTCTTGAAAAAAAAACCTGGCCTATCTTTTATTTCAAAAACAAAATTCTACTTTTTACGCCATATATGTCACAAATCGAACTTAAAATTAGATAGCGTTAGAAGCAAGAATGAATGACACAGGATAAAATTAATTACCGAAAGTATTAGCCATTTTCGCGAAAAACTTTGTAGAACCTCTTACTTCTTTAGTTATCACCAATTTACGGCAATAATCGACACCAAATATAATATATTCAATGTAAATGGCGCCGTAGTCGTTACCTTCATCCAGCTTTAGTGTCCACTAAAATATTGTGCATCGAATGACAAATACACTCGGTACCTCAATTTTGTTTTCCATTCGTTAAATCAAGGCATCACTGAAAGCAGTTTTGTTTTACTCAAACATGAAAAAGCAGAGATTAGCATTAGGTTTTGACTATCGCAGCCGCGATAAAAAAAACATTATAATGCATGTCTGCTCCGTCGACATCATTTTCTAACGTGCTATTTCTCATCTCTAAGTTGACGCCAAATTCGACATCAGTTTCAACCTCACGAGTGAATCAAGTTACCCGCACTGAAAGTTATTAGACAATGACCGGAAAAAATAAGTTAGTAATGTCTTCACTTCACTACAATTTAATTTCAATTTTTTGCAAGTGTACAGCAAACATGGCAAGCTGAAGTCAAACGCCGCTGACACTTTCCACATCAACTACAATTTTAATAGTAAAATGACATTTTTGAAAGATGTAAAATATATCTTCAATTGCAAATGCCCATAGTATCCTGGTAAAGGGTTGAGGCGAGCCCTATTTCGCGAGCGTGGATGAGTGTCATAAACGCTAAGCCTTGACGCGGCTCGACTCATTCCAAATTTCATAGGGTCACTCATTCCAAATTTTCTGAAAACTTGAATATATCACCTTTCAAGAGCGTTTCACACACAGAGATGAAAATAACATAGGGTTTCCGGGCTAGTTTCACTGTAATTCAACCTTGAAGAGGAGATTTGAACACGGGCTCTTAAGGATATTACTCCGATTACGGCAGAAAAACGTCAATTGGAACGGGACAGCATGCATAGCCTCCTGATTAAAACTTTTCGTGAGAAACTAAAAAGTCCTGTGAAATAAAAAAAATAAATATAGGTCCTTACCATCAATTTATAAAAGTTATTCGCGAATTCCTGCCGTGATTGAAGTCTAAATACGGTAGTTCCATGCAAATGCCGCTGCAGTCGCCTCTTGCGGCTGGACAGAATGTGGTCATTAAAATATATATTCGAGGAATAACATTTTTACTTTATATCTTATTTTTGGTGTACAATAGGTAACCCATTTCATCAGCGAAAGCAGGTTTAGATATTAAACAAATAAAAAGGAGTGAATTAGTATTGATTTGACTGGCGTATTAAGGCCAGAACCACCTTAAAACTCCACGCGGTTCGCCAGGAAATAAAATGGCCGGACTAACTCGATGGAAGCGTAATAGAAAATAAACGAGCGAATTCCTCGGGACGACCTGAATAGCACGAATGAAAGCGCAATTCCAGAAATCGACACAACACCGACACTTTCGAATGAAGAGAGAATCATTTTCAACTAAGCAAATCGGATGGTAAAAGCACCTTCGCCAAAAAAATCCTATTCTTCGATGGGTTCGGGACTCGAAATTTCTTTTACCCCGCCTCTGATATTCAACGACAAGAGTGGAGAGTCGCTCACAATGTGCACTCAACATTTTTGGCTGATTGGAACGATTTTTATTCACAAAGTGATTCGAATGTAACTTTGCATACGTATACTTATCAGTTCCAAATAAACAAGAAATTGGCAACAAAATTAAAGTACAGATCAGAATAAAAAATGCATGTTACCGATATGGTTTCTTGGCAATTTACTTTTACTATAACACGAAGCCTTTTGTCAATTGGCAAATATTTTGTAATACTATCATGACACTAGTACAGATTTTCTCCTAAAAGCGATACAATAAGTTTCATATCATCATAATTGTTGCTAACAAATTTCAAGGTATCAATGCGGGGTAAAACACATAATTATACATTATTTTCGCTAATATTTCGCATTCCGCGCAGTAAACCGAGGTCATGACAATGTTTTAATTCAGTTTAAAATTTGAAAATGAATAATTCTTGCATCACTAGTATCACTACGCGTTCGGTTATTTCTGCCTCATAACCAGGTGCACTCAAGTGAAGTGTGGCCCATGAATTGCTTTCGACTGACTCGAAAAGATATTGAAATGTGCTCTCAACGAGTCGTCATTACCGCTTCGGCCTCCCTTAATGTTTGCCCACTCGAGCAGGGAAAGGAGATCGGAAGAGGCGGCGATTGGGATGGAGAGGCTGGAGGCTGTTCTCGCTCCCGGACACTCGGGGCCGCGAAGTGAATCAGACCACCAGATCTCAATTTGAAGAGCGCTCTTCACGACGAAGAGGAGAACGCGATTTCAAGTCGCGACTTCAAAGAAAAGGCAACGGATGTCGATCTCCATGGTTCCAGCTGACGTGGAAACTTTGCATGAGACTAGGGAAAAACATAAACATTATGACGCACGTGAGACAGATGCTCGCTGTTTTCTCTTGCGTAGCAGGCATGCAAATGCGGAAACAATAATGGATAGGTGATAGAATTGATAATGGCTGTCACTGTACAATTGAGTGGCAAGCAGATGACATAGTTTCCGCTCAGAAAAAGACGGCAGATAGATGGAACCACAAAATTCGAACGTACACGAGCAGATATTCAATTCCATAACTGAGCGAAATTCACGAAATGCAGTCCACGGATTCGAAAATATTTACAAAAGAAGGTAGCATCCGAACACTTTGCATGGGAGTCATTTAGGGAAGAAAAATTGCCTGCAAGATTCAAACCACTATAAAAAAACATCTCACGGGACTACTAATTACGAGACGGGAGAGTACTATCACACATTAGCATTGATTTAGTTCCACATTGCATTAGTTGAGTGGAACAACCTGAGTTAACTGCAGGGGAACCACAACGGTAAATTCCGCAAGACTATAGCGGTGTCCCAATTCGCCATTTAGGCAGCTAAATCGGCAGATTTAGGGAGGACGCCATCTTGAAATGTGTCCCAATTCGTTAGGCATCATGGGGGAGCGGATTTAGGCGCCTTTCTCGGGGATGAAATTTAGAGTAGATGGAGTTTATCCTAAATCCGCCTCCATATTGAATTTCCCATCATGCAAAGCGCTGCATGCGTCGTACAAGGAAAATCGTACACAAAGAAGTAGTTGAAAAGTGGCAAACATGGCCGGCAAGTATTTTGTCTGTAAGTGAAAGAATTCTCTAATATTTCGCAACCCAACACCCGAATTCAAAAGAAAAATTCTACTTACAAGGAGACATCGCGTAACAGTAATCGAGGACGAAGACAAGACATATGTTATCTTAAAGGGGAGTGAAAATGCCGGAAATTGGTAATGTCTTTCTGCCCCAAGTTCCCGGGTTCGTGAGAAAATTGCTAATAAACATTTTCGTCCCAAGTAAATACTTACGATTTCGCGTCTAACACAACAAGGCGAAATGGCCGAGGTGGTTAAGGCGCCACTACCTATTATGCAGGGTTGGAGCGGGACGTCGCGGGTTCGAGGCTCATACATACATTAATTTTTTTCGCTCTAATATACTTTGGAAACCACGAAAGATGCCAGATTCCGAACGTATACGACAGTACCTACGGTTTTTTTTCATTTTAAAACTATTTTCTGGCATTTCTACTGCCCAGACTGTTGTAGACAATTGTGGAGCTTTTATCATTTGCTCCGAAGGAGAGTTGGAGGAGAAAGGAGCGTCATTGGCCGAGTATTTCCGATTTTGAAATACTTTTTGAAAGAGGAATGACTCTGATTAGTCGTGGGACTTTCTGGAGGACATTAACGGAAGACAAAAATGTTAATGTTTATCTTGAAGCGATCTGATTGCTTTAAATTTCCTAGAAATTGTGATCCAAAGCGGATATTTTTTACTCAACTTTTCCTTCAATCGCGAAGATCGCGTGATGTCCATGTAGAATGAATACAGTAATGTTAATGTAGTGTGCTCAAATTCAGGAAAAATGACAAGTGCATTATTTAAAAAGTTTTTAGAGAGGGTAAGTAAGCCTTACGTTGGTGAAAAAAATTTTTAATGATGGTCGATTCCTGGGGAGGACAAATAAATGCTGGCATGTACGATGAGCTATTTACTAATGTCAATGACGAACCTACATGTACATTGAAAGTGATTCCTCCCAAGTGCACCCCGTTATGCCAGCCTTGCGACGTTTATTTTTATAGACAAGTTAAACAATTTATTGCAAGGCTACAAAATAACAGTGTCCTATTAAAGGAAAAAAGGGAAATTACGTCTCGAGAAGATGCAATTAAAATCCATTCATTGATCCACCATCAGCTATCTTCACCATTGTTCAATGAAATGATAAGTTATGCATGGTTTGCATCAAAATTATTGGAGGAGAGGAATGTATTTAGAAATGTCAGAGAAATGTGTTTTCCACAAGATCTAAGTACACGCAGATGCAAATGTTCCGGTGAGAACTTCATTAAATACTCTCATTGTAGGGAAATTATATGTTTCCAATGCTTTTATGATGAATATCATCCAAAAACTTGCTATTCAACGCCATGATTTAAATTTATAATTCCTGCAGTTTTAATAAACATGGTTTTGGATAGGAATTACAGTTTTTTTATTACCCAATAATTTTCCTTTACTGAAATGGAATTTCTTTTTCCCTAACCCTCCCCCCCCCCACCCCTAGTCGCTTCATTAAATACGGTGTTCCATATTAGCTCCTCTCAAGCCTCTTATCCATACTCTTGGCACCTGTTTTAATCTCTTTTCTGGCAAGAAAATCTTCGCGATTGAAGGAAAAGTTGAGTAAAAAATATCCGCTTTGGATCACAATTTCTAGGAAATTTAAAGCAATCAGATCGCTTCAAGATAAACATTAACATTTTTGTCTTCCGTTAATGTCCTCCAGAAAGTCCCACGACTAATCAGAGTCATTCCTCTTTCAAAAAGTATTTCAAAATCGGAAATACTCGGCCAATGACGCTCCTTTCTCCTCCAACTCTCCTTCGGAGCAAATGATAAAAGCTCCACAATTGTCTACAACAGTCTGGGCAGTAGAAATGCCAGAAAATAGTTTTAAAATGAAAAAAAACCGTAGGTACTGTCGTATACGTTCGGAATCTGGCATCTTTCGTGGTTTCCAAAGTATATTAGAGCGAAAAAAATTAATGTATGTATGAGCCTCGAACCCGCGACGTCCCGCTCCAACCCTGCATAATAGGTAGTGGCGCCTTAACCACCTCGGCCATTTCGCCTTGTTGTGTTAGACGCGAAATCGTAAGTATTTACTTGGGACGAAAATGTTTATTAGCAATTTTCTCACGAACCCGGGAACTTGGGGCAGAAAGACATTACCAATTTCCGGCATTTTCACTCCCCTTTAAGATAACATATGTCTTGTCTTCGTCCTCGATTACTGTTACGCGATGTCTCCTTGTTAGTACACTTTAAAAAAAACGAATTTAAATCCCAGAACACCTACACAAACTTAAATACCCCGAAAACTAAATACTAACTAATCTCCAAACAACGAAATGGACGATAAAATGTTATTTCACTTTCCAAATCTCACAACGCATACGAAGGTAGCCACAGGAGCCAAAAATGTCTTAATTTCAGGTTTAATTTGTTTCATTCCGTCCTTCATTAATTACTCTACCATTCGTTCAGTTTTTCATTCGTTTCCAGCTGATAGACGGCAACACTAGCGAAGGATGTCCCAAATCAAGCTCCCTTAGCGGAAGGCCTCTAAATATTTAGGTAGCTAACCGCATCCTCCCTGATGCCTAACGAATTGGGACACGGCATATGTCACAGAATCCGGCACGTGGAACCACTAACTCTTTTCATTACAATGACGGAAACAAACGATGAGATCAATTGAAGGGATCAGGGAAAAAGAGTGTCAAGCAACATTTTAAGGGAAAGAAGTTTGAAAGTTTGAACAAAATCGAGAAATCGTACCATTTTAGGATAGTGAGTGTCTTTAATTATAAAAGATTCTTTCACTCAATGTACACGGTGCACTTGCATGATATCTTTTGCGCACGATAATAATCAATAGATGGCACTGACAGCTCGATTTCACCAAAAATGTTGCTCGGTACACTTTTGTCCAAACCCCTTTCGGTTACCATTCAAACCATCCCGCGAATGCCCAGTGCCAATAGCAGAATGACGAGCGCACACTGGGTGTCAATTTGCCGGTCGAGGGCGGAGAGGAACTCTAAATGGAAATACTTCAAACGGAAAAAGAGAACACCTTCACTGAGGATGTTAGGCTGATATTGTCCGTACTACAATGATTACAAAAACAAACTACGTACGATCATTTGTGGGGAGAGAGAGCCAGAGGAGCGGGTTTAAAATGGCATTATTCCCGTAAACGATTAGGGGCCAAATTAACTGTCACCGAAACCGGAATTATGTAAATGGAAACTATAGATTGAGTAGATTCATTAATTTTATTTTATTTTTTATTTTAGAAAGACATACTAATTTAAATAATTAAGAATTTGATTCCACACTTCCGTAGTCATTACACAATTTGTTACGATGACTAGAGTTAATATAACAGTCACAGTGTTGTACGAGTTCAATGTCCACCCCACAAAAGTAGAAAAATTGCAAAAAACCGGCTTGAATGCGTCATTTCCATAAAAATAGTTAATAAACGGTATATTTAATAAAGCAAAAAGGAAATGTATGCCGGTCAGTTTGACGGTTGGATCATACTTACGGTGCAGAGTCATCTCCTGCCATGCACCTTTGAGTTCGCTTACAGAGGACCGCGTGTACGCAGAGTACTCAAATAAAGCTTAAGTTTGGTTCACTGTATTTCTACGGATCATCAAGTATTCATACGGATTAAGGAGCGGCATAACCAGCCATCGATGAGGCACTTGGGGGATGGGAACTGATAAAATAACAAATAAAATGGAATACCAGGATGTGAAGGACACACACGGACGGTACTTAAAACGGGAGCCATCTCTTACACACCCGTCTTCCGCGTGCGACTAAGAGCCGAAATATCAGTAGCTGAACTATTGAATGGGTTCAATGCGGAGTAATTAACGTATTTTGAGCGAGATATCATTTCCCCGGGAATCCAATGAATTTGGTCGCATTTACAAGAAAAATATCTCACCTTTCCAAAGACAAAATGTTCACGGTAGAGCCAAAAAAACCATTCCTATGTGAAAGCATTATTCTCGTACGACGTAAAACATAAGTCAAATTAAAAAAAAATATTGTTGCGCCATAATATTCAAATATTTACTTTTCCCGTTTACTAGTTAATTAATAAATTAATTCGTCTTCCAGCAGCAGAAATACTAAAATAAAATCGAAATATGGTTTCTACTGTGAGAAAGGTAACATCTCGCTCAAACTAATTTAAAAGCTAATGAGTGGATCGGTTGACAATCGGTGGACGAGCAAAGATATTGGAAACAATAACAGGAAAGGGCAGCAAAGAAAGTAGAAGCATTCTTAAGTAGGTATCACACTGAGCATACATCCAATTATTAAAATAACAGAGGAAGGCATGTGTCAAATCACCTGGAATGAGAGATAAAAGCCACTAGGAAGCGCAAAGAAATACATCTTTGGGTGGAATGGAACGATTCTGAATGGGATAGGCTAGATTTAAAAATTCAGAGGCGCCAAGGGATAAGACATTACTCAATCGACACGATGGCCCAGATGGGAAAACATTTCTTCACGAGCATTACGTCATCCTTACCCAACAAATCGTCAAGATACCTACCTCATGGTAAATTGATGAAGTGTCACTTCAGACACGATTTACGGCGCATGATAAAGAAACCATTATGTTAACGATAAGATACCTCAAGAGGGGAAGGGATTCCATTCCGATGCACGCCAATAGGCGACCAGAATATTCGACGAGGAAGAAGTGACACACTTCCTGCGCACATACGCACACAGTAATGGTGCGCGCGCCTAATTGTTCTCCGTATCGGTTTAGCCCACGAGACTGCGCGGTTTAGTCGTGACAAGACAGGCAACTGGCAAACATGTAATAAAAGAAAGACACCCAGCACTAATGTAAGCATTTGACACCTCATTCATTTTTAATACACCACAGTCAATATAGGAACAGGATATTTGGAACGAGATATCACCGCATAAAATTCGATAATTTTGGCCTCACTTGAAAGAAAAAGATCTTTTCTTCCCTATGAGAATTAAATAACTGCCACTCACGATTACACATTTGTAAATACATGCAAAACAATCTAGCTCTACAACATGGGATATGGTATGGTCTGCACTTTAGAAGGATTTCCTCTTTTAAGAGTGAGGAATTGATAACGTACCTATCTCATCATAAAATTTACGGCGCTTATGTTGCCAGCATTCTCAATAATTTTTAAAAATTAATAAACTACTCACCTAAGGAATGTTTGCAGAATCGCAAAAAAAACTTAATTGATAAGGCGTTTTCACGGTACGGCGTGAAAAAATGATTCAAGTAAACACTTTAAAAAAGTAATTTAGTTAATTACGGAGAATAGCAGTAATTAAAAACGACATGTGTGCGTCATTAATGTGACAACACAGAATTCTTCTGGAGGGTTGGTCTTCAAATAATCAGTTGAATCACCGACTTGCCGACGTATCGCAATTTCGCCCGACACAACGTACCCAGCTTGCTCTGTCCATGCACTCGTGTTAATGGTTCAATCTCAATCCCTGGAGTTGCAAAAATAAAATTGCGAAATTTCTGAAAGAGGTGATTAAATTGATTTTTAGAAGACCAACTTACCAGGAGAATTGTTGTGCATATCAGTGGCCAAAACCTGCTTGAATTATAGTCACAATTTTTACGCAATGCTTCTATCCTTGGCAAAAATTTTACCATAAAATTTGAATATGATCACTTTTATGTCTCGGAAAAACCTTTCCCAGGCGACAATCAAAAAACAAGGGAAATTCCCAGGAAAATTCCCAGGAAAGACAAGGCTTCCAACCGAATCCCGCTGGAAATGAAGACATTTTGGGCGAAAAAAGGCGACTTTTCAGGATGTCCAACCTCAATAAACCATGAATCGTCCGTATACTGCTTTGTCTCACAGATTTTAAGCTATCCGGTACTAGCCACGGAGTTTCACTTTTTCGGAGTCACCAGCAATGCACAATTGTGCGAAATTCCAGAGAAAAGAAATCATCTGCCTTGACCGGGATTCGAACACGGATCCCTCGATTTCAAGGGATCCGGGTTCGAATCCCGGTCAAGGCGGAAGATTTTTTCTCTGTGGAATTTCCCACTGCTTTGTCTCATTTACTGTTTTGTCGACAAGTTTCCACATAATCGTTAAATTCGATTTTGATGGGCCCAACAACTGGGATCACATACATCGTGTATCATTCAAGGACCTTCATTCTCAGAAATACAACAGCCATGGCCACTGCGGCACTCAACAACAAGGCCTTCGCGAAGCCAGAGCGGTTTCCAATCACGATAACCGTGCTTATCGAAGCCAAGTGCATTCCCGCGGCTGCCCAATTGAAGTGAGGAGGAGGCTTAAAAAGGTGACGGCCAATATTCAGTCCTTACACACCTACGAAAATTCCTTCCGGGAGGGCCCATGTTCAATGCGGATGTGTTCAGGAAAATTAGGAAATGTTGGAAACCCTAAAGAAAGGGTAGCTTAATATTTACGTATTCACAGGAAGTGAACCTGTTTTCATTATCACTTACAATATGATAAATCATTTTAAACAAACTAGGATCAGATTTCCAACTTGTTCGTGATGTTGACACCTCGACTAAATTTGACCTGGTACGTGAAGTGGTTAACGATCATATCATTCGACGCCAGTCACTGCCTTCGCTTTACCGGTCATTAGTCTTCAAACGCAAGCATAAAAAAGCTTGCGTTTTCAGTTTTCGCCAGGCAATATAAATTCCGCCGCAGAGAGTGACTGCTGAATTAAATAAGAGACACTCCCACGATTAAGATTTTCGCCAACTGATGTTCGCCGTAAAGCTTCTCTCTCACGCAACTCTAACAGAAAACCAGACGGGAAAAACGGAGAAACTTGAATGACTAATCCAATCGCCCTTTCACATCTATTCCATGACCCTCACACGCCCTCGTCCTCTTCGGTTGAAGAAAGCCGAAGCAACAACATCCTCTCGGTGGCTGGGCATTAGAAATTAACATAAAAAGTGACGAAGCTTCGTGTGCCCGTTCGAGTAATGTGGGCGTGGTGCAATGCAAACATTTGCCGTGCCTAAGGCCATTTTCGAAATCTGAATGAATTGAGGGTGAAATACACGGAAAAAATACGGAGAAAAAGCAAGATACCGTCAATATGAACTTGCAAATGTACTCGCGAAGTTGAGGTTAAAGAGGAAAATGGAGGCTGGAGTGATGAAGTGGGTTGGGGGAGGATAAACTACCAAAAAATAAGGGGATCATAGTGTAACGTAGTCGTTGTGTTGAGCTCAATGAAAGGTTAAAAGATGTTTTGGCATTAAATTGTGAGGGCAACTCCAGTGATTTATATATGAGGTCAGTGAAAAATGACCAAACATTATGCATTCCATCAGCATGTTCCGTCTTGGTTTTCCTTTATCGTCCACGTAATGAGAGTCGGTTGTGGCGATTAAAACAAAAATGTCTCCGCGCTTTCGCTTCTCTCGACGATCACCGACGGAGCTGAGGAATCACTACGCGAGTCCGCAGCCTCGCGGTAGGGTTCACAGGTTAGAGTACATATAAATAAAGTCAAATGAAACCCTTCACAGAAACAAATAAGCAGGAAAACAAATAAACAGAACAGGTGTTTCACGGCGACATAGAGAGCATTATTTTTAAGCCTTACTACATCACTAGGTCCGACAGAAGCGATAAAATAAGAGAGATACATTGCCGAACAGATAGATCCGGATAGGTCCATTTAAATTCAGAACTAATATTTTTCAGAGCAACACAGAGAATATTTTCGTGACTTCTCACTACATTTCTAGGTCTGACAGAAGCGATACAATAAGAGAGATACTCTGCCGAACAGATAGGTACAAGAACTCGTTCTTTCCGCGCACGATAAGCGATCACAATAAAAATTGAGCTCCACTAAATAAACTCCTATATAACATGTCACCATTTCATCCCCCAAAAACTTACACCTTTACACGGCTGGAGACCTAACACCCTTTGCCACACGCCCATGCGGCGGCTCGCAGGGTATTAAATGTATATGTAGATGTATTTAACCAGCTAATTGCTAGGTTTGGGAACAACCATTATCTTAAGATCACTTTTTTCTGATACATCGTCCCGTTTTGTCTCCGACAGATATCCCACCATTGGATCCCTTTTAAATTCCTCATGTCGTCTCCCTATTCTTACTACACCCAGAATTCCTATCCTCTCCCCACTGTTCTCCGCTTTATTGCCCTTTTCCTCATTCCCACTCTTATCAATATGTCATCCACCAATCTCTTCTGCCCCCTCCGAACCTCCAACAATAGCTTCCTTACCTCTCCAACCATATCTGACACAAACGTCCAATTACGCTGGTTGAAACTAAAACAGCGTCGTTTATACCATGTTATTCTGCTTACTTATAAAATTTTATCCACTCGCAATCCCCTTTACCTATCTGCTAGATTTACCTGGAAAAAAGATCTACATACTGTACCCACTAGGAATCATCCCGTAGACCTTCACATCCCTCAACATAGCACACTTCACGTTACTAAATCCTCCACCGTAACCGCTTCTAGAGTATGGAACTCTCTACCATCTAAAGTTAGAAATATTAAATCCATCCATGCTTTCAAGTCCAAGGTGAATGATATCCTAATAAATAATCCTACAATGTTGTCTGTCTAAAATTGAAACGAAGTAAAATTAAACAAATGTTAAATTGGATGCCTTATACATATTGAAGAAGAATTAATCTATTGAACATGAATGTATTCAACTTTATAATTGTAATTATTACTGTTATCATTAATTACCTTTTTCCTCACGGTTTATACGCTTTATCATGTATTTAAATGTTATCCTAGTAGTACTCTCTGCAGTAATATGTACGGCTGTATTACGAATTCCAAGCTTACAATGAGTTTGTTTATTTTCTGTTTTGCCTGTCATCATTGTATAATTAATTCGATTTTGTATATTGAGTTTCATCACTGTATTATTAATATAATTTTTGAATTTCAAAATTGTATTAATTTGAAAAATTGTACTTCATTACCTCAGGGGCTAAGAGTAGCCCACGATAATAAACGTTGTTATTATTATTATTAATATTATATCCAATACCCCCTCGTTCGTACTTTCCGCCACCGAGCTCACCCCCTCCATCCTTCTCCAAACTCAAGTCTTTAACGTCTCAAGTCCACGTATTCTACATTCCAAAATATGTATAAACCCCTTGTGTCCTGCCATTGTCGATATTTTACTTCATTATAATGTTTCGTGAAGATAAAATGGACGGGTAAAATAAGAAAGGAGTATACAGAAACTGCAGAGGGAAGTAGAAACAATAGTAAAGAGAAAATGAGAAACAGAGCAGGTGCGTCTCACTGCGACATAGAGAGCATCATTTTGACGCCATACTACATCTCTAGGTCTGACAGATGCGATAAAATAAGAGAGATACATTGCCAAACAGATAGGTACAAAATTCGTTCTTTCCACGACCAATAAGTGACCACAATTAAAACTGAACTCCACTAAATACACTCCCATTATACACGTCACCATTTCACCTCCCAAAACCTCATTCTTTTAACCTTTACACGGCTGGTGTCCTAACTCACCCTGCCACACGCCCAAGCGGCAGCTTCCAAGGCACTATGTAGACGCACACCCTACGGAACACTATACAGAATAGAAGAACAAGATGGATAGCGCACCCCCTAAGGCACAATGGGTTTGTGCAGAGTACTGAAGGAAAGATGGACGAAAATAAGCCAAAAGGAAGACGAAGCAATAACTACACATTAAATTTATTTACACGGGTCCGGATGAGGCGATATCCCCCTCTTCCCCAACCCAGTTTACACAAACACCCATGAACGGAGTGGAGTTATATTTCACCCAGGCGAGACTCAAACCCGCGACCTGGGATAAGCGGGGAAGGACTCGTCCCTCCGTCGTCACCGAAAGAAGAAATGGAATGACGAGAAAAGTGCAAAGGAAGAGTTAAGGTAGTTTGAGCAAAATATAATTTTACCGAGAAATCAATGAACTTGGTCTCATTTTAAAGAAAAATATCTCACCCTTCTAATGACACCACAAATTCAACCCCTTACCACATTACCTTCGGAGTTATTTGCCAAATAATACCAACCCTTTTACATGGGCAATGCATGCACTCCAGAGAGACATTATTTACAAAATGAGGAATTTATAACACTTAGATGTCGTAAAAAAAGTAACAGCATGTAGTTTGTACATTTTCTCAACTATTTTTGAAAATTAAGCATATTGTCACCGCAATAGGTTCTTCGGGATCACAATAAACCCTCCGTTTTGAAGTAGTTTCAAACGCACCGCGCGAAAAAAATGAGTCAAGTTAAAGACTAATTTAGATATTTTCATTTAATTACTTACAATTTCTGTCATATAAAACTATATTATTGCACCATTGATAATGCAATATTTAATTGATGTGTCTTACAGCTGGTGAAATTAAAACATAATTCGAATACGGTCTCTATTATGACTAGGGAACTATCTCCCTCGGACTACCTAAAGAGTTTATAGTCGACCCAAAACATGTCACTAATTATGTACTCTTCTTTTGCGTGCCTAATGAATTTAGTCGTGTTCTCTGAAGAGAAGTCTGGAGAGGTGAGAACGACGAAGGGATTCAAAGGCTTAGGCGAGAGAGGTGGGCGAAAGAGCAGAGGGCCGCAGCAACACAGTTGACGAGTTCTGATCCCGTGGTGCACCGAGGAACGAGTGCACTCCGGAGGAACAGCCCCTACACCTCCGAGCACCAAATACAAGCAAAATCTGTAGAGAATCGCACTTGACATTTCCTAATCCTCAAAAGACAACAAATGGGTAGATTAGATCACGGCAATAAAATCTGGGAAACAGAGAGTAAAGGGAAGTAGGGATTGGATAGGGAAGGGCTGCAGTAAATCAGTCTTCGGATCGGAACATGAATATATATTATGGATTGGGATCTTGTTGCCAAAAACTGTGGTCTAGAATTCCGTAAACAAATAACTTTTTGGAAAGTGGTGCCGCCTAGTGATGAAAGACGGAAGTTCAAATGTAAATACAGTCGACAGATTGTAAATAAACACGTCTTACCGGTTTTGCCATGAATTTCAAATTTCCCTAATTAATATTTGGATGAATTGGGTTTTACTTACAAGTAATCATAATGTAGAGGATAAAAAATGTAGTACTACACGCGGGACGTAATTATACACTTTTTTAATATCGTCCGGTCTACAGATATATTTAACCTCTCCAAATTTAAGGCTAAATACGACGGCGAGTTAGTATGAATCTCCCTCGCAAGAAGGGACGACGGTGGTAGGCCGTGAGCGCGACCTCCTAAGCATGTATCGGGAACTACGTCGGAGCGTGGAACTTGAGAGTCCCTCCCCTTCCCAGTCTTCCTCTCTCCTTCCACAGTGGAACCCGACACCACCGCAGCTGCGAGCTTCGGTCATGGAGCTGGCTCATTTTTCTTCGAGAGCAGAGTATCAAGTTGCCATTTTTAGTGTTATCTTACACACCTCACCTTTCAGTCGCTTCCAAAGGAATATTTTCCCAAGAATACTCGGTTACTTGGAAAGACATTTTGGTTATATCCTCATGAGCGAAAATTATCCATTCTTCCCTAATCACACGTGCCCTACCGTTTGAGAAGCTGAATAATTTGCTTTTTGCTATAATTAATTCTATTTCTTTGTTCACTACCCATTTATTTATCTTTTGATTGTTATTCATTGAACAGTTATATCGCTATCGTCTTAGACTTTCCCGTAGAAAATGCAGTCGTCGACATCAAATTCGGCAGGGAGCTCGTTTCCAAGACGAACTAACTGACATTTACCCCATTAGAAGGTCTCTTTCCATAATATCATCCTTTCTTAGATTCCCAATCTTTTCTTTTAGTTTATCGTAAGGCACGTTCCTGAAGGTCTTGGACTAGCATAACCGCATCTACTTCTTGAACCCTATCTAACCAATTGCATATTTACTGACAGATCCCAAATTGCCGAGTTTCGTAGGATTACCCCTTGAGTAAGGCATGTTGGGTTTGGGTTTTAAACAGCCAATTATTATCGTCCCACGCAAATAATTAGTAATATTTTTTCCATAAATTTACAGGTTACAGATGTTTGCTGATAGATCGATAGTTATCAACAAGTGATTTATTCCCACCCTTGAGGACGGGTATATTATGTACATTCTTCAAATCTTATGGAATGTCAAGGATATTTAAGATTAAGCTTAATACGGCTCAGACACATTGTTAATGGCCTTTAATCCAAATTTAACAACATCACTTGGGATGTCTTCCCGGCAAAAGAACTTCGTCAGTGGTACCGGCAATTGTTGTTTTTGTGTTGATACTCTGTTAAGGCGCCTAACTGTGATGGGCATTTTAAATTTCTCTATGGTAAATAGTATGCACTTTTACAAACGTGGTTATATTGAATGAATTCGATCGCAAAACTCGCCCGTGGCATTTTCTATATCACAATTGTATCGATGGGCTATCAAACAATTCGTCAGTGCACATTGCTCCATTCATCAGCGCTTAAGTTTGCCGATAATTTCCGATGTGCGTCATCTTCAACCCGTGGAATGGAAACTATTCTAGCAGCACTCTAATTTATAATTTTAATTCACTCGAATATTTCTGCAAAAGTTAATGAAAGAAAAAGCCTTCAATGATCATGTATTATAGTAAGTACATAACCGGCCTAGCTATAATGAACTGAACTCAATGTTGCACAAACAGCTACCAGGTACGCATGCCGTGGTTAATAAAAACTGTTCGTATCTGAAAAGGCAATGTTATTCAGCTGAAACTAGGGCGCAAATATCTATTCAAAATAGAAATGGCCGCACAGTGGAAAGAAAGGAGGAAGTAATGGAATACATTAGAGAAATTATTAGGCAGATGATATATTCTTTCAGAAGAAGGCATAAGACGGATATGAGAATTGAGTGTGGGGTGCTGCAGCAAACTTGCGTTGGGAATCAATCTTCGTAACTGCTGATTAAATGGACCAATTATAGTGATTGACTAACAATTTCTAGAGCTGAAAGTAGGTTATTTTCCATAGCTTTTTTTACTTAAAAAACGGACAAAAATGCATTATTTTGAAGGAAACTCCGTCTCACGTAAATCCACTGATCTACTTTATCTAGGATCTATTATTTCCGGCAGGAGAATTTCTTTACAAAAACACGTAACTTATGCACCATTTTCTTGTCCAAAAGTCATCATCCCCTAAAATCATGTTAATTCTGCAATAATTCTTAGTCCATACTACAAAGTCCCAGAATGGGGCGCCGGTTACATGTAGCTGGCCATCAATTTGGTAGTAATAATTGAGGTTTGTTTTTAATTGCAGACTTTCGTCGAGACAAGTGTACTACATTTTTTTCGCTGCTTCTTCGAACGTCAACTGTTCTGCAGAATTAGGGTATTTTACCTCAATAATGCTCCCATCATCAGTGATGCCATCCGAAGAAGCGGCAAAGAAACATTGCTTGAGGTCAATGAATAGCCCTGAAGGAGTCACCTTACGTCCGGAGATTTCCTCGTACTGTCTTATCACTTCTCGTTTTCGTGAAGCTGCCCGCATTGCGTTGCTTCATTCTGAAACTTGCGGTCGTACAGAAGCTTTTTAAATCTTATCATTTTTACTTTAGTAAGAATTATTTTGACAATGGGCCTCGCCTCCGCAATCTTGATCAATGCTTGGTGAAGCGCTTCACTGCATGATTTGCGTATTCATTTTTTTAACGT
The DNA here is from genome assembly GCA_963169105.1 of Ceriagrion tenellum. Classification (NCBI taxonomy): domain Eukaryota; kingdom Metazoa; phylum Arthropoda; class Insecta; order Odonata; family Coenagrionidae; genus Ceriagrion; species Ceriagrion tenellum. The sequence goes on along the minus strand of OY720641.1, from coordinate 25,989,939 downwards.
AGCTATCATACGGCACTAGTTCCCGTACGTTTTTCATCACGCTTGAGTCTCCATCTCCAACAGAGCTAGCTGAACTAAACATGCACGTCAATAATTAATGAATTGTCTAACATTATGGAACTGTGTCAACACACATTAAAGTTAGCGCTAACTTCAAGCAATAACATCCAGTAACCTATAGGAATAGTAATTTTTGGCAACTAAAATGACTGATTTTTCGACTTTGTACTTAAGACTCGCCAATGCAAAACTGATAGAAAGTCCACAAGGTAGTGCATATCTACATGGTAATGACCTAGCTCAGCAAAGCAATGCCAAAGCACGTAGGTATGGCTTGGATAAGAGAAACTGTCAGCCAGGGCGTCCGAAGATTATGCCGTATGACCGGCTAGTTGCTCCTCGATGGAGCTAATGAGGTGGTCGCGTCTAGGATGAGGTACTACTCCCGTTTGTAGCCAATGCCGCTATATGGGATACGTTCAGAGAGAGGCCGTGAAGTCAGCTGTCTAGCAGTCCGTGAGAGAAAGTCAAGAGGATGCGAACTCAAAACAGGGAAGTAGGGATGCCAGCAGGAGCCGAGTCAAAGGTTGTGCCGTCAAACGCCGGATGATGCCGAGTCTTCAGTTCCTCCTCCACAGCGTAAATCCTTTCTTGCACACCGCTCTAGCTCAATCCTACCAAGTCCCTCCAACTTCGTACCCTTCCCCTCCCCTCGGGGCCTTCCCCTCATTCCTCTCCAGTGGCCACTCATTACCTACCCTCGAATCTCCGTGAGCGCCTTCACCTGCTTGCCTATTTCGCCGCTAGAGCCGCTCTTGATCGGCGCGTTTTCAGTTAGTTCTGACTTTCCTAATAACTTATTTAGTACTCAACGTATTTCCATTTTATTAATTTTAATATAATATTGAATATATTGTTTACGTCGGCCAGAGACAATTTTTTGTAAAAAGCAAAAAAATAAAGCCAAATTTTACAATTTTGAGGTCTTAATTTAAAAAATTTCAAAATGTACGCTCTGGGAAACATAGCTAGCAGTTAACTTAATTAGAATGTGAAATTTGTTTTTCATTAAGAGAATTCTCCAATCTACAGGGAGTTAAGTCGTTTTCAACGCAATCGTATTTCGCCTTAATTACACAAATGCACAACTTCTAAGCACTTCGTGAATATCGCTATACGAAAATTTAATAATAATGCGAGGTGACTTCATGAGTATTCCCAATGGCCATCATTGCAGTGTAGGTAAAAGGAATGCACTTACCGCCGTCATGAACAGATTCTTATTTTTCAATCCAAGTCTCCTATTTTGGATCCTCGTAGACGCATACCCTGTTTTGCAGCCTGGTACGAAGCAAGTTCTGTACAAACAAGACATTCTGAATTCTTTATTTAGGCAAAACAGAGTTAATGCATTCAAATTAGAACCATAGTCTGGCAAACAACGTAGTCGGCACACGATGAACGTTTCATTAACCTCTTAGTGATTTCCTGTAATAGATATTTCCTCTCTAGCATTTAAAAAGTAAATTTTAGGTAGTAAAAATAGCAATATATACACTAAGCATCAATTAATTCATATCTCCTCGATCGTCATTGAATATTCACCTCAGTCTCACGTTAGCAATAATTAACTACGTCTATTTACAATAACAACAGAAAAGACTCTAATCGAAGAGGCGCCAAGGACTGGGTGAACTAAAAGTGGTAATTTAGGCAACACGTAGCCTAGGCAACAATGCCAAACATTCGAATCCATAATGTATATTCATGGATCGGAAAACTCATGATGAGGATGTTTTCCGTTTCGCATCGCTCGAATCCCACCCGTTCCCTCTCAGTCGCATGAAATTCGTGTCGCGTAAAAGAGAGAGAGATGTCCAAGCGACCGCGCGGGCCGGGAGTTGCCCAACCGACTCAGCGCCGCATCACACGGACGACGGCACCCGGTCGGCGCGGCGCCTTGACCCGCTCTCCTTCGCTGGACACACGCCTCTCGCCACTCAACTCACGGCCGTCGCACGGAATGGGCGGCGCCATGCGACTCCAGAGAAAGTGAGACGTCAGCACGAACGACGCGAGAATGAAGAGAGGCCCGGTCCAAGAGGACTCACACTGCGGACGACAAACCTCCCACTCCGGCACAAAAATAAACCACGGCCAGGAAAAAATTTCCTCCTTATAAGGTTAGAGTGTCGAATAATTGACAGATTTGGCCCCGTCAGGTGGTGTGAGCGAGGTTTTTCCCCAGCCATAACTCGGACCAAATCTCGATTAAATTTTTCCATTTCAGCTGCTGCGAGAAGCACAAAGAAATATTATTAATTAGAATCGTAGCAGGTAAATCTCAATACTGTCACTGGTTCCCCTCATTTGTTTCATTAAAATTGTTACCGTTAAGACATTTATATATTTTTAAAGTCGTTAGGATATTTTATTTGAGCGGCCCCGGTGGCGGTGGGGTTAAGTCCTCGCCTTCTAACCCGAGGGTCGCGGGTACGAGTCCCGCCTGGGTAGAATATTATCTGCCCAGGACATGGGTATGTGTTCGTCTCTTGTTAATGTTAAAACACCCGATGCAAAAGGCCTTTGTTGTGCTGTTTTCGGGGTTGTGAGTATAAGTAAAAAATTTAAAAAAAATATGTGGTAATTAAACTTTGCAAAGAACACAACATAATCTAAGAAATAAATTTTATGTACCTTTAATAGAACCTAACAAAACACTCTTTAAATGATGTTTCATGTACATGGGACCTAAAGTTTACAACCTGTTACCAGAGAATATAAAGGTCAATATGAAAACTAAATTTCTTATAATGGCAGTGGAATGGCTACTTACTCAGCCCAGTGTTGATTATTTATTTAATATTATTGAGTAAAATTTCTTGTAATTATTGTATCTATCCTGTTTGGCTCATCTAAAACTGTGCATCAATTATTTGTTTTTTTCGAATTTATAAATTACCAATTGTTACTGTTTTTTAAGAAAATGCGCAGCTATGCATTGCTATGAAGGTAGCCTCACCTCAGTTTTTCTTCTTGGAGGCTACCTAAAGCTTCCAAAAAAATGTATGCATGATCTTTGTACTTTTTGTGTGAAGGTTAATGGGAAGTAATACAACTTATTATTATTATTACCTATATATATTATTATAAAACTAAGGATGCAAAAATATTGTTACGTATGGCTTGAGTTCCCAGAAACTATCTAAATGCACATACCTACATGAGTCTCCCCCCTCTCTTTCCTAAAGCCCATACGCCCGTACGCTCAAAACGCACTCAAACGAAAATATGGCTGTGATTCTGTAAAAATCACCGCGGTGATCAATGGATATACTTCTTTAAATAATTGAGAAAGTATACAGACTATTTACCATTACATTTCAGCCGAGATGTATGCGTAATTAATCCTTTGTTAAGTTAGAGCCTTTCGGGAGTGCATACCCGTTCCATTGATGAGGGAAATGGCTGGCGTTGGTTAGCAAATATCTAGAAAGGTATAGTGGCCAGTGGTAGATATTTTGTTAGCATTGGAAAAGCGATACATATTTCTTCGTGATGAGGCCAAATTCACGGAATATTATGCGACATTATATCTCGTCCAAACTATCACAGTTATGCTTTGAAATATCAATTACCTATCGTCTGTGAAAGGAATTTTAGGGAATACAAAGAAAAAAATGGAATTCCACTTTCGCTTTGGCTCGCAACGTTGCCGTCAAACCTCCGTAAGTCTCACAGTTTACGGTCAGCCCTCAAACACCGACGAGACGCGGTTAGACCTGTGTACCCCAATTTACAAGACGCGACGTTTCTTCTCGGAAACACGAGGTTGTAGATGGATTTGGATACTTGGGGAGGCGACCGACGGGTGAGGTCATTTGCGCTATAGGGGATAGGTAAGGGAGGAAGGGTGGATAGAAACCCGGGGTCGGCATTAGCCTGGTCTTAACGAAAGGCGCCAAGGGGACCACGGTTTAACGTCTTATCCGACAGGCGGACTACTGTACTTGAAGTGCCCTCCACAAGACACTAAAGTTTCATATACATCATCCTCTGCGGGGATTTGAACCCTGGCCACCCGTGTGGTAGGCGAGTACTCTAGCCACCACACCTACCCGATCCCCGATTTTAGATGTCGCGATCGGAACAAACAAGCGAGTAATGCGCCACCATCATGTGCTACATAGTTTCATGGATTTGGAAGAATGCTTAAGGAGCAAACCTGTCCAATTAAAAACAAATTGTGTGAGTAAATACGGCCGTAGTCTGCGACAGTTTCTACAATTCAACATCTTGTCACGACAAACTGAAGTGATCTTTGGCTCTGTAATAGCGGCGAAGACATAAGTACATAACGCATGCGCTTGACGTTACTTGGCGCATATTCTGCGAGCCATTACAAGGAAAGATTGGTGTGTGGCAGAAACGCTTTTACATTTCTCTTGTTCTCAACAAGCATGCCATTTAACCCGGTCTTTTTTGTCGCCGATTTCTGTCAGATCTTGTAACGATTGTAAGTTAAAGCCTGCCTGGGAGCAATTTCAACAAACGGAATTTATTTCAACATTTTCTAAACGTAAGCAATATTTTATCTATGATAAATTTATATTAAGATTCATTTAATTCTCGCGGCGACTGTTGTCATTTTCTTGACGCGCTGCTCTGTGACACCTCAATCAGCATGAATTCGTTTACCTTTCAGCCGACTGATTAGCAGCATCAGCAGCCCAGTATTTCATCCTCCGTAGACTCGTAAACAATTTCGCTACAGCTGTCGTGCAAAATTTCATTTTTTAACACCTTTTATTGTTTTGTTGCTGTGTTGACAACTCTTAGTTAACATGCACATAACTTCGTGGACTTCCTATTAAAGCTATCTAAAGTATTTAAATTATCAAACAAACGACAAACTTCTTATTTTTAAAATGGTATTTCGATTTAACTGGAGCTCTTAACAAGAAAAATGGAAAAATCCTAGGTTATAAGAACATACAACTATGAAACTATTTCACACAATACCGGGTCATAGAGTAGTCATAAATTGTCGCGGCAAATTGAACTTTTGGAGCTGCGATGGAAGAACGACACCCCGGATTCTCCGTCTCATGTTTGTATCATACAGCGCTATTTTACAACACGCGATGATTCCAGGGACCCTAACCTCGCCATTTGTGAGGATTATCTACCGTTCGTCTCACTCTTTTAAGTAAGCTCACTCGTAGAAGGTGAGCGGCTGAATTTAAGCGATACCAGTCACTTAGCGACAAAAGGAAAAGGCGGTGCTGTTGGAGCGGAGTGCCCCAAGCGGAAAAAGCAACGAAAACCACGCCGATTCCTCTGCACCGAGGAATCAGCGGTCTCACGCCGATTACCGCCCCGTTATTCATTTAGAAATGAACGTGTGTCTACAGTCAACCCCGAATTATCCAGTGTATTTCCCAACGTTTCGGTTCTGACAAGCAGAACAACAAAGCTACCCGAGGTTGATGATTTATAAGGTGGTTGGACCGCTGATCGCGAGTCATTGGGGTCACATTTTCATAGCTTTCCAAGCGATTCGAAAAAAAATCTTGGACCACACTTTACTTATGCACATCTGTTTATGCGGAGGAAATAACCATGCATGTAGGGATGTAGATGACGCAGCAATCATTCTAAAAATTTCGCCCCACCTTACCATAAGCAAGCAACAATTATTACAATACGAAACGTATTTTTTCGCTTTTAGAGGAAAATCTGTACACCCTGATTCGAATTATTTCGAAAAATGTGTCAAGTTCCATTAGGCTACGGGTTAAAATAGCATAAAATTGCCAAGGTACCAAATCGGTAACAAGCAATTTTTTCACTTACATACGTACGTATTGCAAATAAATACACGTCGGCAAAGTTTTGAATAAATCTGTACACGACCGAAAATGGGTGAAACCAGCCGAAGACAGCTTGGGATAGCCCAACACAACGGGGCGAACCGACTCGGGGGTGGGCGGCAAGGGGTGCCTCGTCACCACCCTTGAATGGGAGACAAGTTGAGAAAAATGAATAGGACGAGTGAAAGGAAGAAAGTGGATTAATTTTATGTTAAACTGAGCGTCCTCGTGTCTCGCTCTGTTCAACAACTGTGAGTCCGACAGAGTATCGCCCTCACCTTATTGCTTCCATCGAAGATATAATGCGGATATGTAAATAATAGCCGACGTCCCACCCCGAATGTCGCTCGGTCTGAAATATTCTAAGCACGGTAATCTTAGCCTAAGTCCTTCGAGTCCATAGCAAATCTCAACAAAGTCTAACCATCACCCAACGCTTTCAGCCTAGAAGAAGCATATATTGTATCCACGAAGTAATGGGCATCAATGAGATTGAGAAATGGCAGACGACATTTGGAGGACAAACGCGGTGATACTACACGTGGAAATAGTTTTATTAAAAAAAAGGCCAGGCTCTTGTTTGAATACGAAACTAAAAATTGCTCATTATAAAGTATTTTCAACTATACAATATCATTCCTTTCCGTAGTAACTATAGTAACTACATAGAGTTGGGCATATCTTCGTTAAATACATCCGAGCGTGAGAGAATTCGTGTTCATTCTTATTACACGCTTCGAAAGAACGCCCTTTGTAAGTAGAGGAAAGCGAAAAAAAACACGTCCCGATATTCCCCGGAAAATCACAAAGGCAGCTGGAAGAAAAGGCGCCAGAATGAAGAACGACTTTCTATCGCCGTCCGCGAGTTGAAAGAGACATTTTTCCCGAGTTTAACGGCCCAATCAACTCCATGAACTTCGATAGGTATCACGAAAAAATCAATCTCGTCAATTAATTAAGGGCCCATGAATTCATCAAAAAATATTCATTCTCACGCTGTGGTATGAGATGGGAGATTTTTTATCTTCTCTGGTCCCGCCGCAAGGCAGTACTTGACTCGTCGTTACGACTATTGCCCCTCGCCTATCGATCGATCGAACATCGACGTCGATTAATTAACTCATCTCCGTCAAGAGAGTAAGATAATCTGATTGCAAACTGACTTTTGATCCACGATAATGAGAGATTCTTCTCGTTCATAAAGGCTCGTCAAACGACAGAGAAACACTTGAAAGCGCAAAGGGCATCCGAACATTTCGGCAGAGTGGGATGAAAGGGGAGGCACGTTGAAACAATTGAGAAGTGAATGCTTTCGGAAAACACAAATGGGAAGTCACCGAAATGCGAATGGGTCGGGCCAATGGAGGAGAGGTGAGGGTGAGGAGATACGGGCGGACTGCGGGGCAGAACGCGGCAAAACGGCGCTGTTTCGCTCGGCAGGCCGCCGACCCACGTGTCCTCCTCTGTTACGTATCACGATTACAATAACTCTTCTTCCGAGGCGAATCTGTCCTCAGGCAAGTATCAACTGAACTGCTCCCTCCATGCTCGTCTATCCTGTGCTGCCTCCCTCAGATCTTCGTTAACCCTGCCATTCACCATATCCGTCAACATATCATTTCTTCGTCTTCCTCTCTTCCCTCGTTCTTTCCTTCTAATATTCTTTTCAGCAGAAAATCTTTCCTCGGGACGTGTCCCATCCAGTTCGACTCCTCTTTCTAATTGACCTCAAAATATTTCTTTTCTAGTTTATACTTGCCAACACTTGCTCCTTTCTCACTTTATCACTCCGTTTTTATCTTTCCATTCTTTCCCATAGCCACGTATTTTAAATCCCCCCAGATATTTCGCCTCTTCCCTCCTGACTGTCCATGTTTCTGCTCCATAAAGCACAACACCCCAAATAAAGCATTCAATTAATCTTTTCCTTAAGTCTACGTTGAATGATTTGGCTGAAAGCAGTCCTACATCTACACGCTACCCTGCAAGCCGCCGCATGGGCGTGTGGCAGGGGGTGTTAGGTCACCAGCCGTGTAAAGATGTAAGGTGTTGGGAGGTGAAATGGTGCCGTGTAGTGTATTTAGTGGATCTCAGTTTGTTGACTAGTTGGTTGACTTTACTGAAGGCTGTCTTTGCCCGTAATATTCTACTTCTTATTTCCTCCGTACAGCTTCCATTCCATGTGATAAGACTTCCGAGGTATCTTAAGGATGGTAGCTTTGTTCTAGCATTTTTCCATCAACGGCCACATTTAGAATTCCTCCCTGTTTCCCTGCCTTCATTACTTTAGTTTTCCCGATGTTTAACTTCATTCCAAAATGTTTTCCTACATCGAATTTATCCACCATTTCCTGTAACTGTTTCTCTCTCTGCTATTACAGTCAGATCACCTGCATAGTTCATAATATCACTCTTTCTCCTCCAACAAGGATTCCACCTGCATCACCTATGGCTTTTTCGATTAATTCTTCACCGAAGATATTGAATCGAGCTGGGGACGTACAACAGCCTTGTCTTACTCCCCTCCCCATGCTGATTTCCTCGGTCTCTTCTTTATCCACTCGTACCACTTCTATTTGCCTTTCGTACAGCTTGTTCTTCTTTGGTATAGGCTTCGTAACTATCTGGCAAAAGTCATGGAAATTTTACTGTATTATATATTATGTTGACTAGAAGTGATATCCTTAGGGTTGTACCCTTTCCCAATGCCTTCAGAACCTCACATGGAATCCCATCACTCCCGACAGCTCTCTCGTCATGAAGATCATACTCTTTTACTTCTTCCTCCGTTCCACTGAGCCCATATTCTCGTGTAATGACGGCATTCAAAGGTGAAGAATTATTGCATGAGGCACACCGTTGCTGATTATTGTCCCACTCAGCATTATGTCCCGCTCCAATTACTAGTCCTCTACGCAATGAACTCCAATGCTAGCATGAATTTCGTCGTAAGAAATCAAGTTAGCACTTTCAGTTCAGAAAGTTCAGTGAGCCTTTTTAGCACGCTTGAGTTACGAGGGTTGGCTCTGTTTACCGTCGTGTGATATACGTGAGCACTTAAAGATGTTTGGATTCGTGGTTGAAATAAGAGCTGAGAAAATGCAGGGTCACGCAAAAAGACGACAGCACTGCACTGAAAGAGTAACTGTAATTCTACTAGATAAATACGACAGTAAGTCCATTGAAAGACAAATGCATTTATTCAATTAACAATCGTGACGGATAAGAGGGATGTGAATGCTTCTCAATACTGCTTCAGAAGTTGCTTCGGATTTTTTTTGTGATTCCTCGCGCTTCACCAGAGGTCACCAGCATTTCTAAAACAGTATAATAGAAATCATCAGAACGCAAGAAATATAGAGCTGCTATGTCAACCATCATTCAACATAAGCAACGCGAATGGGGAATTGCAGGGTACTACCCCGTTAAAAATGGTCTATTCATTTCCTTGCTATTTTTTCCGATGATAATAGCCACAATTATAGAGAAAAAAAAATATTTGTCCCAATGCTCAACCGTTCAAGCTAAAAATGGCGAAAACAAGATTCGTAAACCCATCAGAAATGCGACCAAGGCACTGAAAACCATAGCGGTATGAAAACGCCTTTGTTGGAGTATGATCCACTCGCCTCACGAGTGATTGACATGAAAGTGGGGGAGAAGGGACAAACGTGACATTCAAATTCCAAGATCGGGTGACTAAATAAGAGGTGTCTCGGAAATTGGGCGAAGAAACAGGAGGACACAGCTGACTAGGAGGAGGAGACATGTGTTTACAGAGAGCTTGGATGAAAGGAGCCCATCAAGGATTGTAGACGTTGCCGGAGAGATCAAGGAGTGGGTAGAGAAAGAGTGACGGGGCATCAGAATTGGGCTTAAAGCCAATCCGAGGATTGATTGCAATTATGAAGGTTCCGAACCAGAAAATGCGACGTGTCTCGTATATTTCGCTGACAACCTCCGCCCTCACCCTTCATGGAATGGAAAGATCTCCCTAGAGTACAGAATATCACCACCGCTGCCGTCACATCAATCCATCTCGTGCACTCGACAAGGGGGAGCTTGGTCGCATGGTGATCACTCTTTCATACGCCTCATCGGGGTGTTTGGCCGTCAAAGAGCGAGACGGCGATGCTGAAAAATTGGATCGAATATAATTCGAAGAAGGAAACCCACTGAAAAATTCTTCCTACATCTTAACGAGGCCACAGGGGACAAACGTCGGCCACAATTGGCTCACTGCAACCATCCAATTTAAAACAAACGAAACTGTTTCCGGCGTTACTTTGTGGAAGTTTTTAATATTCATAATGAAAAGATAAAGCTCGGTTAATTCCACACTAATTTATTAAAACCGACCTAGGTTTCAGCAACTGATTGCCATTTTCAAGCTTTTGAAAATGGCATTCAGTTGCTGAAACCTAGGTCGGTTTTAATGAATTAGTGTGAAATTATCCAAGTTGTATCTTTTCATTATGAGCATCCAATTTTAGATTGGACAACAATGAGACAATACCTCTCGGGATACAAATCTAACATCACACATCCGTTACGAATCCTAAAACACGAATGGCACTGACACCAAAATTCGTAGAGGAATAAAACGAGCACCAGAAACATGGATCAGATAAGTTTTAGCATAGGGTTTCGAATTTTTTTCTCTCAGAGGGGGGTTTCCGAATAATCGACATAAATACCATGTTTCTTTCTTCTTCATTGACCATAATTTCGTTCAGCCCCATTATTTGTGATTCTCATATTGCATCATCCTTGTATACGTTAAAAAGTGATGGTGAAAAGCAGCATCCTTACCTAATTACATTGTTAACTTTAGCTTCTAATGGCATTCCCTCCCTCATTCACATCGTGACGATTTGCTTATGGATGAGTTGATAGGTTCTTCTTCTCTCATTGAAATCCACTCCGATTTTTCCAACACTCCGAATATCTTGTCCCATTCAACGCTAAAAGCCTCGTTGAGTAGAATAGACGTACTCGTCGAACGCATGCGATATCACCGCCTCTTGAATGCTATAATGGAAGGACAAATGGGTTGCGTTCATTACCTCTTCAGTTGCTATTGTTATATTGCCTAGCTAAGTTTCTCCTCCCTTTTCTACTTCATTACAGTCGAGGAAGTGAGCACCTTTCGACTCGACATATCAATCTCGAATACGAATTCCGTGCAACCGTCACGGCTGTCGGCGGAATAACTGCCGAAGTTCGGTCCTTGTTTCATCATTTTGGACGATAACATATACAGCAGGTTTGAGAATCGTTTGAGAGTCAGAATTTGAGTACAGTATAATTTGATTACCAAGTTTCCAATCAAATTCTTACCATAAAATAAGACTTAATCTCCTCGGTCCTGGCGTATTGTATACAATACACAGACGTTTGAATTTTTTCCCGTTCAGCAACGCAAAATATTGGCAACGCCACTTGCTGATAAGTGGCAGCATCATTTAGAAGCCTGATTCACAGAAATCGCCTGCCGCTAGGCAGAGATATTAACTCTGCAAATATGGCTTACAACGCAAAATGTAAGTATGACGAATTTTCCGAAAATAATGCTGGATACGTCTCGGGACTGAGGAGGTTAATATCTACGTTAGCGCACCCCTTCACCTCACGTAAACCGCAACACCTCGAAGGAGAAGTTACCCTCATTCACTCCACTCGTGCGCTCGCAGCATCTCAGAAGGATGCGAGGGACACGGATGGTCTCTCTGGGTCGGGAAAGCGGTCACCGTCACTGGCGGTCACTCTCAGACACCGGCGGCGCGCGGGCCAAGACAGACTACCACTCCCCTCTCCTAGTGGAGGGGAACTGGGAAAACGATGAGGGGCGGGGGTGGGAGGGGGAGAGCGAATCAGCGGAAGGAGGGGGGGGAGCGACCCATTCCTACGCCCCCGACAATCCCGGGGCCGGACCACTCCAATCCCCCCCTCCACGACACAAGGTCAGCGTACGGCCTCAGGCGTCCCCCCCACCCTTCCCCAAGCACCGTGACAAGCGAGGCCGGATGCCTACAAGCACACATACACGCCTTATCTCTACACTGCATCCAAATACTACTACGGCCACTCTTGAGCAGCATTGTCTCCCAACCTTTTCACACTTGCGGTGGTCGAGTTACCACTACACCGCGAAACGACTGGCACGCACTCACGCGGCGGTCCTGTGAAAATGGCGAAATGTTCCGTGGACCGGCAGAATATTTCCGTAGACAACCGGTTGGAGAACACTGACCTGGAGGAACCCCCTTTTGAAGCTGCCTGAATAACCCACATAAATAAATGACGAAAACAGAAGGAACCTTATGGTACAGTGGCACAGGGGAATACGCAATCGGCCATGTTGAAAGGATTAATGGTGCAGTTCGTACGCAGAGAACATTGGTATTGGCAGTGGAATTGTTGCGGTATGCTGATGATGTATCAAGAAAACGCAAAACTGTAATAATTTCTCAATAAGGAACTGTATTTGCCTAAAAAAATTAAGTATCCATTGCGCGCAAAAGTCATGTTATGCAGATAAATTTTGGCAAACAACAGGATTCACTTTCGCGCGTTTACACGCCATCGCCTCTCGTCCGTAATCAACGATAAACTACGATTCACCGCTAAGCTGACGGCAGCAACTTCAAATCGAAGACGAGATTTCCAATTCTCTTTTATAAAAATCTCACTCCCTAAGGATTTGAAACCGGATGTCGAATCAAGAGCGGGCAAAGCCAATTTGAAAGGTAAAACATTTTATACAACAATTAGACCAAACGTGTTCCATAAACGAGTTACAGGAATAGCTTGAGGAAAATATTATACGAAATCGCGAATTTGATTGATGACTTGGAAATCAAAATACACTTTCTTCAAATCCTTACTGTTGTGCGTTATTCAAACATGCAATAGTTGTTTTTTCGTCGAAAACGATTAATGTAGGGCCGAATTTTGATTGTTACGCCACCCATAGTCAATACGGTAGAACAGAACTGGTACCTATTCGAGATTGGTACGTCAAATCAAAAAGAGTTCATTCCCACTTGTTTTAAAGTAAAAAAGGAAGGAGAAGCTAAAAAAGGCAACTAAGCAATAACAACAAAAGAGCTAACAAAAGCAACTGTTGTATCCACTGAAGGCATAGCTTGACTGAGGTCGCGTGAGGCATTACATGAAAGGTGTCGCTTTAACGCGAGACCGACTCTTGAGCACAAATGACACAGATCCACTGGTAGAGATGCAACACCAAAATGACAAACTCGCCTAACAATAGCCGCTCGGGCTTAAGGGCAGGACAGCTGTTATTACCCAATTCAACTTCATCAATAAAGATTACAAACGTCTGGGCGTTTATCAGTTTCAAATTATTATAAGTTTCGATGTTTTATTATAATACCTCAAACGTGACCTCCCACGATCCAAACAAATTGTTGCCAAGCAGAAGGCACTTGCATTAAATGGAAAGTCGAAAGTTAATTTTCGCGGACGCACAAGCAAATGACGGGGTAGGGACATGATTTCCAACGTGTTGCGATGAAGCGAGTTATCCAGCGACACCACCAGCATGCAACGCGGCACGGCCGAAAAGGCAAGGAAGAGGGGTTGTGGCCCAAATATTACAAAACGCCTTCACCCTCCTCTTTTCCACGGGGCGCATCCGGGTTTCCAATTACCCACCCGCGGTGCACGACGGGAAGGAGGGGGGGTTCAGACGGTGTTCAGACGAGGAGCACCTTCTGAGTCCCACCCTCTCCGGAATGATTCGGCGTTTTACAGCGGTCACACGATGCCTTCTGGCTTGGGACACCGCGTGACAGGCTCTGGATGGGAAAGGGAATGGGGCTAAGCAACCTAAACAGACTGATCCAGAACATACGGAAAGTTTGTGAGTAAACGAGTCTACCGGAAAAACTTATTGCCAAGCATTAACGCGAGTTTGAGTCATGTGATGCATTATAAGATACTAAAACGTTTTTATGCCGATTATCTTCCCCAATTGCCTGGATTGTCGGTATGGGTCGAGGACAAACCTCTGTAAGGTACTTACTTTTTTAAATCTAGATCTTTAGAGGAGGGGAATCCAGAGGCGGCATTAACTGACCTCGAATGAAAGGGACTTATAGAGCGGGGAGATGTTTTCTCCGCGGGGCACAGTGTGTGGAAAGGTGGAGCATCGAGAAATCATCACGAAAGAAACGACCCATAGTAAATATACTGATATGCCTCCTCGGATTCAATAGAGTCAGCCCACACTTGGCATAGATTATACGCTGAATAAATTCGAATTAGGCGAGATTCAAGAGGACAGGGAGATTATTATTTCAATGATGATAATTTATCGAAGGTCGGCTAATCAAGATGCCTTTTCCTCGCCAACGTTCCTGACTTAAATAACTCCCATCTTCAGGACTATGAATATGATACCGAAAGCCATCACACAAATACATCAATTACTAATCTTTGTGCACATAAAATTTGCAATTTTACGTTAGGTATTAGCTTACAATAACTTTTCTAAAGTTTAAACTTCACTGTAATACGTTATTGCCTCTACTGTTATGAAATAATGGATTGTTAGAAGAATTGGGATGGGAATCGCTATCACAGCGTAGATTAAATTACAGCCTTAACCTCTTAACTAAATTTCAGGAAAAATATTTCTCTGACGACGTGAAAAACATACTATTAAGCCCCTTATACTACGGTAGATTAGATCGCGCCAATAAAATTAGAGAGATAGATTGTAGAACCGATAGGTATCAAATGTCATTTTTTCCGCGTACAATTCGGGACCATAACAGGTGCGATTGTCGTCATGAATAGTGCGAATAGTGACATTAGCTAGATAGTAGATCTCTTTCTTTTTATTTTTTACGTTCTTATTTATGCATGAGATTTTGAATCTGTAGTAGTAGTCCTGGCACTCCTTGCATGCTGGAACGATTGATGATAGAACGTTCCTTGGTTAGTAGATTTTAATGGGCGCGTTGCATGTGTGGTGCGCTGGTTTCAATGTAGTTTTGGTGTTCTGCCGTATAATCAATGCATGCCTGGCGTGGAAGCACCCGCTGCCACACACCCTTTGGGTGGCTTGCAGGGTATGACGTAGATGTAGATGAAATACGTTTCGTGATAGTATAGAAAACGTATAAACTACAAACGGTTAAATTTCTGATGAGATCCAGGCGTTAAGAATACCTCAATTTTTAAATAGGAATAGGAGGAAAACGCCGGAAGTGAAATAGAATGAGAGAGAGACGAATGCGAGGGAGAAGGGCGAGAGGAGAAGAGAGAGACTAATTTCAACGCAATGATATGTTCCTAACTTGGCTAGAGTCCCGGTTGAAATTCAACGGGATGGAATGAAAATGCTAGCGTAAGATTAAAAGGTTACTTTACAATGTGGCGAGCAAAATGTTTATAAGATGTAGCAGTTATTCACTCCCAGTGGGGAGGTAGGGGAGGCATTTCCCACACTCAATCAACGTAGTCCATCTAGTGATCAGTTCATCTAAGCAAATAATGCCTCGGTCATTAATTACACACCTATGGCCTAATCCGCGGTTGCCAAGGGAATAAAATAGTCTATTTTGAAAATGGAAAAAATATTAATGATTTCAGACACTGATACTATATTATTTTGAAGAAATGAAGCGCATCTGAAAAACTAATGCGGTAATTAAAACCACTCCATATTACCATATACATAAAGTAATTCTTTCAGCATTCCAAGAGTGAAAATTTCAACCCAACATCTAATGCACAAGTATTTTTATCTTTGGAGTGAAAAATACTATGCACTGGATTAAAAATGCTTTCATTACGGATTAAAATTGAAAAACATTGGGGTAAAATATCCCTTATAATGGATGCTCGCGTTTCCACCCTTTCACCGGTCGTTTATGAGTCACGCACTGTATTCGTACTACTAAGTTTAAACACCCAAGATTTACTGCGTCTTGAGGCCGCAGTTCCTGGACACACCAAATTCTTGAATACCAACTATGCAACGCTACTTTGATTAATCCATTATCGATGATCGATTTTTCGGAGTAAATTTCGCTTAAAAAGCCGCTCCACGACCGCTGTTCACGCACTATCTACCCAACCGCTTTAAGGCTAAGACAAAAAAATATCAACGCCCGATGCGAGTTTCGAATCCGCGACAATCGGGCTGAGAGGCTGGAGAGTTATCATAATCCACCCTTTTCATCACGACCTTATCATTACACCAACTCTGTTTACCAAAGCCGCAGCTTTCCAATTAAATCAGTGATGCGGTCAGGGAGATTTGAAATTTGAATGGTCAAGATTACAGACGACTTTTCCAATCAAAAGCATGAGTCGCTTACAGATATGACGTCGCATTACATAGGTGGGAGTTATTTTTCTTTACGCACAGACTAGCGGGAAACTTTGCGTGTATGCACTAACTAGTGATATCTACAGATAAAATTTTAAAAATTCATCGTTACGATTTCGTTTGTGGCAATTCCATGCCATCTTAATAGGTAGGCTTAAGGAACAGAGCATGTATCGCATTTCGCAATAAACCGATCACATGAGATTCGATTACACATTTACATCTAAACGCGAAAAAATACATTTTTATTATAATAATTGTTGCTTCAAAATATTAAGGCGTCCCTGTTAATATTAAGGTGTTGCTTACAGGTATTAAGGTGCCATGCCAGTCTAATTTACTGAAACAACATAGTTCAACAAAATTTGGTCTGAATTTCGAATACGGTGGCGAAAACTACTAATAACGTGTTCAAATTATCGAAATGTAAAAAATATAATGTTCGTGTCATTTCCACACCTGCCCGTGTGGTAGACTCCAACGCGAGAACAGATGCACTTAGGTGAAATGCGATACATGGAACTCTTTCGGCTTACTCAAAAAATAATTTAGTTATGCACTCAAAGACTAACTAGTACCGCTCCAGCCAACTCGTTCGGTGACGAAATCATACAACGCTTAATACAAGCTCTAACATTAACTAATATATCTCCATTTCACTGATCGAATTGGCGTAGAATATATATTGCGTGGTACGATTTAACTTGCTTCCACTACAAAACATGCGTTCATGTTGACGACAAAGGCAGCGAATTCGATGGAACACGCTTTCGTTCACTAGTATGCTGTGTGCGTGCGGGCCACTCCCCTTCTTGTGCGATTCACATAGCGGGGGCTGCTCGCGCGTATATCGACCAGCAGGCGGCAAGGAGGGGCAGGGGGGCGAGGGAGGGGGACTGAAGGAGAGCAGTGTCGACGTTCAAGGGGCGGCCTGGGGGGGGGGGGGGGGACATAAGAAGGGAGTTACACCCCGGGTGCTCTGATGACAACAAACGCACCCCTCTGCCCCTGTTGTAAATACGGAGACAAAACGCACACTGAAACCGCGACCGGGCACTCGGATATACTACAGGCACGAATAAATTCGCCTTCGACATCACATTCCCTCGCAAACCTGAAATTCAACGCTCAAAATGACCAATTAGAAACCCGAGCATTCGTTCTCGCATGTGCAAGAGCAATCCCAAGACTCACGTAAAGAAGGCTTCAGACAGAGCACGCGTGAGGCTTCCCAATCGAAGAATTCAAAACGCGCAGTAAAACAATAACACAAGCACAAGCTAGCACGTAATTTGTGCACATTAATTAATTACACGTCTCAGGTGGGTCTGGCAGCAAGACTCTCGTGAAACTCAAGGGGAGCGGGACGAATGCATTACAATTCTGTTCTTCATATGTAAAAATGTGTCCAAATCTCTCATAGGCCCGTTTTACACGGGGCACGAAATTGAACAATTTAAAACTGCAAGTTTCTACAATCTGGCGAAGAATATTGAATTATGGCAGGGACTATTTTGACATCTCACGTTCACGTATGTATTCTTGCAGAATACCCCTTCATACGACGCGATTTGAAACGCACGTTCGTACATACAACAGATTGTGCAATATCGTGAACCGTGGTAAACGGGCGTAATAATATAAAATGTAAGGAATGCTTAGATGTATTCAATGTGTGCTCGGAGAATAGCAAATAATAGGGTGGGTATCCCATCACTCATTAATGGACCGAACGGGATTAAAACCATCTTAGGAGAAGAGTCGTCGAAGGACACTGACAATGAGTAACTTTTCACACCGAGGAGATGTTGGCGCTCCCTGGCAATATCGGCAGGTTGGACCACTCATATAAAATTAGCAGAACGGGTACAAAAATGATTTGGGAGGCAATAAAACCCCTCATCCCCGGCGACATTTGCGGCCATGTGAGCGCCAGGGCTCGACGCCGAAATGCTTCGCATGCAACATGACTCGATGCACTCAGAACACAACATTTTAATCACGAATGCACAACTGAATGCTGATATTCTTACACCGCCCCTCACAGTCCTGAAGAGGAGACTCCCTGAGCTTGACGCTGGTGTGGTACACGTCCAAATCGTAGGAATCATATCACGGTCAAACTGCGAAAAATTTCCACGAAGCAAAGAAAGAACACTCGCAAAACTTCCACTGCTGTTAATGCACACAGACATATTAGTCATCAATATATTTGTGCCATTATCAAAGGGACAAATACATTGAGATTCTGACGTACGAGTGTTTCCACAAGGATATCTGAAACTCGTGCGCGAAATTTCAAGCGGCGAAAATGGAAGAAATTTTCTCCGAAGAACTACAAGCGCCGGTTGGATATTAACTGGCGTAAATAGTAACCGCGTTCCTCCTTCGCGATGGGATCTATGGTTCGCCGGCCGAGTCTCCGGTTCGGCCGTGGTCGACGGAGGTGGTGTAAGCAGTTCCAAGTGGTCGGGGAGAAGAAAAGTGAGTCCAACGACTCCGGGCACAACAACCTCGGCGAGTCAACGGTCACGGATTCACTCCCGAAGGACAAGGGGAAGGGGCAGGGCGGACGGGCAGGGTGGTGGGGAGGGCGGTGAGGTGCTGGGCTCGTGTCTCCCCGGCCGCAAAGCCGACGTCGCCCGCCAAACCAGAGGAGGAACGCCCGGGCTTGCCGGGCGCAAAGCAGCAGGCGGATGAGACAGACACGCCCGAAACACGACAACTCTGGCGCCGGGGGACCGAAGAAGACTTGCACCGGAAGGCGTCTTCGAGACGAGGAGAAAATAATCACACACACACAGTCCGGCAGGCACTTTACCTTGCGTTCAGGATGCTCCCTTCCGAACTGAAAGCGGTTCTGCGATGTTCACGGGGCCGAAGAGACGAATGGATCGAGAAGAGACAGTCCCACGTATTCACTCGCACCGCAAGACGGAGACTGAAGCAGATCTATGAGTCGGAGAATCCGTGGCCACTCTGTGCCATATAAGGCTCCTTGCTGCTCCGGGATTATTTTCGTCTGGACAGCTACTACGGGCGAGAGGGAGCCGAGAGCGGAGAGACGAGGGATGAGCTGGATGGGCGACGGTGGCGCGCTCTGCGCGGAAGATACGGAGGCAATTCGTCCGTAGCCGGCTCCAGAGACATCTGACGTGGGCAACGCTACTACTTGAAATGTTGACGCTGTTAAAACTAAATTCGAATTGCCGTAAAGAAACATTTCCACATATTGGCTCTCACAATCAGATTTAATCATGGGCGTAGCCAGGATCTGTGTTAGGGATGGGGGGAGGGACAGCCACTTGTAGCTGCAGATTTATGTTGGGAAGGGGGACGGTAGGATATCATCATGTTAGGCTCCGAATAGCATATTAGGAATGATATGTCTCGCTCAGGGAAGGGTAGCTGTCATCCACTGCATCACACTTGGCAGCTACGCCCATGAATATAATCTTAATTATGTTGTATGCAATGTTTTACAAGTGGAAGAAAATAAATCGTCATAAAAAAATCAATGGTCTTCTGCGATAAGATATTAGAGGCAACACTTTCTGCTAGTAGAGGAGATAACCAATTGCTGAAACTATTTACCGAAAAAAAGAGATTTTTATCGGTATCCTCAATTACGCAATCACTCCATCATAAGCCAAATAAGAATAAAAGTATGGAAAATTTGACATTCAACGGCTTACAGGGTTTTCACTTAAAATTGACGATGTGATTATTGAAAAGTCTTCAATTATGACACAAATACAATTTTATATGAAAATAGAAAGAACTAAATTGACATTTACAATGGATTTCAGCCGCAACAAATTATTTTACTGGGTTATTTTACCTCTAAATACAGCCTAGTGATACCGTAGAAATGTAAAAGATATGGAAGAGTAACCGTTCATTTAGTCAGGAATTGATACATAGTCCCCACTGCAAAATGGGCACCGACGCGCAAACATGTACCTAAATAGCATATTTCTCAAATACTGATCTATAATTTAAGTATATGCCTTTATGGTGATAAACCACTTTATTTAGAGACTTCATAGAATTTACACTTCTATGAAAAAGACATTAGAATTATCTAAAAACAATCGTATAGGGCAACCAGCAGACTCAGTATTCTACCTTATTTGGCATCAGGACTGGCGGTGTCGTCAACACCCTGATTGACAGGTAAATTTTAAGCTCGAAAATTAAGCTAGAGAAGAGACGAAAAATGTAGCTAATGCATTGGTATTACATCGCGCAAACGCACGTGATTAATAATAAAAGAATATAGTGAAGGTCCGCTAATAAGGTACACATATTTTATCACGTGACTTTAGTTTTCACTCGAGGCTCTGATTCTTTTTTATTTTGCCCGTCAAACGGGAATCGAAAAATACACGGTTATAAAATTGCGTGTCTATTGCGCGAAGACATCCCTCAATAACCCCTACACTCGCCAGGCCGGGTAGTAGCAGGGTGTGGGGGGGGGGGGGTGACGTTAACGAGCCGATGGCGGTCATAACAATTCAGCGTGATGGAATAATTAAACAACTGCGTTCGATTAAAAGTAACAAGTCCCCAGGTCGAGAAGGAATACCTGCACGCCAGTAACACCACAGTTAGCGCCACAGATTGCACCATTCTTAGAAATTGTATTTAGCAAATCCGAGGGCAAGGTGCCCCAAGACTGGAAAATAGCCGATGTCACACCAATATTTAAAAAAGGAAATAGAAGAGACCAAGAAATTATAGACCTATATCGTTAACATCTCTTTTATGCAAGAATCTCGAACACATTGTCGTTAGCAATATTATGGCATTCCTGAATAATCGTAACTTCTTACACAGCAGTCAGCATGGCTTCCGAAAGAGCAGGTCCTGCGAAACACAGCTTGCGCTCTTCCCTCTACTGTACTGTAGTCACTGAGGGAACGTAGTTGTCTACTATTTCCTGAGTGAATATTAGCTGAAGACTAGTCAATCTAAACTGAATGCTTTTGTGAAGTTTTTCGGGTTTATTAGTGGTGAAATTACTGGGGAAATCAGTACCTGAAGGTTCACTGACACAATCAGTAATATTTCACTGATTCTCGGTGGAGGCATTTACACTTGGCAAATCAGTGAAAGCTTACTGACAAACAGTAATCTTTTACTGATTCGTATTTAGAGAGTACATTGCCGAACAGATGGGTACAAAAACTCGTTCTTTCCGCGCACAATAAGCGACCACAATAAAAACTGTGCTCCTCCAAATACACTCCCATAGGAAATTTCACCATTTCACCTCCTAAACTTTTAAATCTTTACACGGCTGGTGACCTACCACCCCCTGCCACATGCGGCGGCTCGCGGGGTAGTATGTAGATGTAGTGCTCCAGTGACTTCGAGAGAAATGCCAGCGGTAGCTTTAGCTAATGGTAGAGCCTCCCATGCCGGTCAGGTCTTCGTAAGATAGAAGTTAGACTAGGAGGGATACCCTGGTCCTCTGTTGACTCATCACCTTAACCCGTAAAAACAGCGTTGTTCAGAAACGCTAACAACAATCCACTGATACGGAAGAATTCAACGGTTTATGACCTAAGCTTGAAACAAAGTATTTGCGATTTGGTTCATGGGATGTTAGAACAACGGCTACCCCAAGAAAACAAGTCATAATAGTGGAAGGAATAGAATATGTTACCTTAAACAAGAGTGAAACAATAAGGTAGGGTCAAACTATCTGGACACATTCCTACACGTGGAACAAGAATAAATGTGTTACATGGATACAGGCCCAGAAACTCTTTATTTCCATGCTAGAACTCATTTTCTTTAACTCTTCATAGAATATTAATCATGGGAAACACACAGGAACAGAGCGCACTGCTGTCTGTAAAAAAAGCAAGATACCAGAGTTTGAGATGCTCTATCGTCCAAACGAGGAAACCGATTTCAATGTAGTAAAACTTTTAAGAGAGCTTGTTCATTTCTACGTTGGTCGATATGTACTTTAAAAAATCCTCCGCCCGTTAGTATTTCCTGTACTTAATTTTTTCTCAAAAATGTACCCGTTTTTTGCGCTGTACCGAAGTACAAAAAAGTACCCATACTTTGTCGGCTGAATAATAATAAGAACGAAATAAAAACTTGGAGAAGCATACACAGATCCTCACGGCAGAGCATTGTCTAAATGCTGACGGCTGAGATTGGCTGGACATGTTTGCAGGAGGTAAGAAGGCTCAACCCTTACGGTGGCTTAATGTGCCGAATAAGCGGGACGTGGGTGCGGGGAAGGCCAATGGTGGGATTGTACCGAGAAGGACATCGTCAAGGCTGGCGCGCCTGTAACACGGATGGAAGGTGAAAAAGATGGGGCAAAGCTGTTGTTCAGGCCAAAAATCCGCTTGGGTTTCGGTGGACACGTAGATAAGGTACTGTGAAAACTAACGCCACTTGAACACAAAGTATAGGTGTACCTCACGCGCACCTTTACCAAAGGACAATTAAGGATCATTACCTGTGTAAGTAATATCCGGCCATGAGTATCATCACCTTGTTATCTTAGTAGAGAATTTTGTTTACGTCGGATTGATTAATGCGGAGGTCAAAGGCACACGCTCCCATAATAGCCTGTTAAGGGATAGAATTTTGTAGTCCTTGAAAATGAAGTAAACAAACGCGGTAACCCATAGCGAACCAGAAGCAGATCGTTGGCCCACAATAATTACCGGGACTTGAGTGGCCGAGGATAGAGAAGTTAATTTATATATGGCCGAGGAATCCTCTCTCCGATGAGATCATCGCGTGTGTTGTTCGTTCGCAAGATACTTCTCGGTCGTGGACGGAAACTTCACATTAGAGCGACGAACGCCAGGCACACAGCAATTCAAAGAAATATTCGCTTCCATTTCAGCACTCATAGCGTGAGTGTTGGATTCTGATAAGAACTGTCTCTAAGCAGCGGAAGACACATCATTGATCGAACGGTTAGTAATCGGGTAATGTTGTCATATCCTCTAATGACAGAAAACTACTCTGGAGTTTGAAATTTCTAGTTCCCGGATTTCCCGCCTCGTCACTATATCATGTAGACAATCTATGAAATCCAGAACAGTCGATAACGAGATTAAATGTAACGCAGGCTAGTCTCTAAGAGCATTCTCTAACCTCTACACACTACCCCGCGAGCCGTCGCATGGGCGTGTGGCAGGGGGTGTTAGGTCAGCAGTCGTACAAAGGTGTTAAGGATTAGGTTTTGGGAGGGGAAATGGCGAAGTGTAACATGGAAGTGCTTTGAGGGGAGCTCAGTGTATAATGTGGGCGCACCGTGCGTGGAGAGACCGAATTATGTACTATCTGTTCGGCAACGTACCTCTCTTATTTTATCACTTTTTTCGGACTCAGAGACGTGTGCAGCACAAAAATGATATTCTCTGGGTCACACTGAAACACACCTGTTCAGAATTTCTCAAGCAATTGAAGCCAATCGTGCAGCCTCCGAGTCTGTAGAGAAACAATCCGCAAGATGGAGCGACGAGGCTAGGACCCGGAAACCAGAAAATTCCTTAATTTCTCTTATTTCTGCAGGCTTCAAGGAAACATAAAAATCGTCATTAAAATAGGATATGATGTTCATTACACATAAAGTCATGTGACAGAATATCAGGTATTAACGTGTACCTGCGCAGCAATAGAAGCTAATTTCCAAAAAAAAACTCATAGATGCAGTAGTATGCTCTGGTTAGCAGGTTCTGTTTTAGACATGTTTCGAACGCCGAGAGAGATTGAGTAATGTCAAATAGGCGGGAAATTTGCCATATATTATGAAGGCTGCGTGATGAGGGACTTTCTGTCCTATGGATAGGGAATTCAAC
The DNA here is from genome assembly GCA_963169105.1 of Ceriagrion tenellum. Lineage (NCBI taxonomy): Eukaryota > Metazoa > Arthropoda > Insecta > Odonata > Coenagrionidae > Ceriagrion > Ceriagrion tenellum. The sequence continues at coordinate 25,965,856 of OY720641.1, read as the reverse complement.
CTCCAACCCAGTCTTATGGAGGTGTACGACGACAAATCTGTTGAATCTGAACAAAATTCTCCATAAAGATAAATGCCTCCCAGTCAAGGTGTTGAAGTTGGTGCATATCGGAGGATAACGTTCAAAACGTTCGGTTTATCAGCCCGTTGGTTGCATTCAGTGTCCACGCTAATCACAGCTGTATGTTACTTGAAATGGCAACACTTAGGTAAACTAATTACCACAAAGAAATTAAAAAGTTAACCTTATCCATTTTAAACGTCTATGCTGTACATCAGAGAGGAGAAAATAATTCTGGACATGATTTTTGAATTCCTTTTCTTCTCAGGCACACAATACTAAAATGTGCAGAGGATATTCATCAAAGTGAAAGCAACGGCCGGCGCAGCTGTGTTGCGAAGTTACCAGCACTCTTCGGTAAGCAAATGGAAAGCACTCTAAAGCACCTTCCGCTCACAATTTGTCAAGAAGTAACTCTTTGCACCTGATGTTTTTATCTCTTCTACAACAATTTCCCTCGTGATCCGCGCAATTTTCCATTAATTTCCGTGGTAAATGTCAGTTTTCTTCCCACAACAGAAACTTTTTTTTGCTAACTTTCAGTATACGCATCGCCGCGAAATTCACAGCACTGCATTGTAATCTTGGCACCTGTTTCACTCCACAGGCCAACACTCTTATTGACTGGGGGATAAGGGCATATTTTAGAGGTAAATTTAGTAAGATCCCTCTACCAGAGCTTAGGAAAACCGCGAAAAATGGCGTCAAAACTTAAAGAAAAAATTGCGCAATGGTCATTTTACAACTCAATTATCTAAAGAATTGCATATGCCAAGGCAGAATCCGTAGCTTTTTCTAAATGCCCTTTCTGAAGCCACTATCCAAAGTATCATTGTTATTTTCTTCAGCTACAGGATTACCCCACAAAACTTTCTCTGGGGGGAACAAAGCCGACTTTTACCCAATTAAGTAATTTTTCTACCAGGAAATCCACGCCAATACATGATCACAAGGAAAAATGTATTATTTCGAATTGACCATCAGAATTGAAAAGAAAGATGATCAAGGGATAACATTTGGCAATCAAGCGATATAATAATAAGTCAAGTGATAAATATCGCCCTTTTGAATAGCGTGCCTGCTAAGTTCGACTTTGATTTAAGGCAAAAGATATTTTCTACTTTTTGGATTCTCAGAGCCATGAATGAAAAATGCATTTCCTTACCACTGCCATCTCCTTCGCTGGAGAGCTTAGAATCGATGCATGCTTCCTTTTTTGACCATCGACATTTTTACCAGAAATCCCAAAGTGAGTCCATCTTGAACAAATTTGGACCATGAAAGTTATAGCATCCTTCAAACTGATTTGTTAATGGTTGCGCCTATGATGATGTCCTTCAAACAGACCGCTCTTAGATATCTTGTTTCTTACTCTACAGTCAATTATTTTATTTCATGCATTATGCCAATGCATTTACACAATATTTTATTTCATACATCCATTTCGTGCATGCAGGTATAACTTCGGTGACTCTAGACTTTATTTTCAGTCTCAACATCTCTGTAACTATGCCATGCATTAATTCTCATTAAAAGTATTCTTTGCTGCACCACTGGATAGTAACAACCATCGATAATCTATTGTCCGTGGTAACAACACCGTTAAACCTTGAGGACATATTAATGTACGACTAATTACTTATGAATAATTCAGTTTTCAAATACTCAACTCGAATGAAATGATGAGTTACTTATTTTTCCACAAAAGATTGCGACTCCAGATTCATCGCTGCGCGGCATCAACTACAAATATATCCTAAAATCAGCGGGTCGATTCTGTAAATGTCATAGGCGTCACAACTATTGTTCTTATGACGGGGCGTCATAGCTATGACGGCTGGCGAAAAGGAGCGATTCTGTTAATGTCATAAGCGTCATAAGTCCGTCATATCGTACGATGGAGGTTCTGCACGGATGGAGGTTCAACCTATGCCAGGCAGATGAAGGAATGTACCCTATTCCATTTAGCGGGGAGACTTCCAACTTCAACGAGCTATGATTAGGATTACTAGTTTCACAGTGTGACCGGGGTTCATTTCCACTAGGAGCACGGCCCTCGGGTCACTCTGTCTTCTCTGAAAGCATTACCCCAATGCAGCTAATCTACCAATTTGATGGGCAATTGTCATGGAAGCGAAAACTGCCCAACCCCAAGTGCATGGGTCATTTCGATGGTAATGGAACCTGATGCTTGCCAGGGACTCATAGGGGATAGTTATGATGGTAACAATCATTATAAAAGTGATGACTTTCTTTCATGTCACAAGAGAACTGTGCAATCCTCCCTTACATTTAACTCATTCACCTCATAGGAACACCAAGGCCTTGAGTGGAGAATAACCCACCCAGGTGATACTCAAACCAACAAAAGCATTGACAGGTGAGGCTGTAATCTCATGCTGCCACCGAGGCTGGCCAGGAACGGGAGGGACAAACACAGGACCATGTCAGATGAAATCAAGAGTAGGGTGCACATTTAGTAACTTTTTGGATCTTTCAAATGTAACGCTGTTCCTCATTGAGCCAAGCTCCTATGACTAATGACTAAACACACTTCATCAAGTTGTACAGAAGATAATAAAGGGATATTTAGCAATTTACATCCAAGATTGCAAAAACCTGGATAGTCACGTTTAGCATGCTTCCAAAAGGTCGATAGATGTCTAATATCTTTGTCTCTCAGCACATAGGAAACACTTTCTTCATTCACACTGTTACTAAGACCTCCTGCCCATCCCCATAAAATTGGTCAAGCAGGAACTCTTCCACCTACAAGTCTAAGTTGAAAAACAACATTTTTACCTAATGAGGGAGTAGATATTAGTCTTGCTACAAATTATAGGTTATATACACTATAAATATATGTACCTACCTCACAGAATTGATTAGTACTCAATCTCTTCCCTCTATAAAATAGGTACAAGAATTAAACTGAGAACCAAAACATCGTAAAGCATATTCTCATTTTTCCTCAAGTTATCACAATTTCCACTGAAACCACTCCCCTAAAACATCTGTTATACTGAGTTTTGTCGGTAGACAGTGGTTGATTCAAAGGAAGACAGGGCCAAATAGTTTTATATCATCAACATATTTCATGAAATAGTCAACAAATATCAACTGCCAAGTCATACATTCAATAGTAATTCCTTAGCCAACAACTTCCTTCACTGCTGGTAAGTTCTTCTGGAGACAGGGAGGGGCATCTCCATAATTACACCAATGAGCATAAAAAGCCAGTGATATTTGATGGCTACCTAATGCAAAAAAAATTCTTTATCAGCTAAGTAAAAAAACTTTCAACAGATATTTACACCCGATGCTACTGTAGCTGAAATTAAATCTTCAGCCAAGAGATCGGCAGCGTACAAATTCCACTCATGAAATTAAAATTAGAGGGACATGTTTAAACAAGACTTGACTGAAGATTTCACAAGGGTTGCTAGGAAGACTGGTCGCTCAGTTGAGGAGGCTATCTAGCGAGCTTATTGCATAATTGCATGTAAAATAATAAATATATGTAATATAATAAATATAAAATAAAAATGCACAATACTGTTGTCACTGAAGGAAGAATCTGCCCTTATAGGGTGGAAACTTTCAAAATGGACATTGATGATTCTCAAATTAATGAGGATATTTCAAATAATGTTGAATCAACAGAGCATGAAACCATATGTACCAGCTTCTTAGGGGAACACAAATTGATAATACTTATTCAATTCTGATTGCAGTTGGTGATAATAATCCAATTTCAAAATGCTTCTTTTTAGATGAACCAGAAGGAACATTAGTCCATATCACTCTCTCTCTACTACATACCTACTTACTTCTAGATGAAATTGCAAGGTCATTGTATGGCTTTTACCGAAACAGCATCTATTATCTGAGGATTGAACGGTACATAATACCTTTGACCTTGAGGTAAGCTTAGCTTTCAAGAATTAAAATTATAAATTTGCTTAAGGACATGAGCAATAATACACTTATCTTACAGGTCCCTAGAACTGCAAGATCAAAATTAAATACCAGACCAGGATCTGTGAAAGCCAATGAAATTGCAAATTATGACATTATTCTAATGGACAAAGCACCTATTCTTCCAAATATGTACTCCATTGTGTGGATATAATACTTCAAGCTTTAGGAAATCCTAATTTACCATTTAGTGGAAAAACTGCTGTTCTTGGAGGAGATTTTAACCCATGTACACCTACCTGTTCAACCTAGAGCTAGCTGTGGTGTACTATTAGACGTATCAATCAAAAAAGGGCACAAAGGAACCACTTAGGGCTCTTTTCACTGACTGAAAATATGCAAGTTAGTCAAAAAGGAGATTTTGCAGATAATTTGTCAAGACTTGGGATGGGAGATTTTGTTAACAGTTGGAAATGTCCTGGTTTGTTTGGTTGTTTGCCATTGGTGTATTCAGTTGATTATTTTTTTGTACTGTGCTGCCACCTAATGAAATAAACGAGTACAACTTTTCACGAGCAAAGTGAAGTTGAGTGGCTTTTATTCCTGATTTTTTCATCAATGTTCATGGTAGTTCTCACAGATTTTCCAGGAAACGCATCACATGAAACTGAAATTCCAGCAGAAATTATCTCCAATATTAACTTTGGCATTGGTCACAAAGAATAGGTACTCTAGAATATTCAAACCATACTACGATAATGTGGTATTAAAACCATATGGTATGGTAATATTTTAAAAAATATTCATTCCACCAAGATGAAGTTTTTTGCAATAGTCTTACCTTTAATATTTACGAAGTAATAAAATATTGAGCTTTGTTAGCTCTTCCAAAAAAATTCACCAAAATCATCAGTGAACATCATAGAAAAATTTCCAGAAGAAATAAAAAATTACATCAGCTATGACTCTATAAATGACCAGCCGGAAGGGGGCCTAGAATTTACACCAAAATGTTTATATTCTGGTGACAACGCAGATTTGCCACCCCACAAACTAAAAAATTCTTGTCACAAAAAAAAATGTAGTTTGGAAATATTCCTGATAAAATTTTTTCAACAATAAACATGTTTCTTTACATTTATTCTTCAATCATGCGCCTTCATTGTTTAATTGTTAAACCAATCAATATGCAGCATCCATAAAATGAGCATTTCCACCGATTATGTTGGAATCACTCGAGTTGTTTGAAAATCCAAAATTACTATCAATTAAAACCACTTAAATTGTGCAGCAACAAGATAAAACCAAGTGATGAACCCTTCAAAGTATTCCAAAACATTAAAATTTGACTGCTACAGGCGAGCAAAGTTTGGTTCCTTAAGTCATCACATAAAGCTTCTGACACACCCAAATTCTTTTCCACTTATTCTCCCAGATCATGGGTCATTACTGACCTCCAAGCTATTTCCCATACACCTCTTTAGGCAATACTGCCTTCAGATCTTTGACTACCACCAATTTCTTCAATAAGATTGAGGAAAGTTGGATTTATAGGATCACAACTTACAGATATAGTAGGCCACAAGCAATTTCTGATTCCCTCATCACCTTTCCCCACTCACTTCCCTTTTCACATGATAAACAGATCGAGGAAACTCAGAGTTATGCAAGTGCTCACTAATTTTATTTTAAATAGTAATTTCTTACCCTTTTTTTATTAAGTTCCATTCAATTGCCCAAAAAACACTCTACTATGCATATACCCGCAAGTACATCCAAGGAATTGAACTGAAACTAAAAGGAGCGATTCTCATTGGCTTTGTTCACTTATTATGAAATGGACTTTCATTCACTTCCATGAAGTCAAGCATGGTACATTTAATTTTTCTATGATAAAAAAAATTGCATGGCTGTATGAAAAAACATCATAATCCATTGTGATTTAAAAATACTTATTACATGAACAGCACCATACAAAGCTTGGATGCCCAGCATTAGTATGTGAGGGCAGAAGAATGAATACCTTGGAACAATCTGAAAATTTCCTCCATTAAGATTCTTCAAAGTTAGTGAACAAAAACCTCTTCCCCTTCCACTTCTCACCAATCCTGGATGTCCGTGTCCATTTCAACCTTCTCCCCCACACCTCCCACTCCCTGAGAGTAAACCAGGCCGATATTTGAGGTGATTGACCACCACTCAGCACCACTTCCCATCCTTCAATGTGAAATTCCTCTCGCCTTTGACCTCACCCAACACTCACTCCCCCCTCCTCCTGATTTGCACATGCATACATATATTTTATCTGGCTAGAAAAAATGTATGGAGCCTCCTGATGTCCTAACAGGAGTAAGTGGTTGTGCTTTATGATCATACATTTGTGAAATTTCACTTTCTGTCATTCTTTAGGCACATGTTCACCCTTAACCCTAACTTAGCAGAGGAGAAAGAAAAACACTTAAGTTTCATAATTGAATGAGTTGCCTATAGGTTTTGAAAACTCTATACTACTCACTCAGGATGTTGACATACATGCATGGCAAGTTTTAAACACAAGGAATTTGTGAATGTGTCAAATGAGTTTATTACGAACATCTTTTTGGCCATCCAAATACCGCAAAACATAGTTAAGAAAAATAAGTGCATGAATATAAAAACTTCTCAGATTTCAGCTTACTTAAAAGGGAATCATTTTTTGTCACTTATCTTTGGAATATAGAATGCTTGCTCAAGTTTGACTTTCATGCTGGAGCAGCATTCACTCATGTGAACGTACTATCATTTAATCAAAGCCACTCGAAATAAAGTACAAATTCGAAAACAACCTCAAACATAAATAACATTTACGATTATTATGATTTCACAGTAACATTGCTTTCATTGTAAACATAACAGCAGATCAGAAATGGTAAAAATGAGACCCACAGTGAGCACCATTAATACCACACATTTCAAGCAATTTTTCACTACAATCCACCATTCAAGTTTGAGGCATTTAGAGACTCAGGCATTTGCCACTTCTAACAAGAGGCGGTTTGAATTGATATGCATTCTACCCTCTTAGCACCTATGGGGAAAAACTGCAAGTAACAACTGCAAATTTGTAACATCTCCATCACTGACATGCATCCTCTTTCTTAATATCAAATATTCACGTAGGAGGTTTGGAGAAAACCCTGCAACTATCACCTCCAATACACTATGCATTAATTGAGGTTTCATTGTTCAGTTACTATTTAATAAACAACAGGTTTGTAAAACTTTAAAAGATTTGGTGGACTCTCAATTACACACTTTTAAGAGTAAAGATTAAGTCAATTAAACCGATTAAAGATACATCAGATGAAATAAAAGTCTATGGAGAGAAACAATGATGACAGTATGCCCTGGGTAATCAAAAGAATTCAAAATGTCTATCTCAGTTAGAACTCAACAGAAACATAATATCACCTTTGGCTATAGCAGCTTCAGTCCATATTTATTATCCAAAATGGCCATTAAAGGAGATCATTTGATGACCATCAAATTACTTCACATTGCATTTAGATAAAAAATCAATAGATACTCTTAAAAATGTGTAAGGATAACATCCTTTCTAAAGCAAATTTTTAATCACCACTTGTGCAATAGCACTAAACTGAAGAAAAACCATAGAATCAACAACTAAATGAACTATAGTGTCAACAACTAAATGAAGGGGGTGAAGGCAAAAATAATTCCCTCCAAAGATAATAATAAAAAGTTCACCTAAAATAGACATCATTCCCACTGTCATGGCACTGCCAGCCTGATGTAATAAACAGCCCAATGAGGGAACAAAATAAATGAACACCACATACTGACAGTTTCTTGTATTTAACACACGCATTAGGGAGACAGTGAAAAACAGGAAACACTGTTTCTGCATTGCTGTCAATTTGCCTCTACACTGAAGCCACAACGACACAAAAGTTAACTCTTAGATCACAGATGTCAGCCATCTATTTTGACTGTTTTCTAGATTTTTTTACACACTCCAGTTCACACAGTTCACGTCCAGATCAACCTGATAATTATCTAGGATTATCAGTTAAAACATACAGGAAGATTGCAGATTAAAAGTAAAAAAAAGTACATGGCCACTGGCAAAAACCTCATTCAAACCAAACTTGGGAGAAATGACATCTTACACGGATCAAACGTTCACACCCCTAGCACTCACACATAATTACTCCACAACATACACGCAAGGAGAAGGTACAATGAGGTTTGCACATGGTGGCTTGCTAACTTGAGGCTCAGTGGCCCCTGCCATCGAGGGGAGACACTTTAGAGAGACGGTGACTACATAATGCCATTCACCGGCGCCTACGCCTTAAGCGCCGGCCCGTCCTCCTCGGTGCAGGCGTTTCCTCCTCACTCCCACTCGAGTCAAAAATCACCTCCATCGCCAGAGCCTCCAGGCCATCCAGGTCATCTGCACTACTGTCTATGCTCGTGCCGCTGCTGCCACTGCTACTCTCATCATCCTCATCCTCCTCGTCTTCCTCGTCCATCGCCTCCTCGTCGTCATCATTGTTGTTGTTCCCCTCCCCACCTCCTCTGCCTCTCCTCCCCCTGCGCCCTTCCCCCTCGCCTCTCTCCCCCCCCTCCACGGCTCTCCCCTCCCCCCCTTCTCCTCCGCCCTCACCCTCCACCCCTCCCTCGGCCCTACCCTCCTCCCCACCCTCATCCCGGTTTGTGGCATCCTCCGCAGCAGAGCCCTCCTCCCCAACACCCCCAGCAGCCCCTCCGGCACCGGCACGGCCCCTCCGTCTCCGCCGGTTCCTCCTGTGCCGCCTTCTACCCTCCTCGCCATTGTTCTGCTGTTCCCAATCTCCCAAGAGATTATTGGCTTCATCACATAACAGAGAGGAAGATAATAATGGAGTCAATTCTACTATTACACACAAGGTATCCTGGTGGATAATCACATCGTTCCACCAGCATAGTGCAGTGGCATCAGTAGAGTCAATGGAAGATTCTGGTCACACAAGAGATCATAAAGAATCACATTCTAAATTACCAAGGAACAAAAAAATTAAGAGTTTGAAGGACTGCATAGAGTTCAGCAGTTGTTTCACATTCAGGTCCCCAGAGGAGCATTCACTTATGAGAAGGAAAAATTTATGACAAGTCAACATGATCACAGGCAAAGTGTTCTTATAAATAATTGTTCCCTCACAAACTAAGATAATTTCACAGAACTTCAAGTACTCAAATTGATTTAGCTAATTATAAAAAAATTATTTAAAAGACAGTGAACTACATTAAGTAATTAAACTAAAATTTGAAGTCCCCCAACAAAGAATTATTTTTTTCAGTCAATTACTGAATTAATTTACATAAAAAGGGATGAGAGACGTATGTATAAATTGTGCAAAACCTGCCTGACTTTATGACAAGCATAACTTGTTAGGAATTATACGCATTTTTATGACTATTACTCATCGCCGAACTGCCCTGCATCACAGAATTTGGGTGACATTATGTTGTTGAGCATATGAAACCTCATAATTATCATTATTATTCTTAGCAATCCAAGCAGTGGCTGTGACCCAACCAACCTTCAAAGGAGTCATCATCATCATCATCATTGTCATCGTCATCACTGCCCGAGCCTGAGCCGTCAGAGCCATCCTCACTGCCACCATCCATGTCCTCCTCCTCTTCCTCATCCTGCAAAATGAGCCATGAATGACAAATGACCACCCTCAAAAATGCTCATCGTATCCACACAATCAAAATGGCACAATAGGGTGGGCCTTTCAGGTTGTTTGAGCTTTTTCCATAGTCATTATGGAGACCACACTTGAACTACTAGTTTTAATTTCAGCAGCAGTACAGAGATTGAAATAAATAATTGTAATATTAATAGTTCAATGATACTCTTATATGACTGAAATTCTCAGTAATAAAATTAAAATATCTATATAAGTCTGAAACTTGACTCATATTTTTCACAACGTATGTTTAAAACTTCGTCACAAAGGAAGGTTTTTGTGATTCTGAAAAAGTTACAGCATTAAGTAAATGATATATTTTTAAAACTAGTTGAGAGAACATAAAAACTACATGCTGTTAGCTATTACATGAGATCTAAGAGTTGAAAATTCCTCAATTTAAATTATGTCTTTCTGGCATGCATACACATACCATTTCCAACATAAAATGGTCAGTATTTTTTGGCAAATATATCAGAAATAGTATGGTATGAGGCAGACATTTGAGTACCTTTGGAAAGGAGAAATATTTTTCTCTAATATGAGACCAAACTCACTTCTAGGTAGAACCATTTCTCACTTTAACTATCGTTAATGTGACTGCTATACTTGAGAACTATAGAAAAGTGTGTCCCCAGCACAAAATGCACTATTATTATCATTTCATAACCATTAAAATTTCCAAAGGAATGATTTTTCAAAATGATGTCTACATTAGATGATGGGTTCATTTTAAATTGAACATACATGGAGCAATTACATTCCACTGTGCAACCAACACTCATTTATGGAATGAAATTAGCACAATAGTTCAACCACTTATTTACTGGCCAATTAGGAAGGCTTTTAAGAGCAAAACACTAAAATTTTGGCCTATCCATAAAGTATGCATAATATCAAACATGGACAATAATTTTTTGTCACAATTCATTGAAGTAGATGATTCCTTACAGTCATGCTATATTCCACCTTTTCTGAGGCTATAACTAATAGTAAAATTCAACAAACTAATGGTCAAACAAATTCAGGTTCATGTTGCACAGTTCTCCTGAGATTACCTGTGTCAGGATAATTTGCCTGACCAACAGATTGTGTTTCACTCACCCCCTCATCCTCATCATCTTTCCTGCGGCCAACATCATAGAGACGAACAGTTGACTCTTGCACACTGTCAAACATCCCCAAATTCTCCACCACAGCTATCTGAGTGTCTAAGCGATTCACGCAGAGGTAGTAAATGTTTCTTTTCACATCAATAGTTGCTGAAACACAGTAAACATGAGTGAAAATACATCAATCAGACAATAAATTCGATTTCCTGAAATACACTTTCAAAATATTGGTTGACAAATCATAAAAAATAAAACCTACAGAGTACTTCAATGCATCTCTTTTCCATAAGGAAATGAAATGAATGTTAGTCTAAATAGTATCCATTTTTCTCTTCCCTGGTGCAGTTAAATCAAAATAAAATGATAACCTTCATAGTAACGGGGCTAAGGATCAGCTGGATAATTCTGATAATCAAATCTCTGAATGTTCACTTCACTCTGGGTCCTAAAAGCAAATACCCCCTGATAGCGGTGTGCTATATTGTTCTTTTTGGTGAACAGTTCATTCTGATCCAGTTAAGGGATGAGAGCAGTTCAGAAGAACAGTCATTGCATTCAAAAAGAGGGGTGGGGCCGGCTTCATCAACTTTTAGTTATCAAAATAGCATGTGAAGATCATGTATATATTCCTAAAATGATGCTAAATGGAGACTTCCATGCACTCAGGTTCTATGTGATCACCTCTATTATGCAAATGTAAGGAACGATAATTAAATCATAATTTTTAAAACATAATTTAATGTAAAAAGTGCTTGATGAACAGCATCTCCAATTCCTTCTATAACCCATGTAATCTTTATCAACCTGTCATTTAATAATATGATTGAACTTTGCAATAGAAAGTGATTGGAAATACTATATTTAACAATTGAACTGATTGATTTGGCCGGTTCAGCTCGGCATGGTAAACTCAACAAGCTAGTGGGATCAAAATGAAAAGCAGGCTAACTCGGCCTGCTTTCTCTGCCAGTCTGAGATTTCTCATCAATATGAACCAATTCAAAGCGATATTCCAATCGATTTCCCATTGGTAAACCAGGCGATCCGAGTCGGCTGGTTTACAATGTTCAGATCGGTCCAAGTTCATCTCGATCTGAGTTCGATTGGTAAACTTAGTGAATGGCTAAAAGTAAAGTAAAGACGATCGTTTTAAAATTTAATGATGTAAAAATGAGAAATATGTAAAAACTGCCTTCTTTCGCGAATCAATGGATTATAATTTGCAGAAATGACACTTGCAGAGGTATTTTTCTCTACTGAAACGTCAATATGAAATATGTTGCGGCTGCAAGGGAAAATGCTCAAACGTTCGCAGAGCAATCTCCAGGCAGATATCGCTCCGAGTATGAATACTCAGTCTCTTGGTTCCGAGTTTTATCATCACTGTCATTCAGCAAACTTTTGTATCAAAATGCGGAAACATTAATGTATTGATAGCTTTATTTAGCAAAGTACACGACGATGATTGACTTTTCATTATTTATTGTTGATTGATGCACGTTGATTGATGCATTTGATGAATGGATTGAGCATAAGAATGCTAAAAATATTTATCCGTAGCGTACAGTAATTTAGTTTTCACTGTCTTACTCAATATTTGACTCCAAACTTAAGAACAAATTTCCCATGTCGAGCTAAAAGTTTTACATATTTCAATGTTACATGTCCACAGAAATGCATGTGAATAAAACAGTGTACATTTTTATTTTCCTTAGAATCATAACTCATCCCACGTATTGGTGAAGAGTGCACGGATGATTTCCAATCAGAATTTCATCGAGCTAACATACCTCTTCAGCTACCTCAGCTGAATGCCCTGCTGGTTGACAAATCTTCACGAGAAGCTCTGCAGTTGAACTCCATTGAACATGATGTTCAACGCCTCTTTCGGGGCATTGTGTCGTAGCTGAACTTTATAGAGCATGCTGTTTCGAAAATCTCTCTGAACAGTGTGCCGTAGTTGAACTCTATTGAGCATGCAGTTCTTTCTGAACAGTGAGCCATAGCTGAACTCTATTGAGCATACTGTCCAGATTCTTTCTTCGAACTCAAGGAGGAGTAAGCCCTGCTCTCAGTGAGAGGCATTATCTAATGTTTGGGTGGATTATGGCTCCAACACCCCCTACCCCTAAATGGCATGCCTCTAGTCTCGCTGTCTGGTAGTACTCGAAGTAACTCAATGAACACAATTTACGGCCCTCCACTGCTTCGTTCACACAATGCAAGACTTTGCTCTAACTTCCAATTACAGAAGACTCTCCTTAAAACGATCATCCTTATAACGAAATATCGCTATTACAAACTGATTTACTCGGTCCCGACCAAAAGCGCACGCTAAAGAAAAAATTTTTCCGAACAACATAGCCTCGGACTCTTTCTGATGAGCGTAACACATTGTGTTGATGATTTTTAACACAACTACGCAAATATTGCAATAAGGATATACAAAAGGGATACATTGTATGTCTGATTCACAACTGAATACTCCACGAATTGATGGTGCTTATTCCATGCATGTCAGCGGCGGACATTTAAGTTTAAGTTGGTGATAAACGTAATGGTAGAAAAGTAATGAGGATTCCTTCTCCAGCTTCTCCCTGACTCTTACGAGAATTCCCAGACTTTTCCAGAACTTTAAAATTCCCTGACAATTCCAGGTTATCCTGATTTTCCCTAACGATCGCCACCCTGAGCTACATTTAAATTTTTAGAATATTTAAACAAGGGATCCTAAGACAAAAGTGACCTGTAAGGGCTCTGGTGCATCGTACAGCCAAGGAACTAAAAACTCCAAGTCCACACTCCAACAGTGAACGCTTAAGATGGTTCCACTCAGTCAATGGTAACAATAGTATGTATTTAGCCTCAGGAAAGCATGTCTCCAGGCTAATGTCTCATTCCCCATGATTTCACCACTTAACACAGGCCCATTTTTAATGTCCATGGCATTTCCTGGTGCTCCAGGCCTGTTGCAAAGCTGTCATAGCAGAGGGGTCTAAGTGATGAGTTTGCAGCAGGAGTGGGGGGGGAGGAGGGAGCTGAGGAAGGGCAGGCGTAAGAAAGAGGAGTAAACCAGGTGGGAGGGAGGGGGAGGAACTTTCCTGTGAAGAGCCATTTTATTGATAGCAATAAGTAATTACTTAGAAATAAAGTGCCCAATGTCCTGCACCAATGTAATTTAAATGTCCACAATGGCCTGTACCTATGTAATATGTAAGAATTCATTGCATGTATATGTAAGAGTTATCAATGTAGCCCTGATGATGTATTATTAAAATATTGACAGTGAGAAATTATAAAATAATCATTTACAAGTTGGCATAAGCTACAGGAGAAAAATAACAATAAACAATAGTATAACTTAAGGTTGAATTACATATTTTGGTATGATAACTCAACCCATCCAAGGAATTATCCTATGGGGATGAAAAAAATATTTCAGATGCAGAAAAGAATTTTAAAAATAATGAAACAGGTACCTTTAAGAACATCCACCAAACCAGTATATGCAGAACTCAACATCCTACCAGTCCCATGCATCTACATACTAGAAACAGTGTCCTTCATACACAAGAACCGTATGTCTTTTGAAAAAAACTCATATTTTCATAGCTACAACACCAGATCAAATGAACTTATCCATCTAAAAAGCCACAGAACAGCTAAAAGACTGCAAAGCCTAACTCATCAGGGATTCAACCTTTACAACAAACTGCCATCAGCAATAAAATACCTGAAATACCAAAAATTTTAAATATCTGTTAAAAATACCCTTTAAAAACATTTATTTTATGATGTAAAAGAATATATGAAGTGTCGTTTTTGATGTTCCGCTTTGTTTACTATTCTTAACATAGATGTACTGTTCCATATTTGTTTTTTGTATAGGTAACTGATTTGACAAAGTTGTATTTTTGTAACTGTATGTATGTAGTTGACTTGACCAATGTATGTAATTGTACCTTTATTTTTGAACCTTCTTTTTTGACGACTCCATGCAATTGTATTTGCCTACGGATAATAAAATTTATTACTATTATTATTATCATCTTTTACAAGTTCTAAGGCTGGCATCCTCATGGAGGATGTCACCATGCTATCAGAAGTGTGCCAAGACAGAAGCTTTCTATGACCATCCAATACCAAGGGCATTGTTGAGGTTTGGGGGGGACAGATGTATAAGTGGTCGATGTTTGGTGGGGAGAGTTGACACGTGAGCTCACCTATTGAGGAGTAGTCATAGGCATCGAGCGTCTTGAAGGAAGACTCAAATGAAGGGTCCTCCTCTGACTCCTGCTCCAGAGAGACAGTGTAAATGGCAGTGGGGGGCACTGACACACCGCCTCCCGGTGCGAACACAACCTCACACTGATCGAGAGCAGGCACTGTTCTCAGCAGGTGGAATGTCCTCAGGTCCCAGACTTCCGTGTTTGACACAACCTTGAGCAATGAGATTAAGTGGCAAATTTACAGCTAACATATACCACGTTGACAGAAGGGTAAACAGCGCACTTAGGGTGAGCTGGGAGAGTATGTCTGTCACAAATTCAAGGGGATGAAGAAAAAATTAAAAAAGTTACACAGGATTAAAAGAATCCTTCCAATGTGATGTGCAAAATGCATATGTACTGTCATCGACCATCCAAGGAGAGGTTGAGCATAAATATACCCCAACAATATTATCTCTGTAATTCTTATGCGTATCCTTAAAATGAAACCATTAAGGTCTCAATATACAGGTTTGGCACAAGTGGCTTAAGCATTACTAGACATTAAATTTATGTATTTCACAGAGGCACTAAATATTATGGGACCTATTTTTTACTGTAATACCAGAAATAAGTCCAACATTTATCTAAAATTTATTCCACACACAAATTGAATACAAAAGAAAATAATCAAATTAATAATATACCTATCATGAACATCCTCTGAACAGTCTCGGAGTTATTAAAGCTTAAACTCAAGAGTAAATGATTTTGAGAAGGACAAAAGTCATGCCTGTGATGCCTTTTTCATTTCTCATACATATTTAGTCATAGATTGGTATTTAATGGGAAAAGGATATTTAAATTGGACATGATGCTGATACAAATAAATTAATATAGTACATTATAATTTTGAAATTATAAATTAAATAAATATATGATGATACAAAGAGATTGTGATCATTTTCAACGTGAAAATTCAATCTATTACCTCTCCATGTTTTTAAAGGTAACAGCAGCTTGTACTATGTTCCAAGATTGGAAATAACTGACTTCTCATACCTCAAGGCCATTTGGATGGAAAACTCCACTCAGAGTTTGGTTGAGTTTATCAAATTTGTGCACTTTTTTGCCAGTAGAAGCATCCCAGAGGACTCCATCAGAGAGGATCAATTCATCTGAAGGAGAGAAGGTGGCTCTGTTCTTGGTATACTGATTGGATATCACTGGGGACAGCGTCATCAATTTTTGCGCCGTGGCAACATCATAGATCTAGAAATCCAAAGTACATAAAGGCTTAGGCATCAAACAATGCAGAGTAGTTCATTCTTCCACACAATAATGTATGAAAATGGATGAAACAGACAGCAGTAATGAGTAGCATTCAAGTACTTGCATATTGAATTAATAAAACAATATGCAACTGAGGAACAAATGTGTACACATAGTAAGTAATTCTATAGAAATAGCCAAGATTTCACTTATGCCCAAATTGACTTATGATCATTCAGTCACATCTGAACATGGATCCAAGTCAACAACTGACAGTACTGATAAAAGAATAATCAAAGTAAAGGAAATGCATGGACTTTATCGCTCTTTTATAACACAACTCCATGGGTATAATACATATTTGTAATAATTTTATCAGTTGATCACAAACAAGTTGGTGACAAGAGTGCTGAAGACATTTAAGTTTTATGGAAGTATATTTGGATTTCTTGTATACTATTATTTATCCATATATCTACAGATATGTGGTAGACCCTCACCTATTTGGACCCACATAATCTGGGCCCCCACATGCTTTGAACAGGCCTTGGACATTTTGTGGGCACGGTTTTGGTAAAGGGCTCATGAGATGCCATCACAACTGCATCATTCTCAATTATTTCCAGCTTTATTTGATTTGGCTAACTTGTCAATAAAATTGAATGCCTAAACTCTGATTTTCCCATTCATGTTTTTTTAAAGGTAAAATTAAGTAAATACCCCAAGAAGATGGATGGATGATGCTTGCATTCTTAAGCAATGATGAAGTTAATGGAGGAAAATTCTAAGTTTCCACCAATGATAGAGGGCCACATAAACTGGCAGTTATTTTTTAAACAAAATATAGCTGGCAACCTCACCATTGAAATACTGCAAGACATACTTTCCACATTACTTGTTATTCTACACCCCATGAACAACCAGCATCTAGTAAAGAATACTGCTCATCAGAAATTAAAATTTTTCAAAGCACTTAAACAATATTTAGCTGACGTTGTTTAGGGTCATTACCCACTTTACTGAAGTTGAGAAAACATCGAGACCCCATTTTCTCAGGCCCCATGCCCCACCAAATACAATTTACTTTGGCTTGTGAACTCTGGCACCATGCCATTCAATTTCATCAAGCCTGCATCATAATTAAAAAATGAAACAGCATTCTTAGCACAGAATTTATCACATGGCAATGCAATAGAAAATTGATTCCAAAGAGTGACACAAGTAATATAGGACCTTCGTTTACTCAATTAATTCTTTATTTTCTAATGACAAAATCTTATTAACACAACTTCATTCGAAGAGATCACCATTACACCTATGACCTTCTCTCTCAAGCCCTCAACAATCCCTCATCCACTCCTAATCAACAACCCCTAAACAACCTCACAACAAAGTAAACATTCAACAATCAATTAAAATAATAAGAAAATTTAAAACCACAAATAGTAAAGAAAAAATAACCGCCATATCACAATATAGTAGACTAAAACATAATAATAACTGAAACAAGAAAGTATTAAACAACGTATGCTTAATGAAGGGAAAAATACCAAACATTACACATAAAATGTCATATTCCATGGTTATCACTCATTAACAAATAATGACTCCAAGTAGAATAAATTCAATTAAAAAACTACACCTTTGATTTTCAATGAAAACATTTCTTGCAGGATCTAAAACAGTTCACTAATGAAAATTTGATGAAAAGAAAATTTATTTCTTTGTAGCTAACAATTTCTTGACTGTAGGTTGATTTAATTTATATCCATGGTCAGAAATGCTTTCATTTACATCACTGAAGAATGACAGGTACATTTTGTGATCATTTATTTCACTTTTGGTGGCAACACTAGGGTTGTGGAACACTTCTTAAAATGCTTAAGGCAATGGTTTCACATTAGAGTTTAGAGAATCGATATGTCATAAAACCAACTTCAAAGAGCAAACACCATTTTGCTGCCTTGATGAACACCTCATAATTATGAAGCCGATATCATGTCACTAAAATGGGTGGCAACATAGAAAATTCACAGCAATGTCACAAGGCAGGGTGGCATCTCAGACTCCATTGGTAATAGATGTTTCTCATTTCTATACATTCTAAAACAGCTCTTACCATCATATTCCCGTTTAATGCTTAATAAGCTCCTTAGTGTATCCAAGGAAAATACATCTCCTAAGATCATATGTAAGCATTTGTTTTTCATAATGCAATATTGGTTCAACAAACTGCAACACAAATGTAGCAGGTAATGATGCAATGACTCCATCAAAACCTATCAAAAATTCACGATTATATTGAATATCTATTACAAGACATCCAGAAATTTCTTTTCCAGCATACAACAAAAAATATTCTTAACATATCTACCGAATTGGAGCTGAAATAAGACCGATTTCTGTGAGATGTCATCTGCTGGAGACAATCCAGTTCTCACCTTTGAGGCATAGTATTCATGGCCCTCCAATAATATAATTTTTTCAACACTAGAACTGCTGGGCTTTGCAAACCCCCTGAAACCACGGCTAGGACAAAAACGTCCCATCAGTGTTCCAACATTTCCTGGGTCTGTTATTTGTCTCATTTCTTATTTCTTCAGAAAAGGATTTTACACTGGAGAAGATTTTCCTGTTGAAGGTCAAATTATTTTGAACATTATCAGACAGAATTAATAATTTCTGCTTCAGATTTCACTTTCAGACTCATAAATGTAAGTCTTGCCAATGGCATCTCATATTTACATATTATGTGTACATGAAATTAAGAGTTGTTTTGTACTTTCCACACAATTTTATTAACACCGACCACCGTTTCGATGACATTATGTCATTATCTGTTATTTTCATTCATTGTAAAGAAACTTCTTCTTTCCATTCCTCAGATATGAGCCGATAAGATTTTTTGTCACAAGTTCTCAAAGATGTTGAGAACAAGGGGAAGTATCATCTTAGCCAAGTCAAAGGAATACATTCAACATGTATTTAGTATCTTTGTCGATGGCCATCAGGCGCTTTTGCTCATATTTGTCAAGCTAGGAAGCAATAAATTGAATGAATCGACACCGACATTTGAGGGAGACAACAGCTCATCTACAAAAATATAAATCAGAAAAATATGTGCTTGGACATTTTGAAATAAATCCTTTCAGTGTCCTGGTTTCTGGGCAGGCTTGTCTTCTGCCAAACAATCAGAGCGAGTTGATTTTACAAAAAATTTCAGAGCCTCATTAGTTTCCTGAACCAATAACGTTACATCACAGATTTACAAAATGGTTTAGCCTGTTTCTCAAACCAGTCTCAATCACTTTGGATTTAGTGTCATCCCTTACATGCTGGAGGTACAGGAATGGATCGAGCTTTCAATGGCATAGACCAATCACAATTTCCCAACATCTTATGAGCCTCTGTTTCAGTACATGTTTGTATGCACTTTCCAGAGTATTCATCCAAGAACTAATGCCAGATACCTGTGACAAGACCTGTGAAGACATGCCTTTGTACAAAGGAAGATGGACCACGATTTTCCCAGATAATATTCACCTATCGATACCATCACGTGGATGTGACATTTGTCGGAGCTAATTTCCACTTTGTCTCATTGGGAGCTGGAACCTCTGGGTAAAATATCAACATACTGAGGTATTTTTTTTTACCTGATTCTCAGTCTATTTTTCAATGCACGATTTGCTTCTGGGTCACCTGAAACTTGACTGTATCTATGAACGTCACAGGCCTCGACATAGTCTGCATCATGGTCTAACAGAATGCCACCAGATCACATACCACGAAGTCCCTTATGAGGCCTATCACCAGTACCATCCTAGAGGTACTAGGTCACCAGTACCATCATAGACGTATGACGACCTGCATACTGTTTCCATCTTTGCCTTCTGATTTATCTTCCTGCAAAGGCACAAATTCCTTGAGCATAAGGTCGTGATGCAGATCCATGCTCCACTATTTGAAAAGTACCTTCACTTTACTTTCTAAATCCTCCAGAGACATATTCAGCATGTTTAGATACGCATCGTAGACAGAATGTGCAAACAAACAAGTGAGGTGAGAGAAATAGACAAATATGAATGGTGTGAAATCATATCGTGATTTGTATCACCTGTCTCACAAACAAGGTGTGACTATCCCAAGCCAGACTGGCATACTGTAGTAAATAAGAATTGAAGATTGTCAAAGGTGTATTTCCATTGAAAGAACTAGAGTGCAGTGACTGATGAAACTTAATAACATCAAAGAAACTACAAGGAAATAGTGCATTTTTGTGACTGTGTAACTCAGAAAAAACTCTGTAAAACTGTGACTGTGTAACAGAAAAATAACGAGAAATATAGTGGTAATTTAATCTAAAATCCAATAATCAATTATCGGAAAGAATTATAGAAGAATTCCACTTCCTATATATATAAGAAATACAGCAAACAGAGCTAATTGCCTTTACGGCACAAAAATTTCCTATCTGCAGTTTTACATATTTCTAGTTTTTTATTGGAAACTAGGAGTCAGTGGATCACAATTACTTTCCAAAGTGAACATCTCCATAAATGATTAAAAGTAAAAATCTCAGAAATTTTTATGAAAAACATTAAGAGAGATACAGCATTGTAAAGGGACAAAAATGTCCCATCTGCGGTTCCAGTGTTAAAGCAACAAGAGTAGAAGAGAAAGGAAAAAAACATGGAACATAAAGAAATGACTTAAGGAAAAGTTAACACAGGCTCATCTTTACATTAATCATAAAAACTTGACACATTATAATGGAATAATGGAATTTCTGAGTGGCCAGGCATGCTTTAGGGGACTCTCATCTGTAGAGCATGCAAGTGAAGGAAGAAATTAAAAAATACCCATCATCATGGTTTAGGATTCAATTTTATTATTTTGGACGTAAGTGATAGCATAAAATTAAACTCAGGTTCATTGATCAACTCCAGGTACTCAGCAAATAGAGGAATTTTGTCTGTTATAAGGCTACTTGGAGTTGTATAGGAGGCATTAATACATGTTGTGACCTTGTTGACCTTAGCTTAGTATTATTAAAAGCAATCTAACGTGATATGGTGCTGTATGTTCACTTAGCGGAAGCATCACAGTTGGACACATTAAGAAAGGAAGCAGGAGAGGAGGAGAAGAAAAATAGTGAAACACCAACCACACATGTGAAAAAAAGTGGCAATGACACCTGGAAAAACACAGCTTTGCTTCATAATGTGGTTAATAATGAGCACTGGGCAAAACAGTGACAAGGTTGTAGACGTTGTATAAAACATTTGTATTGACAAACATGTAATACTATAAAAATAAAAGGGAATGACACACATGGAGAAAATTTCTCCACAAATCAAGACAAACCAGCAAGTGCAATGTAAGTGTATACTGTCACCAAAATGTTTTCTTAGTCTGAAAATGCATTTGGATTATACTGGAAACAGCAATTCAAGAATGCCATTGAATATTTCAAAAGCAAAGCTAGATGAAGATACAATGTCAAAGATAGTTATTTAAAAAAAAGTAACTGTGTCAGACACACAGAAAAAGGAATCAAAACAAAAATGAGAAAAAACAGTCTCTCATCTTTCCTGCCTATCGGACAATCCAATGGTGACGTGCCCTAATTACCATTGTTTATTTCCAGAATTACCTACTTTTAGAGGTATTTAATATTTTTATGAACTGAAAAAGCATACTAATATGTAACTCAAAAAGCAGAGCTGTCAATTTTTCTGCTTTGCAAAAAATTACCTAATTTTAGCACTCAAAGCCAGACAACCCCCGAAAACCAAATTCCTTGTACTACTTTCACTTTCTGAACGAAATTAATTCTTATTAAAATGTTAGGTTCAATGTTGAAAAACAAAGCACCATTTTTACCATGTCTTTTAATAGTTTTCAGGATACGGAAACAATTCGCAGGTCACAAAAATGATCCTAAGAAGCTGATTCTCTCTACATTCCAACTAAGGCTACAATGATAAAAGATCGTAGGCTTTCCCGTAGAATACTATAGATAAATATTTCTCGGGTTTGGCACCGGGTAAGGCTGTTTAAGGCCTTACCAGGTGCCAAACCCGAGAAATATTTATCTAAGGCTACAATGTTGGTGAAATGGTACTGCCTTTTGACATCACCATCCAGCCAACATGGCCACAGGATGTTTCACCACAGCAAAAAATTTCGTCACTTTAGTGACTTTATAAGTAAACTTATTGGCCGTAAAAATTTGAGGTGACACTGCCAAATTTCTTTTTTAGCCTAAACTTTTGGATGCACAACTAAAAACAAGTCATACACAACCCTATTTTTATTTACAGACTGACATCAGTTATTTAAATCATGAGAATCTATGATGACGCTTTGAGGGCCAAACAACAAAATATTTCAATTAGCTGAATGTACTCAAAGCGCTAACAACAATACGTATGGTCGCCTTGTAAATAGAAAATAATTGAACTTTATTACCAGTTTTGTCACAACAAATATAGTGAAAAGTTTTTACTATGAAGGTAGTTTACACTTTCAAAAGCAGAGGAAATCAAGCAAATATAGTAATTAATAAGCACATAATGAATTTGAAAAGAAGGCAAGCAAAATTCCTAATTAACCCATGGCACTTCAGGGATAACCCAATGAAAAATCGGTGGAACCTTAAGGGTTAAGATTGTGACTACATAAATAGAAGTTGTGTCTGTAGATAACAGCATAATGGCCTTAGAATTCTGTTAGTGCTGCAGTTTGCCACTGGCATCTGGGCATACAGTGTCACATCTACTGCACTGATTCACCACTTATACAGAGTAATCAAGTGACACAAAAACCCAACCACAATATTCCAGAGTCTCTCTTTATCAGTGTTAACAATGGTATAGCTCCAAGCAAAAATTGCAATTCTGATGTAAGACAGCCAAAATTGCAAACTACTCTCACAAATTAAAGAGCTCACAAAAAAAGACAGTTCTAGTTCTATAACTCTATCAAATCTGGACTCGGTGGGAGTTGTCGATAATCATGATGAATGAAAACACCATATTTACTCGCATGTAGGACAACTTCGCCTATAGGACGAGGTAGGATTTTAGAGAAAGAAAATGAAAAAACTGGACTTCCTAACTCGTTTATTCAGGATTTTATCATAAAAGTCAGGTCTTGATTCGACATTGATTCCTTCAGCACACTTTCTGCTTCTGCCTATTCTGGCACTCCTGCCGAACATTCACCAGAACTTTCCTCTTTGTCGCTATTGCTGCATAAAGCTTCGTCTTCTGATCCGTCAGGTGAATTGGAAATGCAATATTTCTTGAGGGATTTCGATATATCTCTTGAGGAATGCTCTTCCAAACAACTGACACCCATGAAGCAAGCTGTGAAGCACTGGCCCGTTTGATGCGGCCAGTTGCAGTCATTTCTCGATCTTCTGCAGTAAGCCATTCCATGTAGTTTCCTCACTCGATATTTAAATGGCTTGTTGATGTACACGTCCAGTGGTTGTAATTGTGAGGTCATTCTCCCACGAATTTTTATGAGAAAGCTCGTATTCTCCTGTAACAAGGTTTTTACGTCGTCTGTGAGGTGTCCCCTGAACACATCCATCACTAAAATCGATGGTAGCCTTAGTAATGCCCCTGGGTGGCAAAGCCATACTGTTTTCAGCCAGTCAATCATCAACTCATTGTTCATCCAGTCTTTTTCGTTGCATCAATTAACGTCTCGTGGGAAGGTATCATTCTTCGGGATTGACTTCCATTTCAGTAAGATATATGGTGGTAACCGATGACCGTCTGCTGTACATGCCAACATCACTGGGATTCGCTGCTTTTCATTGCCACCTGACCGTATCAATACTTGCTTTTCCCCTTTTGGGTGAACAGTTGTATTGCCTGGCATATTGAAGTAAATTGGCATCTCATCTGCATTCCCAATTTGTCCTATTAAGAATTCTGTCTGCTCTATTAGATCCATGACATGCCTTTGAAATTGGAGCAGCTTGGCTTCGTAGTCAGCAGGTAGGTAACTTCTGAACAATGGAGGTCTGTCATCTTATGGAAAATCCTGCTCTTTTCATGAAGCGGTATCATAGAGTAATATAGAGGTCTCGCCCCCGTGCTAAAGAGCGTATGCGTTTTTGAAGAAGTTCAGGAACCGATCGCTAGTGGTCTCTGTGGTCAATCAGTTCCATAGTAGAGCGGCCAATTTGAATTCGTTCCGAGCCGCAGCCTGCTCCGACTGGGCGCGTGAGAAGTCGGGCGTTCTCGTGAGCGCCCGCTGGCTTTCGATTGAGAGGGGTGAGAGGGGAAATTTGAGGAATGGGCGAGGTAGAGGAGGGACGAGGGATAGGGAAAGGTCTCCTCACAAACGTCTCGGTACTCAGTAGCCACGTGCTCTTGTGGGGGCCAGATGATTCCGGGAGATTAGACCGGGGCTGCCATAAAACAACTTGCTATGGGAGGGGCCCCAGTTCCGTAGAAGTGCTAACGAATGAGTTCTGGGGGAAGGATTTGCGCCTCTTGAAGGCGGCCAAGACCACCGTCTTTGCTGCCCAGTGTTGTCGGGAAAGGGAATATACACCCTTACCATTAAACAGTCTACGTCACGTTGGTGGTTCAAGACCTACATCAAGTGCGAAGGTAGAGCAGTAGGGTTATGAGAATACAACAACGATCGTCGTATTTTGAGGAGTACCACACTGAATTTGAGGCCACGTCAAGTTGTGCTGTATTTCACAAATAAATTTATAGTTTATATGCTAAAAATAAATAATAAATCTTTGCCTCTCTAAAAATAAAATTCGATTTCCTATAAAATACTTGAATACTCCTCAAAAAGAAGCCAAGACAGAGTCGTGCGAAATCTTCGAGAAATTATATAGTGAATCAGGGGTCGGAGGGAAATCATCCAATGACAATTGAGTTAGAATATTGGTCGAGAGAGGTGGAGATGAACAAGTCACATACAGCTTTTATAGGAAATCATCAAAAGAATTCAAACAAAAGAAAAGGAAGGTATTTTGCACAGCAGTGGCAAGTGTTAGATCGAAAGGCTAGCCTGTCAACGGCTAGTGCCTTGTTTCCACTTCACGGGTTAGACCTGATGCTGGCTTACCTGCCCGCTTTCCAGGAGGGAAGTGGTAATCTTCGTAATAATTGGCCAGCAGGATACTAAGTGAATACGTAGTTGATAAACGAAAGTGGTATATTTTGCTTGAATGTCAAAAATAAAATAAACCCTTTCAAGAAATAAGGAAGGTGCCTTTGTAAACCAAAGGACCATTATTTTACGTTGGCGTCCTAAAAATAATTGGTATGTTGTGCCTAACGGGCTAGGGAAAGTAAAGTATCTATCCATTAATTATGAGAGTAAACTTATGAATAATAGGAAAGCACAAGGTGCCTCTATTTTTCACTTGTTTAAAGGCTTAAGTATAAATACGTAAAGGATAAACGCGAAAATTTCACAGGTGAAAAAGTTATGAAATTCAAAGGATAAGTCACTCCAACAATTGAATTATTATACAGTTTTTCCAAACTGTTCAACTTTAGCGGTAAAGTATATGTAAGAAAGTATTTAAAAGCACCTCCAACGGTCTTATCCTGGAACTCATATCATCAATGATGAGCCAAAATTATTGAATTGATTCATGTACTGAGCTTTCTGTACGCGAATGACTTTCTTTCTGTACTTTATCAGCTTCTTTACATATTCATGCGTCTTGTCGTGACATTTTCTCCGAAGAATGACCTTTGAAGTATGAGTTAAATTAGCGCTAATGAGAGTGCGACATGGATGCCGATGTTAAATGTTACCTCTGCATATTACCCAGCCAGCCACCTGCAAGGGTGTTTAGCAGGGGTAACTTATCACAAGTATGTAAGCTACCTTCCATAAATTTTTACGGAGCATATTATTAATGTACGAGGAATTTGGTCAGTGATTTCAAATGAAACATTCATTGTACATTGACATCATTAACTACGCTCCTTGAGTCCTAACTTCTTTGCTTCGTAAGTTTTATCGCTCATGTACACCAGACAATTAATCCGAAATCATGTATTGGTAGTAAACAAAGAACTCAAATAATTATATGTCTTATGGCAATGTTCAAACTAATATTCCTGCATATTTCCTGTGCAATGATGAGTACTTTCGGATTCCCAATGAAGGTTTTCGGATGATACAGCTTAATTTTACTGATTCACCCGTAAACTAAGAAGCCTCCTTTAATTTTTTCCCCAAAAATCCACAAAAACCAAGATTGCAGCTTTCTACGAACAAATAATGATTGAAAAGCTGATGTAAATGAAATAGAACCACAATTACTATGTTGTTTTCCTATCATTTTTTTCAGTTCATAATATTCTCTGTTATTTCACTCAACTTGCTTCTCCTCGGTAATCATTAATTTCTTCTGTGCAGTAAAATTCTTTCGAACTAATATCCACTACTTCGGGCATCACAAAGTAAAAATTTCATTATTTTTGACAATCAGCAATAAGGTAATACGACAAAGAATAGATTGCTTATAAATTATAGCAGAATTGAAGAGAAAGAAGTATAAAACATCAATATAATATCATTTTTTAGTTCTCAAAAAAAGTTACACTTGGGTTCTTTAGGTCAATACGGTCGGATAACTTAAGCTACCAATTTCTCATTATTTTTGGGAAATTTCTTTTGGGAAAAGCGTTTCCCCCTCTTGCTAGGAGGCATGACGCGCGACGGCTTGTGCTGGCCGCACGTTGTATTTGAAGAAAGGCTGCGATACAGGCACGGTATGTATCCTAATTCAGGGCCTCTAGGCTTGGGGTGGACGAACCGCCCTTGGTGCGGCTGGTGAGATAAGCCGGAGGGTGGGTCGGAGTCCAGGGGTGGCCAGGAAACGAAGGCGTGAGGGTGGTCGCCGGTACATGGTTAAAGATCGGCACCTTTTTTCCATATCTTTTAGGCTCGATTATATTGCTTTCTTAGGATGTAGCTACGATTTATTAGGGGCTAACTGCCCCTGAATTTCCCTTCTTACTCGACCAGAGCTCTTAGCAACAAGTGGATGCGGATGCCTACAGCAAAGAGGCGGCACCCTTTATTTCCACCGATGGAACTTGCCAAGGGAAACTTTTGAATAACAAACCTTAAAAAGCCGGGTGACACCCCAGATTTCACGACATTCAGTTCACTGACATCGCTTGAGACGGATCGCAGGCACTAGTGCACCCGTCGCATTGTCTACTTCAGTTACTCTCGCGTATCCGCTTTGCGTTTCGTTTGGCATTGGCCGAGTGAGTACGTATATCACGGTGGAAAAAATCATCACATTATCTTCGACCACCCCAAGAGAGGAAGCCCCATGTGAATATTCGATCCAGAGAAGGAAACTGTGCTTCGCTCAGGAATCGCCGCGGAAGACGTCTGTGTCACACGACCCGTGAGCTGTGGTAAGTTTTGTTTTCACTTCTTTTACAATATGGCAATCCGTATTATTATTTCCTATCCTTTTACGTCGTAATCAATGCTGCGTACGTTGTTGAATTATCGAGTTTCATGGCATGTGTCTTTTTTATGACAGTGTGTTTTCCTTATTCCCCTCGAAATAAACGTGATTTTTGGCTCCACAATTCACTTCCTTTTTCACTAGGTAAAAAAGATAAGACTGAGCTTCGGTTTTGTCTCTAAATTGTTTTCTGTCAACTTTAGCAATAAACGTAAAAAAGTAGATAAAATTACTTTTTTCGAAGCAAATGAGACGTTTATTGTATTCTAATACCGCTTATCAATAGACAGCACTTTCAGTATCGTTCCTTTCTCTTATTTTTACGGTTTAAATTAATCCATACGTAATTTTAAGTTTTATACTTTATGTAAAGGAGTACACTTTTGCAGAACCATGTCACGTACTTTGAAAAGTGTCGCAATAAGTAGCAACGCTGGAAAGAATTTGCGGGCTTTGGGACTAGGCAAACGTCGCTTTCGTTTACCGGAACTCGTTATCTTCTAGCAGAACCCTTCGTGTAATCGATATTGAGGAAACTGATGGAAAATTTTGTTCTGAGATTGGAGAGAAAATGCCGGGAATGTGCCTTAGCTTAGCAGCCTCCAGAAAGACCCGAGATAGATCGGAGCTGTCTCCCCTTAAAAGTATCCTCGGATTTCAAAATTTCAAAGCATTCGGCAAATGACGTTACCCCTGTCTGTAAAGTCTCTTTTTGGTCAAAACGTGGAATCCCACAGTTGGCTTCAACTTTTTACATGAAAGGTCATTTCAAAATCCAGGAAATAGGTAGAAATAAAAAAATGCGGGATTTACCATTGTATATACTTGTGCGGAATAAAGCATTTTCCTTTACTATCGCAACGTATTCGACTAAAATATAATTTACACCAGATAACCTTGAACCGAACCCACCAAGAAGTAGAAAACCGCAGAAGACTCCATTAAGACTCCCACGACCTAGGCGGCCGTTGAGGATAGAGAGTTATGTTAAGTATTGGGACGGAGCGAAATATTATAATAGCAATTTTCTCATGAACCTTCTTTTCATTCAATACAAGGATATTTACTTTCCAGTCATCGATAGTGGACAGAGAGAAGGGTTAATCTACTCGAAGGTAAGAAAAGTTTGTCCTTAATTATTATAGTGATGTATAGTGATGTATATCCCCATGTCATTGGCTAAAACAGTCCTAAATTCTCAGTGAGTTATCTCCGCGGTTATCCTTCTTGGGGCATTGAACCTGGTGCAGAGTGAGATATACGGGATGAAGATGAAATATTAGAAGACAATAGTGATGAGTTTCTCTAGAAGTAAGACGGCACATTGAAGATGGCGGTTGGAGGGCATAAAATAGAGGAAGTCAAGCAGTTTTCGTCTCTGGGAAGTACTTTATAAGAGTAAGGATTTAGAGGTGAGAATATAAGACGCAGAATTTCCCTAGCTAAGGAAATATTTTAGAGATAAGGGATTATATGCTCTAAGGGTCAACACTAGTGTTCGTCCGAGACAAATTGCGGAAGATTTGAAACGTTCGCGTCGCGTCAAAAAGCGAGGATCATTTGTTACACTCACGGCCGCGTCGGGTGAAAACCTCACCAGCGAACGGTCTCAATATAAAGTGACACAGTGTAGGAGACCAGACGGAAAGACAAAGCAATATGAATATATTTTATTGAAAATGATATCATATTGCTTTTTTACTGCGTACAACTTCCTTTTCTTGCCACTTTACCATTCCAGAAAGTTTTACTCCAAACGGCTAAATGATTTCTTTGTAAGCGAGAGTTGGACGCGACACGACCGCCAGTAAACGATAGAAATCCTGCATTTTGACCCGACGCGACCTTGAGTTTCTTGTGCCAATTTCGACCCATGGCGTACACGTTTGTGGCACCTTCAAGCTAGTCCTTTGCTCAATGTAACCTCAAAACATCTCTTTGGATATGATTAGACAAAAATTGGCATTGTTGAGGCGTAAATGGCAATCTAATTGTAAATTAATATTGCGATCCAAATACCAAAAATACGCACAATGGAGTAAGTGAAACAAGAGGATAATTTATGACTAATAAATTCAGGCTTCACTTTGTGGAACCTCTCCATATAGGAAATCAAAACATTCACGTAATGGTCCACCAATATTTTTATTATTTACGACCCGGGTTTCGTCACGTCCGGACCTGAAGATGTCATTACGTGACGAAACTCGGGTCGTGAATAGTAAAAATATTAGTGGACAATTACTTGAATGTTTTGATTTCCGAAGAGCATACTTATTTTTCACCAAAAAATTAAGTGCTTTCCGAATAAGATGTGACACAGTTTAGTTCGGATGAAGATATTGAGGCGTCATACCCAGACGCCTTGAGAGATAGACCAGATTTACCCGAAAGAAAGAAGATTGTTGACACCTACAGTAATTATATTTAAAATAGTGAAATAATAAAGCAGCCTTGCGTCTTACTACAAGACGTTGCGTGAGACAACGAGACGCACACCTTTTGCCACTCCTGGACTTTTTTTCGCAGTAAACCAAAGCTCTGATTTCAATTTTCGCTATTTGCTCATCTTTAGAGGTTTTTGAATTAGAAATATATTATCTTAGGCGTGTATAAGTAAGGAAGAGAATTTGAGCCGTGGAAGTCTTTCCTTCTTGCTGTTCATTTGTGTCTTCTTTGAAATGTTCTAGTAAAAAAATTAAATGCTACATTCCTGGCTCGCTTAAGCCATTAATCCGAAGCTCTTGATTTTCCTCTTCCCGTAAGTTTTTGATTTTTCCTAATTCGTAATGAACAGACTCAATCGTCGTTACTTTTAAGTTTCACACTTTAGGTGTAATGTTATTTTCAGTCCAGACTTCTTTTGAGTTACAGACCAAAGATTTGGTCGAATGAAACTGGTTGACAACTATTGGACCACTGACCTCAATCACCCAATGTCGTTCGTCAAAACAGTTCCTAAGAACAGCGACAAGTCAGGGGTCATTTTCGTTATTTTACAAAACTTTCACAATGTTTTCTCCCTCGTCTGACTCGAAACTAATTTTATTGAAACGTTTTTAATGGATACCCAATCCGGTACATTGCCTCCTCAATTCCTTCCAAATGTCCCCGTCTGTCCCCGTTGGTCCCCGTCTGTCGCATATCATCAGGAAATTCAAAGGTAAAAAGCACCCTACTAATATCCAGTTTAAAATATTATGCACCGTGAGGGTTTGAAAGTGAAATTTCATCATGCAATTCTTCCACTCGTCAGTAGTTGCCGCACATGCCCCTCTACCAAAGGGTTATCTAGGCTCTAGTAAAGAGCGCCTTTTTGACAAAGGTCTCGATAGTAAAGGATAACAGCTAGCATTGATATCCAGTGCTTTTGGTATGAAATTTGAAATCAATAGACTATCCGGTATATGAAAGGAACGGGTATCAAGGGAATTATTCGATACATTCTTGAATAAGCCATTCCTCTGCTTCCGGTGTGCTCAGATATACACAACAGAATAAAACAAAGAATTAGTTTCAGCTCAGAATAATAATTTGCTGCGAGAAATATCGTGCATAAATCCTTAACTTATGCTTCAGTTGGTGACAATGTTTTTAGACTGTACCTCTAAATTTTTCTTGACTACACCCTGTAGATTCCGACGAGATCGATGTTGAAAATTCACAGGTAGCTTATTCTCAGTGATAGAGCTAACGAGGGCACTTGGTGAAAAGTAAATATTTAATTTGGTAATGATTGAATTCGGGGTTAAATTGGTGAGAGACAAAACAAAATTTTTCCGGAACATATGGGCGGATTGTGACCCGAAACAATGTATTGCGACTCGTAACACTGCTGTCCACTAGTCGTAAGATGAAAATAAGGCCGGTCGAACTGTACAAGCTGTAAATTTTTCTCTTACTCTAAGGAAACGGGTATTTGTAACCAATAGATGATTCTTGAAAACCTCGGACTACATGCATAGTTGATAATCATCCCTTTTGAAAAGAGCAAGCGACCTTCATTTCTGTTTTTACAGCATATGTTAATGTTGGAATTACACGTATATCCATATGGTCCTCGGGTCAATTCTATCAAAATTACATTCTCACACTCAGGCAACCGTCTTAATAGCGATTTTATTAAATATCGCTTTGCGCAGTAGATCGTGGATAGACTTGACCGATCGTTTGCCGAATCCCATGGAAAGTTGTCGTGATATACCGTTTGACCGTTCACATCCGAATCGGCCGGCGTGGGACCTTACTACAACTCCGAGGTAGCTTAGCATCCGAAGTCCTCCTGAGCTTTGCTAGGCCAAGCGTCAGGCAGGTTCAGAGATGATTTTCCGGCGCTGTTAGGACTCAGAACACCCATCCAAAAGCCCTCCCCTACCTCGCCCATTCCACCAATTTCCCCTCTTGCGCGCGTGTTTGCCGCGCACGGGTAGGGGAGGGAGGAAGTGCGATAGTCCTTGGACCAGTGGAAACCTTTTTTAGAACATCACTGACATCTAGCGGAGAATATCAGAAAGAAAAAAGCCATATCATAACTCCCATAAGGGCGAGCCCTCTGTATACTCTGTGGCGGTATGCCCAACCACGACTGGCTTGGAATTCTTGTCGTGGAATTCCGTATTCTCACGCGAGATCTCTGGCTTTTGCTTGAAGAACTTCCACTGCCACAGGCATGCACATGTTGCACATGCGTCTCACAAAGTTTGGTAGCGCCTCTTCCATCTTAGGATGTTTGCCAGTTTTCGGTCCACGAAATGATTTTCTTGTACTTTCGCAATTAAACAGCAAATCTTGATGATTACGCCACTTCCATACACACACTTCTGATACACCGTAGTCACGTCCTGCGGCGCAGTTGTTGTTCTTTTCCGCATGCAAAATTACTTTTCTCTTGAAAGAAGCAGTGAACTGTGTTCTCCGCACTATCTCCATTTTCTATCCCATAGTATAGCAATGCACAAGTAAAGAGTACGGTGATAATGAAGGGTGATCTGTCATTAAACCAGTTTTTGGAATGAGTTGTCGAGACGTGGGGAAAACAGAAACTACATTTTGCTCGGGACAATGTATTCGTCACTCAAAAGGATACCCTGAGCCAACACGCAAAGCTTTGCGGTCCTCCGAGAGAAACTCTCTGCTCCAGACTCCTCTGCTTGTCGTTAGCGCCCACCAGCTGAAGTGGCTGCCCCTGTTCACGCTGGCAGGATTCGTGCCTTGATATCAGATGATACGGCCGCCACTCTGGGCTCATTGATACGTTCGCTTTCGAAGCACATGTTGCATGGCATCGTCTGCCACCGCATATTCTAAAATAGCGACAGGTCACCCGCCATACAAGGTTATTATCGCACCATCCAACAAAGATAACTTTGATTTCGCCCTTGACACTAACAAAAAAAAGCAGCAAAGAATCCTTCGCTCGCACATATAGGACGACCCCGATTTTTTAAGCAGATAAAAGTGAAAAAAAACCTCGTCCTACATGCGAGTAAATACGGTAGTTATCTTCCACAGAATTATTTGAAATGTATGACATGCACATGATTATACCACAATGCGGTGAAATGCACTATGTTATTTAAACCACGTGTTTTTACTCATCATTAATCACAAATTTTATTCCATTAGCTAACATAAACTTGCACCCTTTAAAGTTAAGCCAATTCATGCCACTTGAATTATGCATGTACCAACATCACTTCATGCTCAAAAACTCAGTCATCTAATAACATTATCTTCCTCAATTCAGCCATAACATCAACTTACAGTAGCCGTTTGTCCTTTGGTTCCAATGATTTTATCCTGTGATAACTTGCTGAATTCCACATACTCTTCTTCCTCAATGGCAAATCTGGAATAAAATAAGTATTTATAAGTTTTCACTTTTAATTTACAATATCAGTTCAGAGGTAATTCAACACATAAGTTAACAGCAAACACAGCTCAAATATGTATACTCTCAATGAGTCCAAATAGCCATATTTTTCTTTCAATCACTTGCTACAATGCTACAAAGTGAAGCCATTGGTCTGCCAAAAAGAAGCCTGCTTAACATGAAAAAATAAAGTCAGCAAAAGCTCCCATATGTATACACTCAATGAAATACGAGAAAATTCTTTTAATTATGACCCATCTTACAATTTAAAATATATTTACTCAGAACCATTATAAATTGTTTTTAGTAGCGTAATTCTATAAAGTAATTAAGAGAAGGACTGCTAATGTGTTTAGCTTTACTCATCTTAATTTATATAATTTGATACAGTAGAAGATCGATAATCCGGAAATCTAAATAACGGAAGCATCTAAACAACGGAAGGTTTTCCAGAATTTTGCGAATTTTTTATTTTTTAAGTTGCGCCGCCAAAAATGCAGTTATATAAGCGGTTAAATTGCCGTTTTGGAGCCTGTGTGGCTTCGTGTCAATCCTCCGAGAGCCAGCCAATGAATTCGTCCTTTTCATCTGTAGAATATCTTATTTCGTGATTTGGAATGCATCTACAGGTGATTCTACGCAACAGTATCTACGGCATCAACATACGACGTCTATTTCGCGAGCTTCCGCGACTTCCTTGCGAGAGGAATGAAGGTGGGTTAGGCCTCTCTCACACTAGGCGTGTTTTGGATGTGTAGTTTCCGCGCGGAATCCGCGTAATTTTATTGGGCATTGGAGGGCATGCGACCTTTCACACTTGTTTCTGCGCGTCCAAAGTTCGAACGGCCGCCGGGCGGCGACCGCGAACCTACCGTGCCCCCTCGAGAACCCGCGGCGACCGCCTGGAGCTTGAAAGACGTAGAATTGTTTATCGGTCTTGTCCCAAAGAGTCCTGTGCTGTGGGATAAGTATTAGAAGAGTAAAAGGACAGAATTTCAACAAGAGATTCATGACGTGAGATTTGCGTCATATTCGATGAAGATTTTGAAAACAAAATTGAAGCTTAAAGAAAACAATTTGGTAAGCGTGTTTGCAACTTATTTCAATTTGGAAACCATTTTTAGTATTCCTTTTACAATTAAAATATGAAAACAACAATTCTCTTTCTTATCCAAATCCAGCTCCACCCGGTTGCTCTATCGCGTGGATTCCGCACGTAATCCGCGCGTCCAAAATTCGCCTAGTGTGAAAGAGGTCTAAAAGTTTATATTGTGCGCGCCGCACGTCCAAAGTTACTCACAATGAATCATAGGGGATTGGCGGTTTCATGAAAAATGGGTGGCACGTGAATACCACGGTTTATTCCCTTCCCGTATATACGATTACCTACTTTTTTCATTCATTGTGTTACAATCATCTTGGAGAGAAATTCTATGACTTTCATCTACATGGGCGGGCGCATGAATTTATATGGCGGGCGACTTCCGCAGCAAAGCCCATAGCCTAGAGGGCCATTTTCAGACTGAGTCATACGGACTTCCCAGGTGAACGACTTGAGGACACCGAGCTCCACCCCCCACTCTAAGACATTGTGTGCAACGCACGTCAAAATTACTCAATGTATTACCCTGTGAAGACCCTCACCCCCACAAATTTTATGCTGGCCTCTCAGCCACCAAAATATTTGAAAAGGGTTCTGGTGAACTCAGAGGAACTTGGTTCATTTCAGCATCAGTTGTTTGCTGGTTGCTTTCAGATAGCGTTGAGCAGGTTGTGTCGTACAGTGAAAACTCCAAAAATAGACTTGGGTCAAGGAAGCAGTAGTAGGCTCCAAGTGAAAGAAAAACTCTCCCTTTAACAAAAAATGGAGTTACTGCCAAAATTGGACCGAGGCGTCAGTGTTTCACAGCTTTGTCAGGAGTATGCGGTCGGGCAATCGACCATTTATGACATCAATGGACAGAGAGAAACTTTTGCTATTCGTTGCAGAGTCTGGCTCGTTGGCCGGAATTTCCAAAAGAAGAAATTTACGTGGGCCAAGTAACAATAAACTGGACAAGACGGTGTATGAGTGGTTACGGCAGCAACGAAGTGAAGGCATCCTAATTTCTGGCGAAATCATGATGGAAAAAGGTAAATATTTCCACAAGCAACTTAATATCACCTCACCGTACGAGTATACAACAGGGGCTACAGAAATTTAAATATCGGCATGCCATTGAGTATCTGAAAGTTACCGGAGAAAAATTGTCAGCAGATCATGATGCTACCGAAAAGTATGTACGAGCTGGCAAAGTTGATGGAAGAACAATCTTACACCGGATCAGATTTACAACATGGATGAGACTGGTTAGCTCTGGCGGTTTTCCTCGAAAAACTTGTTTGCAGTGACGAGAAGACTGCGATCGGAGCTAAAGAATCTATGGCAAGACTCACAATCACGGCCTATGTTAATGCTGCCGGAAGCCATTAATGCGGACTCATAGTTATCGGAAAAAATGCTAAACCTAATCTAATGAAAGAGACTTAGCCAGTGGAAACAGGTGAAGCTCATAGACCTCTTGAAGAATACAGCATCACCAACATTCGTGTGTTGCTGCCACGGATAATGTGCGTCACTCCGCCCAGGGCCAATAAAGATCCATACGACGTGATGGTAAACAAACATTTCAATTTTTTTGGGATTTACGCCACTTCAGAACGTATTAATAATTTATCAAGTTCATGCCAAGTAGTTCTTTCCACAATACCCGCGATTTCCCCACCTCGTAGGATTCACTGCGACTGTTAACATTAAATTTAAGAATTCAAACTGTTGATATTCCTAGTAATGTATTCGAAGTGGGATTGTTAATTATCAAAACCTCCGATATGTTAACGCTAGTAGTATTTAAAGGGACGTGGAATTTAGGATAGGGGCATGTTAAAAAATATGGGCTGGCGAAATATTGATGTTCTACCCGGATTGTAAAGTTAAGTGCCATTTTTCTTCCACTTACAGGTGGCCTCATCTAGATTGACTTAACGATTCGTCATTTACGGACGAAGAACTTTGTTAAATGTTTTACGTCATGTAGAGTTTATGATAGTACTTTAGTTTTTCTCATCACTTGCCCCCTCATTCATCATTGCGTCATTTCCGTAGAATCGCTCACGCTCTTTCCGTTAAACTACCTACCGTGTTGCAGTGTTGCATACTTCAAGGAAAGTGATCTATACACCGGAAATATCGTAATTCCGGAACGCGTCTGATCCCGCGTATTCCGGATTATCGATCTTCTACTGTATTTTTTTGTGATATGAAGACTGATAGAATAATAATTAGAAATTTTAATTTATTAATTACATCTGAAGTTAATCAGTTATTTCATTTACAGATATAAGAACAGTGATTATACTGATTTCTCTAATTAGAGGCTTACTGGGCCTAACATCCTCCTTTTCCTGGAAATGAGCTCATTCTTTTGCCCAGGATGGGTTACTACACAGGATATAAAGAGATATCCCTCTTAAACACTTTTGAAGGAACAAAGGAAAGAAGTGTAAATTGTAGGAAAATGTAAATTGAGAGAAATATCAATTTACAGAGCTGGCTGGTACATTTGGTAAGGACAAATAATAATTTATTGTATTTCATTTCAATTTAAATAAAATAAATTAAATTAGGGGGTAAAATTAAAAATTAAATTAATTAATATATCAATTAAAAATAAGGGGTACATGGCACCAATCCAATTACAAAAGAATTTTTCTGTTTTGACTTCCAGTCTTTGCATCAAGGGCATGCATATGTCCTTAAAAAAATACTAGACATCATCCATGCCTTGACAAGTTAGCTGCATAGGTTGTAGGCAAGGTCCTCACATTAATTTAAAAATGTGGATTCCAAGATTCTCCTAACACAAAGAGCTTGTCTGTCACAGCCAACCGCATTGGCTCCTAACAAAACCATAAGGTGAGCTTTGTTGTCTGTCCCCAATGAACAGATTCCTTTTAAAGTTTTGGGTCTTGTGCGGCCTCATATCATAAAAAAGACCTGTCTTGTCAACAGTGAAAATATCTTTAAGATGTCAACGGCGGAAGAATGGTTTCAACGTTTTGTGGATATCCTTCTAGATATGTTCAACTGCTGGGATGGGTAGCAGAGATGGTTGAAAGAGATGGGACAGGTGAGGGAGAAAGGTAGGATTCTCCTTCACAGCCTTACTTTTCTACCATAGTATGGGCCTGTACTCTATCGACTGCATACTGCTTAGTAGTAAGCTGCATGGTTCTATTCAGTGAGTGAAGGAGTAATCTGAGGCTGCATTCTATATGCCAAACTTTAGGAGTATAAGTCTGCCTAGATATGATGTATTCCATCACACAATGCCTTCTTGACACTTGCTGTCATACCAGTATGATCTTGGCCTCCAGCTGTACCCGCCTTTTAGCCACTTTGTCCTTGCAAGAGGTGGTCTCTTGGGAGTGAGCCACTATTTTAGCAGCAGAATAGACCATGCAATTGACTCTCCATAGATCCGACGTCTCCACGAGGATTTCATCGATGAAACCATTCAGTCGGGTCACGAGGTTACTCCACAGAGAGATCTTATGGGGATATCTCTCAACCTAGTCCATCCTTCAAAATAGGTCATTTTGTTTAACAATTGCGATCAGAGTTCAGAGTTGGCTTGATCAACTTCCTCCTGATTGATCGAGTGTGCCGACATGGCAGCGGCTGTCAAGTCAACCAGTGGGGAGGCTGCCTGAGTTGGGGGTGTTTGTCTAGCTGGTGGTGTATTCCTCTAAGCTCACTGTCGGAATGGAGTTCCCTTCTCGTTGCAGGTGGCTGGCATAGCTGTACAGATTCTGCTACGACAGGTGGTTGTGCTCAGGATGCATCTCACACCACAAAGAGAGCATCCTTGCCATATACCCCCTATGTACTATAATTATTATGGTATTATTCCTGGATAACCATATGCAAGAGTTTTAACCGGTCGGGGTTCAACAACAAACTAGAGTTGAAGTAAAAAAGGCTGTTTCATTTCACTCCCTAAATAATTTGTTGGGTCCAATTCTCAGGCTCATGCCCTCTATGGCTGGGTTCAGGTACTTTCTTATAATTATGCACCAGCACTCTCTCTCCTTTTCTTTGAATCCCCTATTTTCTGTTGAAAGGGTTTTAAAGTATTGCTCAGGTCATATCCCATATCATGATTAAAGTTTCTCTCAAATGAAATCTCATTAGCATTCTTGGTAGGCTGGTCCCAACAACTATTGGATCTGCCAAATATTTTAGCATCGTGTAAAGCAATGACATGTTCCTTATCAATGCTGTGCTCCATGACTGCAGATTTTTCCAGAGAGCTCATCTCTATGCCTATTCTTTTTTCTCTCAAAGTTCATGTACACCTATTCCCCGGAAAATATGGGACGTTAGGAAAAGTAATGTACTGGTGCAAACCACTAAGGGGGCACCTGAACCTAGCTAGAAGGAATCTAAATTTGATGATTGGACCAGATACTTTTAGCCCTAGTAACAATGGCAAAGTAAACCTTCAAAATGATGGAAGCAACCACTTTTGTGATCGGATGAGCCCAAGATGACTTTGCCTGTATCAAAAGGAAATATTTTTTTCAAATATTTTTGGGAGTGAACTAACATCTAGAGAAGGCAACTCACTTCATGTCAATGTACTTGTTCACACTCCAGAGAGCAGATAGAGGCCTCCTCCATGTGGATGAGGTGAGAAGAAGGTTTCCTTCCCTGTTGGCTGCCATGTGATACACGTATGAGTCATGGCACTGGAATGATGACTCTTCCTGCAGCAAAATAATTGATACCAGTTATACTTCTCTTCGAGGACTAACAATATTCAGTCTGTATCTAAAGTTAGTACCCATAGGTCAAGAAATAGAATCAATAAAGATATCAAATTATTGTGTCTTTTAGAGTATAGGACAAAATAAGAAATATGTACTTAATCTCATAGATTTGCCATTAAAACAATGAGCAATTGTTTACAATAACTGGGAGTCTGGCAGCCACTGACCATAATGGTGCCACGAGCTTATTCCCTGTTTCAGCCGTGATTCATAATAATAATAATAGCATTTATTTATGCTCTGTGGCAATCCACCTAAGAACAACTACATAAGTTTACAATGAAAGAAAAGAAAACACAGTCGGCACAAAAAAGACAAGACTAATGTTTAAATTCCATAAATTAAAAGTATACACAATTTTGCTGCAATCATTGAGAACTAGATATTTTACAATGTATTACAATGATATTTACAAAATAAAAAATTTACATTAGGTATCTATAAACAAGTAGTTATAATAGCTAGTTCTGAACAATGACAAACTATTATTTTAGCTCTACTCATTTGGCAAGTTATTCCAAGACTTTATGGAAGAAACTAAAAATGAATGTTCATACACCTTACACTTGAAGAAGGGAGCGTAATATACCTGATTCTGATTCCTAATTTCTGTTGTTCACTCAGTAGGTTGTCTTTTAAAAAACATAAGCAATGATTAGGTTGGTTGCTTATTTTGAAAATTTCCGAATAAAAACACACCCAGAAAATATTTCCTCCTGAGAGAGGCTGTGAGTCAACCAAGTTCACAAAGGTGAGGGCTAACACAATCTTATTTTTGCTTAGATCAAATATAAATCTTGCACATGCATTCAATAATCTCTGCAGTTCTCCCATTAGTTCCTCAGTAATATCATTATACACCAAACAGCAGTAGTCCAAATGGGGAAATATTAGTGAGCATCCCAATTTTTTTTCATCGGTCAATGGTCCCATCTAGAGTTCACATCGATAAATACATTGTGGCATTTTACGGCTCAAGCCGGGATGTGAGGGGACCTTGTCAAGAACATGTGCAGTCATGTCTGACACAGTCCATTGACTACCTTGAGAGCCATGATTTGCCCTGACACCTGAATTGGAGGAAATATAACAAAGACAGACACCATATCCCATGATGAGGTATCTGTTAACAAAGAAGAACCAAAAAAAGTGTCCGAAGAGAATAAACTGGCTCCAAGATTACACAACAAGGGATTAAGTAAGAAGATAATCAACACCAGTCCAGCCTCTTAACTGGCACCTAGGCATTTATTGCCTTCTCTCAACGAAGATAACAAAGAAAATGATGGTTACACTAAGGCAATGGGAAAAAAAGGGAAGCGTGAACAATATCGAGTTACAGGAAATGGCAAGGCTAAGATTTCTTTGTCCTGCCAAGAGGGTGTAGGGTGTATGCGCCAAGTTATGACCACTGATGAGGTAGTGATACATATTTAAAAAATTATTGGTGCAAATTAGGAATCATGTGAATGTGTATTAGGAACAAGCACTTTTGGTGTACTCAAAATAGGAGAGAACTGTAGTTCTCTGAGTAAAATTAATGACCATAATTTATGGCAGAAGGGTACCAAAATTAGCAGATTTCATCATAATAGTCATTTCTTTTCAAACCTTGATTCTGATGTAAAAAACTATGGTGGTAATAAAAGTGGCGTGGAAAATTCATGAATAAATTAAGACACCAGCTCCTCAGAATTTTGATACAGAAAACTTAGATCACTTTTTGATACAGAAAAGGGAGAAAGCGAGTGATTTTTGCCAAAAAAGTGAGGGGAACATAAGGAAAACGTGAGCAAATTATGAGAAAATTGGCAATTTTTACCCCATGTTAGACTTCTGGCATTGACTAAAACACTACATTTTGCAATATTATAAGCTGGAACTCGTTTTTAAAGCAGAAGCAAAAGGGATAAAACTTACATCACAAAGAATTGGACGATGAAAACATGCATTTCAGACTCTTGAAAGTATAAAGAATAAAGAAAAATTAAATCTCCACTAGAGATGAATGGTACAAAATAGATAAGAATGAGGTACATACCATAAACCGTTTTACATTTGGAGATCAAATGTAAAAAGCAATTTATACAAGCAATAATAATTTAAGTATCGGCAGGGTCCACCTGCGCCTCAGGATCATCATCCTACCACTTTTCGTGATTCTTAAAAAGCTGCTAGAGTAGAGACAATGTCCTCTTCTCTACTTTCTTTTGCAAAGGCTCCTTTGTCTTCAGCAAGTCATCTGCCCGTGACCGCGGTGTTTGTGCCCCCTACAACATACCTTGGGCAATCTTGACTTTTGTCACATCTTCTTTGGCAAAAGCCTCCTCCAGCTTCTTTTTTGCCTCATTGACCAGTTGATCAGAAGCCTAGCACTCCTCAATCTCCTTCTTACTTGTCGCATGCAGATTATCCTGCATCTTGCCCAATGCCAGTCGTTCCTTAAACTGGGCGGCCTCTTGCCTCTCCTGGCTAGAGTTCTCCCCTTCTTGCGACCTCTTCAGCTCGCATTCTTTTAGTTTCTGCTGAGCCTCTAAGTATTCTTCATACTTGCTGAATGCTGCTGCTGCATGCTTGAGCAGCAGCAACGTAATGGGCACATGTTCGGGGATGCCATTGTAGTATCGAAGGCCATCCCTGATGTTTAGCCTGGCATTAAGAGTACTCTCCAGCATAGCTGACCTGTCAGCAGGGAGCTAATTTCTGGAAAGAGAAAATCCTCGCTTAACATCAGAACTGCCATGGGCCAAACAGAGGGCAGCTTTCACTACTTTGCTTACAAGCAGATACTTGAGATCACTGGCAACATCTGCCTTGGTAAATATCAGGGTCCAGTAATCGACAATTCTAGTTCCAGGTTCATATGGTAGAAGGGTTCCCAGCCACAACAATCTCCACTCATCTCGAAGGCCATCTTTGCCCACTTCCATCGACATCAGCAGCATGTAAATGGGTACAATGTTCTGCGAGGAGCTTTCCTTGATGTTTTGAGGCTTCTAGCATTTCGGGTGACGAGCCTCTCTCCCCTTCGCTGGGACTGATTTCTGGAGAGGGTGGCTTGCACCTGCCTGATATTGTTTTAAAGCTCCTTGATAAAACTTCAAACTCTAGAGATGCAAGCATTCCAGTTTGACAAGAAGCTGATCAGCATCCTTACCAAAGTTAATTTTGCTCATTTCCACAATATTGTTGGTACTGAGAAAGAAAGATTCATTGGTGCATTCTTGCTAGCTTGTCAGCAGA
Source organism: Ceriagrion tenellum (assembly GCA_963169105.1). NCBI lineage: Eukaryota > Metazoa > Arthropoda > Insecta > Odonata > Coenagrionidae > Ceriagrion > Ceriagrion tenellum. Next base: position 25,923,065 of record OY720641.1, on the reverse strand, counting down.
TCTGGCTTGTAGAACCTACTTAGAAATAGGAAATAGACTCTCAACCTCTTCATACAAAACATGTATCATAGGTTGATCACATTGGAGAAGTTTTGAAAATCTTTCAAATACTTGAGCACTATTCAGGACAAAAGGGCATTGACAATGGGCATCCTTAAGGGCATTGACAATAGCCTGATAACACTTGGATGCAAGGAGCTTTTCATAATCTTTGCCTTTCTGACAGGGTAACACTTAATAACATAACTAGAAAATAGTGAAAAAAGTGAGAATTTTTTTCAAAATAGTGAGAAAAGTCACCCGGTTTTCGAATACGTAAGTAAAAGTAAGAAAAGTGAGTTAGTGGAAGCCCTGCAGATGGTGCACTTATTGAAGACAGTATCCTAAATGCCAGACTTACAGCATCAAAAATAATTTTCGTACACACCGGTGATAGGCTGTAAGGGTCGGTAAATTACCCTGCTTTATTTATTATTATTTATTTATATTACTCCTTACAGCTTCACTTTTTTGGAATAGTTTTTACCTAATCAGAGAACTCTGGTCTCGCCCAAACCCAATATATTGCCAGCCAAGAGCCCTGTACATAGAGGCCCAAGGACTCTGCAAATTCACTTCAGACCTGAAGATGCCAACTGGAATTCAAGCAAAATTGTTGCCCTAAAGGATGAACAAACGCAGGAAAAAACATAAAACCCTTGAGTCATATAATCACCACCAGTGCCTTTAGAGCAACTGTAGCTCCCAATCTCTGAGAAAATGTAGCAAAAGATGATGATGTAACTCAGTAGAGTCTGTTCAGCGGCGACTTTTAAAAAGCTTATTATAAAGAAGAACAATCACCTCATAAAGTCAGCTTGACAAATGTTACCACATCTAAAAAAAATTGCATCTTGTGAGGCCGTGCTATTTGAGGGTCTACTGCAATCAATTTTTGAATTATGAATGGTTTCTAAAAAATGTAACCCATTTGCAAAATCAACAGTTACCTACGATACAAATATATACAAATATGAATACAATCATAAGATACAGGGGATTTACTTACGACGGCTGAATGCATGTTGAACAGCTTCACCTCTCCTTGGAACGTACCCATGACAATTGTCTGATCGTCAGGCTAATGAAGAAAACAACAAAATAAATATTTAGAAAACACTCAACAACAGTCAATATTCAAAATTATTTGCATTCTCATGTGCCACCTATTCCATTTTATGACAAGTTATGTACAGAAAAAGGTACAATCTTTTTCAAATAGTGTTAATTACCCTTAAATTACTGCAATTGCGAAGAAGTTTTCTTGACTGCATGCAATAATTTTATCAACTGAAAAGAAATTTTCCTTATTTTGTCTGATTGAACCTAAGGAAGAAGTCATAATTGAAGATAATTATCTATTGCATAAAAATTGACTCCAGAAAGTTGTCCGGGACTGAGAATGAAACCATGGCTAATGTACAGATCACTATGTAACCAATTATACCAAAATCCTGACATAAGTTAAATAACCTTGGGAGGGGAATCTTTGCCAGAGCCATTTGAGAGAATTGAAATATCTAGGTACGAAGGCTTCTGCGGTGATTTATTGAGGTCAGTTTATTTGGGTTTTTCCTGTGTTGCTTCATGTTAACAGACAACAGTTTCACTAACGTTACAGCTAGCGTATGGTCCTGACGACACTAGCTGTAACGTTAGCGAAACTGTAGTCCGTTAACATGAAGCAATACGGGAAAAACCCGAATAAACTGACCTCATTGAAATATCTAGTTAACTTATTAGGCTATAAACAGATCAGTCTCTAGACCACAACCCACAAGTCTAGAGGACTGTGATCCAGCTTGGCCAGGAGCAAGGTGTCTGGCTGAATGGGCAGAGTATTTCACACACATCCTCATGAGGTGGCAACACAAAGTAACAATGATTCACCGAGTGAATATTAGGAAAGTCCTTGGAAAAGATGAAACGTGCCATTTTTTCTCTGATAAAGTCACACCTTTAAAATGCCACAAGTACTTAGAACCCTAATGAGAAAGACTAAACAAACAAAATACCAAGGAAAATCAGAAAGAACACTTCCCCAAAGGAGTTTGAATGAGATTGGTCTTTTGGGATCTCTTCAGTAGATGGACACATTCAGAAGAGCACCAAGAAGACCAGTCTCACAAAGGCAAATTGCAACTTTGTTACAAAATGCTATGAAAGAACACTAGAGTTTAACAGAGCTGATGACAGGACTGGGTTGGGAGTTCCAAGAGACTCCAGGGGCTATATGCTAGGCTTAGATTACTTGAAAAATTCAGATGAGTTCCAGGGCACCACAGAGGATATTATGTCCACTCCAAATTGTATCTCTAGATATGAGACAGATGATAAAATAAAAGAAAAACAAAGCCAAACTGATAGGTACACATATTCCTTGTTCCCAAGTATCTTTAGCGACCATGCATTCAATGCTCCATGAACTAAAACTTCAATTAGAGCTTTCCATTCACTCTTGTGCACTAAGTACTTAGCAACACAGCAGTACTTTACTTCCATTTGTTGTAGATCCTGGATATCATGTAGCACACTTTTACACATATCAGGAGCGAAGTTCACGTGCACTATACAACAAAAGAACATTGATAATGGCAACTGTGATCTTAGTCAAGTTTGTAGATTTTTCAGTAAAGGTGTCAAACATGCATATAGTAAAGTTTTCAATTACTCTGCGAAGCTTACATTTTTAAATAACCATTTAGAACAAATTACATCTGTACAGAAAACATTCAGCCATGACTGGTGTTCACACAAAAAATGTAGGTCACAGAACATTTAGCAAGTGCACATCATTCCATTCAATGCACTTTGTGTGCACTGAAGTACACTTACGTGTTACAATGTGCACTGATGTCCAAGCATGGAATGGAAAGCTTCCATTGAGGGATGGATGGATCCAGGATTTAAAAAAAAAATATGGATCTGGACTGGATCTTTGATTAAATGTCTGTGACTGGAAAGTTCGCTGTGAGGCAAAGTGGAATGAATGGAATGCAAAAGTCCAATTAGAAACTGTGCACATACCTACTGCACATGTACTGGAATCAACTGTTAAATGTGTAAAGCCCATTCTACAATGGAAGTAAGTGGTAACACCTCAGCCAAGGCAGTAAGCACTTAAGATGCAACAATTTCCATAAGGCAGTCAACCTCTAATGCTGAAGTAAGTCATAAGAGATTCACATGATTATTGAAGACAAACTTATGTCGAAATAGTGTCTCCGTAGCATGGAATTGTATATTCATTGTATGCAAGTGTTTCAAGAATAGTTCCCAAAATTTTACACTATGATATTTACTAATATCCAATATTCACTTCTAACCTCTAAGTGTTTCTGCTAAAGCAGTGGACTGTGACTGACACAGGTAGTAGTAATGGTGCACTATGATTGGTTGACATTTTGCCTGCCATAAGCGGTAAAGATGGGATCCTCATGGCAGCAGTGCACAATGGCTTACGGCAGGGTTTTATGGCCCACTTAAGGTGGACAGCCATCATAGAATGGGCTTAAGATCAGATGGGTTAATGGTTAACAGTTCAAGTTGACATTTGTTTCAAACAATTGTAAATGCATCCACAAGAATCTGCGTATTCAATGAGGCTGAAGTTTACAAAGAGCCACCGGTAAACAGGCCTTAACCACCATTTCCGACAGCTTTGGCTCTGCCCCCTTGGCCTACTCAAGATTGACTACATGCTGTACCATTGCCATGTCTTTTTCTGTTATCACTTCTGGTAGTACGTGATATGGCCATAGAGGTGGTGTTTGTTGAGCCTTATGCATAAACAGTGACAGCCATTGAGAGTGATTGAGTATTTGTTGGACTCACAACAGTATTACTTGTCATCACATGAGCAATGCATTATGTAGCATGGAACAATGATACATCAATAAACATGACTGTATGTAACTGTAATAACCATGACTGTACAATAGGCCACACTGCCTCCTCCCAAAAGGCCCTTTTATACAACATAAAATTATGTTGCATTGTGCCTGAGAGAGCTCTGATATGAATTGTCATATCATTACTACCTTTGAAAGAATGCTTCATTCACAGGAGTATGAATTTAAAATCTTGAATTCAGATCCGAATTTTTTTGAGTGATCCAATTTTTATAATTGGATTTCAGCATCTGGTAAATGTAGTATCCATGGATTTTTGGATCTGATGGATCCAATATGACCAACCCTACTCCCAATGTTTCATTTCCAAGAAATTTATCTTAGGCAAACAATAGAAAAATGCCACTTTTTAAACTTAAGCAGCAAAGACAATTGAAAATGATTGAAAATCATTTATTACCAGAAATTGGCAGCAAGTGAAGAAGCCTTCATCGTCAACTAGACGGAACGATCGGATGGGGAAGAAGCGTGAGTGAACGAGCCTCCTGTCCAGTCTGGCGCCATCGTGTCCACCGTGGGGTGGGTAGATGGCACGCCTTGTCAAGCGCATCGCCACATTGGCTGGAACTGCATTTCTCATGTTTGGATCAGGGCACTTATGAGGCCTAAATGAAAAAAAAAAAGATTCATATCAATACATTGTATAGTTTTAAAAGATTCACAATTATATACTAAAGTGGAAATGGTGAAAATATACTATATATTAAAAGGACAAATGAAACATCTCTTGAAATCAACTGGTTACTCCTTGGCACCATCAAACATTTCTACTTTCAAGGATATGAATTTGATTAACCTTTATCTTCCGAGCATGTCTCTCCGTCACAAAAATTTTCTCCCTAGACTGCCGAGCGTGTTCGTTTGGCACATTGATGGACATTTAAAAAACACTGGTCATTTAAAAAATCCCGGCCAGCAAGGCTTACGACTACAGAAAAACTCAGGAAGGTAAAGGTTTAACTTCAAAATTAATATTTCAGGTGTAGAGGAGAATTAAAATATAGTCTCTGATTAGCAAGGGTAAACTGACTGGCATGACACTTCATTCAGCTTTGATACACTCGCAAGCAACTACAAGTAAAACCATTTGAGGTGAGGTGAGGTGTAAACTGCGGTCACCATTCTGAGGACTCAAGAGGTCAACAAATACTTAACAAAACTGCACCAATGACTCTGCAATACTGTTTTGAGAACTCAGAAGAGACTAAGAAAAGGTTGGGACAAATACAACATTAGGGGAGGAGTGGCCACTCCTTGACAGGTAAAGGGTAACTTTTCACACTGCAATACAGGAGGATAGGGAGAAAGAAATGGTAGGAGTCTGCCACTTACGACACCTCAAGTAACAGGGGAGAAACTGTTATTGCCTCAAAGCCAATGCACACAGCTGGACCAGAAGATGAAGCACATTAAATCAAGCAGCCATCGAGGCCTTTGCTCCTCATTCTTTAAAGTTATGAACAAAACTTTTCTATATTTAAAACTTATCCTATTCCCCTGAGGAAAAATGATGGTCTCGAGCTATGACAGACAGGAGAGGTGTATCATGAAAGGATGGAGAAAATCGATGAAAGTTCTTCAAATTCTATGATGTTTTTAGATCTAGTTATTTCAAATAAAGAAAACATCCAAAAAATGTTCTACTTTGTATCCAACTAATTTTCCACTTTCATGCATCCCAACTTGGTTCTCACCCATACAACAGAAATATTTTTAAGAATTGTAATTTTCATTATGATTCAACACTTTAATGTACTCCCAGAGACAATACAAAGGAAGGACAATGATACCTTTCACTGGTCACTTAAAAATCTAATGCAATAAGTCATGTTATTCCACAGCTCCATTTGTTATAGATGAAAAATTGAAGAAATGCTAATAGATGACAATCTTTTGGCATTTTGATTCACAATAGTTACAAGCCCTCTTCTTTACATTCTCAGCAGCTAATTTCTTTCAGTTATTTAAGTTAGCTAGCATATAATTTGAGTATTATGCTTCAGAATTGAAGTTCAACAGACAAATATGTACACCAGCTAAAACAGAATATGAAACTGAAGGGTAACAATGACATAAAGGAGTTAGGGGGGAGGAGGTTGAAAAGAGGGAAGCAGTCCAAGCAGTCTGAAGATTAATACAATGATGATTAATATGATACTTATGACGAGCTATTCATTACTTCGGCACAGTTCTACTGACTGGTAACACAGGGTGTACTCAGGGGCAACGTGTGGATTTTAACAATAGATGAACCGAGATCATTCATCAAAGAATAGTGATTGTTGCAAACTTTTATTGCTGCAGATAATTTGATGTAAGTTACTCTCTTAAAAACTGGAGTAGACCCTGTTCCTAAGGCTAACATATCAACTTGAGCAATGCTGGAATTTCATTCCTGAGGAAACAATTTTGGAAAGATTACAAGGATACACCTTGTGAAGACATGACTTAAACCTTTATAGAAAAATACAACCTATCTAGCCTGACGACATTGAATTTTATATAATAAGCATTCACAATCTACATGCTACACTGCGAGCTGCCAAATGTGCGAGTGGCAGTGGGTGTTAGGACCATCCGTGAAAAGATGTAAGTTTTTTGGAGATGAAATGGCGACATGAATTATAGGAGTGCATTTCGTAGAGCTCAGTTTAAATTGTGGTTGCTTATTGCTGCGCGGAAAGAACAAGTTTTTATACCTATCTGTTTAGCAATGTATCCATCTCATTTAATCACTTCTGTCAGACCTAAAGATGTAATGAGACATCATCATAATATTCTCAGTGTTGCTCTGAAACACACCAGTTTTGAATTTCTCAAGCAACCTAAGCCTAGCATGTAGCCTCTGAGTTTCTAGGGGCTCCCACCTTAATTCCTCTAAAAGTTTTGAAACACTACATGTTCGTACATAGCAGTTTTTAATGAAGGGCACAGTGTTTCTTAGCATTTTATTAATTTTTTTGGTTAAATCGTTATGACCAGAATCCCAAATGCCCCAAGTTAATGATTACTATATACACACACACACACACACAAAAATTGAATAGAAAATTACTTTTCGAAGTTAACCTCTTCATGTAGAATTTTGTCTTTTGGATAGGCTTAGCCTTAGAGACTTAATGGATGCATTGTCTCCGGGTGTACTCACACAAAGAGATTGAACTCGGGGCATGTGACCATGGGATTCTTGCAGAGAGCATGCTGGTTCATGAGGTACTCTGTGATGATGCTGTCCAAGGTGAGCCCAGGAGGCGGTTGCTGCTGGTATGATGCCGTCAGGCAGGAAGAAGGAACGTGGTGGGTTGCCAGCAGTTGGTGGCTTGTCGATGCCATGGGTGTGGAGGGGAAGGCAGTCGATGAGGTGGTGGCATTGTACGGCGTGACAGTTGGATGGGTTGAGGGTGGCACAGGGGAGCTGGCGGATGTAGGGGCCATCAGAGGTGATGCCGTTGTCTGCTTCTCAAGGTTCCGTATTAATGAACCAGATGTGCTTGGATGCCTCTCCAGCTTCCTGTTTGAAAATAAGTTTATTCAAATGAAAAATAACAAAATACCACAGAAGTGATCAATTAAGTATTCCCTTATCGCTCAAGAGCATTTTCAGAAAATGAGAAAAAATATGACATCACCGACCAAACAGTTTCTAAGGAATTGATACACAAAACTCTTAGATATTCTATGAATTGGACATTTCAAAAATAAATGGCTAGCAGAGGGATACATTACAAAGAAAAAACATGAACATAGCAAGTTGGGATGAGAGAAATGTATTTTAAGAGGGGAATGTGAATGAATTGATATGAGAGAAAACACCCTCACAGAACTGCAAAATCCAAAATGGCAGAATTCCGGAATAAAGGATAGCACCACTAAGGATTCAGGAAAAGAAAATATGAGAAACATATCAACATTTAACAAATATTTACCACTATCAGGAGACAAAATATCTCCTGGGGAAGTAAAAGCCTTTCAAATGATAAGCCTACACCTGTGGTCAGTGTGGCAACCTGCAGGCTCTATTTACCACTATCAGGAGACAAAATATCTCCTGGGGAAGTAAAAGCCTTTCAAATGATAAGCCTACACCTGTGGTCAGCGTGGCAACCTGCAGGCTCTATTTTAATGGTCATAGGTTTGAATGATGCCAAAGGAATGCTGAGCTGGTCAGAGGATTGAGGTCTTTTGATGGAAAGAATACAACCAAAGATGTCACAGCCTAAAAGCACCTCATGTCATGTTTGTGCCTTTTGACCATAGCTCCTCACTTTTTTCTGTACACCCATTAGATTTTACTATTTTGTTCAATCTTGAAATTGGAGCATGAAGTTCTTTAGCCATGAACACATGGTTGCCCACGTGAGAGTCAACTCTTTCAAAAATGTTGATTCTTTTCTTCCAATGATAATGAGTTTCTCACATGCTTGCTTGCCATTTTAAAATGTATCGCCACAATTCCCTTAAGTAATTCTACCTATAGAAAAACTGTAGGTGAGAACTTGGGATGAAGCGCAAATCTGTGTGATTTATGAAAAATAAAAAAGAAAGATTGCTGTGAAGCATGAGCAATGGAGTTAACAACAAATTTAAAATTCATCCATTATGAAAACAAAGTTAATTCACGTGATTGGCCAAATAACATCACCACAGTTAAACATCTTTCTAGTATCTGCAGACTTTTAAACGCACTCCTCAATGAAAATGTTCCATTTGAATACATTTTAGGCGGCAACAACTGCAATATTTGGCATGTATGTCTATTTTTCAACAATGTTAAAGATGAAATGCACCACCATCAAATGAATAAATACTTTCACTTTTGGAAAACAAATAAATTGACATGCACACATCAGGCTTATGCACACCTATTATCCATCAGCGGGTTGCCAGTTGATGTACATTAAGTGCACCAACTGCCATCAAGCTCCACGTCAATTTTTTGCAAATTGCAAGATATTTCACATTTTGAACATACAATTAGTGGAATAATGTTGCATTACAAGGACTGAAAAATGGTTTGGACATGAAGATAATTTCATAAATCAAGGAAAAATGTGAATTCCAGGAGTGTAAAAGTTAGGTTTCACCATATATATATTAAAATTTAAATGGAAAACCATGATAACTCACCGACTGCTGCTGAGATTCACTTTTATAGGCTGGTTCACTGAAGTGGCACTTGGCATACTGCTAGATGGGGTGTTAGAAGTGGTGCTCGAACTACTGGTAATGGCACATGCTGATGATGAAGCCTGACCAGATGATGATGATAAGCTGTTACTGGCCCTTAAGCTCTGTGAATAATTGAAGAGCCAAAATTGAGGCAGGTCACAATGAGAGGACTGAAGGCAACATTTTTGGAAGCACTGGTGTCTTCATTCTTTTTCACAGCAGAGATTAATTCTAGGACAATTACGCAAAACTGTTGTCTTATGTACTTAAAGGTACTATGTACAATTGAATGTACCTACAAATCTGAAATTACCTATGCTTCAATGCGAATTACATTATCTAAGTTAGAAAGAACTTGCTAAAATTGTCTTTTTAAGGTATTTTGAGGGGGAGTACAGCTTGATTAACACTCCAAATATTTGCTAGAAATTACCCTTGCAATAACATCCCTGGTAAAAATAATTTAAAGTAGGTAACTTGTAGACAATTCAATGAATAGGGTTGTGAAAATACTGCTCACTTTAACTTGATTATCTGTAGATGGTAAAAGTTTTAAAATTGGAAATGATCATAAAATAGAAAACTTTAAAATTGGTACCTAGAGTATTAAGTTTGAGTCTGAGACTTATCTGGTTGCAAAGTTTCAGCCATATAAAATGCTAAAATATAGCAATTTCCCAGGCCAGGGCATCTGTAATGGGGAAACGTTGTAGGCTATTTCAAATCTAACAAGGAAGAAGTTCAACGTGCAGTTCCCAGAGGTGCTACTAGTGTTGAAAGTTAATGTTGTAGTTTTCTGTTTGCCTACTCGATGTAGACACAGTAGGAGTGGGTTGGGGGGTCTTCAGAAATTCTGCTGAGTACTCCTGAAAAGACGGATAGGAGAAGTGCTTCCTGTGTATGGCAGTACAAGGATGTCACGGCAAAAAGGAATTGGCGGGGCCCACTTCAGACAGCGCATAAAGGATAATCCATTGCATACTCACTCTTTGGATGAAGATAAGTACGTTATCGAATTTTCGTTATCATATCATCAGTTAGCTCTGCATCTGACTCATTGTACATCTTGGAGAATTCGCCAAAATTATCACCTTTGAACATAGCAACTGCCTATGGTGATTACTGTTTCCTAGGGTATCAACATAATTTGTATTGCAGCATTGGTCAGGCTATTGCAAAAAACATTATGGTTGTGTTTTGTATTATCCTTGTCAAGCGTTGAGTTTTTGATTTGATGTCAATAAATGTAAGAGTGACTCATTTTTGCCTTATTATTTACCCTATGGAACTTTCCCATTGATCCCAAAAATGTATCACACTTTTCACTATGGTGTAACGTAATGTTTTAATTTGCGAGATTTCGGATAAATTGAAATTGGATTGAGTAAAGGGAAAGCAGGGACCTGGGGTAGTAGGGAAATTCAAATTTCCATGTGGCACTACCTGGCGGCCCAAATTGGACCTTTTCGTACCTCTCACCGACCACAGAGCCCCTGGGAACAGTGGATTAAACTTCTAACAGAAGGCAAATAGCCTACCATGAATTTAACACGCACATGCCCTGGCCTACAATTTTCTGAAAAAATACATTTGATATGCCTTATTGAAATGATTGAATATGAATTGATTCTGTGAATGCAGAACTATTAAATCTCATTTAAAGTAATGTTACATTAAAATATTATGTTAATACACTGAAACCTCTGGATTGACAATGAGCTAAATTAAATTATATGCATAGAACAAAAACAATCAGGAATATTTCGGAAATTTTTGCAATCACGGCATGAAATTCATACAGTGGACCCCAATTCACGATGGTTTCACTTTACGATCAGCATGCAGTTGTACACAAATTTTTAAATTTCCCATTATGACAATCTAATAGGTGTGGGTCAGCACAGAATTATGCGAATAATGGTGTCAAGTTTTAAACAATCACAGAAAAAACTTGCCCTCCATATCCTTTGCAATTAGAAATTTTATGGTTAGAATGTTTCTCCACATTTTAACATGTCAATTTTGTATTTGAAACCACAGACAAAAGTTTGATATAGGGTAAATTGGCTAAAAAAGAATTTGCTATACGGTGGGTGTACTGCAATAAATTCACCAATGAGATTGACTAATTGACATTTTCCAATTATTATGAATCCATTAAGCACTAAAACAAATGAATTACATAATGATAGTATATAAATAGTTAGCTTAGTTCTATGAGAACCTCAAAGGAGGAAATTCTACAAATGAAAACTAATTGACAAGAGAGATGGAAATTTCACAGCAATGGCTACCACCACAAGTTTCCCGCTTTGCAACTCACCCTGGATGAGAGGGGTGTGGTGGGGGTGGATGGGAGGGTGGGGGCGGGCGTTTGCATTGCTCCCGTCGAACGGTACGAGAATGGTGGGAAGTGGTGGGCAGGGTTGGAGCTGCGGAGAGCAGGGGGCATCTGGGGCAATGCTGCTTCCCTCTGCAGGGCCGCAGCCGACTCCATGAGGCCCTTGGAAGACAGGTGCTTGTAAATCAGCTGAATCAACTGCTGCTCGTTGAACGTGATACGTGTCTGAGCCACCACGTCTGCCTGGGGGGGGAAAGGGAGAGAATACATATCAACATCATCTTCAGAATGACAACACCTTGCAAAATTAAAATTACAAAGTGTATCAACAGTGCTCCTCATGTTCACATTAAAATATCATGCATTGAGATATTTGGGAAGTTAAGCAGATTTATTGATTGGCAATTGAGTTCATGGTTGATGACAATCTCATATACACAACATACAAGTAGCAAAAAACTACGCATTCAGAAGAGGGATTTAAATAAAGAATTTTCCAACCACCAAGTAAAACTGGGGCTGAAAATAATTTTAGCAATGTTTCTACAAGCTATGATTACTTCAAATCTTTTAATCACGATTTCTAATTTGTTTGTAATGCTTTTAATAAGAAATGCTTAGCTTAGCTTACAAGCGAGCATTATTGAATTCTCAAATAAATGAAGGAGCAACAATTCATTTGATTTTTATTCATTTCATTTCATTATGATTACCTGTCTTGGCCTGAATTAAAATCTATTGAAATCTACCTGAAAAAAAACAGTAGAACCTCTACCTTTCAAACTCCCGCCAAACGTAAAACTCCGATGAACAAACAAATTCCAGTGGTCCCGCCAAATCGCTATGTAAAAGCATTAGTAAATATGTACCCCTATTGAGCAAACTCCTGCTTTACAAAAGCTCTCGATTAACGAAATGAAAGATTGGCCCATTCTTGTAATATTTACCTCCTCATATCATATTTTATCAAAAAAATTGTTGATATTGTCTTTTTTGCTGTTTTAAAAGCGAAGAGGGCCAATCAGAGTCTCTGTATAAACTATCACATCAGAAAGCACCTTCTTGTTCATAGCATTTCTGGTAACTTGCATGAGTGCCAAAAACAGGAATGTGTGTCGGAAATCACTGGTCAACTGTGTTTATCTTCGGTTGGATATCGTTGCAGCTGATATTTTCATGCAGTCAAGTGCCAACGTCTGTGGATTTATTTATTACTTACGAATGAGCGAGAACATGGACAAGTATTTTAAGTTTTCAATGACTGCAATTTCTGTATGGTGGCAACCTTGTTACCAATGTAAACCCGAGGGTTTGGAGGTGACGGATAAATTGTGATGGCCTCCGATGGCCTATTTCCTCGTGTTCGAGGAGCTGCTGAATTCTCTACTCAGGAGATGTTGAGAGCTGTTGTATTAGTTCCTCCTTAATTTTCGCATTCGTTCCTTCCTCTGGTGGGTTAATAACAATGTCCTCGGCCGTGTACTGACTGTCGACCTAGCTGATGACAAGGAAAAACTTGGTGGAATCCTGGGTAACTCCACTTAAATGGAATTGACCCTCTAACTGGAGAAACCACAGGACCAATAACTCGGGCCAAAAGGGGCAAACTAACACGGTTAACGGCACTATTTTTGGCATACATACCAACACAAACACAAAAATAATATTTAAATACACTGGCGGCGATTATGTCGGGCTAACTTGTGGTAAAAATCACTCACACTTAATTGGTCCAAAAAAAGCTTTCTATCACATTGGGAAGTCTACACTCTATCACACATAATTCTATCACATATCAAATCACATTTCACACACATCACACCAATAAGGAGGCACTGAACGAATGAGGAGGCAAAATCCTCTTTATTCAATTTATTTTCTGTATGACTCAATTACAAGACACTAGGCGACAGAAAAAAACCATCATGGTGATGTAGCTGGGTTGCTCGGCCTCCTTTTTCATCGTCAAGTTGTTAGATTGTTAGTTAGATTGTTAGTTGGGGGAGCCTTCGACAGGAGCTCGGGCACTTAGACCTTGAGTGGTCCATTGTGCCGACCCCATGTTTAACCTGCCTGCCACATGCAAACAGGGGAAAAGAGCGCCACAGTGAAGGTATGAATGGTCACCCATCCAACCCTCGTCCGGGCCCAACATTGCTTAACTTCAGTCATCTTATGGGAACTGGTGTTTCAATGAGGCTAGTCCCTTGCCCATCAAGTTGTTAATTCCAGCACGTAGTGATACAGACTGCCGCTAACCCGCCATTTTCCATAGCAGACGCAATGCGGCCTCTCGCGGAAGAACAGTGAAGTACAAATAACCGAGCCACTGTGACCGCTACAGTGGTAGCCTGTGTGCAGGTGTCAAACAGTCAACCGTAAACGTTAAAGTTGAACATGGTTGAGCTCCCTCGTTCTCATTTTAGGTAAGCGGTGGACACTTTCACGCAATCGTTAAAGCATCCATTACAACACATATTCTTCTTGACTTTGGAATTGAAGTAAATTTTAATGCAAATTATAAACTGGGCTTCAATTTCTCCTATTTCTTTCTAAGAGAACTGTAGGGATAAATGTTTGCAGTCCTCTGCGTAAATTTATTGAGTTTTGCAAACCATTTCCCCTGAAATTTACGGCACAACAACAGGATATTTAATTTTTCCCTGGAGTGATACAACTTGTGAATCACTTCTGAGGTATGAACACCCGATTTATGACCTGGTAAAATTTTGGTCCCTTGGATTTCGTTATTAAGAGGTTCTACAGCATAACCAGAAAAAAAACCTCATTGATCGCAAACAATAGATTACACATCAAACTACTTTACTCTATCGCTAATAATCACTATTTCAAGTGGGGTAAATATTTCTTTTTCAACTCTACATCATACCACCCACATTAACCTAAATGTTACTTACCCTGTGAATATTATTCAAGGAGACATCAAAATGTGGATCGGGTCCAGCATTAGGTTTAGCCTTCCCAGATACCCTCTCCAAGAGTTCTAAGGCATGTCGCTGAAACTTCACATGCTCCTGCCTTTTATCCTGGAGAATGGGGTCCCTAAGAAGTGTCTGGATCTGTCCCCCAGTGAACATTGGCAACTTGCTAACAATTTGCCTCACCTAGAATGACAAATATGACAGTTACCAATCCAAGTAGTACTCTTTAAAGTTTGCCTAAAACAAAAACAGGTTGTTCCACAGCATTGGTGTCCAAACAGGGTCAGTGCCCGAGGAGATTTAGGCCACATTCTCCTTCTACTTTCCTCTTTGTCCCTGTTTTGATTAAGTATTTCAATGCTCCACAAATGAAACTTATGGGAAAAGTAACATTTAATGTAATAGTTAGTATACATGTTATTGATTTAAAGTGAAACATTATGGCAATTAAAAACTAATGAATAAGTTAAACAGTTAACAAATTTTGTCACGGTTAAATTTCACCATTAGTATTTTAATCATTAATCCCAAATACGATAAGCTTAAACATAGCCTGCTGCAGCCACAATTAGAGTTGGTGTGTACTTGAGAAATCAGCCAGGACCACTCATTCACTTGTGAGAAATCAAATATTCAATACAATCAGTAAACCTAAAATCGAGATTCTACTACATTAATTTCATGACATAACAACTGTTCAAGCACCAGTGCAGTTTTTCTGTTTCATTAATTTGCCAGTTTGCGACCATTATGGCAAGAAATGGTGTGATGTGTGATTTTCTGATCACAAATTACAATATGTTCCATTTCATACCTTTGAACAAAATTTGATCATTAATCATGCCTACACAACTGAAATCACTCCACCTTATGGCTCTAATACATGAAATATTGAACAGATAAGAAAAATATCAAAGGGATATTATCTTGTGATATTAATGCAAAAAATAATTTCATATGATATCCATTCCTTCAAACCACTGATTTTTTTGTCCCGTGAACTCCATAATCACAAGAGCACTGAATCAATATTCAAATGTGCCTGAACCGCATTCTAGTTTTTACATACATTTTAAATACATATATGCAAGCAAAAAAAATATGAGATGGTTGAGTAAGCTGTATATTACAAGAAGTTGCATTTCTGTAACTTGTAAATTACATTATTATAAGTACTTTCAACAGTCAGAAATGACATCACACATCAGTTTGTTACAATGGTAATGTGTAATACTAAGCCATGCACAAAAGGGAACAAAAGGATAACTTACAGTTTCACTGCGAGCCAAACCAGCAAGAGCTCTGCAGGCAAGGGCTCGAATAGAATCAGCATCTGTGATTGGAGTTTTCACGGTCATAAGTTGAAGAAGGATCATTATTCCATTGTTTGACCGCACAGATTCCCAAACTCTGTTGATCAACTCTTCACTACTGCGGAGGGCAGACGTTCTCTTCCGAGATGATCCTGAGACAGAGTACCTCCCAATAACTCCACTAGTCTGCATTCAAGAACAAATAAGAAAACATTTTGAGGCATAAATTTAACTTCTAAGATATAATAAGTTTTTCTACGCATGTGGGTAAATCGTGATATCATTGAACAAGCCAATGTTTTTGTGCACCTTGGCTAGATACTAATAAAAGTGAAAGCATAGATGAGGCATTAAGAGGTAATCAAATGCTGGAAGGAAAGTTTCAGGTAGTCTGTGGAGTATCTCAAGAATGAGTATTTGTCTTAAGGTGAAAAATTTCTGTACACCAAAGATTACTTGTTTCCACTTCAATAAAAGGTAACTTTGGTAAGGCTGTGAAAGTGGAAGGTGTAGGGTTAGGAATGAAATAATTATGAAAGAATGTGAAATGTATGTTCTGACAATGGACATGCATGAAAGGAGCCAGAGTGGTTTGGCCATGTCTAGAGAATTGATGTGAGTCAAAAAACAGATTTAGGGATGAGAAAGTTTTTTGGAGAGATGGGAGCGGGGAAGACAGAATCATAAATACAGCAGAAGAAATTCTTCAAAGTATAAACATTTAATAATAAAATTATAAGTACAAATGTAGGCCACAACCCTAAAGGTGTGCTAAACTACCGTATATTCCGGTGTATAAGACGACTTTTTAACCCAGGAAAATCTTCTCAAAAGTCGGGGGTCATCTTATACTCCGGGTCTGGTCTCATAGTGCCGGTTTTCAAACTTTTGCGCCGGACTACAGAATCTACGGTCGCCGTATAGGATGGGGGGAGCTCAAAAATGGCTGCACCTGCATCTCTGCCGTACGCGGTGACCGTATGAAAGCATCATGGGCAGCGCTGTTCAAGCAATAATAATATATAAGAGTATGGATATATTATTCCATGGTATAAGTACGGTAGAAGAAAACCGATCTATCGTCTGAGCTTAACCTGGCAGTGCACGCAATGTATGACAGATATGGGCATGTTTTCACTTGCACAATCAATACACAAAACCTATCTAATGACTTCTATATCATCCTTCTTTTTCACACTGTTCAAACCTTGAAGTCGTAGTCATTACGTCTCATCTGCAGGCTCAAAAAAACACTGGTGTGGAAGCCCATATTGTGTCCCTTAGACACAAGGCGCGGAAATGTCGGATATTATCCTGCTCACAGGTGACAGTTTGGCGGCATGCGAGTGATGGTCTGAAAATAATCCTTAAAATTTAATGCTCTCAGGATACAAAGATGCTCAACTTGGCAGATGGAGTCAATATTGTAATAATTGACATTTAAGGCCGGTTTTGTCCGACAGATAATTATGTGCACTGCCGGGCTAAGCTGGCTCTGTCCTGTCTGACTTCGTCTCAAACAAGCTCTCTCCTCTCCCACCGGCACCATCCGACACAACAACAGCTGGTCAGTGACTAACTCGCTCCCTAGCTCTCCATATGCCCCCCTCATTAAGTGACTAGGCCCGCTGGCCAGACAACGGCTCGTGAAGAGGGGAAGCACGGAGTAGGATATAGGAGGGTGATTGCCTTAGCGAAATTTTAGGACGGGAGATCAGCAAGGAACAGACGCTCAAAAAATCCACAACGCGACGCCACCATGCGGCGGGGGTTCCAGCAAGGCATTTGGCCATGCTGTACCTATAATAATTATATCACCGATTTCTATGCCCCAGACCAGCGGAAACGAAATTTTCGCCTGGCAGAATCACCATAGACCCTTGAAAAACAAACTCCGAAGATGTCTACGAATGTAAATGCAGGAAAAGGTAGCTATCGCAGGAATACATTTCCATAACAAATGTGCCACGCCCACCCGAACAACACTGGCTCAAAAGGAACATAATAGACACCAACGAAGCTAACATATCTGGGCAGATAAATGCGAATACGAAATAAAACTGTGGGATCACGTTGTAACAGATGCAAACATACACTGCCGCCAATTAATCCACTCGGAACGAAGAGCTAACGGTAATATCCAAATTGAAATCGATATACCCTTATGTAGGTCGGTAATTGGTTATACGTTAGAGTAATCCAGATAAATATGCAATATCTCACGTAGTACTCCAAAGAACGCAAAGCTACGGACAACCACATCCTACTCCATGAGGGGAAGGGCCTAGATCAGTCTGTCGTTGGGGAAGGGGCGGGAGGGTCAGTCGACAAAACACGGTCGAATATCGTGTGCCACAGGACAACCCGCAAATATAAAGGAGTATCCATGGTATATATTTAATTTTCATTTGGCGTGCGTTGGAAGAAGGGTAGTATTACACAGTGAGTTTAGCCCAAAATCTATATCTTAACTGGAAAAATTGGGGACCGTCTTATACACCCAGTCATCTTATACGCTGGAATATACGGTATTTGTAATTAATAAAAATTGTTTGGATCCAGTCCAGTAAAAATAATAGTTTCAAAGAATAGTCATAGATGAATAGTTAGGACCATTGAACCATCTAATGATGTTTGAGGAGTACAAAGCACATGATAATTTATTTTGGCCAAACAAGTTTAAGGCCGGTATTCATAAACGGAATAAATAATCAATGATTGCTGAATCTACGATTATTCGTCAATCATTGATTATTTGATTTATGTATTCATAGACAGTAAACAATCTCCAATTCATGAATCACTGATTCATGAATTTCTAATTATTTAGGATAATCTGTAATTGGTGAATTACAGATTGGATGTATGTTTATCTTTGAGTGGTATGAGAAATTGAAGAGGCAAAACATTTTGTGGGTATCATTAAATTTTTATTGAAGTTGAGTTTATAATTTTATTAATTGCATATTGAAAAAGAAAATAAAAAATGGATCAGCAATGTTTTTTTGATAAAAATGAATTAGCCATGCCTACATTAGAATTATTTCTTATGATTATTCAACGTTAATGAAGGCTTTGCTAGGGAAAATCAACAAACAGTAATCTTGTATTCCGGCAAGTGTTGATGATGTAGCGTGTGCTGTTTAACGTCAGGAATTGTCTGACCATAAGTGTGGTCTCCCATTTTTCTATTCTCACAAAGAGACACCCGAGACACCTATTCATCGCCTGAACATCATAAGAAACAGGCGGTCTGATGGTGTCAACTATTTGGACGGCCAAAAGATTAGTTATATGTTTCACAGTTCTGGACACTGTTGGCTGCAAAATAGAACTAGCAATCCCTACATAAGTAAGTAAAACACCAAAGAAGACGAAGAGTAGCAGTAGCAGTATTTATAACTGATCATTACCGATAAAGAACATTTGAAATATGTAATTAGTAGCAATTGATGATAGCTTACGAGTAAAACATTCATGGCAATTTTGGCCGATGTTAAATTCAGCATGAAGATTTTTTTTAAATACTGCGTGATTAAAAACCGCTGTGATATATTTTTAAAAAAATTTTAATATGATTTCAACAATTCAATATTGATGCCTATGTGTAAAATCTTAAAGGAATGAGCCACAGTAGCACAAGAGGAACTGTCAGTCCTCGTAGAAAGTGTCGATATATGAACATTAGTTCTAAGAAGAATATACTCGATCACTACGGGTTTTGAGAATCGGTACCCTCTATTAAACTCTTCGTCTGTCAACACTCATGTCTATTGTTACAGCAAGTTAGATTATGGATTTTAAACAGAGATTGACGTACATCATAAGCGGTCCATCACCAGACCCCAGTGAGGCCATTGACATTAAGGATTCACACTTGGAGTACAAATTTTGTGGAAAGTATCACGAGAAAAAAGGTGAGGTGAAGTCCTATGATATGACATGTAACTCGGAGGAAAAATTTCTCTCTGGTCGTGAATATAAAGAAGGAAAAAATAAACGTCCGCCGGAAGTCTCGAACCGCCTGACCTTCACGTGCGAATCCGCAGTGCTAACCACTACCCCAAACGATCCCATATTACACAAAGGCGATAATAATACTTATAAGTAAAGTCGCTTTGAGGGTGATTGAGACGGGTGATGTGAGGCTCTGGAACAACCTAGCGAGAGTAAATTTTCCCAGCTTTTTTATACTAAGGGCGGATATTTTGATTATAAACTGATTAATTACAATACAACTAGGATACGTTTGACGAAGTCCAAGGCAAACTAGCCTTTGACCTCGTGCACGACATGTACGGCATTCAAATCAGCGAGTCAGGGTACGTAGTCTCCCCATGTGAGTCATTTGGATTTGTTGGATCCCTAATGTGTGTTTTTCGCAGCCTTTAGTGATACGCTGGTACATCGTCATTGGCAATCACATACACCAATATATCCGAACGAAATTCCATTGCACGGAAATCCTAATCAATTCAAGGTAATCAATAATCCTAATCAATACAAGATGATCATATAGAGTATTCTATGCCTTTAGCACCGTATAAAATTGTACAGTTGGAACGTAAAGACACGAATATGTCGTAAACAATCACAGAACTACCGACGTCCAACAAAGAAAAACTCTAATTAATTACGGTCGAGAGCTTAATTCACGAATAAATGATTATTTGATGACTATGAATACATATTAATCAGAGATTGATGAATCGAATCGAACGAAATGGGCACCTTGGGATGCCCTCTTAATGAATTTTGGGAAGAAGGTAAAAATGTGGGGGTTTGAAGTGGGTAAGAGAAAATGTTGATGTCAGACCATTAGGGCCTGTTGATCATGGAAAATCATGAATTTCAGCTTGAAACACCAGTTGGATCCTCAATGAATGGGAGGTAGGATGAAGCGTCACTGAGTTGTTGCATAGCTTCCTTGACATAATCCTCCCTGTCTTGTACCACCACAGTTGATCCCATGTCAGCTTTGCTAATAATTGTGTTGGGATTGCAGCAAAGGTAACTAAGAGATAACAATTCCTCTCTGTAGAGGTTTGTGACTGGAGAGAGAGAATTGATGAACTGAGGATTGGACATTCGACATAACAGTTGGTCACAGAATACCTCAATTGGGTGGTTTTGTGCACTTTAGGATCATAGTTGAAGATTTAGGTTCATAGTTGGATTTTGGACAGAAATTGTAGGTAGAGGGGTTAAAATTTGGCAGGTGACCATCATTTTCTTGTCAAAGAAGTTGCCATTTGAGGTTCTGACAGAAGCTAAAAACTTCATTTTCTCTAACTGATAAAAACTATCCTGAGCCACTTTAACATATGGATTTTGCCCCCCTTAGGATAATTTCACCCCACGCATCAAAGACACACCCCTGGTAGCTCTTAATCTTCCCATCACATCTTTTCCTAGTATCCAAACACTCAAGACCATCCTCAAACACTTGTTCATCAATTTTTGAAATGAGCAGATAAACAGCTGATCCCTCATCCTAATGCCCCACAAAGCTCTTCATACATTCACTCCAACTAGCCAACCTTCTACGCTGATGTCTGTATTCTTTTTTAAATATTGGTGTGACATTGGCTATTCTCCAGTCCTGGGATTGATTGATGTTAGGTATGATTTCTAGGAATTGTGCAAACTGTGGCGCTATCTCCTTAGCCACTCATGCATGACTTCCTTCTGAAGCTGGGGATCTGTAACTTTAAATCAAATGCAGATGTTTAGGTATACAATAATGTTGAATAATTATGTCAGCCATTGGCACATCAATGCCAGGAATGTCTGAATTATGCAATTACTCATCATTAAAGTGAACACTTTTGAAGTAGTGGTCTAATTAGTTGGCTTTGTTGATACTGTTGGTGATTATTTTCCCTCTTTTGACCAGTAATGTCTCTACAGTCAAAGACTTGCCCTAGAGCCTTCTCCTGTCAGACCATGACTTAAGAGTTTTCATAAAGTAATTCACCAAGGATTTTTTTCTTTAGGTTTTGTAGTTTTTTCAATGTGGCCGCCACCAGTAATGGTTGATACGTATCGTGCTCCAAAGTTTTTGATGTTAAAAGTGTTATTATTACGTGTGACTATGATTGCAGAGCTCAGTTTCACCTCCAGTGCACGGGATTGACTAAGCCTTTGTAAAATGCATTAAGAACCTGCCACAAACTTGTCTATCGTTGCCATCAGTGTGAAGCTCGCTCTTCCCGCCAAGCTAGTGACGTAAATAACACGTTGAATGATTTGATGAAACATCAATTGGAACTCTCCAAAGATTTCAGTGTTTTAAAGAGTAATATCCTCGCTTATGGTGACATCATCAAATCGCAATCGGTGGAAATCAAGCTTCTTCGGGAGGAAGTAAGGAAATCGAAACCATCCTCCGATATCTCTGACGAAGTGAAGCAAAATACGAGGAACAATATGAAAGTGCCATCTGGTAGTGAATCTCTCGGCACAGCAGTCATAGATGTGACAGAACAACATTCAAATTCGTCAATGTAGCCTTTTGACTACGCAATTACCTCAAAAACCACAAATCCCCCTCCTCCAAGACTTTATCCAACTCCCTCAAGCCGGCTACGAATGGCCAAACTATAACCAAGTCAAATTCCGCTCCTGTCAAATCATCGGTTGCAGCTTCTTCACTAATTGCCGTGAACTCTTCTACCAATACCCGAATTTTAAGTGATGAAGAAATTTCACCCGATATGGAGGCTGCTGATGAGGCAAATCGGGAAAATTACAAGGTCTTTCATTCGCAAAGGACTCTTAGGAAGAAGAAGATTTTTGCCAAAGGTAGTGCCCATTACGTGCCGCCGGTCCATGGCCCGCCCCGGTGTTCATGTATGGAACCTCGACCCCAACACCAAAAGTCTCCAAAAAAGTGAGAAACTATCTCGATAAAAAACTGAGAACTCATTCAGAAGTCGAGACTTTGAACGCTAGCGGTAATTATTCATCCTTCAAAATAACTATTGATTTCAACCTAAAAAACAGCGTTTTGAACCCAAGCCTTTGGCTGCAGGAGTCACTTATCAGTCGATTTTTGTTAACAAGACAACTCCTAGGCAATACCAGACTTCGGAAAGTGGAGAAGCTGATGCGTGGACGTCACAGCCAGATGAATGCGGGACTTTGCAGAACACAGGAGGACATGGCGAGAACGAAAAACTCTGAATAGCCACTCTAAATGTCCAATGCATTAGGAATAAAGTGTATGAACTAGAACTGTACTTGCAGAATAATGAATTCGATGAGCTTTGCCTTACCGAACACTGGTTAAAAGAAGAACAAAAACATATGAATAATATTCATGGCTGTGTGATGTGTTTTGCAGGCAAAAATATAAGAATGGTGGTGTAGCCATATAGGTTGCAGAGGGTATCAAGTATAAAAGTATCAAACTCAACAGAGGGCAGTAGTGAGAAGGATGGTGAATTTACAGCCATCTATTTAGCTGAAGTTAACACAGTGGTTGCTGCTGTGTACAGATCACCTGATGGTGATTTCAGAACTGATGGAGATGGTCTGCCTGAGGTTAGAACAAGTGAGTAGTAACATCTTCATCTATGGTGATATAATTTAGATATAAACAACCATTCTATAGATGAGATGAACTTTTTAAATCTGTTGAGATCCTATAATTTATACTGTGCTAATGCTCTACCAACTCAAAGTAAAGCTTGTCTTGATAATATCATAACTAACCTTAATATGGATAGATATACTGTAGGTGTTGATGACCCAATCATTTCTGACCACAAACTAGTGTGGCTGAATGCCACAGTAATGAAGACACATAAGACTCTAAGAACACCTGCAACAACACATCAACCATTAACAGTGGAAGGCACTCTCAATTTCAAGTCTATGCTCTTTTGACTTTCCCTGGGGTGAGATACTTAATATCACCGATATAAATCTTGCCTTTAACTCATTTCTCAACGAATTGTTATACAATCACTGTTTCCCATCTAGACCTTTCCCTAAGGGCAAGAAAAAAACAATTAAACACTTCTCCAACCAGCTGAAAGACATGAAAATTAGACTTGCTTCTCTTCACACTGCATATAAGTTGGAACAAACTGAATCAGCCAAAAAAGCCTTTTATAGGTATAAAAAACAATATAGATCAGAAATTTTTTAAGCGAAGAAGGATGTAAACAATATGTTCATGGAAAAGGCTAATAACAAATGTAAGGCCACATGGCAAATCATTAAAAATGAAACCGGTATGATTAACGATAGCCTAGCTGAAAATCATCTACATCCTAATGGCTTTAATAATTATTTTCTTACCACGGTGGATGAAATTAAGGAAAATTTTTCACAAACCAAGAACCCTATTCAATACATGGGTGAAACTGAACATGACGTACTTTTGTCAGAATGGAAACTCACTACACCTAACAACATAATAAAAATCGTTAGAAACCTGAAATCTTCCACTAGTCGTGACATTTTTGGCTTCTCCAATATTCTAATGAAAGAAATAGTGCAATTTCTAGTGGTCCCACTCTTTGACCTCACCAATAGATTGTTAATTGAAGGCACATTTCCAAATATTCTAAAGACTCCAAAAGTAGTCCCACTATTCAAGAAAGGATGCAAGGAGGAATTTGAAAATTATCGACCCATTGCTGTTATTCCCATCATATCTAAAATAATTGAATATTTAATAAAAGAGCAACTTGAAACCCAATTTGTCAAAACTTTAGCCACTAATCAGTATGGTTACAGACCAGGGTCCTCTACCATCAAGGCTGTTGAGGCAGTAATTAATATTATTAATGAAGCTTTTGAAAAAAATCAACATGTGGCCATGATTACAGGTGACCTAATTAAAGCCTTTGATACAGTTTCGCATGATATCCTGAAGCAAAAGTTACACAGATATGGCTCGAGAGGTCCAGTAATAAAGTTGTTGTCCAGATACTTAACAAATAGGCAACAGCAAGTATTCTGGGGCAACAACAAATCAAATACTCGGCCCCTAAAATATGGTGTTCCTCAGGGGTCAATCTTGGGTCCTCTTCTTTTTATCATATATATTAATGACTTACCATACCATTTGAAGCATACATCTATTTTATATGCAGATGACACCACTCTAATTCACACCCATGACAACTACAATGAGACCTGGATTATTGCAGAAGGGATGTTAAGGATGTCCAAAGAGTGGTTTAATGATAATGAATTATTAATCAATGACTTAAAAACAAATAAGTTCTCTTTTGGACTCTTTGGAGAAGGAAACAATTCGAGTAAGTCAGTTAAATTTCTAGGCTTTCTCCTTGACAAGAAATTATCTTGGGATAGCCATGTAAACACTGTATGTATAAAACTTAGCAGTGTGTTGTATTTAATCAGGAAAATAAGGCCAGTGGTCTCGACACAGGTGATGATGAATGTATATTATGCATATTTTCAGAGCCATATACTTTATGGTATAATTCTATGGGCACACACAAGTCATATAAAAAATGCGCTTCTACTCCAGAAAAAAGACATAAGGGCTCTATTTGGCCTAAAAAATGATGAGCACTGTAAGCCTTATTTCATTCAATGTAAAATAATGACTGTTTACTCTCTGTGTGTATTTGAAGTTCTTTCCTATGTAAAAGAAGTCTATCAAATTTGCTCATAAGAGCAGATGGTCACAGCCATAACACCCCTAAGAAAGAGGGACTTGATGTGCCCTTTTGCAGAATCGAAAAGACTAAACAAAATTTCACTGTTTTAGGTTTAGGAATGTTCAATGTATTACCTTATGAAGCAAGATCAGCAAATGAAGCCTACTTCAAAAGGGGTATAAAAAGGTGGCTTCAGCACCACCCACTTTACAGCATTGAGGAATTTTTCAGCTCAAATATATCAGATCTGACCTTTTTATGTGTATACCATCACTTGTAAGTGTTTTAAAGTTTGGTATTGCTGTTTTTATTTTGTACCTGTCTCTATTATATGAGGGTGAGTCAATAAATAAGTCTCAAACGTCAGCATTTCATCATCAGCATCAGTCTTAAATATTTCATTGGGAACGCTTGGAACATCCACTGTACATTTCCGACTTAGCCTCCAGTGATTTTCATCTGTTCGTGTCCCTAAAAAATCATTTGGGTGGCCGTCATTTTGATACAGATGATGCTGTAATGTATGAGGTTACACGTTGGCTGCGACAGCAACCAAAGGACTTCTTTGCTGCTGGCTTTCAAGGACTTGTAAAGAGATGGGATAAGTGCCTGAATGTACAGGGTGAATATGTGGAAAAGTGAAATAAATGTCAGAAAGTTACTTTAATTATTTTTGCCTCAATTCAGTTTTGCAACTTATTTATTGACTCACCCTCGTACATTACATTGAAATCTGTTTTGTGCCTATGAATGTGTCTTGGTTTATAATCTGTATTTTGCAGAGAAGTACTCATTCTTTACTTGTTTTCGATTACTGCCATTTAAATTTTGTAATCGTATTTTTCTTTCTGCTTTTGACGACATCTATTCCACATAATGTTGGCTGAACGATCAATAAAAAATTTTATTATTATTATTTTTGCTTTTGAGATATGTATATTTCTCTGACCGCAAGTTCTATTCTTTTGTCACCTGACTTGATAGAATTTTTACACAAGTTGTGTAACTGCCAGTATCTCTTGAGCTCCAGCCTTACTTTAAGGTTATACCAATAAGGTTCTTTATTTGATGCGATTGTAAAGGTGCTCTGAATCCAACCTATGCTGTAACTATGTATACCATGACGGTATAGAAGATTTCTAAAATCAAATTTAAGTAAATTGTAACCAGTAAGATGAGTATTCTTTAAGCCGGGATAAGTTTGATGAAACCTTAACTTGAACAGTAGTCGAGGATATTGCTTCCGATTGTAAGATGAAGCCACTTTCCTTCAGAAGATGAGAAGGAAAAAAAACTGACCATATTTCATGCTAATATGGTATGCCATTTTTCCAGCATTTTAAAAAATTTTACAAAAAACTCAACTCAACTTCCACATTTTTATGAAACTTTATTCGAGTTGAGTTTTTGTTTGAACTCTACTCAAATTTCCAGTTGCTCACGCATCCCAAATTAATAGCAAAGTCCTGATAATGTTTAAAATGAAATAGGCAAGTAACAAAGATTAAACATTTTTTCATACCTTCATAATATACCACTAGGCAATTACTATTGTGCTAGGTGATCAACAATGCACATTAACTTTTTCTAAGGTATCAAAGACTCAACTCGATTTTGAGTTGCTTGCACAACCCTACAACTATGTTACAAC
Organism: Ceriagrion tenellum; assembly: GCA_963169105.1. Lineage (NCBI taxonomy): Eukaryota > Metazoa > Arthropoda > Insecta > Odonata > Coenagrionidae > Ceriagrion > Ceriagrion tenellum. Next base: position 25,896,055 of record OY720641.1, on the reverse strand, counting down.
AAGAGAAAAAGAGTTTGTAACTCTAAGGACAATATTTTATTACACCCATCCTCAGGTAAAGGAAAAATTTATTATGTAACAAAGAAGATCAAAATCAAGTCGTACTTACTCTATGAATGGGAGCACAAACACAGTTTGCGATGACATTCAAAGCAGCTCTCTGAACATCTGGATCAGCCACAATTTCTCCCTCGGCAGCCCCAAGGACAATGTTCATCCCCACAGTCACACTTTCTTCTGGTAGTTCAACCCTCTCACACAAAACAGACTGGACACGCGGCATCACACAGCACACAGACAGAACATCCAATGCTGATCGAACAGTTTCGGCCCTAGAAAATAAACTATCTCACATGAATGGATATTCATAGGAGAAGAAAAATAAAAACCATTAACATGATATACAAAAACTATCTTGCAATCATACTTATTAAATGGAATCAAACTTTGAAATATAAGCTGAGCTTACAAAGAATAAGAAAAGAAGACCAAAAGAATATAACTATAATTTTTCCACACTTACTTAAAAAAAGATCACATAAATCCCAGTTTGAATAACTTAATAAAAACACATATCTCAGATGTAAAGTCACGATCAATTTACAATCAATTTCTCATAATTCAACAGCAAAAATTTTATGGAAAAGTTAAAGCATTTTATGCAATGAATTATTTACTAGTATGGTTCACTATTTCACAAAATGTATTTCACAAGAATAATTCACTCTAGAGCAAATTTTTCAGACAGAAACTTTTCAAAAGTACAAACCTTAAACCTTTCACTTTCCCCTCCCTTGAGGCAAATTAGTCACAATTACCAATAAAGTTGACATGGGCTCAGATGTAAGCTTTCAATCCTATCATTTTTTTATGTTTTAATCAAAAACCTCATCAGAGGAAATAGTACTGTTAAAAAAGGTTTTTGCTTAAGGCCTACACAAATTAACAGCAGCGTACAACAAACTTTGCAAGAATGATCCAAAGTTTGAGTGCAGCGGCAGAGTGAAACAGAGGGCTTGGTGAGGAAGAAGGAAGTATTACTTAGAACTAATCTGCCAGATGGAATCTGCATTAAATGTCAGACAAAATTCAACTTTTTTTCATTAAATTAAACGTACTGGCTATGACAAGTGAAAGAGCATAGAATCATAATTAACAGCCATATCATCAAAATTTCTTCCTTTGGACTTAGTTTCAGAAAGAGATTGTAATGAATTATTTTTACATTTTTGATGGATGCTGTATTTTGAACACACTTAGAATTTGTGTAAGAGCGACCTCATCTGCACTTCAAAAAATTTTATTTTTGCCCACATTTAGTGGCATGAACAATAATAATAATAATGTTTATTTGCCCAAGGATCTTATACATAAAAAAATAGACAAGATATAAGGCACATCAAATCATGTACATACACAAACATATCTATTTAAAAGCACTAACAAATACAAGTAGAATTATTCACATACAGAGCTGTCTCTGGCATCTTTAAGATATTCTTCAATGGAATAATACACTTTGTTTAGCAAATGTCTTTTCAATTTCAACTTGAAGGAGTTAATATTGCTTACATTTTTCATACACGTAGGCAGATTATTATACATCTTGATCCCCATTTCATTAGGCCCCATCTAAGTAGTGATGAATGTCACCTCTTGTTCTTGTATGGTAATTATGAAAAACACTGTTCACATTAAAATTTGAGAAATTCTTTTTAACATACAAAATGGTTTGGAAAATATATATACATGGTATTGGGAGAATGTTCAATTCCTCATAGATGGGTTTGTAAGGAGATCTAATACCTTTCTGAGCTATGATTCTCATTGCACGCTTCTAGAGACGAAATATTTTCATAGCCAAATGGGTAGATCCCCAAAAAATTATGCTGTATAATAAATGGGAATAGAAATCACTATAGTACAGGCTAATCAGAGTTGCTTTTTCCACAGTTGAATTGAGCTGTCTCAAAATGTAGCAGCTTGAACTAAGTTTGCTGCTAAGGTAATTAATATGCTCAGTCCAGAACATTTTATAGTAAAGAAATACTCATAGAAATTTGTAAGTATCAACTTGTACAATTGGTTTACACTCCATTCTAATTAGCATACTTTCAGTTGGTTGCTCACTTGATACAAAGTGTATTAAATTACTTTTATTGGGGTTAACTGTCAGGAAATTGTCCCGAGTCCATTTACTAATTTTATCAGTAACTGACTGAGCTGGGTCAATTGGTGAGAGTTAGCTGAAACTATTACTGTTGTATCATCAGCATATAAAACTGGCTTAATATTATCATTTCCTGATAAATAAAGAGGTAAGTCATTTATATACAACCAAAATATAAGTGGACCTAAAGTAGATCCTTGGGGAACACCCACTTTAGAATTACGAGTGGTAGAGGAATGCTTTACACCATTAATAGTAAAAGTTACCATCCGAGATCTGTTGAGAAGGTATGATTTGATCCATTGAAGTGGAATGCCCCTAATTCCCAGTCTATGAAGTTTAAATAAAAGATTATCGTGATTTACCAGGTCAAAAGCCTTGTGAAGTGAAGTCATAAAATAATGCCATAGTTTCATTTTTCTCATCCATGGAAGATAATATTTTGCCTATAGCTTGTGATATAGCAGAAATTGTAGACTTCCCCTGAATGAACTCATGTTGATTAATAGAAAGAAGACTGTACTTTTCCAAATATGATACGAGTAAATAACATTCTTTCAAAAACTTTGGAAAAAGAGTTCTGGAGGGCAATAGGTCTGTAATTGTTTAGATCATTAACACTACCTTTGTTTTTGTAAATAGGCACAATCTTGGACACTTTTAGAGAGGCAGGAAAGATTCCAAGTCTCACAGATTCGTTTACCAAATAAAGTAGAGGTAACTTAATCATATCATGGCATAGGAATATTATGTTGCCTGGGATTCCATTAACAACTGAACAGATACTATTTTTGTTAAAAGTTGCAATGATGGACTTTATTTCCCTATTGTTGCTGGGTTTCATGAAAAAGGAAACTGGATTAACCGCAACTGAAGATGTGCTGGAAATGGGGGCAGAGAAGTCAGGAACTAAATTATAATGCTTATTAAAAACATTAGCTAGGCTAGAATAACAATTTAAGTTTTCGTTGGATAGTGATTGGATATTGGGCAGAACTGATTTTTTGTCTTTATTTTTAGCACTGTTAATAATTTTCCAGGCAGCCTTAGTTTTGTTGGTTGCTTTTGATAAAATTTCTTCAAGGGATGTGTGAGAAACTCAATATTGGATTCAAGCAGTTTTACAATGGCTTATTAGCTGCTGGAAAAATGGTATGCCATATTTGTTCAAGTAAAACAATATCTTTTCCCCTTCAGACTATCAAAGAAAAGTGGGATCATCGGACAATCAGAAGTAAAATCCTCAACTTCAGTAAGATTACACAACCAAAAAACTTAAGCTTACCATTGAAGGTATGTACAGGGTAAAATTCTGTTTGAGTTTCTTCAATGTTATCTCAACTCACAAAACGTTTGAATCACTGGGTACCATTTTCCCAAATTGAATTGTAGAGAGCATCAGCACTAGGGTGGGCCAAAAAACACGAAAGTGTCCAAATCGAATCGTAATAGTGCAGAAAAGTTGCTACTCGTCACCTTGATCACAAAGAATTTTTTTTTTTGAAATCGGACCATATCTTCCGGTTGCACATCTCGTTTGAAATTTCAAAAAATCATAAAAAATATGAATTTTTTCGGGATTTTAAAAAATCAGTTAACGTGATTGGGTTGCATTCAAAATCGGTATGTGGCCTCTTCTAAAGATCATTTGTCTTAAAAAAATATATAATTCCCCTTCCCCCTTCTTTTAGGGGGAGAGGGAGTCGCTCATCGTGTTCAAATTATCAAAATATCGTAACAAGCATGATTTTTTCGGAATTTCCTCTTTATGAGTTACAGTGATCTGATTACGTTCAAAATCGGTATGTGGCCTCTCCTAAACGTCTTTTGGGAGGGACAATAGATGCATGAGACGTTGGGGAAAGTGAAGAAAGGGAAGAAGAAAGTCCTCATCTTTAGTTTCTTCCCTTTCACCCCTTCTCCACCTCCCATGCTTTAATAGTCACTATAAAGGTCACTGACACAAAGGGAGATCTGTACCCTCAACCCAGCTTAACAGCTTATGTAAAGAATCCATCGTTTACATGGTAGTACTCAAGCTCTCTGTCACAAATTTGGCGAAGCTTCATGATTTAAAATGGAACCTTAAGGATGCCTGCATGATTGCCATTTTATTTGCTTCAAAATTTGCAACAGAGTATTTTGTTATCTAAGTAAGAATCAGGACTAAGGTTTATAATTTGATAATATCAGACATTTCATATTATCGTATCTTTTACCATACATTTAGATACCCCTTTGATCAGGAAAAACAATATTCTTCATAAAATTGAAAACATCGCATGAACGTTGTTTGTAAGAACGAGAGTTTACAGCATATGGTTTCTGGGAATTAAGCAACTAAATTCCTATGCCAAAAATTTATCCACATTACCTTTGGCCTTTTGGTTTTCTCATACGACGGAATGCTATCAGTACACAACAAAAAGTGTCCCTCTTGAGCCTGTAGGTTGATAAAGATTCAAAGGATTTTTATGAATATGATATCTTTATCTGCTGGAGACGTGACTCAACAATATCTCATAAGAACATGCATAATTGTTGTGTCACCACATTTCTCGGATCATTCTATCTGCTGCCTTATGCATATATTGTGTCATGTAATTAAGCTGTCTTATGCAAAAGCCCTTTGAGTGAGGTGGCAGGAGGATGAACATCCTGGCCACCATTGCAATTGGGGCCCAGTTGCAACAGATTGCTTAAAATTACAGTAGACAAGCAACATGGTGTGAATGAAAATACCACTTCCTCACAATTAAATTTCAATGATTTACAGAAATGTAATGAGATGGCTCCAAGCATACCAGATTACATCCTCAACATCAAGAACAGGCTAGCATCCTAGGTCCAATGCTGGATCAAGTATCATGTGAAACAGGATTAGTATATAATGATTGCCAACATGTAATGAAATGTAAAGGAGCACACAGAAAGACATAATTAAAGCATACACGAACCTTCCTGAATAATTCCACTCATATGTGAAGGCAATTATTTGCAGCAAGAGTGTAACGCCACCCAAACGCAAGAGTTCCTCCACTGGTGCCCAATGAGCTCTCATCGGCATCAACTCTAGCAAGGTGGTTACCCTTGCTTGGACCTCTTCACTACTCCATTTCATGGCCTGTGAAAATATAATTTCAATTATCATTCAGGTCGCAAGAGACCAGAAATTATGAAATCTCTCGACTTTTCCGGTTTTTCAATCCAAAATTTTCATTATTCCTAAGGAACATATCCAAATGCATGCACACATTTTTAAAAAAGGTGAAAGAAAAGGAATAACACATTAAAGTTGGCACACCATTTGATAATAACAACAGGGTTTGATCCAATATTATTTGGCCGAAAATCAGGTGTCATCAGAAATTCAAGACAAAGGCACTCAATGCCACATAAAATAATAATTCTCAGTCCGTTATATAGTCCTGACTCATGCTGGAGGTAATTATTGGGGGCAGCTAATAAGTAACCTGTGCGCAACTTGAGGAGAGCCAAATCTTTCATCATCCTCCTCATGAGAGTACATATTAGGAGAGCTCCAGAACCTCATTCAGGCTATTTACTACAATACCATAGTCCACAAGCCAAAAAAGGTGCCTAAAATGGTACTGCTCACTTATTTAATACAGATCTTGACTTGGGAAAGCAAAATTCGACACTAACTTCTAATTTTCCCTGATTTTTCCAGGTTTCCCTAGCCGATTTTCAATTTCCATGACTTCCCTAATTCCAGGTTTTCCGGGCCAGAGGCAAGTGACATATCTATTCACCAAATCTAGAATTTGGATGATCAGGGCTTGAGTGTTAGTTTCAGATTCAATACATATTTGTATGGGTCTTTTCTTAACAAATAGACTGGACAAATCACCAACAGAAAGGGCAGATTACATAAAAATTACAAAAAAAGTTTTTACAGTATTACAGAGGTTACAAATGGAAAATATTATCTTAACTATCAAAGGTACACAAGATTTGCATAACAGATTTCACTATGCTGTCCCGCTCGCCATAAGAATTTTTGTAAAAAAAGAGTTAAACACTACTTTTGAATTTGTTTTCTTGAAAAAATAATACCTACGTGTCACTTCATCAAGAAGTTTAAAGTTAGTTATTTATAAGTATTTGTCCAGCAGCTTCAAGAGTTTTTCAAAGGGCTGATACTCACAACTGGACATCATATACAGGGCGCGGCATCATAACTTCCTTTTTTCAAAACGTAATAAAACACATTTTATGAATGAGAAATTGTTTATTTTTTTAAATGGTGATGTAGGTACATATTGAAAGTATTGTGTTACACAGTTTAGAAAATCATATCAGGTAGGTGATGCCTCCCACTGCCCACACACTGAATAAGCAGACTTCTGGCGTTTGTCATGACCCTTACCAGCATAGCAGTGAGTAGGTTGGCAATTTCTGCCTGAATGTTGGCCTTTAGGCCTTGTAGGGTCCTTGGACAGTTGAGGTTAACACGGGATTTCAAAAAAACCCACAAATAGGGTTTTTTGTGGGGGTTGACACAAAATGGGGGCAGAAATTGCCAACCTACCCGCTGCTATGCTGGTACGGGTCATGACAAACGCCAGATATTGGCTCATTCAGTGTATGGAAAGTGAGTGGCGTCACCTACCTGATATTATTTTCAAAACTAAGCAACGTAAAACTTAAGATATGTACCTACAACATCATAAAAAAATTTATCATTCATAAAATGTGTTTTATAACGTTTTGAAAAAAGGAAGTTGTAATGCTGTACCCAGTAGATTGTTTTCACTGCCAGTGGCAAGTGAGAGGACATTCCTATTTCTTGCCTCAGGGGTGTTTTTGTAGCAGGCATGTCGAATCACAACAAATACAGGGAGTGGTCATTATTTCATTGCATTTGAAACATTTCTTGCAGAACTATTTAGGAGTGAATTTAAATATGAAATAAAAACTGAGAAAAGCAACCAAACTAGAGTAGAACCTTACTTATGAAACTTTCAGCGGATCACCAAAAAAGTTTCACAATTGAGGTTTTATGGTAAGGGAGCGTGAAACCCCTTTCAGCTGCCCAATTTGGTCTGCTTTCTGGCTGCAATTACTCATATGGAGGCAGGAAAATGAAGCCTAATAATCTTATGTACTCACAAGCAACACCACAAATGTTCATGTTACCAAAAGAGAAACATAAATTTGCATTCCTGAACAATGTTTCCTAGGTTGAATTTCTTGGTCTAATTGTTAACATTCCTGGCACTTCGCCTCTGGGCTGAGGTTTCATTTCACACTTGGGAAATTATGCAATGATGATGCTAAATGAGTACAGAGCAGCCAATTTTTACAAACATTTAGCTCATGAACAGCTGTTTTCAGGCAATTCATTTTGTGACCGGGAGACAGAACAAAATTGGGGATTGAAGAAATGACAAACTTGAGGAAAGTCATGCAAATAAGTAACCGAAAACACAAAAATCTGAAAACTTTTTGAGGAGATGTCTTTAGTCACACTTTTATTATGTTCCAGCGAGGAATGGTTATGGATTTCACATCTTTGAACACATTGACCATTATGTTTACTGTTAGTTCATCTTCTAAAAGCAACGGCTGTATTGCTTTATAAAAATTTGCTTTGATAAAAAGGTTCCCGTAAATTTCTGGCAAGGAGAGTTCTTTCGCGAAGTCCGTTTTCTTTCTACGGGAATATTTTTCTCGACGAAATTCCTTGTGCATCTTACAGACAACCCGCTGACTGGGCAACAGCATGCGCCTCTCCCTTTCTCTTCCAGGCATGCTCCTGGCAGTTCAGCGCACTCTTTTTCCAAAATAAATGTTAACCACTTGCCTGACTTGCCCGTGCCAGACACGGGCAGCCATTTCTAACTGAAATTGACTTGCCAGAGCGTAGCACGGGCATTGCCATCTCTTACGTTTGTGTGCTGATTTGGCCGTGTTTTTCTGTATGCTCTTCAAGAAGTCCCTTTTTTCCTCAATAGATGTCTCTTGCATACTATGCACTTACACAATGTGGTGATTTCTGGAACTATAATACTTTAGCTTGCCTATAATATGGTCATATGGTGATGTTTGTGTCAGTTGCATTTTACAAAGACAAGTTTTCTGAGCAGTTCCTTTGCGGATATTTTGCCATTTGCTGTGTAATTTATATTACCTACATTTTGTTTCTGATCTATTGGTAAAGTATTCTTTGTTATCCATTTCTATAATTTTTATCAATTATCTTTCTACACCCTATTGAAACTTTGCAATTGTAAAAAGGAAATTTACAACAGTAATTTTGAGAAAAAAATTGTAAAAATGGAAATACAAATGTAAAAAAATAGAAAATACAATTGTAAAGAAGGGAAATACAATTGTAAAAATTGCCAAAATCCAATTGTAAAATTTACAATTGTAAAGTTTCAATAGGGCAGTCACATTTCCAGCCAAATTTTTCTTATGCCAAACTATTTTTTCCTCGCATAGAGTCCCATATCGTCCAGTATGTGTGATTCAAGTGATTCCAAAGAAATTTCAATAAGTGACTCAGGAAGTTCGTCAGAAGAAACAGAGTTTTTTCCGGACGTTGATGACGGTACCACAGCTGCATTACCCGATGCAAGGATTTGGTGTCCCATAAAATCTCACGAAATTCCAAAACCCGCTCCTCCAAGGTTTCCTTTTACTGCTTCTCCATCTATTCATATACAGATTGCTGGATCTGTTGATATTCTAACTTATTTCGAGTAATTTATTGACGACAATCTAATACAGCTGATAACAGATCAAACCAACTTATATGCTGACAAATGCATACAATCCTCCTTTCTGAAAAAATTTTCGAGAGCTAAAGATTGGCATCCAGTAAAACCTGGGGAAATTAGTGTTTTTTGGGTTGATCATTCTTCAGGGAATTGTGAATAAACCAGTGAAAGAATGGTATTGGTCTAAGAATCAGGCAATCATACTCCATTCTTTGCTAAAGTTATGTGTCACCACAGGTTTGTACTAATAAAACGCTATCTGCATTTCTCAGACAATAATGCTTTTGATAGGGATGCTCACCCTAATCCAAAACACGACAAAATTTGGCCAGTGATAATTCATCTAAACAAAAAGTTCTCAAGTTTGCTGACACCAGAGAGGGACATTTCAATCGAAGAGAGTCTCATGTTATACAAGGGTAGGCTAGGATGGATCCAATATGCTCCCCTGAAAAGATCCAGATTCGGAATAAAAACCTTCATGCTATGCGATTCCAAGTCTGGATACATTTGGTCATTCTTAATTTATACTGGAAAAGGGTCAACATTGAGTGAGGAATATAGAAATTTACCAGTATCATCCCAGATCTTAGCTCTAATGAAACCCTTACTAGGCTAAGGCTATTGTGTCACTACAGACAACTACTACACTTCCCCAGAGCTAGCTGATATACTGGTTTCTAACGAAACTGATCCCTATGAGACTTTGAGAATCACAAGGAAAGAAGTTCCCAATGATCTAAAGAAGAAGAGATTGAAAAAAAGTGGAATTCACTGCTTTTCAAAGAGGTAAAGTGATGGTGATCAAATGGTATGACAAGAAAGTTGTTACTCTACTCTCTACAGTACACAATACCGAATTTGTTGAAGTGAAAAAAGGGGAAGAGTGTTGCGGAAACCAAAACTTGTTGTCGAGTACAACAACACAATGGGTGGAGTGGATCGGGCAGATCAGCACCTGACAAACTATCCCATTATACGAAAAAGGGGGAAAAAGTACTATAAAAAAATATTTTTCCACCTGTTGGACCAGGCCACGTGGAATTCATTTGTAATGTACATGAAGGGCGGTGGAAAGAAATCTAATCTGGATTTTAGAATGGAACTGGTGACCGATATCATTGAAAAATACCACACAGAGGAAATGAGATCAAAAGGTGGGAGGCCTTCCGAAGAACCGAATCCTCTACGCCTGACTGAGATGCACTTCCCTGAGTATATCCCACCCACAGAGAAGAAAGAAAAACCTTGTAGGCAGTGTGCAGTTTGTTGGGCAAAAAGGGACGAAAAAGGAAAAAGAATAAGAAAAGAAACAAGATTCCACTGCCCAGAATGTGATGTTGGCCTGTGCGTTGCTCCATGCTTCAAAAACTACCACACTATAAAACATTTTTAGGGAAAGAAATATTTTGTTTTTGATTGAAAATTAATGGGAATAAGTTATCAATCACTTTTATAAATTTTGTACCATGGCTAATATAGACACAATATGGTAATATTTTTTTATTTTTCATAGGAAATAATATTTTTGTTCACGTTAATAAGTTCACAGTATTATTATTTATGAATTTTTAGTTAAAAAATTATGAATACCTATCTGCAATGGTTTGTTTTTCCTTGTCATGAACGAAGTAATGGAATGAAGAAATAAAAAAACCTGACATTTTTAGAAATAAAAAAAATTAAAACCCAGCAGGCAAGTGATTATTTGATATTGACTAACCAACAAATTTGTTTAGGATTTTATAAGTGGATTCATAATGATGAACTCGATAGCTTGAGAAAGAGCCAAAAGGTGGTTTTCTGGGACTTTCGTGGAATCGAAAATAACGTTTCATCAATGACTAAAATACTAATGCACTAAAAAATATGAAACTTCGTATGATTGTTAAGAAAGATTTTTGCTACAATATTTATGAGGGAAATTCAGATATCTTGATCAGTGTTGTTATTACGAAGCCGTAAATGCGATGCATCTGTTCGGTACCCGGAAAAATGTGCTAAAGTTCTGTTTGAAAGCACACACTCAGGGGCGATCCCAGGAATTTATTTCAGGGGGGGATGGGAGGGGGGAATGTATCCCCTTTATCCCCCCCTGGGATTTCCCCAGCACACACTGAAATCAAAATAAACGGAAAAAAGTTTTGTGTACCATCACTAAACGCAGAAATAAACAAGCTTTGATTTGGTGTGCTTTATGTAAAATCGATTGGGCCGTCTTTGAGATATTAGTCTTCAAACTCGGGTGATGGAATTTTGCAATGGATAGTAGTCCCAATACAATGTAGTCCCCTTGGTATAACCATCGTATATCGATCGTCATTTGCTACCTCAGCACTTTGCCGAGTAATCAAATGAAGGTCGAGATACGATACCTGGCGATGATGATTTGATTGAAGTTGATTTTAATACAGGCAAATGAGAATGGATTAAGCAGAATTTTACCGATGTTCCAACCTCAAGTGTTGAATTGCAGGTATTATAACTCAATATTATTTACCTTCTTATCTATGATTTGAGTTAATTATGGCATATCAACCCAATGTTTAAACTGATGATGTTACGTCAAAATACGGGGTTCCTATGTGGACATTGTCCACGATAGGAAAACGCTTGTTCAACGAATACTTCACCAAATAGTACGGTGAACATTTATGCCCACTACCCTAAAAATAATTTGACAACGAATGCACGCATAATTGAAAGCACAAGACTGAAAATCATCGTAAGCTAAAATTAATAAATGCCATCTTTCCATAGGATAGCTCTCTAACAAGTCGTATAAGTGAGGCACTTCATGTCATGGGACCAGAAAAATACTTTTCATAACAGAGTTCATCGCATAAATTAAAAATTTCATAAGGGATGTTGGAAATACATGGGGTCATATGGGGTTATTCACGGGACAAAAAAAATCGGTGTATAAGAGAGGTCGTCATATATATGAGGGTCGTATATCCGAGGTTCTACTGTACATGGATTCTGGTAATTATAGATAGCAACAAAAATAGAAGTTTGATATCCTGAAATGTCTAGGATAAAAATTTTCAATAAATTTCCTTAAGAATGAACATATAAATATATTTACAAGAAAACGAAAAAACCTAAATGAACAAAGCTCCTTACACAGAATTGAGTATATGTTAAGACGTGAAACTAGAGATGTTTTGGTTCTATGGATTTTGGCTTCCCTGGTTTATGAGCTTCAAATCAAAATGAAACAGTATCAGAACTGAAATCTTTCAGCTGGATTTCAATGCACATTATACTTCACTTTGATTCTGGTTCCAACCTCAAGAAGCATTGGAACTTAGAACCGAAAAACAAAAAAAACCATCCCCAGGTCTAAACCTTGAGTCTCAAGGTGTTGGTGCTGAGAAATACAACATTTAAACTGCAATAGCTTTCAGCATTGCATACTTTTAAGTCAAGCTTGAGCATGGCTAAATCCCATACATATTAAAATAAATCTTATAATGTTGGGACGATAACTCTCAACAACATTCTGAAAGAATGGAAAGCAGCTAACTGCATTGTAACCAAGGACTGAATACACTCTTTATCTCATTGAAACATTGTGATGGTAAACAGTAATCCTCCGTTCAAAAAGCAAGAAAATGGAGAAAGAACAAAATTAGAAAAGTAGAGTCAAATTTAAACATGAAGCAATAATATTCCAAGGCAAAGGAACATATGCTGGCTTTTGATAGTAATGCCATTTCTAGAGCAAACTACAGTTCTATCTCGTCATTCTCCAGAAAGAGCAACCCTTATGGGTGTCAAGGTGCACAGACTAACAAAGAAACATGGGATCTGGATAACCCCGATCACCACTTAAATCTCCCAGTACCCATGAAAGTACCCCATTATGCAAATGACTGCTGGGAAACAGAAATCTTCCACAATTCCAGAACCAATTTCCACAATGGTAAATCTCACCTTGTAAGGAGGCCATGCTGATTGGGCATGTGAGTGAAGGGAGCTTGACGGCACTAACGAGAAGTTTGGGGATCCGGGAGGGGAATTGCCGCCATTAGGGGTGCAAGCATCATACCCTTGGCAGCCAGGGGGGCTCATTGGCTGGTCCCTCAGAGTTGCCCTCTTCACCTGCTCCACCCTTATGGCCAGATGTGCCTCAAAGTATCTTTTGAGAGCCATACAAACGTGACGGACAATCTGGCGGGCAGCACACTCCTCATCTTCATTCAAAGTGGCATCCTCCTCAATCGAGAGGATTGGTAACGTACTCACCTGAAAAATAGGGAGGAATTTTTCCACGACTCACTTAATGCATGCCTTCTATGATTAAAATGAGATGAAATGAACTCAATAGCCTGTCAAGCTAAATTAAAATATATTTGGAGGATATAGTTACAACTTCTTTCTTCTGACACGGGATTCATAAATACCTAATAAATTTTCCGACTTAACTTGGTGGAACAGCATTGTGAAGATTTTGGATGAATTCACTTTGTAATATTCCACAAGGTATTTATTACTCTGACCTAGGTTTCGACTTACGTTAAGTCCTTGATAATGATATAAGTCAAAACTTAGGTCGGAGTAATAAATACCTTGTGGAATATTACAAAGTGAATTCATTTAAAATCTTCATAAATACCACCGCATAAGGAGAAAAAAGATAGTAGTTCCACAACAATATACAGATTATCATCTGATATGCTACATTTTTACATTTCTTCCATGGCCAATATCAATATACAAAAGGCGAAAAGTTGCAACACTAATGCTATATTTGAATCCTGATGCCCAAGGTCAGCACAAACAGATTTGGGTTAAGTAGAAAGGCAGAGTAGTAAAATAAAAGCATGTAAACATCTGCGCAAGCGTTTTCAGCCATACTAATCAGCCCCCTTAAGACATGACAGAGGATGGGTTAGAAAAAGGAAAAATAACTAAAAAGGGATTTATGAAACAAATCAATTCTTGTCCATAAAGAAGAAAAATTGAGGACATTCAGCAGTAGTACAGTGTACAGTTGTACAGCAGCAAGATGTACAGTGAAACCTTTCTTTTACACTTTTGAGGGTGTGAAGGTAAAAAGTGTAAATCGTAGGAGAATGTAAATCGAGAGAAATATTAATTTACAGGACACTGAAATAAAATCATAGGAAAATATATCATAATGTCACTTACTTTGAATAGATTACACCTAAATTTAGTAGCTGCAGTTGGCTGGTACATTTGGCTGAGAAAAATACTGATTTATTGTAATTAATATCACATTCGCAGGGAGTAAATGTAACCAATAAATAATACGTAGCAGTTGCAGTGGTGCTGTGTCGCAATATGCCACTCCGCTCTACCTGGTCTGCCACTTGATTGCAGCTTTATATGTGAGGAGCCACCAAGGTCTTCATCGAATATTAGGAGGATAAGAGTAAGGAGGTTAATGATAATGGCTTTAGGGATAAGGAAGATAGGGATGAGGATGAGAGAGTCCCTTGGGTGCGATGTGGTGGTTGGGAAGCGGCAGTGTGTGCTGATTGCGTTATGGCGAACAGTCGTGTCTTCCCTTTGGGGATTCGTATGTTATTTATGTATTAGTGTTCAATAGTATAAATAAATTAACAGGCTATCTGGTGGCATTTGTTTCATCACAATTGGCCCAAGCATTCTCTTTATGTTTGGCTTCAAACTCGGAGTGGTCGTCAATTGGTATGTATTCATTATGTCAGCCAACATCTTGCTCCCGGACATTTGTCGTAAATTTTAAACACTGTCACAAATTTGTGAGAATCTTTCAAAATTTTAAAGTGCAAATAGCAGGATAGGATTGCATTACAAGGATTAAAAAAATTGTTGTGGCATCAAGAGTGTGTCATAAATCAAGGGCCAACATAAATTCCTGGACCGTAAAAGCAAGGTTCCACTGAAAATTAATAAATTCAATCAATGTTAGTCTCACTTAAGGGATTATTACAGTTCATTTATGGGCCATTTCACTGATGAAATGAAATAGGATACTAAGGCATATTATTCATTAGACTGAAATGGGAAAAAATATGAGTCCCCTCAATTTTACTTTAAAAAGACTCTACATGCATTAATTCATCCAAAAAGTAAAGAGCTCCTCAGTCTTATTATTTTTACTTTAGTTATTTTACAATTCAAAGTTCTTACTTGGGGAGCATGCTTTACACCCATGGCCTATCATATGCTGATGAAGACAGTAGCAGTTAAAATCAGCTTTTTTCTGCATAAATATGTTAAACCATCACACTGCACAAGACTAAGACAGGGATATCGAAACATATTTTAAGCAGTAGAGATTCAGACGTCTAGTGTATTATGAAAGTTATGCAGTTTGTTTGACTACTTAAAGTAACAAGCAACCAGAAATAATTAAATTCAACCAAGCAAAACTAACCACATTGTATAGTTTTCTCAACCCATCCTGGGCATCAAATTCTTCGAGGATGATTCTAAATTGGAACGATAGGCCGAAAAACATAGTCGCATGGCAGCGTCCAGAGTCGTGTGAGCATTCCAGGAGCCATAAAGAATACCTGAGATTGAAACAGAACATTATTACCACTTACATTTAAGAAACCAGGAGAAAAATATAAAATAGTCAGATATCACTGCAATAACATTGAGCACCTCAGTTCATCCGTTAAACTCTTGGAAACATACTTTAGGTAGCTAAGAAATCAACACACATATCAGGGTGGTGAGAAATTACAAGCAGAATACTGGATTATTTATTACAAGAATTTCTTAAGTTCTAAAAGAAGAAGGAGAAATTTTGCAGAACACTCTCTGAGGTAATGAATGTTCCACATCCTCAATCATGACCTTCCTTTTAACTTCTCAGACATGCCAATTTACCAACTAGAAAACCAATCATAAAGTCATGATAAATTAAGAAATATGTAACATTGAGGCCAATTTTTTCTTCACTACTCAAATTCATTTAATTTCTGTTGAAACTTTTCCTAAAATAAACATACTCCCTTGTTTAATTCAATTGATTTCATGTATTTTATATTCTATAAGAAATATTTCCAGGTGATTACACATAAATCAATGAATTTTCCAAGACTTTCCCATTCTCTATGAAATTCTGTGACTTTCACCAGTTTCCCAGGAACGCTCTAACAGATGGATGCTCAACAGACCACAATACAAATGTGGTGAAAATAGAGTTTTGCACAATACAGTTGTGCCTCACTTCTTAAGATGCTCAAAGCAAAGGTTTTGAATTTAATTTTGGAGTATCAATATATTATAAAACCAAATTATAAAACAGAAAATCATTTTCTAGGCTTGATTAACACTTCAGAATTAAGAAGAAAATATCAGCTCTATTAAAATGGGTGGCCATGTTGAATCAGTCACTGTAACGTCACAAGGCAGTATGCCATCTCACACACAGTTGGTAACAGGAGTTCCCCATTTCTACACATGAACTTCTTATTTATTGGCACATTTCCTTTCAATGCTTAGTAGATCAACAGTATAATCAAGGAAGACATTTCCTTAGATCATATGAGAGCATTTGTTTGTCATAATATGATATTTTTTCAACAAATCACTACACAAGGGTATTATTTAATGACTCCATCAAAACCTATTAGAAATTTGCAAATACTTTGAATACTAATACATGATGATCAGAGGTATCTTTACCACTCATAAAATATTGATCATATTTCTACCAAACTCAAGGTAAAATCAGACCAATTGCTGTGAGATGTGGTCTGCAGCAGACAATCTCATTCTAGTCTTTGAGATACACTGCACACTCCACGAATTTCATGGTTTTTTAAGCAGTAATTGCAGAGTAGAAAGAAGTAAAATTTTGAACACTTAGAAATAACTAATACTCCATGATAATGAAATAATAGAATTTTAGACTGGTCAGTCATTCCTTTGAAAGCTCATCTACTGAGTGGGCAAGTAAAGTAAGTAAAGGGAGAAATTAAAGAATAGTGATCATCACAGCGAGTGGTTGCCGAGAAACTTACTCAGCTTCATTGATGAACACTGGGTACTCAATAATTAGAGGAATTTTGTTCGCCATTATGTAGCAGTACAGAGTTTTACTGGAAGGCATTAATAAGTGTTGTAGTGTTGTGGACCTGTGCCAAGTATTATTAAAAGCAATATATTGTGGTATAGTGCAGCATGTTTACTCGGCGATAGCATTAATATTGGACATCTTGAAGCAGAAAGCATGAGAGGAGGATAAGAATAACAGTGACAGACCAACTTCACAGGTGAAAGTATGCGGCGATGGCACCTAGATGAAATGTGGCTTCACCTCATAGTGCAGTGTAATAATATGCATTTGGCACTACAGCAGTAACGTTGTTGACCTAGTAATAAAAAACTAAACTGCCCAACGTGTAATAATATAAAGAAAAAAGGGACCCTACAACATGGAGGAAATTGGAGAAGAAAAGGCGAGCAAAATGTTAAGTAAATATGATCTTTAAAATGAATTTATGTAGAAATTTGGTGTTATATTCATTGATTATATTGGAAACAGCAATTCGTTAACCCTTTCAAATATTTCAAAAGCAAACCCAGATGAGGATACAATGCCCAAGGTTGTTATTTTGAAAAAGTGATTGTTTCAGACACAGAAAAATGAATCAGCACACAACTTCGTAATATAAAAATAAAGAGAAACTTGGTAGAGTGGCGGTGCCGACATATGTTCTAATTGCAAAAAAATTAACATAATATGCCTAAGCAAACAGTAGAAATAGAGACTCCTTTTTAGCATAGAAGAAAGCATTAATGGTAACATAGGAACAGTTTGGTTCAACTGAGAGTACACCGATATAGAATGACTGTCCTGTGGGAGCTATTAGTGGTGTAAGTGGCGCAAAGTAGACGCCACCAATAAATTGCACTCTTTCAAACCTCTTCCTTATGCCATGGCGCTGGTTAGAGGACCACGTTACCAGCTCAAAACGAAAGAACTGTCCGAAAACAACGTAAAGGTGGACACGCTCTAAACTTTGAATTTTGTGGATTATCACTCCAAAACATTAAGATTAAGGGGATGAAATAGTTAAAAAAAAAGAAAAAAAAGGACACCAATTTAGCTGCAAGAATAGCATAGAATAGGCTAAGCAGCATACTTCATGATCATAGAATTCCAGAGAGTGAAATTGGCTAGTATTGCAATATGTATGCATATTTGAATGACATGCACCAGATCCAGTGGGAATCCCAGCGCCTTAGCCACAAAAAAAAGGAATACATACAGCCTCTTAACTTCAGGAAAAGGAATTTTTTCATCTTTGCAGATGAAGGAGTATTTTATGAACCAGAAATAGCTGATGCAGATTTCACCACCACATTTAAGACAAATATTTCATTTCCATCAATAAATTTCACTTCAGTTTTTAGAAGTTTTATTTATATAATTATGTCAAATTGTTTAGTGTGATGACTGAAAAGCTATTTGACATAACGAAAAAAAATCAAATGCTTTCTCTGAATGAACTAAATGCACTCACCCAAATTAACAAAAAATATAGGTAAAAAAGCCATTGAAGACAATATTATTTTCAAGTACAAAGGAGGAATTTTTCATTTCATGGCAAACTTTGTGATTAAACTTCTCAACCTTTTTAATTCATCGATAGCAGAAACATATCTAAATTTGAAAAAATTAGAATTTTTTATGACAAAAATATAGGGTTCCATCTTTTCTATCCATCTGACACTCCAATGATGATATGCTCGAATGACCACCATATACATATCTCCTGTATTTCATCATTTTTTATACGTAAATAATCTTTTAATACAATGCAAAAGTAAACTTCTGTATAACTCAAAGGGAAGGGAGCTGTAATTATTTTAGCACACTATAAACTAAAAATCTGCATATTTTTAGCACTCTGACCCAGATGACCACCAGAAACCATTTCTGTATTTTGGCTTCAGAAACAAACAAAGATATCCTTTCTTAAGCATTTGAATCAATGTTGAGGAACAATAAACAATTTATACAATCCCTTCTTACAGCTTTTAGCATATTGAATCATTTTCCCAACCAGAAAAATAATGTTATATCACAGATTCCCTCAACACGGCGGCAACAAAGCCACTGTGTTGGCTAATGGATCTTCCTTGTGATGTCACAATCCAACTAACATGGCGGAAGAGTCTAACATCACATCATGAAATCTTGCCTCTTTTACAGGGCTTGTAAGCAAGTATACTGGCTGTAAAAATTGTAATGGCATTGCAAATATTTCCTTTTTTTTAACTAAACTTTTGAATGTACAATTTAAAAAAAAGGAATTTCATTTCAAAGTACATTAATACAGAAGACATCCTTGACATGTCAGGAAATCTGTGACTGAATCACTGACTTTATTTTCAATATCATTAATTCCCAGTTTATTGCTACATTAAAGCATCATTACTGCCATATTACAAATATAAGAAAAATAATACCATGGTAGGTGACTTTGATTAGGCTGTAATCAATGGAAGATGGACAAACATGCTTAGCCCAAAGAAATATAAATTTATCAGCCCTTTAAGAACAGCTTGAAGACCAAATCCCCTCACAGCACGCAAGAAATTTCAGTCACTTGTCCATGCATTAATATATTTTTGTAAAAGGGTAGTGTTTCTAGAGTCTATCCCAGGTAACAGCACAGTTGACAGTTTGAAATGTAGTCAATTAGTAAACAAATTCAATCACTGCAGTCAAGACAATGTATTTTTGCACCAGGATTTATTAATGGGACAACTAGTTATGATGCAACGACATCATCATCAGGTACCCACAGGTCATATGACGGCGACACAGTCCTGTCTAAACCAATTTCACCACCATTCACTCCTGGTGGAAAAATACATAGTACACTTACAAAAGTGATATTGGATTTCCAAGTAGTTTGAAAACAATGAAAATAATACATTCAATGCCATTTTGGTAATGGAATCATGTGACAGAAAAATCTGTTATGGTTTCCCTAGTTTAATCCACAAATCATTTAAAAAAAACATTGCTTACTTTTAATTTGATTATTAGCCTAATTAGCATATTTAAACTGCCCTACTTTCATTGATAGGCTCTATATTTAATACAGTGCTCTTGGTGTGAATGGACAGCTCATGATAGAAATTTAATTATTACAAAAATGAAGACAAAATTTTTTGGCTATATTTCGACAAATACTGTCATTCCCATACTTTATTGTTGGTTAACTAAGCCGAAAAATTATTCCTACTATAAACTATAAGCATATGTGTATAAAAATAGGGAACATACCTGACTAGATCAGCAACTATATGCCTCGGTAGAAGGCACACCCGTTCTATTGCATCTTCACAATACGCCAAGTAGTAAAGGCACATTGATACACCAGTAGCTGATACACTTGGCCGAGGAACTTCTAGAAGTCTCTTTAGTGGAAGAAAAAAATATTTCTAGTAAACTGCCCACCAATATGTACCATAAATCAATACTATAGAATTATCAAACATCTAAAAGATATGATGAATCATACTATTTACTAGAAACCAGAATAATGAACATTTATTGTAGCAAGAAATGTAAAAAAATAACCATAGTCAAGATAAAACCTGCAATTGGAAGTACTATTTTCTTGAGAAAAATTAATTAGGGCTGAAAAGATGATAAATTCCAATACAAATACTGACTCCAATTAATTTTCACTCTGGAATATAGGCATCGGAGCATCAGGATATGATAATTATTTCACCTTCAAGACTTTCTCTACATAAAGTAATACATTTCCAAAACAAAAATTTTGAAGTCAATAGAATCCAGAAAAATGGTAGAAAATATGTGTACCATTCAGAAGTAGCCAAAATACTGTCAGGACCAATGGTATCAGAAAGTAATTTCAGTTCAGCAAATTTTGTCTTATCCATGACAAGAGGCTTATGGTACACAAACAAGGTTAACACGTTCAACGGTGAAGGCCGTTGTGGCCTGGGGTCATAGTTTAAGCTTCTATCTATTTAATGGTGGACTGCATTCTAAAATGTGTTGTGTAGTTATAAAATGGCAATGCTTTAAACTTTTTCAATTTTAATGGCTTTAATCGCTCAACTAGAAGTGTATCCTTGTGGTCTTCATTTATCTATCTATTTTGTTCATTAAATTTACTTTAACAATACGAATTCACCGAATGCAGGATTCAGATTAATAACACATTGGACTTGAAGACCACAAGCCGTGAGTTCATATCCTGATTCAAGTGTAAATAATGTTGTATTAATGTTACCCATAGGTGACATAGTAGTGTGTAACTTTAATCATTGCTGCATCTAAATTAGTCTATAAAATTGATTAAGAATTTTTTCTGCAACAACATCTACAACACTCGTTTCGGTGTGTGGTGGGGGTTCTATGGATTCTGCTCATGGAAGTATTTTATTACTTCCACATTTTTTATCCAATCCACTCACCTCTACATTAATTATTGCTAGAAAACTTAACAGTAATAAAGAAAAATAAACAATAACAATATAATGAATGATATGTAATATATTATTGATAATAACATAAAATAAAAAGTAAAAAAATCTATCATTTGGTGGTTAATTTTTAGTTATTCCTCAGTGTCCATCGTATTACAATGTCAGTTATCTAGTACCTATTATAATTTATTTGCTTCCCAGGAGGAGTTTTCATTCTTCTGGAATTTTGATGCTTAGATTCAAAGCACTATCTTAGAGGTGCGCCTCTGATTGCAATATCCCTATAAATGCTGTGTGCACTGGATTAGCAGCTGTTCATTAGATTAAACCGGCAAAAGAATTAATCATAATGATGAAGAGAAAGAGTTTAGTTAAACATAAAAATTAATGATAGAGATACTATATTCCATTCATTTTAAGTTACCAAAATACCTAAAAGAGAAAACCCTTCCCTGAGAAAGTGAATATTTTACGGTCAACTTTATTTCCTGTTTGTTGTATTTCTTTAAATTTCATATTATTGTAGACTGCCATTGTAGGTAATTTGAAAACCATGTCCTCCCTCAGATAGTTCCAAGTTGTTCAATGTTATTTATTTATCAAAAAATCAGGGCACACTTTGATGGAAAACTTCAACTTTGCTTTTACATGCATGAATGCATCTCTGTGCTCAACATTTCTCTCCATGCAATACTATACTTGATCCCCTACAATAGCTGATAAGAACTATTCATTAATGTGTCTGATTACAAATTATGCCATGATTATTTTTTCCTTAATCCCTCTATCGCCTCCTCCTTCCAAGCCACACGCCATTCACTCCCGACTGTGGCACCGTCCCTCCCCATGCACTTTCCTCCTTGTTCCCCTTGTTCACCCCTCACCAAGGGTACCCCACCCTCTATCTCCACACTGTTGTTCACATTTCATCCCCACCCAGCCTTTCTTCCCTAGAGATTTAGTCACAGCAAAAGCATCCCAAAGGCCTCTCATGAGCTAATCCTTCCTCCTCTCGCTCCACTCTTCACTGAGACCCAACATTCACCCCCACCATTGCCCAACTTTCTCTGTGACCAGTGCCTGGTCAATGCACTGAGCCCTTACCCCTATCTGCCACCCCATGGGGAGTATCACACAACCATCAGCATCCTTAAGCCCTTCGAATCTAACTTCTCTTTCATACTTCTGTCTCCTTTCTTCCACTTTTCCTTTTCACCCAAAATTGCTTGGCCAACCACCCATAAACTGACTTATCCAAGGATCTGACAATTTATTCCTTTGAAGACAATTTTCTGGCTGTGTTTTTGCATCGCAATATCTTTATAAATTGTTGGAGACTACAAAATTGGTGGCTGTGTATGCATATGAATGTGGATACACTAGTGATATAAAAAATTAGGCGTCAGCAATTTTTCATTTCTTATCGGTCAACTTTCCCTTCAAAAAATCCCATCCCAAAAGTCATCACTATGACTGCCTCTTCATCATCACATCACTATTACAACTGACTCATTCCACCATTTCTCTTCCTCCTTCCGCTTCCTCCCCTCTTCAATCCTCCCGAAATCCAGGCTTGTCAAGGCATTTCCAAGAATATTAGAGATGCTTTCTAAACAAGGACATGAGGTCTCTAATAACCAAACATCTCAACAATAAAGGCCACCAATCCAGTTTCACCCCTTAAATTCCGGCATTGGAAGACAAAGGATGGCATTTGGATGCCCTCAAACAATGGGAGACAGTCCGCAGAAGGAAAAGAAGAACCCTCTTAATTCATGACATTGTACTTCAAAGTCATTCCCCCATACTCTCTCTCCCACCCTAAAACCTTGAACTAATCCTTTCCACGCCCCACCTTCCCCTCTCCACTACCCCACACCCTTACCTCCCCTAAGGATATACATATAATGCTGTCTTCTGTAATACAAATTAATTGTATGTGTAGATGATACTTAAAGCGTCAAAATGCATTGTACAGACAAATAAATAAAAGAGTGGACATTTCAAAGTTTTTAAATTTCTTACTTTTAAATGAACCATAAGTAATTATGCAGTAATCAGGCACATTTCGCGAGTTCTGATAAAGGCTTAAAAAATGGGCTCTTTATTCATTGTTGCACAGGAAACAATTTAGACAGCAATGAAAAACATTTAATTACCACTATTCAACAGAAAACAAACAGGCTAAGTGTAAACTTTGATTCATTATAATCAGCCCAGGCATTCCCTCTATATTCACCTTCAAACTCAGGGTAGCATAATTTTTGCACTGACATACGTCGTTTGTTGGTGCCCATTAAGAGCACCGGCCACCATCTTGTTCCGAGTCAATTGTCATTAATCGTGGGATATTTTAGAATTTGAATGCATAAATAGTGTGATAAGATTGTATTACAAGAATATATAAATACTTGGGACATAAAGGAAATGTTGTAAATCAAGGAAAAGTGTTAATTCCAGGGGCATAAAAGTCAGGTTAAACTGTATTAGATAGTTTTATATGATCAATGAAGCACCCAGAAAAAATATTTTTACACTTCAATGATTTCAAAACAACATATTAGTTTTTAAGGTAGCCTTCTCATGATAAATTTTGAAATGAAATATTTAAGGATGCCACTTTCCCACCAAAAGGTTAACATAACTTGAGATTGAACATTACTTTTGTCAAACCCTGTTATCAGCTTTAAGGCCGATAATACCTTATTATTTTTTCAAAGATTGGTGAAGGAATGGCTTCTCTACAATATGTAAAAATATCAGGGCAAGTTATTGGAGGCAAACAAGAGGCAAGAGGTTCTGCCTGAGCTAACATAGCTTATGCAATTAAGAAACACTATCCTGGCATAAGATATTAAGAAGCAGTATCCGGGATCTCCACTGGAATAAAATATCCATAGTTACCATTTCAATGGCAGAGCTATCCATCACCTTTACATCAAGAGACAATTGACAACTCCGCCATCGAAACGTTGGCTACTATGGATTTTTTAACCTGGTGGGGAACTCAAATAGAGCTTCTCAGTCTCCATTATAATTTCTACCCCTGATGAAAACCACCTCCTTGCTCTTAAGCATGAAGGGGAAGGATTGTATAAACACATAATTAAGCTATCACAATTCAGTTTTAATCACTAAATGGCATCAGCATGTCACAAATAATCACTCTACAATCTCTAATTGTTGAAGTATTACTTTTCCTCCAGAACTACCAACTGTTGCACAGTTACTTCTACTAAAGCAATAGCTAAATCCATGGATGGTACACAAGATAATGATACTCTCAATAAAGATAATAATGAAGATAGGAGAGCAGTAAAGTTTAAGAACTCAGCATTTTATACTAAGGGACGATAAAGATAACAACAGCACTTTATTACGCAACAGCTCACAAAATGTGTGGGCAAAATGAGTTTTGATGTTGATCTTTCATTAGTCACCTAATTGTACAGGTGGCCTTTTCATTGAGACACTAGGTTGTTATGAACATTCTTTCATTCTGATTTGCATTAGCTGTGGACTTCAAAGCCCAACCGCTAAATGGAAAACTTCCATCACTGCTGAATGCACCTCATGGGATAAAGAAGAGAGGTTTTCAATGGAAATTTGGCAGAGCTATACAAGTAAACATTAATTCACAAATATTTAATCAGATAAACGTCACAAGTAGTAATCAGAATGCACAGCTCTCTATCTTCTCTCATCAGACAGCAAATGACAGTTCAGCAAAACTAGGGAGTTTGGACGAACTGCAGTCACTACTTTTAAGGTTGGAAGTCTTTGTAAAAAAACTGGATCGTGAGCACCACTAAACTTCTGCAACAAGAGCATTCCATATGCTTGAGACTACGTGGAGAACATTTTTCAGGTTTGAACGGTAGCCGAGGACCGACTGCAATTACTCATGAATCAAAGACTTGGAGACAAGGTTTCACCAGGCGGAAGAGCAAACGCTTGACTTATGGGTCGATTATTTCTGAGGCAAGTTAACTGCAGACACATTAACCATGGATGTGGGGAGTCCCTGTTTAAGGAGAACTTCTGCTGAAAAAAGCAATGTCTCCATGAATGCATTCTTTAAAATGCAGAATTTGCTGAGTCATGAATTGATTGCTACTTCTGAGCATTATCATATAACTTCTTATTTTTTACACATTTCATTGTTTAGTTCTGTCAGATATTCACAGCTGGTTTTCTGAGCATTATTTAAAACTGCCCTCTGCCCACAAATGGTGATATGCAAAAAGACATTCATAGCATGTATTTTGGCATGCTTTTTAACATTTGCTCCGATCAAAACCTATTTTTCATCCATTCTTTCTGGTACATATAAATAAATATGAATACACTATAATTAGCAAATAATATTCAGAGCTTCTAGTTTAAGGATTAATAATATATTTTTCAATGCATTAACAAGGACAATTGCACTGTTTTTTAACAAATATTGACAATGAGTATGCACTTTTTGCACTGCAATTATACAAATTACAAAAGTTTTCCTTATTGTTCAAGTATTTTGCTATGCATGCAACCATATTTTCATTGTTTAGCAACAATTGGCATGGTCCAACTCTATTATTTGTAGTACCAACCTATTTCTAATACATTAATGACATGACTTGCTTTGTGTTTAATACATTTATTTATTGAGGCATGATTCATTAAGATTTAAACAAATTAACTAAGGATGAGTCAATTCCTAATGTTGATTCTCAATTCCACCGATTCTAAGGCATAGGATTGGTATCGAGAATCGATCACCTAGGATCAATTCAGATTCCATCGATTCCAGATTGATAAATATTCAAATCAAATTTCATTTTCATCATTTTTAGCTCTTCAATTTGAAAAAGTTGTACAGTTGTAACCTAAAATACCAATCAATCAAAAACTAATTTATTACACTTGGAGACTATTTGTTTTTCAAATTCCTAAATAAAATATAGTTATGCATTGTTGTGTTGTAATTTTTAATTCAAATAAAAACATTTAATTCATATTTCATGTATTTTAGTTGTCACATCATATTTGTCTCAGTAATTTTGGGTTTGGCTATCAATTTGTACTTGTTATGTACCTCAATAAGCTGAGAATATATTTGCTATTTGACAATAAATATTTTTTTTGAGCGACTTAATTGTCTGTTATTTTATTCCAGCCAATACTTGAATTTAAATAATAGTCGTACACTACTGGTATATCAATATCACACCTCTTATTTCGAAAAAGAATCAATGGAATCGGAATCAAGAATCGGGAATCGATTTGAAAGAATCGGAATCAAAAAAGTAGAATCAACTCATCCCTAAAATTAACCAAGCACAGCAATTTTTGGGATGCATCTCTCACGTATAGATGTACTTTCATACAGGGAAAAAATATACCATTCCTAAAAATAATGAATGAGTTAAAGCTAAAGAAAGCATACTATATATTAAATACAAACCTGCAGCCCCTGCATGTTAATGAATTCTATGGAGAACTTCTTATGGCAAAGAAGGGCAGCCAGGTACTTCAGAGCTTCAAATGCCAGACGTGCATCTTTAGTTTCTCTCACACTCGTGTACTTAAGGATCAGCTCCAAAGCATTGTGCTCAAAAACATGACTAAGGAACTGAAAACAGATTAAAATATAGAATGCACATTAGTTCCAGTATTGCCATCATATTTTGAAAAATAAAAAAAACATTAGGTTACAACGAAAGTCACAACATCAAGAGTGGAGGGAGGTGGAATGACATTGGAAGACTGGCAGAATAATACAGTAACCTTTAAAAAGCAGTCTCATTAGATACAATTTTGTTGAGATGAAGTTGTTAGTTTCCCACATAATTTTGCCAGATGCAATCACCCTTCTCGGTAAAATGAGATTTTTGAAGTCATGATTGGTACAAACTAGTCAGTCACATGCCATAATCACTCGCAACAGGGTCAACCCATGCCGAGTGGTCCAAGTTGGTAGCTCAGCTGTTTTAGTTAAAATTCATATTTTCTGAGTTAATAGCCTTGTTTCCAAAGTTCGACCCAACTTTTATTTCATTTCAATTTTTTTCTGGTTGACACTTAGGGGTCTTTCTGCATCAATCTCAATGCAGAGCATTTGTGTCTGTTTGCAAGCACTAGAAGTAACTTCCTTTCGCAGCATTGGTCAGTTCAAGGGCAATGAAGTAAAGCTTGTCAGGCAATTTATACTTAAAATTATTTTTTTCTGTGCCTAATAACTTTGAAGTGATCTTGCTTCATAAATAATTTTTCACTTAGATGCGGTGTTTGTCAAAAATGGCTATACTCTAGAATTTCTTGAGGAAGAAGGCAGTTTGGCCAATTCTTTATATTTTTCTACAAAGTACCCTTGAACTAATACTCCATTTTGAAATAATGTTAAGTTGGGAGATAGCATACACTTAGTTCGAATTCACTGTAAAAATGTATCTTTTGAAAATCTTATCATTTCCAAGGTCAAATATCTCTGTTCAGTAGATTTTAATTCTTAATTTGGCATTAACAGGAATTAAAGAACACCAATATATTAAACTATAGTACAGAGTTTGAGTTTCTGACTTATGCTGTTAAAAAATTACTGCCATATATCATATGCAAAAACCTCTATGAACTTTCAATCAACCAATTAAAGATATGGCATTTGAACAATTTCTGTCACAAAAAACATCTGAAAATGCACTTTTTTGGGCATTCAATCAATGATATCCATGAGGCTATTCAAGCTTAGAGTTCGAACTTTCATATTCAAGTATATTGTGTATTCCTACGCCATCACACAAAATTTAAAAGATGTTTGCCCTACCATATAGGATATATATATATATATTAGAAGGTAAAATTGACAGGAAATGCTCAAGAAGGAAGATGGACCAATTCATAGGCCAGGGAACATGGGATGAGAATCAGATTATCCACAAGGGCATAAATGAGCCACTATAACACACGGTAGAAAGGAGGGGTGAAGTTTCATGAAATGACTAATGACAATTACAATGAAATACTCTTATGTTTTAGGGCACAAAAATAACAATCAGCAAAATCTCACCTCTTGATATTCTCCCATGGGAGTAAGGTAGCGAAGTATAAGAATTTGCCTTGTTGAGAGAGTTGGGGGGAATATCTGCACGTTGCCGATCACATAAGACTCCATCTCGGCCCAGGATGAGTTGCTGCACTCACCGACCGAAGGGGGAACGAGAGGTAGAGGGGTGGGGTGGAGGTGGGCAGGGGATGTGCTGCTAGGGTGCGTCCAGTGGTGCGACTGTGGGGGGGACTCTGGCATGGCAAAAGGACTTGAGCCGACACGACTGGGGGTAGTTTCTGTAGACTTCCTTTTGTGGTTGGTCCGCAAGGGCTTAGGTGAAGACACTTCCTCTTCCACTCCGGCGACCCCATTCACCATCTCCTCAGTGTCCATTGCAGACTCATCCTCCAAATTTGGTACACTACCATGAACAACACCATTGTGAACTGTTCTCACTGGGCCTGAAAATGATATTACATAACATACTACAGACATTAATTTACTTTACAGCTCTAAAAATACTGTCCTCAGGGATAAAGAACAAAAAAGAATAGTACATGGCAAATTTCCATCAGAGCAGAATGCTTATTTGCATCCTGCCAATTTCACAGTAACTACCTGAGAGATTAAGACAAGGTAGAGAATTTCCTTAAGACAAATCCTATTTGAGCAAAAGTCAAACCATAGGCCTTTTGATTTCCAGGGCAATATGCAGCCCATTATGCTCCCCAGGGTTCCTCATTCCCATACCAAGGGGACCTTTCTCCATGACAATTCTCCACATCAATACTTAAAAGTCAATTTGTCAGCAGAGAGTAACGATTCTAACCTTCAAAGGGATTGTAATACATGAGCCATCACAGTAAACATTTGCCAAACAAAAGCAATGAAAATTGTTACAGCTGTTTTATCATCCTTTCAGTACTGAAGCATAAATAAAGAAGTCATTTTTATTGATGAGCAAGCAACTTGAAATTCAAGTTGAGCTGAAAAATTGTACACCAGATTACAACATATACAAGACCCAAGTTTTTTCCCTTCCAGACTTCTGAAGAAAGTGACTCCTACAATCCTCCTACAATCTGGAACAAAATTCTCCTCTTCAACTGAATGGCAAAATCTAAATATTTACGCTCACTTGATCCTATCTCAAAGGCGAGCATTATGTCAGAGATGTCTATAATAATTGGAAATGGAATTTTTCACGGCCCGAAGATCAGCAGAATAGGCTCTCAGGATGTTAGAGAATGTCACTTAACTAGGATTTGGCACTGAGCAGCAGAAGTAGGTGAAAATCATGAAATAACAGAATACACTTGCAATATGCCTTACAAAGAGAATGAAGGTCAAATAGCTCAAATACCAGGCTGGATATCAAAGCTGGATGCTCTAATGTTTCATTGATGCGGACAAACTAAGGAACCAATGAACAAAATGGGCAAATTCCATGTGGGTTTCCACCTGGATCAGTAGATCAGGCACTGACATGTCAATGACCTACTTCCATTGCCTTCCATGACGTCATTGAAACATAGGTACCTGAGCTCTTGACCCAGCAAAAAACCCAATATGAATAAGTCCAAAAACATTGCAGGGAAAGTAAAATAGTCTTCAAATAACATAAAATTTGGCACAAGGATGGAAGATAGCTTTAGGAAGGATGGATATACGAGAGGTTCTAGAATCCAATGGGACCCCTTTGGGTCTAAGCATGATGCTGTACAAGGGCTTTGCTCTTTATGTTTGTTACATTAACCGCAAGTGGTTAGAAGACACATGAGTTAGGTTATTGGGATAAGGCTCTGATTGGGAAGCCAATTAAGTAGAGCATGACTTTCAGAGAAATGGCTCACCTTTCCCTTTCTTGGGTGTGAGAGAAAACCTTTTCGAATCTGGACTCTTAATCCCTCCCCCCTCTTCCACGCCACCTTTCACGGCCCCCTCTCCTCCATTCAGCAGCTTCAGGTCATCTGTACCAAGGTGAGCAAAGGGCCGATTAGT
Organism: Ceriagrion tenellum; assembly: GCA_963169105.1. Classification (NCBI taxonomy): domain Eukaryota; kingdom Metazoa; phylum Arthropoda; class Insecta; order Odonata; family Coenagrionidae; genus Ceriagrion; species Ceriagrion tenellum. Next base: position 25,865,658 of record OY720641.1, on the reverse strand, counting down.
TGGCATTGGCTGGCCATGAGGATTTGAGGCCATTTGAGACTGGAGCTGGTGCAGCCTCTGCAGCATTAGTGGAACCAACTTGGCATTCTGCTCCCTGAAGAAAACACAGAAATTTAAATATATGAGCACATTTTCCTGTCTCATGCCTGATTAACTAGGTCAATTTTAGTCCAGGGAACATTTGAGCTATGTTATACAACAATAAGGAAAACGATACAATATTATCAACATTAGGTAGTCTACCAGTCACAATAGGTTTAAATGCAAGTAAAAATTCTCAGGATATCCAAAAATAGGTAGGGCTCTTTCCAACCATCATATCTTTCCTCATCTCAGCGTACATCACACCCTTCTTCATCCTGTCAGCAAAACCTATTCCCTTCCCTGCAACTCCCCAACATTCTCCCCTCTTATCACATAACCCTCCCACATATCCTTACGGAACAACACCTTATGATTACCTCCGCCAGCCACCAACTTTGCCTCTTCCAATCTCTTCCCCAAGTGTTTGTTCTTCCCCCACATGACAAGCACTTCCTTGCCTCCCTCTCAGTTCACTAAATCAACTCTATTCTCCACACCAGCATCATGAATGCCAGCAGCCTACTCTTGTCTTCCTTCCTCAGTCTCTCCATTTCTGCCACATGTAATACTACACTTCATAACGATCTCTTCACCAGCCTCTTCTTTACGTCCTTACTCAAGATCTTCGTCATCAGCTCCCTTCTATAACTTTACATTTACTCATTAAAGATATGCTCCTCCTAACTCTTTCCTAATATGCCCCTTTATTTCTAACATACTCTCCAAGTTATTAAATTGCTATACTTCTTCCAGTTTGCGGCTACCTACTTCTATGACCAGCCTCACTTTTCTTGCCCATTAGAAGCTATTTTTTTTCTCGTGCTTTATCTTCATTCAGCATTACCCGCACAGGAATTCTAATGTATCTTCTTAAGCTTGCTATTTAACGATTGACTTACCTACATAAAATCATCTGTGAATTCAACAGACTTAATCATCTTGTCTATTATGACAATTCCCACATCTAGCTCTTTCCATGCCTCTTTTACAACCAGCATGACTGTTCAAAAACAAATATGAAGGCAACCTTTACCCGACCATTCAACCTATTGATATTATGTGTTTTAAACTATATGAAGATGCAAAAGAAGGATTTTCCATAAATTTTTCACCTTACATCATGCTATTCACATTGCCCCGTGACTACTGAAAAAGTATTATCAAATGTGTCTTAATTCAAATGTTTCCAGATCCACAATATAAAAATTTTAAACTCATTTTAAGGAGAATCATATCTTAATCCCGCATCATGTTATGCAAGAAATAAGCAACCTTGGTGTGTTATCTTCCGGAATGCTAATGGCTCATTTCAGTTTTAAGACAAAATACATTTTTAAAACACTAGATACAGCATGTAGTTTTTGCTTATTATTCCCTTACTTTACTGCACATCTCATCGTATACTCTGCACAATTTGAGACTTTCCCTAAACAAACGTTTAATTTTCCCACATTTAGCGCATTTATGTTAATAATCAATGAATTATGATTGCAATATACTGTCTATCATTAGACTACACTTATAAATATTGGCTAACTGATATTCCCAGCTAAGGCCATCACTAAAAAAGAACCATTTGTTCCATTTCCCCAGTTTTTGTGTAGAATTTCTTTTATTGCCCGTATTTTCCGACAATACCAAATGGAACACTTAAAATTTCATTGGTCAAACACACTTCAGGCATGAGTAAGATTTTTTATCATGCATCCTATTTTTAAGTGACTTTCCCACTGTCCTCATTTAAATTTACTGTGACATGTCATGGTTAACTCTCGGTACAATTTTTTATTCAAACCAACATTTTTTCCTGTCAAGGCTTTTAATTCAATTGTTTAGATGGACTCCTCCAACGAATTATGAACAATATCAGTGTATTTTGATCCTTCTTGGTTTGGATCATAAACTTGGACGTGAAACATGCTGCTGACCCTTTCCCACCCTGATTATCGAAATGCAGTTACAATGGCTAACTATGTGCTGCGTCCTCTCTCTCCTGTTCCAGATCAGACCCATTGCACATAAGCCTGCTCCTTATAGTCATGCTTCATGCAGGCAACATAGCTCGTGATATTTTGAAATATGATGAAATGAACCTCTCTTTTTGTAAGACCATGAACTGACATCGAAAGAATGAAGTGTCATGGAGGGAAAAAAGTTCAGGTTACAGTAGAAACTCAAAAATATGAAATTTTGATTACATGAGGAAAAACTGTCTGCCTTAAACGAAAATCTAAACCAAATAATTGGCAGTATTTGAAAATACGAAATTTGTGAAATTACTAACCTCAAGCTCACTCCCCTGGAAAAATGGAATTCATTTTTGTGATCCCCGGCAAAAACCTGCACCATTTAAACTCGCAATTTGCAGATGTAGACACCTTAGTTATCAGCAACGCTGCATTACCCCTTTCAACGCAAAGGCATAACTTGTGATTCCTTCCCAGTGATGAAGTTCAGTTTTTTTTTGCATATTTACATTCAGCACGATGAAATAAGACACATTACAAAAATTTTAATTTTTGTAGCCTACTTGGTGTAATTATAACTGTTGTAATATAAACTTTGGACGTTCTAGTACGTCCCAAGTTTAAACAGTTATAACGGCACGGTGGTTGTGCGGGCTGAGTGTATTCTCGGTAAGTCCCCATCGTCGATTTCACGTGGTATAAATGAATATTAAGCCTTCCTTGCCGTTGAGCTCACATTTCACAAGTTTATCCAGTTTATGAACTCTTCTTACACATTGCACTTATTTAACCCTCTCGATTATAAAATATTCCCTATTTCAACTTTACAATTGTAAAAAGCAAATTTACAATATTATTTTGAGAAATACCATTGTAAAAATGGAGATAAAATTGTAAAAATTGCCAAAATCCAATTGTAAAATTTACAATTGTAAGGTTTCAATAGGGGTGTACTGATATCAATAAAATTATATAGAATGTGATTTATTTTGAAAACTTCAAAAGAAAATTCCTCATTTGGAAGCACAACTGCCTTTCCGCTCAGTATTTTGATCGTGAAAATAACAAAATACATAATTTCTGTTCGGGAAATGGATTGCTAGTATCTTTAATTGAGAATTACTTTAGTAAGCCATTGGCTGTGTTCATTAAAGAACAAAATTCCTGCAGTCATTTATAAAACTTCAAATCACTAATGAAAATTATAATCATAAAAATACGTCTGCAGAGAAACTTATTTTTAAAACTACAATCAACATTTACATGATTTCAGCATTTGATGTCCTGTGATAATTAATAAACAAAGGAAAATGCATAATGACAGGTTTCCCTCACAAGCCGTGCAATTTGTGGGATTGTCCGTCCTAATCCCTCGTTTGGCACTCTTGGTACTTTCAATGTTTCTTTTTCGATCTTGAGTTGTCTATTTTATATTGATCTGGATAATGTCACCAAATTTGCAGTGTTCTACACTTGACAAAGATATTCCAATGTATCTACACCGCAGAAAAATTGTCTTCAAGGAAATAAATCGTCAGATCCATGGATAGAACAGTTTATGGGTGGTTGGCAAAGTATTTTTGGGTAGAAAGTAAAAAGTGGACGGAAGGAGATGGAAGCAGGAGGGAGAAGTTGGTTCAAAGGGCTTAAGGATGTCGGCGGTTGAGTGAGACTCCCCATTGGGCGAGGGATGGGGTAAGGGCTCAGAGCATTGACCACATACTGGTTACAAAGAGAGTTGGGCGATGGTGCGGGTGTATGGTGGGTCTTCATAAAGAGTGGAGCAAGAGGAGGGATTAGCTCAGGAGAGGCCTTCGGGCAGGTTTTACAATAACTGAATCATTAGGGCTGGCCTGAAGAAAGGCTGGGCGTGGATGGATGGCAGGCATCTGCGAATGGCTAGCATGGAGACTGATTTATGAATTATCCTTATCAGCTGTTGTAGGGTATCAACTGTACTATTGAGGAGAGAAATGTCGAATGCAGAAATGCATTCATGAGTATAGAAGGGAAGTTGAAGTGACTCATCAAAGTGCGCCTCAATTTTTTGAAAAACAAATGACAATGAACACTATGGAACTATCTGAGGGATGACACTTTTTCAAATTATCCACCATGGCAGTTCTTCAGTTACAAAAAAATGAAAATTAAAAAAAAATACAACAAACATGGGAAATGGAGTTGACTATATTCACTTTCTCAGGTAAGGGTTTGCCCTGTTTTTGATATTTGGGTAACTTAAAATGAAAGGATTCTAGTACCTTGTGCCTTAGTTTTATTGTTTCGCAAACACTTTCTCTCTCCACCATTATGGTTAACTCTTTTGTACTTTAATTCTAATATACAACATCTAATTTGAGCATGTGCAGTATTTATAGGGGTAGTGAAATTGGAGGTGCACCACTACGAAGTTCTTTAAATCGAAGGATCAATATTTCAGAAGAAAAATGAAATCCCCAATAAATGTACTAGCGAATAGTTCAAACTAAACCCTCTTTATCAAAAAAGTTTTAACTCTCCAGTTCCAGTAAATATTGCCTTGTTATTTGAGAAAAGAATAAGCAAAAAATATTAATAATCATGTCGTCCAATAGTTTCTATAGTTCCTCGTCTAAAAATATCATAAGTGCACTCCTACATGTCATACATACAAATTTGCTTCAACTGGAGGACAAAAGCATCAAATTTGACAATTTAACATTTTATATGCATGCAGTATCCACCCTGTATTCTAAGAAGCATTGCACAAAGAAAAATCCAAAATTTCTTCAAATTTGTCTTGATAGATTCCAAAATAAAATTCGCACACTGGAAACAAATAGAGACCAAAGAAATGAGTAGGAAGCCTCCGAGCACTGATCCACATCTATGTAGAGAGGGCGGGGTCTTCGAGGCGACGTCGCTATAATTGCTTCTTTCCCCCAGGTTGAAAAAAAGGGTTATAATAGTTGACTAGAAAACTCTGATAATCTTCAATTCCCCTACCTTGACAATATACACACAACAGGACCACTGGAACTAGAGAAGCATCCAAACACCAGAGCATACTCTTAGATAAGAGAACAGGAAAATACAGTGTAAACTGCAAAGACAACTTGCTGATGACTCTTTCTCCCTCCCTTTCACAAAGGATCATATATACATTTCGAAGGACATGTACTTACTGCTCTAAAAGTAAGGGTCTGAGAAAAGAGAGCCTCTCTGGAGGAAAATGTACGATCAATTTTACCTCCACACCTACATACGAAGACATGCATAGATATCAAGGAGACTGCGCATTCTTGTTTGTATACACTGACAAATGGATTGCCAATCTGCTATGATATAGATAATAGAGAGAGATAATAGAATTTAACATAAATATTCACATTATGAATACAAAACAAAAACGCCACCTAAGAAGCTAATACATTATAACTGGTAATAGAAAACTGACATTGCAATACATTGAACACTTGGGAGCAACTGACAATCAACCAACAAAAGAAAGATTTTTTAACTTTTTATTATTTGCTATCATTAATAATAAATTATATGTATATCATTCACTATATTGTAACTACATATTTGTTTTTCTTCATTGCTGTATAGATTCCGTTAATAAGGAATATATGTGTGAATAGATTGAACAAAAATTGTGGACGTAGAAAAATATGTATATGAGCAGATGCCATTGCACACCCTAACATACACCATAACAGTTGCTCTGAGTGTTGTAGGACCGGTATATCCAAGTATTGTAGAATGCTGTAGATTTAGTTGCAGCTTCAAAAATCTTAATTAATTTTATAGGTTGATTTATATGTGCCAACGACATAAGTTACATTGAACTGTGCCACCTATGGGTAACATTACAGCAACTTTATATACACTTGCAACGGGATTCGAACCCACAGTGTATTAGTTCAAGGCCAATATTTTGATAATCTGAATCCCACATTTGCCAAATCGATAAAATGATTTTTTAAATCCAATCTAATGAACAAAAATTGAAGAAAAATGATAAAAACAACAAAGATACACTTCCAATCGATGATTTAAACCATAAAAATTGAAAAAGTTAAAAACATTGCCATTATGTAACTAAACAACGCATTCCAGAACACAGCACACCATAGAAAAGGTTTAAGCTGAAGCTATGATGCCAGCGAAATCACAATTGCCTTAAGAGTGACTTGAGTCCACTGGCCGGCCCTAAAGAATGGCTTGAACGTGGATGTTCTAGAACATTCTCCATTACCCGATAGCACCCACAGGACATTCCTGATCGTCCCTGCGGGTTGAACATGTTCAACAAGTTGAATGCACAAGTGATAGCGCATTCTCCTCCGAAGGCTGTTTAACAAAATTGTGAAAGTTTGTAGTACAGAAATTGAGAGATAAGTGAAACAAAACGTTGGGATTTTTGTTTGAAGGTTTTCACAGCAACTCTCTACTATATTTAAGTTATTCGGGGTATTCCGCTGTGTATTGAGCATTTTAAATTTACTCAACGTTAGGTTCTTCAAATTGAAAACATAGGAGAATGAAAGAGTTTGTTTTTGTTGCCTCTATATATAGGTTCTTCGTTGAGACAGTTGACCATTGTTATGGGTTTAAAATTTACAAAATTTTATTTTTAAATTTAAAAATAAAATTTATATGCACCAAACCAAATCAATGTAACCAATGTAATCAAAAATTAAAACCTCTTTTCTTTATGGTTTTTGATTTCCACAGCCTCCTTCACTATTCGGTCCCAATAACTTGGAGCACGGTGAAGGAAACCTCAACAGAGACAGAGGTTTTCAGCTAAGCAATGTGTGGAAACCAATCATGAGTCTCACGAGAAAAAGGGCGGGAAAAAAAAGAGGGCCAAACAGAGGCCAGCTGAGTCCATGCCTAGAGCATATATAAATGTGACACCCTCCTGGCCAAATCATCACCCTGAGGACGATGGCAGACTACACTGTCGAAACGTCGGTGCTACAAACCACCACCACCCAGTTGGAAACCTGAGAACTCTTCATCCAGAACCAATATTGATTACCCTGGGTCAAGCTGGTGACTGACAATTAATTATAAATTGCTATCTGGCATTTGGTGCATCATGTTGACATGACACCGATGGCTGCTCCTCATAGTTTCAAGAGGCACTTGCCACTGCCAGCTAGTGCAACAAGAAGATCACCACCTACCATGGTCATAATGACGAGTGGATCAATCGTCCAGAATTCTCACAGTTTGGCTTCAACTCCTCCGCGACAGAGTTGCAGGCATATTACTATTATTAGGCAATACTGGGGTATTTTTGGAAGCAACAGAAACGTGGAGGAAATGGAAGCAAGACGTTAATGGTTTTTTATCAACCCAATTTATGTACATTGGAATCATAAGAGTGTGATCATTCTATGCTGATTACATAGATCAATTCATTGAATAGATCTATGTAATCAGCAAAAACTAAGATGCAGTAGTAACATTGCCCTGAATGTGTTCTTCCTGAGCATATAATTGCCTGACAACTATTTCAAAGAGGGTAGTTTCAAGCCTTACTTAGTGGAATTCCTTGATATCAGAGACAGAAGAATTAACTCTGCAATACCATGTGGAATTGCAAGTTAATTCTTCTATCCCTGAAACTATTACAAAAGTAACTAGATACCCTTTTGCACATGGAAAACACTTGACCCCATTTTATGGAGTCTGGATAACGTTAACTGTAAGATGACAGTCTTTTTGTAAAGTTGAAGTACACTGAGGACTTTGTAGTGATAAATTAAAGGAGGCTCTCAGTTAGTTAGTCTAAGCAATATCAAGAGGAGACCCTGTAAACATAGGTTTTTGTTCTAAGAAAATATTCAAAAACAGATTATAACACTATGCCTAAGTGATCCCAGTAATGCAATGATAAATGTTACAACACCATTCACCATACATGTATTTTGGAATGAATATATTTGTAAGGTTAATGTCCACTGTGTATACTTCATTCAATACATTTTGACTTAGAGCAAGATCACATCAATCACCTGAAGTTGGCAGCTATGTCCTGAACTTCCATTGCAGATGCCAAGAGACCAGTTGCATAACTCTGTAGTGGCTCAATAGACTTTTCTGCCCAAGAAAAAAGGCGCAGAATAAGGCCTTCCATTTCCTGCTGGGAACAAACAAACATTTTAAACTGATTTAGAGATGAAACATGAATAAAAAGAAAATGTGAATACACCATCAACGACAGGCATGGCCATTTTATGACTAATTTGAAGACTATCTAACACCATCAACACTATCAAGTTCTGCTTCCAACTTTACCAGTTCATTGCTCATCAACTTCAGCTTATCCGCCAGGGTATTCTTTGAATTGATATTCAGATGGCCATACCTTGAATTTGCAGCGTATTATTAGACCACATATGTAATCAAAAGTCAAAACTAATTCAACAGATACCAATTTAAAATATAAGATATTTCTCAAGCTCTTGAATTGCAGACTGGGCTCAAAATATGGACAAAACATTCATTAAAATATCTTATATGCCATTACATTACATCATCTTCATAACCTACTAACCTGAAAGGATGTTTTTAGAAAAGACAAAGTAAAACCTATATTAGCTATCCAAGATAATGTTATGTATCAACAAGTTATTAGGTTAAAGTTAAGACATGCAAGAGTCCCATTGTTCCGATACATCAAAGCATTCCCTACATGATTACCGCTAGGATCCATTCTAATAACCTTGTGGCTGAGTTTATACCCTTAGTAAAGTATGAGCCAGATCCTCCCAAGCATTAGAAAATAGCACAATTCAAAGTTCATATTTTGATCCCAAGTATTTTTGACTATGATTTTGTTTCAACCTTCCCTTTAGTCTGTTGGGTTTAATCTTATTTCATTTTGCTACTGCATTACACTGCCAGAGATGAAATGATTGAAATTTTACTAGTTTTTACTTTAGTTTTATTTCAATTGCCATCCCTTGTCAGAGGGTTGATTTTTTAGATCCAATATGCAAGACTGCATCATTAGTATTTTGAAGCCAGAATTATTAGGAATTAACTTATAGTCTATAGTACAAATCAAAATTACATCTTTCCATTACTGCTACTGAACAAAAAATTTCATGTACAGAGAACCTACTAATTTAATGATTTGACAAACGTTCAATCTCAGGTTGGTGCCTAAAGAGCTTTTTAGAGTCATACCAACAAAGCATACCAGTCCGTCCTCAAGAGCATTGGCATAATGGAAAATTTTCTGAACAAACAAGATGCATATGAACAAGATTTTGCTGTATAAGCCATGCATCCAACATTGACAAATGGTGAATAGATTTTGTAATGCTGTTTTCAGCTCTAAAAGAGAACTTGGTAAAGAATACAAATGTATGAATATAAGATTTCTGCAACAGGAAGACTGAAATAAATGGGATGTTATGCTACATCTACAATTCTATTTTGCACATTTCTTGGTGCTTGCACAATACAGTAGAACCCTGAAAAGTTCCCACATAAGACATTTTGCCCTCAAGGAAGTTTAATTTTTTAGGTCCCAAAATAGTCCCATATGGTGTACACTAGTTTTTTTCCTGATAAGAAGTTCTCACTCATCGCTTGGCTTAAGCTAAAAGGTCTTAACCAACTACACTCAAACAATGAATTTCTATGAAATTCTAACAGCATTCTAAGTTTTATAAGATTTGCAGATAATTTATGAAGTCTTATTTCCTATGAAGTTGTTCATGCAGATTTACCTATATCTTAACTCAAAATATAGCAAGTAACCAAAATGTCTTTGTGAGATCATTTGACCTTGTGAAATGCACAACTCTCTCACTGTGGTACAAACCCAAGAATCTTGTTCCACATATTCTAGGTCACTAGTTGCCATAGTTACTCACTGAGTTTATTTGATCCTTGAGAAAGCCACAAATAGCTGTGAGCAGGACCACCCAGAGCAGGAGGGAGAAGAAGAGAATGAAGATGGGAGGGTGGTACCTACTCATTATAGAGGTTACGAATGTTCTATCTATGTTTCAGGTGTTTATTGATCGTGTTTCTGGTGATCTGGAGAGCACCATTAAAAACTGTAAAGAAGTGGAATCATTTACTGAGGCATTCAGGAAACGGTCTTATCATGTAAACAACACTGGATTCCTTTTTTCCATCCCACCATGACTCACTATACTGTAAGATGAAGTTTTTGTTTAAAGGAGATAGATTTTTATTTATTTTCTAATATTTAACGAACCAGTGAACATCCAATAAATTTTTGCCGGCTTTCCCTCTTATTAAGTTTTCCCAATTAAGAAGTTTTACAACCTCTGACCCTTGAAAAACTTCTTCACAGGGTTATACTGTGTGAGTAATCTACATAAAAAAATGGCAGAAATTGAACACTAAAATGTGAGCTTATCTTTGGTTAAATGTTCCACAAATTGAATCTTAATTTTAGTTCAGCGATACATATATATCTCTTGCCACTTGCTTAACCTTTATCAGCCAAGCATGGCCTAAAACCCCCTTTCAATGTTTCCACTCATATACTGTGCATACCCAAAATGTCCCCCTACGTTTCGCTGCACACAGTGGTCCCCCTTGTTCTAGCACTGGCCAAGTGGAATGGCTGGGACATGTCTCATAAATAAGGGCCCCACAGAAATGTACAGATCGACTTTTTTCAAATGCATGGAGTTAACATATCGCATCCTGGCTCAACTGAAGGATTCAAATCTGACAAATAACGGTTAATATATATTATCGGAGTATCTAAAAGCATAAGTGGCCTTGTTGGCTTACTATATTGTACTCATCGGACAGCTGTCTGCCTTATTTCGAAATAATTAAAATACAATACATGCAATTCTCACTCACACTAACCATGGGGTTGCTGAAGTTTCTCAGGCTAATTTATTAAAAAATTCAAACATCTAAGGATTTTTTATGATTCAAATGATTTTCCTGGGTCTTGCCAAATGTGAGGTCTTTATGACACATACCACTTTCATGCTCAATAAATCAACACAAAAATGTACCTGGAAAACTGCTGATGCTTCTAATCCAGGCATAATATCCAGAACAAGACGGCATACACTGATGTTCAACTGCCTTGAGTCCCTTTCTGGCATGCTAAGACGCTCCCAATAGTTGTCTCGCAAATAGTCATTCACCAACTGCAAATCATAAGGGCATACCTTAAGAAAATATTCACAATGACCACATTAAAATAGCAAAACATCTTTCTAACGACACACACCTTCACCACAACGCAATATCCCGACCTCCTAATCCAGGAAAGTCTTATGCAGAACAAAAGGAATGCATGTTGAGAATAATTTGGCCATCATATTGATATACACAATATATATACCTATTCTAGCTCATAAAAAGCACTGTTTTATCCCCTTGGAAACCTGGGAAAAATCACCTGGTGTTCTGAGTGGAAAATTTCAAGGTTAGCTTTTACCTAAACACCTTTGGTGATGTACTTCTAATGACGCAGTACCTGTTCATTGGATTCTGAAATGTGTTGAAAATGGTATTCATCTTAAAATAGGCTAATACAACTTTATTTCCTAATTGTGCAAATACTGGGAAAACACCCACAAAAAGAGAGAACACCTCACAGTGTTTGGCATTCACTTTGATGACAGTGACACCTAGCATACGCCTTAAACTGCTTCTGTGGCATTATAAGACCAGCAGCCCTGAACAAATTTTTCCTTTAGAGCCCTCGCATTTATGCAGGTGGGAAGGATGCATCAATAGCTTCAGTGCCCGAAGCACTTAAGTGTGATATTGAGGGACCCAGGTTCAAGTCTAGGCAAATGATTTTCCCTCCTAAGAATTTTACAATCTGACTCCTCTGTTGGAAATGTCTTTCACATAAGTATCAGTAGATACGATACAAAGGAGCACCAAATACATGTTATTTCATTTTCATACAAAGTGTGTTGAAATCTGTGAGATATGAATCTTACACAGAGAAGTAAGTAGGAATAAACACAATAACATCCTCTATCATCCCATATCTATGTTCAATTAACTTCAACAAAACAAATGAATTTGATTAAAAGTAACAAGTCCCCAGGTCCAGAAGGAATATCTGTATGCATACTCAACGAGTTAGTGCCATAGATTGCACTGTTCTTAGAAATTATATTTAACAAATCATTATCCGAAGGCAAGGTACCTCAAGACTGGAAAATAGCCAATGTCACACCTATTTTTTTAGAAAAGGAAATAGAAGTGACCCAGGAAATTACAGGCCTATACTGTTAACATCACTTTTATACAAGATCCTCGAACACATTGTTCTTGGCAGCAATATTATGACATTCCTGGATAATCATAACTTCTTACATAGCAGTCAGCATGGCTTCCATAAGGGCAGGTCCTGCGAAACAGCTTGCCCTCTTCCTTCATGATACCCTAAAATTTGGCGAATTAAATGAGCATGTCCATGCGATATTCCTTGATTTCAAGAAGGCATTTGACATGGTTCCTCACAAAAAACTTATTTATAAATTGCATTCATGCAGAGTTAATAAAAAAATAGTGATATGGTCAAAGTCACATCTGGTGTCCCTCAAGGAAGTGTGATCGGCCCTCTTTTATTCAATATTTATATTAATGAGCTAAGTTCTTGAATTAGCAATAAATTAAGATTATTTGCAGATAATACAGTTATCTTCTGTAAAATAAGGGAAGAACGGACTTTAAAGTTCTGTCATTGGACCTTAACAATGTTCATTTGTGGTACCAGGAGTGGGGGGCTAATTAAATATTAGTAAATGCACCACAGTTCACTTCCTGCGATAATCATCACACAAATGCCATACCTATACTGTGGGTGGAGTAAACATAAAATCTTCAGAGACAGTAAAATATCTTGGAATTACCTAAACTTCTGATATATCATGGGGAAAACACATACAAAACGTATGTGTCACAGCATTAAAGAAACTAGGTTTTTAGTAAGCAGATAATAGGAAGGTCCTTGGAAGAAAAAGTAAAAGAGGGTAGCTACTTCGCTCTGGTAAGGCCACACCTCGAATATGCCGCGAGCATTTGGGACCCTGGTCATAAAGATTAATTAAAGGCTAATGGAGCCAAAGGATTCACGATGATTACTTGGCTTTTCCAGTTTAAATAATGACATTCATGATGAGTTTCGGCACAATAACCTTGTTTCAATAACTAGCCAGCCGTAAGCACAATCTTGTGAAGATTCTCTGGGCACAACTGGATAGTGTAGTAGCAGACGTGTTTGTACCTCGAAAATAAGCTTCATTACACTTCTACCTGTTTATTTGTTCTTTCAATATGCACTTTACTTTTCTTCTATCGCCTACTAATTTCAAAAGGGAAATAGTTTGGAATCATAGTGACTGTCATGGCATCAATAACATCAGGTGATTTCGCTAGCTGAGTATTTGAAATACGTAAATTGGCATCGAATAACTGGAAATGACTAGCTTTCGAATTAATTGCATTAATTATTATTTCAATGCACTCTATTCCCTTATCTTACATCATAAATAAGAAATTTTAGGGTGGAATTTGGTATATTAATCCACCGATCACATCACCTAATTCAGTATGCCTTCGGTGTCATTGCTTTATTTCGCAACGCTCTGGAGAGTTTTCTCATCCATGGCTCAGAACCTAAAGTACATAAATCTACTGTCCAATGCCTTAAAATATTACTTGCAGTATAAATCATCATACTGGCAGAGGAAAAGGAGACGTAAAAACATGTATAGTTAGCCCAGACATGTCTGCTATAAGCCTCGACAACTAAAACAGCACGGCCTGTAGCCAAAAGTGGAACTTCAATTCTTTTGCTTCCATTGGCAACAGAGTCAAGATGGAACTTTTCCGTCCTTATGCAGTGTTCTTGGATGCTACAATAAGGAAAACCACTGCCTTTCTAAAGAAATCAAACATACCCACAGAAACCACCAAAAACATCCATCCTTGGGCCCCAGCTCAGCCTAGGATGAATGGATTACCAAAAATCCATACAGAAGGGATCCCATTAAGACATAGAGCTGGTGCCATTGGATCTCCAACCTACCACTTGGCAAAATAACTAACTGGAAATTTGGCACAATGAGTGGGAAAGTGTGATCATCACATCCAGAATTCATTTCAGTTTGATGAAATCTTAAGCAAAATTGAATTGTAATCCAATTTGAAGTCAAAATATACATACTTTCCTTTAAAACCTAAAGCACCTCCCAAGAGCTACACCCTACTTAACAGATTGATTCCAATCACCTCCTCACACAATGACATGGGTGTCACCTTCAGCCCAAAACTTGCTTTTGCTCAATACTTCCATAAAACCAAATATAAGGCCATGTCTGTCATGGTTATGCAGTACAGATTTACAAGTATCACAAACCCCACCACCCTCAAGACCACATTCTCCTTCTGCATTCTTCTAATTCTTGAATACCACTGTAACATATTCCACTGCCACTCCCACTAATTTCCTAATTCAGAAACTTTAAAACTGGTGGGACAGGCCTTGATTTCTTCATTTATGTTGTGCATCATTGTATACCAAACTTCCACAATGCTTTACGAACCGAGATCGTGTCTGTCCTTTCTTTGGCCCTAGTGTCCCAGCTACAAACGATCACTTCCACTCCACAGAAATTCTTCCATACTTTTCATATCCCAGCCCGTCCATTGCACAGTGATCACCTCATATACCTTCATAAGTTTCGTCCTTTTTCTCTCCTGGCAATCCCTTTCATACAGACTCCCAGCATTGTACAATGCCATTTCATCCGCCCACCCTTCCCTTGATCTCTCCACACATTTCAACATACCAACAGACTCAAAAAATGTTTTTCCTCCAAATCCCTGCCCCCTTTTCCCAATTTTTACCTTTATTTTATTAATGCTCGTATTGAACCTTGGCATTTTTTATCAATCCTCCATCCATGTTTTTATATTTATTTTTTTTTAAATTTTTCAGATATCAAGTCCCACAGTTTAACTATAAAGGCTGATTCTGGCTTTGTGAACATTTTTTTTAAATTAATCAAATGAATTAATGGTTAGTTTTGTTTTGGTCTCTCTTGTCACTCTCGTTCGAATTCTGAGGACCATGAAGCACCTGGGAAGAAGATCTGACACCAAAAAGGTGGAATTTTTTCACCATGTCTTAACATACTTAGTACATATATGAAGGAGACTTATTAGAACTGGTATATAGAGAGCCTATGGGGTCATAGAGGACCTGACAGAAGTATACTTCAATCAGGCTTCAAGAGTCATAAATCCTCACACTGGTGCATGGGCCACACGTTTTTTCATTTAGCCCTACATTGTTCACGTGCTGATATCATTTCCCCAGAACATGAATATCCAGAAAAATTATAAACTTAGACAAGGAGTATACATATTAAGGTGACACACATACTTGTAACTGAATAGCAGGAGCCTCACCATCCTAGCCAATGGTATGCTGTTCTATCTTCATTAATACACTGAACCAAATTGATTTCTGACCAATAGAGCTTGCCAGGTGATAACTTGAAGCTCAGGAAAACCTTCACCATAAAAATTACAGTCAGCGGGAATTTGAAATGGCCCTTATAAGGTCCATCAGTTTCCACAAAGGTTAGGGAGGTTGATAAAAAACAATGAGCCAGAGTCAGCATCCCATAAATTTCCACAATTTCTGGAAACATTTCCAGACTTCAGAGAAATTATAAAATTGAAATGATCCACATAACAGCCAGTAAAATGAGAGACAAGTCAGTTGAAGAAAATGATAAAATAGGTATCAAAACTTCAGGGATGTGTCAGTTCCTGAGTGAGAATGCATGAATGATTGTTTCTGGGAGACGAGCCACAAAGGGGAAACTCGGCTTAAGGAGCATCAACCTGAGCAAACTGAGGCCGGGGTAAAAGCAGAAGTTGGCCATTGCAGAGCATAGTGTTCACATTGAAATCCACATGAACATAATCAATTTTAAGGTGGATTCAAGCTTTTGGTTAAACACCACATGGCAACCCACTCTTGGAGCAATCAAGAAGGATCAGGAAAAATCAGCACAGAAGAGTGGAAACAATTAGCCAATCAGTGGTCTCCTACACTCTCAGGAGGGTGCATAAGTCAGCCCATTTTTGATTCTGAAGGCTATAAAGCAGCCAAATTTTAAATTTTGATAGCCCTGATGATGTAAGTCTGATGCTTATTGCATTGAGGGCAATATGGAAACATAAACCCAGGGTGTTACCCGAGAAGATTTTACTCATGCTGCAAAAGAATTATTACTTACTTAAAGAGTAAGTAATTCCATTTTTGTTAATACCCACCAGTCGATGTCGCCCAGTCCATCATACAACATGAAACAAGTAAATGCACTTCCCAATAGACCAAGAAGACTAAAAGCACAGAACCAATTAAGCATAACAAAATGATGAATAAAGGGAAAGGTGTTCAGACCCAATTTTGAAATTTCTTTCTCCATTTACATTTTTTCACATCTTTGTTCAAGAAAACTGCCATTAATCAAACAATCGTTATTTAAACGAGAAACCCATGATAATCTGAAATGTGTCACAATGCTTACTCCGAGAATTCGTCGATGTATACGTGGACATGAGTAATCACAAAGTACCTTTGTCATGAATAAATCCCTCCGAAACAGGACTTTGAGAATCTGGCCAAGAGAACATGATGGATCAGCTCTAGACGGATGCCTATCATCAAAAGGATCTGGATCCATTTTCATATAATTTTCCGTCTCTGCCTCGATAATTTCTGCCAGCCTAAAAAAAATAAAAAAGTTTAAACAGGAAAACATAGAGCAAGTGGTAGGTATACTATCAAACCATTTTTTTTCATTTTTTTTCAAGCTCAAATGTTCTTTCGTATTGCAGTTCATTTGCCGCGCGATTAGAAGAATAGACACAAATCGAACAGTGGCGATACAAATCTCACCCCGGCATCTGTAGTGCACAGGTTTAAACAATTTTCTCACTACGCAAAATTTAAAATAAGGCTGACTAAGTTATAACCATTGACAGTCGAAACCGTATGAATATCCAATAGGAGACTCAAATGGAGCGGACATTTCATCAATCAGGGCAAGTAAATTGATAAATTATATAAAGATGTCCAAGTACTGATGGAAATTAATAGCGGTAGCCAACTTTAAAGGCACCCGTATTTAAAAAAAATGTTTCTTAAGCAACACATACCTCGTGAGAGTAGGAACTGGATCGTATCCAGGTTGCTGATGATCTTCAACCCATTTCTGGAGAGTATATATTGCTTCTGTCAATGCTGGATTCTGCTGATGGGTGACTTCCATTGTAGAATGACAACTTTCTTCGCCTGGAAAACTAAGGAATTCAAAAAATAGATAATGTATAGTGATTATAGATACTTAACTCAATACGAAAACACACCAAAGATAACACTTTTATCGCGAAACAGTGCATAATGTCAGAAATAAATAAATCATGCAGACGATAACACCGAACACGTATAGATTTAGATGAAACGCGAATACTAGACATGTAAAGCAGTCACCGAAGACCGTTCCAGCTCAATTTGTTTTAAAAAAATGTACAACCCAATATGACTCGGACACAATAAAGTTGTTGACGAAGATAAGCATAAATGATTACTTACATTTGTACAGTACAGTGCACAGAAAAGTGCTCTGAAAGATCGCATGTGCGGGAAAAACAGTTGAGTGACGACACAAACACTGCACTTCGTAATGCTCCTCACTTCTCGGGAATAACGCGTTAGTGAGGACAAAAATTTTTCCGCGTGGAAAAAAGGAAGTTTTAAGTTATTCCCTGATTTATTCATTGCAATGAATACCCTAATTTTTCAATCAATTTCAAGTTTCTTTTCATGATTCGCGACTAGTGTCATCGGTGGCAGAAATGTGAATTGTGTGAAATGAATGATGATATTGTTGAAGCGCAAAATTAACATTTGAAATGGATTTGCCTGAGTTGAGTGCAGTTATTGGGAGTGCACAAACCACAAACTGAAACGAACCGTAAGAACTTAATGAGGAGTCGTGCCCTTTGTTGGGATTCGAGTATTGTACCATCTTCTGATGAAGCGAATACTATGTACTTCTGAAAATGAGTCAAGGACTCGCTCCTAGTAGAAGTACTGTGTACCTTTCAAATATACCTTATTCGTTGACTAATAATGATTTACACAAGATCTTTGAAAAGTATGGAAAAGTTGTTAAGTGAGTTCAATTAATGTTAGAAACTATATTTTCTGCTACGCAAGTGGCTGATTTAATTATGGGAGTGGCTTACCTTGGATGGATAGTATTGTTTGTCTGTTCTACTGTCAATATCGACTTTTGGACGACGTGTAGTTTTTAATTTTAGCGCTTTACTTGTCACTGCCATTTATAATTTTTACCTGTTAGACTTGATGTGAAGTAAATAGTGCTGTTTTTAGTCACTTATTTTTCCTCATAATATCGCACGGTAACTCATTTTTTTAATTAAAACTCCAGAGTCACTGTCGTGAAGGATAAATCAACTCGGAAGAGTAGAGGAGTAGCGTTCATATTGTTCCTCAACAAAGAAGATGCGCAAAAATGTGCTAAAGCCGTGAATAACAGAGAAGTGAGTTCCCTCGAGCTACATTTGCTTGGCATTTATTTCATATAACGAAGTCCCTTCCAGTGGGCTCCTTAACATAGCCATAACAACCTGTTTTTCTTACCGAAACAGATGTTTGGTAGAACACTGAAGTGCAGCATTGCTCGTGACAATGGCCGTGCATCTGAATTTATTCGCCGGAGGTCATATCCCGACAAAAGCCGGTGCTATGAGTGTGGAGAGACAGACAGCCATTTGAGTTATGAATGCCCCAAAAATGCCCTTGGCGTCAGGCAACCACCACCAAAGAAGAAAAAAAAGAAACGGGACGGTGATGACGCTGATGATGAAGATGATCAGCTGGAAGATGATGAGGTAGATTATTACGCATCAAAAAAGTCAACCTTGAAACCCTCTGTAAGCTGTGAGGGAGAAGAATCTTCAGAAGGAGAACCAGAAGAGCCAGATCTGGAAACGCTCAGTGCTGCTATCAAGCTGGAAGTGAGTGTGTTACTTGCCATTCATCTTTTGTATTCTCAGTTGTAAAACCCATTATATCTCGAATGAAATTTGTATTTCCCACCAATTCCAGCAAGAGCAAGCTGAGTTAGAAGCTTACCGACTTAAAGTTGCCAGTGGAAACTATGATGATGTTCCATCGGCATCCTCGCAGAAGAAGAAGATACGTCCCAGTTCATACTTCAGTGATGAAGAGGACGTTAGTGATTAAGAATTATCAGGCATGATATTGATCTAGGGGAACATTTTTACAACTCCATGACATCAATATTGACATCACTAACCTTATTAGCTTGCATTGCTTTTGGTTAGCAATGTAGAAGCTTAATGATGGTATGTTGAATAGTGTACACGGATTTGTATGAGTCATAGGGAAATAAAGGAAAAATAATCTGTATCCCTGCTGCCTCATGTACAGATAATGATGTGAATTTGTCTCCCAGGTGTTGGTTTGTGCTAAATGTGGCATCAAGTTAGTAGCTGCTAGATTAAATGGCATCTTAGTTGAAAAGGATCATAGTTGGGTATCATAATTATGTTGAACTGACTCTCGCAGGTGATAAAAATGCTGGATAATATTCTACACTTATGTGTTCACCTGCCTGGTTTAGGACAATTTATCAGCATTTAAAAAGTACAACGATCTTGTACCTAAAGTTTTGAGTTACATATTGGACTTGGAACCCATAGTAAATATGCTCATGTATTTGATTTTCATTTCTTGTGTTTTGCAATCCATTTTATTCACATATTAAGACCCTTCTATTAACGGGGCAATGGCTATCAAGTACCTATGCTGTTCATCGAGTCATTTTAATATTACGACTTCCAGGGGTTTTAGCATAGGCCTGTTCACTGCAGTATATGTTAATTTAGGAACAGCCTCTATGTCTTGTTTTCTCCATCAACTTCTTATCAATTTTTATATAATTCTTATTTTTTTCTGTCTCAGGGATTTCTTGCCACTGTGCTCAATCACCTATTAAGCAGAAAGAAATCATTAAAAACTACCCATCTAGAATAACTGGTACTTATCAGACCATGACATGGCAGCCCAATATATCGGTCTTACAACCAGGATATAGGATGATACACTCCAAAGCGATTAATCAAACCACAACTTTTAATCAGCAGAGTTCACGCAGAACTACATAGTATATATGATGTGCCAGGTGATAATTAGAAGCGTGGTTATTGATTGCCCCTCTGAATAAGTAGTCACTCAACATCTAAGTATGAAGTGGAAAATTTGTTGCATTCCCACTAGAGATGGGTAAATTCCTGTAATTTTCTTTTGAAGTAAATTACCATAATTTTCTGGCAATTTTTTATTTTCTGCAATTAACTGCTAATAGAGGATTTAATATAAAAGCCAATAGCAAGGGGTTAATTTGGATTGAAATCATTTCTATTGCTACATTAACATAATAGAAATAAAGAAAATTGAAAAAACAACTACAGCAACCCATACAGGCTTAGTTATTCTTTTGTTTAGCATGAGAAATTTTCATTCAAATCGTTGAAACGATAGCCCTACTAATGAGTTATAGGTGCCATAATTTACAATGAAGATATTATGCAATAGATACATATATAGTGGCTTAAATTAATGTGTAAGGAACATCTGTATGATAAATTTCTGAGATGGGGCGAATATTACCTAAAGTTACGGTAATTTGCAGGGACTTTGGTGAATTAAGTAAAATACCACGGTCATTTTCAGAATGGGCCATCTCTAATTCCCTCACTTCCTCCTCTCTCCCCTCTATTCAAGATAAGTTTCTACCTCAGAAAGATACTTTACCATATAATCTTCCTGTGATGGTAAATTACTTGATTATTATAGGTACCCTTTAAGGGCTGTTCTTTTAATATTAATGCTTGGATGTAGGGTCAACTAGCTGTTCCTCTTAAAATTGCAAGCTGCTGTTTTTATTGAAGCCAATATAATTTCATTTCAGTGCCCAAAATGAAATTTAGCTGGCAGCATCCACAATTGATGAGATACAGGTATAGTTATATCTTAGGTAAGTCTTTTACTCTTCCCTTACCTGCCTACCCTGTTCTTGCTTCTTCATTTGTTTGGATCAGCACTCCAGTGATCCTCATGGAAAGGTTTCTGTGGCCATTTCTTTTCATATTTGACAATACAACCCAATTAACAAATGACATACTGCTGTGGCAGTACCACCCACGTTCCATTTATTGACAGCTCTGGCACTGAAATTTGGATTGCCCCCCCCCTGAGTTTCTTTGGTAACTAGGATGGTCATGTGAAATAAGCTGCTTAAAGGTCATTAGACAGAACCTAGAAAGGGCATATGCAACTATCAATGAGCAAGTTGTCCTAGCATTCTGTAACCCTCTGTCTTCATCCCCTCAGTTAGAACACCCCACATACTATAGGCTATACGTGGAGGGTGATTAGGTCGCTTAAGATAAGAGGTGAGTTGCTTGTATGTGTACTATGCTGAGGCAGGTTTTAAGGCATTAATTCTCCCTTTTTAGATGAGAGAACCATGCAACCCCCTGCCAGCCAAGGTGGCATTGATTCTCTGCCTGAAAGAGAGGAAAAATATTCTGGACTAGAGTTGGTGGGTGGAAGTGATCTTCCTCCAGAAATTGTCAAGATATCCATTCCTGCAGCTGAGAAGTTCTTTGCTAGAAAAGGCAAACACGTTAATTTCTGTGACTGAAAGGGGATACATCCACAATTTGTTAGGGGGGTGGGGGGAACAAAACTCTATACAGAGCAATACCATTACGCCTAACCTCAAGGTAACCCAAGTTATTGATATGCATACCTGCTTCTTTGGGGGAAAAATGGTAGATCGTCTGGGTTCCTATTGTTTCAACTAAAAGATGTGTAAAAGAATTCATTACCCATAAAATCAGAAAATATAAAGGGTAAAAGTTTTAATGAATTTACTTATATTATTTTATACTCATAATTTTTCTGAGTTAGAGTAGTTTCTGAATTATTTCTTTTGCTTCTTTCTCCAAAATTTTAATTATTTTGCTAATTTGTGACCGATGGGTATCATTTGATTCAAAATAAATGTAAAGCAATGCATGACCCGGTGAGTCAGTACAATGCATATACCTCCTAGTGGTGGGTCGCAGGCAACCGTATGCTGGCTCTCAAGGTATTCCTTTCACAAGGGATCCTAGCTTGAGTAGAATAGTGAAAGCGAGCCTTGGGTATTACTATGCTTTGATTTCTTTAGTGGCATACTGGCGAAAATGTGCCAAAACTGACCAATAGAAAGCTGTAACCGTTAGCAGGGAAAGCTGCACGTGGTGCGAGTACTGCAAAGACTGGTAACCTTGCATACTCTATTACAACTTACTCACAAGAGTCACTAAGAAGCCTCAGATGGCCGAAGCCACAATGGGTGGCAGAAGCTGAATAAAGTTGGCCCATCAAGGTACGACCTTAGTAATACGATCTGGACTTGGAATTTGAGAGGAGTATATGGAAAGGAGCATGAGTTGTTGAATGAAATGAAAGTGAGACGAATAGATGTTTTGTGTATGTGAAACTAAGCGCAAGGGGTGGGATGTTGTTACTATAGATGGTGGTGGTTTGGCACTGTGGTCAGGAGTTGACGATAATGTACACAGCAGTCAAGGTGTAGGACTCATTCTCAATGAGAGAGCAAAGTTACTGGTAAGGAAGTATGAGTTAGTATTCCCTAGATTGCTTGGGGTTTGCATGAAAGTATGTTATAGGAGAGTTGTGATAGTGGCGTGCTATGCACCAGTGGATGGAGAGAGTGAAAGATGAGATTTGGGAAAAACAGAGAGGTTTTGAATCAATGTGACCCTGGTGAAAGAATAATTGTACTAGATGACATGAATGGCTGGGTTTATGTGAGGTGGGATGCATGTGAGAGAGTGGTTGGGCCATTTGGTGACCCTCCAGTGAATGATAACAGTGAAAACTTAGAGGAAAAGAGGCTATTTGTTACCTCGGAGGGGAAGTTTCGGCAAGGTTAAAAGTGAAAGTTGCGAGGAGGAGTAAGGAAGAACAGGTGATTGGCAGCCTTGGAGGGGAGGTAATTTTGTGGAATGGGAACACATGCGGTGTAGGATTGCAATTGGAGATTAAGAGCTGCTTTTCATCTCCGATCGCGGATTTCTGGTTTTTGCCTTTGTGCCCAGCACTTCTGCCTTAGCACATCCTTGTAGTCTTCCGGCTCCAACTGCTATATAAATGAGACAGAATCTGGTAAGGGGAAGATGCGGCTGGAATTGGAAGGCAGGAATTGCTGGCAGGAGATGCTCAGTCATGGAGATGGCTGGAGTTCGCGATCGTCATTGGCACGACAGTGTCGTTAGCTCGTCAGTGGCCTCGGGCAAGTCCTTTGGCTAAGTCCGGAGGATAAATAGTCCGCAGAGGATAAATTGTCCCAAGAGGAAATAAATGGAGGGGGGATGCTCAAAAAATGCTACACATGGTTTAAACATAAGAGAATATAACATTGTCGGCCCCGGTGGCGGTGGGGTAAAGTCCTTGCATGGTAACCTGAGGGTTGTGGGTTCGAGTCCCGCCTGGGTAGAATATTATGTGCCCAGGACATGGTGTTTGTGTCTCGTCCGTTGTTACTGTTATCCACCCAATGTAAATTGGCACATTGTGCTGTATTCGGGATAGTGAAGATAAATAAAATAAAAATAAATAAATACATATGTATACTTGGCCAAGGGGCAATTGCAAAAGCATGATTGATTTCCTTGTGTATCATGAGAGATTGAGGGAGTAAGTGTGGGACACAAGAGTGATGAGGGGTGCTGAATGTTGAACAGACCACTATTTGGTACTCTCCAAAGTGAATCTGGCCAGAAAGGTGGTCCCAAGGAAGAATGTTGCACGTAAGCAGTTGAGAGTAAAAGTAAAGGTTGCTAGACAGTGAGGTAAGAATACAGTATGGTTGCATGCTTGAGGATGCTCTATCCTTGAAGCAGAGAGAATGGGACGAGTATGTCAGAAACGAGAATGTGAATGATGCATGGGAGTGTTTAAAAGGAGTGATTGTAGAATGTGCTAAAAGTGTATGAGGAAAAGGAGTGGTAGGAAGAATGAAAGGTGATGCTTGGTGGAATGAAGAAGTGAAAGTTGTAGTCAGGGAAAAGAGAGATGCATACAAGAATATGATTGCTGCCGAATCTGAGGAAGAGCGTACTAAGGCATGTGAGATTAACAGAAAGAAAAAGAATGAATGTAAATTCATTGTGAAAAAGAAAATGGAAAGAATGTGTGTGGATGAAGCTAGCAAGATGCAGAGCAATTTTTAAGGCAATAAAAAGCTGTTTTGGAAGTGGGTGAAAAGGGCTAAGATTGGTGAAGCCAGGTGAATGAATGCGGTAAAGAACAAAAGTGGAGAGATCGTGTGGGATGAGAGCAATATCAGGGACTGCTGGAGGGAGTATTTTGAAGAATCATACAATAATGTTGCAGGTGCTGAGGATGAGCCTATCGAAGTAGTATTGGGGAATGTGACGATGGAAAAGGAGATCAGTGAGAATGAGGTCATAACGACTGTGAGAGTATTGAAAAATGGGAAGGCTGCAGGCATAGATGCGATATCCAGTGAAATGTTGAAGTGTGGGTGTAATTTACTCATTTGTCAGCTGTGTGAATTATATAATTTCTGCCAACAGGCTTCCCTTGATCCAGTGGATTGGAAGAATGCAATCATCATTCCATTGTATATATGTACTAGGCAAGATGTTTGCGAAAATGGATGGATAGATAAGGAGATAAAGAGACGTGTGAACGCTGGAAGGAAAGTGGTAGGTAGCATGTGGAGCATATCAAGGAATGAGTGCCTGTCTAAGGAAGCAAAAATCATTTTGTACGAAAGTGTACTTCTCCTCACTTTGTCGTATGGTAGTGAAACATGGGTATGTCAGGATAGACTTGAGAGTAGACTAAACGCTGTGGGTATGAGTTATCTGAGGAGTGTTTGTGGCAAAAGTAGGGTGGATAGGGTCAGGAATGAGGGGGTAATAAATAATTTGTGAGTTAGTTGCTCCAGTAAGGGACATGTACGAAAGGAGTGTGCTTAGTTGGTTTGGCCATGTTGAGAGAATGGATGAGAGTCGAATAACAAAACAGATATATAAGAGTGCAATGAATGGTGCGAGAAACAGGTGTAGGCCGAGAAAGTTGTGGTTGAGGGAATTCTTAAGAGGAGGAATATTAGGAGTCCTAAAAACAGGAGGGAATGTTTGAAGCAGTGTATGGGGGTAAATGAGACAAAAGAGGTTTGCAAGGATAGGTCAGTTTGGAGGAAATTATTGAAACAGAGTAGGTATACAAATATGTATTTATGAGTGAACTTTGTGGCTGTGCCTACCTCGGAAGGGAACAGCATAATTGGTATGTATATATGTCTGTATTAATGTAAACCAGTGTGTTTTTCTAAAGCTAGCATTTATTTTATAACATCATCATTCAATACTTGCCTTTTAAGTGCCTGGCTTTCATTCCTAATGAACTTCCTGAGCCATCGCAATCCTTTGTTTACTTTCATTTGAGTTCCTTCATTTCTATGATTCCTTTTTTTCTTCAAATTGTCTCAATTCTTTTGTTCATTTAAATCCTTTTATATCCAGATTCATTTGATCTCAGTCCCAAGTAGCCTATCTCTGTAGACTTCAAAGCTGCAGATCCACTACCTGAAGCCATTTAGTTTTGGTTGGTTCTATCTAGGGATGGGCAGATTCAGGTTTTTTTTCGGGTCCAAATCCGGATCCTTCATTTCGGATCTCAGATCTCAGTTCTTATTTTTGGATCCTTGGATGTATTCAAGGGTATATACAATTCACAAATGATAATAGAATTTAAGCCTTGGAGACTTTATTGAAAATAAAAAACATCAAGTTAAAAAATGTTAACCTTTAATATTAAAATAAAGACAATGTCGATGCCACAATGATACTAATCCTTGATTGTTGTCACGTTTATGCAATGACTATTGTCATACCACATCTTGAGATTTGATTCTTGAGAATAATGAGATGGATAATAAAGGGTGAATTTGATTTACATTCAGCAAAAGCCGGTGGTCTAATGAAGTACATCAACAGCATTCTATTTGTTCAGCAGAAAGCCGACGACAGCCGGCACTTTAATCGCTTAAAACTCTCTGATGCATATCTGATTCACTGTAGTATTTGGATCCGATATCAGTATCTCATCCCATGTAAAGATCTGCAGATCTTTGGATCCGCAGATCTGATCCGACCATCCCTAGTTCTATCTAATTAGTTCATAGCACTTGAACAACTCATGAAAGGTACAAGTAGCAATAATATAAATGAATTCAGGGCATATAATGTCAAATAACAAACAACCGAACAATAAAAAAAATGAATGAGGAGTGATTGGTTGCTGATGTTACCAGAATTTGATGATGTTTTTCACTGAACATCTTCATTTGATACTTTTTCTCGACATCTCCTGGGAATTCCAACTTGGCTCCTCAGACTACACAGTTCATTGCTCATGCTTTGTCCAGATAGTGTGCCAACACATAGATCCAGGACCCAAAAGGTAGATGCAACATATCATGTACTTCCTGCAATTGTTTTGCAATGCAATATTGCATCTTTAGATTGGGAGCAGAATCTTAAGATGCAATAGAATCAAGGGCACAAACCACAAAAGAGTATGGAGCATGAGGATAGAACAGCGGGTAGTGGGAATTTGGGTTATATTTAAGGTTCATGGTTTTTTTAGCATTCGTGATAAACATGACTCATGGCCAGAATACCTCTACCAAGTGCCTCCACCAGGTTGAGGATGGTGGATCAACATTTAGATATAGTGGTGAGCAGTGAAATAATCTAGTTTACTGGACAATAACAGCCAAGGAGATTGAAAACAGTGGGGAGGTGTTGTTACCAAATAATGAGGAAGATCCACTGGACAGAGAGAATCACTGGCAAAGAGGTCCTGCAAAGAGCTGGAGATAAAAGAAGCAAAATGAAATATGATGAAGAAATGAAGTATAGACGGAGAGGTAAACTTGTTGGGCATATTTTGTGGCACAATGGTCTCATAAAAACAATATTATATGGAGAAATGAATGGTTAGAACTACAGAGGAATACTGGAATTCAACAAGCAAATCAATAAGGATGTCAAAGTAAATAGTATGGTAGGAATGAAGCCGTTGGAAGAGAGGAGAGTGGAGTGAAGAACTGCTACAAACTTATCTTCAGATTGGTGGCACCTGATTACGATAAAGATGAAATAAATAAGATATTGTCAATTTATGCTAAATAAATGAGATTACATATGCTACAGAAAGTATACTTTAACCTGTTGAAGATGCCATTAAAATTTTAACTTAAGTTCGGCAGCATAGGCATACTATGCACTTCTGTTCTACGCCATTCTATTGGAATTTTCACTATTGACACAATTCTTGTTGTGGAATTTCTGTTGATATAAGAACATTTCCCAGAAGTTAACTAGACTTCTACCTTAAAAATACCTATTTTCTGAGGAATTTTATGGACAGAAAGATGGAGTAGGAATGGGACATTCCACTCGTACTGGTCATAGCCAACCTGTTCATGAAACACTCGGAGAAAGATGCTTCAGCCTCCTGTAACCTGAGACCATCTTACTAGCTGTGGTACATGGACGATATTTGCATTGTTTGACTCCACATGAAGGAGAAAATCCAGGGCCAAAACCATAATAAAAAAGAAAGCCTTTATAAAGAATGAGAGTAAAGGCAATTTCCCACTTAGATAGGTAAATTTTATTCAGCACACAAAGGGAATAGAATAGGTGCGAGGGTTGAATATTCTTGCATCAACTTCAAGCACGAATTTCAGTTATTGCGAAAAGATCCTAAGAGGTCATTGAGACAAAAAGCAAAGGCTTATTCACTATGGGAAATTTCCAGAATTAGAAGTTGTTCTACTTAAATGGTGCAAACAAGCACGGAGTTCAAACATGCCATATGACACAATGGTTCCCTCATCAAGGAAAAGGCGTGGCATTTGGCTGCAAAAATGGGCATTGAAAATTTCCATACCGCCAATGGTTGGATCAAAGTTTTCCAAAACAGACATGGATAAGTTCATACGTATATGCGTGGTAAGGCAGCCAGTGTTACCTTAATGTCGTAGAAACCTAGATGAAAACAAGCTTGTCTAAGTTGCTTAACATTTATCTTACAAGAGTGTCTCTCCCGCACAAAAATTGTGCCCCTAGAGTGCCGAGCGTGTTTGGCACATTGAGTGGACATTTAAAAAACCTTGGCCAGCAAGGCTTACAGCTATGGAAAAACGCAGTAAGATAAAGGTTACAGTCCCGATGATGTTTATGATGCCGATGAAACTTGTTTATTTTTCAACTTACAACTAGATCAGGCATATACATTTAAAGGAGAAAGATGCCATGGAGAAAAATTAAATAAGGAGAGGCTGATAGTTCTCTTGTGCTGCAATTGGAGTGGAACTGACTAGCTGATACTGCTTGTGGTAGGCAAGTCTAAACACCCACATTGTTTTAGAACATTCGAACATTTCCTGTTAATACAGCCGACCCTGCAGTATGGATGACTACATCATTTTTTGAGACCTATCTCTGTGGGTAACATGCAAAACTGGGTATCATGTGATGTTTCAAGCAATAATACAGAAGACTGCTGGTACAAAAGAAGCTGGGCACCTTACAAACACCAGAACAGAAGATACTTTATGTATGTGATGTGCTTCATCATATACACATGAGATTCTGAGAAAAAAAAACGACACCATTTACTTGAAAGCAGATGGATTTAGTGATATGATGCCTCACATTTTGGTCGACATAACACAAGGGGAAGAGCTGATTCCTTTTCCTCTCAAGAGGTGGCATCGGATTGTTGAGGAGGTGAATTTTGACAAGTACTGTGAGTGCTATGATGATCTTGCTGTTTTCCAGTCCAAGTCAGTGGATGAGATGCAGGAGTAGGTGGACATAGAAGATGATGCAGAGCAAGGAACAGAGTCTGATTCAGTTCCCACTGTTCCAACTCTGGCCAAAACACTCAAAGCCATGGAGAATGTGCACTGCTACTGACGAGTGTCGTGGGAGCACACGATGCTTTGAACCTCCTTTTGAAGCTTGACAGAAAAATACTAGAGCCTGGTACAAGAAATAAGCAGCAGAGTTTCTTGGACAGATTTTTCATGTGAATGTAAACTATAGAATACTTAAAAACTTACAGAGTCAATTACATTCTCAAATTATGACCTCAGAAAGAGAAAAATTTCTCAGTCCCGAGTTGACGTCGATGTGACAACACTGAACCTTGCCCCCTTGTGCAGGAAAGCAATAAACACTTGGGAAGGAAAAGAAACCTTCAGAACGTACTTGACGAGAGGGAACACCACTCGGCGAAAAATGTTGCCCTGTAAGGGATTATCTCTGGGGTGGGGTGAGGGTGGTTTGGATCTATTGTATCAGTCCTACGGTTCTATCCCATTGGGGTGGGGAGACATGAAGAGAAAGGTCGGTTGGAAGACGAAGCCGCAAAATCGTCCTTGTTTTCGGAGGATATAGAAATGAAAGACGGAACGCAAATGTCCATTTCATGTCTTCATTGAAACCTTCACTGAAATTGATGGGCCTTCTTCGTATTAGGCCGCAGAAAGTCTATTACGATCACGATGAGAGGTTGAATCAGGTCAAATCGAACATAGAAATCAGTTTTTACGCTTACATTTCTGATAGCAACAAGTCGCTGTTTAACAAACGATAGAGGTTCCATTATACTGGCATTAATCGCAGATTTTCATTTCTCGGAGAGTTTGAATTGTGTAGAATTGGATACATAATCATTCTATTACACTTAAAGAGTTTTGATTTGAGTTAATATTTTATATGACACATCGTTGACATCTGAGACGATAAAAACATGTAAACCCCACACTGTGTGCCTCAAGAAAATCATTTGATAGTACATATTTCTTTGTCGTACTGGACAAAGTTTTTGTAAACTGGGATAAAAGAAGCTTAAAATAGATACATTTATGAATTCACATTTATTTATTTATCATTCAAGTTCGGATCAGCAATTGAATTTGTCTTGCCGAGTCCCCTGAATTGCTTCACGCCTGCTTATATGCTTTGAGCAAGGAATTGAGAGGATATTGGTTGTATCCTCCGAGTCATATTCAATATTTTATCCCCTCTCGCTGAATTTCAACGGGTACCCTCTGCTGATTAAACATAGAATGAACATCCACAACCACCGGTGGTGGAAAGCCCACGCTGGATGTTCGTGACGGCGAGGTTTCCCTCGGGGAACGGAGGTTGGGGGTTCTCAGTATTGCCTCTGGCATACCGAAGTGGAATTTTCAGATAAGCAGAGATGGGAAAATATGCTATACAACCCCATAATAGTCTTGTACGTTCATCATTACCATCTGCATTGCGTAGAGTCTTTGTCACGTCCTTACCATTTTGCGAGGGAAACATGACCCTTCGAATTTAGTGCTGACATACTATGGGTCGTGGTAAAATCTTAATTAGATGACTTTTATGGAGATATACTTTAAACAATAGAATATAAAATTTCCAGCTTTTTCTTTGGGGTTTCCTGCATCAATGTTAAGGTAACAAAGGGCGGCATGAGCGCAGTCTACCGAAGTTCCCAGCAGAGAACGTGAAACGTTGGGGCCAAGTAATTTTTACAATATTGTCCCATAAAAACTCAAGCAGCACTGAATTTACAAATGGTGAGAGTTTTATTCATTTGGAAAATTGGACTCGATAAGGGTTACGCCTATGCTCAACTTGTAGGAAACCTCATCGGAAAGGTTTTCCACCTTTCCGCTGTCCTGTCAGAGATGTCAGCCAGATCAACATTATCCATATTCAGAGCACTTTAGTTGGTGCTTTTGGTGACGCTACGGATATCTTTCAGATATCAAAATAAAATGCAATACGTATTACATCAGCTCATAAATACTTTTTAAAGTTTAAGAATACGATGAGAAAATTATCACAGAAAGATATACGACGATGGAGACCAGAGATAACCAACACGGAGCAGTATTCTATCACTTTGAATGGATATATCCTCTCAGCACCTTCAAGCTGTTGCGAATAAGGCATCTTAAGATATGAGAGTCATTTTGCATTTGTCAAAGGAGAATCTAATTGATAAAAAAAATGATGTTGAAATATAAATACTATCAGAAAATATCAAAGATAATGGCATATAGGAGAAGATTCTGCGGCTAACCAAGTTCTTAGTCAGCACCTAGAGATGTTTCGTATTCTTGAATTTATCGATTGCTGCTTCACCAATAGCGATATGAATCTATTGACATTGTCTAACTTAGCAGATCTGCCCTTTTCTCCTTCACTAATAAGGAAACAGAAATCCTAAACAACCAGAATGATTGAAAACAGCTCTAAAACAACAATTTTCCGACATGCCCACTCCCAGCTGAGAAAGAAACCGCAGCCCTGTTTAGGCCACTTTTAGAAGAGTGAGGCCTTTCCACAATCCAGGGTTGTGGGAAGGGCTTATTAGGTCTAAAAAATAATTTTTATTCTTTTTTCTATTCTATTCTTTTATTATTTTAATTCTTAATTTTGTAGACCAAAGCTTTTGGGCGGAATGTTTATTGCTCTTCCAGAAATGTATATATGGGGCCGACAGGATGTTGCCTCAACACAATTGATTTTGGATAATGGAGTGGAGGCTGAACTTACTAATTGAGTGAACTGAAGATATTATTTACGGCACTTCATAGTCAAATTAGTGGCATCGAGTTATTTTCAACCATAGGGATTTAGTGTAAAGGATATATGTTTGGTCGATTTCAAAGATTTTCCTGAGAAATAAAATGGAGACATTGTAACATCATTACAAACAAAGTTAAGCAACAAGAAATCACATGTTATCGGAAAGGTATGATGATTGAATCAATATGATTTGTTTCAATAAAACCAGTAATTATTGAGGTATGTCTAGCCAACCATTTCCATTGGGAAATACATCCAGTTTACAATTACTTTGAATACGAATGTTATGTTTCGATAAGAAGCCGAAGCAGTTGGTTTTCTTTGCCATACGCTTTTTATATAGATTACGAAAGGAATGTTACCGATATTCAAAGCTGACCGCCATACATTCCAACGTCAGCAGCTATTTCATTTTTACTCATAATCATCTAGACGACAACAGTGTCATTGAATTAAGGGAGGATGTCCATAGAATGATGAAGTTCTTCTGGTGTCATTGTAGAATTCTGAAAGGTGAATAAAATGCAAAGAATCAGCGAATTTGGGAGCAGGGAAAATTTATGAATGTATTTACCCTGCCTTAATCTCATCTTCCTAGAATGGCCATGGCAGATAACGTGCGATAGGAACCCCAGAGGCCAATGCTCCGTTTTCCAAATGCAACGTAAAAAACATACCCAACCAAATGACTGTGATAAGTTAAGGAGTTGATATTTGAAAGCTGTCCTGGGAAATCATTTTGATCGAGTCCCTCCTGCTCGACTATATGTTTTTTTGTACATTAGGAAGTAGAAGGTTGCAGTGTAACATACATCGATGAGACAAAGTTGGACCAAGTGTTAACATTGTGTGGCGAAAAGATTTTGAGAGATTACTGAATTCTATGGATGAGTGGATGGAAGTTGGTTTAAAAGCATTCTAACGGTAGAATAATTAGGTGTACAAATATTTCAATTGAACTTTGAAGTAAATACTGTTTCTAGGAAGGAGCTGTAAAGCTATTTGTGGGAAAAATATCACGTTAAAATTCCAAGACGCATAGTCCCATTGTTCCAAACGTGGCGAAGGAAACAATTATGTTAGCAGCTATGATAAAAAATTTATCCTTTTACACATAAATCGAATGTTAGTCCAGGCAATCGATTTTTCTCTTTGAGAATATAGTCAATTCAAGTAGTTAATATCATCTTCGGATTCCATTTATGCGTGTAAATGTACAGCATGCGAGTTTAAATAAACACGTAAGTGAACTTCGTGAACTTCCATTGCACATGATGAAGACGAAGATTGGGCTTTCCTCATCTTCTAGCTGTCATTGTCAACAAGAGGTCTTGGTCTCTTGGAGTGACCGAAACGGGCTATCCCCATTTTATTCTCGCTCACACATTAGGCGAACAGAAGCCTGGGCCCCCCTCCCACCATTAAGAATTTCCTTTCGCAGGTCAAAATTTCACAGTCGAGCATATACTTATTCCCCCTCATTCTCCCTCTCCAACTGCTTCAAGTAAGGTCTTTTCTGTTCTGCATGTTTATTGCTTTTCAGGGCAGGGGGCGTGGTTCGACTGCGTTGTCACATCGACGCCAACTAGGGACTTAGAAATTTTTCGTCTTCGAGGTGGTAAGTTTTTTTTGGACAGCAGTATACACATTTATATCTTTGGGAAAGCTATAAAACATAATTTTCATTCAGTTTGTATTGGCTTGGTAAATTCAAGCTTATTTTGTTAATTTATTGCATGAAAAGGGTCAAGGAAGGCCTAAATATGAGAATTATTTAGGGTAATTGTAATTATTTTGACTTCTCCTCTGATTGCAACTACCTGAAGTGGTAATTTACTTTCCTGGTTAGCAAGTTCATATTTTGTGCACCCTTCCAAAACATGCCAACCAGGTTTCACTACATTTGAAGCATCACTTTTTAAAAGTAGCCGAATTAATAGTCATTCTCACACCTAAAACAAAATCACCAACATCCACACAACACAACCCTCACCACCTTCATTATTTTGGGCCAAGCGATTGCTGCCAAGAATTTATCTTTCAGGCCCTAAGCACAACTGATACGTTAATGTCTCATTTAAAGCAATAGCATTTAATTGTCACAAAAAGGAATATTACATGATTACTGAAATTGCATTTAATGAATGAGAAATCAAGAGTAAAAACAGTTTTATTAAAATGGAGTATACACTCAATAGTAGTTACTCACTCCATATTTCCATGGAGCTGGAAAAATATATCATTTGTGCCTTAATTTCTTAGGCTTATAGAAGTTCACTTGGTTTTGTAACAAAGGAAACAAGCTGACCTACCTAAGGGTAGGTAGCAGGTTTTCAACAATTCCTAAGGGCTCTAGCCTTATATTCACAGTTCAGCCATCTTTATTTCAACAGCCTTGATTTCCTTATCTCTCAGCACATAAAAAAATCAACAGACAAGTTCAGAACTAAAAAAACAATCGTTTACTTTCAAAGCCTGATGCTAAATGTTGCAGTGAAAGTAAACAAAATGGCACTGATGCTTTTCATTCTGTAGTCAGAACTTCCCTCATCTTTCTCTCTCTTTTAAGAGACAAAGTGAAAGAACACTTATCCATAGCTGCCGGACATGTTCCAGACCTACACGACACTGATTCTTTGTTCATATGGGCTAAGTGATATATTCAAAACCTGTGTAGCCCTCGGCACCCGTGAATATAACATCCACCCATATACGCATTGCCTCTGCACTCGGTGCCACCAAGTGGAAAGCTCGCTCTCGCGTCTTCACGCAGAACGTCAGCCGTGGACTTGGAGACTTGACAGAGTTGAGGTGATCCACATAAACATCCTGGATTGCCTGCAAGGGGAATTGAAGAATTAGGGAGTGAGAATGCAGAGAGGTGACACAGGCATGGCTACTTTCCCTTTGCACTTATCCCATTTCAATGACAAACCAGTGGAAGCTATGTATCAAGTATGAACACAAAAGCTAGAGAAGTTCCCGCAGACAATCCTATCATTCGGCTGATCACAAAGGAATTAGATATGTGCAGAAAATATGTGTTAATTCTGCCATGCCTAATAATTTGCACATCCAGTCAGGGGCAATGATCAATGTGTAGTTGCATCACCTGGGGACCTACTCCTCGTACAGATTAATGGAAGCATTACGTTGTATAAAGCTTCTTTAAAGGTGGTATACACACTGGTGGTGGTATTCATTCTGCAGTTAATTTCCTTACATCTCTGTCTGCAATACCTCTCTTTGTATTGAAAGCATTAAATTACTAACATCTTCACCTACAACTAATGATTTCTCTACGCCTTTCCCTGCGCCCCTTTTTCTTTTCCAAAGGAACAGATTTCACATTTATGTTGATGAAGATTGACTGCATTAGAAACTTTACTTAACACCTTAACACTGTTACAGTTGTACACCAAGGACTTGAAAAAAAAACACTGCTACTCTCTGGTAGTGATGGGTCGTTCATGATCGATTCGTTCAAGATGATTGAATCACCAAGTGAGTCAAATGACTTATGATTCATTTCGGGAAAATCATTTGATCATTCAATCATTTTGTGTTTCTGTCTGCCGTGTGATTGAATGTGATATTAAGTGGAAAAACATTCACATGTACGTTATCCGTTGTCTAGTCATGAAATTTCAGAGAGATATCTTCATGGGCATAAATCAATGAATATTTGGTCAGTGAGTTTATGTTTGTATAGCATAGTTAGAGAAAAGGCGCTCATTTTAAAAATGATAAAATTAACCCTTGTTACAATACCAGCGCATCATTACAGTTGGTAAACTTGATAAGAATTTTAATTACCTGCTCAGTTGAAGGCTACTAATTGAATGTAATTCAATACTGCAGATCAGAAAACATTCATGCACATTAATTGGTGTAGTCTGAGCTAGTGATTTAATTTTCATGTACATAGTTTGACGTTATTCTTCTTGAATTCAGAGTCTGTGACAGTTTTGCCTCTCTAAATATTCTCGTGACTATAGTACTTGGAAATCTCCAATTTAATGCGGATCCAAAAGTTGTGGAATATGGATATCAATCAGCCTTCCTAAATTTCTAAGCACGATAATAATTATTCAAAATCAATTATTCAAATTATTCAAATAGATTGATGGCATCAATTAGCATCATTCTAGTTTTTGAGTCTCTTCAATCTTAATTCATTCGAGTCTTTCGATTCACGTGAGTCTCGTGATTCATCTAATCAATCTGACTTACGAGTCATAATGAATCAAATGATTGAATCAGTTGATTGAATCTTTTAAGTGACTCGAATCAAAATGATTGAATCACTAAAATGATTGACTTAGCCCATCTCTACTCTCTGGTAGTGTCACTAATAGGCCAGGTCTACAGGCAATCAAATCGAAGCCCATGTCTCTATTAGTTCTTTTATATTGCTTCACAGATATCTCAAAAACTCCCGCACTACAGTCCTACTTCCCATTCATTCTTCTTCTGATACTTACTTATTGCTCCCCAATATGGTCTATGTCAGCAGTCTCAACTCTTGCCACCCTAAACAGTGTCAAAACTTTCTTCTCTAAAATAGTAAAATACAGAATTCCAAATTTTCGTGATGCATCCGTAGACAAGATACCATCTTCCCTCTCCATTTGTAGTCTTTCACATTACAGACTTAAATCTGACTTTAAACTAGTTTTCAATACTCTTAATTCTTCCATTGACAGTCCCTAACTCACCTCATTCATCAACATCAGAGTGCCCTTGCGTCTTACCAGATCTAACTCATTACTCCACATCACAACTCCCAAGATTATGACTAATTAAACACTTTCTCTTCTTCCATCTCTCCTCCTTAATAAATTCACTTCCCACTGATATAGATCCCTTTCCCAAATTGCCAAAAAAAACTTTCCAACCAGGCCTCCACACATATTTGCTTAAATAGACGGCGAACATAGACAGTAAAACATTTGGATGTCAACTCCAGATCGGCTAAGTTTTTGCTGTTATTTTTGTTGTTATTGTTGATAATGTGTGTCTTTTTGTGTTTGCAACAAGAACACTTTTACTTGGCAAATTTTCTGAATCAAGACTATTTTTCTTAAAAAAATAAAAAAATATGACTGTGTAATCAACATTTTCATGCATGTAATTCAGTTCCAGCCAATTTGATTCACCTGATAACAACAGCACGAGGCACCACAGGTCCTACGTTAAAGCACAAATGGCATGCTCACCTCAAAATCCACAACGCACCGAGACTTCTTCTCCGATGAGTCTGTGTAATATGAGAAGCACCGAGCTGATCGGTCAAAGACAAACCACCGCCTTGCCCAACCCCCACTCCTCAGCCCTGAGAGCAAAGTGCTGCCCCTCGAGCCTCCACCAAACGATGATGAAGATGAAGCGCGCCGGACGACCGAGGCAGAGACCGAAGCAGGTGCCTTGAGCAGGTGTCCACGGCATACAGATGCGCTCAGCTGCACGTGCGGGCAAAGGTCAGGCTGGTGGCCAGCCCATTCCATGTGAGCACGGAGATCCAGCTGCTGCCCTCGGATTGGGAGGTAACGCGTTAGGGGGCGCTGGTGCTGCTGGGTGAGAGAAGGGGACATGAGATTTGCAACATGTTCCACTAAAGCCAACTTAATATGACAGAAAAGATCAAAGTACCATACAAAGGAAATAGATTGCAGAACAAATATAATTTGTAATTTTTTCACAGGAAATGAGGGAATGTAATGGTTGAAATAGATCTTTTCCCCATAATTCCACTCCCTCAATGAATTCTAGGCTTGGTACACGTATATCATCACAACTAACTTGTCTGCCTCATTGAAAC
The DNA here is from genome assembly GCA_963169105.1 of Ceriagrion tenellum. NCBI lineage: Eukaryota > Metazoa > Arthropoda > Insecta > Odonata > Coenagrionidae > Ceriagrion > Ceriagrion tenellum. The sequence continues at coordinate 25,827,903 of OY720641.1, read as the reverse complement.
TTTCAGCAAAATCTTATTTTCTACATCAATTAGTATCTCACGGAATCCATGAAGTTGTATTAATACACTGTGCCTTATAGTAGCACAGATGGGCATTTAAACCGATGACCAAAATGTTGCAGGCTTGCACAGGCCTTTCATCAAAACAGACATAATTTAGGCACAATGCCATCACAGATGTGTAGCAGTGAAGAGATTTTCAATGAATGTATCTACCTATATCATGCTATTTATTTAAATCTAACAAATCAAAAACACAAAGGCACTAGATGTATACATCTATTTTCCTATTCTATCACGAGTTAAACAAAATTAAGCATATAGAATGGCTGCCCGTTCACAGGTAGTTTTTCTAAGTAAAGGTATGAACATCTATTAAATTTAAGCAGTCATTGAAGGTGATGAGCCCTAGAAACAATGTTAATATTGACAGGGTGAGAGTTTCCCCATGTACTCCAAGGCATAACAAGGAATAACAATATGGCAGACAAGCCTTGCCTACATTACATGTACATGCATTGGCCACCACAAGGGGCATGCTGTCTCCATCCAACCCAATGGTCTCCACTGCCACAATAGAACACACCTGCACACTTGTCAGTCTTCCTGTAGATGCAGCACGGCGCCGGACTCCCCTGGCCCCCTCCTCCCCCTCTGAAGATGCATCTGAAATGGGACGCAATCCCATGCTCACATCCATGTGCAAGCGTCCACTCTCTGACCCCAGCATCAGGTGATCTTGTTGCTGTGGCTGGGCATCCTTTCTTATCCCTCCTGCCTCCTGGGAGACCTGTGAAAGTATAACAATGGTTATATGTAATAATAATTTACAATAATTTACATGAAATATAATTAGAAACTAGGAAATATATAGAGGAATAGAAGAGGAGGAAGCACATGATGGGACATTATCCAGAAGACAAGGCCCAGAAGGATATGCTGCACTAGGAGATGAAGAAACTAATAAGGAACATAAATAGAAGGACACTAGAGAAAGGCCTTTTTGTTTTCACAGTTGGGACACTTTTTTAGTAGCCCTAAAGTAAATACCTTCATTATTTCAAATATTATTTTAATATGAATTACATAATTATGTTCATTAATACTTCCGTTAAGTATTGGCCCACTAAAAAATTTTTATCTTGGGAAAGACCTCAGCTTTAGTAGCATTGGGCAAGATTCATTGTCCTCTTCACCTCCATTTTTGAAACCAGCGAGTTTCCCATTAGCATCGCATCTACCAAGCCCCATGTGCTTGTGTCAGAGTTTACATCACTCATGGCTGAAATGAGGCAGAAGGAGCTTAAACAGTACTTAAGACAGGGACAAGAAGAAAAGTCAGTCATTGCCAAACTTCTTATCACTTACAGCCACTCTATCCAATTCAGGAAAACTAGGGTACAGGGCTGTTAACATGGCCATTAGTTTTGCATAGTTAAAGAAGCCATAGAAATCCAGCTGGCAAACCCAAATTTCACCAGTGACTCTGATTTAGCACTGAGCATGTCTAGAAGCCATTCTTGAAATTTATAAAACAAAAGCGATTACACGGCATTATAAACCTGAGTTATCATGGTGGTCGCCTCTGGTGGTGATATGGTGGTTATGAAGGTGATATAGCCCACAGCCCAACAAACATTAGGTATTATGCCACTGCCATGCTTGTTCATCGAACAACTGGTAATCTTTGTCAAAAAACATATGTATCTCTTTTGTATAAACTGTGATATTCATAATTATGACACAAGGCGTAAAAACCATACACATATGCCACAGAGTCATATCAAGGAACATCTTGAGGGACTGTACAAAATGGCCTTGAAATGGTAGAATAAACTTCCTGAAAATATAAAAAGCCTGGACAACCTTAACCAATTTAAGAACAAGGTACATTCACAGTTATTAAAGGAGTGCTATTATGATGTTAATGAATTTCTGGCAGCAACCAGGTAATTTTTTGTAAGATCAATGTAGTGAATAGTTTGTATTATCTTGTATTGTTGCTATTTTATATTGTATACCAAATGTAAGTCCATGTATATACTTGACTTGCCCTAAATCTACTTAAGTAGATCTGTGGGGCCAATAAATATTATTATTATTATAAACATTGCAAGTTACTTTTCATTTGTTCAAGAGCTGTGGGCTATATTTACGAGACTGGTATGGGTGAGAAAAATGATTGAATATGCAAATATTTCATATGGTTATACATCTCAATTATTAGTATTTAATGATATACTTATCATTTCAAGTCTAAACATTACTTTATGCATTGAAAGATGAAAATTGAGAGAATAAATTTCCTTAAAGAATGGCATGTCATTATGCTGTACTTTACGATGAAGATACCCCAAGAATATTATGTTATTATGTCTTTTGCACTTTTCTATGATTGATAGAAACAATTCAAGATGTTATCTTAACGTACTAGATTTATGAATAACTTCCCTTTCGAGTCCTTGCCTCAATATATGCAGAGGAATAAACGACTTTTACTTCCAAGTCCTGCCCATGACCTGTCTTTGCTTGCGCTTTTAAGATACATTTTGAACCTAAAATACCTTTTATCATTCACTCATGCATTTTGATACATCATACTACTTGGCTTGGATATAGAATATGGCATGATAAACTCTCATAATATATTGTAAGCTTCAAATAAAAGTTACACGTGTACTGGATCACCCTACTACTATTCTAACCTGCGTTTACACGCATTAATAATAATGGTAACCAGTGCCAACCCTAGTAACTCCAGCATGGTTAAATAGTTGACTAGGGTTAGCGCCAACCTGCGTCTATGCAGCAAACTTTTACTAAGGTTAGAGTTAACCTGGTCAGAAAGCTAGTAATGTAAACTGGGTATAAGCACGGCTCACATGTGTACCTGCCATGAGGTACCTTACCCTGCCAGAAACATTAAGGATGACCAGAATACTTGAAATGACACTCAACAGCCTTGATGCATGAGTCAGGCATTGTAACATTGTCCACAGAGAAATGGTCCAACCAGGTGGGCTACCAGACAGCAACTCCTACAGCTAGTACCAAAACAATGTAAATTTGGCTATATTTAAAATTTTGAAGACTCAGTTCTCTCAATCCATGAGTATAAAGTTACACTTATTAGAGCCCCGAGCAATAGAACCAACCTTAATTTATTCCACCCAACACAAGGCAGTCTCGAACGACCGTCAACCAGACGATGACGTTCGAATGGTGCGCACGTTCGCCATCTTGGACCGCAACAAACCACCCTCTTCCCGCCACTTTCACGAAAGCATGCCGATTCACGACCGATGTGAGGCCTTCTCCACTCGAACGCGCGGCGGGATCGCGTCACCACGGCCGACGTCGGTCCTCTTCCACACGAGCTACGTGGAGCACTCAGTAGCTCCTCATCCCCACAAACAACGCGACGTTCCCATTCTAATGGTCAAAACTGACGCGAGCTGGAACACAGCAGCGCATACGAACGACGATCAACGGAACGCTTGGCAATCGGCGAGCAGGTAGAATTCCATATATACATGATAGTTACCGCCAAATTTGGAGATATTATACATATTCTTTCATACTGCATGCTGAATATATTAAGCTTTTGTATGGAAAAAAAATTCCGAATTCAATTGTTCTTGTTCGTCGCCTTCGCTAAAAATCAAAGCACACGCGCACGCGATTGTTACAGTTCTCTTCGTCGGAAGCAAACTAAAGCACTGATTAACATATCAAACTTAACTCTGGTACCGATCTGTTTTGAAGAGTACAGCCTCTGTAGCGAATGGAAAGCGACTTCGATGTTTTGCAACGAATCGAAGAGCGCATACGAACACACGCCCAGGCTACATCACTGATAGGGTGAGAGAGAGACACGGCAGGAGAACGATCGCGACACACAAAAACATGACACAATCAGGACAGCGAGGGGAATTATCTCGACCTTCGCCGCTCCGTCGGCCCTCAATCGGAAAATGCAGTAAGTAAAGATCGAGCTTTGACAACGCTATATCGTCGTTGATACTGTGACGTCATACCCCAGATGCTCAACTTATTACACACACCACAACATTTCCCGATGTTGCAGATATCAAAATGACGTCACTTTCTCTGCTCGACTATCCCGAGACCTTCCTGAATTTGGCACCTGTGGTAATTAATTTGTAACTTCTTGAATCCGATCGAAGAATAGATATTCGGTTGACAACGGAGAGGAATTCGAACATTTGGGCAAGCTATGGAGAATTTATCTCCGTTTTGCGGAAAAAGAGCACGGGTCAGATATTCCGCTCGACTGGGACGTACCTAGTTCATTCCCTGGAAACGATCGGTTCGAAAAAGTTGCAGCTTATTCTTCTGATTATTCTTCCTGGTGTGCTATTCTTAATGGACTCGGATTATCAGAGTCTCCAGAGTGACGAAAGTTTGACGTAACAGCCACGGATACCTATTTTAACAAAGCCCACTCATCCGTTGAGATTTGTCGGGGGTTCTCCGCGGATTCCCCGAGGATCGACACCGTCGAATCCTCGCTGAATGAGGCCCATGGTCGGGCGGCGGCGGCGCGGAGGACGGCACAGGCGGAACAGATGAGAGTGAATGAAAACACACGACTTGTGACGACGACGAACAAAGCGAATACAGAGTTGGAAGGATACGAGGGCGAGGGGCGCCCTCTGCCCCATGCCGTGCTGTTGGCGGCGAGTGAGTCACGCGACAAGCAAAGGAGACGGCGAAAGAGAAACCCCCCGCCCTTCCCCCCTATTGTTCCGGGAAAGCGAAGGCGGGGGGAGGGGCCGGGGATTTGGTGGTACTCGATCGATGACGATCGGGAACGAGCTTTGTCCCCCAGTCCGATTTCCATTAGTCGGGGACGCAACGCAAGGAAACGGGGCTTGCCGCCGAACGGAGGTTCAAAATCTCTAAATCGTGGCCATGGGAAGAAAAAAGTTACTAGATAAGATTTGTTGAATACGGGGATCGGTAGTTTATTTCTCGAGACGCCCGAAAACGCAGCCGCAGTGAGTGAAAATGGTATTTTGGGAGGGCAAAGGCCAAAGAGCAGCTGGCTCCTCGCGCATGGGGCTCGGATTCCACTACCGTAGGTCCCAAAAATGGCCAACCGGGAGCCTTCTCGGGTGATGTTCGAATACATTCGGCAAGTGCTCTTCTGGTCAGAATTGGAAGTCAAACCTTCCAGCGAGGTCGACTTTGAACTATTCGAAATAATCCCGAACCACGAAACTAAGGAGTCACATCTACATTATACCCTGCGAGCCGCCGCATGGGCGTGCGGCCGGGGGTGTTAGGTCACATGGTAAAACAACAAATGGTTGGAGATTTTTGTAAGTTTTATTCACTTTGATAAAGAGTTAAAGAGTAAGATTTGTCTACTTTAAACATTAAGATTAAAGAGTAAGTTTTATCCACTTTCAAGTTCCTGATATGTTGTTTATTGCGTCTATAATCGGGATATCAACCCCATCACAAATTTTCCAGCAAAAAAAACTCGATCGCGAATGCCGAGAGAGATTTTTACGAGTGGTTTAAATACAACACTAGCTTGAACCCTTCGTTTTTCTCCCCTTCCCCTTTATTCGCCTTCTTATTCTCAATTTAAAATTCAATTATGATTTTCTATGAGCTGCATTAGTTTCAATATTTTTACAATTAATAAATTCAAGAATTTAGTACTTGAGCTTAATTAATAATCAACAAGTGGCTGCCCGGAAATCTTAGAGTTTTGATTTGATGATGAAGGCGATTATTGCAGTTAGAAACAAGGAAATAGTAAATTCGATGGTGACAGGCTTCATTTTGAGAAAATCCATTTTGAATCAGTTTCAAAATTACTCTGTACTTAATCAGAGATTTTTTATTCTTAGTCGACCTGATGTCCTTAGTCTAACCTGATGATGTTGCGTATGTGACTAAACCGGTCGACTAAGAATAAAAATCTGTGAAAATGTACTGAGTAATTTTTAAACTATTTCATAAGGAAATAGGGTATAAAGCGGCCGACAAAGCATTCATTATACCAAGGGCAACCTTGAAGGACTATGTTTAGTCTAATCTCTCCCCATAAGAATGTATGAAAAACAAATTTGGAAGAAAACTATTTTTTCAGCTGATCTTGAGAGAAGTCTTGTGGAATATTGTCTAGATATGGAGCATATTTACTATGGGTTGACCATTTCTGATCTAAGGCGAATTGCCAACCAGGTAGCCATTATGAACCAGATCAGTAATCCTTTTTCAAATAAAACGAAGGCTGCTGGCAAAAAATTGTGCTACATTATTTTTCAAATGCCATTCAGAACTTTTCCAAAGAAGATCCAAAAACCTTTCTATGACTAGGTCCAAAAGATTCACAGGAGAAAAAAATGATAAATGTGTTTCTCTTCTGAAGATAGAACTTGAGAAGATTAAACTCTGATAAGTCTCCCATTTTTAACGTAGACGAAACTTGCATAACTGTGGTCCAGCACAATATCACCTGAGTGGCTACCAGTTAAGGAGAAAATTAGTTAACAAAATTTTATATGCTGCACAAGGGACTGCTATTACAATAATTACCTATATGTCAGCAGCGAGTCAATATGTATCTCTTCTACTAATATTTCCTCAAAAAAGATGGAAGGCTGCACTTCTTGAAGGAGCACTGCCCGCTTTGATTGGGGCCTGCTGAGATTTGGGATGGGTTACTGGACCTAGATTTCTTAAATGGTTAGAACATTTCATTTCCATTGTGAAGTCCACAAAAGAAGAACCACTGGGGCCCGTCCTTGATGGTCATTAATCTCATACAAGAAATCTAGAGCTCATTGATTGGGCAAGAACTGTCCGAGTATCCATCATTTGGTTGCCACCTCACTGAACAGATAAGCTTCAACCTCAAGACGTAGCTTTTATGTTTCCTTCATAAATTCTCTATGCCAAAGAAATTGAACATTGGTGGACCAATAACCCTAACTGAGTTGTAAGAAAACTTCAGGTTTCTTCTTAGTTCTGCGGAGCCTACCTTCATGCTGCTACACTTGAAACTGCCGCAAACTGATAAAAAAACTCAAAGAATCCATCAATTTAACTCTGATGCATTTCAAGAACATGACTTAGTGGCTAGATTCCAAATGATGGAGAAGCAAGGAGAGGCTGCCAATGGGGAGAACAACAATAGGATTGAACAGAATGGCATGCCAAAAATTATTAGTCCAAGGGTAATCAGGGATGTACCTTCTATTAAGTTTCCATCACTGCAAGAGCTGGAAAATCATTTATAGTGACAGGAACCCTCCACAAGGAGTCACTAAAGATCTCACAAGAGAAAAACAGCTGTGGAAAGAACATCAGAAGAATAAAGCTCCAAATTAAAAGCAAGGAATCAACTCAACCTTGAATTCATAGACCAGCCTGGAACATCATTTACCTAACCCCTCCACAAAGAAATCAAGGAAGAATTATGACTCAAGTTCAAGTGAGGATGAGACCAAAGTAACTCTTCTACAAACCGATGATAATAACTGTTCCGACAAAGATGATGTACAGTGTTTTATGAGTGGAAAATGTTTTTCTGAAGACCAACTGGGAGTAAAATGCGTTATATGCACAGCATGTTTCAAATAGAGCCACGAACTGTGTACATCATTACCAAAATTAAAGATATTAGTGACAGATTTTTGCTAGGATGGAAAATTAGCCACTTACTTCTATAAAAGAATCAATAATAATAATTATAATGTTTCAAGTATTTTATCATAAATAAATTTTGTTTCTGGGAGTTATGTATTTGGCTTTATTTAAATTTTCCTGAAATCAAATAAATAGTAAATTGTAAAATTTAATGAGGAACAAAATTAGTGCCACTCTTTTAAAATCTAAAGACTTAAAAAGGGATTGATTTTGATTACTCAGAGATTAGACTATTTAATTCTGCCCTATTACTATAAAAAATTCTGTTGCTCTTTTTTAACATTTGACATTTTGAATTTGGATTAGGGGGACGATATTTGGGCACCTTTCCTTAAAATTAAATAACCTGCTTTGATTGAATCTCATTCTTCATAGCTTACACAGAACCAATGAAGAGAATCTCAGATTGCAGAGCTTATACACGGTCCAGGCTTCTGATAATAAATGAAATGCCACACAGTCATCTATTGAATGCCGCATTAAGTATTACAGAAAATTTGCTCTTGATGAAAAATAACCCATGTGAAGAGATTTGTACATTTTTAAAACCCAGTATGGGTAAGCCGAACTTACCCAGCTCACCTCAGTGCAAGCCTCTGATATGAAACAAGGAAGTATTGTATTTAAATTCTACAACCCTGGCCAACAACTTATCTGAATAAGATGGGCTTTGCCAGGGTAATATAAACACAATGGTGATACCTAGCACTGGCAACAATGATCAAGGGAAATTACACAAAAGCTCTCATACACATAGTATGAACAAAAACATAGAATCAATTGACCAGAACTTTTGGATGATTCTACTGTATAACTTGTACTATATACATAAAGCCCCTGTATTTCACTCTCATACATTTATTTCTTATTTAAATTCTCATATATTTATTTCATACTCACATTTAATACAAGCATTTGCACCAAAGCACAGATATTGTTGCTTTTTTAAATTCCATACAATCAAAAAACTTTCACTGTTGGATGGATAATGAGTACTTAAAATAAAGTTTGCAGAGCAGAAGAGGTTTAAGTCCAAAACTGACATGATGGTAGTATGTTCTTCCCCTCCAAAACTTCCATGCAGGTCTATGGTGATATTAGTTAGTAAATGACAGAATTCCTACACTGTCACTACATAGTAAGTCTGTATTCAATACGCCTCATTTTTTGTCAGTTCATGTTGGATTCCACTCGATACACTAGCACGAGTTACATAACTCTGCAATTTCAAGATGTTACATTTCTGTGAGATAGTACATAAGCAATTATCTGAACCTTTGGGGGTTCCTTTGCCACCAGATGTTAAGCTATGACACAGGGAGAATGGACATACAACTCGTGCCCCCAAACAACAATGCATCTTCTTCCATTAAACAGGTATGCAAACAGGTTGTTGATACTTAACATTTTTTATTAAATGTCTTTGGAATGGAATAAAGGAATATTTGCAGTGTTCATGTTTTAGGTGTACCATCAGCCATGTCCACCAGATGAACCACCTATACTGTGACTCATAAGTTGAAAGTATTTGAAGTGGCAGAGAATCTCGGTACTAGGGAGGCTTCAAGAAAATCTGTCATTAAGGAGACAAATGTTTGCCAATGGAGAAAATCAAAGGACACACTTGGGCATCAAAATAAATTCAGTAGGGCTCCCGGACATGGAAACAAAGCACTGAACCCTGAGTTGGATAAATGGCTACTTGAATATTTGATAGTGGGCTAAGAGCTAGTGGTTATGCAGTTAGTACCGTAGATATCTGCATGAAAGCACTTGAAATAAAAAATAATTGGATCCTGACAACACATTGAAGGCATCAACAAAATGATATTTTCTGTTTATGAAAAGACTTGATATTTCCATTTGCCAGCACACTTCGATTGCTCAGTGAATGCCTATCAACTACGAAGAACAATTAATTGAGTACCAGTGGTATATCACTAGAATGCACCAAATACATTATTATGGTGACTCTAAAATTGTCAATACTGATCAAACACCTCCAACTTTGCCGACATGATGATCTATTTGTAGTAAGCTGTTAGCTGACTGGGCAGCGTGGTGGTGGCAAGCCACCATGGATGATGCTGCCAAGCACTCAGACCTCCTCTCCACACCAGGAAGTGCTCCCCGATCCAGAGGACCTCCCAGATGTTCCAATCGACCAGGACACGCTCCCAGATGTCTCACTGATAAGTCAGCATGAGTGCATTTGCCCAGTGAATACCTTACTTTCTAGAATTGGTGCATCACTCCCAAAACTGGCAAGTCCTCCCTATGTCTCCTTCACCACCAGGGTCTCAGACAATATGACAGTGTATATCAGTGGTCTCATTAAAGCAGGACTAATAGAGCCCTGAAGGATAAAGTGCAGCATTAGAGCCTTCCTAATGCCAAAGAGCAATGGTGGTGCACGTTTAATCTATGACCGGTCACCCTGGACAAAGTTTTATCGAACCCCGAAGTCCTTCCAGCTTGGCCCTGGATAGGCCATCACCCAAATCCCCCGTGGTGCATATCTTAGTACACGCGACCTCAAAAGTGCCTTTTACCAGTAGCAAATTAATGTGAATCACTGGAAATTCTATGGTGTATGCAACAAAGGGAAAACTTATACCTTCATAAGATTGCAAATGGGCCACTCACTTTCGCCAGCAATTTTACAATGATTGGCAGAGGATTGCACTGCTACTGTCGCACAAAAATTTAACGTGAAGTGTATTTGTTACCTAGACGACTGGCTGTTCTATAGTCAGGAAAAATTCTGCATGCACACAATATGTGAATACCTCAAAAGTGAATTTCACATAAAAATAAATATGTTCAAATCTGTTTAAATTAATAAACAATGGCTTAAGTACTTGGGTGTGATCATAAACACGTGTGAAAAATCAGTGCAACTAACCCCCACTTCCATTAAGAGAGAGTATTCAGCTTTACCTATCACACCAAAATTAAGACAACCTGATATTCCCAAGGTTGCAGGCTACCTTTCACAAACTGACCTGACCAAATCCAGGTTTCAAAACGACCCAACCAAAAAAAAGGGGAGTTAAAGAGTTCTGAGATGCCATTGATTCATCAGTGTTTAAGCAAAGTTTAAAATATTCTGCCTCACAAATGCAATTGATGAGTCTGACGAGAATTTGCTTTGGGATGAAGAATGCATTGAGGACAATGAGGAGGACGAAGATGATGTCCTTGGCAATGCAATATATGCTGCTGGCGAGAGTGGTTTCAGTGCTTTGCAAGAACTGTTCAAATCAAGTGAGTAGAGTAATTTTGAATTTCAAGGATTTAGTGCTAGCAATGTTAAAGATTAGGGGGACAGCGTGTAAATCTTTGATTTGGTAAATAAATTAGATTAATTCATTGCAGTGTATTTTATTAAAAATTGTACCACAAGAATACCTATATGTATGTTGAGGTTGCTTCAAATGTAATCTACAACCCAAATAAGTTTGTAACTATGTATAATGCAGACCCTACTTTTTTGACAAATTTTCACGGAAAAAAATGCAAATTATAAAGAGAAAATTACTGTAAGTCCATTCCTTTCCTCACTTAGTGAAGCACTATCAGACAATTTTCCTTACTCTCCATTCTTTTTTCATCCTTCTTTCCTGTTTTTATCAAAACAACATTTATAGACTCACACCACTTATGCACTGCATGCCTCAGTTAATGAAATTGACATTGTTATCTGCTGTCTTTATGCTCACAATTACATTAACATCACAATTCAAATAGCTTTAAGCAGATGAGTGGGCTATTTCCCCTTGGAAAAATATACGACCATTAATGAGACAAGAGATTCTCTTCAGCATAGACAGCACATCTATATTACTTCCACCTTTTACCCCTGCCACTGAGAATCAACGGGAAACACTACTAGGAGGGAACAAGTGTTTAGGCAGAATAAGTGCAAGTCATGCTTGTGGATATGTTGGTAGCTTGATGTGTGATGGCCATAATGGTGCCACCACCTTTAACTAGCTGTTAATGAATGCCATATTTCCACCAGTCTCTTCCTCACTAAGGTGCCCCAGAACTGGAAAATAGCCAACGTCACACCAATATTTAAAAAAGGAAATAGAAGTGACCCGGGAAATTACCAGCCTATATTGTTAACATCACTTTTATGCAAGATCCTTGAACACATTGTCGTTAGCAATATTATGATATTCCTGGATAATCGTAACTTCTTGCATAGCAGTCAGCACAGCTTCCGTAAGGGCAGGTCCTGTGAAACACATTTTTCGCTGTTCCTTCATGATATCCTAAAATTAGGTGAATCGAAAAAGGAAGTCGACACGGTATTCCTTGATTTCAAGAAGGCATGCATCAAGGTTCCTCACAAAAAACTCATTTATAAATTGCATTCATAGAGAGTTAATAAAAAAAATAGTGATATGGTTGAAGTCACATCCAGTGTTCCTCAAGGAAACGTGATCGGCCCTCTTTTATTCAAAATTTATATTAATGACTTAAGTTCTTGAGTTAGGAGTAAATTAAGATTATTTGCAGATGATGCAGTAATCTATTGTGAAATAAGAAAATATGTGGACTTGGAAGTTCTGTCATCAGACCTTAACAACGTTCATTTGTGGTCCCAAGAGTTGGGGTTATAATTAAATATCAGCAAATGCACCAGAGTTCACTTCCTGCAAAAGTCATCACACAAATGCCATACCTATACTGTGGGTGGAGTAAACAAAATATTTAGATACAGTAAAAGTTCATGGAATTACCTTAACTTCTGATACATTGTGAGGAACACATACACAAAACATATGCGGCACAGCATTAAAGAAACTAGGTTTTGTTAAACGTATAATAGGAAGGTTCTCAGATGAAAAAGTAAAAGCGAGATATTACTTAGCTCTGGTTAGGCCACACCTCGAATATGCTGTGAGCATTTGGGACCCTGGTCACAAATCTTTTACCAAAAAAATTAATAAAATACAAAAGAAAGCAGCACACTTCGTTAAAAACTGCTACGAATGAACATATAAGGTTACACAACTTTAAGAGGAATTAAAGTGGGAGCCCCTAGAGACTCAAAGGCTACACACTAGGCTTAGGTTGCTAGAGAAATTCAGAACTGATATTTCTCAGAGCAACACAGAGAATATTATCATGACTCCTCACTACATCTCTAGGTCTGACAGATGTGATAAAATAAGAGATTTACACTGCTGAACAGATAGGTACAAAAACTCCTTTCTGTGCACAATAAGCGACCACAATAAAAACTGAGTTCCACTAAATACACTCCTATAATACATATCACCATTTCACCTCCCAAAAACTTACATCTTTACACGGCTGGTGACCTAACACCCCCTGCCACATGCCCATGCGGTGGCTCGCAAGGTAGTGCGTAGATGTAGATGGTTAGAGAATGCTGTGTAACCAGTCTGCATTCCAAAAGTTAAGCAATGAACCACGTAACAAATAGCTTGCTAACGGGGCCGATTGCGTAAATTTTCACTCAAATATCCTAAATCTTAGCCCAGTCCAAGTGTAAACTACATCACTAATTGATAGATGTGTAAGTAGTGTTTCCATTAAGATTTCTGACCCGCCCTACTGGGGTCAGTCCACCACAGTTATAAATTCAACCACAGATGACATACTGAGGTTCCATTGCCAAGCATAACGAGCATCAGGCCTAACTAAGGAAGTGGGAATGGAGCATCCAAGTCTTTACCCACCAATCCCAATTCCCCACCAATCAGAGCACAGGCGATGTGGAGGGTGAAACACTTACACTCAATCGGCCACCAGTCTGCTCGCCGCCAGCCACTGAGTTGGTAGACATCCTTGGCGCATCCAAGGGTTGGCCGCTGGCACCCACGCCAGCATGTGGTGCATGCCTCTGTCCCCTTCTAGCTTTGACTGCTGCCTCCTCGCTGCTTGTTGTGCTGGTGAAAAAACAAGTTATGATATCTACATTACCGATTTATGTATTTATCTCAAACATGCAAAAACAGCCCAACATCTAAGAAATTTGGTTGGTGCAATAAAAGTCAATATCAGAGCAGCAACAAAAGAAGTTAGGTGATGGAGATTATAAAAGTAACACCACAATTACATCACCTCAAATAGATATGAATGTGGCCTTACTACCCAATTGGCATAAAAGAATGCATCTGGTAAGAAATAGAGATCAAAAAAGTAATATTTTCACGACAATGAGTCAAATTTGAGGGAAAACAGTAAAATAGGGAATGTTCAAATGGGAAGAAATAGAATTTCAGCAAGCATAGGATATTATGGTTTTGAAAGAGTTGAGCAACATCTTCTCAGGGAGGTCCAGAGAGAATAAATGTGAAAAATAAACAGGCCAGCTGTTTAATTTTTTATATAAGAGATAAGCAATGAAATATGTAGAGGAATTTTCCAGATTGACATAGAGAACAATGGTTCAACATGTGCCTCAGTTCCCTCAGCAAGGCACTAAATCATAATGGATGTAGAAATACCACCTCTGCCACAAACAGTCTTCGAACATGTCTCTACACTCAAAATTTTACACCTTTGTCTTCAATTTTCTATGAAAGCCTTTGTATCAACTTTAGCTGCCAGACTTCTGGGGTTTCCACGGCATGAAAGATGCCGTGAATTGATATGAAGTTGTGATTTTTGGGATTGAGTATTGATATGTTTAGAAAAAAAGACTAATTTCTTCCACAGCAATAACCCGCTTACAACAAATGATTTTTAACAGTAAATACTTTTTCTCCCAACTCTGCTCATAGTTGATGCTGCATCATCTTTTGGATTTAAGTGAAGATTTAACAAAAATGGTACCAGCCGGTAGCACATGTGCAGAACACACTCTTAGCCTCCTAATGTGCTGCTATCAAGAGAGGCACGCACATTACAGTCCATTACATCTGTTCTATTTAGAGTTAAACAAAAAACACAAATTTTGTTTAGACAGAAAGCTGTTTCCTAGTTTATAAACTTTCATATTTACCTAAACACTTGTTGAACATTTCCTTTTTCATGTCGCAAAGAATGCAACATTTTCATCTTTATTATGTTGCTTATCCATAGCACCAAGGTGGTGCACAATAAGTAAAAGTTTTAGTATGCAAGGTAAGACCCTGCCTCTCATGATTTTCCAGTGAAAGACAGCTTGGTATTTCCTAAGAATTACTGAAGGATTTATTCAGCCCTATACAGAACAAATCAAAAAATAAATGATTGACTTAAATTTGTTGAATAGCTTGGAATTAAGGTCAATATCATCAAAGGTTAATAGAAAACTTAGATTACTGTCTTTATATTATGAAAATGTCATTACATTAAAAACCTGACCATTAGATCAACATTAATTGGGGTGACAGTGTGAAGCTACATGGTGAAATTTTGCACTACCTTAGAAACTTGAAGCATTCTGTCTTAAAATTAACAAACATTAATGGCAAATGTTTTGTGAAGTGTCTTTATGCATAAAAATTGTAAGAATCGAAGATGATTAAACCATGGCTATGACATAGTTTCCACTGGAATCACCCTTTACAATAGCAATTGCAGTTTAATCTCACCCAATCGAATCTTGGGAATGCATTATTTATTATAACGTTTTATGTAGTTTAATGCTTGCAATAGCGCTGTTTCAATTCCTGTTTGAATTTCCTGGAACCAATTGAGAGCAAGGCTGATCGAGGATTTGGCATATACAATTACACATTGTCAAGGTGAGAGGGTGGAAGAGATAGAATTTATCTGAAAAATTAGTAAGTGGTGGACAACCCTATCTGCGGGTAAATGTTAAATCACTTGTGATGGCACCCACCTTTCTGCAGGAGCATCACTGCTTTCTGTAATGCTCGATTCCTCTCCCTCACTCCCGATGCTATTCAGACTCTCAGAGTTTATGGCACGGATGTCCCCAACAACACCACTTTGAGTGGCACCACCACGAGCCATCCCTCCATTGCATGGCACGCGTTGAGCACCAGCCGTGGATACGTCTTCCTGGTGCGTCACCGTGGCACTGGCCCCACCACTGCTGGCATGCACTCGCAGCCTCCCTTCCTCCCACTTGGCACGAACCTCGTCTTGTGCTCGCCTCTTCAGCTCTTCGACACGTCTGCGCTCCTCCTCAATCACTTGGCTCCCTGTGCAAACGACAATATGGCCATCAAAGTCAGAAAGAGGGTGAGATGCAGGATTAAACCCCTCAGAGTAATTTTTGACCCAACACTAGAATTCTAATTTTGGAAAGTAAAGAAGCCTTTAATCACTTTGAGAGTTAATGATGTAATATTATGTCCATGTGAATTTTTGCAAAGGTGGTGGGAGATGTAATATTATGTCCTCTGGTTTACAGCTATGGCATTAGTAGCTATTATACAATTACCCTTCCACACCACTCTGGTATCTTATTCAGAGTCTCATTTCATTTTCATTATGAAAATTTTCACCTGTTCACCTTTTCGAGCGAATTAAAACGCAGATTTTTTCATGCTGTATAGGCTGTTAAATCACACCATTTATGTGAGACTACTATGGTATGAATGACAATGTTTTATGGCTATAGTGTAAACGTCATCACAATTGGCACTGAGAAGTAATGGCATAGAGTTTTATTCCTCTTCTGGTAATATGATAAATATCAGATATCTTACGCTTCTTTTCAAATTAAAGGCATACTGGGAAAGCAGGTCCTGCCGGAAGGAGGAGCCTGAGGCCGGTCATGTGGTCCTGAGGTAACCAATGGGCACATGGGTGGGGAACTTCCTTCTCCCGCAAGCTCAGTCTTACTCTGGCTTTGGTTGTTTGAGGATCTGCTCTCTCCTTGCTATGTTGCCACACATTCTGCATATTTGTCCAACCCTGCGCAAAACCTTTGTTCTGACTCGCAAGTTACCAAACGTATGGCAGCATTCACCCATCCTCTACCTCACTCATTCCACAAACTTCCCCTTTCCTACAAGAGTCAGCGGGCACTGACGAGAATGGCAGAACTCTTGCACACCAAGTCATTTGAAAAGAACTCTAGTAATTGGCAGCGATAGTGATAATGTCCAGAGGAGCTGAGTCAGCAAGAGACTCAATGACAAGAGGAGATGTGAGTATCCTCAAAGGCCAAATACCGTATAAACTCATGTAAGAGGCGCACCTTTTTTCCCTGAAATCGCAGCCGAAAATGAGGGTGCGCCTCTTACACGAATTTCCGCTCGTCATCGCTTACATCAAAATATAATACGTAAAAGTTAAATAAAGTTAAAAGACCCATACTCACAGCAACTACAACTTGTGCATTAGGAAAATGGTGGGGGAGAATGGCATTTTTAAAAATGTGTGACTGTCCAGAAGGCTTTGATAATGGCTGAAAGTTAGAAGTTAGGTCCGCAAAACCTCGCAATAGGAGGAAAAAAAGCCCCAAAATTTTTTCTTCAACTTCGACGCTTAAAAAGAGGGGTGCACCTCTTACATGCATTTATACGGTATGTTACACTCTGAGCTTTATGTCTTTTGCAATCCCACATTTTATTCTACATTCGTGAATAAAAAAGTGACAACTAATTTAGTTTTGGTCTATTCAGTTGGCAGGCCGTTTCAGCAGAAAATGCCCAGCGAGGTGTCAGAGATGAGAGGTGTAGGGAATAAAGTCAGAATGTGTCTGCTCATGGTCCACTACAAGCTTTGTGTGGCATAGTGTTTTTCCAGTGTTTGGGACATTTCACCATTCAGGAAGCGACAAATTCAAAGAAAAATGGATAACCATTCTGATACGTGATGGATTCTAGAAAATGGCAGCTCCAAGGTCTTTTACAAGAGAACATGGTGTTGATCCTTCCATTAGCAACAATGATTCAACTACATCTATGATTCTACGAGTGTTTCCTATGCAAAAATGTATTGCATACGTGACTGTTGTTTCAGTAAGAGAATACTGATTCCTGAGGGGAGACAAAAACCCCAGAGGAAATGCTTTTTTTTGGCAAAGAAAAAATATTTACAGGAAAGGCGACTAGCAATGATGCTTCTTTTTATTTCAAAGTTTACAGCTCCGTACTTTTTAGAGTAAATATTTCTGTCTTTATTAAACCAAGAAAAGTTTTTCAAAATATTTTATGGTTTACAAATCATAAAATATATTTTCCTCAATAAATGTAGTTTATTCTTCGATAAAATTGATAATTTCTATCATTTATCAATAAATTACCGGCAACATTGTACCCATGTAACCTCTATGTACAACTTTTTCTTTTTTTGGAAAAAAGCAATGGAAAAGAATTTTCAGCCAAAGAAAAACACAGAGGTTCTATTTTTACAAAATCGTAGCTTACACAAGAATCAGTGGTCTATAATTAATTTGATGAATAAAACAACAGTATAACACTCGTGGCATATTTTTAACAGATTTCTTTAAAAAAGGGAAATATAGCCCACCAGAAGCTAATTCACGCCTATAAAATAGACTACCCTCAATGTGTTGTTTATTATACGTACATCAAATTAAAAAATATATAATAATATGTTACTGTCTTTGTTTATAGTTTCTAAGAGCTTGTGTAGCTGTTTTGATCAGTTATGATAATACAGTTTAGGCTCATCTTAGGGGCCAAATTTTCATTCTAAATAAGACGCTTTGCTTATTGACTTTTTGATATTAATCTCTTCTGCAGAACTTTTGGAATAGGTGATTTGAATGGTAAAAAGAACCATTGTGATGAACATTATTAGATGAAATATTGTTTTTTTTTAAAGATAAATATGGCAACATATATTCTTCTTGGGCAACTGTCATTTAGATATTTATTGTATGAAACTGGATGGTAAAAAAAAGATGTACATGAAAAAAATTAAAAGGATACAATATCTACATCTACGTAATCCCCTGTGAGCTGCCGCATGGGCGTGTGGCAGCGGGTGTTAGGTCACCAGCCATGTAAAGGTGTACATTTTTAGGAGATGAAATGGTGACATGTATTATAAGAGTGTATTTTGTGGTGCTCAGTTTTTATTGTGGTCGCTTATTTTCACAGAAAGACTGAGTTCTTGTACCTATCTGTTTGGCAGTGTATCTCTCTTATTTTATCGCATCTGTCAGACCTAAAGATGTAGTGAGGAGTCATGATAATATTCTCTGAAAAATATCAGTTCTGAATTTCTCAAGCAACCTAAGTCTAGTGTGTAGCCTCCGAGTCTCTAGGGGCTCCCACCTTAATTCAATATGATAACAGCCGCAGCGCAAGATCTCACAGTGCCCACCCCTGCACAGAGAGGCAAGTATCTCACCATTATCTGCAAATCGAGAGATAGTTTACACTAGTGATGTTGTCAGGATTCGATTGACTCTTATCAAATCCATGGATTGGATATTCAATGCAATCCTTCCAAAAAAGACTCAATCAAATTCAAATCCAGTTGTGCCGGTGGCTACATCCCCATACACTCTACGTCTTTTGTCATAAATTCGTATGAAATCTCACCCCAGAATTTATTATTTTGATGCCATTGTTCTTCTACAGTGAGGTAATTTGAGTGAACATTCATTGCGTTATAGAATATGCATATCAGCAGAGATTTTTATAGTTACTTGTTGCATCAAATTTCATTCAAAAATTGTGGCTGGGCTGAGCTTCACTCACCCTGCTGGACGAGATGTATCTGTCTATTCCTCTCGATTGTCCGGAGGGATTCAATTGTCCTCCGTCCAAGGGATCCCCCACTCGAGACATCTATTGGAGCCCCAGATGTCACACGGCTGATACGATCCAAGTCATCCTGGGACTGCTTACGATGCACACTGCCCTGGGAACCATTCAACAGGTCTAGGTTGCCCGTGGACAGGGCTAATGTTGGCACTCGATCTTGCATGCGAGGAACGCCACGCCATGGAATGCCGATACTTCCACTAGCAGTCTCGGCCGAAGACAAAGGTGGACTCTGAAAAAGAACAAAGCACTCACACCATCAACCTAGATCAAAATATCATCACCAGAGTTGCTAACAACTATAATCGATTTGGCAGACTGAAGTCTGATTGAAAGTCATCCCATTTTTTTCATTTATTTAATAAGACAATTGACAATATACAAGCCTACATTTTACAGTAAAAAAAATGCAATACTAATTTGAAAGTGAGAACATTTTAAGTGATGAAAAATACAATATTGTTATGAGGTCCAGTTTTGAACAAATCCTTTTGCATTTATTATTTATTTGACTGAATAATTCCTATAAATTACAAATTATAGAGCTTGTAGGAGAAAAGGAGATTGAACAGTAAAAACAGACTCAACAATAGTTTAAATCCTCACATCTATATGAATTACTTTCAAATGATACTGTCAAAGTATCAAAACTTTTACTTTTCCAGGAAGCTTACTCGTTACATAGACAGTGTTTCGGGCCAATAAGCCAAAACCTTGTACAGACAGCAAAATGTTTTGAATGACCAGGGAATATTTGGTTCAGGCGAGAGGGTGGGATAAAGGAGTCTGCCAAAAAAGATTGTCACTGGGCAGTGTCAGAGCACAGGAGACAGAGGGTGATAAGGCAGGAATGAGCTGGATAATAATGAATACTAAATTTATTGACCCTTCATACGTACAAGAAAACAATACAAGAACAAAAATAATAAAAAAAACAAATACTGGGAGCATTAAATGACCCCTAATGAATTTAACTGAAGATGGGGTCAACAACATAAACTGAACAGTGATACTGAAATATTTTCAGTTGTAGAGCAATTTGAACACACGTTTTTCTCATCAGCACAAGGTAAGTTTTGATAGAAAACAGAAGTCAAGATTTTGACTTTACTAAACTAAATTATCCCAGCATCTTTGGCCAGCCGGTGCTTTTCTTGTTTGAGAAATGGTTTCATTTTGTCATTGCTTTCCATGGCCGGAGGCAATAGGTTCCACATTTTGGTACACAAATAAGCATAACATCATTTTAACGAGGTATAGTTAGGCCAAGATAAAACATAAGAATAATTACTTTGAAAGGAATAATAGTTTTGGATCTATTACCACTTTAAGGAGGAACAAAATCTCGAGACCTAGGTTCTGTTTCTCAGAGCTACAAGTGTACAAGTTACAACCCTGTTCGAACATTCGGTTCCGTTTACAAAAACTTTAGGTCAATGGTAGAGAAACGGTTGATGCAAGACCGTTGATCCAACGTTGACCTCAACTTTACGTCAATGGTTGACCCTTTGTTGAGCGACCCTCACTGACATTCTGTGTCATCACTTCATCATGAAATATCGGTTAAAAATCGATGTGCTTGTCATATTTTACTGGCAGTTTTTATTACCAGAGTAGTGCAGAACATTATCTATGTGGATACTGTTCATGGTGGGTATCAATATTGCATAAATTAAATTCTCTGAACGACTCGCGGGAAGAACACTAATAGAAAACCCTTGAAAAATTGTTATATTAGCTATTTGGATCAGATGGGCATGATAAATCTTACTCATGCTTCAGTAAACCTTTCAGTTAATATTATCAGGCACATTCTTCGTAAATTGGACTTCATGGGCACTTTTTTATCAGCACATTGAGCTTCTTCACCCTCTCCTGGAATTACCTGCTCACTTTGCCTCTCGCTTTTCATTTGTTTCCTATTGAGATATTATGTTTTTTATGTGTTTATATGGTTGCTATGTGGAGTTATTTATGAGTTAAGCCAACTACTCCCTGATAAAAACAATTTGTTTCAGTGATGATTGCTTCATTTATTCCTTAATAGGAATTGATATCCAGTGCATTGTTTGCTGAGAAGTAGTCTACCAAACAATTCGGTGAGCCACGGGAATTCTTAATACATCTTCACAACAGCAGCTGTCACGGAGGTAGATTTGCGCTAATATTTTGATTACTTAACGAGTTCATCATTTTCTTACAAACAATAAACGTTTATTTATAAATGTGTACCTTGGCCCACTGTTGTAAATTACTCAACTACATTCAGTTATTATTGGCTGCTTTTCATGTATGACAGTGGGTTCACTCGAGAGAGGTATGTATTATGTTATTTTTACATTTTAGACTAAACCATGTGAAATTCATATGATGAATGAGGATATTCTAATGGTTTAGGTTTCTCTTTTTATGCAGAAGAATATGCTGAAGGAAAGGCCAGTCATGTAAAAATATACAAACTCAAGTGTTTAGAATTGTGTGAGACATCATTGGCCACTACCTGAGAATTCAATCTACAGCGATAAATTTCGGGATGACCGTCTGGCGATTAGCCTTCCCATCTCTCTTGGAAGATTATATTGAGACAATTAGAGAAAGAGTGGTTTAGTCAGTGAAGATGATAGGTACAATGCACAAGTGATACGGACTGTAGAATCCCCTATTGGAATTTAACATCGTGGGGAGAGTGGTACAATATGAAGGTTTCATTCATTCTTAATAATCCATAAATACTTTCGCTAGTGCCAGTTTTAATGAGAAGTATTTGAGATTGCAGTGGTTTAGTATGTACAATGTATTGACTTGATTGTTTTCTTGTAAATCCTGAAGTACAACCTGTGTATTCTCTATGCATCCTTAATTTGCCATGTATTTATTTAAATGCAAATGTAAGTTTGTGTTGCTGTTTGGATTTGCCATTTTCTCTAGAGTAAAAGATTCTAAAATGAAAATTGCATGTTATTTACTAGTATAGCAAATCCTATTGTAGTTTGTAAGTCTGCCGTGGTAGGATTCGAAGGGATTATTAATCATTATTTCCTAATAAGCCCTGTATGTGGCTCTGCTGTCAGTTAATGCAAACCCTTTACAGAAAGTTGGTTGTATTTGATGCTAATTTTGATCTTGCGTTGACGCCACGTTTAAGTAAAATTGATGTCAACACCTGAAGCCGTTTACACATTGCTTATGTAATTTTAACATCAAAATCGAATAAACGGTCAGTTCTGTGCCAGTAGGGAAGTCACGTCAGTAATTTAACTAGGCAGATGTGTAACTCAGATATGCCAAACTACAGACTTGCATTAGTCCAAAAAATTGGTGGACGTAATCAAGACCACACATAACTCGTATTTTGATGACTACAATACATTTTGAGTGTGTACCTTGCAATATTTCCAATCCTAAAGTCGGTTCCTTATTTTTGGATGAATAAAAATGATTGAATATGAGCTGAAAAGTAGTTTAATTTCGTAACTTACCTTAAAAGATCCCAAGTGAAAGCAAGTTTTGGGGAAAACCAAAGGTCATAAGATAAAATTGTTTATTTTGCAGCATTTCTTGAAGGATGAACTCTAAATGGCAGTTATTTTTAAATCATGTATGTCAAGATATCATGTTGAGTTGGTTTCATCTATATTGAACCACTATTAACGACTTTATAACATAATATCATCATGAAAATTCATGGTAATATGCTGTACGTTGGCGTTAAGAATGTTCGTCAAAACTTACAGTTTGTGTTTCCAGTTTTTAATGATTATATTACTTAATAGAAATGAATTGATAAGTAGTTGTTCATTAGAGATAAGTTAAAGATAGTGAAACATCATGACATTTAATTATTCCCTCCATTATTCCATTTCCTTAATCATTCAACAATGATAAGTTAAACATGACTGTTGTATTTCGCAGGTCGTTTTTTATTTGTTATTCAAATGAAAGTTAACTTGCGAGTTTGAGCTTATTAACTTGATTATTGGGCAAAAGTCAAGACAACAAAGCAGTCGAGAGTAAATAATCAAATCCATAATTTATTTATTACTTTTCTATAAAAAAACCAATAAATTATATATTTAACTTTATTATCATTATAAAGCCGTTAATAGTGGTTCAATAGAGATAAAACCAACTCCACGTGATATCTTGACATGTAAGATTTATAGATAACTACAATTTATAGCTCATCCTTCAAGGAATGATTTTATCTTATGACGTTAGATCTTCCCGAAAACTTGCATGGGATATTTTAAGGTAGATTACGAAATTGAAATACTTCTCAGCACATATTCAATCATTTACATTCACCCAAATATGGGGCTCTGACTTTTGAATTGGAAATATTGCAAGGTACACAATCGAAATATATCGTAATCATCAAAATACGAGTTTTATATGGTCTTGATTATGTACGCCATTTTTTTGGACTAGTACAAGTCTTCAGTTTGATATATCTGAGTTACACATCCGCCTTGTGAAAATAGTCACATGACTTGTAACTTGTAGCTCTGAGAAACAGACCCCTAGTAGACATCAATATCCTAGAGAAAATATTCTCAGGACAAAGAATAGAGGATGGGAAATAGGATGAAGTCAACAGTTCAGATGTGAGTATGAGACGGTGAGGAGGAGGAATGGTGAGGAGGAGGAAGGAATGAGGACAAATTCTAGCTCAAATAGCATCCTTCTACTGTTAAAAGATTTGTTACACCAAGCGCAACTTCCCTCCACTAAGTCTCACCAATACCTTCACATACTTTCATTGAAATGACACAGACTCCAACTCGAGAGAATGCTTGTCTGAGGAAGAGAGAGGATATTTGTACCCACCTCATCTGGATCCGAAGAACCATCTGGGCTGCCATCCCATGATGCAATGCTGACTCCCATATGAGAGAGGTCACTCAGCCTTTTCTCCACGACTTTTAGACGTTGACGGCCCTGAAATAGATAGACAGAGAGAGCATTGAGCAAAATACTCACCATTAACAATTATTACTTTATGCCCGACCACCATTCGGGAATGCACCTAATCCCTGAGTGCACTAAGCCCAAGCACTGCTGTTTATTACATTGTATCGCTAATGCTCTCCATTTCATGACAATATTTAGGGATGGGTCGGTTTGGTTCTGTTAACTTACATTATATGAATGGCAAAATGCTTACAATGTCGCATATTGGACGTCTTTTGTTTGTATCATTTTGTGGCACCGTAGAGGGCGTTGTTTTATCTGTTCCTCAATGAAATAGTAGTAGTGCTGTGTCAATCCTTAACAGAGAGTCGGGTTTTATATATTTCCGCATCCCTAAATTTCTACCCGTAACTTCTTTAACACAGAAATTGAAGTCATCAGGTTCTTAAGTTCTCTATTCCACTGGTTCTTGAGCTTAAAACCAGAACCTGGGCCAAAAAAAACTAATACCAAAAAAATTGGCATGAAATCTGGTTTGAAACCTACTCACTCTCAGAAGGTGGGGGCTTTGCATTTAAACCTTGTGAAGGCTGCAGTTAAGGAATATGAAATTCTCATGCATTAATGAGATTCACACATAAAGATGGCTATATGATTGATTGTATTACATTCGATTCTAGTAAGTGACGAAATACTTCCCTATTTAGCATTTTCAGATTGATAAATGCCAAAGGTCACCTCTTCCTGAAGTAGAAGAGTCTCTCCACATATTGTTCTCATGCATTATATCACAATATGATTTAGAAAAATGTCATTAGTGCATTGGACATTGCTTTCAATATATCTGCCTACATTCAAATTACTCTTCAGTTGTACTCTTTCACTATGTTTGCACATAAAAGAGAAGCTTTCTTTCACTCTCATGGGGCACCAAACGGATCTACATCACATTATGCAGCAGACCACACTCGACTACTTTGAAAAATGGAAATTACCTGACCACAGAGGTGGAAGGCTCTCACAATATAGTATGTACTGTCTAATAGACCTATGGGCATGTAGAATTTTTTTCCATCATACAAGGGGCGTGTTCGGTCAAGTGTGAGCATTTGCACTAACACTTGACGTTGACCATTCACTTTTTTTGATTAGTTGATTATTTATGGATGATTACGAAAAAATACTGTTGGGTTAACTTGTTATTTTCTACCTTTAAAATACTTTAAGTATTGCGAAATGAATAAAACAAACTGTTTGTTTGCTGGTATTAAAACTGACATATACATGACAGTTACAAAACTGTTACTGGTATTATCATCTAATGTTTGAGGGGAACTGCAAGCATATTTTTTGTAGCCAGTCATTTATCTTTATTTCATGAGAATCAAGGTGGTAAATACAAAAATGGTGGTTCCTTATTCAAAATCTGTTTCTCTTTGGCTCCATTTCCACTATGATCTTCCTCACGTTGGAGAGAGAATGTTGGGTAACTGGTCTGTGGTCCTGGAGGGAGGAAATGAACCACATAATGAATGGCCAGCTGGGGGCTGATTTTGTAAATTTTTCATGAATGCTATATGCGTTTGTATAATACTACACATGTATATAATCTCCTCAAGATTTTAACTCAAAACTTCCAGATTGGAATCTCAGCCAGTCCAAGAGTTATATACATTCGTCATTTGTTGACATATGCAAAACTTGGTGTTCTAGGATTATTTCTGGCCCGCATTACCAGCTAACTATGGTCAGCCAACCATGGTAAGAAATTTAACTGTGGTTGGCACCAACTGGCATTTCCATTTTCATGTAACCAGCATCAAGCTTAACTAGTGGAAACAGGGAATGACGTGAATTGTAATGGACAACTGTTTAACCTCTTGGAAAGAATGAGTTGTGGTCACATTATATTACGATTATATGTTGAAGTGAGCATCTATAAACTTGCAGAGTCATAAGTTGAAGTTACTTTTGTTTCTCCATTGTTTTTCTTCTATATATAAGCCATAAACGTCTCCACCGGCTACCCCTTTTTTCTTTCTGCTGCTCATTATGTCACCTTAACATTCTTCTGCAAAGTTTTTTTTCTTGGAAAAGCTTGACACCACTTGGAACCAATATGACGTGTGAGTAATAAGTTACAATATATTCGCTTGTAAGTCATGTGCCTTATTTATTCACATAACCCTAACCTTTATATTATATAAAAATGCTTAGAACCTCATGTTTGCAATGTTTATCGCCAGTAATCCTGATAAATAACTGTGGTCCTCCTACTTTTTCTATTTATTAGGCTTGATAAAAAAACTGGCAGTCTTGTAAACGCATGCAAAAAATGATAGTGAACAATAGAAAACACCAGTTTTGAAGGCAGCCAGGATGGAAAGAAAGAATAAGGTTACATGCACACAAAAAATTATGGTAAATCATTTTTCTAGCTCTACTTCACTAAAATTCATAAATTTACCAAGACATACTGCACTAAAATTCACAACAAAATGTGGGTATTTGACTGTTTCTTAATTTACAAAATTAAAATTAAAAAATAGCTAAATTTAACTGCTTATGGTACACATATAATTTATAGCCAGTATACAGATGTGCTGCATGGATATTATGTATGTGGAGCTGCAGCCACAAAAGTCCTCATTTTATCACCAAAATGACCATATTTACTGAAAATGATAGTTTTCAAGTCAACACAATGAAGGCTAAAATTGAATACAGAAAATAATGTGCAAGTGTTACGTGCTCGCCATCTGCCCACTAGTGCTGACCTGGTTGAGTCTCCCGGTGAGCAGTTCCCTCTGCGAATGTATCCTGGATGCCTCTCCCTCCGCCGCACTCCTTGCCTCCCCCCTGGCCGCCTCAAGCTGCTCCATGCGCTGGCGCCGCCCCCTCGCACGAGCCGATACCTCGGCCACCTCTCGGCTCATCTCCTCCCGCCCTGCGTCCCACCACGCCTCACGCTCCAACTGCTGGAACTCAAGGTCCTCATACACCTATCACAATTATAGAAGTAGTTAGTCTCACAGGCATCACACGTCAAGTTTTGCAAACGAAGGCCAAGAATGGGTTTGAAAAAGTTCAAACATGAAATTCATGCATTTTGATCGATCAATCAGACTTCAAATTAATTTTTGACTGAGTTAAAAATGATTATGAATCATGAAAAATCTTTGCTTACTTTTGTAGAGGAATGACTGAAATCATTCAGGTATTCATATATTTAAAAGCCGGGATGAAAACTGAAGACAGGTTGAAAGATCAAGGTATGTATTATGACCAGATAATAAGGAGAGTATGTCAACAAGAGTATGAAAAAATTTTTGGTTTCCAACAGACTTTTTCAACGGACAGAGTGTACACCAAGAGGAGCACTTCAACCATAACATGAGAGTCAGAAGAGAAAAAAATCATATGGTATCTTTGAGAAATCAATAGAGTTAAATTATTTTAGGATAAGCCCCATTATCTAAGTGCATATTAATATTCATCATCATTACTCATTCATTCCCATAATTGGTAGACTAGAAACCATTCATTCTACCCTGTCCCCTGAAAGCTCTTTCGTGCATTCTTGCAGCTCATCTGTTTCATATATCATGAATTAACTGGCCTATGCATTACGTCTTTATGCCCAAGTCTTCCTTGAGACAATCTCCATTCTATGGTTATTACTGTTTTATTATAATACTCTTTTTAATGTTTCATTTTATTACCCTTTTCTATTTATTATTTGGTACTGTAAGCAATGTGTATAATAACGATGTTTCATATATCCTTTGTCCAAATCCCTGTGTGCAGTGTGCTCCTTGCTAGCAAAAACATACTCAGCCGTCAATAGATCTTTGAACTTCATGGAACCACCAGGCACCAGTCTCCATTCAAAAGACATAAGAATTCAAAGATCTTAACATGCTCTATCACTGGCAGATTTTAGACAGATTAGTGGGAGTTTGTACTTTGTGGGGAAGACAGGGAATGTTTCTTAGAACGAGGGACATGGTTAAACATGACAATTTTTCATTTTTTTCATTCATTCATTTCATTCAATCAAAGTTAACACTAAAATGACAGGACTTCGGCACTGACAAGAACGACGTAGCAGCAATTGAATTTGGCTGTGCACAGCATATATCACAGAATGCACAAGGGAATGTTCTCATTGGCATTACTCAGAGCATTTAACATGAATGAAGTTGGTTTAGGCACTGCACTTTCCACATTTTTTTAATACACTTTGCACTTTCCAACACTGGTTATTTTTATAGCTTCGATATAATTGGAAAAAAGCATCATTTTCCAGTAATCTCAACAACAGAAACTGAATCAGAATGATTGTTTTCTGATATGTATGACTAAGAAACTTCTCGCCAAGGTAGTAAGCTCCTCCCACCATTTGTGCAGAAATTCCCTTCGCATGATGTGGCCACGAGTAACACTTTTGCTTATAGCATAAGTATTGATTCAACTCAAGTCAAGAGTAATGTAGAAACTATGAACAAGCCAGCTTCTAGAAGGTCACCTTCACAGAGTACAGTTTAGCCTAAAAAAGCAACCACTATTTCATTTGCACATTTTTACTCTCTCTGGAGTTTTTTATTAGGGTTTTGGTTTAAATGAATTGAAGGATGATTGTACTCATGATGATTAAATGCCTCTCTTTTTCCCCTGCTAAACAGTCAGACAAGCATCACTGATCATGTAAAACTTAAAATCATACTGTTTCTTATTTTTCAGTCTTGATAGGTTGTGGAATCTTCCTTCTTGCTTTGTTTACCATACCCACATAAGCTGGCTATTTATTTTTCAGCTTCTTTGCCACTAGGAACAGGGTAAGATAATTATCGATAGTAATGTTCCTGCCCTTTTCTAGAACGGGTGGAACAAGCTTCATCACAATAAAATCCCCTTCCCCTGGAGCCTCGTTCGCCACATTTCCAGAGATATGGCAAGCCATTTAGGACATATCTGTGGTGAACATCAAGAGCAATATAGTTGCCCATATCTGTCAAGTTCAACTGGAATAAATTAAGTAAGCGGGCACCTTGCTTCAGATGGTAATAACCACATGTCTCCAGTAATGTAAGGTCGAGGTTTGTATGCAGAAATGCAATTCTCAATATTTCTATTTCAGACGCAAGAAAGTAATGCAAATTTATGTACTTGTATATCTAAATGACTTCTCATTGAATCTAAGAAAATGTGAGATTTCTTTCAACATGCCCCTAGGTAAAATGGCTTTGTAAATTTGTAAAGCCCAATACTTGAACCACAATTTGGTAATCTGAATTTTTTGTGAGTCCCAGACACAACAAGTATACAACAGTCCAATGCAGGCCTCAAAATAACTTATTTCCAAAGACCAATTGTTATAGCAGAGCTGCCAACGTGTCTCTATTTCAGTGCACTTTTTTTAATGACCTATAGGCACCATGAGCTAACAAGTCAATCTTCACTTATATTTTTCTTAGCATTAGGTGTACGCCTGGGAATTTACTTGGTTATTTTCTCAGCTGTGTCTGTCAGCCTGCTGCAGTGAAGTAACATGGATTTTATGCTAAGTTGGGCCATTAGGAACAAAAATTTCATCGACAGAAAATTTTCAACATAACCACTGTTCCCAACAGGACCTGCAACTCCTTCACATCTTGTATATTAAAGAACATTATTCTGCACTAGAGCTAATAACTAATATGGATGTGCATAAGCATGACACAAGAAGGAAAAATGAATTTAGAACTGTTACTCATAATCTAAAGCTATACGCTAAAAGCCCGCACTATGCATGAGTGATGTTCTATAACTCCCTACCTATTAAAATTAAAAGCATTAAATCTATCTCACTCTTTAATGTAGAACTAACAGAGTATTTGATAAAAAATGCATTTCATTTGGTGGATGAATTTCTTACCTCTATGTAATTGTGTTAACTGTATGCTATATATTTTTGTATTCAATCTGTGTATATTTTGTTATTTCTATTCTGGTATACTTATTTTGCCTATGGAACTGTCCCATACATGTAAACACTTGTCCGGGGATTAATTAATAAATAGTATGATGACCTCATCATGCAATATTCGGCCTATGAGCCCAGCTGATGTTCTCAGATGACATATTTGACTTTCAGTCACTCTACACAATCAATCAGAGTCGATACTGCGCATGGCCGATACAATATATTCACCAGGTTGCTGTCATATTTACTAGTCCTGAATGTTTGATAACTAATTTTTTATCTTATACAAAGATGAGGACTCAGAGCATGCTTCCATCTCAATTTCTGCCTCTTATAAAAATAAATCATCAGATGGCCAGTCCAGTAGCAAATGGCAAAAAATTAGCTAATTAATGTAATAACATCACATTCAATAAACATTTATGATTATCTTAGCACATTCTTTTGTCTTTACTTCCTTTGTTTCTTGTTATTAACAATATAAAACATTTAAATGGTTAGAACAGGATTGCGTTAACAGTAAAAGGATATCAGCAAAAATGGCTATCTTAGTCATTTTCAGTAAAAAAAATCTAATTATTTCCAAAGTAATGCACAGTGCAGATAATGTGGCCTCATAAAAGCAAAGATCTTCAAAAGGGATGAAAAGTCACCCAAATGGCACATTTAAAAAAGTAATATATCAGCACAGCAGTGGAACAAATTTCTAAAATAGCCAAGAGATCTGCTGTTCTGGTGTTAATACAGATTTTCAATGGGCAAACATAGACGTTTCTGAGGCTATGAGATAGTTAAACTTACAGGCTTAGAACAGCAATTACATCCCTTTCTCTAGGAGCGTCATCAAAGAAAATGAATATGGAAAAACAAGAAAGTAAGGAAATTAATTTCTAGATACATCTGGAGATATTGACACAAATTATAATTTAATTAAAATAAGTCTGGTTTAAAATGAGAAATTATAGTTGCTCAAAATAATAATGAAAATAGAACACAAGACCTTTCTCTCAGCTTCCAGCACCTCTAGTTGGTGCTTCAGTTGCTCCCTCAGTGATTCGACATTTTCAGGGTCTTTGTTGGAACGCAAGTCATTCTCAAGCCTGGAAAAAGTTCAATGGATCATGCGCTTTAATATATCCCAGGAAAAATCCATTTTGAACAGGCACTCATCAAAAGTCTTGAATGCCATACACAAAAAAAAATCAGAAAATAAACGTAAATGAATGAACAGCAAGATGGAAGCAAGAAATAAGCTAAGACAAAATCAGTCTGTAATTAAGGAAATCTGATTATAAAGGCTATGCAGTGCAGAATGGCCTTTTCAGATTTAATTGAATAATTATTTTAAAAGTTACAGCCAGGTGAAATATCTTAGGGAAAGGAATTATGGAACAACTGGTGCAGTGATGGAAAATTGAAATCTGAGGAATGCCCTTTGAAGTCCTCTAAGGGATTACTCTAAATGAATAGATGAACTTTTGAAGCTAAAAGATCTGTGAGAGACCACAGGCATGTGAAGTGAATGGACAATGTAGTCATTTTGGAAATTTCGTCATGTCACAGAATTAACTCCTTATCTGGTAAATTCCACTTTCTTAAGCAAGATGTTGTAGAACAGCATTTTCAAATGGTACTCAAAGGATATTGTACCGTCTACTTTATTTTCAATTCGTACCACACGTGTTTCAACTGACTAGCAGTCATCATCAGGTATAACATTTGTACCTGTAACAACAGTTGTACCTGATTATACTGCTAGTCAGTTAAAACAAATGTAGTATGAGTTGAAAATAAAGTAGACAGTACGATATCCTTTTGTATCATTTCCATATCTAGTGTTGGCATATACTCTGAAAGCAATATAAAGAGAATCCTTTTGCCAAAACGGGATGTTTTTGGAAATACTAAGCATTTTTGGGTATCACAGATTGAATGGACTGGAATACATCCTTTAGCATGTAGGTGTTAAAGAAAAGAATGGGTTGGGGCGCTCATTTAAATGTGGATGGTTGATGCCACGATTCATAATGCATGGTTGTTGATGAGTAAGTCAGAGAGAGGTATAACCCAGCTGGGGTTCAGACAGGCAGTTGTACGGACTTACTCGGAGAGATTAAAGGATACCCCGATATCAATAAGACATGAACCTGCATTCAGAGACAGTGCAATTGGAATGACCTAACTAAACTCATCTTAAGAATGAAAGGTAATATTTCAAATATTGCATTTTATAGCTATCACCTGATTTATTTTCAGTGTGTCTATTGAGATTAGGTACGATGGGTACAACCACCACATGAAATCCACCACTAAGGCAGAGTTGACCCCATGAAAAATGTATAGGAAACAAATGCAGTGTGTGAAATGTGATGTAGGGTTGGTTATGTATTGACTGCTTCACACCATCACATGTATGGTGGTGATTAATCAGTGTGACTATTGAGATTAGGTACGGTGGGTACAACCACCACATGAAATCCACCACTAAGTCGGAGTTGACCCCATGAAAAATGTGCCTGTAGGAAACAAATGCAGTGCGTAAAATGTACTGCAGGGTTATGTATTGACTGCTTCACACCATCACATGTATGGTGGTGATTAATGGATGCCATGAAAGCAAATTTTTTTATTTGAGAGATTTATATTATCTATGACCACAATCTCTTCACCCAGACTACAACCTTGACGTGGTGGAAGGACTTGTGTGTTCCAATGACCCTAAGAGCTGGACTGGTAGGGCCACCCACACAGATTGAAGGCCAGACGAAAGGTCGTCCCATGATGGTGCCATGGAAAAAAAAACTGGAAGTGGGGTGGGATTCTCTCCCAACTATCGAATACCCAGAACATTAAAGTCATTCAAAGAGAAATGAATCCTGGCAACTACGAGATGCAGTCCAATAGGGCAGGTGTCATGTCTGGTAATGGAGGGGGCAAGGCCCTAACGGTTGTCATCACACAAAATCCTGGGACAACTGATTCATCACAGGATACAAGGACCTCGAGGAATAAGAAGAAAAAGAAGAGGAGGAGGAAAGTTCCTATTAAACTCGGAACTTCAAATGTTAGGACAATGATGAGGGCTGAAAAGCCAGAAAATATCAAATAAGAAATGGAGAAAGGGAACATATAAGCCTTAGGCTGGGCATTGTGAGATGGAAGGACAGAGGGGACTACTGGAGTGATAGTTACCGGGTAATCTATAGTGGTGGGGTTGAGAGTCAATGTGGGGTAGATTTGTATTGAACACAAAATTGGGGATGAGGGTAGTAAATATTGAACAGGTGAGCGACAGGATAATAGTGTTAGAAATAAAAGCACATCCAACAAATTTCATATTGATCCAGGAGTAATGCCCACACGTGATCTAAGGGAGGAGGACGTTAATAGGGATTTTAAACAGCTAGAGGAGATAATCAGAAAAGTCCAGGGCAAGAAATACCTGAGAGCAATAGGAAACTACAGCACAGTAGTGAGGGATGGGAAAGACAGGTATAAAGTGGGAGATTATGAATTAGGAACAAGAAATGATTGTGGAGAGAAGGCAGTTGGATTTTGTAGGAGAAAGTAGTAACATGCACTTGATTTAAGGTAGGCGGAGGTATACATGGAGAATGTAGGGGAACAGTGGGAGATACCAAATCATCAGCATCAAACATCATGCTCAGCCAAAGATTCTCAGGAACAGTATCAAGAACTCGCAGAGCTATCCGAGGGCTGATGCTTATTCGGATCATATTTTCATTGTTATGAATTGCGACATTTGATACAAAAAGCTTAATAAAAGTGTGAGGATAAAGAGGAGGAACTTGGAACCTTTGAAAAGGGGAAAAAGGATGGAATACCAGGAGCTAGTGGACTGGAACATATGCAAAGCAAAGGAAATGGGAACAATAGAGGAAAAATGGGAGAATATAAAAACAGGCATGGTAAGAGAGGTGGAGAAAACAATAAGATCAGTGGAAATTAAGAGGGTAAAGAAGCAGTGAGTTACGGGAGAAATGATTAGGGGAATGGAGGAGAGACGGAAGTGGAAACACATCAACACCGACTTAAGTTAGAGGAAGTACGAGGAGTTGAAAAATCAACGCTTGTGAATAACCAAACGGGCGAAGAAAAACTGGTGGAAAAGGCAATGTGAAGAAATGGAAATAACTGCAAAAAGAAGGGAAGTGGGGGCATTATATGCTAAAGTAAAATTGCAATCGGGTGGTAAGAGAGGGAAAATGGTACCAAAGATAAAGGACAGAAGAGGTAGGATATTAATCAAGCAAGAAGATATATAAGATAGGTGGAGAGAGTATGTGGAGGAGCTATATGACAGTGATAATAGACCAACAAATTTTGTTACAGAGGATGATGGAACACTAGATGAAGATAACCTCGGGTCAATGATAATCGAGTGTGAAATAGAGAATGCATTGAAAGGGATTAGGCAAGAAAAGCTGAAGGAGTAGATAACATACCTTTGGAACTCCTAAATATTTTAGTATATAAAGGTAGGCAAGCTTTTTTTAAAATAATTCATATAATCTACAATGTAGGAGTATGGCCAAAGGACTTCATGAAAACAACCCTGATTCCTATCCCGAAGAAATAGGAAGTATAAGAATGCGAGGACTAAAGAACAATCAGCTTGATTTCATATGCAGCCAAAGTTTTACTTAAAATAATCAATAAAAGGTTGGAGAGTAAGGCCAATTACTATTTGGGTGATGATCAGTTTGGGTTCCAGAAGGGAAGGTCAATTTGGGATGCATTTGTGGTGATGAGAATGCCTACAGAAAGAAACAGAGTATGACCAGGATATATTCACTTGCTTTTTGGATTCCTAAAAGGCTTTTGACAGAGTAAATTGGGAAAAACCTAGGGCAATACTCGGGAAAATGCGAATGGATTGGCGAGACAGGAGACTAATCCAAAACTTATACATGGCGCAAAGGACACGGGTGAGGGTGGCTGATGGTGAACCAGGGTGGGCAACTATAAGTCATGGGGTAAGGCAAGGGTGCCCATTGTCACCATTGCTTTTCAATATTTATGCCAAGGAAATGGTAAGACAGGCATGGGAAGTTATGCCAAATGAGAGGCATTGCCAAGATGCCACAGAGCTAACCACATACCGTTGCGTGGCCAGCTGTGCCTCCTCAACCCTCCTCTGGCAGCCCGACAGCTCCCTGAGAGTGCATTCCCGCTCATTGGCTGCCTTCTGCTCATGAGCTGCCAGTTCCTGCGCCAGATCCTCGGCTCGAGCCTCCTCCTCTGCTACCTTGCCAGTCACGGCATTGAGCTCACCCTCGAGCAGTGCCTGCTCCATCTCCAGCTGTCAACAGACGGAGAGAAAGAAACCTATGACATGGGCCACACTCATGAGAATGATAAGGGGGTCAAGTGAGGGAGTGATACTTCAGATGTGGCCGCTCTTCCTCAAAAGCCCACCTCACCTTCTGCTGGTGGCCCATGATTTTTAGCTCACGATACTCTGGCAACTGAGAGCCACCTGGGATGAGGTGACTCCCACTATCACAAGCTGACAACATCTTAAGTCTGTATCACACCAGAGGTAGACGGAATGGTTGCCTTTGCCATCATGGTCAGTGCAAACCACTCCAACTACACTAGTGGTTGCCAGCCTATATCGGTAATTGCCCTCAGCAGAGTGCACAATTGTCATCTTGACCAACTCATAATTGTTTACTCACTTAGTAAAGGCAATATAAAACATTTACCTCAGACCCTACATTGTTGTGATCACTTGAAAATTTTCTAATGTTACAGAGAGAAGTATTACACTGTGAAATCCTATGTCAGAGAAAACTAGCTTGTTCTCTGATGACGATAAATTTCCAGGATGAAGGCAATGACCAAAAAGTATGGCCAACATCTATACTTAACAGAAAAGTGTATAAGAGATGCACCAGAACCTGCTTATGGAACTTGTGTTGGAAGAGTTAGACAGATTTCACAGGAAAGTCAATGGACTTTCCAATATGTATCAACTAATTCTTAATTTAGTTAATGGTGCCTCCAAATGGATGTTGATTCTTTTGGGTACCTTCTCTAAAAAGTGGCACCATTAATTCAAAATAAGGACTCACACTTGAGGAGGGAGGGAGATGAACGGACAGGGGCACCCATTTTGTCATTAGGGTAGAGAACTGTCCCCTAGGACTTGGGAGCTAACGAAAGGTTAATGGCATAGGAAAACCTTCAAGATAAACAATCTAGGTCGATTCTTTTGGACAAGTGGAAGTTATGCTATCCTTTCAATACACTTTTTAAATTGGTAACCACGATGGAAAGTCTGAGACAGAAAACTGAGAAGAAGGGAAGAAACAGTTGACATTAATGTATAATACAGAGCATAAATTGTCACATTTAAGAGTCAAGATAATTCTTTTACCAAAATGTAATAATTGCATCAGTTCAAATCAAATTAACATCCAATCAATTTCTATTAAGCATGTGTCAACATTTTAAGATCGTAAATTAATATCAATAATCTCACATTATGACAAAAAACTGGGTATTGATCACTACATTTTGCTTTAGAGTACCAAATTTACTAGTAGTAAAAATTTTGTGAGAGAAAGAATTCAGGAGTAAGTAAGCTACCAAGCACAACAAATCCTGGGAGGTGGGAAGGTTAAGTTGAAGGTTTTTAGGGTGGGAGAGCAGTGGGGAATGGTTAAGGAATTCAATATCGTTAATTAGTTTCCTTCTTCTTTTCCTTCTCCAGGTAATCTCCCACTGTTCAAGTGCCTCAAGATGTCATCCTTTCTCTACAAGCACCAGGATTTTTGGGGTAAAATTGCACAAATGTCCTTCAGTGATGAGATACAAAGGGATGTCAACTGTCTGAGCACTGCATACATCGGGTCAATGCACAATGGTTAAGTGCTGTGTTAACAGAAGCATCACACTCACCTCCCTCAGCGCCTCCTCCTGCTGCCTCTCAATGTCGTTCATCTTGCGCCGGATGGCTGCCAGTGCAACCAAAAGCTTCCCACGCTCCCTCTTCAACTCCTCAACCTCACCCTCCAACTCCGACGACAACTGCCAAAGGAAGCAACCAGAGGTGATTCATCAAAACATGCCATGTTCCCCTTTCATTGGGGCAGTTTTGAGCCATTCTGGATTATATTCTGCAAATGAGTAGCAACAATGTAGTTGATTTAAACCTTAAGTTTAGAGGGGCGGAGAGAGATTACATTTCTGGCTGGAGGCATGTGCATTATTTCAAATCACATGATATACCCTCTCCAATAAGTGGTGATGTGTTGACAATGAAGGGGTCAGAAAGGAGGTGGATCACGCAGTTCCTCCTCTAGGATCTCTTGTGGGTGCACACTATGATTTTCAGAGTGGCACTTATAGGCAGTGATACATACCTTTATTGCTTGAGGAATTGTCGTTCAACATTGTTGGGCATTTGAGACAAAAAGTTCTTCTCCGAGCTCACAATTTATCATGCAAATGGTGTTTTTTGCATCAAAAAGGTGTTCCCTCGCAAATGAGAGAATGCAAAAACTCCATGTTCAGAGGAATCAATGGTGTAAGGTGTAGAAGGAGTAAAAGTGGCTCATAATTGCAGTGGAATGCGTGGAAGTGAATTCGAGAAAATTGTTTGAAAAGCCTTGACAACCAGGGATATTTTATGTTGAAGGCTGGAAGAAAGTGTCTAGGTTGGGTGTGTTTGGAGTAGAGAAGTCACAGTCGATTGCTGAGCCATTTAGGGGGCAGAAGGGGAAAGTGTCATGGCAGATAGGAAAAAAGCTCTTCACAAGTTTGAATGCCTCTTATTGGTAGTTGAATTAAGATATTAGCAAAGTAAAAATATTGCTCAAATGTACAAGGTTGGCATAATGTGTCATGTAAATTTTGCACAGATACATTAATTAGAAGTGGGAGAAACAATTAATTTAGTGTTGTACGCAAGATATAACTCTTCCTTTAAAACAAGGCCAAAATCATTGCATTTATAGGTATTGCTATCTTACACAAATTTGCTTTAACATTAATATGAAGTTATAATAGCATTACTGCGGGGAACAACAGCACTCACCTCTTTGGATGCAATATCTTTGGCCTTCCCAGGTGCACTGTGTATCCCGTTGGCAGCGGCCGTCAACTGAGACGCAGCCCCTCCTCCCGCCCCTCCTCCACCCACCACCCTCCCAGAGTCCCTTGAGCAAGGGATCGCACTCCTCGGCAGAGTGCCCCCAAAAGGACGCCCTTGTGGGGAGGACAACAACAACAATGTCGCTCTGTCAAGGGGTCGTTCCTGTCTCTCGCTGGCCACCCCTACCTCCCCTTCCTCCTCACCATCCTGCCCTCCCCTGCCTCTTGCCGCAGGCAGTGGAGAAGAGGGAGACAAGGGTGCCTTTGACGCTGCGTTTGTGCGAATGCGTGTCCTCGGGCTCTGAGGGAACGTAGGCGACGTGGGAGGGGAAGGGGAGATGAGGCTGCTTCCCCCATCTCCACCCTCCCCTCTCGTGTGCCCAAAGTGCCTCGGCAGTGAACTAGTGCCATGTGTACCAGCGTGCCGCAGTGGTCCTGCATCAAAGCTGAAACCGCTAGGTAACTCTGTGTCGGGAGAAGGGGTGGACGATGACTTGTGGCCTTCAGATGCCACAGGGGATGTTGCGGCACTGTTGCCCCTTGGGAGATGGGCCGTGTCCAAGGGGGGAGAGGGGAGGGAGCGCTGCTTGTCCCTCGGCAGTGACCCATTCGTTTTGATCCTGTGGAGACAAGGGATAGCACCATTGTATGGTACAGCACAAAGATTAGATGGTAAATATAAAATTGTTGCTTCCCTTGACTACAAATGATAGATTTGTTCATACTCCTGAGCAAGCTTTTGCTAACCCTTCTTCTGGGTTTGTCACACAATAATTAAGTTCATATTTACAGACCTTTACATAAAATAGATGAAGTTGGCATTAGCTCTTGCTTATTCTCTTTTCAAAAGATAAAAAGTCCAAACACACATGTCCAGGATAAAATTCATTTGTCACATACAATCTCAACATGCAATTCACAGAGCATTCTGGGTATGAATAGATTTTAAAATATGAAAATATTAATGGCTACATTTTTTTTAACTCTCACAATAAAATATTTTCATACTTTCAACATTAGCAACAATGGAGACTACAATTAGTTAAAATTTTAATGTGTTATGACCAATTTCCTAATGCATGGAGGCTGGTACTCATAGCCCCTATTGTTGAGATAGGTCTTATTAATACTTCAACCTCTTCACCAAAAGTGGAAGGGACATTGAATTTGTTCACACATATGTCTGTTAGGTTCAAGTTTGACAGGAAATCTAACAGTGATAGGTACCTATGCCCCTGAAGAAGGGAAAAAAGATGAGACAGTAACTTACAACAATGAGTTGCTAAAGTACATTTAAGAGTGACAAATGATTACTAGAGTGCAGAAAAAACTAAACTTGTTCAGTGTTTGACATTACAAGGGTGAAGCCAGAACAGGAAATGTGCCTACACCTGCAAGACTGGAGGAAGAAGATGTCAAGGTCAGAGTGGTACCAATCTTTCCTCTTTATAATCTTTTCAGCAGTCAATATACAGCCCCAGTCTATGCAACTCAGATGAAATATGAGAACACCTGACCAGTTTAGGCTCCTAAAGAATGACTTTTATATTTAATTAGGATTGTTCTCCAAGAGTAGTCACCATCACTAACTGTTAAAACCTAATCTCATAGAGAAAGCTGAACAAATGCAGCCCATAGTACATATCTTCCCAAATGGCCCTCAGTTTCCACCAGGGTGAGTGAGGAAGATTTTGCCGAGAAAGTGAACTGTGGTGAATTTTTTAGTGATTCAGTTAGTTCTTATTCTTCATACTCATGATGAGGATGCGGAAATACTTATAACTTGAATAATGGACATTTGACTGAGGGAACCAATCTAAGTGTGAGTAACTTCCCAGCTCCAATTTAGTGGCCAATGCTGCTCTGCTTTATAGAGCACATTGTGATTTCAATGGAGATAGAGGGCCAATTTGATAGCAGACGATGATGAATTTTCCAATCCAAAATAAATTCAAGGAGGCAAAGGTTTTGTTTAGTTTCATCTCTCATATTTACACTGGCATTGATGCACATAGTGGGGAAACCTCCTAAGAGGAAAAGCTACTTGAAGTAGGCAATTTTGTTGTATGGTAGTTTGGATGATCACAAAATTAGGACTTATCAATATGTTGACCAGATTATTCGATTCTCGGTTCCAATTCAGTAAAAAATAAACGATTGAAGTTTGGACTAAGTTGGACAACACTTAAGGGTCATGCATCAGCTTTAGATTATCAAAAATAGCTATTTTATTCTTCAAAAACAAACATTGGCCTAAATTTCAGGGGCCTGGCAGTCAAATGAGAGGGTGTTTCACACAAAGGGTGATTTCAGAAGAGGTGAAACTTCAATATTGTCTTCAGCCAATTTAGTCCCACAAGTTTCAATCAAGTCCTTGGGACTTATTGAGGCTGAAATGGATACGTATAAAAACCATGTTCCACCTTAAACACTCACCTGTTTTGATGAACTGACTGGCTGCTGATGGACGAGACGGGAGGTAGTGCAGACTGCTGGTGTGAGGGTGGAGAGGGTGAAGAGCAAGAGTTCCTTGATGTGCTGCTGCTGCCTGGAGATGGGCTGTCCGACACTGCACTGTGCTCATCCTCCTCTTCATGACCAATGTTGTTCTCACGGCTGGCCGGTATGTGTGGAGCAGTGCTCGCCACGGCCACCCTCTGCTGCCATGGCGTGCCCACCACTGCTACCCCAGCATGCCTCTCGCCCCCTACTCCTCCCCCTCCCTTTGTGCTCGTCCCACCCTGGTCCCGCTCCCACTGTACCTGGCGCTCATACTCGGCACACATGCTGAGGATCTCCTCGAGGCGCACCTGCTCCCTGCGTTGCGTCTCTTGCTCGCGCAGGCGCTCGTTCTGCACCTGAGCAGAGCGTAAGGCAACACACATCAGTCAGGAGGCAAGCAATAGGGCAAAATGAAAAAAAAACTCTTGGCCACCATATATGGATTTGATTTTTTTGAAGCAGAGTACCTACAATTTCGCCCCACAAGCTCAAAAAGGAACTTTTATATTTCCTGCAAAGCATGACCCTAAATGTATTTTCTTGATCTTACCAACATAAAACTAATAGTAATTGCAATAGTGGGGTTTAAATTATATATAATAATATTTAAATATTTTGCCATTCCCCTGCAAAATAACACAAAGTGTAGCCATTAAATACATAAACTAATAATTATCTTATCTAATATTTTGAATAAGCGTGAGAGTATGTACATTAAAAGGTTTAATTCATACTCTTTATATCTGTGCAATACCCTTCTAGATGCTGCTTTGGCATATGGCAGTTGCTGTTGAGCCACCATCCAAGAAGAATGGATAGACAAGCACATACTAAGGTTGAGACTGCCCTCTTTCAACTGACCCCTTGTCATCACACAGGAAACAAGTATAAAACAACGCATATAGGCAGTAAAATTCAGACCAAGAGTAAAAGCTCAACCTTTGTCAGAGGAAGTATGTGTAAGCAGTAGTGGCATGAATTAGCATTACTTAAATTACAACATACAATTAAGTTTATATACCATTAATTGAGCACGAAAGTAGAGATAATAATAATAAAATATGAAAGATAATCTTTGTGGGTCTACACAAGTCTTTGTAGGAGTAAAAACATTTGTCTAATATCCTCGTAAAAAAATCCACCACAAGAAAATAGGTACCTGAGCAAGACGCAAGGTTGCAATAAACTGGTGAAATCAATTGATGGAAAACCAAAGTTACTCTCCATGACATGCATGCAATACACATAACAGGCATCCAATACTTGAGGACAAACTTAGTTTGAAAAACACAAAGAGGTGAACTAACAGTGCATTTACATGATTATAGAAGAAGCTGAAGTAACTTAATAGGGAGGGCTTTGGATGCATGATTTGGCAGAGGGAAATGACAATAAGCGGAACATTTTTTTACCAAGAGCCTTCACGTCTAACTCTGATATTGTAGCAGTCTCTAGCAGAGTATGGGAAGACAGCATTCTTTTTTCCATTTGGATAAAACAGGGGCTGTGGCAAATGGGGAATGACATCAATTAATATAATCCCTTCCCGTACACTAAAATGACACAATTACCAGAGGCGTGTCTAGCCTATCATAATATACAGTGATTATTTTCTTCATCTAACAACTTGGGCGATCAGGGCCCCCACAGCAACCAATCATTATAACATTTGGACATGACAAAATTGCAAAAATGTAGTTGATAGATGAATCATATAAAAGACAAGATATTGACAAAAACAAACAAAAAAATCCACTCACCATTTTCCATGTTTTATAATCAACTTGGCTAAAAGGTGTCAAAAAGTGATTTTTGGAATTTCTACAGAAAAATAAAGATCACACCTGGGTACTTTAATGAGATGAAACCCCAAGAATAAATGAGCCTTTACATACCTGGGAACATTTCCGAGAAATATTTTGATAAATACTAGTGAGGCGTAAATGGCACATTGGACATATCTGTATGCTATACTTTCACTTCAGAAAATTTTGACGTTTTTAATTCTCCACCAGATCGTAAGGACTCCCAATGTTGTAGCTTTAGTATGATTGCCAAATGATTTATGGCATTTCACTTTTTTACCATGGAATTATGCTTGAGTTATTTTATAATCCTTAGACTATCTAATTTAGAGATATTATGCTGCATGAAGCAATCGAGCTTTTGGAAAATTAAGACATAGATGATGTAGATTTTACATACATTGAGCCACCAGAGCCAGCAGTTGTCTCTGATGAAGACAGTGCAGACTAGAATACAGGTAGACTTGTTGATGATTTGACTGACAGTTTATGCAAGAGTGGAGTTTCTTTCGAGGAGTCGGGTTATTGATGAAGCTCCAAATGTGTTCCAACAGAACTTGCAATTTTGACAGTTGATCTCCATCATGAGCAGGATTTAAACTTGACAAGGCCTACTACACAACACAAACTACAGAAGGTAAAACGAGAGCAACATGGAAAGAGGAAGATCTTTGTGAAGGAAATGGTTTCTTTCCTGAAACAGATTTTTCACCATTGGGACAAGTCTTATGTTGAACTTTTTGAAAGCCTTTTCTCAGATGATATTTTCGAGTCTCTTCTGCTAGAGTCTGAAAAATAAGCTGCATTTCTTGGTTGTTCATCACCTCACATTAGTAAGGAGGAGATGAAAGTTTTCGTGGCGATTCTCATATTATCAGCTTACAACAGGGATCCTTCCAAGCAATGCTATTGGGAAGATTCCGGTGATGACCAGAACTCAATGGT
This sequence comes from Ceriagrion tenellum, assembly GCA_963169105.1. Taxonomy (NCBI): domain Eukaryota; kingdom Metazoa; phylum Arthropoda; class Insecta; order Odonata; family Coenagrionidae; genus Ceriagrion; species Ceriagrion tenellum. Next base: position 25,784,281 of record OY720641.1, on the reverse strand, counting down.
GGCCGAAGCAATGTGCAGGAATAAGTTTCAAGAGAGTCTCTTCTGCTAGAGTCTGAAAAATAAGCTGCATTTCTTGGTTGTACATCACCTCACATTAGTAAGGAGGAGATGAAAGTTTTCGTGGCAATTCTCATATTATCAGCTTACAACAGGGATCCTTCCAAGCAATGCTATTGGGAAGATTCCAGTGATGACCAGAACTCATTGGTGGCCGAAGCAATGTGCAGGAATAGGTTTCTAGAGATTTCAAAGTTCCTTCATTGTGCAGACAATACAATACCTGATACATAGAAGGAGTGAAATGTGGAAGTTACATCCAATAATCAATAAATTCAAGGTACATTTCCGTGATATGTTTCAAACAGAGCAGAATCTTTCCTTTGATGAGAGTATGATAGAATATTTTGGCAGCCATTCCTGCAAACAATTTACGCCAGATTCTGGATGATGATCTGCCCTTTCAAAGCACTTCCAAAATTATTGAATTCTTGGATTCACTGGAGAAGGAATCCCTGGACGCGTCCCAACTTAGGGGATTCTCCAGACTGAACACAATTATGTCCAAACTCTTGGGTTCTTTGTAGAGAGTCCCATTAAAATACGTCCAAACCATGTGGATTCTACATAACGATTTCCCTTGTCATTCACTTGGATCTCACCCCGAACCTTAATTGTTCAGTCTCCCAGGGCGAGTGTAAACTCTTTCATGACATTGTTAATACACATCACTTTTCCCCAAAATTTCCCAACCGACTCCTCGACAATGGTATAAACAAATCGCCTATTCTTTTCCCAGGATCAAAATATTACAATAATATTTTATAAGGCACGACATACATTCAGATACAGAATCAAAACAATACAATTATAAAAAAAGAAAAGTGTAAATATAGATTCAAACAATATGACAGCTGCAATAAAAAACTAAACCCTAGATATGTCTTGAAAATACTCACTGACAGAGTAATACAATTTATCACATGTTTTATTTTAAAACTATTAATACCGTTTATGTTTTTCAAATCAATAGGTAGTTTATTATACAGTCGCAGTCCCATTTCACAGGGTCCTAACATAGCAGTCTTAGAACGAATGGATTGGTAGTGCAGATGATTACTAATCCTGGTATTGTGATCATGAAGATCAGAGTTCAAAGAAAAATCATGCAAGTTGGTTTTGACATAAACTAGTGTTGATAAATATAAATACATGGAACAGGTAACAGTTGCAACATAGAAAAAATAGGTCTGGAGGGTGAGTTGTGTCGTTTTTCCAGCAAAAATCCTTACAGCTCTTTTTTGTATCTTAAATATATCCAGGGAGTGGTGGTGTTCTGACGTCTTGTCAATAATAATGCAGGCCAGGTGCATTTGCAGTGATACCACACATCCCATAATGTAAACAAATTCTGCCATCTCCATATATGCGGTTGTATGCATTGCAATGTGTAATAGGTATAGCTAAATTTTAAAGTAAAAGAATTAAAATTTTTAAATTAAGGTATAGCTTTTTATTGAAACAGAGGGAAAATAATTTTTCAGGATATTATTTCATAAACTATTAGCTAATATAGTATTTGAATAGTCGATATACTCAAATATTCCAGGTATTCGATTATATTTGAGTTCAATATTTGATTCTGAGAAAATTGCTATTTATATCGTCTCTACTCTCTAGGTTATTCTTCCGGTTTCCTTAGAGCTCTGGTGTTATATACAGATAAAAGTCAATGTATTTATTCTCCATTAAGTGTCAAATCGATCAGGAAACTGGAACGGTCATTGTTATAGAGAGAACACTAAATTAAAATTTGAATAAAATATTATTTTCTAATATTGCAACTCCAATTATATGTGTTTGGGAAGTGCTCAAACGTTGGTAAACCCCATGGTGAGGGGGGAAGGGAGGTCATCCCAGATTATATGGGTCCACTAACCGCCAGACCCTTGGCCTGGTTAGAGGGGAGACCTACTTTCCTCGCCTCTCTCCCGTACAGGATAGCAGCAAAAATCATGGGCTCCCACAGCTTAAAGGTTGATATAAAATAACAAAGTTTCTCCGTCTGCCCTTATTTTCCAATGAGGAAATGCACGTAATTAGTTCATTTTATCCATCTTTAGCAGCCTTTTTTCTGTTAATCAATCAAATTACCAGCATTATGTCTACGAAGTCAAGAAGAATGACAAATGAGAGGAAATATATACTTAAAAGAGTGTTATTCTTCCAAGTGAATTTTGTTTAATGTTCTAAATTGGGAAAATTTTGTTAAAATATACATAAAATTGCTCAAAACGTGGCGTTCTTGCTAAACCATGCATTTGATGATCAAGAGCATTTTTAAAGCGAGCCAAATGTGAATGAATACAAAAAAAAAGGCAAAAGATCATTTGGGATTGAATCCTTAACATTGGAAAATTAATTTATGACTCTTCTAGGAAGGACAGAGACGTGAGTTATTAAATGTATGGGGAGAGAAGTAAGTAAATAATGCTGGAAATGCTGGAAAATAGACTGCAAGCAATTTTTGAAAAAATGCAATTGTAAAAAGATTATTAGTATTATGTACAATGTTTTTTGAGTAGGGTGACAATTTCTTTACGATCAGCATGACAGTAAGGCCTAAACTAAATACAAATATGTAAACCTTGTTTTCATTCAAAGTGAAGCGTAATAATAGTATTGGAAGAGAGCAGTGAATAAAATTTAATACGAATATTTATTGAAAACATGCACCATATTCATGTAATTTATGGATAAGGTCTCAGATGTCTGTGAAGAACGTAAACATTGCTTGTCATTGGCTGCCTGAATTTCCAATTACTGTACTGGAAGGTTTTCATACCAAAAGGGACGGGATTATTAACAGTGTCGGAACCGACGCCTTAAATTTCTTCACCGTACTCAGAATTGCTATCAACACTATTCTGGAGTGAGGGATAGCATCAGCCAGTAATAGCGTTGCCCAATTCAGAAAGCAGCAATGAAATTCGGTCTCACATCGCCTTTGACATGGTTTGCCATTCAACATTTCTAGTCCAAGGCACAATGAGTGGAGTAAAACAGGCTGGACTTAGATTAGTGCATTTTGGTGCACCACAGGTTGACTCTTGGGCGTGGCTCACCATCTTCCGCTTCTTCTCGAGGTCTTCGCGGCGGGCACTCAGCTCCTCGAGGCTGCAGTTGAGCGACGAGGATGCCCTGAGTGGGGAGGAGTGCGAGAGGGGGGAAGCGGTGGCGGAGCGGCACGACCCCAGCGGCACAGCGGTGGTGGTGGGGCCTCCGGGGGGCGGCTCCGACGCGCCCCTCCGCCCTGCCCCCTCCTTCGACGGAGACGGGTCGTCCCCGGAGAGGTCGCCCCTGGGAGAAGACGGCGCCCTCTTGTCCGCGTGGTGCGGCACCGGCGCGGAGTCCTTGCTCGGGTGCTCCTCTGGCCAGGGGGGGCCGCGCCAGGGACCCCGGGGGACGGTGGGGGGCTTCTGGTCCATTGCACCCGGCGGACGACGACCCTTCATTGAGTGGAGGAGGAATTCATTAGACATTTTCAATACCATTGATATCATTTCGAAAGACTTCCCCTCAGTGAGGAGTTTGCACTCGGTAAATGATCGGCTTCAATACCTCGATTCATGTCGGAGATGCGTGCTGAAGAGGTGCGACGTATATACAACGGAACCAGATGTTAGTGATCGCTATAATTCCATAATATACCATGCAGTTAATTTCCAACTTTGTTTTTTTCCTTCATTAAAATTTATACGGTTATTTAAGGTACGATAAGTCTATAATATAAAAAATGCAAAAATACGCACATTTGTATATACCATTGTATAAGCATTAAATCGAATCTGACGTAAATCGAAACGATGTGAATCGAGAACTTGCTGCATGCGCCTACTACTCAGCGAAATTACGGCTTGAAAAGTGAAGTTCAAAAAGGAGGGCAAGGACAGACAATCCGACATGCGACATGTTCATGTGGAGAAGGATGGAAAAGTGCGACGGTTGGAAAGGAGGACAAACGAGGAGGTGGCAGAAGAAGGGCGCAATGAAGGGTGAAGGGTTACTTGAGGATGTAATAATAAACGGGAGGATGAAACGAAAGTGGGGAAGAGGACGAAAGATACAATGTCTACATCTGAAAGCCACCACAAGGGTGTTTGGCAGGGGGTGAGCTATCACCAACATGCACTATTATGTATATACATGCAACTTTAACCAACATGATTTACACCATACCTATGCTACCAATGCTATACAAACTATATTGAATTAATGCATATTTAATTTACGTAAATGAGAAACCAGATTTATGCAGGGACAGTGGCGGATCTAGGTTTGGTCCAAGGGGGGAGGGGGCAAACCGGGGGTCTGAGGGGAATACCCCCCAGCCGAAGGGGGATTCGGGGGATATATTCGATTTTATCTAGTGTAAGTTTCGACCCAATCTGGGGGGCTATAGCCCCCTTAGCCCCACCCCCCCATAGATCCGCCCCTGTGCAGGGATCATGCAAAACGAGATGATAGTACTACGAGGCAGATTAAGAAACAAGAATCGGGAGAATAGCAACTAGTCAGCAACTCTACCCCAGTCGACTAACCCTCTTCAAAGTCTTATTGGCACTCATGGTCTCCTATCGACCGTGAGAAAAAAGACATTTTTAAACATGTCTGTTCTGCAGTCTAATTTCCCGAATTTTATCCTCGTGATCTGGTCCACCGTAGAAACGTCGGAGTTCGTAAGATTCGCAATTTCATCATAAAATAAATTGGCTAAGATTTACGTAAAAGATAACGTCTAATTTTCAATGGACGCACAGAGGTCGAAAATCAAAAAATACCGGACAAAAGTCCAAAATGGTTATTTTTTAGGTAAATACTTGAAACTTGGCACGTATACTAACAGATGATTGTTGATTATGGCATAGTGAGTCATTGGCCTTAGGCCTTAGCCGTTACTAAGATTCGGAGGCTTAAACATGACCTAATTTCCAAGGAAACGCCCGATTTCATATTACTTCGAAAATCTTAAAAATGTACACTGGTGGTGATGTAGTGGAGAGATTTTAATGAAATAATTACATTACCATATGTCAACATGGTTCTTTACTGGGTTCATGGTACTATGCATAAGTTTCAAAGATTTTTGTCAATATTTGAGGACTATTATGTCACAAAATGGCGGAAGCTTTTTTTCAAGGAAAATTTTTCATAAAGCAGTCGTTATCTTTGGTTTTAGAAATATGGGTTCCGTCATATTCCACCAGGGTATTAAGTGAACATACTTAACGTTACTCTGCAAAAATCTTGAAAAAAAATTCGAAACGCCGAAAGTAACTGCGATTTATCGATCGCGTGTCATAGCCCGTCTCTGCGCCAAGACCTGGACATACTGACTCCGTGTTGAAATTTGTATGGACCTTATCTCCTTGAATTCACCATTTTCAAGCTGTACATGTTGTCATTCACTGCCTAAGGCTCTACACTGAAGATATTGCGGCGATAATGAAGCCAGCAAAGACGCATAACAGGGATTAATCTGTTTTTCTTCTGATATTTTACGGAATGATGCCATAAATTATGAGTGTCTTTCAACACTTTCTAAAAGGCAACTAGGGGATGCTTGTACTTGGAAGGTACAGGAAAATACAAAAAAAAACATAGGAAATCCAGGAGGTAAGTTGGGACTTCACCGCAGCCGGGTTTCCTGTCGTTGTGACGTACTTTCACGAAGTCTTCAGGTAAAGAATGACGTCTCGTGGCATCCACTCAGGTCCACGACTGGTGTGAGAATGCTTGAAGAGTGGATTGTCGTGGGTGGTGAGAGAGAGAGAGTGAGGAAATGGGAGGCTAGTCATCACCAACCCTAGTCCCCCGCCCCCAGTTCCCACTCATTCATCACCATTAATGGTAAATTAGTGGTCAGCGTAAACCGTCAAGTGTTAATGTCGATTTTTCCGAATAGGTGGAAATTAACCTCTTCTCACACCTTCGTAGACCAGCGTGAACACTGTGGGACGCCATTCTACACACAAACTCATAAATAAAACAAGACGCATGAATTTCATACCTGTTTTGTCATTTAGAAAATGAAATGGCACAAGGGAACTCAAAAATAAATATTCATCTGATCAATCAGATCGTCCCCACAATTGTTTATATTTGGCCCGAACTTCCATCAAATCCGTACGAACACTTTTATTTGTAATGTGGGGCCAAGGTACCGTGTGATTCAATAGACCTTGAAGATTCACCGCTCACATATTCTCATTTATGCTTATTCCTTCGGGGTATGCTGCACTTTTTGCTTTTCATACTCTGTCATAGCTTGGATACAGTTCGGGTCCATAATATAGAGCGGAGTTTCTTCGAGTATTGTACTGACTCTTAGCCAGCTCCATGGTGATAATCATAGATAGAGCGTTCTCAGGTGACATATCCATCTGGGCATCATACCTTTTCCTCCACTTTGACAAAACTCTCCTCGCCCTACTAGGAGTGGTTGTCGTAACTTGCGTAACATGTTGAGCGGCTGCAATATTTTCTTCCTACCTTAAACTATGAGATGTTGCCAATGCGATCTTCGCAGCAGAGGAAGCACTAAATTGTTTTTCCGGCCTTCCCAATGAACTTGAGAAATTAACAACTTGAAGTTTAAAGCCCAAAGATCTCCATCTACGACGTGCAGCGTTCCCTGAAGGACACCATCTCTTCCTGGGAGGTATCCGTATGTGAGCACGCAAAGTCCATCGAGCTAATTAACTCCAACCTGGCAAAATTAAGCGATAGGCTGGATGAAATCGCAAGTGAAAACAAGGCTTTAACGGAAAAACTGTCGGATTTTGAAGTAAGCTTAAACCAACTAGAACAGGAACAATTGCGGAATGTGATAGAGATCATAGGTATTCCCACTTCTGATGGAGAAATAGTTGACTCCCTTGTTATCAAGACGGGATTATCACTTAATCAAAGTTGATATCAGTGATATAGACTATGCCTTCCGCATTGGCAGTCGCGCAAATAGCAACCAGGATCGTGCAATCTTAGTTCGTTTTGCACGGTCTCGCGTTGCAGAGGAATTTGTTCAGTTACGCAAAACGAAAAGAAATTTGTTCCTGAAAGACTTACAGATGCCCCATTTGCCATCCAATTCATTGAACCCCCCCATCTATGTAAAGGAATCCTTGACTCCCGCCAACAGGAAATTGTACGCTATAGCCCGAGGCCTGAAAAAAGAAGGAAAGGTCAAGTTCGTGTGGATAAGAAATGGGAGGGTGTATGTGAGAAAAAAACGAAGGCGCCGATCGAGTCCAGGTAAACAGTGAAGAAGATCTGAAGAGAGTTAAATAGGGCTTGTGGGCATGTTTAAACCCTGAAACTCACAACTTACTTTAAACACAACTTACCTGTAAGCACCAAAGCTAACGTCACACGTGAACTGTCGGCTCTTAGTGTATGCCACGTTAATGCTCAATCCTTATTTGCGCACATCGATGAGTTTAGATACTATTTTCTCTCTAAAAGTTATCATATAATTGGAATATCTGAGACTTGGCCGAAAGACCATGTGACAAGTAACATGGTAGAACTTGAAAATTACCAGTTAATACGCAATGATCGACATGGTAGAGGTGGTGGTGGTGTAGCTGCGTACATCCATGATAGTTTAAAGTGTAAAGTTCTTGAACTCTCCGGTGGAATTCATCGGAAGCCTGAATTTGTGTTCATTGATGTCTCCCATGTAAATGGCAAACTATTGTTTGTTATGTATAGACCGCCAAATATCAGCTACATATGCGATCATTTTGAAACCTTAATATGTAAATACTGACCTTTGTATAAAAATATTATTATTTGTGGTGATTTTAACATTGATATGCTCGAAGACACATATAAAAGTACTTATCTTAAGATTTTACTGTTTAGTTATAATCTTCATCTGCCTTCTTTTCAAGCAACCCATGTCTTGGAATCAAGTCATACATTGCTTGACCTAATAATTGTTGACGATGAATGTAAAATAGTTGAATTTGGCCAAGAACCTGTCAACTTTTTATCAGAGCATGATCTGGTATATGTGAACTATACTTTCAAGACAGCTTCGTACAAACCACCTGAAATCTGTTTCCGTGATTTGTCTAATTTGAACTACGCCACATTCGAAATGGACTGGAATGGCCTTTCCTGGGAGGACTTCTATTTTACGCACGATGCTGACGAAAAAGTCACCTTGTTCAATTCTTACCTTACTTACCTTTTAAACAAGCACACTCCCTTAAGAAAAATCAAGGTAACCCTGCTCCCTGGCTCTCTCAAGATATTAAAAATGCCATGAGTCAAAGAGACTATACGCAGGCATTTACGACGAACACGGTCTGTTCTGAAATGCAATGAGTATAAAGCCATTCGAAACAAGGTGAAACAAATGCAATATGACGCAAAAGTTGCCAATTTTCATTCCTGTTTATCAAATAAGCGTGATGCTCGTTCTATTTGGCAATAAATTAAAAGGCTAGGCTCGCAATAATAACTCAAAACGCAAAAACGCAAAAAATACTCGCAATGAACCAACCAACATTAACTTTCCCCTGAACGAACTAAATAACTTTTTTCTAAATACCTCCCCCTCGTCTGATATTATGGACGATGAAGACATTTACGATATTGTTATTAACGCCGACAAAGAATTCAGCGATGAAAATCTTTATTTCCCTCATTTTACTCCAGACTTACTATTAAAATATACTTAAATGGTAACTTCTAATTCTACAGGAGCAGATGAAATCAGTATTAAGTTAGTTAAAAAGATCCTTATCTAGGTCTTCCAATGATACTTTCAATTTATAATTGCTCGTTAGACTACTTCCCATCATTATGAAAATCTGCTCTCATCCAACCTATTAAAAAGAAGCCCAACCCTGTAGAAATGTCTGACTACCGACCTATTGCAATATTATGCGCTTTGTCAAAACCTCTCGAACGATTTGTGCACAATTGTATGGTAGAACATCTGTCTAAAAACAATTTTATAAATAACTTTCAATCAGGATTTCGCAAAGGGTATAGTACTCAAACTGCTCTAATTAAAGTAACAGATGATATACGACTTTCAACGGATAAGCAGAAAATAACAATACTGGTTCTCTTTGATTTTAGCAAAGCATTTGACTGTGTAAACCACAATATACTCTTAAGGCGACTATCCAACTTAAAATTATCTAACTCCGTGCTGCAATGGTTCCGCTCTTACTTGACCCAACGCTTTCAAGCGGTGAATGATCGGAAGAATAATCTACGTCCTGAATCACTTCCCGTCAAACGTGGTGTCCCCCAAGGATCAATACTCGGCCCATTACTATTTGTCATATACATTCAAGATCTCCCAAATAACATACATCATTGCAAGTACCATTTATACGCCGATGACTTGCAGATCTACATCGACTGCGATCGCAACGATATCTCAAATGCTATCGCACAAATTAATAGAGATGTATCTTCTATATGTAAATGGGCGTCAGATAATTTGTTGAACTTAAATTCTCAGAAGACTAAGAGCATAATAATTGGTAGTGCAAAATCCCTTAAATCTGTAAACATTGAATTACTGTCCAAGATTCAAGTTCAAAATTTAGAAATAGAATACACTGACAAAATTAATGATTTAGGTGTTATTGTAAATAAAACGCTAACCTGGGATGAACACATCGCACATATTTCTAATAAAGTCATTAAAAACCTGTACGAACTGAAAAGTTTTCGTAACCTGATGTCTTTGCCACTGAGACTCAAATTAGCTAAAACCTTACTTATCCCTCATATTGATTACCGTTCGTTGGTAATGTCCAATATTTCAAAATCTCAGATATCCAAACTGCAAAAAATACAAAACTGTGTAATACGTTATGTGTGCGATGTAGCATTTAATGAGCATATCACACCGTATTACTATGAATTAAAAATTCTTAAAATTGAACAACGAAGAAAGTTGCAAATGCACAAATTATAAAAAACTGAAACTCCTTCTTACATTTATCAGCCATATAAAGATAATTTGGTCAAAAAAACAAAAAAACACCAGAAATAATAACAAATTAATTGTACCCTGCCACAGAACGTCTATGTATCATAACTCTTTTTATGTAAATTCATGCATTGCATGGAATTCGATTCCGCAAACGCTGAAAAGTATTAAGTCAACAGAAAGATTTAAAAAATGCTTGCTGTCTTATTATCTCAGTGATAGTTAATATTTTGTTAAATGTCTTGGATTAAATTCATGAATATGCTACCTTTGTGATTGCTATAATGTACTGAGCATGGAATTGTAATATTTGTTGTGGGCAAGTGCTGTGATTTGATAAGATTCTTGTAAATTGTGACATGTTTTCTATGTGATTGTTATTATTTTTTGCCTGAGTTGTAATTACTTATGCCTGTTCCAAAGGCATTCTTTCCTAGAGCCAAGAAATCTTATCATATCTTATCAAAGATTAAAAATTGTGTCATTAAATGACTTCAAAGGATTTATTGGAAAGTAATTATCAGTCGCATAGTAAGAACTTTTTAAGAACTGATGCACGTTGTCGGGAAAGTTGATTGACTCTGTGAGCAAAGCGTTATGTCGCAACAAAAGTGCTCGCTATTCCGGAGACTTTTTCCCACCTTTTTAGGTAGGGATCGAAATAGCTTATCTAAATAAACTCACGGAGGCTTTTCAGAGCGTCCTCATGTTGCCCTAATTTTAATCTTCGCGACAGCATATCTATCAAATATTCTTCTTTGTCACTTAAAGATCTCCACTATTTTTTCATGGAGCTCAAGATGTGTGCCCAGATTTGACGGCATTTCTACACAGGACTGGAAAAACCTGCATAGGTTCCGACAGTTTAAGTGAATATAATGAAGCTTATTCCCCACATTCCCCAAAATTTTCAATTACGGTCCGCAATACAATACCAGAAAGTTGGTAAGGAAAAATTAACATTGACAAAAGTTAACTAAATAAATTTCACGACACGTTAGTACACTGCGATGAATGAACACGACCAAAAAACTTAAGGCAACATAACACTAAAAAATATAGCTTATTTTGAATAAAGGGTTTAGTGCTGAGTAATAAAACACCGCTGTCCACAACAAAGAAAACATGCCGCGAAGAAATCCAATCACACGCTCTCTCTATCAATCTCATAAGCCAAAACAATAGAGAACCACGAATTTTTCGCACTCAAAACAGACCAAAACTTCTTCACCTATGCCCAACTGGAACTGCTTGTTTTCACTCATTATTTGAAGGAAGTGGGTAGTCCACTATGAAAATACACATTTAAAACCGTTAAAAGGTGCACGGTGTCATAAAACGTACCTTATCGCGCGGCACTCCTCTTGGAGTAAAATCGGAGGGTAGTTGACACATGAATTTCATACCTGAGAATGATTGTATGGCGTATGATTCATATTAGCGCATGGTTGGCGTGAGGTTTGGGGGGCATAGAGGGTATTTCCGGGTATATACTAACTCCTTAAGGCCCACCTTAAGTAAGAGGTCACTTTAACAGGGTAATGCAGATGTCAGGAGGTCCCATTAAGAGGCCCTCCACTTAAGGAGACCAAGACCTCGGTAGTACTTAAGCAGGGTGTCCACAAAAGTCACAATAAAAAAATTCAAGCATAATTCCAGGTTTTCAAGGCTAAATTTTTAAAATTTTCCACGCTATATTATCGTGGTTTATATAAGTGCCAAAGTGATATTTTGCACGTAATATGGATTTTCCTAGCTAAACACCACCTAATAAAAATACACATATCAATTGAATATACTTAAATAATTAAAAAAGAAAATGTGGAAAAAACAGTAATAAAATATTTTGTTTTATTGACAATAAATTACAAAATGGCATTTTAGATCCTATCCGTCCCCCTACTACCGCTTTCTATGTACTCGCGGAGGTATTCAGGTTCACAAAATTGACACATTTTGCCTCTTCCTAAATTACTCGCGACCGAGCAAGCGATCACCTTTTCAGAGCGGCGAGGTTGCGGTAACTAGCCCCCATCGGAGTCATCCTACGGACGCCTGTCCTCCACCTCCAGACGCCTGTCCTCCACCTCCAGACGCCTGTCCTACACCTTCAGATGCCTGTCCTCCCCCTCCAGACACATGACCCCCTCTGGACGTCTGTCCAAAAAGGGTTAGTTAGTTGTTAAGGTGAGCAAAAAAGCTATAGCTTAGTCTGGGGTGAGCTCTACCCTCACCTATCCACACCAACCTTCAGGTTGAAGCTCTGAGTCGTAATTTTTAATGGGTTGAAAAAGGTAAACTTTCCTTATCCTTAACATTTCCATACCTCTCAAAAAAATTGCTTACCTCTGTATTACAAATAGCAAGTTGTTTCTCACGTTCATCATTAGTAAGTTATCTGTTCCAGCAGTGTCAAATATTGTGCGATCAAAAAGAGTTTTTTATTTGGGCCACCCTACCCTCCCGTCCTCTCTCACACTTGGCCACTCGGTAGCGTGTCTTGAGTAGGGTTGCACCAATTAATCGGCAAGTAGACGATAATTTAATTAAATTTTTATTTTTTTAATTATTATTTATATTATAATAATTTAATAATTATTAAATAAAAATTTAATTAAAGACGATAAAGACGATACCGATTAATTGGCCATTATGCAGATAAATCCGTAGGGGACTATTGGCCGATTAATCGACTTTGATAAATACATGGAACTGTTCGAAAATACGAAGTTTCGAAAATACGCAATTTTCAAAATTACGAACCTCTGACCCAGTCCCCACAGAGAAACTGAGTTCGTTTTTACGAACCTTAGGGAACATCGAATCAGCTAAGCTATCTATGCCCCGACGTAGACTCCTAAACAAATCAGCGTTGCAAAATATAATCTATCAATTGTATAAAATGCGTGAATTTTAGTGCATTCAGTTCTCACAAATTCGTGAGCCACACAATAATTTATCAAATTTAAGTCGTGGATAAATCAGACTTCAGTGACGGGGAAAATGGTAGCTTGAGACAATTTTCCCTTATTTATTTTTGTTTTAACTGTTAGCTTCATTTCTTTGATGTAAACAATTCTCTTTTGGTTATAGCTCATGTGTGGTGCCTCATACCGACTCACTGCCATACGCTATTAGCAGCAATTTTAATTTATGAGCGCTCGAACGGAAAAATGACGCGATAAAATTATGGAAAATAGGACCGGGATCCTAATCGCAGTCACTATCCCTAAAATCCATGGCTTAACAATGAATAAACCCGCGTTTACTCCCACCATTGTCCATATTTCATGAGACAAGAGAAAGAAAAATATTTTCCAAGAATTTGCGAGGGTATAGCCACAGTCTAAATAAACAGTCACCTCACTCCCATAAGCCAATCGCTTTCCACAACCACGCCCCTCTACAGCAGCGCTTCAACGTTGCCAAATTTACCTCAGCAAGGAAAGAATATGTATGTTAAGGACATGATCCATAAATCTTTTGATGGAGAGAGGAAGGGAGTCAGCACTGGAGGTAGGAAGATAGAAGTATAAGAATTCGCAGATGACATGGTGATATTAGCAGATGATATGCATTCACTTCAAAGTAGATAAAGGTTTTGAAGAAGGGATGAAGGAATATGGGATGAAGATAAACCTAGGAAAGACAAAGGTGAAGCCAGTAAACTGTGAAAATTATACGAGTGTGAAAATAAATGGTGTAACAGGAAAAGTTAAAAGCTACCGGTACCTAGGAACGATGGTGACAGACGACTGGAGAAGTATTGCAGAAATAAAAGCAAGGATAGCAATGGCAAAAGAGGCCTTCAGCCAGAAGAAAAACTTGCTATGCAATAAAAGCCTGATCTGGAGCTGAGAAAGAGACTAGCTAATGTTATTCATGGAGCGTTTTCATGTATGGATGTGAAGCGTGGACATTAGGTAAGAGGGAAAGAAATAGAATAGAAGCTTATGAAATGTGGGTGTGGAGAAGGATGGAAGAAGTAAGATGGGTAGATAAGATGAGAAATGAAGAGGTTTTGAGCAAAGTAAAAGAAGAAGATCGCTCCTAAAGGAAATAAGGAAAAGGAAAGGAAACTGGTTTGGCGATGTGATGAGAGGGAAAAGTGTAATAACTGTGGCACTTGAGGGTTCAATTGAAGGAGAGAAAAAAGAGAGGAAGGAGAAGAATTAATCGGTGGATCAGGTGAAGAACATCAGCTATGATGAAGCAAAGAAGGAAGCTCGGGACAGAAGTGGATGGAAACAGCAGTGGTGTACGGGACCTGCCAGCAGGCAGAACACCAGATGATGATGATGATGAAGGAAAGAAGCATGGCAACTACGCTTAAGTGTAATATTCAAAATTATCCCGCGTTTATTACTTGAGGAGAAGCGAATGCTGCTTTTTCCAACCAAGGAGTGTGTTTATCCGATATATTAAGATTCCTCTTTATTAAAACTCAGAATGGTGATTATACTAATAAATATTTTGTGAGATTTAAGTTGAATATATCTTTTATTTTTACTTTGGAACATTAATTACCTTTGTACATTTATGTTGATATGATGTTAATATAAACAATTTATCAAATTATTTCATAAACAGTATGCATTATCATTTAAATTTTGCAAAAAACTTATACGTAGGTTATCATAAGCATATCCATTAGACTTAAGAATGCCTTTCTCGTGAATAATTGCAGAATCTAGGATGAGCAATCACAAGAAGTAACATTGATAATGCTCTTGTAAAAAATCAATACACTACAAAGTCTGTAACATTTATTCCACTTCACCGGATCGTGATGCAGAAAGGTCCATTCTGCCGGCGCGCCTCCAACCACAGCCTCTCTCGTTGTGGATCGGATGGAATGCGATAAAATCGCAAACTGTTCATCCAGGTCGAGTTTTTGCATCGCACTGCACAGTAAAAATTACCGCCGCCTTTTTTTGGCTTCTTTGCAAGCGAATTCAACGCCTTTATCTCGAAACAGGAGCGGTGTTGTATTAGCTAATATGTTATATTTGGATGTTACTATGCTAAAGTTACTTGGTAGTTATGTACTTCACGCATAAACAATTCCCGTTACCTACCAGTGCCTCCCGCCTTGAGTTTCAAAATGGCTAACATATTAGTCAAACAAGAGTGTGTGTACTTATTTATTGGTGCGTATTACAATTAAATTATATCACTCATTCTTAAATAATCAAAATAAATATACTTCCATTGTAAATGTCTGTTTGAGGTTTCGGTCTAGGGGGCGCCGGGGGGGTGGGGGGGGAAGGGGGCGGCAAAATGTTAAGGGGGCGCCGAGTCATAAATTCACCAGTTTACTAAACATACTGTTAAATACTTTTTCTGTATAATTTGTCTCGTAATATACTATCCAAACTTGTAGACCTTGTAGAATTTATTGTTGATAAGTAAGTTATGAAATTGATTCACGCACGTATGTGGGACTTTAGAGTGGAAACATTCTCAGACTTTGGGGAGCCAGAACACAGGGGGCGGGGGTGCTTTCGCCCCCCCTCCTGTCCCCCCCCCTGGCTACGCTACTGCTCTTTGACTGTTTTTCTATTCAAGGACAATACATATTTTGCGTCCTTTCAGCCTACTGATTTCCATTTTTCGGCTAGCCGAGATGACTTTATTTAGACTGAGGTATAGCCGTCCCCGCGACTGATATAATTTTGCATTTAAAACAGATTGTTTCAAATTTTGAAACAGATGACCCAATCGGGGGAGTGGCTGAACAATATAACATTATAATGTACTAGCTGTGCCCGGAATGTGTTGCAATTCCTTTTTCTGGGTTCAAATTTGTTCCCTACAAGAATTTGAGACCTAAGTCCAATGAATTCCTCGTACCTACACAGGAATTCGTAACGTACAAATGCTGGCATGAGTTTCCATTCCATGCCTACGCTGCGGTTTCCAAGTGAATAAAATATTCTATTGCTGAAGTAGTGCAAAAATTCAAGATTTAAAAGCTCAAAAATCCATAATAGGAAAGAGCGACGCGTACAACATAAAAATCGAGCGCAAGTATTAAATAAAAATGCACACAAAGAGACCACTGCACCAAATCTTATTCCACGTACAAATAACTTATGCACTTTTTAACACAAATTTTGTCTTACTGATATGATTCTGATTGACGTGATTGAGCAACTCGTAAAAGATGAGCTTCGTTGCTTGCTTGTCATTCCTCGCTTGTTTGAGAAGCTCGCGTGCCATCATTCATTTGTTGAAACGACTCGCGCTCCACCTATTGTACAATGAATTGAATAATTCAGAAACCTCTGCGGGCGCGCCCACGACAACTCACCCAAGTTTCATCGTAATCCGAAGAATGGTATTGGAACGCATAGAAGACGAACAAATAAACATTCATTTTTATATATTAGATGATAAGACCTGCGATAAACCGCTAAGGCACTTCAACCTGAAGAAGCCGTCGACCGCGAAATATCGTCCAATGAAATGTAGTTAATCGTATGAGTAAACCAGATAACTGAAAGCTTTAAAATCATGGCTCTTTAACTTAATGCCAAGATGTTGTTGGAGTAACTCCATGAAATTTTTCTGGAACCAACTTTCATCCATTAATTACTAAAGTGAATTCATTGAGTAACCAGGCCGTAATACATTACATTTGATCTATCATCACTGCTACCGCTGATTTCCACGTTATATAACCAATTAAGTCAGATTTCATTGAGATGGCATGAGTAACTTTGAGTTCTTGGCATATTAATACGTGGATAAGATACAACATGGGCATGAAATGGACCCTGATACGCTCTTTAACAAAATTACTGGACGTTTAGAAGGATCAAAGTATGGAAATGCTACTCTGTGAGAAACTTATTGTTGTTATCAGGATTTTACCACAGAGAGGAGTTAGGTTTCAGCCTCAGCTGCGGCAGATTTTTTCCGTGACCCCTACCACTTTCTAAGTTCCCCTTGAAATAATTTTACAATCTTACGCTTCAAACGCTAACCTTAATTCATTTTCGTGTTTCTCCGCAGTGCAGCCAAGTGTAGAAGGCGTAAGTCGCGGAGGGGAAAGAAAATAACTAAATAATGGCATGGACAACGCTGGATCTGGAATATCTCCGCGAAGCCCCATGTGGGATGAAGAGTCTCTTTCTCACTATTATGAATAAAAAGTTCCGAAAATCGTGGAGTGATTCGAATATTATGTTTTAAATACGAGGTTTTTCATTAGCTTCTATGCTTTAGCGTGTTCTTGGTTTTAGTTTACCGAAATTGGCATTAAAGGACGCCACTGGATAAATTGGCGTTCATTACAAAACCCACGACGCCCGCGCGGATATGACACAACATGGGCATGAATTGGATCCTGATGCACTTTATTTCAAAATCACCCGACGTTCAGAAGGATCTAAGTAAAGAAATACCACTCTGCGAGAAACTTATTGTCGTTATCAGGGTTTTGCCACAGAAAGGAGTTAGGTTTCAGCCTCAGCTGCTGCAGATTATTTCCGTGACCCCCACCACTTTCTAAGTTTCCCTTGAGTTAATTTTACAACGTTACACCTCAAACGGTTAATCTAATTTCGTTTTCCTGTTTTATGCTCCACAGCACAGTCATGTAGAAGGCGTAAGTCGCAGAGGTGAAAGAAAACGACAAAATAATAGATTGGAGAACGCTGGATCTGGAATATCTCCGCGATGCCAATATAGCATGAAGTTTCTCTTTCACACTATTGTGAATAAAAAGTTCTGAAAATCGTGAAGTGATTCGGATATCACTCTTTAAACACTATTCATTAGCTTCTATGTTTTAGCTTACCGAAGTTGGCATAAAGGACGCCATTGGGTAAAATGGCGTTCAGCATAACACCCACGACGCGAGGAGATTAAGCATAGAAAGATAAAAATTAATAGCTTAATTTATTTACTGGTTAAGTGTTTAGCAGACTAGAACTATAAGCACCAATCATCAAATAGAAATTGACTTGGTCATGAGTTAATGTTTCTTACTCGAACTTCAAAGAGCGGTAAAACCGTATGGGTTGGAACGAAATAATATTTCTTCCAACGTATGTCCCGCAGGCGATAAGGAAGAAATCACAAATAATGACCTGAGAAGGCTTTTATAAATGGACTTAATCATTTGCTCTTTTTACCTATGATTGAGGGACAAAGATAGGGCGATTGGAAGCGCGGTTGGGCCAGCTACCGTCTCAACTACGTAGATGTTAGAAACATCGATGTAAAATGGATTGGTGAAGCGCCGTGATTGCAAGCGAAGGCATTTCCTGGGGGACGGTTGAAGCGATATGAGTGTCAGTGATCTGAGGTTCTATTTTCATCGGTATCATTCTCCATTACCTCCACATTAATATACCATCTGTCCAAACAATCTCGCCATTTATAACCGGAAACTAAGGAGTATGAGTTGCTGAATGAAATGAAAGTGAGACGAATGGATGTTTTGTGTGTATGTGAAACCAATCGTAAGGGGCGGGATGCTGTTACATTAGATGGCGGTAGTCTGGCATTGTGGTCAGGAGTTGAAGATAATATACACGGCAGTCAAGGTGTATGACTCATTCTTACTGAGAGAGGTAGGTTGCTAGAAAGGAAATACGAGTTAGTATCCCCTAGATTGCTCTGGGGATGGAGAGAGTGAAAGATGAGTTTTGGGAAAAACTGAGAGAGGTTTTGAATGATTGTGATCCTGGTGAGAGAATAATTTTACTAGGTGACATGAATGGGTGGGTTGGTGTGAGGCGGGATGCATCTGAAAGAGTGGTTGGGCCATTTGGTGACCCCCGAGTGAATGATAATGGTGAAAACATGGCAAGTGTGTGCTTGGAAAAAGGATTGTTTGTTTCGAATACATGGTTTAAACATAAGAGAATACATATGTATACTTGGAAAAGGGGCGATTGTAAAAGCATGATCGATTTTATTGTGTATGATGAGAGATTGAGAGAGTTAGTGTGGGACATGCGAGTGATGAGGGGTGCTGAGTGTGGAACAGACCACTATTTGGCACTCTCCAAAGTGAATCTGGGCAGAAAGTGGGTGCCAAGGAAGAATGTTGCGCATAAGTAGTTGAAAAAAAAGTGGAAAGGTTGCTAGACAGCGAGGTAAGAATGCGGTATGGATGCATGCTTGAGGATGCTCTATCGTCGAAGCAGAGAGAATGGGACGAGCATATCAGAAACGAGAACGTAAATGATGTGTGGGAGTGTTTAAAAGGAGTGATTGTGGAATATGTGAAAGTATATGTGGAAAAGGAGTGGTAGGAAGAATGAAAGGTTATGCTTGGTGGAATGAAGAAGTGAAAATTGCAGTCAGAGAAAAGAAAGAGGCGTACAAGTATATGATTGCTGCCAAATCTGAGGAAGAGCGTACTAAGGCATGTGATATTTACAGAAAGAAAAAGATTGAATGCAAAATCGTTGTGAAAGAGAGCAAAGAAAGAATGCGTGCGGATGAAGCTAAAAAAATGCAGAGTGATTTTGAAGGTAATAAAAAGCTGTTTTGGAAGTGGGTAAAAAGGGCTAAGATTGGTGAAGGTAGGGGAATGAATGCGGTAAAGAACAAAAGTGGAGAGATCATGTGGGACGAGAGCAATATCAGGAACTGCTGGAGGGAGTATTTTGAAGAATTGTACAATAATATTGCAGGCGTTGAGGATGAGCCTTGCGAAGTTGAATGCGAGAATGTGGTGATGGAAATGGAGATCAGTGGGAATGAGGTCATAACGGCATTGAGAGTATTGAAAAACGGGAAGGCTGCAAGCGTAGATGGGATATCCGGTGAGATGTTGAAGTGAGGGTGTAATTTACTCATTTGTCGGCTGTGTGAACTATACAATTTACGCTTATAGACTTCTGTTGTTCCGGAGGATTGGAAGAATACAATCATCGTTTAATTGTACAGAGGGAAGAGAGGAAAGACCGAATATAATAATTATCGGGCCATTAGTTTATTGAGTATCCCGGGAAAAGTGTTCACCAAATTTTAATCGAAATAGTGAGGAATATTACTTCTGACAGAAAATGGGATGTGCAGTGTGGGTTTATGTCCGGGAGAGGACGTACTGACCAGCTTTTCGCACTTCAGCAAGTGATAGAAAAATGCATGGGCGTCCGAAAGAAAGTGTATTGTGCGTTTGTTGATTTAGAGAAGGCATATGACAGGGTAAACAGAAAGAAGTCATGGAAGGTTTTGAGAGACTATGGAGTGAATGGGCAGTTATTGAATGTTATGATGGCGATGTATGATAATAGTGAGGCAAGTGTAAGAGTTAACGGAGCTTTGAGTGATTGGTTTGTAATAAATCGGGGTGTAAAGCAAGGATGCGTAACGTCTCCATGGCTGTTTAATGTATTTACGGATAAATGTGTTAGAGACGCAAGTAGTGATAACGACGGTGTTTTGATTGGAAATGTAAACTTGCGAGTTCTTCTATATGCGGATGATGCTCTTTTGATCTCAGACAGTCAACAGGGATTACAGAAGCTCCTAGATAAGTTTTGTGAATCAACGGAGAGAATGGAATAGAAGGTAGATGCGTGCAAGACTAAAGTAGTAGTTTTTTATAAGGAAAATGGGGAGAATAACTGTAGGATGAGGGCGAATGGTGAAGTAATTGAACAGGTGGATGATTTTGTGTGCTTAGGTAAGATGTATGCGAAAGATGGAAGAATTGATGAGATAAAGAGACGTGCGAATGCTGGATGGAAAGAGGTTGGTGGCAAGTGGAGCATATCAAGGAATGAGTGCTTGTCTAAGGAAGCGAAAATTGCCGTGTACCAAAGTGTACTTCTTCCCACTTTGCTATATGGTAGTGAAACATGGGTATGTCAGGATAGACTACACGCCGACTATATATATCGTTATATATATCGTTATATATATCGTTATATATATCGTTATATATATATATATATCGTTATATATATGTCGTTATAACGACTATAAATCGTTTTAACACGTTTCCAAAGACCAGAGAAGTCAGATGGAAGGGGAAATATTTTTCGCGATTTATTAAAAAGGTTCGAAAATAAGAAGTGCCGATTTTTCGGTCCCGCCAACTTCGTATTATCGAGTTACTGCTGTAGATGCTCCGGAAACAAAACGGTGTGTGGCGGGAGCGAGGGAGGCCATAAAAATGGCTGCCAGGCATTTAACTGCAGGTTGCTAATAATCGGCCGATAATGCTTGGCCGATTAATCGGTCGTTTTGCTTATCGATGCAACCCTAGTCTTGAGTTCTTGAGTGGCGCGTCCGGCCGCACGCTGCTACCAGCGACTGTGTGGCGCGGCTGCGCGCCACTGACTTGAGGTGGTCTGTGATCTTGTTTGAAGCCGCTACACACGTTTCGACGAGCAACTGTCGGGGCGACGGTTGGAGGAACTCTTATCTCCCGACGAAAACCAAGATCAGGTCTTCGATTTACATATTAATACCAACGCTGAGTCAATTACACCATGTACAGTTATCAAACAACATATATTTTATGGTTTTCGCGGTTGAATTAAACTATAAAATAGGATTTTTTCGCCTTGAAATGATAATTTTAAAAATTCCCGGATTTACCACAAATTCCCGAATAATTCACGGAAATTTCCCGGATCGGAAAATTCCCGAATAATTCCCGGTTTCCAAGGGTCTGTGGACACCCTGTTAAGGTAGTGTCGTCAAATTGTTCCCATGAAATGTCATCAAGCGCAAAGTTGTCTACTTTTCTTCTACTTACTGTTTACTCGATATATATCGTAAATAAAGATTTCTCAACAACACTGTTACATCTACATTTACATACTGTCCTGCGAGCGACGGCAAGTGGCAGGGGGTGTTAGGTCACGAGCCGTGTAAAAATGTAAGGAATAAGGTTTTGGGAGGATAAATGGTGACGTGTATTATGGGAGTGTATTTAGTGGAGATCAGTTTTAATTGTGGTCGCTTATTGTGCGAGGAAAGAACGACTTTTTGTACCTATCTGTCCGGCAATGTATCTCTCTCATTTTATCGCTTCTGTCAGACCTAGAAAAGTAGTGAGAGGACATGATAATATTCTGTGTCGCTCACAAATACACCAGTTCTGAATTTCTCAAGCAACCTAAGCCAAGCGTGTAGCCTTCGAGTCTCTAGGGAATCCCACCTTCATCCGTCAAAAAGTTGTGAAACACTATATGTTCGCTCGTAGCGGTTTTTAACGAAGCGTGCTGCTTTTCTTTGTATTTTATTAAGTTTTTTGGTTAAATCCTTATGACCAGGGTCCCAAATGCACTGGTCCTAAAGGGAGTGTGTTGAAGATATTTAAATGCGATTTAATCCCGCGCATTTGTTTTCATCTTTTTGTACGTCATTTTTTTTGCAGTAACAAGTGACTGGTAAATAAAGATTACCGTCTTACAGTATGTGTTTAATCGCCATGCGCTGCGTATTAATTATTAGCAGTTATTTTTCTGTGCTTATCCCTGGTGAATATCCGTGATCTAAAGAGTATGCTGAGATGAAAAAAGAACATCGGAAGACAGGACCCTGCAATTGTAAAATATTGAGATGATTTTTACCAATTTACTTCCATTTGAAACTAACTTAACCAGTAGATCACCTAAAAATAATACTGAAGTCTTCTCGCTCTGGGGTGTCTCCTTATCAAAGCAACCTTATTTTTACACTGAAACCATGCCACTCGGAATTGCACGGGATGTGTTCTGCAAATAGACCTTACGTGCGGTCAGCATGTGCCGAGTGAAATCCTAGCTCTCAGTGCTTCGATCATAATAACAATGAAGTTGAGCAATTAAACCTGTGAACATTAGGGCATCGTATTGCTTAAGACTTTCTGTGAAACAAAAATGACGTATTCGCGGTTCCATTATGGATGGTTTGCAGCCGATGCAATTTTTAAGTTTGAAGTGATTTCACTTGTTAGTCAAGTTACTCTGAGTTAAACGTTCATCGTCCGATATTTGCATTCGTGACCACCTTGCGATTTCCCTCGGACCATACATTGATACGGGTAACGTGATACCTAGCAACTTCGCCGTTAATTACGAGGGCATAGGCTCGTACATAGGTCTCCCTGAAATGGCCGAATTCTACCTTCACTAAGGAGATCATCAATATATAAGATATGAAAAATTCTCTCCTTGATGAATGGAATGCCCGTGGAAAACCAAAACTAAGGAACAAAATGAGCAGATTATTGCACGAGTTAATTTTGAAAACCCACATGTCCAGCCATAGGAGTCGAAGGTAGCGCCATTCGTGCGTAACTACCGCATTTTGACTTCAATTACGGCAGTAATCCGCAAATGACTTTAAGAAATAGGTGGTAAGATTCCTAAATTTTATTTTAATTACATTTAAAAGGTTTTCTATTTAACAACTTAAATTAAAAAGCTTGCGTAACTCTCTCGTGCAAATTGCTGTTTGATTTACTGTAATCCGAGCGATTTCCAGAAGACCCCGAGTTAAAATCTCCACTTGCAAGGATGGATTACATTAAACCAAACCTGAAGACTCCCTTTTTTCATCTCAGTATAAACCACTTCAAAGATAATACACTGAGATTAGATTAGATGCATCGGTGAAGTTACTGCTAGTGAGTCCCTGAGGCACTTATTGTTAGATCAGTTCGGTCCACTGTGCCAACCACCCTATCAGTGGTTACCCTTAGAGTCTAAGTGCTTTGTTGAAGGCAAGCAGGTCCCCTACAAGAATTACCCCTACTTCGTTGGGTTCCAAGAAAGGTGATCCCAGATGCCTATTCCGAGTCCTATGTAAGGCTGGACATTCGCCGAGTACATGGGAAGTTGTTTCGTCAACCTCCTCGCACCACCTTCATGAAGGAGAATCTGTAATCTTCAAGAGATAAAGATGTCTCAACACTTGATAGTGTCCTCTTGAGTAGTCCCGCTACCGTTCGTATTTGACTCCTATCTGATAGAAGGAGCCTCCTTGCAAAGCTAGGTCTTGATCCCTTTATGTGAAGCTTGGCCTGCCGTAGCTTCGATGCAGTTCGCCAGATTTCAGTGTGTTGAGCCAGACCCCACATTCTGATCGCATTCCTACCAACTGATGGCGCAATGGGTATGATTGGTTCAGGGCCAATCGGATAATACACTCAAGTTTACAGAATATGTGGAATCGGTGACCTTGAGGTCACAGTCAACTTAAATGATACCTAACAAGAAACGGAAAAAATGACCGTGAGATTCAGGCTTCACATCCATGTACACACAGACACTCACCTTTGCACCCTCTCCCTGCCTGCTATCCTCTTTCGTCAGCGCTAGCGTCGGCTGGTCGAGGCTGCAGACGACGACGGCGGCGGCCGTCTCCGGGAATAAGCCGTCTCCCCGTCAGCGATGGCGTCCAGCGGCGGCGAGCGTCGCGCTAGTCGAGGGCACGGCATCGTCCAGGGTGAAGGGAGGGGGGGTGGAAGGAGGGGCAAGATTAGGACAACGGACGGGACTCCTCCTGGAAGGTGAAAAGGAAAGTAAACATCTTAAGAGTCGGTTCAGGACAATAGCGCAGCAGAAGATTGAGATTATAAAGCGTTCCACATTCTGTCGACAGCGCGGGTCTCACGGGGAACATTAGGCTTGTGCGATGAGTCGATTCATCGAATTCATCGAATTAACCGACGATGATTTGAGTAATCGCGTTGCGATGAACCGCGTCGATGACAATGAATGTCATCGATCATCGACGTCCATGAGTCGATGAATTCACTAATGTCGATGAGTTGATACATGAACTGAAGTCAATGAGTCGATGAATTCACCGATGTAGATTAGTCAATGAATCCATCCCCATTAGATGATAATTATGTGTGTCGCGTCGCCCACCCGTGCCTATTCCTACCTTTCCGTCGGCGATGAATGAGTTCATCGACTCATCGACGGCGATGAATTCATCGACTCATTGTCGTCGATGACAATCATCGAAACCGAATCATCTCGATGATTTTTTTTCATCGACCCTCGATGGGCAAATTCGTTCATCGCACAAGCCCAGGGAACAATTCCCAAACTTACTCTCCAGGTGCCCCCTGCCGGGCACGAAGGCGATTTCATTCCAACACCGACGTTTAAATTTAATTAAGATACTTCCGGGAATAATACTTCCATATTGGAAGACTCTTGAAGGTGCAGTAGCAACATGGCAATAATGCTATGTACGTTTCGTCCTGCAACTGGCAACGTAGCATTTCCGGCCTTGTGGACATTAACACAGGCAGCGAATCTCCATAAAAATCCACACCGTCGACGAAATGTGGAACGGACTATAGAGTGGAAGGGAAAGTAAACGATTTTTCAGGATCGTGTGATTTAAACGAAGGTCATCATCATCATGGATTCTTCGGCCACATGACTCCCTTCCTCAATTGGTTTAGGACGTGTTTCCTTTATTGAAATGCCCTTAAGGACGCTTTTACTCGGGTATTTCATGACTGAAGCAGTCGAAAATTAAACATAAAGGCTTCTTCAAATGTGAAAGTTACATTCCTCAGCATTCGCCTCATTAGTCGCTTCTAGGAATCACTTCGACAAGTAAGCAGGGTCATCCCATTCCAGTGTGGGTCGATACTTTTACTGCTTTTACTTGATACTCGTAATACTTTTCACTGATTTCATATTGGGTAACATAGAAAAAAATATTTCCGACCTTAATACACTTCCTATGGATACTAACTCCACGAATGCCTCAGGAACTCCAGGAGTGAAACGCATTCACATTGTACATACGAGCGTATTGATTGCCCAGATACGGAAATTCCGTGCATTTCCTACATCCATTGTTACATGTCGACATCCTCTTTGTTTTCGAATGAGCCGGCAGCAGCGCATTTTCGGTGTTTTACATCACATTGATGGTGCGTGACCAGTCGGGGTCTAGCGGTCGAAAAGAGAGAGCACATAAGGACAAGTATGCTGGACAGGGTTCCCCTGGACCCGAGTCTTTTTTTTGTCACCGGAGTAGAATACTGGCTTGCTTAGTAGTAGGTGTTTTGTTCGGCTCAGGCTGTCGTTAATTTTCTTCACAGCATGTCCTCAATTTACACCGGAGAGACGCGAGCTGAAGAAGTGCGACGGAAATCAAAATGAAGAAATACGGAACCAAATGTTCGTGACCACTTTGATTCCATTACTCACCAAAGGCTTTCATTTCTAAATGCGTAATTCGCCTTCATTCGAATATAAGTAAATTTTAACGGACATATTAGGCAGGATCAATACGTCTATGTTATAAAACAAAACCCAAACATAAGCAAATTTGTACCATTGTATTAGCCAAAAACTGGGAAAAAATGTATCGACGGCCCTCGCTAATGAGGACGCTACATCGAGTCAGCAGACGTCAATGGAGGACTGGCCGCACTTTCCCTTCGTTTTCCACCGCGCCTCGTCACTTCCATCCAATCCTTCCACCTCCGTCCACCCCTCGCACCCGCCCCCCAACTCACACCACCTACATTCATTCCACCCCTTGATAACGAATAAAGCAAGGAAAGACATTAATTGTCGGCAAACACACACAGATAGGAAAATACTAATGAGCCTTAGAGGGGGATCGGGTTGGTGTGGTGGCTAGAGTACCGGCTAACCATACGGACGGCCAGGGTTCAAATCCCTGCACAGGACGATGTTTTTCAGAGGAAACTAGATCCCTACTTCAGAGTCTGGTGGAGGGCACTTCAAGTACAGTACTCCGTCCGTCGGATGAGAAGTTAAACCGAGGTCCCCTTGGCGCCTAACGTTTAGACCAGGCTAATGCCGACGCCGAGTTTCTATTCACCCTTCCTCCCTGACCTATCCCCTATGGCGCAAAAGACCTTAGCTGTCGGTCGCCTCCCCAAATATCCAATCCAATGAGACTTCGAGCTTCCCTCTCCGTGGGAACAAAGGGTGATGGCGAAATGTCGCCCTTTCCGCACTCGATTGCCCCCTAAGAGATTTGCACCTGGTGGAACTCGCGACCAGTAGCAAACCCGTGATGTGTCACACCCCATCACGGAATTAGGGCGCTTTTCATTCTCTACAGGGCGCTAAACACTTAGCAACACAACAGCGTCGTTGCCCCCCACTCGTCAAAACACACCCTGCGCACACTTACACACTTCAAAACGGATCGGAAGCGAAAATGATGAGCGGTGAACGACAAAGGAGCTCCATACACTAAGGAGCCTCCGTGTCACAGGCTCCGTACTAAGGTACTACATTAAATAAGCACACGTTTTCATTTCAGGAGCAGTAGGAAGCATGAAATATAAATCGCAAAGGAAATGGTTCCAGGCTTGACTTTGTGGAAGTAAGTCATAGTAACTTAAATAAAACTTTGTATACTCCACTATAGGTTTAATAACACGACCCGGGATTCGACACTTCGTGTCATCTTCAGGTTTCTTCACCTGAAGATGACACGAAGTGTCGAAACCCGGGTCGTGTTATTAAACCTATAGTGGAGTATACGAAGTTTTATTTAAGTTACTATATATTAATCGCATTATTAATAGTGCAATAATATACTTTTATGCGACAAATTATATGTAATTATATAAAAATACCTACGAAGTCGTTAATTTGACTAATTTTTTCCACGCGGTATGAAACTCCTTCACAAAGGTAGGTTTTTTGCGATTCTAAAAAAATACAGCGGCGACAATATGACACATTTTCACAAGTAGTCGAGAAACCATACTAACTAGACCCTATAATTTTTTGACGGGATTTAGGTTTAAGCTATTCCTCATTTAACTAAGGACCATGCGGAGTGCATACACCCAGTGTATTACCCGGGTAAGAGGGTTGGTAGTTTTTGACAAACATCTCGGATAGTAGTTCGGTACGGGGTTGATATTTTGATATCTTGGTTAGAGTAAGATACTTTTCTTTAGAATGAGACAGAATTCACTGATTTCTAGGAAAAAATAATATTTCGCACGTACTATCCTCAAGTGTTTGGAGCGCGCATCGTGAGTCACTGAGTGCCCATGTTGAATGTTGCAATATCAATGACGTAATAATCACATTTTTAACTTTTCGTCTCAATTACAGAATGTTGTGATTGATTGGTTTACTGCCCCGATTTCGAAATTCAAGCGAAAATCATTCGTGAATGCGTGTTTTTTATTCGGCAGGGTGTCTTGATATTTGTTGCCAACCATTCTAATGATATGAAACGTATGTATTTCGCATTTATGAGCAAATCTGAGCACATGTCATCGAACTATTGCGAAATATACGCCAAGTGCCATAAGCCTACGTGTTTCATTAGCATCACATAGCATTAAATTGCAAAAAAAAAACAAAACGGTGAGATGCATTTTTTCGTTTTTAACTGAACATATTACTTAGAAGAATACGTGGGCGAAGTTTCACAGAAAGCTGTACATACAGAAACGAAAATCGCTCCGAACACTAAACAACTCGTTGATTCACGAAGGGTTTCCCATTCTGCATCGATGTCAGAGAGTCAAAAGTCTTAGGGTCTCAGATGGTCTCAAAAAATTTCTGAAATCGGATTATATTTAAGGGTCGCGCACGCAGCTTTTCGTTTAACATGGGAGCTCCCATATGCGCGCGTTGCTCGTTTGAAAAGCCCGCGCTCCCGGGCCTACGCGCCGCCCCCCCCCACCATTTCTTCTCCCACCTATCGAAAGTTCTGAAAAGTAGGCTTATATTGGTTACCACTTTGGGAGGTTGGGTGAGGATGGTAGGTAAAGAACAAACCCTCGTATTGAGAACATATAAGTACTAATATAATGGAAATCAGAGGCTCCATGGGCGGGACGAGAACTAAATTCCAATATCACTCTTTTTGACAATTTTTATTACATTTTGCTCAGAAAATATTTGTATTGAAGACTGTGACTGCCTTTTTCCTTCTTATGCATACCTGTTCGGTGCCTGGAGACTATTTGGAGTAAATGCTGCAATTGCTTCTCATCCTTGGTCAATCCAGTCTGAGAATACTCCTTGATGAGAGCAACGCCACGCTGGGCAAAGTCGTTTACGATACCTCCAAAAGTGGTAAACAATTTAAGCAAACATATCAGAACCTTCGATAGGTGGGTGAAGAAATGGTGGGGAGCGGCGCGGAGTCCCGAGAGCGCGGGCTTTTCAAACGGACGGCGCGCGCTTATGAGAGCCCTTATGTTAAACGAAAAGCTGCGTGTGCAACCACTAAATATAATCCGATTTCAGAAATTTTATGCACACCTAATTTTCTCATCGAATGTCACTATCTGAGACTCTAATACCCATGACTTTCAGATATCGATGCAAAATGGGACATCCTAGGTTTCCCACACGTCAGGACCTTGAGTTCCCGAAAGAGCTCCGTATGGTATTCCCCATTCCATTCTTCCGCGTACACCACCTCGTTTCCAATCACATTCGTCCATCTGCACACATCACCATCCTCCCACATCATCAGGACTCCACAGCCCCCATTCCCTCCTGATCAATCTTTTCAATCGGTCCCAGTCTCCGAGCAATTCTAAAAAAAATGGAGAAATATTCGAAATTCTCTGTTGATGAGGCATTCACTACGAGACTGTATGAACTCCTCTACGCCTTCGGTTAGCGTCGGATCAGCTTCTTCTGACGAAAGAAAATGGTGCTATGGCTCGGCCATCATTGTGCTTGGGAAGTCAAGTCTGCATGGGCGGATTCGTCAACTCGAAAACCACGGATATTAAATGAAAGGCAATCCACTCCAATCGAATTCTGGAGCTCAAACGAAGAAGTACAACCTTGCGCCGATTGTACCAATGATGGTGCAATGAGCGCGGCTCCAACCATATTTCCCGTTAGTTTGGCTGGTGCGCTCATCGAGAGCCATTTAGTGCACTACTTTCGTAACTTTTCGAGTAAGTCGCAAAAAATTCTAGGATCACATTTCACGAAGTACGTACGTGTATGACATCGAAATTACCACACATGTAGTAACATGAATGATACACGACTGTTTTAAATTCGCCTTAATTAGAGCATTGTTAACATTTGGGTTTACGGCGCGGAATTCGAAATTTAAACTAAAATTATTCAGAAATACGTGATTTTGACGCGGCAACATCTTAATATTTGTTATCAGCCATTCTAATGACATGAAACGTATTATTTCACGTCTATGGGAAAATCTGTTCACAATGGATCTGATTATTTCGATATATAGGTTAAGTGCCGCGTAGCTACGTGTTAAAATAGTATGAAATTGCCAAGAAACAAAATCCTTAACACGGATTTTTTTCTTTTATTTATACAAATTGCTAATCAATATATATCATCAATCATTGCTAATAATGGCATGTTCGATGCATGATATAAAATCGCTCCAACCCCTTCTGTTCAGCGTGTTGAACGGGAGTTCCGAGGAATACGATAGAAAATGAGCGGCCGTTTGAGTCCGAGGGCTAACCGTATCGGTGGGGCCACGTGTTACACAAGACTTGGGGATTAGGAGAAATATGGGAGCGTCTCACCCAGTCCCACAAAAGGAGGACGCATGGGTCCTAGTAGATATCACCTCACGCACGATTTCAGAGTTACTCGAGAGATAGTCTCCATACACACGCTTCCGAACTAACCTCGCACGATAAGCGAATGGAAAATAGCAAGAGATACTCGAGGTCAATCAGTTGAGCCGCTATGAGTCAATCGAGGACGAATTGGTTTTCGATGGGCAAAACTCTTCCGCAGTGATATTCTTAAACATCCGAGGCGCCCCCTTGGGGGATTTTCTCATAGCACCAGAGGTGGATTTAACGGCAGTCACGCGGAGCACGCACCCAGAGCTCCAACTTCCCATGGGACCCGCTTAAGTCCAACTTTACACTCTTTTGAATGACAACACGTTTGGATTTTACGTGCAATTTTAATTACGCTCAAGTTTACAATCGGTCTTAAAACTGGATTAAATTTTTATAATCGTTCATTTTCCTTATTATTTCATCACTTCATCAGTAAGCTGCATTGGCTCCGCGCGGCTGCGCTTCAACTACTCGGAGCTATGGAATCATATTTGCAACTTTGTCTTTACAAAGGTCATCCAGCAAAAATATGGTGAACGTTTTTTTTTTTTACATGTGTCTATCTTTTTTCAAGGGGCGTAATATTATCTTCTTCTTCCGGAGCCAAAAGCTACCTTAATCTGGTTTGCATACAACTTATGTTCACACCATGTTCCACACACATTTGCCCGAAATTTCAAAATCTTTTCAGCCGAACAGTGGTACTGCTGGAACATAAATACATAACATTACATAAAGATAGAAAATGCTATTACCCCACATGTTTCACTTATTCTCCAATTAAACACCGGGTAATGTAAATCTCAATTAGCATAAAAAAATACTACACAAAGATATATTTCTGATGTTCGCATCAAGCAAAGTCAGAACGCTATTCTATAAATAGCGCGGATATTCGAATAAAAGGCATTTGGTGTCATTTTACGGGGAAGCGCCTCAAATGGTCGCCCTCCCACTCCAAATGAATCATCGTCCAATTGCCGCATCACCCTCTGCCAAGTGCGCACAGCACACCGCAATAACATTAATAACAGCAATTATACCCCGAGTAGTGGCCACTGCCCATCGCTTCCGTGAAATCAATCTCCTTCTTTACCGGACAAATTAACTCAATTGCTCCAACTTCTTTTCCCCTCAAACTAAACAACTAGCGCCCGTGTCGAAACGAGGCGACATGAGTATAACGCTCCATTTTCCCACTCCGGCACTGCACGAAATGGCGGCGCGTTATACTCCCCGTCGCCCTCGTTCAGATTCTCTGTTCGCAACACAGCGTGAAGTAATTCCACTGCAACATGACTTTAATGTATTATAATTCATGTCCTAGCTACCAACAGAGAAAAGTTTCCTCTGCAAGATGTGGACCGCAAACGGCTAACTTTCCATGGTAATTATTTCACAAATGGAACTTCGTCATCACGTGCCGACTGCGGCACCATTACCGCCGAATTTCAGTTGTTTAACTTTATTTGTCGCAGTAAATTGCAATTCACTCAGCAAATACAATGAAATCCCAATTACCAAAAGTCATTACCATTCAACTTTCTGGGAGAATTCCATTTTTAATGTGATATTTTATATCATGGGGACCTTGACAAACGAGTTTAGGACTGGAGCCATGTATACTTCGTCAAAGGCACAATCAAATAGTTATAGAGCTAGAATATTTTCCATATGCTTGGTAACACATTTACAGCCCACAAGCAAGCGTCATGGTTTTCATTTGGAACCAAGAACCGAAAATATAATTCGTGAATTCAAAAAAATACAATCAATTTTTTTAGGATTCCCACAAGAAAATGAAATAGGCCCAAGATGTTTTTCGATGAACAGGAATCGGGGTGGCTATAAACTCAGACGTTGAACGCGCATGCTCCCAAGGTTTACTTGGAGAAATAAACAGCGCGCAAAGCTTTTAATGGAACGCACATCAGCAGGCAGTTGTTTCCTACACATCCAGCCCCAAAGGGAGAGGCAGCCGACTGAAGATTGACACGGGGATCGCCGTGAGCGAGTAAACATAACACGCCTTTCTTTTCCAATCGTCTACAAATACTTTCCATTTCATTGCCGGCGACCAGACACCATCTGCCACAGTCCCTGCCAGTCTGCCGTTGAGGTGGGATTGAGATGACCTGATTGTGCGACCACGCGAGCAGTTTTTAAATCGCGATTCTTCTCCAGCGATTAAGACGATCATATCCGAATTTCAATGTTCCATTTAAGAGGACGCATCTTACCCTTCGGTAAGGAATGGTTGGGTAGAAAATCCTCCAGATGGCGACCCTTGCACCCCATCGATGCGTTTTGACGCCAGGAGTCTCTCACTCCAGAATAACTCGCGTTCAAGCCAACGGCCGCCTGCAAGTTGTTGCCGAGTATCCAGTACGCAGTAATGTTCTGCATGAGGACAGAACTTGAGCACCTGTACAGGCAGTGCTGACCGAATATTAATTATGCACATTGCAACAATTTATCTATGTCTGCGGTGGAGCATAATGGATACGCATGAAATATTTCAGATTGTTATAAAACGTGCTGACATTAATTTCATGGGTAAACGGGTAGCTTATGAGGCGGAGGGACTCACATTTGACCGTAATTGGTCCGGTGGGGCCCCGATCCGTTGACGAACCTCCGGCAGACCACACTACGTTTACCCAAAAAAGGTATCCAGCGATTACCCTACCCCAAAAATTTGGGCAATGGGCTTCGCTGGCTCTCAACAGATGTGTGGGCGCAAGCGAGAATGGCTGTGACTCGTCTAACGTTGCTGGGGAAACCCAACAGCTACGAGGACTAGGGGGAGGCGGGGGCCCATTGTCGTCCTTTTGACGGCAATCCGCCTCATGGTGTCGGCCTCCTAGAGACTGTATTTCGCTAAACATTCCCATTCCTTTTACACTTTCTCCTACTACTTATCCGTCCCAGTGATAAGCGAGAGCTTCAGACCGGGGGGTAGGATTTTAACCTAGCGAAGAGACTCGAATTACCTGAACGAAGACCCGTGAGGAGTCTGAACTATATGCGTCACCTCCCAAGCATATTAGAGCCGAAAAACCACTCACGCAGCATGTCATAATCAACTAGTTACATATTATACCGTACAACCAAGACGGCTGTTACTCAGCATCGTGAAAGAAGGATTGATACATCTCCCTTTGTTAAAGATTGTTCAATATAGGTAATATTTTGTAAAAATATACTCAAAATCATACCATTTTCCCGGTGGTCTATTTATGCTCTTAGGAAAAATGCTCACATTTGAGAAACAGGTCTCCCGGGGCAAAGATCTATTATTTAAACTTTGAAAATTTCAAGTTGATGACATAAGTCTTGAACATACAATCTGGATTCGGGAATCGTGACAAATTAGACATCGCTCAAGGGGGTGTGCCTTTAGCAATACTAATAAGTGTGAGTGAAAAACAAATAACAGTACTGAAGCAAACACTTTCGCTTAATATGCCCGAGCTTCCCCGTAATAAACTAAAAATGCATATTCCATGCTTCAACTCCACTTATTTGTTCCAAGCCCTAAGAAGAAAGTGCCTCTACAAAGGCAGGAGTTTTCTTGCAATTTTAAAGACTACTGTGGTGAGTTATCAATTAATATTTTTTATAATTGGCAGCAAATATGAAGTACACACCCTTTCATTAATGACGCGCTTTCTTAAACAGCGACTCTATGGAGACAATAGCCCAATTATAAATCCATTGAAAATGGATTTTAATTTTTCCAAATATTTCGACAAAAATGACAGCGAGAGGTTGATAATCATATTAATAAAAATGTTAGGATTTTTTAAATCACGACGAGGCAATATTCAGAGCATTTTATTGGTAAAGATATATCAAAAATCTATCTGACCGACGACCCAACACAACAGATGTATGCCCTAATAAATGACTGCTTTTACCGACTATGGGTCATAATCTGAGAAACACTATCTACAGGTTCGGGGAAATTGAAAAACAGAGATGAATAATACAACGCTCACCACGAGAAGTTTTGTGACAACCCAAGCACCTTTTATTTACATATTGCCGTCTAAACACGAGCGCACAGTTCCAACATTTAGAATCGCAAACTTGTAAGAGAGGGAGGCGAACAGTGTAGTGATTGAGTGACATTTTTTCACTGGGTTTCCATTGTTACCGTAATGGACAAGGGAAACTTCACTCGCCTTAGTCAATCGATTTCATGACAGTAAACTGCCGTAGATCAACGTTTAATGTGAACGAAAAAAAGATTGAGGAAAAGCATACTCAATGGAGACACAGCTAGGTTTCCCAGAGATACGATGGAATAGTTATAAATGCATAATTTCAGCAGACTTTATTCTAAATTAATAATTTTGAGCGAATTCAGCTGAGGGCCTTCAACGAAAACGAGAATGGGATTATCGAATACATCTCTTAATGACAGCGAGATTATCGGGCTAAATTAAACAACGTCACACGAAGAGTCAGAGAGAGGAGATAAGCCACGTATTGTACACATAATTCGTACGTTCTGTACATTCTGTACTTGTATGGGAGGTACGGGTGACTCAGGGCCGTCCGCGGTCGCGGTCGACGCGAGACGTCGCGACGAAAATGATAACACAAACACTGGGAAACAAGATGGAGACGATGAGCGCACGAGTGAAGCAAAAGATACATATGAGGAGGCGAGGAAAAGAGACTGAGAAATCACTGCACCTGATTCATGCGATGCCAACGGGGAACACGCTTACAATATTATCTTCATAACAGATATGAGTACATGTCAGCACGTTTTATAACGATTTGAAACATTTCATGCGTATCCATATGGCTCCACCGCAGACATAGATAAATTGGTACAAAGAGCATAATTAATTAGTAATCTAGCGGGAATGGTAGGTTTCATTGGAGATCGTTAAATGCTCTCGATGATTTTTTGTTGACAAATGGAGATCCCCCGTACCCTATAATGTTCCGTTCTTCATCTCAGCATACGATCTACCCTTCTTCATCCCGTCCATAAAACCTATTCTATTTCTTCCCCTTCCCCACTGGCCAGACATCCTTCCCTCTGTAACGGGCCTAAGTAAACCATCGCCCCACACCACCCCTTCTAGCCACCTCCAACTTTGTCTCCACCTAATCTCATCCAGAGATTTCCTTTCCTTCCCCCCACCTTCCACCAACCACTTCCACGTCTGTCTTCCTTTCTCTCTCTCCCCCCCTCGGCACCTTCCCCATCCTCCTCCTCCACACCCACATCTCGAAAGTGTGCAACCTATTCTCGTCTTCGTAAAGACACGTGATCCAAAACGCAACTCAATGGCTTGATGTCACCTTACGGAGTCGAATCTCTGCTCCATGCATGAGAGACTTATTTTAACATCGAACATCTAAATCATATTAGTTTATTACCTCCCACAAAAGAAAATGAAAACGAATCTTTCTGCTCAATTGGGATTTAAAAAAAAAAACAAATTTATACGTAAAACACCTAATAATATGGAAATAACGCCAGTTCCTTGAGGGCATCCGACATTGGTTACCCATTACTTAGGGAAGCCAAGCGAGCGTGATTTTTTTTAACGAAAACCATTTCCGGAAAATAACAAAAATTGCCCAGTACATTGAAAAATATTAAGTTAGCATACAAATAGTTCATAAAAATGATTCGTCTCTCCCATTCCACGACGAAGGTCGACACCGGTGGTCTACAGGGAAACAAACAACAAAGAGAACACACAACGCCTCGGTGCGTGCGGGGCCCGGGTTGCCGTTTCACGGATATTTCCTCGCCCATAACTCGGCTCGCACGCCACGTGGGCACGCATATATTCACACAGCGTTCATAATTTCCCTTCACTCTACGAACCGGACGATTTTGAATCGAATCGGGGCGTTACGCTTCGTTAATGTTCCTTACCCGACCTAGTATGATTACGCCACTCTGAGGGGGAGGAGCTCGTCAGATCAGGTGCGCGCGAAAAAATACAGAATAATGACGAAACTTAATTGGAAAAGGCAGCAATAATACATATCAAAGTTACTTTTATAATATTACCAATAAATATTTGGAAATAAGTGACTAAGCGGAGTCAGTCAAATCAAAAAGGACAGGGCGCCGTTGGCTCAGCTCACTCATCCTCGAGTTTCCTGCGCGAAACTACGGCACAGAATCGTCTAACTTGGCCGGGACTCGAACCAAGATCACCAGACATTGCCGAGTGCTTTCGACAGCTTAAGTGGTAGGAGAGACTTTTGATTATGTTTAGATGTGTGAAGTTTTACATGCGAGTACCCATCAGTAATACGTAGAGATAAAAGAGAAAAAATTACACGTTGTCGATTATGGTTTCTTGTCAGTTTCATGCTATTTTAACACGTCGCATTATAGCAAATCACCTTATATTTCAAAGTAATTCGATGACATAATGTACAGATTCTCTCCTAAACGCGAGATAATACGTATCATGTCATTATGATGGTGGCTAATAAATATCAAGGCATCATGCCGAGAAAAAAAGACGTACTAACATGTGGTATATCGTATTTATTTCGAATTCCACGCCATAAACCCGAGCCAAAACAACGCCATGATTAAAAAGAGAATTTGTAAATATATAATTCTGGCAGCATTTATATTGATAAATTGATGGAGGTTTCCACCGTAAAAACAGATGTACTTATTTGAAATTATGTGGTTTACCAATTTTTTTGGAAATGTTATTAAAATGTGCAGCCAATAAGTCACCTAATGGTCATCCCAGAAAATCGAATAAATACAACGTGAACATTACTCCGAACAAGACCAACACCTTGGGTGGCAAAAAATGACGAGTTAGATAAACTGGGCACCTGAGAAAAAGGCTTCCCAGTGAGGGACGAAGCGAGAAGGAACCAGACAGCCTCAAGCCAAGATGGTATTCAAGCAGAAGATGTGTCTAATCACAGATAGTGACATTAGCCTTGCACGACATACATTCGGAAGACACACTGATCCCCAGCAAAGCCTTGGCTATAACCGCTACAGCGCATATGAAATTTAAAGCAATGGAAATGCGTCATCAAAGAGTGATGAGGATCAAATATATGCAGGGAGAAAATCAACGTCGAAGAAGTCCCCAGAAGAGTTGGAGAGTGACATGTGAAAACAGAGCTCTGAGATGAAGAGGAGAAGACAAACTTATTGGAGACGTATTGCGAACCGATGCCCTGTAATAAGCAATAACAAAGGGACAAACGTCGGTCCTGTACCCGATGAAGTAACGGAACCGCTTGCTAATCAGGGGGTCGCGGGTCCGAGCGTCGCACAGTGGTCGGAATGACCCGTTTTGCCGGACAAAATACGATTTCGTGAAATATCTCAGATCTTTTCTGAACCGATTGCAGGTTAAAGTACGATATCCAAACTATTATAAACAATTATGTTTTTCTCACTTTAACTATTGTACCCACACACAAGAGAGTTTATTTACGAGATAATTCGCTCGGCGCGGTTCATTTTTAGCGTCAATTTTCGGAATTTCTCCTGCAGACATCAGTGGCTTCAAAGAAACCGTAATTATCGTTTTTATTACGACTAATGCCTTGTGTTTAAATGCGACCTTAATTAATCTAACACATTTTTCAAATAGCGATCAAGGGCAAGAAATACCAGCGAGCAGTAAAAAAGTAAGTACTCACATCTTTGATTTATCTTATGTGCACTAGAGTGCAATGCTATCAGACCCATACCTATATTATCTTGAACAGAGTACATTTGGAAATATCCAAAAATATTTAGCTGCGTCCAGCTGCGATTCTTTGAATAAGACGAGAAAATGTAATAACGTGCC
Source organism: Ceriagrion tenellum (assembly GCA_963169105.1). NCBI lineage: Eukaryota > Metazoa > Arthropoda > Insecta > Odonata > Coenagrionidae > Ceriagrion > Ceriagrion tenellum. The sequence goes on along the minus strand of OY720641.1, from coordinate 25,745,913 downwards.
GCGGCGCTGACTGCGCTTGCCAGCCCGCCGCGTCGGACGGCCGGAGCTACACACTAAACGCGTAACAACCGAAGTGTTTTTTTAGGGCAAATTTGTACCCTCAACGTCTTCCCGCAAACGCGAATGTTTTTCATTCTTGTGTATAAGTATAAATAAATAATATCATGTCAAATTACTGCCTAACTTTCGTTTTTTATGCTATATTGTTACTTGGTGCCTTCCTTACGAAAAATATAATAAAATAGTGGATGGACAATTAAAACAAGTGGTAGGCCTTCGCCTTGAGAGCATTAGTTACAAGTTTCATTACCTTAAATAGATAAAATGACTTGTAGTTTTTATAAAACAACTTTTCTCTAATTACGGTTTCTCGGACGAGGTGGAAGTTGACACTGTTGTAATCGGCTAATCTAGCATATTTCGTTAAAAATGCTATTAATAGTTTATAGCCGAGTGTTGATTTAAAAAAAATTATTTGTTAGCGAAGCAAAGTGCGCTGAAACGGGATCATTGCTAACGCGTTTCCGCTACGTTAATCCTCACGCAGAATGGAGAATGCTGGGTAATTGGTCTGCGATCCAGGGGTAAGTAATAACCCAAGTTGCATATGGCCCACACTGGGAGCCGATAGTGTTACTCTCGATCCGAAACTTCCGCCGAGGAATTTCCGTCCAGTCATAGTGTGAAACGTGTACGCCACTTGCTGGTATATGCGAAACGCGTTCCCATTACGACTTCTGACCCGCGTCAACGGCTGACTTGAGTCAGCCAACCGCGGCTAGTTCAGTCACAGTTGGCCACTGCGCTCATTACGACTTCTGACCCGCGTCAACGGCTGACTTGAGTCAGCCAACCGCGGCTAGTTCAGTCACAGTTGGCCACTGCGTTTCCACTGCGCTCGGGCCTGGCGCGGGCCACATTTAGTAATGGAAACACCAGTTGACACCAACAGTGGCAGAATTTTTAACTACGGTTGGCGGACTCTAGTTAGCCGGTAACGCGGGTCAGAATTCGTAATGGGAACGTTAGTTTCGCATATAACAAACAGTGACGGACACATTTCACACCATGACTGGACAGAGATTACACGACGGAAGTTTCGAATGAAAAGTAAGACAAGCTCCGAGATGAAGTGTGTCGAGGAAACGTAACTGGAGGTTCCATTACTTATGTAACCAGCGACAGTCCCAACCAGCGTAGTGGATAGCTTCGATAACAAGGGTGGAAAGCTGTACAGCAACCCGGTGAGTATGTATGGTACGGCTACTAGATTGGGAACAGGGACGAGAGTAGTCAGCTTTTTTGCGTGCCGCACCCTGGGCGAGGCCGTTGAGGGACGAGGGTGCGGCAGTCTGGTCCGTCTGGTCGTCGTGGGGCGCGCGTCGGGCGTCAGTGTCTGGCGGCGGCACCACCGGATGTTTGGAGCCTCCGCACCTACTCCCCCTTGCTGCCACCCAATCCGTGGAGCGTTCGCGCGAGCCATGCGCGCATGGGGTCCGCATGAATGTGCGGCCTTGTCCCCCAGACCTCCCTCCACAACGCACCCCCATTTCTTCCCCCCCCCCCGTCCAACCCACTCTCCCAGACGACACACCACGAGGCATTCGCCCCCCTGTTGTATCCCCGCCTCACACCCTTCCCACCCCTTCCTTCCTTTCTTACTTACTTTCGGGCGAAAAGGAAAGGGGACGGTTTGGAGGAACGGTGGGACGAAGGAAGGAGGGGGGGGGGTGAGATGTTCGTCCCCACGGGGCGGGAGAGGCGGAAGGGAAGCCGTGAAAGAGAAGACAGAGAACGATGAAGACGCAGGGGAGGAGCGGAGATTTTAAATTTAGAAATCCCAGAGACGACCCGAGAATGCGGCGGCAGAGGCGGGGCCGAAGAATACACGGGTCTTCCGGAACTACACTCCTTTGGTTCGTAGAAATTGACGCGAGAAAATAAAGAAACACGACTCGGACTGGAGTTCGAACCATGGACCCTTGGACTGCTCGGACGAAGAGCAGAAGCGCCACGCCACTCAGGCTTCCAGATTCCCGGCTGGCTGTTTCCGGAGTCAGCGATTCGATTCCCGATCCACGCCCACTTTTCTCCCGTGACAATTTTTACGTATCTCATCATCGTATTTCCTGCACCTCTGAATATTTAGATTTCTTTCCTTTCGGCATAACACGTCATCATCTGTATCGCACATCGTCAAATCTTATTTCGAATTTCAAGGGCACTGGGACTAGTCAGGATAAAACTTTATCATAATCCCTTTTTAGTGCACTTAATTGCGACAATCTAAAACTTAAAAATCATTCGCTTTGACCGAAACTCGAACCCAGGTTCCACAATGCCGCGACCAGTACTTAAGCTACTGAGGCGTCCTTTTCTCCGGTGGATTTTTGGGAGATTTAAGAGTTTGAGCGAAATATCAATTTACTTAGAAATCAATTAATTTGGTCTCATTTTAAAAATTTTTCTCAACGAGTGCGCTCAACGAGTTCCTCAATAGAATCTCCTACATTTGGTCGGAAGAAATCAATATGAGTCAAAATCTCGAAAAGTATTGACATCTAGAAAAAAACTAAATGCATGCTCGCGCTTGGCCCGCGGATTTTATGCAATTAACAGCAAGAAATAGCAAATAATTTTCGTCACGAATTATTTACAAAAAAGCGGCCGTGAATAGCGTGCACCCGAATAATGCAGGCCCAAGGCCGGGTAGTGAGCGATTCGTCGACGCATATCGTTCAATCGACTGTCGCTCGCGTGCGTCGAAGAACGATCAAATAAGTAGGCACCTTCTATATGCTCCATTCACCAACGCCTCGAATGGATAGCCCTCCCGTGCGTTCTAACGGGAGTGAGAATTGCGCTGAAAACCCAGATCAAAGGTCGGACGAAGACTTCGGAATTGCAGCAATAAACTGATGGGCGGGAGAGGCATATCAACGCGCGTCCTGTGGGGTTCGGCGTTCAATGTAGTTCCATGTGTGATGTCACGCGTAGGATACCTGCTAGCTCGTCAAATCTCGTGTTCTTCCACTTGGGACGTGTAACTGCAAAGGACTATTCGACGCCAGTTTAAGACAATATGGCGACTAGATACATCGTCAGGTCAGTGAGGAGTACTGAGACAGGTACCGTGCGACGGGTAAATGCACCAGTCTATGTTGAATGAGTTTCCATGAATGTTTGAGTTATATCTTCAGTTACATTGGTTCGCGCAATTTTTGTGCGCCCACAGATCTGCGAGAGACTTTGCACACGTACAATGATTATTAATTTATAAAGAACAAAGTGAAAAAATTGCATTTTCCCAAGACTGTTCATTGGCAATTGACTGCTATTTCAACACGTAGCCTTGAAACACTTGACATATATTTCGCTGAAGTTCGGTCACATATGTACAGATTTTCTCCCAGACGTTACTATAACGGCGGGTAACAAATATCATGGTGTCATACCGAGTGGAAGACTCGTAGTTACACATTATTTGCGCTTTAATTTCCTATTCTGCGCCGTGAACCCAAGTCACAGCAATGCTTCGAGCAAGGCGAATATTTTACAACATAACCCTAGGATCAATATTATTTATAACTCTGTAAATGGCGATTTCCACAGAATAAATAGATTTTCTCAAGTGAAATGTAGCCCTTGAGGTCTTTCCGATCTATTTGAAAAGTTATCCAAATGTGCACTCAATGTGTCACGCTCCAGACACCTTAACGCAACGAGATCCCAATAGGTAACTCTTTAACCCTTAACTGGTATGGCTGGGTCATTTTTGACCCGCACAACTTTAACTACATTGTTTGGGACCATAGGGAGCTAGTGTAGAGCGCCGCCATTTTAGGTATTCTCCCTACCCAAACCCCTCTGTGCAGTGGCAGTTCAGTTGCGATCTTGAAATTGTCCAGTTGTGAGTTACAGTGATCTTGGGTCTCAGGAGACCCGACCATACCAGTTACGAGCCTACCTATTTCTGCCATACCGATACCTATTTCTGCCATAAATTTTGCCAATTTTGTTAGGGTCATTTTTTTGTGGGTAAGGAGTTTGTACTATGTTGAGGGTTTTTTGAAGCCGCTACTCATCTTGTCCATGGTTTCATAATAACAAGTGCTCAAATAGCTTTTACCTGAGTCTTATGCGAGTTTTAAAGATTTCAATTTTCACAGTATTTTTAAAAAATTGTAGTTTAAGAAAATTTTTTTTTAGCAAAACATGTAAGGCAAAACATTTTTCGTTTTGGCTAATTTTTGTGAAAAAGTGTATGAACTAGCCTATTATGTTAAATAAAAGATCTTTATGACAAAAATGTGGTATCCACCCTTATTTTGTTGACCCCGGGTCAAAAATGACCCGACCATACCAGTGGTGTTCCACAAAACAACCACACCAGTTAAGGGTTAAGAGCGTGCCTGCGATCTTCTCTGTAAATCAATTACTTGAATGGAAGGCATTCGTTGGTTCTGACGCTATGAATGAGACAGAACTGCGCCAAAATCAGGTCGCACGCAGGATTCGGCACCGAAGCAATGCACATGGCGGGCGAGGCATGACATGGCGGAAGCACTAACTCACCGCGGCATTCGAACCGACGCGACGGCGGCATTTGACCGAGGGGTCACCACTCGGATTCCGAAGCGCCCTCTCCGAATTCCTCGCTCGCGATTTCTTTTCTTTTCTCACGCACTCTCTCATTCCCAACTCTTCCCCTGTAGCGGGGAAGGGATGGAGTCGCATCGGAGGACGCCGACAGCGAAGGTGAGATAAAGGAAGGACTGAACGGGAGAATAAATTCGTTCCAAAGAACACCTGTGATACGAATGTCGCCAGAAAAATGCGGAACCCACCATTCTGCACGGATCTTAAACTTTAAAATACTGAGCTCTTTTTATTTATAATGCTGCAAGTAACAATTACTACTTCTTATCATGGGCGTAGCCAGGATTTATTTTAGGGAGGGGCAGACAGGACACCCATCCATAGCTCTAGATTTCTGTTATGGATGCGTTAGGACATCATCCTGTCTGGCTCCCTATAGCACACAACAAAAAATAACTAATTTTCCATGGGTTATGGTGCTGCTGCGCGATTAACGCAACTTTCTTAAATAATATAAGTAAGTCCAAACGCATAGATAGCGTCATCAATACAGCACGAATTATATAATTTGATTATTTTTATTTCTAAAATTAGTTACATTTCCTCTTGAAGTAATACTTATCAAATTCGTTAACGTTAAAATATGAATATTTAAAAATTTAAAGAATGTTCAGTCACGTAAAACGAATTTGAATAGTTAAATTTACTAATTTTATCCAGATTCTTCCGACGAATTCCTTTTCCTAATATGAAATTCGTATATTGTCTCCATTATGACAGAAGAAAAATCCCTCTGAAACCAACTCGTCCATCACGCTCGGCTATTCCGACGATAGTCCTTGGCTTGCGTTCACCACGACGATGTTCCGTCTGCAGGCCTTTCCCGAGTGCAAATAAGGAGAGAAAGAGAGGAGGGAGAGCGAGGAAAGAAGGAGTCAAGACACGGACGGAACTCGGCATTTGTTTTTGAGGAATGAGAGCGATTCCAGACGACGCCGGTCGTGCAGGAAGCACGCGCGGGCGGCGAGACCAGACACGCGGAAGGCATCGCATCGCAGAATAGGAGGCAGACACGGGAGGAGGAGGAGGAGCGGGAGAAAGTTTCCCCGTGGACGCGGGAGGGAAATGGGAGCGGGGCTCCCGAGTCGGCTTCTGCGGTGGACGCGTGTGGCGACTTCAGCGATGACCGTTTGCTGTCCTCGCCCCGCGACATTGCACACCCTGTCCAAGACAAGGGCGTAGTTGACAAAAATGCAGCCTATCAGTGAACGAGTGAAATGCCGCCTGGTGACACGAATCTTGTGACCAAAGAATCCAAGATGGTGGCAACCGTTGGACTCGGAAAATCCAGAAAATACCGATTACTTCTCAATGCTTTCTATGCCAAATCAGAAAGTATCATCCAATTATTATGCCTATAATATTGCTTAGAGTTGTCGCCAGTTATTCGCCGTATTTTGCCCCCGATTAATTTTTTTTACGTACACCGTGCATGACGCTGGTGCTGATTTAAACTGGTATCTACTAACTTCCGTTTTAAAAACTCTTATCTGCTCCGTGATTACCTGTCGAATGTTCCGCGAGATATTCATCGGCCATGGTGCAAGTTTTATTTATCTCATGAGTAGTAACAGCAATGCTCACAACGACGCTGAGTTTCCACGCACGTACCACGTACACCATAGCACCTCTAGCCGGCCCGCGCAGCATCAGCGGGAAAAACGACGCCGAGGCGCGGTGCAAAGGAGAGAAGTGTGGGAGAGAGAGGAAGGAAGGAAGAGAGGGCGTGGGAAGGAGAGAGGACGGTGTCCGTTGGTGAGTGCGGAATGTACGCCCATTCCATCTCCCACCCTCCCCCGCCAACCGACCAATCAACGCGTGCGCCGAAGACACAGCATCGCCATCACACGCTCCACACTCAAAATCACCCACCCATAAGACGACGTGCGCCGCCGCTGAGACCGTGTGGCACGGGGTGATTCCATACCAGACGTGCGGTATTCATCCAATTTCAAACCAGAAGCTCGCACGTTCCCAGTGGCCGAAATGGCACAGACCAAAAAGCAGGGTCGTCCGATTCAATAAGACCATAGCTCCATCGACACGGGTCTTCTCAACAATTCCCATCACAAGTTCGCCATCAGTTTTCTTCCTGAGCATTAACTGATACAGCTTACCCCAGGACATCTGCAAATACGCGGCGCAAGACACGATTTCGAATACATGCATATGCACTGCCAAAGAGACAAAAACCTTGAGTGATCTATGCTATGCTTATGGAGAATACACCTTAAAAAACATTGACGGAGGACTTGTTTACGATGCGATAACCTGTATCGAAGCCGATGGACCTTGGCCAAAAAGAAATCTGGAGATCAATGCGCGGGCAAACCAGAGTGCTGCGTAAGAGAACATGCTAATGCAGCACATTCCTTAAGATACAGCTACTGGTTAAAATATTAGCGTCGATATAAATAATACAAAAAGATAAATATAATATAAATCACGCAAAAGTAAAATCATGCCGGACATATCAAGCACGGAGAGTTGTTAATAATGACGGTGTGCTATTTAACACAATTTCTAAGTCTACGCTACCAAGTGAGGATCGGAGTTTCATAGAAGTCATTAATCGCAACTATTATGGAACCTAATGGTACGCGGGATGAATATCATTTAAAAGCTATCGGCTCAGCAGTCTATTTCCTTTATCTTATGCCTGTGATAGTTTCTTCTAAAATAGGTTGGCTCTGGTAAAATTTGTTGAACGTCCTGCAAAAAATTGTTCGCTCCGAACTTGCGTAATAGATTGAACCTATCTTTTTCCCTTCGATCAGTTAGAGATACTCAACCTAATTCCTTTAAAAATTCGATCACACAGCTAACTTTAACGCGACAACTTTTAACAAATATTGAAGCTCTCCGCTGTACTCAATCTACGTCTGACACAAGTCCTGCTTCGTCAGGATCTCACATGCGAGCGGCATACTCCGAGTGAGGTCTTACGAGGGAAAAATATTTTTTTTTCTCCCCCATAAAATTTTTCTGTTACCAAGCGAGACATCTCAAGCGGGATGAGGTGTCGGTAATACAACAATTTAAGGTAACACACTGCAGCAGTGGCGGGTTTAAAATGTCATCCTTCCGCCGAACGACGCTGAGAATCTAACATCTGCCATTTGTACCGTTTACGATCCCACCGATGCTGACAATGAGTATTCTCCTCGTGTTATGATTGCGAGCGAGCGCCAGTTTAAACGGACTAGCCGGCCAAAAGGCGGGGAACGGCGGAGATAATTGTGCAGCAATCATATAAATTAGGTAAAATGTGCACTCGCTAAAAAATATGATAACCAAAGAGTAGACAACTTTAGAGATTATTAACAGACGTCTCCGAGCATGTAACAGGCTACTTTTAAGGGAGCTTGAGCGCGATTTTGATCTTCACTCATCACATCATATTAAAATTTAATTTTTTCGATATCAGCAGTCGTATGAGGATGACGAAAATATTGTAATTTTTAAGACGGATATATAGTTTTACGGGACGAAAGTTCCTGGTAATTAAATAACTAAATCTACATAAGCATTCTACTTGAATAATTTTATTTCCCGCCATACGGTGATAACGCCTTTCCAACAAAGGTTTTCCCTGCCTTTCTGTAAAAATTACTGGGTTGAGTACTAGACTTATTAACAAAACAGTTGAGGACACAGAGAGTACACATTTTTTCCCAAATTTCTGGCGAGGCATAGGCGTTTGATATACCCCATTTTTCACATCCAGTCTATTTGGCGTGTGTAAGTACACCCGTACCGCATCCCATGGAAAACGACTTTCATGGTTGGCCAATCTTTCGAATTGAGTTCGGTAGGTGCCACATACTCTGATATTTTTGGAAAGGTTAGATATTTATTTTTTTAAAGAGGCGAAATTCAGTGCATTTTGAGTTAAAAGATACATCGCTCATACTACCTTAAATTAGGTTAGTCGATGCGGGTAGTTATCTAACTATTTGATTCGCTCCCGGGTGCTCGTTCTCGCCTTATCTGCTAAGTTTCACTAACAGCACGCGCAGAATGTTTCCTGCATAGCTCTATCGTTTCGCTGAGTTTATCTATTCACGCGAAAACATTTTTAAAATAGTTTCCATAACACTTGTTACAAAGCTATTGGGTAGTGCATGCGGGAGACATTTCACCTTTTTACAACTATTACCAGGTCTTGATAATGAACCATTAGTCATTGTCTACTTTAATAGGTTATAGCGTAATGCAGTTATAACTTTCGCCGATATTTCTTTGAATGAAAAATGGAAAAACAATCAAAATTTAAATCGCTAAAAATATTTAACCCTTTCCGGTCCGGACGCGGACGCAGGAAAGCGAGCGTCGATTTTGTCAAATGACTTTCATTGATTCATACACTTATTTTATCTCACCACATATTTTCACCTTATATAGATTACATCCTCTTCTATATGAAATACATATGAAAAAATCGACAATCGACGCAGGAAAGCGACGTGATTCCATTTTGAATCACAGGACCGGAAAGGGTTAAACTTCTTAAGTGGGATTTCTGCTGTCCAGCACATTGGAGAAGATATTCCATTCATCTAAGGATCAAAGTTTGCTTCGCTGGCGAATAGACTGCCACCCTAAACTGCCGGAAGGACATAAACCAAGAGCTTTAGACGATCGACGGCGAACAATGTCAACAGTCAAGTGCGTAGCGATCGAAAACCTTAAAGAAACCCACGAAACTTCCCTCGGAAACGAAACAACAATTTTTGAATTCTCACAACAAAATGTTCAAGACTCCGGTCGATGCGGTGCTCAGCTCCTCGCTTGGATTCGTTCCTTTCTTTCGAGTTCATTCAAAACAATCGGTCTAAAATTCGCACTGCTGTTACTTTTTCAGGGTCAGTACCTGGATATCCAACGAAACTTATTAACAGTAAGGCCAAAACTATGAAAAAATGTAACTGACAAGGCTGAGTAAAGATTTAACATGGGCAGCAAATATGAGACTAGGGGTATTTAATTCTCCATATTTGAAGCAGAATCACCACTGATGGGCTACGCAAGAAAGAGGTGATGCGTAGAATATCGACCCAGAATATATCCTTTCAGAAGGAGAAACTACACAGAGCCAGCAACACCAGCTCGGGAGCACTTCATTAAACCATACGCATGGAGCACGCGCTTCTGCGGCAGTGAACAAGATACAGTAACATCCGCACATCAACTTTGAATACAATTAATGATGATTCAACCATAAGATGACACAAATGTAATTCAATTCATATCCTGGAGACTCATAGAAAAACAAGTCCTTCATCAGATATTAACAGGGAAAAGATTCCTTCAACACTACTTCTCTAGAAAACTTGAAATCACGAGTAGCTAAACGTAATAATGGGGAAAACACGGGCAAAATTGTATTCTTCTTTCAAATATAAGTGCCATTGTCGCGAACGACTGCTCGTAAGATGCGAAAACTCACGGTAAATCGATTGAAAAGTGATAAAGATGCATCCTGTCGCCTTATATTTTAAAACATGAGCTAATTGCTGCGGCCACTGAAGTCACAAGGTGGCGACTGCACAGAAATAGCGTTGCAGTCAGCGTCTGTGGCTACTAAAAAAGCGCCAGTTAAAAATACACACGTAGAAAATCTGTAGCTTTTATATTTTTCTTTTGGTTTAAAATAGATAACGCATGCCATCGGCGAATGCAGGATTTTGAAGCCCAGCACACAAATAGTTGGGATCCAGTATTTGTTTTGACTAACTCAGTCGCGGAGATATCTTCTTAAGCTCCATGGCAACACAATCCTGACGCTGGATTTTAATTAAAGCAATCATTATTTTAAATTTATTCGCATGAGGTTGAATAGGTGGCCCCATTCGGACGTTGAATGGCACAGAGTCACATCGTGAAGAACTTGCTGTTAAGCGGTGTGTTCAGATTTCGTAGACACTATTTCACAGAATTGAACTTCAACTCTACTGTTCATCGATACGTGAGTATTTACAATCAGGATATTGCAGAAATATGAAATTTATCATACCAGTATAATTTTCACTAGGAGAAAGCAAATTGTCAAAAATTAATAAATATTAGCTCATCGCATTACAAACTGTAAAAATTAACGATATTCACTGCAGCCACCAGCAGCAATTTGATCACATAATACGCGCCAAAATAACTTAAATAAATATTTAAGTAGTATAGCTTACCTTAAACGAGATACTTCCACAGAAACTTCTAACATTCCCTTTAGCCTCTTCCCTTTGTTATTATAAAGCGGATTCTTTATATCATACAAATACTCTCACTTGCCGAATGAGTTCAACCACTTCGTTCTTACTCCAGCTCATGATGTAATATACTTTTCAGTAAATGGAATGAATTTGAACCAAACCACGTGAAAATCGCTTCGTTTGTTTGCAAGCGCGTTGTTCCTTAGTTACACCATTGTCTGACCCGGTCATGGTTACGCAGACCCGGTCGGGAGAATCGGTCTAAAACTAAAGAGCTGGCCCTCTGATGCAAAGCCGGCACATCTGCGCCATCTCGTGAGCAAAGAAATACAAGATTGCACGGACGATTTCATGGAATTAGAACAGGGGCTATTTTCCGCGGAATCAATCACGCAATTGTGCAACCGTCGATGCAATTTGCCGCTTTACACGACGCTATTTCTACCATGCAATCGTCCATGCAACAGCTTGCGCAATCATCTGCCTCATGTAAAACGGCATTTAAGGTAGTGCGAGCGAGATAATCATATCCCTAATCATAATAGAGACCATATTCGAACTATACGCTTTAATTTCACCAGATGTGAGACACACGAATTAAATTTTGCATAATTAATTATGCAACAATACAGTTTTACATGATAGAAATTGTAAGTGATCAAATGAAAATATCGAAATAAGTCTTCAACTTGACTCATTTTTTTCGCGAGGCACGCTTGAAACTCCATGAAAAAGGAAGGTTTATTGCGATTCCAACGAATTTACTGCGGCAAAAAAATATGATTCATTTTCAAAAACAGTTGAGAAATTACACAAAGGAAGGGTGAGATATTTTTCTTTAAAATGAGACAAAATTCAATGATTTCTGGGTAAAATGATATTTCGCTCAAACTACCTTAAGCGATACCGTTGTAGACCTAATAGAAAAAACTGGCTAACCATACGGGCGGCCAGGGTTCAAATCCCTGAGGAGGAAGATGTTTTTCAGAGGAAACCCGATCCCTACTTAGTGTCTTGTGGAGGGACTTTCAAGTAGAGTACTCCGTCTGTCGAATGAGACGTTAAGCCGTGGTCCCCTTGGTGTCTTTCGTTAAGAGCAGGCTAATGCCGACGCCGGGCTTCTATCCACCCTTCCTCCATTACCTATCCCCTATGGCGCAAATGACCCCAGCTGTCGGTCGCCTCCCCAAATATCCAATCCAATCCTAATAGAAAAGCTCAGAAACGAATTCACCTGAACTGTCATTTAAGCACAATCGCAAGCATATTTGATGGTTTCCGGAGTGTATACAAAGAAGTGACTGAAAACCAAGTAAATACCAGTCATATCCACGTTATAAAACTACAACGTCCCTCTTTCCCACACTTGATTACTTCCTACGAAAGGATTCACCTCGATAAGCCGTGTTCCGGCGGAATCCTACGCTTCAACCTGCCTATGTACGCACACACTAGACACGGAGGGAAATGGAATAGCGGAGAGAGTTCTTTCACATTTCAGGAGAGTGGATGAAACAACTTGGGGAAGGGCATTAAAAAAATGTTTTGAGTGGGAATATTTGGAGGCTGGGTAAAGGTTCGTGACCCAGTATGGGCCAAACACTTGAATATTGCGATGAGGCACGCCATTCGGATCGGTAGAAGAAAAAGTGTTGAATGGAGGACAGTAAAATGCCATGCCAGGACAAGCTATTGTTCATGGAAATCGTGATAAAAAATATCGCTTTTCAGTTATCAAACAGGTTTCAGTCAATTATGACTGAATTAGAGGTGCAGTAAGAAAGGTATGAGATGAATATAACAACCAATGGGAAGACGAGGAGAGATGAGATTTTCAATCGACAAAAGGCGGGTTTGAATACAAGGGTGAGAGGAAACAAAAATTAGCAAATCGAGCAGATAACATAGGTACGTGGTGCTTTGGGGAAGAAGGGGTTCCGTGGTAGGGACATGATATTTAGAATTGCCATGGGAGAAGTAGCATTTACTAAGAGGAGGAAATAGATGAGGGGAGGGTGGTGTCTGAGTGTATAATTGTAGAGAAAAGGATGGTTAAAACTCTTAACTGGAGCGTGGCGCTGGATGGGTCGGAGACTGTCATTGCGAAGGGAGGATGTGCACATATACGTAGACTCGAGGCGTTGGAGATGTGGGTTCGGAGATGGATGGGGAGGGAGAGAGGCTGGGTGGCGAGGATTTATACCTACAAATTGTAGAGGAGGTGTACGAGACCGGAGAAAGGAATGGGCTGATACGGCCATTATCAAGAGATATCAGCATGCAGGCAAAAAAAGAAATGGTATAGAGAAGAGCCTACATGATGGACGCAGCCTGACATTGGAAGCAGCTCCGCAGCGACGAGACTTTCGCATGTCTAAATCTACGAAATACCGTGCAAGCCACCACTAGGGTGTGAGGCACGGGGTGATTCCACACCAGGCATGAAGACCTCATCCCAGCTGAAATCCGAACCGCGCACGTTCCCCGGAATGCCAGGCGCAGGCCAAAAGCAGTCAGGATAACTGACCAGAGAGTCTGACCAGAAACTAGGAGAGTGCTACATGGACGAACATGCTACCATGCAGTACACTACTTAAGATACTACTGGTTATAATTACTGCGACAGATAAAAAGTTCCAAAAGGTACTATATCATGCAAGGGCTGTATCATGCCGGAAATTACATGCGAGGTTAGTAACTAATAATGATAATAGGATATTTAACACTAGTGCAAAAACCTATCTAACCTGTTCAGTCTCCTAGAACTGATCTACCGCAATCATTATGCTCCCATATTTTACGTGGAAAAAATGACATTTTAAATCTATCGGTTCTGCTGCCTACTTCCTTAGTCTTACGCCTGTGATCGTTTCTACCATAATAGTTTGGCTCTAGTAAAATATGTTGAACGTCCGGAAAAAAATAGTCCACATCAAATCTGTGCAAAAGATTAAATCAATATTTTTCCCTTCGATCGGAGAGAGGTTCCCGCCCTAATTCCCTCCACAATTCAGAATCACTGCTATGTTTATCGTAACAATTTTTAACAAATCTAGCTGCCCTCCGCTGTCGATTTATTACGATATTCAATTCGACACAATTTACGACTAGATTTTTAATCAATACCCCTTCCAAATTAACGCGTAAAAGGAATGTTTCTGTGGTGAACTCTTAAGTGAAGGTGAAGAAGGGGGCGGAGTGGTTGATTAACGCCGCCAGAGCGTCTGTAGCGTGCAAACTACTAGGAGATAAAGTGAAGAGGACTGAAAGGCTCTCCCAGGATGAGGTTCAGAGAAGGACGTGAGAAAAGAGGGTTGTGAAGGGAAACCCCAGTCGTATCCTAGGGCGTGGATGGTCAAGAGACGGAGGGTCGTGATGCCGGGGGGAGGGGGAAGAGTACAAATGAAAGGTGCCGTAAATGGGAAAAGTTAGCAAGGATAGAAGTGGATGAAAGTCGTTCCCGTAAGCACGGGAACTAAGGAAATAATGGCGAGGAATGCGAGGAGATTTGTTCATGGCAAACAGTGTCTTCGATGAGAGATATGTTTTAAGTTTTTATTTTAAGGGCCTGTTTCTAAGCGGCACACGTAAAATTCAATACTTTGAATCACTGTTGCGATTACAGTACAGTATAAACGCGGATCGACGTTATCCGTTTTCATACACATCAAATAAATAGCCAAAGCGTAAAACAATAACCTAAAGATTTCAAATAGATCTCAAAATTTCCAACGCGTAAATGGTCATAATCTTAACCAAATTTCAAAGAGGTTCTTTACACCCGCGAAAGCCCCAAAATAACGAACGGAGTTCCATAACAAAATTAAAAATAGGCCCAACAATTCCAAAATCACAGAAAATTATTAATTTAGCTAAAATCTTACGGCTTAGATGATGACGTAATTTCCTGGATCACAGAATTCCTAAGCGATCGCAGGCAGAGAGTAGTATTAGACGGTACCATCTCTAAAGAGTTTAAAGCTACTTCGGGCGTCCCACAAGGGAGTGTCATAGGTCCACTTCTATTACTTCTGTATATTAACGATATTGGTGAAGTAGTAGACAGTAAACTTCTACTACTTGCAGACGATGCCATAGTGTACAGGAAAATCCGTAACGATAATGAAAAGGATGCGTTAACGAAGGACCTCAAGGCAATTCAAGGGTGGTGCGATGCGTGGCAACTAGAATTAAATTTGAAAGAATGCGTTTTAATTAACTTCTAGACAAGGAAAAATTCCCCTCAGTGCAGTTATTACGTACAAAATACCCAACTGGAGACTGTAGAATCTGTAAAATACCTCGGAGTTAAACTAACTAATGATCTCTCGTGGAGTAAACATATTCGAGAAATAATTGGTACGGCTAATCGTACTTGGGATTAGTGAAAAGAGTACTTGGAAAGTGCGACGATGACGGTCGAGAAATCAGCTACTTCTCCCTTGTTAGACCCCACTTAGAATACGCTGCCAGTGTTTGGGATCCACATGGGGTAGGCTTAAAAACAGAGTTGGAACGCGTGCCGAGAAGATCAAAAGATACGTGAAAGGCCGTTATGATAGTCTCGTTAGTGTTAATGACCTCTTGCAACAACTTACATGGGAATCGCTTTCAGACCATCGATTGAAAATCAGACTCAATCTTTTAAGTAAATTCAAAACAGATTTATTTTCAGAAGAATTTATCATATCTTACGAGCTCCAGCACACTACGGTAGATCAGATAATGAGAATAAAATAAGGGAAATAGATCGTGGAACAGAAAGGTTAAAAATGTTGTTTTTCCCGCGATAAATGAATGGCCATACTGGTTACGTTGAGACTTTGAAGTAGGTTAGTTGATTAAGGGTAAGGGTTAAGCAGGTAGTGTATCTGATTAATTCCTAGCTGTTTCTAAATATGCCGATTAATGCCATGTTTTGCATGCTACCTGCATGACTCTTGTCACGTTTACATAGTTACATAATAGGTTATTTTACTAGCTTCTGTAGCATACCCATCATTTGGTTCATTAAGGTGAAAGTAAATTTCTTCACTGTAGTTCATGTTGGTGATAAGTCACCCCATGCCATACACCCTTGTGGTGGCTTGCAAGGGTATGCAAGTGGATGTAGAGCAATGAAACAACGGCGGTAAAAAATGTTTGAAAATGGACGATACGCAGCAATTCCCGGAAGCTTCATTTTTTTACACGTGCAGTCAATTTTCCGCAAATGAAGACTGTCCATTCGCGCTTTGAAAAAATCGTTACACGGTCCACATAGCAAGACGTATAGTCGTTACTCTGTTGCTTATAAACCCCTGATTTTTTATAAATGTCCCGCTCATCCTTCCCACTGATTATTTTTGTAAAAGGAGGAATAGGAAGCTTCACTTAAATTTTTAGGCAGCTAATATGCTTCCCAATTTATAAGACCACAGAGGGTAAGTGCAACCGAACTTTTCCAAATGCATACTTTGAGTTAGAGGATTCAATCTCTTCAATGGCAATCCTTTTATTTTTACATTGTAATTTTGTCCACAAGTTATATCGAGATACTAATCTTTAGGACAATGGAATGTATGCTTTTAGAGTTACATTTCATAACTTGATGAAGGGTTAGCGGACGAGTAGGTGTGTCATAGCATATTGAACGAGTGAAAGTGTTAAATGAGATGGGAGGGAGAAATGCTAGTGGAACATACGGTTCGTGGAGAAGATTTCCATGGATTGACAATTGATTGCTTTTGCGCGTCCATTGAAATACTTAGGTCGAGAGGAATGAAAGTACCACTATGCACTGCATATCGTTCCATTCCTGTCCCAAGATAGACAATGTTGTCCACGCATCGGTGCCAATAACCGACGATTTTAAGGAAAGTTCATTGTTACTTGAATAGCATTCTTTTCGAAATCGTTAACAGGATATTTCCGCAAGGAGCGGTGAGGCAGGAGACCTGATTTAATGCACTTCATCCTATTTATCCATAGGTATAATTTGCCGTTACAGGAAAGGTAATTTTCTAGTATTGTTTTTTTTCTGGAGGAAAAAAGGCTCAGTTCTGATATCCTCATCCGTTTTTGAGGTTTTCATAAGGTTTTCAACCAATGAAAGAAAAACAAGTATACTTGGTTCACTCATTAATAAAAAGGGTACTCAGTACATTCGCTATGAAGGATTTCCACCGAGTAACTCCAGAGACAGTGTCTTGTTTTCAACCAACTGTAATGTTTCGGACGTTTTTTTTTTTTTTTAGAATAGAAAATAGTCTTTATTGTTCTGGGACTTTAAGTCCCCTGGAACATAGAAAAGAAATAAATACATGCCATAACATAAAAGATTACAAAACACTAAGCAATTTTCCATAGGTAATCAGTCATATTTCTCTTGAACATCGAAATTGTCATAGAGGTTCTAACATTTACAGGTAAACAATTCCATAACTTGCAGGAGGAAATTAGGAAAGAGTGCTCAAATAATAAGGTATGGAATTTAGGGACTAAAAATAACTCCGTGACACGAGTTGATCTTTTTCCTGTATCTACATTACATATAAAATTTTCATACAAATAGGTGGGGTTTTTGGATTTCAGAACCTTAAACACGTATAAAGCCTTTTGCAGTTTTCGGCGTTTATCCAATTTCAGCCATTTCAGACGTTGGTGCAAACGAAAATAAATTTTGAGCATCTTATGAAACCAGTCTCTCCTTCTTTGGAACCTCTTGAGTCATGGAGAGAACGTGATGTTTCTAATGATACTTCAGTTCGAACGGGCACTACAAAGACCACATCGCGACGCTGCAACCAGAACTATACATATTATGGAAGAAGTCAACCCGATCAGCAGGGTGCGGAAATCCCCCACAGTTTACGCGAAAAAGTTGGTACCAAGGCAAATCACTTCGATCTGAAAACACTCCAAGGTCTGGAGCAGAAATGCTTTTACGAAAAACGACGAGCGCGGCGGTAATTCCCAGAAACAGAATTGAGACAGCTCGCATTCGATTTTCAGGGTAGCGCAGAGAGTAGGAGCGGAAGTACAGAGATACATACGTAGACGTGATGACGAAAGGGCGACAAAAGACGACTGCGCGAAATGAGAGGATGGGTAAGAGAAGCGTGCCGCTGACAAAGGCGACACCTAGAGCGAGTGAATGGCGGAATGGACCCATTATGAAATAAGATGCACCCACAAAGTAACAACGCACACCTTTTACTTTTTAAAATGTAACAATGCAAGATAAGCATATTTGTACACTCATTAAATTCATTCTTTCGATTGAAAGTGTTTATTTTTCGACTACTTTAGGCTTTTTCTTACAAGACTACACTACGGAAGGATATGAGAACAAACACACTAAACACTTACGAGTGCTACGAGTACGGTCAATCACCTTACCCCAAGAATAATTGTGAATAACAATACAATGTACAGTAATTTAAGCTATATTCCTCTATTTGTACCTCAGCTTATTTTTGAAATGTCTTTTTCTCGTGCTAGTCCATTTTACGCTTATTCGTATACTGCATTTTTTAGTCAAATACCCCGGCTATTTTCTCACGAACTTTAGCAATTGCGAATAGGAGTCAAAGGGCTCAACTAATATTTCAAAAAAATAAAGGACAGTAAGGGTAAAACGTGAACTATTTTCAAGGATGGATATTTTCTGTGAGAGTCAATGGTAACAACTCTGGGCATAACTAAGCCATGAATTCGCCACCCCCTGCGTATCAACAGTTCCTAAGCCAGAAACCTGCAGCCCAACAGTAAATACCGATCGCTCCGCAATGTACAGAGCGGTGACCGCCATATTGCCAGGGTCATCCTGTTTCCGTCGGAAGGAGAAAACTTGCATTTTACATCAACGGAGGAAAGCCGATTGATCTGGACTAATTTTAACTCAAGAACGCGGGTTAAATTTGGCATCCATTCTGAAGAAATGCAATCGTACACACGCGAGACGGGACACTAAGTATAGACGAACAAAACACTGGAAGGGACGCGCTAATCGGGGGATGATGTAGGGCGCGTGCGAATTTTCCGTCATGACGCCCGAGGAGTTCTTGGGGGGGATGAGAGGGGAGGACTGCGGGGGAGGGGCCGTTGTGGTTTGGGGGAAGGAGGGAGGGAGTGTTAGAGGAGCGTGGGTGGATCCCTAAGAGATACGTAACACTACTTTTATCCCGGGGGTCCGACGACATAGCGTGGGAGACGCCGTCGCGGCGATGGCAAGGCTCGAAAACTCAACACTATTTTTTCCGGAGTCCGTACAAGATAATAGCGTACTTGAAATGCACAGATTTGGCTTGAAAAGAAATGAAAGGGAATCAATCTTTTCACAATCTTATAGTATAGTGATATCGGAATTAGATCGCGTGCAGCTAAGAGGAGCTAGGTTTGTGAAACGATGCTATGATAAGTTTACTAGTGTGTCTGGATTGTTAGAAGAATTGGGATGGGAATCGCTATCACAGCGTAGATTAAATTATAGGCTTAACCTTAGCTAAATTTCAGGAAAAACATTTCTCTGAAGACGTAAAAACATACTATTAACCCCCTCGCACTACGGCAGATTAGATCGCGCCAATAAAATTAGAGAGATAGATTGTAGAACCGATAGGTATAAAATGTAATTTTTTTCCGCGCACCATTCGGGACCGTAACAGCTGTGATCGTCGTCATGAATATTGCGACTTGTGATATTAGCTAGACTGTAGATCTTTTTCTGGATATTTTCTACGTTCTTAATTATGCAGGATGTAAATATTGATGTTCTTATTTATGGATGATATTTTGAATCTGTAGTAGTAGTCCTTGTACACCTTGCATGTTGGAACGATTGACCATTGAATTTTTCTTGGTTAGTAGATTTTAATGGGCGCGTTGCATGTGTGGTACGCTAGTTTCAATGTAGTTTCGGTGTTCTGCCGTATAATTCATGCATGCCAGGTGTGGAAGCACTCCCTGCCACACACCCTTTGGGTGACTTGCAGGGTATGACGTAAATGTAGTTTAAACAAAGAACACCGTCGTGGATTATTCGGTCAAGTGATCCCCTGTTCAAACGGGAGAGAAAGTGTTTCCTGAACGGCTGCATTTCTGTCGAGTGCGCTGTCATCTTGGATACGATCGAATCGATGCATGTCGCATTTTTTAAGCCTCGTCACGTTCAGTGAAAAATAATTATGTACTTAAGAAAGACAATAGTATTACTGTTTTCAGGCCTTTTTGGGCAAGTAATAGAAATAACTAGCAGTAAATGTATTCCCAACACAATTTATATCGGCAAAATAACTGAAAGCCATAGGATGTGTATGGAGATGATTTGACACGAAGTATAACATTGTAAGTTGGTTTCTCCTTGTCGTGTGGTCAATGAGCTCAAGAGGATGAAAATATTCTTAGTTGGAGAGGGAAGGAGTTCGTTCCCTCTCCAACTTAGAGTTCCTCATTCTATAAGTCGAATACATCGAATAATCCTGTTCAATCGTCGGCAACATAAACAATTAGGTACCGCTTTCGGGATAGGCAATTTGCTCTTTCTTTGAAAAGTACTTGTTCAAGATAAATCTCAAATAAAATTCCTTTCACTTAGAATAGAAATCCTTATGTTTTAGGGCCCATATATTCTGATAATATATTCCAATTCTAACGGTATACGAATTACAAAAGCTATAAGTTAACGAAAAATGCACAAGACAAAATGGGGTAATCTGAGGCAGCAGCCTCCCCGACTCAAACGTCAACTTCACCTTCATCTACATCTACGTAATACCCTGCGAGCCACCACGAGGGTGTGTGGCAGGGGGTGAAGACCACCAAACATGCACACATTGACATGCAACTAGGATATTTAATGGAGACATGCTAGATAATAGGGTCACATGCAGCTAGATGGTTAGCATCTACATAATAAGAAAGGGATTATTGGTAGTTATTTGTGGTATGTGGTATGAACTCCATGTGGTATGCACCGTTTCCACTAACTGAGGCTCTGGCGACCGAGTATAAGGTGATGCCCTGGGGGCAACCCCATCCCCCCACCGGCCTATTCGAGGGGCGGATGAGATGGAGAGCACCTCACTTGGGGCGACACATTGCCCCTTAAAAGTAATCGGAGCGTGGTTGTCCCCCGGCCACAATAGAGACCATACTCATACCGTATAACTTAACCTCAGCAGAAGTCAATATTTTTGCATCAATGACGCAAAAATATTGTATCATATAATTATGAAATTTCCAGTAATTAATTAACCAAGCATGCGGAAGACCTTAACTCGTCTCATTTTACACGGCTTCCCTGGAAAAACCACATCGGCAGGTTTTTGGATTTTGTAAAACTTACAGTCGTGAGTAACTTCTAAACTTCAAAAAATTGTGCAAAAGGTACATACTGTTAAATTTCAGACGAGATTCTTGTGTTCTCATTTCCTCATTTTTTTAAAAAATGAAGTCTCTTTCGAATGCATAACCGAACCATTTCCCAAGGAAAATGGTTGGAATTTGTTGGCAAACATCCCGAAAAGTAGTGCGAATAGTGGCTGGTATTTTAGCATACTTGGATAGGAGAGATATTTTTCTTTGAATCTGAGACCATATTCATTGAATTCTAGTTGAAATGCAATGTCCCTCAAACTACCTTAGGAAGGGTGAACCCACAGTATCGACGGTCAACGGTATTGGGATGCAGAAAGACTTGGAAGAATACAGCATTTAAGATCCATTAAGGGTGTATATTCCAAGCATTAGCAACAATGATGGAGTATTCTCCTGTTAAACTGTAAGGAGGTGAAACACCTACCCACTCGGATCCCCAGAAGAGAGAAACGCAAGAAGCATGGTCTAGGGTAACGGGAGAAACAGGATGGAGACAAGACGGTTCGGTACATGAAAATTTTACGAAAGCTACACCACAATAGGAAGCTAGCGAACATCAGAATGGAAAATAACTAATAAATTCAGTCTTCACTCTGTGGAGTCTCTCCATATCGGAAATCAAATTATTCAAGTATTGGTCCACTAATAAATTTATTCTGTACGACCCGGGTCGTAAAGAATAAACTTATTAGTGGACCAATACTTGAATAATTTGATTTCCGATCAGAATGGAAGCATGGAGGAGATGGAAATTGAAGAGGTGAATTGGCCACAGGCAGGAGAGGACCGGAGAGGCGAATACTGATTAATAAATGCAGGCAGCGACAAGAGAAGCTGAGGAGCAGGTAATCTAAGGCAAGAGGTTGGACTTGGGGTTAAGCGAATTGCGCAATATAGTGATATGTTGATTCTAGAGAAGATCGATAAAAGGCTAGCCGACACAATTGTAGTCAAAGCATACGAGCCCACTTCGAGCAAAGACGATAAGGAGATAGGAGGTCTCTGAAAAGCCGGAGGAACTAATCAAAGAGATGAAAGGAGATGAACATTTGACCATGATGTGAGATTGGAATGCTGAAATAGGTGAAAACAGCCTGAAAACCAAGTACCAGGCGGGTACGGACGGTACGGAGTAAGGAAAGAAAGAGGTGAATGCCTAATTGGATTCTGCACTTAAAATGTAATGATAGTAACAAGTGCGTGGTCCACCCACCACAAAAAACGATGGTGAACTTGAAAAATGCGACGTGATATACGTAGGTCGTTACCACGTCAATTATAATCTAGTCAAACATAGATTTTAAAACTTGGTCCAAGGCAGCAGGAGTTATCCGGGCGCAGGTAAGGGGCCGGGGCGTAATGGCCAAAACTTGTTGCTGGTGAAGAGTAGTCTGAGGTAAAAAAAGACTGTCCGAAGGCAAACAAACAAGGAGTCACGACAACAGGCTAAAGAACGAGCAAGATGGGATCGGGTTGGTGTGGTGACTATAGTACTCGCCTACCACACGGGCGGCCAGGGTTCAAATCCCTGCAGAGGCGGATGTTTTTCAGAGGGAACCCGATCCCTACTTGAGTGTCTTGTGGAGGGCACTTCAAGTACAGCACTCCGTCTGTCGGATGAGACGTTAAACCGTGGTCCCATTGGCGCCTTTCGTTAACAGTAGGCTAATGCCGACGCCACCCTTCCTCCCTTACCTGTCCCCTATGGCGCAAATGACCTTAGCCGTCGGTCGTCTCCCCAAATATATAATCCGATCCAGAAAGAGCAAGACGTCAACGATATATTAGGAGAAAAAGCTGACAAATCCGCAGACGAAATACAAGGTGTGTACAAGACAGTTACAATGATGTCAGCAACAGTTATTTTCATTAAAAAAAAACGTGGGAGAGTTGAATGAGTTTTCGCTTGATTTGGAAATAGTGAAGTGACTTTGCACTCGCGACACGAATTCCACAAAACGAAAATATAACCTGAGTGACATATATTATTGCTATTCGGAGGTATTTTACTAATTCTCAAATCAGACGGAATCTTAGCTCTTAGATAACTTCACTAAATTTTTCCACGTCTTCCAATATTATTTTATTTAAAATTTGCAACAAGCTAGGAGATCGTGCCAGGTTTGATCACTGTCCAGTCAACACTTTGGATGACTCTACTGCACTGCCACTACTATACTGCAACTATATTGCACGTAAATAGTTATTCATAAAACCTGGCATTAATAATTCTTGTTTGTTCTTCAATAGTAAGTGAATATGAACTATACCGTACGTCAAACTTACTAAACTATATTCTTCATGATAAAAGAGTTACTATGTACGTTCGAAAGGAAGATACTCTCGGCGATTCACAGAATAATAACCACAAAATATTAGTAAAAAATAATTGGTGAATATCTTTCCGAAATTATTTACTCTACCCGAATCTACCTTCATCAGTTTACGGAAATAAGAGACTAATTAGGTAAGACTTGAATTTGCGAATAAGTTTGTAAAAATAAAGTAAAAAATACCGGTATGCCGAAAACATTGCGTCGGTACTACCGGTCCGGTACAAGAAGTGCTTTCAAATACACGCCGGTACCTGGACTTCTTTCAGGAAATCCTCATGCCTTCCCCACAGTACCTACTTATCCAATCGAGCATGGGATGATCACCACTATCATACAGCTCTTCCAAATTCATTTAATCTATCATGGATATCTCCCTGTTCGGTTGGTAGCTCTTCCAAGAATTCATTTAATCTATCATGGATATCTCCCTGTTCGGTTGGTATCGTCCTAGTTCGGTCGTTAACTTAAGTTACCGTTTTCTTTCGTAAATTAGTCCTTTAACACCTTCAATTGAGCGTACCTTCTTCCCCTGTTTCTCTTCCTTCTCAATTCCCTCGCAATGCCCACTCCACCAGTTTCCCTCCGCCCGATAGGTAACTCGGATTAAATCACTCAATACCACGTGCCAATAGGTATGGTAGTTGATTTGTGAAGTTGCTTATGTTTACCCTCATCAAAAATGAAAATAAAAAATATGTCATCTTCCGAACGATACCAAAAATTCCTACTCTCATCGCCCTACTTTTAGAGATAAAGAAACGTTCCATAAACGGGGTTTAGAGATACAAGCCTGCCGACGTGTCGAAGAACGTTCACAACTATTCACCACCAGGCCTTCATTTTCAGTTATATTTTAAAACTTTTTCAAGTAGGGTTTAATCAGAAGGAAGATGACGAACCAGAATCGCCTTTGTCATGCAAGCATCAATAATGAAAAATAACAGAATCGCAAATTTCCACAGTCTTTGATGTACAATGCACAACGCTCCTCGGCTCACAGAGTCATTATTAGGAACGACACAATTTTGAAAACGGAGACATCACATTCATACGGTTGAAAGGAGGGGTGGGTATGGGAAAAGTATGCAGCAAGGTATGGGGAAGAAAGAAGATGGAAGGATATGATGGGAAAACTAAATATCAAGAAAACCAAGGAGCAATGCATGGAGCAGAGATGTCCCACAAAGAAGCAAAGGCATTATGTAGATGGATAATCCACAGGAATGACCACACCCCCATCCTGACACATGCTTCGGAAATATGAACGATCAAGAAAAAGGTGTGAGCAGATTGCAAGAATCTGAGGTGAAATTCCCGAGTAGCAGTGCAGGAAAAACCAGAATGGACAGGATAAGGAATGAAAGAATCAGGAAAATAGTACCCGAGGAACCGCTAAAGGAAACTATAGAGGCTTACATGGTTTGGACACGAACAGAAGGTGGAAACTGACAGAAAGAACTAATGAAGATGCATGGAATGGAAATTGGAGGGAGAAGGATGCGAGGAAGACCACGGGGGACCACGGACATATGTTTGAAAGAGGGCGTGGAAGAGAGCGAAGAGAAAACGAGGATTGGAATGGTGAGAAGAGTGAATGAGAGGGGAAAATGTGGGAGGATTGAAAAGACGGGAAATGCTCGCGGAAGACCCGGCCAGTGGATATAGGCACCGCCATCGATGATGACGAGGGAAAGGGGGAGCGGAAGGTGACAGGTAGACGTAGCAGCAAAGGAAAGGTTGGTTTCAGTAGAGCCGCCGGGGAAGTCATTCCGTACTCCTTTGGAGGCCGGCCGCTCTCCTAAAGGATGGGAGAGCGGCCACCACGAATTCATGCATATACACACATAGGTTTTTTCGATACTTCGTTTTTCTGTTATAACCTCCCACCTTCTCCCTTGGAACCAAATTATGTAGATATCACAACACATTGACGAAACAAAATTACTTCTAATACCATTTTCCAACATTAGACCCTAAATTTAATGCCTCAACCGGAAAATATATGGAATTGAGGGTAAATGCGCGCAAGACTAAAGTAGTAGTTTTTGATAAGGAGAATGGGGAGAATAACTATATGATGAGAGCGAATGGTGAAGTAATTGAACAAGTGGAATATTTTGTGTACTTAGGTTAGATGTTAGCGAAAGATAGACGGATATATGAGGAGATAAAGAGACGTGCGAATGCTGGAAGGAAAGTAGTGGGTAGCATCTGGAGCATATCAAGGAATGGGTGCCTGTATAAGGAAGCGAAAATCGCCGTGTACAAAAGTGTACTTCTTCCCACTTTGCTATGTGATAGTAAAACATGGGTATATCAGGATAGACATAAGAGTAGACTAAACGTCAGTTATCTGAGGAGTGTTTGCGGCAAAAGTAGGATGGATTGGGTCAGGGATGAGTGGGTAATAAATGAATTTGGGTTAGATGCTCCAGTAATGGACATATATAAAAGGGTGTGCTTCGTCGGTTCGGCCATATTGAGAGAATGGATGAGAATCGAATAACGAATCAGATATAAAAGAGTGAAATGAATGGTGCGAGAGGTAGAGGTAGGCCGAGAAAGTTGTGGTTGAATGTGGTTGAGGAAATTCTTAGGAAGAGGAATATTAGGAGTCTTAAAAACAGGAGGGCGTGTATGAAGCGGTGTATGGGGGTAAATGAGGCAAGAGAGGTTTGCAAGGATAGGTCAGTATGGAGGAAATTATTGAATCAGAGTTAGGTGTACATATATGTACTCATGAGTGAATCTTCGTGACTATGCCTACCCCGGAAGGGAACGGCGTGATTGGTATGTATGTATATGGCAACAGATGCCGCTAATGCTAGCTTTCACTGTAGTGCATACATATGGATTCTAGCGCGAGAGCTGTACGTTTCTCAGGAGAATTCGATCAGAAAAAAACCATCTATTACCACCTATATAGCACCAGTAAATGGCGGATGATTATCGTGTGAGCTATTATCGCCTGGATGTGATAACTTCCTGAGCTTCGAGACTCGATTAGCACTCGAAGGAAGACGAGCAGCGAGCAGAGCACCACCCACGAATTGGGATCACTTGAGCAGGGATGCGCCCAAAGATAACCCGCACCTATAAGCCACAACCGAATACTACTTCATGATCACATTCTTCATGAACTACATTCAGTGATCCAGAGCGGATGTGCCGTGGGTACAGCAACTATCGGTAGCAATTTCCACATCACAGAAGAAGAGATCAATGTTGCATTTGGAGCGAGGAGAATTTTAGGGGAAAGTTGAGAGTCTCGAAAACGGGGAGGGGCAATGCTTTACAAGCGCGGGAGAGTATTACTTTACATATTACACAGCGAAAGATAGCGGGGACGCGTGGCTTGCGGTATTATACAGCATCCAATGACACTATTTACTGGGCTAATCGATAGGTATTGCAGCTGGTTAGTCCTTCTAATCCCGATCCTTCTATCGTTATAAGCCACCTTGTAATATTAACAACTTCGAGCATATTTAATGAATAATTCTTGCACCACTGTAAAAATATTTATTTGCAAAAAACATAAACACCAACATATCACATCGGTTGCTTTACTACAGTGTAAAGGGTGATGACTCACCTGCTGCCACACACCCTTGAGAAGGACGCTGGACGTGGAAAGACAAGGAAACAGGACGACTGGGAAAGAGAATTTCAGGATAAGAGCGGCGCCTTTTAATTCTTATTGTTTCTGGGTTTTTGCTGCAGTCGTAAACAATGGGAAGAAATGGGATTTTTGGTAATTCCGCCAGTTTAGCAGAGCTCCTGTCTCATGGCGTCGATTCTACATTTAATGTCCAAGAAATACGGTGCGGGGTATAACGGTATCCTCTGCATCACCCTGAAAATCGCCTCATCTATGCGTTTCTCGTAATTTTACGCTAGAATTTGCAGTCTCTCACGAGGCTATAATTTCCCATCAGTTCTAGAGCTAAATTGTACGGCGTTTAACGAGCATAAGCTGCGTTATTCTGAAACTTGACTCATCCGAATTTTTCAAGCTAGCTACGCATATGTAATATTCCCCAGTATCCCAAGTCTTCCGCACTGATCTGCCGCATTACATGCTCCTTATGATGGGAGCAGTTTGTAACGAAGCGGGCGGTTTTTCTTTGCAATTGTTTATTTTGCGAACTGAACCTTTGTTTACTTCGATAATTAAAGATTTCCATTCTGGATCCCAAGTACTTGTAGCGTACTTGGGATTAGGCCACAACTGTGTACCTCAACTAGGATCTCTTTCACTCAATGATGAGGACCCAAACATCATTCGATTGATTAATCATACATACTACAGTAGTTTCCCAATTGCAGCGTAGTGAATCTCTTCCACCGAGGCCAGGTTCGACGTCATCGTGACTCTCTGGGAATTGACTTCACCAGACACCATTATATTCACTCCCCTACTTCATCGATAAGATGTTGCCGTAATTTCTTTGGCAGCAAATGCCCCGCTGAGCATAATTATACGGTTCAGTTCGAGTCCCTTCTAGAGTCACCACTGAGCATTATTTATTATAGAACAGCAATGGATTCTGCATACTCGTAGGAAAAAAAACTGTATTACGTTGTCTGCACGGTGGGCAGAATTGCAGCCGACAGAGACAAGAAAGAGAGGCAGAGAAAGGCATTTACAGCACACGCCTCCCTCGAGTAAAACCATTTCGGTCACAACGTCCTCCTTGCTCCCCCTCCAGAGTCCACGCCCACGTCATCTCATAAAAAATAAAAAGAGCTACAACGAATGACGTTGCAATCCGATTAATGAAGATCCTCGGAGCGCTGTTGCGAAGTTTCCATCGTAAACACATCTCGCCAGATAACAGAGAGACGCTGTTTCTCAACACAACGAGTGAGAGCCCACTGGAGCATATGTGCCAGATGAAAATCAGAACGAGGCGAGGATTAAGGAGGGCCATAAAATTAACCCCATAGCCATGTCTGACGAAAACATGAGGATATCAGACCTTATATTAATACGAGTAGGTACTGGGGTTGGTTCGAATTGAATTGTAAGAAAATATTGTATGCGCAATTTTCATTAAGTTTTGCAATTAAACGACCAACTGCAAATTCCCAATATGCTTACCACAAGACCACCACCCACGAATTGTTCCTGAAGAAATCAAAGCCTAAATGATGAGCTATATTTTCCCTTTCAACTGGAAGATAATGAAGAGGCACCTCCCGTCAGGACCATTAAATTATGACGTATTTATCCAACAATTTTTGCAGTGCAACTAATGTCACTGACAATTTCTGAAACATGCAGTTAACTATTATGGTTGTAACATGGTATTAATAGTGTGTAGTCAGTTTTCATCCTTATTTATAGAAAAAACGGTAAACATATATAATTACTCAGCACAATGAACTATACAATTCCACATTAATTTTAGTTTGCATGGGATTGGTGCCGACGCGGAACACCAGCCATCATGCTACACGCAGTATTGTCTGTCCGTGGCTTGCCACAGAGCAGTAAAGTAACATATATTTCACAACATACGTAGGTTTTTTCAGCAGCAATCCCATGTAATAACATGCGCTGATGATTGGTACTTCAGACAAAAGCCAAAGAATAACGGAAAAAGCAGTGGTACATGATAAACATCCCTAGCACGCGCATATTTTAGAATTAGCGCTGCAGGACGTGCCAGTAAGATTTAGTTAGAGATAATTACAGACTAGAAGCGGCTTCAGCATTTTGCTCATCCATCAAGGTTTCTCGGCCATAGTTCTAACATTAACAACGATGAAGATCCATTTTCATAAACGAAAACCTAATCTCCCTTTAAGACGACCCATATACACAATAGAAATGATGGAATGAAATGGTTTAACTAGTGAACAAACTTCCTGATATTTACAAAACACAACAAATAATTTACCAGAGGCAATTTGTCTATTTCTAAGAAATAAATGTCAAATAGAAAAGACAACTGCCTCCTCCATGCAAGAGGAGAATAAGGAGTTACCGAGACTCTCTCCAAGGAAAGGCAAGAAAGAATATTTGAACGCTCAGCTCCTTAAATGCTTACATCAAGACGAGAGGGGTTGAATGGAAGTCCCGCTGCCTCTCTGCTACTTGAAGCCAGACTTCCTGCCAACCTTCCAGCCAAAATTTAGGACCCATCGACGACAGCAAATTTTAACGCCAAAAAATATAATTAAATAATTTAAAAAAATGTCAACCGTGAAGTTTCATCTACGAGAACGTGACGGCACGTACTGAGATAATCACCCGTTGAAAGTTCCTTCCCAAGACGGTTCAAGAAACATTAAACAAAAGGGCGGACTCACCTTGAAATGCTATTTATATGCCTTGCGTCAGGTCGTTACACGAAGAGATTAAACAAGAGACGACGGCAACAGCCGGCCAGTTGAGCAGGAAGGGGAATTGTTGTCACCAATGAGTTCTTTTTTTTAATTTGTTTGGCGAAACAAACACAAACTAAACGGAAACAACCGCACGCGCCAAAACACAGAGGAAGATGAAGGCTGCACTCTCTCTTCACTTTCACCTCGCTTGAAGGGAATAAGAGGACTTTCCTTCGCCACAACGAAAACTGAGAAGTTCAGAGGTGGTCGAGAGATAAAAACTGATAATTGCGTCACTCTCTCTCACACACACCTGTAGCTACCGAAGGAATGGGCACGAATAGCAAGCAGCCAACAGAAGTCGTGTTTCGGGAGAACAGGATTATGTGAACGCAAGGGAGAGGGGCATTCACAACACTAACAAAATCAACACAAGAATTCTTTAAAGTAAACCGTCGAATCTCTTCCTTTCACGAACCGCAGGATAAACACAAGAGGACTGCTCACCGCTGTAACGCAGAGGGAGTGGCGAGCTGCGGCAACCATAGGAGCATCATTTTTCTCCTACGGTCACACATCAGGTCGTGAACCGGTGGCGAGAGTCGCGAGAATAACACACCAAACGATTACGCTCACAGGTGACATAACCTCCTCCATTGCGATCGGCGGTCAGAATTACGGAAACTCTCTCTTTCCCTTGGGACGTGATTTGAAACGTGAGACCACTCTCTCGATTCGCGTTTCATCGGCACACACACACACACTCCAAGA
Source organism: Ceriagrion tenellum (assembly GCA_963169105.1). Lineage (NCBI taxonomy): Eukaryota > Metazoa > Arthropoda > Insecta > Odonata > Coenagrionidae > Ceriagrion > Ceriagrion tenellum. The sequence continues at coordinate 25,715,243 of OY720641.1, read as the reverse complement.
CTTGGGCCCTTCAACGCCGATCTCCTGTCCACCAACCAACCAACTTCCTCCTCTCCCGGCCCAAGGAAAAGTTTCACGCTCCGCCGTGGCAAACCACCCCGAGCACGTAGTTCATAATTTAAACGCGAGGTGGTTGCGCTGTCGGCGGCGGCCGGCGGAGAACGAGGCCTTCACTTAGTGCTGATGTTTGCCGATGAAAGCGCTTCTTCGGCGCGAATTATGGCCGGATGCTTTCCTTGCGCAGATTAGCGAACATTTCAGTAGATGAGAACACGCTTGCGATTGCTGCTAATCTCGAAAAAGATTCTTCTCGGAGTCCATCTTCGTAATGAATGGAGTACCATGTGTGACGCCTAGGTGAGGGATACATGCCTGATTGACAATGTTGTGCTCGTCCGTCTAGGACTACTTGACGCCTATTCAAGAATAAATGACCATCATCCGATATCGTCACAGCAGTCGTGGTCCCTAGGGATGAGTGGAACACCGGTAGTCCAATCGCTTCCTTACCTGTGACTTCTACTCGACAGTATTATAATGATAATTTATTTACTTTCCAGAATACAATTTTCAAATAACAATTTACATACATACTTTATATACATAAAGTAGGAAAGTTTTCGGTATCCTCTAAGAAAAAACTGAGTTAAGACTGCCTTCACAGTAATAAAAATCCTTTACTGAAATGACTTTTAAGAAGTATAATACACTTAACCCACTCAACGAACGATCAGCGAAAAATTATAGACAAAAATAACAATGACTTTACACCTTGATATGAAATAAATATTCTGCATCTGGCTGAATGAACAACCGTTGTATAGCCATTTGAGTTAAATTAATTTTTATAGCTTCTCTGTTAACTGGTAGTAGATTTTGCACTTTTGGACCTACATATATAAAACATCTTTTAGAGAAATTTTTGTTCGGTTTTAAAAGTGTGACACAATGAATATTTTCGTAAATTATAATGTTCTTTGCGAAGGTAGAATCTGTTTTTTTCCACTCCTAACATAAAATAGCCTGAGTATTTTATATATATATATATAAATGACTTAATGATAATTAATTTAATGAAACTAACAATGGAAACGAATGACAGTATTGAGACTTGGGTATGTGCAATGATTCTTACAATTCTATTTTGCAAGACAACAACTGGTTTTAGTACATTTAAATACGCTCCGCCCCAGCACACGATTCCATAGTTCAGTTTGGATTGCACTGGAGCAAAATAAACTGTTTAACAGAAATCGGGTGAACACTTATTTCTTATAAAATAGAATTTTGGCAAACAGTATCGTAATGCACTCGATATTTGTAATATATGTTTATCCCATTTTAACTATTAGTCTCTAGTTATCCCGAGATACTTTATTTCACTAACTTGTTTAATTACGGGGCAGTCACAAGGTACCCTTATCGGTAGGGCAGACAACGCCTTAGGAACCTTATTTGAGCGTCTGTGAAACGCCCACAAAAACCGCCAGGGCATTAATGTATTCAATAAGTAAAATTGGGCCAAGTACAGAGCCGTGTGGCACAACTGTGTTTATAAATTTGTGATCACTGCTAACGTAACCAACTCTTGCACACTGCTGTCGCATAGACAAATAACTTTTGAACCAGTTCAAGATTACTCCACCTATACCTGCATGTTCCAGTTTCTGTAATAGTATTTTATGATCCGAAGTATATGCCTTCCTAATATAAAAAAAAAGTTAAAAACACGGTTATTTGAGTTCATCTTAGGGAAGACAAAGGACATACAATTGACAAGTGCATCTTCTGCTCCTTTACCGGGTCGAAAACCGATTTGATTTCCACTAAAACATGTATGTTTGGTTACAAAAATCTTCATAATTCGAGCTTTTACCAGTTTTTCCATATCTTGTGAAAAGATCTATAATAAATATTTTGGCCTGTAGTTTTTTTATTCAAATTATATCCTTTTTTAAATAATGGTATCACCACAGCCTTTTTTTATGCAGAAGTGAACTCGCCATCGGTGAGACTAAGATTAATCAAGAGCGTAATCACAGGAGCTATTTATTATAACGTTGAGAGAATGGATGAGAGTCGAATAACGAAACAGATATATAAGAGTGAAATGAATGGTGTGAGAGGTAGGAAAACGAGAAACGAGAAAGTTGCGGTTGAATGTGGTTGAGGAAATTCTTAGGAAGAGGAATATTAGGAGTCTTAAAAACAGGAGGGCGTGTATGAAGCGGTGTATGGGGGTAAATGAGGCAAAAGAGGTTTGCAAGGATAGGTCAGTATGGAGGAAATTATCGAAGCAGAGTTAGGTGCACATATATGTATTTATGAGTGAATCTTCGTGACTATGCCTACCCCGGAAAGGAACGGCGTGATTGGTATGTATGTATATGTATGTATGTAACTATGCACTTCAACGGACGAGTGGTATTTCCATCTACTCCTAGGAATTTGTGACCTTAGAGTGAATTAACCAATCGTACAGTTCTTTTGGCACCCCAGGTTTAAAGTAAAAGGATTCTGGTTCATGCGTAATTGCACAAGGGTTGTGTCCGACATTTGCTTACATTGAAAATTAAACTTTATGTAATCCTGGGAGCAATTTCCCATAGTAGCCATTGCTCAGGTTACAAGAAAGACCTTAATTCTGAAACCGTAGATTAATTGATAGTTTTAGAACTGAAAACGTAATTTTATAGCGAAAGACAAATGTACTATGAAATTGTTTTCAATAGCTTAAAATAAGTAGATTTCCTTCATTATTTATTTTCATGCAAATCCTATAATATTAAACGAACAATCTTTGTTTGTATGCTTTTTCCTCATCCAAAATGGCTCAAACGATTTTTGTTAAAGTTTGTATATAAAGGTTTTTTGATCCGCGGAATCCAATGCGCTAGGTCTCATCCTTGTAAAATAACTGCAGATTTCAAATTATATAGATACATTGCAAAGGCCGTATCATGAGTCTTTTTCTTTTCAGATGCTGCCGGACGCAAATGTAAATCATGTTTACAGGGGGTCATTCATCTATTCTTCCGACCTAATCTTATTATAATTTTATGTAGCTACATATGTTTAATGAAAACACATGCTTCTGGTTTCGTCTCGAGCGGTTTCAATAGAGCGCGGGAGACCGACCAGCTGAAAGTTTGAATGAATCAAAATCAATGATAAGTCACGTTTGACAAAAGTAAAATTTAAAAAATCGATTAGCAAATTTATTTGACAATTATATCATCATATTCGTACCCCGAGTATTATGTTAGAGTATTTAATGCCCAGAACATTGAATTTAGAGCGGAAAAAATCGGACGAATTAAACATATTTTCATGAAAAAACATTTCAAACTATTTCATGTTAAAAGATTAAATTGTCCAATTTTTACGTTCGAAATGAATTATTCTCTGTAACACTTGCTGAAAACAAATATGAAATAATTGTTAGATAATTTGCTAATCTATTTTTGAAATTCGATCTTTTTACTGGTATCGGTGTCACGTCGCGCTCATCGGTCCGCTCGAGACGAAACCAGCTTCAAAAGAGAGTGCAGGCTCGCATCCAATATATAAGGCTCCTCAACTACTTTGATTCAAGATTTTTTCTCTCCAACAATTTTAAAACCTTATTTTATGCACCTATAATTTACAACAATACAAGAGTCGTAACATGTTACTTAAAAAATGTAAGTCATGGTGTCAAGTGTCAGGAGGCTCCTTTTGTAGTGCAGATAATGTTTTGCAATAATCAATGAGAATGATCCACAAATATTTCGGAAATAAAAGATGCATGGAACTACTGTTCATTATAAAAGCCGAGTTCATTGAGTTTAAGACGCCTTCAAGTAGCATCAACCAATTTTAACGAAATAAAACGCATACAATAGAATGATCATTTCTACGTTTACCGATGCATGTAAAAAAAAATTCCTCTCCTTTTCTACACTTTTACGATATTTTTTTTGAAATAAGACCCTGTTTTCAGCGCTCAAAACTCGATGACCCGATTTTATGTTATCGCCATTCTCTTAATATTGATTGTAGAGATGACAGATTTTTATATAAGTTATCCCAATATGTTTCTAACATATCAAAGGAAAAAAATTGTTTCTATGTTGAGTTTGACACGAGCTGTTGTAAAAGTTATAAACCTCAGCTAATTCCGAAACTAACGATGCGATAGAGGTTTGATTTATACCTTTGTAACCCCAATGATGCCAGTGCCTTGAGACTCTACAATGGTGGAACTTTAGAGAATACTTTGATTATAATGTGACTTAATTTTACATAACAAGAAGCAAACGTTATTGGATTCTAGAACATACAAGACTTAACTAATACAATAGACAGAATTCCATTTAGTTTATAGTTAATAAATATTAAATACCTCATATCACTGCATTTTAAGTAATTTGCCATTGTTTTCATAACCGCGGGGAGGAATCTTCAGATATACTCATAAATTATACATTAAGTTCTTTGTTTAGACTCAATTGATTCTATATTTTCTCGTTCAACCATGACTTCCACTTTGCTGACCAATCGCATTTATTAATTTCTTCACTTACCTCTTCCTACCCTTACTTAGTTTATGCAGTGAGTTCAAGGTTATAAATAAGGAATAGACAAGCAGGCAGCTAGTCTGATCACTCCGTGAGCAGGGGTGTGTACGCGCCCCAGAGCTATCAGCTGTTCTCCTTTGTTGTTTTTAAAGCCAATTAAATAGGGGAGCACTGTGGTTTCTTTCTTTTCAGCCTTTACACTCTTCCACTCTGATCTGAAAATGTTTACGCGTAACCCTTAATTTATAATGAAGGGCCTGATTGAGGAGCCCTTTTTTTGGAAAATGAAATAAATTTTTTTTACATTTCACGTATTTTTTTACGAAAAGTACATTTGCAACAACTTGTCGATTTGACCGCTAGGTTGCACTTGATTTTTATCGAGCAAGCTTAATATACTTTGCATACATCCACTATTCCCGAAAAAGAGAGAGAGTTACTTTCGAAGATACTTATAGAACGTAAGAGGATAGGTTTACGACAAATGTTAGCCGGAAGTTGATGCCTGACTCTTTGTGATGCAACGTTTTTAACTCCTTTTCAATATAATATCTGATCTCATCATCCCCTCAAGTAGATAAGTCAGAGTTTACGTGCGGGGTCTAGTATTTTAAATTTAATCTTGTGCGTCGAGACGTTAGCGTTTGAATGCATGCATTTGAAAGAAATACCTAGGTGCTTCAAAGATACAAAAACTGTGTTACTATTTATTGCACATTGTAACTTATATAATTAGTTATTTTATTAATTTCATAAATACAGCTGATAATGCTACATTAGACATTTTAATTTTCACATGTGTTCATATTTGTTTGGATGTGAACGCTGATGTAGCGTATTTAATGTGGCGGGAATCATGTTGATTTAAATTCTAAAGAAATCTACCGAGTGAAGCTCGGTCACCCGGTCCTACTATGTTAAGAGCCGTTAAGCGCGCATTGAGAGGATGGGAAGGTAAATGAAATGATACTGGCACTTGCTTTTATAGATAATTGAACTCTATGTAATCCCTTGAGCTCTTTCCCATTAAAAACCATTGATCAGGCTAAGAAGATAGAACCGTCTTCTGAAATCGGAGTTAAATTGAATGTTTTAGAACAGAAAACATAATTCTATTGCAAATAAGAAGCGTATAATAGAGTCGCTTTCAATAGCTGAAATGGAGTAGATTTCTTCGTTCTTCATTTTCATGCAAATACTACGTTAAGAGGCGTTAGGCGCGCATTGAGAGGATGAGAATGTAAATGAAATGATACCTGCTTTACTTTTACAGATAATTCAACACTACGTAATCCCGAGAGCATTAATAGCCATTGCTCAGGTTACTAAGATCCTATTACTGAAATAGGAGAAAAATTAATTTTTTTATAACAGAAGACGTAATATTATAGCAGAAAAGAAGCGTACTTTAAAATCGTATTGAAATCTGAAATAAAGTGGGTTTCTTTTATCTTTGTTTTCATGCAATTACTATGAAAAAAACGTTAGGTACGCATGGAGAGGATGGGAAAGTAAATGAAATGATATCGACATTTGCTAATACTGAAAAAAAACTTTATGTTATCCCTCTGAGCTATTCCCTATTAATAGCCATTGCTCAGGTTACCAAGATAGATCATACTTCTGCAATAGGAGTAAAATTGAATGTTTTAGAAAAGAAAACGTAATTCTATTGCAAAAAAGAAGCGTATTATAGAATAGTTTTCAATATTTGAAATGAAGCAGAATTCCTTCCTTCTTTATATTCATGCAAATAATACGTAAAAAGCCGTTAGGCGCGCATTGAGAGAATGATAAAGTAAATGGAATGATACTGACAGTAGCTTATATTAAAAATAAAACTCCATGTTTTTACGGGCTAAATTTTCACAATTTTAGCCATTGCTCAGGTTATCAAAAAATATATTAATTCTGCAATAGGAGTAAAATGGATAGTTTCAAAACAGAAAACGTAAGTTGGTAATATAAAAGAAGCGTATTATAGAATCGTATTTAATAGCTGAAATTAAGTAGATTTCCTTCATTCTTTATATTCATGCAAATAATAGGTATGTAAAAAGCCGTTAGGCGCGCATTGACCCTGGCGGTTTTGCGGTGAGTGAAAATGGGTAATAAAGCATTTGTCGGGCGTTTCCCGAGCGTTCCGGCGATTTACGAGCGTTAGTTGAGCACTGCAAATACTTTGTGGGCGCTTTCTAAGTAAACGCCTTCTAAACGCTTTTATAATGCTCTACTAGGCGTACCTCCGGCATTTACAAACGCTCGCCAAAGGCTTGCAAGCAAACTCTCAATAAACGCCCAACAAAAGCCTTGGAATGCTTTCTTCAGCGTTTGCTTGAGCGTTAGTAATACTGAGTACGAATGCTTAGTGAGCGGGCGTTGTTGCGCCGATAATGAATTCTCATTGAATGCTTTTCGCGAAAGATTTTCCAAGCGCATATTAAATCCCCTACAGGACATTTCTACGGCATTCACGAGCTCTCTTCGACAGCTAATTTTTAAGCGTTTCAGTATGGCCAAATGGAAGCCTAGTAAGCTGCGTAAGATGCCATTGCTCATCTCGGTAAGTACAGAAGTTGCCACGATCGCTCATGGTGGTGTTGTTTCAGATCGGTAAGTAGTGGCCGCGATCGAGGCTAACAGTTAAGTTTTAAGCCACGCGCCATCATCTATTGATAGTTTCCATTACTTTGAAATAAGTTTTGTGCCACGTCTATTTTGCAAATATCACTCACAGATGTCAGAGTGAATGTGCAGCATACCATTCTCTCCTCGGTAGGACATAGTTCCCCCAATCAAAACAAGGTTGTGATTCACACCTCATCATCATTCGCTGCATTGTATCAATGGTATCAATCTACATCGACACAATATAAATCGAGCCAACTCATGGTTGTGTTGCACGGGGTGATTCGCGGAAACGTAGTAGTATGTGACAACGAAGCGTGCTTCTTACTTTGTTTCGATTGTAGCAACTGTTGCGTTCCGAGGAGATCAATCGCGCCCGGAAAATCATGTCATTACAGTATTTTTTCTCGACATTTATCCAGGATCCGAAACATATTTCGCGTCACATGGACGGAGCTAAAACTTTTGGGACGGTCCCCAATAAGGGACCAAACGCTTATCGGTAGGGCAAACAACGCCTTAGGAACCTTATTTGAGTGTCTGTGAAACGCCCACAGAACGCTATATGAACCCCTACCACCCGGTCCCACTAAGCGTTTTCATTTCTCAACGAACGCCTACGAACCTCTGTAAAAGCCATTTTCGAGACCACTCGACAACGCCTAAAAAACCTCACTAACACAATAATTGTTCACGGAGATCCCAGGAAACGCCTAGGAATCTTTAAGTAATACTTACAAAATGCCCTAAGCGTTTTCCATTGCGTTTATTGAACGCCTATTTGAGAAATTGATCAGGATTTACGACGCTTTATTAAAGGTTAGAAAAAAAGCTTAAACAATATCGAATGCCCTCTCAAAAACCGCCAGGGGAGGATGAGAAAGTAAATAGCGGATGCAATGGGCGATAAAGTTGCAAATAAAAAATTGAACTATGAAATCACGGGAGAATTTCTCCCATTACTAGCCGTTGTTCAGGTTCCCAAGACAGATATTACGAGAGCTATTGGAGTAAATTGGATAGTATCAAACAGAAAACGTAATTCTACTGCCAAAAAGAAGCATATTATAGAATCGTTTTCAATAGCTGAAATGAAGCAGAATTCCTTCTTTCTTAATATTAATGCAAATAATATGTAAAAAGCCTTAAAGCGCGCATTGAGAGGATGAGAAAGTAAATGGAATGATACGCACAGTTGCTACTATTAAAAATTATACTTTATGTAATCCCGACTGTATCTATCCAATTATTAGCCATTGTTCTGGTTACTAAGAAAGATATTACTTCTGAAAAATGTTTAACATGGTTAGTTTCAAAACAGAAAACGTAATTCTATTGCCAAAAAGAAGGGTATTAAACAATGGTTTTCAATACCTGAAATTAAGCGAAAATCCTTCCCTCTTTAAATTCATGCAATTTAATATGTAAAAAGCCGTTTGCGCGCATTGTGAAAATGAGAAAGAAAATGGAACGATAAAGACTGTGGCTAATATTAAAAATTTAACTCAATATAACCCGAGAAAATTTTTCCCACTATAAGCTATTGCTCAGGTTATCAAGAAATACATTACTTCTGCAATAGGTTTAAAATGGATAGTTTACAAACGGAACACGTAATTCTATTGAAAAAAGAACCGTACTGTTATAGAAACTTGTTCAATAGCTGAAATTAAGCAGAATTCCTTTCTTCTTCATATTCATGCAAATAATATGACAGAAGTCGTTAGGCGCGCATTGAGAGGATGAGAAAGTAAATGAAATGACATAGACAGTTGCACATATTAATAATTAAACTGTATATACTCCCGGGAGAAATTTTCCCATTATTAGCCATTGCTTAGGTTACCAAGAAATACATTACTTCTGCAATAGATATTAATGGATAGTTTTAAAACAGAAAACGTAATTCTATTGCAAAAAAAGCGTTTTATACAATCGTTTTCAATTGGTGAAGTTAAGTAGATTTCCTTCCTCCTTCTTATTCATGCAAATAATATGTAAAAAGCTGTTAGGCGCGAATTAAGAGGATGACAAAGTAAATGGAATGATTCAGACATTGCTAATATAAAAAATTAATCTTGATGTAATCTCGGGGGAATTTTTCATTATTTTAGCCATTGCTGAGGTTATCAAAAATGATATTCGTTAATATTGCTCTTTTCAGGTATTTCCGTCGTGTGTTTGGTTTTTTTGACAACAGTTTCTCCCCTCTTCCTGGGGGCGTCTTCAGGTCCGTTGGACAAAAATGTCCAACGGACCTGAAGACGCCCCCAGGAAGAGGGGAGAAACTGTTGTCAAAAAAACCAAACACGCGACGGAAATACCTGAAAAGAGCAACATTAATAGTTTATTTTGTAGTTTTATTGTGTTTTTGTTTATGTGGTTGTCATGACGTTGTTGATAAAGGGGAGGGAGATTGTTGACTTATGGAGCGGAGAGCAAGAAGTGTACTCGAGAGCTTATGAAGGAAATAAAGGTATTTGAGAGAAAAGTGTTCCTGTTTTGACGCTACAATGTATATATAATCGTATGAGGTGCATTGAGAGGATGATAAAGTTATTGTAACGATACAGTTAGTTGTTAATATTAAAAATGTAAAGTCCATGTAATCACGGGAAAAGTTTTCCGTTAGTAGCCATTGCTTAGGTAACGAAAAAATACATTACTGCTGAGAGGTTTTAAATGGATAGTTTTAGAACAGAAAACGAAATTCCATTGCAAAAAACGCGTATTATAGAATCGTTTTCATAAGCTGACACATAATTTTTCTTTCCTTCTTCATATTCATGCAATTAAGAACCCGTTAGGCGCGCATTGGAGGATGATAAAGTAAATGGAATGATACAGACAATTACTAATATTAAAAATTAAATTAAAACTTTGTAATCCCGACAGAATTGTTCCCATTATAAGTCTTTGTTCAGTTTTTCAAAAAATATACTATACATATTACTTCTGAAATATATATTACTTCCGAAACAGGAGTAAAAAGGATATTTATAAAACCTAAACGTAATTCTGTTGCAAAAAAGAAGCGTATTATAGAATCGTTTAAAATAGCTGAAGTAGAATTCCTTCCTTTTTTATATTCATGTAAATAACAATTAAAAGCCGTTAGGCGCGTATTGAGAGGATGAAAAAGTAAATGGAATGATACAGATAGTTGCTAATACTAAATAATAATTTTGCTAATATTAAAAAAATTATATTATTTTACAGCTATATTTTCCAACCTTTCTCTGTACTATCGTTTCTTTGTACTAACCATATAGCCATTTTTTATGTTCCTAGTTTATTCATTGAGAACCACGAAATTACTGACTGTACATGCAGTTTGCTGTATTCGTTGTCCAAATTAATATATATTTAAAATGCATATAAATGTCATTACTATTTCAAGTGTAACGATTCTGTGATTAGAAGCGCTAAGGAAACGGGTATTTACGGTACTTAATTTTGGGGGAAACGAGACGAGCCTGGGGTTCGCGAGACGATACCCGAGTTCAGCAAACGAGACTGAGACAAGACTGACTCAAGTATCGTCTCGTCGCAATACTAAGTATCTAGGCAGTCAGGTGACAGAATAGGAGCATTGGTGTGGCGGTGAGATTACGGAAAATACGGCATTAACGAGCGGATGCTTCATGGAACTGGCAAATTTCATTCGGAAACGATACAATGTTTCAAGACGGACAAAAACCTTACGTACATACATTGGTTCCTGCCCCCCTCTTCATAAGACAATGTAAGATGATCCCAACCCTCAAAAACGTCTTACGTTTTACTTGAATGGCCCCAAAGATCTTCGGTCGTTTTCAAAGTACGACGTGAAAAAATGAGTGAAGTTAAAGACTTATGCATGCACATGTAATTAATTACTAGGAATTTCAGTCGTACAGAGAGAATTTCCGCACTAAACGTTAAACATTTACATAAAGCTTTTTATATCAGCTGAGACTGACGAGTTTAAATTCTAATATGGTGTATATTATTACTAGGGAAAAATCTCGCACGAATCAACTCAATGGACTAAAGCGATCGTCTCTTAAATCTGCATGTCTAACATATAACTCACTTCACTCATTAACCGCTTTACATCTCATAAATTAAAACATACGTCTACAGCAGATGTACAGGTGGTGTAAATCAGAAGTACACAAATCGCACAACAGTCACCGAATGTTATACCGAACGTTGGGCCGATACCATAAGCATCTGTCTATTTGAATGAACTTTTCTTGATTATCAATACCAAACTAACTACTAACTTTCCGATTTCTTGGTATTAGCCATATCCTCAAAGTATATGCTGATCTGAAGTGTATAGAATTCAATGGTTCGGGTCCTGTGCAAGCGGGAGAAGTATCCCTAAAAATATGTGTAGGTATTTTCACAAATTGTTTACCAAATAACTTCAACAAGAAATAAATACTCCTACGTGTCCGAGTTCTGGCGCCCCTGCCTGTGAGCGGCAGGCAGAATATGCAAAATAATCTTTGCCGTCGAAGCACGTTAAATCAAAATACTACCACCACTCTACAGCTAATTTACTTGAAAAGACTTGGCATCATTGTAAGAATTAACTAAACAGTAAATATTTATAGTATACCTCATGAAATTTGTAGATTGATAACAATATATTCTTAAGTAAATGACTTGTTAAAGCCCTGGAGGAAAGGAGCATTCCTTCTCCTTCATTAAAAATAACCTAGAAAATTAAAAAAAATTAGTTGGAAAACTTCAGGTAGCCTTGAAGGATACACCTGTATTAAGGCTAGATTATGTGGTTAATTTCACTCAGAATCAAACCAGTGGAATCCGCTTCAAATGAGATGTTCAAATGAATTGCAGAGGCAGGGATTTTCTCTCTCGACTACGACCCGAGGTCGAAATCCGTCGGTGAACGTTCGGGCTATTCGTGACCTCGTCGACGGAACAACAGACTCGGGTGACGTAGCCAGCGGCCTCTATATTTATTCGGCAGGGAAGAAAGGATGGCGAGGCGAAGTTGCATTCGCTTAGGTAGGCACGTATAAATACTCGATGGCGTCACTCTCTCGTCAGCCCTCGCGCTCTGGAGGCATGCAACCGAGCGATATAGTCACGTGTCGCATGGTTGCCTAACCTCCAGGATGGCTGGCCGTCTCCGGAACAATTGGCAGAAATCGACAACACCTGGCCAATATTGAAGAAGTGCAGTGAGTAAAAGAGCCTACAGAAACTGGAAAAATAATTGAAGGAATAGCAAAAATGTAATGAATAAAGTAAATACTGTAACAGAAAATAAGGTGTGGTTTTTCATTTTTAATGAAAACAATGTATCAAATAAATGATTTAGTACTTTTCAGGCGAATATTATGTATGGATCCTGAGATTTCACACTGCATCAGATGAAAACAAAGTATACTATCTTAATGTCAAAGATTTCTTTTATTACAACACATTTGGAGGAGCAGGCAAATATATTACTAAGCAATTTCCCTTGTGATATGAGTATTTTGAGAAAATCATGTGCTCATGCTGGGTCAGTTAGTGGAGAATGTACATGAAAGCTCACTTGCCATCTATTGGCACACATCTGAATCACTATACGCTTAATAACCGAATCATTTGTACGTATGCATAGCGTTTTATTTAGTAGATTATCTATGGGCAAGGGTTGGTCTGAGACAGAGAAGGTACAAAATATTCCGAATGTTTTGCTAATGAAGGCCCCTATTAACATTATTATTTACTCATTTTTGGAATAGTCTCTCTGGAGAGCATACCTGTACAATTTCCCATGGAAAACAGCTGGTATTTTTGTCAAATAACTTGACAAGAAGTACAGTTAGCCAAGATTATTTTTGTATCTTTGGAAAAGTGATACTACAGATTACTTCATTACGAAGTCAAATTCATTTGATTTTATGAGGTATGAAATCTCATGTAAACTTAGATGATGGCACAAGGTTGGCACATGGGTAGCAGGGAGAGAGGTAAAAAGGTGGCGACAATAATATACTGGGAAAAATGCCCACTGAAGTCTGTTGATAAGACACTAGAGGATGCAATTGGTGGCGTAATGGAAAGGTATCAAAAGTATCATAAATTACCTCATAATAGAAGCATTGAATGCTCAATTATGTTGGCATGCTTGCAGAGATTCTTGTAAGTGGAATGTTCAACCAAACTGAAAAATTCGACAGCTGTGCTGATTGTGGTGGAATAGCAGATCATGACAGCAGACATCGAATCTTGAATTCACATGAGTTGGATATCAGACTACTAAACATTAGATGGCTGACATGGAGAGTAAGACTGACATGGTAAGGAAGCACTTCATATTTTATACTATTACTCAACAATTAAACAATGGGTTAAAGTAACATAAACACTTCTCAACGTGAGTTTGCTATTGTGCTTTAAAATATCAAAGGTGCACATGGGCTGCACGAGATGTATATACTATGGTACAGAGTTTTTGCAATCTGCTTTTTTACAGCTTCTAGTGATCTCAACCAATGTAAATGTAACAAAGATGTTCACCTCAACTGCTTGCAAAATTCAGAACTGGTGTGTTTCAGAGAGACACAGAGAATATTATCATGACTCCTCACTACATCTCAAGGTCTGACAGAAGTGATTAAATACGAGAGATACATTGCCAAAGAGATAGGCACAGAAACTTGTTCTTTCCGCACACAAAAAGCAACCACGATAAAAACTGAACTCCACTAAATACACCATCATAAAACACGTCACCATTTCATGTTGCTGTTGACCTGACACGCCATACCACATGCCCATCCATACGCTCTCAGGGTAGTATGTAGATGTAGAATAAAGGCCGCAAATACTTACCACAGGAGGGTATGATATTTTAATGATTTTGAATACATAATACACAAATGATTTTGTTTCTTGGTGAGCAATGTCTTAAAATCAAACTGGGGACCACTTAACAGAGCAATGGTGGAATTTTTACTAAATATCAAAATAAAGAGCTGACAGGGATTTCACAGTTTGTGGTGGGGTCATTTTGAAACTTTTATGACTCAATTCAGAATATAAAGTCAAACATAATTTTTAAAAAATACACCAAAGTATATTCCACATATTGTGAAAAATATAACATCAGTAAATAATTTTTAAATGCTTGACATTAAAGTTTTCCACAAAGCTACACCTAAAACTTTTGTAAATGAACATCAACTCAGTTGATAACAGTTTCCATTTTTTAGATTCCAACAGAAATAATGGAAAAAAATTCCTGTTTATGGAAATTCCATTTGACTGAGATGTAGCCATGACTTTTCACCTAAAACATGATTATTTATATGATATTATAACTCCACAGGTCCTCCTCTGTCCCCTCACAACATTCATGAATGCCTAACAAAAACCTCACAGCATTAATTATTTGCAAGCAAAATATTCGCAGAAATTCATTGCCAAAGAATGGAGGATTTATAGGTGGTCTTGAGCATGAAGAATTTTGATGGAAAATGAACAAAATACAAGAAACGTTAGTGGTATCAGGCACTGGTGTATTTTGAGATATACTTCCATATAAAATGAAAATACATGCCCAACAATAAAAAAAATGATACGCATTTCATGATTTTCATAAATTAAATAATTTCAACAAATACGGTATTTAACAATTTACAGTTATACAAAAACAGTCCAAATAATTTCAGTTCAGTATTCTCAGCAAATAAAAATATTTATCATACAAAAATTGTGACCAAGACAATTTGTGTCATTATCCATAGAATATGAAGAGAAGTAGTATCAACAGAGTGGGTTGGTAGTCATGTAATTTTCCTTTTCGGAGCAAATGATATTCGCACTTCTGGGTACAAACATGTTCATAGAAAATGTATAAAACTTCTAATAATCTTGCAACGATACATACATTATTAGATGTTACCAAAAGAGCAAAGCATTGAGTACCACAAACCTCGTGTATTGCCTTATGGTTTCCTAAAAAGTTTTGGCTCCAATATTGTGCATTATACTGATATACCTTATCAAATATTTTGAACTCTTGATTGAACAAAAAACATAAACATCGCAAAAATGATTATAAATATTTAACTTTTTCTTACCTTAGAGTAAAATTTATCACAAGCAAGTTTTAGAACATACATTTGTATATGTGTGAGAATGGGTCTGGTACTTATAGCTCCCTGACATGCAAACACATGTACAATCATATTTATATATATATATATACTTACATCCACACATTAACATAAATAATCACTACTCTTCAATTTTTCACCTCACAACAACTGGAAGTTTCTTGAACTTCATAAAAATGCATATAGGGGAGATAAATATATCATACATATTGTGCAAATGACAAATGGAAAAAGATAAGGCAACCATAAACACTGCCATGCTCCTATTTATACAAATATGATATATTAAATAAATATTATTATATGCATTAAACTGGGATTTTTAGTGTTTTTTATGAATTATAGGCATGATCAACTTTTTCCTAACTATCTCCTCACCTACGATTTGAGTAAACATAAGGTAATATTTTCTTTAGGCTGGTCATTTTAATTAAAATGTGTTTAACAGCAACATGATAAAAAGTCACCTGATTCATGATTGAAAATTATGCTTTTAAGTGCACATTTGATGGGCACACCAATTTATCCAATGTTAAAAAATTTACATTTACTATCATTTCCCAGAGTAGATATTCACTATAAAACAACTTTCAGAGAGAATGGAATCCCTCTTTTTAAGATGTTTGTCTATTATATATAGATTTAATGTTTTGTTCGTTCTTAGGCAACACCTACTTCAAAATACTTTTTCTTTCAAAATAACAAAAATAATTCGAAGTCAGTGGTGAGGTAACTAGTTACCAAACCTTTTGAGGCTACCTGGAATAATTTTATTGGAAAACTCCTTCCACAACATGCTTAAAAAATAGATATTACACTAATTATTATCAAAGGAATTGATAACACACGCACACTTTTGCGTGGCACGATTCAAAGCATGATGAAGTACTCGAGCCAGGGCAGTCAATTGGCATAGAAGCAGCACCCACAACGCAGGCAGCAGTCCCCAATCACAGATCAAGACACTAAACACACAAGGTATCCCATCTACTTTAACCTCTCACAAGGAGAATAAACATTCTCAGCAAACATTTTCCCAAACATTAACAGTAACAGCTCCCAATCTAGAATTACACCAGCCAACTGCAATGCAATGAGCTAACATAACAACGTGTCATCAATCATTGCTTTTTTGGATTTTGAGAAAAAGAGGACTACAAGAATGACTGGGGTTTGGGAACATAGTTCCAGTGAGTTAAGTACAATCACGCATCATCACACAAAAGTTGCCTAGCACCTTTTCTATCCCAACAAAGTAAGAAAAAAGGAAAAGCAGAGTACATGTCCACTACAATCCAACCAAATGAAATTCTCCATCCAATCTCAACATCCAGTGAATGGCAAATTAGGCAGAGGAAACTAAACACGTCTTTTTGTATATGCATATAAAAAAAGCATCTTCACGGACAGTAATCACAAACATACAAATTTATATCTCAAAGACATTGCCTATGTAAGCCACTCCCTTTGCTAGATGCTTTTCATATCAACTTCAGCATTTCCCATTCCCCAACCACGCTTAATAAATTACCTTCACACAGAGCACAACTCAGGATTCTTCCCCACGGATGATATTCAGCATTTGTCTTCCAGCTGACCTTTGCTTCACAGTGCGGCAACAAGTGCACACCTTGCACTTTCAGCCACAATGCTCGTCTAAATCCTCCCAATACACAGGAACTCGCAGTACAAGAAACCCAAGGTGACTCAATCAATCCTCCATTCAGAAGACAATGAGTGGTTCACAGCACATCACTCTTGCTGCTGGACATAGTGCACAGCCCACATGCAAGTGCACATTTATACACAGCTACCATCGAAATGTTAAGATTCTCAATATCATTATATACATAATTAAGCCCCATGTAGGCAGCATATCAAATCGCAAATCAAAGACTCTTTCCTGGGTAAGCAAGCTTGACAGGCATCTTGGGTAACACCCTAGAGAGATAAAAAATAAAAAAAAACAGAAATAACATTCAGTAAAGTTATACAATTGTCTCTCCTAATTGATAAATCGATTCAGTAATGATCATTAGCCAACTGAATTTTTTCATCCTTTAATTTAAATGATCTTTTCCTTTATTCCTTTTGCTGAGAATGCCATTTTAAAATGGCACAAAATTTTCACAAATGTGATCGAAAGCCATTTAGAAACAGCACAAATTTTTCTCCACAAGAGAACAAATGCTATTTTAAATGGCTCTACAGTCAGGTACACAAAAATGGACCCAGGCAGCATCCAGACTTGCCATTTATCTTACAACCCTTCCTCAGTTTCAGGCTGAGATATTCCCAACCCTTCCTCATAGTGCCCAAATCACACTTGGCATTTGTCTGTGGTTAGCAGTTAGTTCGCCTACTGAAATATTTAAAAGAATATTTGTTGTAAGCTCAGGCAATTTAGTTCTCAGTTAAGTTCAATCCAAATGTTTTGCTGAGTCTCTACTAATTATAAATGGAGCTCTACCATTTTTACCAACAGAGTTCATCTGTCAAAGGAACTCTTAAAACAATCTGGGAGTTTTTTCATTTCATACAAGGAACTAAGAACATATGCAATGTTTTTTTCATAATTTGAGTATGAGAGGTATTTTTAAGTGT
The DNA here is from genome assembly GCA_963169105.1 of Ceriagrion tenellum. Classification (NCBI taxonomy): domain Eukaryota; kingdom Metazoa; phylum Arthropoda; class Insecta; order Odonata; family Coenagrionidae; genus Ceriagrion; species Ceriagrion tenellum. The sequence continues at coordinate 25,697,323 of OY720641.1, read as the reverse complement.
GTACAGCCAAATTTTCCTCTTTCCTTACAACTTGTCTTTTGGAAGCTAAACTTGGAAATACAAGAGTATATCAGTAATATCCTCCGATTTCTCGCTCCTGAGAATCATTTCCAGGTGGGAACTAACACAATGAATTTATTTTTGTAACAACTGAGATGGTGTCTCTTATGGTAGCTAACTTAATTTTAATGGAATACATTTGTTTAAAGGCTGTAAATACTATACTACAGTAAATACAAAAGGAATAAATTCCTGTATTAACCTATACTTGGAATGTTACTAATAATATAAAAAAACATTGCATTAACAAATAGTTGACCATGAACACAAGCCATGATGGGTACTTATTTGGAAAAGGGTCCAAGTTAATCTATGCTCAGTGGCCAATGAATGGGTCGCATACTGCAGAGGGTCTGGTTCTAAAGTCGAGAACAGATGCACCAGAGAAACACCTTGCTTGGGACAAACTCTGGATTAGAAAGAAATTTTAGAGCTATCCATGGTAAGGAAAGCTTCCAGAGTACGACACAGATGAGAAAGGGTTAATCCTCGTTATTTACATTGAAGCAAACTGAAAAAAGCATCACAGGACTCCACAGATCCACTCAAAATTGACTACAACAACAAAGCCTGCTATGGTACTTTCGAAATCACGTGGATTCATGCTACAGCTTGCTGATTAACCCTCACCATATTCATCTAGTAAAATTATCTAAAACCAAATCTGACTTTGGCAGACCTTGGCAAAAACACATCCAAGCAAAGAATAAAATAAAAGCAATGTGAAACAGAAGGTACGGTGGACTTCACACAGCTAGTTTAATTTCCAATACATCACAGTTTTCAACTATGGCACATGAAGAAAACAGAACTTGCAAACATGCCATGCTCAAAACTATCATATTTTCCGAGGCTATTTCGACTGCAATTTGAGAGAAAACCTTGGGGTTCTCCTTTGAGAACACCACCTTCTGCACCCATTTGGGATTCATCCCAATTGAACCATCAGGATTTACTACTATGATACAAGAGTATATATAATCCTGGGCTGAATGAGAAGCAATACATTGAAGAGTAAATCCAACATGGAAAAATCACCCACCTTGAGTGGGAATTAAATTTCAGATCCCTCAATATTGAGCCAAGTGCTTTTAGCCACTTCAACTACCAATGCTGTCTAGCTCTCATCTTTGTCTTCTTGCATGCTCATTTCTGTGTATTTTCTCAGCCTTTCTTCTATAATTCAAGTATGTCTTTTTAAAGCCACTGAGGATAGGCATATTTGTCAATAGTTTTTACATTCAGTTGTTTCCTTTCTCGTGTATTGGCACTATGATATTTTCTTACCAGTCTCTATTAATAAAGCATAGAATAAAACAAGCCAGCACTGTATACAACCAGATAAACAACACACCAACAGGATAAACAGAAATAGATGCAAAAACTCAAACGGGAATATATGAAAAAATTTACCTATCTTAACATATGGCCCCGAAAGTTGGTCTATTACAACCAGAACAGAAAGTAGAATAATTCAAGAAAAAATGAAACTCTTGAGGAAAAAATAATTAAGACCAAAAGAGACACGAGGGCATTGTTGGAAACCACTCCAAATGATTCAAAGGATGTAACAAAGGAGGCACATGGAATAACAATGAATTATTGGAGGTTTTGGTGAGTTTTATCCACTCAGATAGCTTGAAGGTATGATATTGCTTATTGTGCCTCTAATAGTAAAATTCATATCCATCAACAATATAACTGTGACCAAAGCTCAATTTGCAGGGCTATCTTATTTTTTAAGAGAGGTCATAATATAATAAAATCTTGAACCCTTTGTGATTGCACCAGATGACTCTTTAGTAATGAGCTCAGAATCATTCCAAGTGGTTTCAAACATAACCCCCAGGAAAGGAATTCATAAGGGTTAGAGAAAAACTCTAGGAGCCCTTTAAGGGAAAGATAAGTAAAGATGGTACGGGCACCTCAGTGGAATGGACCAATACAGATTGCCCAGGAGAGCATTGGTGGCTGTAGCAGAAGGAAGGGGAATTAGAGGTAGACCAAGAGAGAGACATGGATGGGAACAATAGAAAAGAATGGAAAGAGAAAATGGAGATGGCATTCTTGGTGAAGGACTGGAAAAGGTGGAAGGAGTTCCTGAGAGGCCCACACATCAAAGGCATAAGGAAGAGAAGAAGATGAAATAGCTACCTATGTATCCTTCTACCGTGCGGATATTTGTGGGATTAAAAGGAGCAGCATGATCCTGTTACACATACAATGCAATTAAAGGGTCAAACTGCATGCTAAGCAACTCCATGAGGTGAAAGCCAAACTTTACACAATATGGTATTCACTTTTTGGGGAATTTTGAGTTTATTATGAACTAGTAGAGGCACACACAACCTTTATGATGTCACCTGCAGTATTCATAGAAGTGCAAATATTCTACAAAGGAGATAAACTTTTCCCCTGGCATATCCATTGCTTAGGGGAAATTCTCCCTCATAACATTAAGGACAGTACTTTGACTAGAGGCCAGCAACCAATACACCCCCACAAAGCATCACAGGAAGCATTTTTCAGAATTCCAGAGCCTCACAGCAGCAAAAATATTTTGTGCATCCTCAAATGAGTTCTGGGCTCTCCATGAAAGAGGGAATTACATCAGTAGCCTTCACACAGGCCTACCGACCATCCTCATTTTTCAAACAAATTTTCAATTCATCTAGAATTTATTCATTAATATCCAGAATTTTTGCCGTTGAAATGTGCAACCTCACCAGCCTTTTTACCAGTTGAAATAGTAACTCATATTACATGGATGGGTGGTGAAATATTAATCCACCATCCTAACAACCCAAATCTCATGTCTTTGAAGCCCATTCAGAGCATGGGTGTCACTTGTATCAATGCATAAGGAAAAATGGTGTACTATAACCAAAAGAATTAGACCAACTAAGTGACTGTACTTAAACCAGGAATTCCATACACCAAAAAGTCTATAAGTTCCTAAAATGAGTACAGTATTCAAGCGGTATTTTAGAAAACTGCATTCATACATATACAGCTCTAGCTGTAATGACTTCTTGTTCAAATATCCATCCCCTTTATCAGTCACCACCAACTCTCCCACCCCTCCATTCTAACCCATCTTTGACTCTGCCAATGTGTCCAAATGACTTCAACACTCCTTCCCCCCCCCCCCTCCAATGCAGGGTTGTGGGCACTTCAGTGGTGGCACTAAAAGAACGCAACATTTTCATTGCAACTGCTTCACAACTCCACTCCCACTCACCTCCCCAATGCTCCTTCAATGCTCCTTTACACCTTTGAACCTAAATGAAGAACCTAGCTCATGATTTTGTCACAGAGTGGCAAGCCATATCCAGCCCTTTAAATAAATCTGTACAAGATTACCAAGTATTCACCATGAAATTAATACAACACACTGTGAGAACCCTATTTCTTCCCTGAGTTCTCACTCACAGTCACAGTTCTCACTCACACTCACAGTTCTCACTCACACTCACAGTGAAAGATTTCCAATAATTTATCAAAGAGCATTACTAATACACTACAGTTTCAGGCTTCACTTCGTGAAAGTTAATAGTATCCATATTTAGAAAACACAACTTTCGTGCTTTTCCACAGAATTTTATTTTATACACAAAATAAAATTCTGCTGACAAGTATGAAATTTGTTCTCTAAATATGGAGCATTATTAATATAAACTCCAACAATGTATTCAACTATAACCTGAAGGACTTTTTCACTTAACAGATGCTATTATGAAATGAATGAGTGAATTTTGAGTGCAGTGTATCTTGTTTTTTGATGGAAACATGTAATTCTTTGTTTCAATAACTTTTGACGTGTCTTATGTCTATGCATTGATCTCTGTGACATATGATCTTTAGACAAATAAAATTATTATTATTATTATTATATTATATCTATTATTATTATTATTATATATATTATTAATGATTTCATTATAACAACCATGCGATAAGAAAGTTCCAGATGCTCAAAATTCCTGTACTGTCATTATTTCCAATAATTCCCTTACATCTATTTCACATTTGACAAGTCCTTGCTCCATGGATTTTATGCTAATGAATAGTCATGTGGCTATGAGACAATGAAGTAGGTAGATTATCATTATTTATGCAGAGGAAGCTAGCAGTCTTGGTTAACAAGTTATTCATCTCATTCCTTAAGGACTTCAATTGCCCTGCTAAGATCCCAAAAGCCTGGTAACAAGTTCTCCCAGGATCCAACAAATCATAAAGTGATGCCAAACAGCAAACATTGAGAGAAACATTACATTAATTGTTGTAATATGCTTTTCATCATTCCTTTGTTTTTCTGTGTACATATATATATACGCTTGTACCCAATCATTAAGCAATTGGTGTAATAAACTGGTTAAAGAAAGACCTGGCAGTTATTTCAGGTTATGGGCCCAGATTGATTGTGGTGTCCCTATTATCTGTGGCGATTCCAAAATGGAGGCAGGCGATCCAGTAAAAATGCCTTTGTTCAATGGCAAAAATTATGATTCGTGGAAGTTTCGTGTCGAGACTAGATTATTATGCCTTGCGCAAATGTGTGGAAAGTCCTCTCGTACTAGAAATTGTTCCTACTGGGGAAAAGTAGGCAAGGAAGGAAGAAATTGAGAACAAACGTTGTCAAAGTTCAACGAGACAAGCATGCAACTTGTATCATAGTGCAAAGTATTGCGGACAGTCATCTGGAGTATGCTCGAGGACGGTCAAATGCATATGAAATCTGGAAAAATCTAGAGTACACCTTTCAGTGTGGAAGTGTTTCATTAAGAATTGGGCTGCACTGAGAACTGTCATCCATGAGGTATGACCCAACACATGACACCATTGAGACGCACTTCGCCATTTTTGACAAAAAGGTACAAGAGTGGAAGAATGCCGGTGCCTCTCCTGACAACATTGATGTCATCGGATATTTGATGCAGACCATGCCATCATCTTTCAATACGGTGATCACTGCTATTCAGACTCCGCGTAGTGATCAACTTACTTTTGCATTAGTTAAGAGTAGACTTGCAGATGAGGCCACCAAGCAAGTAGATAATGCTGAAATGGTAGGTGTGAATAGTGATCATCTGCCTTCCTAAGTGTGAGAGGAAGGGGCAGTAGTAGAGGAAGATGTTCTATGTGCAGTGCAGGAATAAATAGAGGTGTAAACGGACCGGTTAGGACTGATTCCAGTATGACTAGAGGACAACTGTACCGGTGTTTCAACTGTGGTCAGCATGGGCACAGGAGGTTTGAGTGCCCAAATAAGACTAAGGATGCTCATCTGGCGGACAAACAAGATATGGAGGCAGCAGTGTGTTTCGATGCAATAAGCAGAGTGGAGCTGGCGAAGAGTGTGAGGTGAAATCAGCCTGGTATTTAGATTCTAGTGCCTCTGATCACTTGTTGAATAATGATAATGAGTTGTATAATGTAGTCAGTCTAAAGAGGGCAGCAAAAATAAAAGTGGCAAAAAGGGGTGAACTTATGTATTCTCAAAAACGTGGTGACGTGAAACTAAAGACTGTTGTACATTCAAGTGTGAATGATATCAGTGTCACGGATGCTTTATATACTCCAGGGCTAGCATTTAATCTTCTTTCTGTCAGTAAATTAGAGATGAAAGGTTTCACTATTCTGTTTCGTGATGGTAAGGCTACTATAATGAAGAATGGTAAGGTGTGGGCTGAAACAATTTGAGAAAATGTTCTTTATAAATTGAAGCATTTTAGTGATCATAAAATAGCAAGTCTTACACTCTGTGAAAATTCTGAATTGTGGCACTTCAGGTTAGGGCATAAAGGAAATTGTAATCTTGAAAGAATTACAAATTTAGTGGAAGGTGTAAATAAGGTTGAAAAATTGGAAGGAGTTTGCCAGACGTGCAACGAAGGTAAACAGGCTGCAAAACCATTCAATGGTCTTAGACCTGCAACTACCAGACCACTTGAATTGGTTCATAGTGATGTCATTGGGCCTGTTTCTCCTCTATCGTATGACCAGAAAATATTTGTTGTTTCATTCATCGACGATTTCACTCATTTTGTTATAATTTTTGTGATTTCTCATAAGTCACAGGTTTTTGATTTTTTTAAGAAATACGAAGCGCTGGCAACAGCACATTTTAATGTATCATGTATTATCCATTTCAGGTGTGACAATGGAAGGGAATATTTGTCCAAGGAGATGGAGCGGTACCTTGAACAAAAGGGTACGCAATACGAACTAACAATAAGGTATACTCCATAGCTCAATGGAGTGGCTGAACGCATGAACCATAATCTGGTGGAAAAGGCACGTTGTACGTTGCTGAGTTCAAATCTCCCAAAAGGTTTGTGGAGTGAAGTTATGAAGGCAGCTGCCTCTGTTCTAAACAGGTGTCCTACCACAGCTCTCAGCTCCCAAGTACCTGAAGAAAAATGGTATGGAAATAAACCTAATTTGAGTTATATGAGAATTTTTGGTTGTGAAGCCAGCCTCAAATTACCTTCAGAATTAATTTCAGAAAAATTTGCTCCTCGGGCAGAAAAAGTGTTTATGGTGGGTTACTGTAATGGAGGGTATAGGTTATGGAATCCTAAGTTGCATAAGATTGTATTAGGTAGAGATGTCGTTTTTGACGAACTGTCAGCATTAAAGAACTTTAAGCTTGTTAGTTTTAATGACAATAAATTGCTATTTGAAGATGATGTAGAGAATCTTGAAGAACAAAAGAGTAAAAAGAATATTGTAGAAACAGTAGAGGAGTTCTCTGAATCAGGCGGAGAAAGTTTAGGTCCCGATGTGCATGAAATTCCCCTAAGAACAGATAGAAATAAGCAAAAACCTGAGTGGCATAAAGATTATGTTTTAGATAGAGCCACAAATGAGTTTACAAGTTTACCTAACTCCACTATCATATTTCAAACACTGCTGACATTTATTCACATGTCTGTATATGACTGATTAGAATTAATAAATTTGCTCTTAAAATTGTTTTTGCATCCTATTTTCTTGGCAATACTGAAAAGACAGTACACATTTTACCCATTTCGTGAGAAACCAAACTTGCACACAGAAGTATCTAAAGGGAAAATGAAGAAAGAATTAGAGGTTTAGTAAAGAACTCACTTTTATAATAGGAAAGAACCAAATAATAAATTAGTAAAATAAAAGCACACTTCAAACAACTGGAGGTAGGAAAATGAACAACCAAGCAGTTGTCAATTACCAAGTGCACAAGATGAGCACAGGCAGTGGGGGAGCACCTATTTTTCAAAATTCAACAGACACTGGAGCTTTCATGCTAAAAATGATACAACAGAATTCGTACACTAAAGAAGATACATTGGAATTTGAACATTAAGTTGCCAACACAACCTTGTCTCTTGAATTCCCAAAAAAGCACCACCCTATTGAGAACAGAACTAAACTGTCCTCACCAACACATGTCCTCACTCCAGGGGCTTCTCTCTATCACATTTAACACAGCAGCATTTTAAAGAGTGAGAGAGAATGTTGAAGAAGTGCAAGTGCAGAGCACATCACCCACAACAAACCAAACCAGCAAAGCCACAATCACAGAGACAAATTCAGGCCAATTACCTTTTGCCCTATGCTCAAACAACAATCGAATTTTGCTTATTCATACTTTCATGCATATGCCTATCCTCAACACTAGTGGATCTACAGTAAGCCCACTTATAAGGCAGGTCATTGGTCATAGAGGTAGGGAGATACCCCAGAAGACAAGTAGCATCTAGTGAACTGAGAAATTCAAATGCAGCATGCTAAATAAACATACATCACATGCCAAATATACATCATTTAGAGGTTTGTTTACCAAAGAAAATTTTACGTAAGGAGGATAAATACCAACATGCTAGAAGATTTCCCCTGGATCAACTAAATATAAAATGAAAGCTCAAAATTTTAACTGCTTGTCAATCTTCAGCAAATCATTTTCTTGCTCATGATTTCCGTCTCTCATAAGGTATTTCAGAGCATGCACATACATAGTCTTCAAAAGTTAACCAATAAGTTAAAGATGTATCTCAGAGACAAAAATTAAGAGTAACAAGAAAGGTGCAGAAAATTCAAAATTACTTTATAATGAAATACTTCTCAATGTCGCAATATATTAGGATATTTTGTGGCATTGAACGAGTCAAAACAATTTAACCTTGATTTTCTGCTGATTTTGTACACTTACATTGCGATCGATAATTATCATCATTCATCATAAAAATTGTTATATCATTTCACATTTCCTTCTGCCACATGAAGCCTCCAATAAGTAGTACTCATCCTTATAAAAATGCACAGAAATCCAAAAACATAAATAATATTTTCTACATATTTGGAGCTATCCTCAACATGATAGTCAGTACGTATTTCTCCCTCCATAGTTCATCCATTATACTGAATATTCATGTACAGGTAATAGAAAAAAATCCAATTTGTATGCATGAGGAATGCCACTTGAGCATTATCCATGGAAAAATGAGAGAAATAGTAAAAAAGAAGGTCGGCAAGATATTTCACACTAAAATTTAGTCCCGTCCATTGAGAAATGCTTGAGTTTGTTGCAGGTAAGTACAAACATTTCCATTCAATAAGATTTCTTTGGAATGAAGTATTGATCTGGACAGTAGAAATATTTCATCCACAAGCCATTGAATAAGATGATTCGTGAATTCTCTTGCCGGAAATCCTCAAACAAGGGGGGACCTTAAGGAAGAGAGACAAGCTAAACAGACCAGATTCCAGAAGAATCCTGGAGTTGAGGTAGAAGAGGCAAACCGGTTGTAAGCAACTATGAAACACTTGGGAATGCAGAAGAACCACAAGATGCCTACAGTTCTGTTTAATACTATTCCCAAAACCTTGTCAAGCTCACAATTCATTCCAAAAAGACCTCACCAGGGAGTGAAGAGCTGGCATACTTTTGGCCACTCTCCAGCTGACACAATGAAGTCAATTGGGGACACACTTTCAGTCTGAATCACCAAGTATGTATACAGTTCACTGTTTCAAGGGTCAAGTGGTGAAAGCTATTCATGTAAGAAAGACAAAAGTGGCACCATTCTAAATAAATTGACTTTGAGTTTGAATACAAGTCAGTAAAAATAATTTTTGGTATGAGCAGCACATATTCAATTTTTATAAACTCAAAGTTTCACTCCAATTACTGAGAGCATCCACAGAAGGAGATTTGAGATCCACAGAAGAAGATTGATTTGAGTTTTCTAATCTGGCTGGAAATATCATTTAGCCTCCAGGTCCATTGTGACATTAATCTTAATCAGTATTTATCCCAGGTGCCCTATGGCTTCACCAAAAGCAAGGATGTGCCCCACAGGTGAATTCCTGATGTCTCTGCATACCACACAGGGTGTACCCATGTACAGATTCTGAGTCCTACTTATTGCTAGGCATTTGCACAGTAAATGTGATTTGGATTCCCCATTATCTTTACACTATCTCACTATGGCATTAAGGACGTTAGTGAAAGAAAGAAGAATAAGGAAAATGTTGATGTTGTGCCTTGGGAGTAGTTTGATTGGGGGGATGCAGGAAAAACAAATTGACAAGTAATGGACAGAGTGCATAAGAGAGAAAATGAGTTGGGGGTGCAACGAAGGTCTGAACGAATAAGATGTCAACCAAATTGGTTGAGAAATTGTGTATGAAGAGTTTGGAAGGGAATCTGATTCAATTGGGGAAGGGATGTTATGTATGATGAGAGCTGGGTATTGATAGTTTTTAGTGTGTTTTGTCATAGCATAGTGGGGCCCCCTGGGGAGAATAACTGGCAGCGAGGTTCACAGTACGGGTAAATTTGCAATGCTTTTGTAAGGCACAGGTGGTAAATAAACCATGATTAACAATTACGAAAGCCATGGTAAATAGTTATTTCGAGATGGTTTGTTCCTGAGGACACAACACCAAGAAACTCGTCTTTTCCACAATCAAGGTAATCTGAATACATTGCAATCAGGATTTTGGCCTGCTTTGAGGCATCAGAATTTAATCCCTAGCTGCAGGCCTTCTTATTAGGTAAAAGACAGCAGAAGCACGTCAGGGGATTGCGATATACCAGCAGTCTTTCATCAATCTGAACAAGGAAGAAGTCCAACAAAGGAATAAATACTGCCTGCCTGAAATATTTCTCAGGGCTTGAGGCAGGGGTATCAATCCTGTATAGTTGACAGGCATATTGGTGGGAGATTTTAATATCCAGTTCAAGTCCTGTCAAAGCACTGGTATGGCAATGGACTTCACATGCTATCAGGGACAAAAGAAATGAACCTGGCGTGCCAGATGATGAGTGTTGTCCAGGTTTCTTTCTTTTATCCCTGATAGGACAGTAAGGAGGCAACAAAAGTGAATTCGGACCTTAGAAATTCTAACATCCATTTTCACAGCGTTATTACGCAAAGCGAAGTATAGTGAAAGCACATAACTGCGAGAGTTATCTATAATAGCAAGGAAAAACTAGAGTTGAGTAGGTATCTGTAGCTACTTGCTGAACTGGTGAAAACCTTGTGAAAATACTCAGTAGCATCGTCTCGCATTTTCTGCAAGGCTCCTTAGGCAGTGTCAGCAAGAGAAATTGCCTGAATAAGATCCATGTTTTTGGTGTGAAGTTGGTAACTCAAGGGGAGGCTTGTAGCAAAAACCTTGGCAACAACATGCACAGCAATGAGAAACCCTGCATCTTGAACAGACCTTTGCAACGTACTTGCAGCCAAGATGGAATCCTTGTCAGTCCAGTTTGATATGACCTGATCCAGAGCTTGTAGAACAGGGCTGAGAAGTCCAATGAAAGTGGGTACTGAATCGTGTCACTCAACTCAACGAGTAGCACAAAGTTTCTTCAAGCAAGTGGCTGTAGTTTGAGGCTTCAACCATTCTATTTCCTTCTGCAATGCATCGTTTCTTTTAGGATACCTGAAGAAGTCGTACGCAGACACCACAACAGCCATGCAATTTGTAATGACTGGAAAACCACACGCATCAGAAACTGCAAGATTGAAGCTGTGAGAATTGCAGTGAACATAAATGGCAAGAGGGTTCTTAGCTCGGATGTAAGCTTGTAGCCTCTGAAAGCAAGGGCTCATTGAACTAGCACCGTCTTAGTCCTACCCAAACATGTGATTTATGTCTATGCCCATGCTGATGAGATTATTGATGATGGCATCAGCTAATGGTATCCCTCTTAAATCTGTTGCAGGAACAAAAACTATTAAGACCTTCACCTAATAATTTTTCAAGTAAAGGATGCATATCATGCATTTCTGTTTGCATATCACAAGTTTTTGAGGCATCTGTGGTTTCGTCTGCTAACACTGAATACCCTTTTGATTGGTTGATCTCTTCCACTGACTGTTTAACTATAATATCTTGACAAGAGCTAATATTTCATTTTGGATTTCAGGTGGTGTGTATTTAGCATTGTCAGCAGGTGATTCCAAATGTACAGCAATAGCTGTGTCATTACACAAAACTTTGTATCTGAGTAACGCCCAACATTTGCCATCCTTTGTTACTTTCTCTTGTTCCTCAGGAAGAATTTCGCCTGCCTCCCTGTGTTTCCCTCCTCTTCCACCATAACAGCAAAGCCTACTGACCGCAAAATATTACTGTCTCTATTATGGGTTTGACTTTTTCTATTCTCTTCGACCTGAAAGGAGTAAAATTGCGGTAAACTATCTCTTAGGCATTTCAAGACATGTTACAATCATATCAGTTCAGAGCAAGGATAATCTTCACATTAATTCTCGCTTCAGGGTGGAATAGATTTCGGCAGAGAATGAATCTTGTTGCAACAGTCTTGAAATGAGCCGCAGACACCGTTGCGTCATTGTGGAGTTGAGGGTTCTGGTGGCATTTAAACATTTCCTTAGCATCTTTTCTCTTGCATAACTTTAAATAGACAAGTTGGCTACCTCGTTCATGACTTTCCTTCCCACACCCAGTGTTGGCTGCAAACATGGAGCACGAGAGAGCATCACCACAGCACAACATATTCAATCATTATTTCGTGGATTTGTGACCAGGAGCATGGGTTTCTCACACAATGTATGGGTTCTTGATGCAAACATTTCCATTACAACCAGACTCATCGGCAATGTAAATCTGATGAGATTTATAATGTCTCTCTGTCGTAAATTTTTGAAATTCCTCCCAAAATGCATTTGCAGGGGCAGGGTTGGCACTAAGTCGTTCTCCTTGAATACTAAGTCCACGATTGTCATGCCTCTCTTTGAGACTGGTGAGCCACCCATATGAAGCATTTAACTCACCTTCCAATCCCAATTTCTTTCAAAAGAACCGCTGTCTCTTTTACAACAGCCCCAGAAAGAGGTGAGCCTTCAGCTAATTTCTGGGTAAATCAATGAAGCAAGGCAGGGTCTTTTCATAATAAGGTTTTATGATGGATTAGTGCTTTGTAAGTCCTGCTGCATGGTCACAATTCTTAGCAAACTCAATGAATTTGGTTTTACATTTTTTAATGTCGTGAACAGTTTAAATGCCAATGCCATAATCTCTGGATAGTTTCATCCCCAGTTCCTATTTCTCTAGTCTGTCAATTCATTCAAGTTTCTGTTTCACTGTCAGCATGATTTTCTTGCATTAATCAGTTAAGATTTTTACTTACTGATTTATGATGAATGATCTACAACTTATTCACTGGCCAAATGAAATAAAAATGATACATGGATGAGGACACCACTATGAATACGATGAGACCAGGGAAGAGAATTCTCATCCCTGATGTGACTGAGTGAAGCTGGTTTCACAATGGAAAACATCGTGGAAGAGACCGGCAGTGAGGAGCCGAGGAATTAACATCTTGAGACTGAAATGTGACATCAAAGCATAGCAGAAAGAAGGAAACAAAATAAATGAAGCGGGAAATAAACAAAGTGAGAAAATTTGTTTCCATTCCTCAATTGGATGATGCTAAAGCCAGCATTAAGAAACATCCTTTGAGGCTACTTGACTGATTTTGACCTCACTTTCTTGAAATTACTCTCTAAACCCTTAAATGTGACCAGTTTTCTGCGGCATGAATGTCTGACCCTGATCTTCTTTTAATATTATAATCATCCGGAGTTTATTTTTACATCCTTGTCCTTTCATTGAGATGAAGTCTCCCTTTTGTCAGACAGAAGGAAGGCTGCTGTTGAAGCGTTTCCCACATAGCAGGCAGTGGGTCCGCCCCTCAACCAGCAAAACGACTTGTCATCAGCTGTGTGCTTTTCTGTTTCCTGTGCCCTATTTCCGACAACTTGAGACCCAGTCACTGCATCGAAACATTGTTGCCTACTTCGGCAAAATTGTGTTGAAAAAAGTATCCACAAACTTCAGAAGGTTACGGTCGAAGATGAGAATTACCATATTTGATTGTGGGTGAAGACAATCCCAGTTTTCTAAGAGACCCGTCCACGGCAAGAAGCTACCACTCTCTACCAGCCACGATACGCGACACGCACCTGCACTGCAATTCTTGGACATATTACAGGGCTAAAAACTAAGAGACTTGCTATATAGTGAACAATACATTACAATTCCACACATGCATGTCTCAGTAGTAGTAGTTTGCTCGAGCGAACTTTGAAGCGAAAGATGAAATTATTATGGTCAAGTGAAAGAAAGTGTTAAATATTTGTGTTATACTCTCTCTCTCTCCCCCTTCTCTTCTTTCTCCTCCTCTATTTTTCTCCTTTTCCAATCCTCTCTTATTTTCTCCTTTTCCTTGCCATCGAATAATTTCGGAGGGGGGAGGGGTTTAACCCCCCCCTCCACGGCTATGCACCTGCTCTGGGTAGGGGCTGATTTACAGCCCTACCAATATTCTCAAATTGCTTCCACCGAATAACAGATACTTTAATCCTTGGCACTTTTGATGGAGGCAAATCAAAATGGGTGCCTCTCATCCACACAGTAGCCAAGGATGTTGCCAAATAGCACACAGGAATGTGCAATGATTCACAGCCAAATATTCTGTCATAAAAAGATGAGGTAAAATGCCAGAGAAATGCACACACATGCACACTCATAGAGACAGGAAAATGAACAAACAAAACAAAAGAAGTAATGAAAGAATAAGCTTACCTATTCACTCAATACAGGCAGTAGGGACCCATAGTGGAAAAAAACACACAAGAAATATTAGTACATTTCATTTAACCACGAAAGCGAGAGAGTATGCATTTACATGCCCATATGATTACAAACACAAATAATTATCCCCATCATTCATATTTTAAGACATTCAATTTCAGTCAGTTCTTTATGTATGCCCTGCAAACACCTACTGGAAGTATGCTGAAACAATACATAGGACACAAAGATTTCTGACAACTATTTTATAAAGAGCATTAATTCAGCAACGATTATCTTCAATTTGCGGCTAAAATACTGATCGATCATCAGTGAATCATACTGAGAAAATATATAATAAAACCTAATTAATTAATTAATCAAATAATAATTTGATTGATTCTGAGATTTAAACATTTAATTACATAAAATCCATTATGCAGGATGATGCCACAAAATTCAAATTGACCATCATAAACAAATATGAACGGTAAGACACCACATGTCCATGAGTACAAAGATTTATATCAAACAACTTGTTTTCCAAAAAAGGACAATCATTCAATATAATATAATACATCGTATTGATTTTGGAACAACAAAATGCAATGGATGGCACAATGTTGCATTTAATCACTTTCACATTACGATATACCAAATATTTTCATTCAATTGTGTGGAAATTTCATTTACAGCATTTTTCTTTGAGCACATAGAATTGTGTTGACCCTATGTCATCTAGAGTAGATGACAGTCTTAGTTTTGACTACTGAGGTATCGTTTGGAAGACTCTCACTCAAGATAAATAAACATAACTGCCAATTCCTAATCAAGACAAAATTCATTAACACAGGACACATTTAGAGAGAACAATATAGGAGCCACCCATGAAAATTGCTTCTTTGTCCTACGTGAACAATGGACATTAGAAATATCAGTTAGGAATGTTCTCAATTTACTTCCATCATAAGTTTTTACAAATGATCTTGGAGTAAGGAGAATGAATTATGACTGCCCTATAAGTTGTAAGATACAGTCCGGATGAAACTTCATGGCCCCTGAATTCGCAGAACGGCAGCGAGTGGAGGGGAAAGTGCCTCTGGTGGGGGAACCTTGAAGGGGAGGCAAAGCGCTTCGGACGGAAGTAAGTCAAGTCAGTAAGTCAAGTCCCGAGAGAGAATGGCAACTTTCACCTACTCCCCCGTCTAATACCACTTCTTCAAAATAGGCTTGCCCAGCCCCAAAACCGGCGTCTGTGCATGGGCCACCAAGTTTCAATACTGCAATAAAGTCTCTCGAGATTTTTCAATGGAAATGAACTTTCATTCATAAGGCTGCTTTCATCACTTTCGCTTACATCAAATTGAGGCATTATTCCATGCACTTACTATAACTGATGACCAACAATAATTACAGATTAAGTAAACACAAGATTTCATTTCGCTTATTAGGATGCATATGAAATATCCTTTCAGAGGATTCAGGAATCTGGTGAACTGCACGAAAAGTCAATTCTGCCACTTAGCTTCGTTGTCTCATACAAATAATAGCCAGAAACCATCAAATTGCAGAGATTGAAGGAAAGAGAGGAAGAGGAAGGAAGAGATTTGGTGTGATGACATGAAGGGCAATAAACAATGTCAACCAAAACAGATATGTCTGGAGACAACAGTTCCATTGAAACCTGTCAATAAACATTTATACAGAAAGAAGAAGATAACTCAGTTCCATAAGCATACACTGTGTACTACTCCTCATAGAGCACTGACAGAACAAAACTAAATATTCCTTGGGGCTCCACAAGAAACTTTTGCTTCCAAAAGGGCTCCAAGGCTGAAAAAGTTTGGGCACTGTTGAATCATTGTATTCATATACACATCTCTTAAGTGAGCACTGTCAGGTCCACTGAAAAATGGTCATTAAGAAGGGGTGGTCATTACATAGGGAGACATAATCCTGGATGGATGACTTGGTGAAATATTGGGTGGGTGAATGGCTGACTGCATAAAATTACAAAAATAGAAAACTACATAATCCAGCCATCACCTTTACCTACAAATATCACAAGTTTGTTTGGTTAATATCAAATGGAAAATATTATATTATGAGCATTCACCAGCAAAAATGTGGATGCATGTTTTCTCCTAAATTTTGTATCAGCTGAAGTGCCTCTTTTTCTCCAGCAGCATTGGCACACCAATAAATAGTCAAACATTTTTATATGCTATTCTTTAGCTCGCTTTTCCCTGGATCCATGGATTCAGGGAAAGCGAGGTACACCACCATAAGTCCATGGATCCATGGTTTCACCACATCATTTTACCCTACTCAGTTACCACTCAATTCAATTAAAAACATGAATCGAGTTAGACTAGTGGTAAAGTGTCCAGCTTTCATCTTGTAGGTCATTCTGTGGCCTCCCATTGAGTCTACATCCAAGCAAACTCTTTTTCTAGTAAACAGTCTTATTCATTTTAGCCTAGTTAATAAAATGTTTAAAAAATACAACAAGTTGTTTTATAATTATTTCAATAACTGCAACTAAAAAGTAAAAAATAAAATAAAAAATAATTTTTAAGTATACTTTCTAAAAAGATATTAAAATATCTAAAAACACAAATAATTAACATTGCACTAAAAAAGAAAAAATAATATTTTCTCAAGTGAATAAAAATTTAGCCTAGTAGGTACTTGAAATAATTAAATTCAATTAAAGGAAATTAGCACACAATGATAAGACCACAATGAAAAGCATGGGGCGTGACCTCATTTATATTTTGCACCTTAAGTTCATTTTAAGATTTTCTAGAAATTTTATATTGAAGCTCTCTATGCCAGTGAATACCAAAATCTTCACATTTTAATGAATTTATGTTGATATCAAATACGAAAGAATGTCCCATGCTTTCCGTAGTAGTCTTATCATTGTGTGGCTAATTTACTTGAATTGAATTTATTATTTCCAGTACTAGGCTATATTTTCATTCACTTGAGAAAATATTATTTTTTCTTTTTTAGTGCGATGTTAAGATATTTATTTTGCAGTTTTTCAAATATCTTTTTAGAAATGCAAGCTTAAAAATTCTTTTTTTTTTAATTCTTTTATTTTTTACTTTTTAGTCCTAGTTAATTAAATGTTTATAAGACAACTTTGTTTTTTTAAACATTTTATTAACTACGACTGTTATTAGTAAAAGAATTTGCTTGGATGTAGACTCGATGCGATGCCACTGAATGACCTACATTGGACTTTGTGGGACAATGTAGGGCATTGACCTACATTGGAAAGTTGGACATTTTACCACTTCCCACAGAGAAAAAAATCATCCGCCTTGACCGGGATCCCGGTCAAGGCGGATGATTTTTTTCTCTGTGGAAATTCGCACAATTGTGCATTGCGGGTGAATCCGTAAAAGTGGAACTCAGTGGCTAGTCCCGGATAGCTTAAAAAATTTTACCACTAGTCCAACCCGATTCAAGTTTTCAGTTGAATGAAGTGGTAACTATGTAGGGTAAAATGAAGTGGTAACCATGAACCCATGGATCCATAGGTCCATGCTTTAAAAATTCTTTTTTTATTTTTTATTTAAGCCATTCTTACATCTTTACAATCATCATTCCACATGGTAATTAATTTAGATAGTCTATCACAAAAAATGGATCACTACCATATTGAACACGTTCCTTAGGTAGTTTATATTTATAACTAGAAGATAGTGCCCG
Source organism: Ceriagrion tenellum (assembly GCA_963169105.1). Classification (NCBI taxonomy): domain Eukaryota; kingdom Metazoa; phylum Arthropoda; class Insecta; order Odonata; family Coenagrionidae; genus Ceriagrion; species Ceriagrion tenellum. The sequence continues at coordinate 25,679,446 of OY720641.1, read as the reverse complement.
TTGAATTTCAACGAGAAGAAATTGAGTTTTTTGGCTACAAGAATCATCCAAATATGACAATTAAAAGGTACCTACTATGTAGAAGTCATTACCTACACATGGAGAGGTTAAGGTGCAAATACTCTCAAAATACACTATAATTATGCTATGTTGAACATTTGACCTTGGCCATGAAAGTCAGCACTCAAGAGGCACATGAAAGGACATCAGTTTGAGACAGTGGAAAACATCCAGGCAACTGCAAAGAGGATCTTACGAGCATTTCAGAGAATGAATTCAGCCCATTTTATGAGCAGTAAAAGAAATGCAGGACCTCTTGTGTGTGTTAAAGCCAAAGGATCCTACTTCGATGAGTACAAAGAGTGTTTCACTTTCACCTCTATGCTTAAGAAAAAAGTTCAGTCCAAGGAATTTTGATGGACTCTGTATAACTGTTATTTGTTACTCATAGTAGCATGCCCCTAAAGTCTCTGATAAGTATCAGATTTTACTTTTGCTCTAGCAGCTTAAGCTACTGGGCAGGAAAATGCCCATTGGATGAGTGGTGGTGATGCATTTGGGTCAAATGCCCCGAGTAGAAAGGGTGACAGCTCTCAGCAAGTGCACTGTCATTGATTCCGCCACCAAATATATTCCATGGGAAACAAGTGATAGATATGCTGGCCCTAACCCATATTGGAACTATTTAAAGAATCATTTTTGTATATGGTGCCAAGGTTATCAATATATTGCCTGAAATCATTAAAGAAGAAAGGAATTTTCATACTTTAAGTTTTTGTAGGGTTTTCAGGACAAAAGAAGCAGAAAACATTCCACTATCCTATCAAACAATTTGGAACTGACATGTGATAATCAATCCTAGCCAGCAACAAGATTTTAAAGTTTGTCCTTGGAATTAACCAAGACATTGGTTTCAATATACATATTATCTGGTTTTCCGTCCAAAACACAAAAAATAAACCACATCATCACACAGCCTAATGTAGAGTAGACGATGACAGATTGGCCTAGCTTATACAAGTGAGACAGGAGGGGATAAACAATCACTGGGACTAATAAGGATAAAACCACAGCAGTTACGTCACTTGCCATGTACATTGCTTGTAGTGCTCACAGCTCAATATAAGAGCAAGGCACAAAGGGAATGGGGTGTCGGTATGATTTTTCCTGAGGTAGTTATCAGAAACTACGTGATGTCAAGAACAAGACAACATTTGTGTCACATATGTTATTTAGAGCTACTTAAAGATGGCTTTCAATACAGCCGATCTCAAACAGTCCATGAAGTCATTCACCCTGGATATGGATCCCAGGAAATTTCTCACCAAAAAAACTGAATTCGTGTTAATGTCCTAATGGCCAGCCACCTAGGATGCCAGTAAATTATGTCACAAGGCATACCTCACTCCATCGGCAGCCTCGTTATTTTAGGGATTTTCATTTTTATTCAAAATTTTACTATGCATTTTAGACCATAGAAACTTTCTTTTTTGTAATCTTCATTCAATTCTCAACATGATGGCAATTTTTTCAGAAAAAAACTTATTTAAACATCCCATTGGGGTAGTTTGTCCTCCTTTAACATGTGACATGATTAACAATACAAAAAAAAGGATAACTCTTTCCTAAAAATTTGAGAAAAAATTTGATAATATATGGTTGTTTATGAATCATTGAGCAACTAAATGTACCAAATTGAACACTTAAATGATGTACTGAAAACTGTGATAAGAAATATTAACATTAGTGAACATGGAACAAAGTGTGACACAAATAGCACAACTACTTGGTGCTAAAGCACACACACATCAATGCAATTTGCGTGCACATTTTGAGTGCCCCGAGTAGAGAGTGAACAATCACAAGCAACAATGATACAACTTGTGGTAGATACTGGAACAGAAACGCAGACATGAAATGATAGGCAAAGAAGTGCTCCTCAGTTGCCTCATGCAACAAGTGACTAATAAAGAAACCATTTCGAATGAAAAAAATACGATTAAACACAGCAGCCAAGAGTATAGCTCTCCTAAAAGTGCAGTCACCTTATGTGTTATTTACTGATGTAAAGCTAAGTTCAAAGATTACTTTAGGCAAAATACCTCATTTATACGTATAAGCATCCCCAAAACAGACAATATGCCATTGACTTTAATCATTATCATCATCATCACATCATAATCATAAGATAGAAATAATAATGGGAACAGCATATAAAATCTTGATTAATGTTTCGCCTTTGATGTGAACATAATAAAGTTGGCAATTTTTACATTGTACTCTTACATATGTACCATCTAACTAGTTCACTTAAAAATGCATAATACACAAATTGTCAGGGAATTAATACTATTAATTTTTGGGAAACTTTTTGAAGAGAAAAATGAGAAAAATTGTATTCTTTATCACAGTAAATACTCTTTACCATTGTGAATCCTACACTGAGTAGGCATCACATTTCATCAACTGTGTCATATCCCCTGGCCAACTTCACTAATTTGATTTCAAGTTAGCAAAATTAAATGAGTCTCCAATCGCGGTAAAAAATGGCACCACTCATCCAACATGCAACCACATAACACTTACTGTGGGAATGAGGATTCCACAGCAGGGACCAACCACAGCCTCTCTACCAGAATACCCTCCTGTGATGGTTTACGGGAATGTTACTTGCTCGCCAGTGACCACCACAGACACACACACACTCAATCCAGTTGGAATCCTTTTCTAGGGCTAATGGGACCCTGATAAGGATGCCTGGTCATTACCACAATCACACTCACAAGCACCCAAATCACTCACTCACACACACACAGACGGGCCCAACTTCTGGGAGAAATCGCTCAAAAAGAGCAAGGTCAAAATAAACACAAGACAAACGAGGGTGAGCATAGGATACGCGTATTTTGGCCTCGCTCGCAGCTCGCTGAAGAGGACCACCTTGTGGCCGAAATATGCATATCCGGCGCTCACCCTCGTTTGTCTTTGTGTTTATATTTTGACCACGCTCTTTTTGAGCGATTTCTCCCAGAAGTTGGGCCCATCTGTGTGTGTGAGTGAGTGATTTGAGTGCTTGTGAGTGTGATTGTGGTAATATCCAGGCATCCTTAGAAGGGTCCCATTAGCCCTATGAAGGATCTCAGATTATAACCCAGGCGTCCTTATCAGGGTCCCATTAGCCCTCGAAAAGGATCCCAACTGGGTTGACTGTGTGTGTGTCTGTGGTGGTCACTGGCGAGGAAGTAACATTCCCGTAAACCATCACAGGAGGGTATTCTAGTAGAGAGGCTGTGGTTGGTCCCTGCTGTGGAATCCCCATTCCCGCAAACCAACACAGTAAGTGTTTTGTGGCTGCATGTTTGACGAGTGGTGCCATTTTTTACCACTATTGGAGACTCATTAAATTTTGCTATCTTGAGAGGCCGTAGAGCTCAATTTCCCTTGATTTAATTATTAATGCTTTCAAGTACCTACCTAATTAATGGCAACCTAATCCAGAAGCAAAATATCGACTGCTTAGTATTGATTTTTCATGCAAAAACAGTGGATTTCCCAACAGATGGATTATTCCTTTAGTATATTAAATAAACAATTTGCCATACTTAAGCATATTCCCCTTGCATTATAACTACTTATTCATTTAATTAGCTAATACTTTCCCATATGGCACCCAACATTAAAATGGCTTATGCATGATCAACTGGTCTCACTTCTACCTCTAACTGCTTCTCACTCCATGTGCTCCAGCATTTCATAAACACTCTCATCCCTTGTAAAATCCAAAATATTCCTCACACATTTCGTAATGCCCCAAAATGTGGCCCATCCATCAGGACCATGTCTTGCTGTTTAATGTTCCATGTGGTTTCCTCCTCTTCAATACTTCTGTGCAATTTCTTGTTTCCAAATTTCCCATTTATTCTTCAGTATTATCCCTCACCATTGAGTTTTGGAAACCCCAATTACCGCTGTTCCAGTTAGCTAATGTTCCATGCATTTCATTCATACAGCACATCACTCCATACGCATGTTTTTAGTGACTGCTTCCTAATTCAATTCCCATTACCTTTGAATTACAGCTGTTTTTTCACCATGAACATTCTTTTACCTTGAGCTATTCTATATCTAATGTCAATATTGGAACTATTTCCTTGCTGTTTAATGTTCCATTTGGTTTCCTCCTCTTCTATTCTTCTGTGCAATTTCTTGTTTCCAAACTTCCCATTTATTCTTCAGTATTATCCCTCATCATTGACTTTTGGAAACCCCAATTACCGCTGTTCCAGTTAGCTAATGTTCCATGCATTTCATTCATACAGCAAAACACTCCATATGTATGTTTTTAGTGACTGCTTCCTAATTTTATTCCCATTACCTTTGAATTCAAGCAGTTTTTTCACCATGAACATTTTCTAACCCTTAGCTATTCTATATCTAATTGGAACTATTTCCTAATAAAAACAATGTTTTTTAAATAAAAGGCAAAGAAGAGTTAAAAGCTTTGACATGTTATGCCATTCCTGATCTACATACACTTTCTAAAATGAATAGCCGCCATCTATATGCCCAATATCAAACCAATTTAATATGAGAGTAGCAGGGAGCCCATTCTCACCCTATCCTTATTTCCAAAACAGTTTTGCTTTGACATCAAAGAATATTTTATAACAACTAGCAGGAGTATAAATGGAGCCACTAAAATTCATCGATTAAACCTTTCAGAGCAGATGACTCACACGTGTGCATCATTGGTTCTTCCCTTTCAGGGGTGGACGGTTGTAGGTCAAGCACCATACTGGTACACGATGGCCTTCAAAATCCCAATGACAGAAATAACTAGAGAAAATTAGGTCCACACTCAAATGTTTGAGGTATCATGCACACAAATAAGTGTACTTGCAATCTTGCCCACATCATTCAATGTCTATCTTCACATAATGACAATTATGTCCATGGAAGAATTTTTGGAGGCTCTTCAAACTGCATCAGACAAGTTTTCCCCTGGGTGCAAAAGTAAATCTTTCCTTCAAGTGCTTTCATTGTTAACAGCTCCCAAGAAGTTGAAAGGTACAAAATAAACACAAACAATCTCTGAGATTTATAAGGTCACATTGCACAGTAAATACAAATCTGAAAACTCGAGCCTCAGTTTTTCAGCTGAGAATGGCTGACTGTGAAGGAGAAATACAATTTGAGGGATGAGAAGAGATGGAATGTGTACGTTGATAGCATAATCAATTACTTTAAATCCTGATGGCTGGATAAAAAATATAGTTTTCCACAAATGAGAACAACTCTAAATACAATCTGAGTTTCTGTGCACAGCATCATCATCAAGTGATGACATAGTACATCAAAACCAAGGCATGAACTAGTCTCCATTCTTTGTGGGAAATTGCACATCTCTCTATCCACCCACTATTTTTGGATTCCCTGTAATATTATCGAAATCTCCTAACTTTAGTTGAAAGCCTGTTGCACAGTAGCACACTTTCGAAGCAGCAGAAGTATTTTTATTAACTCAGACAATAAAAAAGAAGCCTCGCCACAATGGGGATTCCTCCTCCTGCCAGTGCATTTGAATGTATGGCAGCCAGCCTTCTCACCTTGGGCAGCCACAAAACACACAGGTGCACAAGTTTAATGAGAAAGGATGCACAGCCCCTTTCACACTACCCCTGCCTTGGTCACCATTACAACTCATGGAGACTGAAACCACTGGGTACATTCCACACCCTTCACTTCATTCCACTACAACTGCTTTCGATGTTCTATGCCATTTTCAAATCATTAGAAATAGTGCACAAAAGTACAGAGTTTTCAATTAACATTAAATTGATAAACTTCCAAAAAGTTAATTCATTGACCATCAATTTCATGAGAAACACCATTGTATTGTTTGACTGATTTGACACAGTGGTTACAGTACAGGTCCTCTGTACTTATATCAGCAGTGTTGTAAACATTTTGAAGCAATTTCCCCCAATGTGGAAGCACTGATGTGAGCAATTACAACGCAGTCTTCTGGATGAGAAGTACACCTACAGTCCCCTACTCAAGTCTTGTAAAGAACAGAGTGGTGCTAGGATGCTTCTCCTTTCATCTCCTCCACTCCCAGGAACTTTCCTCTGAGTCTGAAGTGTCGACTTGCATACAAGTAGGCCCTTATTCCAGGAAGGAATTGACCCAGACAATATCGTGCAATTGCTGTCATAGCCTTGAAAAATCCTAAATTTTCAAAAGTATAATTCAAATTTTGTTTGTTGTGACATCAACATTACATCACTGTCAATGGCTGAAAATCCTGAGACATCCCTGAACACCAGATTGACTTGAGTGACAAGATGGACAGCCCAGCCTCAGCCTTTGGCATCCAAATCTAAAGTGTCAATATGCGACTCTTACTGACTCATGTTATAAAGATAGCTTGAGTACCATTCCCCACATCATGCCATTGAACAGACAGAAACAAAAACCACATCGGAAAATGGAGAATGAAGGGTCTTGTTCACTATTGATCAACACCCCTCAGTTTGCAAGATATTGGCTGCAAGATAAAATAAAACTCTTTACACCAACATCAATGTGCCATCTGTTTTTCACACTGGGTTATTTATAAGTTTTTAAGGTTCATTAGTAAACAAGTACTCTCAGGTTAAAAATGAAAGAGATTATTTTTCAAATAGCTAATGGTAACTAAATAAAGTGATTCAATCTAGTACCATTAAATCCATTGATTTGAGATTTGATTGAATCATCCAAAAAATACTTGAACCCCACTTGAGCAGGTGGCATATGCTCTACATTGCAGTAAACTCTACTGAAATCTTGATTCTGAATAATCATCTCCTGCAACACCATCAATTTACTTAATTCCCTTCAAGTGCTGATAGCTCGTAGGGAAAACCAATAGGTCAAAAATATGTGCATCAGTAGCAATTACACGTATAAAGTCATTCCAAGTTTTATTTAGAAATTTGGTGCACAGCACATTCACACACTGCCCTCATAACTTCCCATTGCATTCTTTCCTAAACCAACACACACACCATATTATGATAGATTGATGGGCCCAAAAATTCTCTTCTTGTCATTGAAAAATGAGTTCAGAGCTGCAGAAAAACAAACACACAACCTTAAGTGCCAAGTCCAACATCCCTTCTTCACCCCACAATAGTTGTAAAATTTTATTCCATCAATTTTTTGCATCCTTAATGAAAAAACATCATAGATGTTTATCAAACCTTCTACATGGATCAGAATTAAATAAAAAATGAAAGAATGGAATAGATATTTACGTGACCAAAAGGTGGTAGAACAGCGAGGTTGTGGTCTCTTAATGATAAAAACATCATAATATTTAAAGTCAGACCACTAGATTGGGATTCATTGAAGTCTAAAGCTGTATCATGCCATTTCAGGCTTCATTCAGACATTTAAATAAGCCTAATATCTGCATTTAAGAATATTGAGAGTTAATACTGTGTAAAATGGATATTGATATCGTACTCTTCCTTTAAGCAAAAAATCATGAGAATCAAAACTGGGATGACATGAATGCAAGCTTATTTGCATGAAATTGTCAATTAGAGAAATCAGATATTGCTCATTGGAGATACCAATGATAGTGTCACGATTTGCATCAGTTGAGGCAATAAATATTACATCCCATTATAATGTCTCCAAATCCAAAAACACTCCATAAAAGCTGATAAAAAAACTTCTGAAGTTCAGCCTGTAAAACAGCTATAGCCTACAAATTAACTAAAACAGTTACAAAGAATGGTTTTGAAGTACCTTCAAAAACACCTAGGCACCTTTTTAAACAGGATGATATCCTTACTAACCCAGAATAATCCATTTCATGAGCAAGGGATAACAAGCTATTGGCATTCACTAAGCATTATCAGGATTGGAATTGATAGAATGAACCCATGCCTCTGGATTTGTTTTAAGTAGGAATTGATATAGAAGAGGAACTGGGATTCTAATTTTGGTGATAGCAAGATTTAGACCAAAGATTCAGAATCCAAGATTCCTATAAAAGAGAGATAGGATTTGGGTTTCAGATTAAACGATTTTTGGATTCGAACCGTCACTAAAAAAATGTACAGATGAAAAGTTAGCATTGATGTGAAGATTTTAGTTCCATTTAATAACAGAACTATTGCAAACGGCAAAAAACACAGCCACCATGATTCATCAACTGAAAGAGATAGAGGAGGGAGGGAGACAAATGTGACTCCTTGCATCGAGTATACTCCCACAGCTATACTTACAATTCTATGTTGTGTATTGTTGACAGAGGGCAGTTATTGTCCGCTTTGACATGACAATGTTTGTGGCACTTGAGATTACAGTCACGGCATTCATAGCCCTGTTTACCGATCCGTCGGGCAACAGATTTACTGCACACTTGACAGGCTGTGCCTCTGAAAAGAAAAAGGTCAAGCATAAGGATCATTGTACCACAAGTCACAAACACATAGTGGTTTATTCCATGCTAGTTATGAAGTTTGTTTTCTATCATTGGTCATAGGTTAACCATCCATGTTCACACACTGATTATGTAGGTAATAAGGAGTTTGTACAGCATCTTTTACAGTGAAAATAAATACTAAATAAGATTCCAAATTTTCATTCATTCAGTTTAGTAAATCCTGATTCTACTGATAAAATGCATAAAATATACAGAATACATATTCCACATATATTTTTAATGACCACATTTGTACCGCATTTGCCCGTACCGTGAGGGCCCTCCAGAGACGTTGCCTGATATAGTTATATGTAATTCCATACAGTGGTTTTAAAATAAAACTCATCTAGTAATTACTGTAAACTGTCCAACCTCTAGGAGGAAAATATGAACAGAATCATCTCAAAGGTGATGGCCATTTTTCCATTACGAGGTTAGACATCTGATTGTAGGTTCTGAATGTCATGATATTGTGTTTTATACATGCCTTTTGCTATGTGTTTGTCATTTGTTTTGTATTCTGGAACTCTTGCTGTACCCACCAAGCAGTACTCAATAAAAGTTCGTGAGAAAATGACACTGAATATGTATATTGTTACAACTAAGCTCAAGGTGATAATGTCCAGACAGTCTACACTACATTGGCCCTCTTAGGTCCAAAGCAGTTCAAGATCAAACTCTTCTGTCACACTGCTCTTAATTTATTCTCAGTTACAGATTTCTAAATCCTCCAAGTTATGATGATTCTGGTGGGATTACAGATCCAATATTTTTACCTTGGGTGATCAGAAAACAACCTATCAAAGGAAACATTTCATTTCTCAAAATCAAAGTTTTTCTTAATTCACTGGACTGCCTAGATTTTTAATTATGTTTGACTAAAGCATTTCCGCTCATGTTAAGGCTGCATGGATTTTTATGACCCAAGCGCTCTCATTTTTTTTAAGGAGGTTCTCCATTTGGCACTATGAAGATGTGACTACTCACCCAGACAGGTGTTTGGCTACGAATGTGTGGTCATTGTATATGTGCAGCTTCACACCCTTCTTCTTCCATTTAGCTTTTGTTGCCATTGTGATAGGAACCAAATAATGCCTGAAAAGCACAAAATATTGAAATTAACACCTTTAAAAAAAACAAAAATACATGAATTAACAATCATCAATGACAGTAATTAAGTGAAGTTCAAATTGATGAATAAATCTGCTTCATTGCGAGTTTTACTGGCAGCCTATAAGTAAAGAGGAGCTATTAAATAAGTTCGTGATCTGTACTTTAGAATAACTTTGTAAACATTCCAATAATTTCATGGAGCAGACATAGGTAAGTTGAAGGTAGTTTTCACAAAGAAGGAAATTCCTCAAACAGGGCTGTTTTCCAATATGCTTTAGTCAATTTTCTTGGGTGATAAGATCCACAGGCCTGAAAGACATACTGTAATTTTCAGTTTTGATTTAAGAAGAAAAAATTATGGTCAACAACCATGAAAGTTAACAATTTATAAGAAGGAAATGAAGTTTTTAACTTCCAGAAATAACAACTGTATCAAGGGTAAACACTGATGAATAGCAAACACAAATAAATGATCAGAAAGCCCACCTAGAGCCATGGCTGGGAAAATTTCTAAAACTTGTATTTCAAATACAAAATGAAAATACAAATTTGAAATGCAATATACGGATGCATATCAAAATGCATACCCAAATATGTTGCAATCAGAATAAAATCTTCAAAAGATCTTTATGAAAACAATGCAAATTAAAATAAAATACAAAATAAGTAACAAATAATATTATATACAATGCATTTATAACTGGTGGTTTTCGGTATCACTTTGTGGATTTTGTCCACGTAATAATGATAATGGGCAACTTAGGGTTTCTATACATATCTTTACCATAATTTTCCTATTATAATATGCACCCACTATAAGACTCACCCACTTTATTGGGAGCGCGATGTGAGAATTTACTTATCACTATGTATAACAAGCAGTTAGCTTCTAGAGAACAGCATTCTATGCCAACGTCTGCCGTTCAGCACCCAAATGATCACTGCACAAGCAGGAATGCTGCCTATGGATGGCTTTTCCCTTGCTGTTACATACCCCTTAGGTTTCTCAATGTGAAAATCTTTTTGTAGCAGGTTCTTCCTCTCCAAAACTTCCATGCATGTCTATGAAAATAATTGTCAGTAAATGACAGAATCGCTACACCATCACAACAAAGTACCTGTATCTGTATTCAATTCGCTTCACTTTTCGTCCGTTTATGTCGGAATCCATCCGATCTACTCGTGGGAGATACATAACTCTGTAATTTGAAGATGTTAGATTTCTGTGAGATACTGCATAAGCTATTATCTGAGCTTTTGGGGTTTTGTTGCCTCCAGACACAGAGAGAATAGACACCAGCTATGACAAAGAGAGAATAGACATAACTCGTGCCCCCAAACAACACCGGCATCGATTTGTGTCTAACAGGTATGCAAAAAATTGTTAATACTTATTTTTTTATTCAAAATCTATGGAATAGAAGAAAGGAATATTTGCTGAGTTCACATTTTGGGTGTACCATCAGCCATGTCCATCAAAAGAGCCAATTATGCTACGACTCATAAACTGAAAGTGATCTAAGTGGCAGAAAATCTTGGTTAGTGGGAGGCTGCAAGAAAATTTGGCATTGTCAAGGTCAATGTCCATCAATGGAAAAAATCAAAGGACACACTTGAGTACCAAAATAAACTCAGCAAGGCTCCTGGACGTGGAAGAAAAGCTCTGGACCCCGAGTTGGAAAAACGGCTGCTGGAATATTTGCACTAGAAAAGGGCTAATGGTTGTGCAGTTAATACCATAGATATCCACATGAAAGCACTCGATTTTATAATAGAATTGGATCCTGGCTGCACATTTTAGACATCAACAAAATGCTGTTTTCTGTTTATGAAAAGACATGATATTTCTATTTGCTGGCGCACTTCAATTGCTCAGCGAATGCCCACCAACTACAAAGAAAATGAATTAAGTACCAGCGGTATATTATTAGAATGTGCCAAATACATAATTATAGTGATTCTGGAATTACCACTGCCGATCAAACACCTCAAACTTTTGATTTCCATTTTTGAAAACCATGGAAAAGAAGGGAAAAATCTATCACCCTGTGGTCCACAGGCAACGAAAAGAATCATTTCATGGTTATACTGGATGCTTAAGGGGATGGGTGCAAAATGCCTCCAAATGTAATATTCAAAAGAAAATCTCTTCCTAATAATATGATATGGCTGCAGAATATGCCCTTGCAAGCAAATAATTAGGATGGATGGATGAAAATTCAACAAAAGATTGGCAACAAAATCTGTAGTGCAAAGATGCAGTTTGTAGACGTCGTATGTTGGTTCTAGATTCATTTAGATGCCATCATATGCCATGCATCAAGAATGTATTGAACGAGAATGGCACAGATCTCATCATTATTCCTGGGGGGAAGACAAGCCAGTTGTAGGTGATTGATGTCAGTTGCAACCACCAGTTTAAGAAAGAAGCGTAAAAAGTGGAATGAGTGGCTTTATTCCGGACCACATTCTTAGACAACTTCAGGGTGGACAAAGAAACTGGAGTTAGTGCTAATTAGTCAGTGGATTTAAGAGTCCTGGGTTGCCATCAATTTATCTGTGATTAATCGAGGTTTCCAAAAAATGCTGCCTCACGAATGCAATGGATGGGTCTGACGACAATTTGCTTTGGGATGAAGAATGCATAGTGGATGATGAGGAGAACGAAAATGATGTCCTTGGTGAGGCAATATATGCCGCCTGCACACATGATGTCAGTGCTTTGCATGAACTGTTTGAATCAAGCGACAATACTGATTTTGAATTCGAAGGATTCACTGCTAACAGAGTTAAAGACTAGAGGGACTGCATGTAAATTTTTGTTTTAATAAATACCTCTGCCAGCAGCTATAAATCACTTGATCAGCAATCTCACCTTTTAATGCCATTCTCAACTGTTTCAAGGACTAACGTTGATGCTTCATTAACGTATGTCCTCGTCGATGCACCGCTGACACCAGATGCCTCGCTCAAGCTGGAACGGGTGGAGTTTCCATCCACTCCTCTCCCCAGCCCTGGAACATTTAAGTAACCCCCTAGGATATGGGAGTGGATGGGAAAATGTTTCCATTACTCTTCTTGGAGAAACAGCAAGCCACTCAACAAGGACCAAAAGCATGGGCAGAGAGATTCATGTCACTAGATGTCACACAGTAAATAACTAAACACATCAAGGATTTGTAAAATTAACCTATAGCACTGTTTTTCAATAACTAATATCTCAGCACAACAAGGATTGAAGGCAATAATTTGAAGGGCTAAACTTCAATAATAGTGATGCATTTGCTAATTTTCGTTTTTGAAATTACTGCCTGACAACTAGAGAGGTACCATTTAATGAACAAAAAATATCAAACCATCAAGAAGATTTGATAGTTCACATGAATTTACTTCAGGTTTGCTAGCTTTCTTTCTCAACCTATTAATGCAAATAGAAAATTCAAATTTTTTAACTACTCATAGATTCTAAAGACTACAAGAAAATGCAAAATTGGATTTCTTATCTTCATATAAATTATAATGAAAAGGGAAAGATTCATAATTTGGTAAAAACAGGATTCTGATTTGAGATTCAATAAAATACAAAGAAATTTGAGATTCACATTCAATAAATTTGGGATCAGTCTCATCAAGGGGAGGTTATCATATCTGCAAATTGCAGCCATCACAGGTAGAGCCAAGAAAATGGGTAAATGGGGAACATGATGGGGATGGGGGGGTTGAAAATGCTTGAGAAACAGACATACATTAACCAAGTCAATGAAGTTGATATATATAGAAAAAAGTCAGAGAAAATAAGGAATGACCATGAGCTTTGATGTTAGTCTCAGCAAACCACTGAACTGTTACCAATTCAATAGTGCATAAGCTGATGCTCCAATCCAAATTTGAAATAGCTAGGTTATATTCTTAAATTCTAAGTTCAACAAATTCAGGCTTGGTATAGTGGATGTACATCATCATGAATTCAAACAGAATTGCCCTATTCTGCCAAATGCTGTTGAAAAGTGTGATTTTGTTTGATTTCTTAAAAACCACCTTTATTTATGCTTTATTTCAATTGAAATTCAAAACATAAATTTAAATAACCAAGTTAACTACTTATTTCATATTTCATGAATACAACCCAGCTTCTGACGCTTCGTGTCATCTTAAGATCTACAGGTAATTTCTCTGTAATGGATAGCTACCATGAAGTCTAACAGGCTACATATCATAGAAACAATGTATCATAATGTCATTGAACACATACTGACACCATAAATTTTATTATAAAGAGAAAGTTTTCAACATGATTAAACTTACTGCCAGTTTACTGTTTACACCTAATACAACGTAGGGGCTAGAATGATTAAACGTTGCCAGCAGCTAAAAATTACTTGATCGCCAATCAAAGAAATTTGTGAGTTAACTCAAAGCAAGAATAGAGAGACTTAGTTGCATATTTCAATAAACTACATCACCCTGGGAGTCACAGCAGGAACTTGTGACAGAGGGTTTTCGGTATGAATATACATAATGGATTCAAATGTTTGGCATCATTGCCTAAGCAACATGTCGCCTAAATATCTGCATTTTGTTCACCCAGTCCTTTAAAAAAAGTAGTCTCCGTTGACTCGTAAATAGCCGTTGTTGATTATCGTTAACATGAAACTGTGATGGTTATAACTTAACAGTTGAAGAGATTATCACAGTGCAAAGTTTTACATTACAGCTGATTGTTTCAGACCTCTCAGAGTAACTTGGATGTTGGGGAGGAAGGATCTCCTATAGGAAGAGAGAAAAAGACGTATGAAGCCCACGTCGACGGTCATCAGACACCAAATCAAACTTCAGTGAGCTCAGCATTATTCAAGATTTTGCAATGCCTTCTCCATTCAGAAATATTTTAGTGCCAGGCTGGAAAACTGGGTACCAGCAAACCAGGATCGAAAATGCCAAACTCAGTTGAACAAGAAGAATCTGTTCAAGACGACCGTACGTGAAGACTAATCAAATTTACTGGTTTCTCTTTCATTGGTGGATTTATATTTTTATTAGCAGCATCTGTATGGATTCTCTAGGATAAGTGAAATCAAATGTTCGCTTTAACTAACTAAAATATGTCGAGATAGTGAAAAAACCTTAACAATTCAACTTATTCAAAATGGCCACATTGTCTTTCTAAATATAAATAAGTTGCATGAATTTGGGTTGTACTGTCATTCTTTAAGATTTTTAAAAATCTGATTTTTTCCATGTGAACGTATTCTATGAAAGTGAAACAAAGAATTCAGCTAACATAGTCATGTCTGCATGAGCAATCTGAGTATATAAAATAAATTCCTAAGAATTATGGAAGCCTATTTCCCCTACCACATGTTTAAAGTTAAATAGTGATAATTTATGTTCTATTGACTGCATTCACATTTGAACCATCACATTACCAAACTACTATCAGAGTGGTGGCACCGCAATCGACCAAGTTCTTCGTTTTGTTTACGTGTGGAATTCTAGGCAACACTTTTTAGCATGGAGTCAACAATCCATAAGTATATTGATGGCTTCAGGACTCAAGTCATGAAAAAGGAATGCAAAAGAAAAGACCAAGAGGAATAGAACAAAGGTGGATTGTATGCTTAAAGAGTGTCTTTGTGTCACACACTTTTTTCTAGTCCTTAATTATGCATTGCATGGTAGCTTCTATAATTTCTACCATAATGGAGCTAGCACACATTTAACAGTGTGATTTTTCTCACCAGAACATTACTGCAGTGCCTTCATTAAGACTAAGTTTGTGCCCATATTGAAACCATGGACTAACCTCATTAAACTCCTAAAAATGAGAACTTCTAATTGTACATTGGTGGTGATTCCATGGTGATTTATAACGGTAGAGATAATCATTTACGATCCTCTGCAGATATTTTACCTCTAATGGAGTTTTGCAAACCACTTCCCAGGAAAATTACGGCACAACAATGAGATATTTATTTTGCCCATGTATTTGATATGGAGTGATGCAACGTGCAAATCGCCTCCCAGGTAAGAACTCCCGATTTACAAACTGGCAAAATTTTGGTCCCTTTAATTTCGTTATTGAGAGGATCTACTGTATTTGACTATATTGATATATGATTTGACAAAGTTAGTTGGATCATTCTTGTCTTTGGTTTTGCAGATTAGCTTTTGGGTGCTCAGTAGAGGAACATACTTAAAAACTTTTTCTTCCTCTATATATAATTACTTTTCTATTTTGCACATTCTGAGTTTGTTCTTCATATCTTTATTGTCGTTCATACGTTCCTGATGGAACTTGAACCCTCTTTGGCTTGACACATGGTGACAATGCAGGTGCCAGTATGGGCCACCACCCTTGAGCTAGAGCAGTCAGCACCTCTCACCACTGCCATTCCATTCGTGTAATATCCTGATTCCAGCATATCCATAAATTTTAACTGATGCTAAATATGGCAATTTTCATGATTATGGAGAAAGATATAAAAGGCAACTGAAGTAAAAGATTTCGAGCTGAATTTTAGTTTCAGATATTATGAATGAAATACATACTAATATCATACAACTAAGTAGCCATGCATAAGAAGTTAACCATAGCACTCAGAGAGAATCAAATTAGAGTGAAGAGTGATGTAAATCCAACTACAATACTAAGAAAATTTAAAACATGAACTGAGTAGAAGAACTTTGAAAACATGGCAGCCTCAACTCTCAGTTAAAACCCAAGCTATAAAGCCTACTTCATACTCTAGCACCCAAACACCACTAATTCAATTGAAAACAAATATATAAAAGTTTATGTTTCTATTTGTTCAGATATGGTATCAGGAATCAACAGTTTTTTTCACATTTCCAGCCCAGTTGAATGCTAAGTTCGACTATTTACCTGCACAGGAAGGCAAAAGGAGAAGTGTGAGAACTAGGCATAAAGTTTCCAAAGTTCTAGCAACACCAGTACAATCTGCACAATGATAAGAAATGCCAACAAATATGACAAACAATTGGCCCTCAGGCAGCATTTAACCAGCTATCATCAATCAACCAGTGTTTCACGTTGAAACAAATTACCTAAATATTTGAGGGACTTTTTTCCTTTTCATAGAATACAAAACTTTGTATGTGTTGATTGTTGTGGAGCAGAACAAAAAAAATTCCAGTAGGTCGGTTACTCCAAGGAGTAATCTCTAATAACAACACAAAATAATTATAATTGGACGGATAAATCCCAGAGGTGTGTAGAAGGAAGGCAATTCATTGTTGCTATGTTTATGGATGGTACTTTGGTACTTCCTTTCCTATTTGGCTGCAGAAGAAGAAGAATATCCACACTTTTGAAAGTTGCCATCAGGGGGCGAGAGTGGCATTAACTCTCTTTACGAATTCAATTTCAAGAGCAAAATGGCAATTATTACTTATTTTATCAGCTGCAGCATATCATTTTTACATAATTACCAGCTGGTACAAATGTGGACAATGGCGTTGAGAAAGAGCCATGCATCTAAGACTATTGTATATAATACTTCAGAAAATGAAGGAAAAAGAAAGAAGTGGAGAAACAAAGTTATTCAAGAATCGAACTCGGCCAAGAAAAAGCTGCTCTACATAGATTGTCAAACACAGAAGAAAAGAGACATGGAAATAGTTAAATGGGCAAATGTAGAGGAATTCCAGTTAAATGGAAACAAGACTCATTATCACTATGATTAGAACAGGCCACAAAAATGAGATAAATTCAAAGTCATTCTCTGGGAGTGGGATTCAAACCCACATTCCCCAAAATCCAGAGTTTTTAAACCACAGACTATTTCAAAATAAATCAATAAGCAACAGCAATATTTATGAGTCCACAACACACATCACCTCATAGGACACACTGCGATTTATTTTGGTTAGATTTCACAAGAAAAATATAGAAATCAATATCCATTGATGTGAACAAGTAATAGGGAGAAAGTGGAATTTTTTAACTCACAAAAATAGCAACTGGGCATATTTAAGTTATTCACCATAGAATCCTGGGGAGTGCACCTATATCCTGCAGCTGCAATGCAGTCTACAGTGGCATTAGAAGGAATAGCAACACAAAATAGGATATGTGAAAACATAGCAGTACCCTCAGCCCATAAGTTGTGGGAGACTCAGGAATTCCCAAGTCACTTACAACTTATAACCTCCTCAGTTTGTGACCATAGATTTTAAAAATATAATCATGAAGTCAGTAGATTGCTTGTGTGGCAGTTACAATACTGGTTAATTGGTCCTTTTTTCCAGTTTTTAAACTATGCTGCAGAAAAAGTGCTGTGACTTGAAATGAATTTCTAAGGAAAATTGCTCCCATCCAACAATACATTAATTTTGTTTTTTAACACATTTTATCATTCTTTTTACAATAAATTTTGGGATCCAACGATTTGAAATCCAAGACACCTGGTACTTTATGAGTTAAAGGCTCAAATTCTACTTTAGGATAATGTTTTTTCTTTCCATAGCAATTTTTACACCTGTATTTTTTCAGGTAGTGAATGCCAAGGGATTACTGCTCCAGCCAATTAAGCTCAACAAAACTTCAAGAAGATGGTCCAGTGAATGATGAGGATAAGAAGAGCCATGAGGGGTCCAAGTTGAACAAGAAACAAATTTAAGTTTAGGGGAAGATGTAAAGAACTGACAACTATCAACAGCATATGTGATTTTGGAGGTGCCATACGGCCTGGAATAATAATTGATGAAATCTGAGCCAGTGAAAGACTGCTGTAGGATAAAGAGGTGTGTGTTATATCCATAATTAAGAGGAGACCAGAACTAAAATACTTGGTGAGCAACAAACTTTGAGGCCAATATCACGTGCTTCCAAATACATCCTATAATGAATGTTGCAGATGAAATATGTAGAAGGAAAAATTAAGGATGACTGAAGAGATATTGGATATGAATGGAGAAAAGAGGAGAACCAGGGCCTGCCCAACATGGGCCTCTCTCCGAGCTTGAGGCAGGCAAGAGAACTTCAGGAGGCCACGCCATGACATCCCCAATCTGGCTACCCTGGTCAGAATCAAGCTAAATGTACAATTGTAGTTTAGTGGTCCTTGATTTCAGATGAATTAATTTTCATTTAATCAGTTATTTTCTCTCTCATGACAATTGAAAGATTAAAAAAAAAATGGATTGAAATGGACTTACATTTCCAGCTCATGTTTTAATCTTATCATGAAAAACCTCAAGGGAAACCTTAACCCTTAAAAAGAGGAAGATTCACTAGAGTAAGTGAAGAATACAAGCTTTATAGGGGTGGATGACTCAAAGTGGGAGTCACACACCATAATGCCCTTACTGTTATTCCACCAAGGGAAACACTATCAGGAAAATGACACCACACAGAAAGGGTTAAACGTCATTCCCGCTTGATAAAAGTAGTCTAAGCCAAACATGTACGAAATTGAACATCTTAAATACTATGATACAACTATTAAAACTATAAATGGTAACATTCTGATTCAAATTGGAACTCTCACAAAACAGAAATACGATTCAAATAAAGAAGATGCAATGCAAATGTAGAAATCATAGGGAATACAGTAGTTGGTATGTTAATTAATTAAGAGACAAATAGTAGATGCCAAAAATTTTCTACACTTACCAGTCCAAATGCCATTATTACAGGAAGAGATGCAAGAAAAAACATCACATAATTATTTGCTAAAGTAATGGCATGCACTAACTGAAACACCAAACATTGAGCAATAATATGAACAGAATGCATGATATAGGTACACATTTTTTAGCCGCTTGCAGAATGGGTAAAATGTGAAAATTCATGAATAGGGGGGGTCTTAAGCATTCTTGATTAACATTTCCACAGTATCCTGAGCTTGGAATTGTATGAAATAATCAAAACTGAAAACATGTATCCAAAATAGTTAATTCCTTAAAAGTCAAATTTTGCACAGCATAATTTGATGAAAGATCACTTCATCACCAAAAGCACTCCGATGTGTTATGGCATTACAGAATTGAGCATGCAGCCTGGGAAAAATCAGGTTAGTCAGATCTAATAAGAGTGCAAGTTTTATTAATATACCAATCTAGTTATATCATATACCATCAGAATTAGAGAACTACATTTAAATATGAAATTTTGAAATTCAGTAACTAGTAAAACTACTGCATGTCTACATACCAGTAAATCATGAAAAATATTGCCATTAATGGATACCTAAAGAAACATTTGCCACAAAAACTCAATCAATTAAAAATTTTAGTGATGCATCTCAAAAGCATTGAATGCAAGCTAAACCCATTTTTGTACCTTCACATCATACCAACACAATTAAAGATGGGGAATCTAAATGGTACAATATCTTTAATAAATAGGTACCATACAGCAATTGTTTTTATTACATAGGATGCAACTCAATATTAAATTTAGAAATTAATCAAAAAATTTTAAAGACTTGATGTCAACAGCTAAGACAGCATAAAAATTTACCTAAGTCACTGCCTATTACTTCTGCATAGCAATTAGAGGTGGAACAATGGACAGACCGTCCCAAAGGTTATATTCTTTGGTTGCAGTCAAGCTCCTTGTTTGCAATAGTAATTAAGAACAGCTTGATAAAAAAATGCCTCAATCACATGCCCTACACTTACTTTGGAACTTAAGTAGAATTTGGACAAAGAGTCGCCTGATAGGAGAAAATTGTCAACTCTGAACATCACATTTAGGTTAAACAAATGGTATTTATTCTTCCCTAGAGTTGAAGGTTCATGTGAGTCATAGCTGAATCCAACAAGTCCAGAAATTTTTAATTGTATTCATGTTCCTGTGGCAGTAATAGATAACCTGAGAATACTCTGGTTGTAATCCAGTAAGTTATTCTCTTAATGTTCTCTCCTCTTTAAAATTGAAAAGCAATTCATATAAATGAAAACAACATTGGTCCTCTAATTTTGGGTGAGATTCATTGTAATTTACTATACCAGATGAATCAACTATCACCCCATCAAATCATTAAAAATTAAATACAGTTATCGGTAAAAACTATTAATGAACAACAAAAGGCATTTTGAAGCAGATAGATGTCTTTCTGGTGCTTCCTCCTGTTTATTCATGCCTAAATACTCAGCCTACTATACCCTGGACCCCAAAAAAAAGAAAAAAAAATAACATCAACACCCAATGACCATGGATGTACGCTTAAAAGCAACAACAAATGATGTTCTCATGAAGTGAATGATCCACTAGTGTTTTTCATCAAATGCTGAGATATGATAAGTGACATGACTTTCTCTGTAAGTACTCCTATTGCCAAAAATGGTCAGAGTCACTCCATAAGATTCATTAATCAGAGCTCTCTTGAGCTGCATACATTTCAGCTGATGAGACCATTTGGAAATGAGTGAGAATTCTGCTACATTCAAGGCCTCACCCCAACCGAGCAAAACAGCATTAAAGGCGAGGGCCACAGGGTCAGAAGATCATTATTAATTGGAATGTTACTGCTGGTGGACAATTGAGATTACTATGGAAGCAAGCGGGGTCTGCGACCAGAGGTGGAAGAGACAGAAGACTATGGAGAGAAGGCAATCCCCTGAAAGGATGAAGGATGGATGCTGAAGTCGATGGGAGGAAGTGATATCGCAGACCATGAGTAGAAGAAAAAGACATCTCGATCCAGGATAGAAAGAGGTTCCACACCCTACGTCAACAGCCTAGTGATCAGAGGAGAGATCGACGGGAAAGCTGCCCTGCAGAAGTGTCCCCGACCAATGTCGATAAGTACTACCCTCATGTGTGCCCATTCCCAATGACGAAAAGTACGCCATTCCCCAAAGAAGAGTTTGTCGAGTGAAGCCCCATATCGTATCATTCAATTTTTCACTCTTTTCCCTATTCCTTACCCGTGTGTGAGAGTGTGCGTGTCAATTTAAATTCTGGTAATAATTAGTGCAATCAGTGTGTTGAAAGAAGAAAAGTACAGATGTTTCAAAGCGACACTTAATTAATTATTTCTCTTTTTTTTATTTTGGCAAAAGGAAATTTCATAATTCCACTGTTGTTTTAATGCCAAAAGGCATAACGAATTGTTATCACTAAGTCACCAAAACGTCTGAAAGAAGAAGAATCTTGTTTCTATTTTTTTTTTTCAAAACATGCATTAGTTGTAAGTTAGAATTAGCACCCCCCATTCCCATTCCCCCCCACTGTTATCACCAATTTATTAACGTGCTTTGTGCCCATAGTAGTAAATAAATCTCTTAAGGAGATCCACTGTCGAACTGTTTTCCCTCGAATCGCTCACCCTATCCACATCCTGAACCTGTCATGGCCCGTGTTAGGATTTACCCAACCTTGAGAATATCTTGTGCTCTTCCCAGGCGAGCTGACCAACAGAAACCACCCCCCTCCCTTTTTTCCTCTTCTCCAGCCCCCACGCTGAGGTCACAGGTGTTGTACTCTCATTTTGTATATTCCTTTTTATAGCATTGCTCCACTTCTGTGGAGGGCGTGGTTGGCGCCCAAACTGCCCATGTTCCTTACCAGCTGTTCCCCCCCCCCCCTATATTCCCCACCTTGTGCCCCTTCTTTTGACTGCTGTTAAAACCCTGGATTGAGGGTCTGCAGTTACAACATATATAAGCAGATGCAAATTGAAGTCTGAGTGATAGAATTCAATAAGTCTGCCATACTCAAATCAAATACGTCATTTTTCAATCCACAGACAATACATTACTTGAATGACAGGGATTGAAGGAGAGATGGCAGTCGGTCATGGGAAATTAGTGTAGTGTGATGTTAAGTGAATGGAAATAGAAATATGGTCCAAGACATAAAAAAAAGGATTTGAAGCAAATACACAAGAAAAGAATTGATCAAAAACAACTTTTCTCAACACAATTACGTGTATGTAAACATTGGCACACATTCATATGGGAAAAGTTATCTCCAATTGATATAATCCAGATTTTAATACCCATCAGCAGGTATGAGCGTAAAGCCAAGCTTATACTGCACACACAAAGTGTACATTAGAGGACAGATTTCTTGTCTAATTCACTTATACATTTAAATGCCGAGTCTGTTCACACACATTATATGCAAGCAATTAGCCTTCCAAGTGTGCTTCCAGGGACTCAAGGTTACCACCTGCAGAATGTGCCGACATATCCCTCGCCCGGTCAGCTGAGATTGATCGTGCTGCACCAGGAGGCAGCACTCCCACAGGGTCCATGGCACCGCCCCTACCGGCACCCAATGACTCGTCTCGCTCCCCAGGATCCATCGACTTGGAGCGAGTCTTGGATCGGCCAAGGCGTCGTTTTATTGTGCCAAAGAAGTCCCTTCTCTTCCGGCGACTCCTTCCTCGCTCTGAAATGAGCAAACACGCTGCCATCACTCAAGAGAAAGCATAAAAGAGAATGGGGTATGGTGCCTGATGAGAAATAAAGACAGACCAAAAATCAAATTTTGTCTTTCTTCTTCTGTAAGGACACATGTACTCTTTGTTATCCTCATCCTCAGTACCATGAATATACTTTATGGATTCAAATGTTTGGTCCCACAGTACAAGCAATGATGTTTCCTCTGATTTCTGCAAAATAGTTAGCCTGCATTTCTTAAGCAAAATGGTAAATAATAGAGCCAAGGCTTTCTGTTTTTAAGGTATGTGTTAATGATTTATCTGCTCCTTAGTTGTCTGCTAGTTTGTGTCCTTTGTGATTTCTGAATTTGGTCCTCTGCCTCTGCACCCTGTTTTGGTGGGCAGTGCTAATTACTGTTCTCGTTATTCTGACTTTGAGACAGTTCTTATTTGAAACACTTTGAAACTTCAAAAATTATCTAAATTGTTTACACTGAAATGGTTTTAAATTAGTCTCATACTTTAGCCCACAGACCACCTAACACAGCACACATAGCCATAGATTTTTAATGTGAATTCATCATAGTGAAAAATAGTGACTGTATCTCATACTGTAAAAAGTATGTTGAATGAATATTCTTTTGTATTAATTGAGTTTCCCATGTGTTTCATATTCCTCACTATATTTCTTCAGAGTGCAAGGCTTTCTCTTTCAGGTTGCACTGGAAGGGCTGGCTAGTCTAGCAGAACAATGCAATTCATGCTCAATTCTTTGTAGTATAAGTCTACTCAATATAGTCTTACCTGATAATGACTGCTAGACAGTTGAAACACGTGTTTTAAGAGTTTGAAATAAACTTGGTAGACAGTACAATATTGTTTGAGTATCATTGTTCTCAATTCTTTGTTTCTGTTTGAAATATTTTAATAGTTCAATCTACAACATTGATCAACAGTTATTCAAGGTGGCTACTGATATCCAATTTTTAAATTCCCTGACTTTTCTTTTCTCTGATGGATTTACTCCCTGACCGATCGCCTTAAGGTCACCTATTATTGGACCATTTTTTTCTGCTGAATTAAATTCTCTACCGCAGCTTTAAATTTTCTAATCAGCGTCTCATATTTTTAGAACTGCAAGCATGTATTTACAATAAGCTAGTGTGCTCCAACTACTTCTCGACCTGTGTTTCGGAAGTTAAAATAAAACACGAGGTAAAGTTTACCGAACAACATAGCCTTGGATTCCTTGTGATGAGCATAATACATTGTGATCATGATTTTGAACACAACTAGGCAAATTCCCAAAAAAATGATATACAAAAGGGATACATTGCACGTCTGATTCACAACTAAATAACTAAGATTCACAACGGATTACTCCACAAATTGAGAGTGCTTATTCCATGCACGTCAGGACATTAGTTTTAGTTTGTGAAATAAAGGGCGGGAAAGACTGGCCGATAAACGCATTGGTAGAAAAATAACGAGGATTCCCATTCCAGTTTCTCCCTGACTGTTACAAGAATTCCCTGACATTTCCAGAAATTCAAAATTCCCTGACAATTCCAGGTTTTCCCTGACGATCGCCACCCTGTTATTTATCCATGATTTTTTTATTTTAAAAGCAATGCAGATCAACATGACTGTCTAGTTGCTTTAATTCCACTGGTAATTCACTAACAGAGAATTTGAGAATCAGCTGTTTTGCGAGTACTTTGAGATACTGGTGGAGCCATTCTTTATATATTTCAATACTTTTTGAAAATTAGATTGGAGATCACGGGATATTTAAAAATGACCAAGACGATAACTACATAAGGGATGATTTTTCTTCTTCTTTCAGATACACTTATACAGGCCATCCTCTCTCCTAGGCCCCGAAGATAACAAATATTGTAAGATTGTTCATATTATTAACAATTACCTGATTTCATAAAATCATAATTTTTAATTAAATAACCCAGATTTGCTACCCATCCTATTTAAATCAATATATGCAACTCAGTCACCATCAACTATTCTGTTGGCTTTATGTTTCCAAAAGTACTGGTATCATAATATTGAATTCAGGACGAAGGTCATGGAGTAACAATGAGGTCTCTATGACGTGTATGAACAGGAATTAAGTTACGTAAAACTAACAATAGCTCTATAGCAAATACAGCTGAAAAATTGACTCAGAAATTACTTATAAATACTTAGAGAATGATGTATTAAATACTGATGGAAACTGAACTAAAATTAATTATGCAGCAATCCGACAAATTGTGGAATCTTTGCTAGATGCTCAAACAATTGGGGTTTTTTTCATTGTCATGCCAGTAACAGAATTTTTTAATACAAAGGAAACATTTTAATTTCCACCATCCCGCATAAAATAAAACAAGCTACATATGACATTTGTTTCATTACAATTGGCCCATCCATTCAAATTTTACTCTGCTTCAAACTTGAGGTCGGTTGTCAATCAGTATGAGTTCTGTGCGCCGGCTAACAGCTTACTCCTGGCCAGATGTCATTAAGTGCGGGGTATTGTAAAATTTGAAGGTGTAAGTCACTGGGATAAGATTACATTACAAAGATACAAAAATTGTTCGGACATCTAGAAAATGTCATAAATCATGGCATAATATAAAGTCAGGCAGTGTAAAAGTGAGGTTTCACTGTAAATCTGTACATAATTCACCATTAATAAACACATTCCAACTCATCTTTTTCCACTTAACTATGAAAGTCCTCTTTCATTATTACTGTTTTAGAGTGAGATTTAAGAGGGTAGGTAAGTGCCTACCATTGTAAGTTGGAACACTGTTGGGTGCCTTCCCACTCAGGCAGAAAAATCTGTCTTGCAACCAAACTGAAACTGGGGTGAAACTCCACTGAATAGGGGTGAACTGGCATGAAACTACCTTATCACTGGACTGCACTGGCTTGAATCCATAGCTTGAAATGCTGGCCAACTGAAACTCCACTGCTAAATTCCCTTGAAACTCACTTGCTGGAAAGGATGTCAACTGAAATTGCACTGCACAGAGGTCGAGGCATTCCAACTCAACTGTATCTCCCTTGAGGGAGGCTTTCCATAGCTTGAAACTGGGCTGCTGCAGTATTCAGGTAACTCCACCCTCCTCATTCAGTGCTTGGCCTTATCCCATCACTGGGTTGCTCCCCTGAAACTGCACTGAACAGCTAGCCAAGGGAAAGACCTTAACGTTACTTTCCCTTGTCTGATGCTTTTTATTGGCTCGAAACAGGGCTGCTACTAATTCAGATAGTCTCACCCTCCTCAATCAATGATGGGACTCTCTCCAGCTCTAGGGGCTAACTTGAAAATGCAATGAACAGCTAGCCAAGGGAAAGACCAGGGATGGCCCATGTAGTATGCGCTTTTGTATCTCTTTTGTTTTTGTGCCTCTTCTGTACTATCTTGTTTTACAGATATTCCCACCAATAAAAGGCAGTGATGCTTCTGCATCACTTGCGAACCAGCAGTCATAGCGTCTAGCCATTACAATTGGTGACGAGGATGCCAAAACTTATGGAAATGGTTTTGTTGGGGGTGGACGACACGGTGTCGTATGAGGAAAGACTGCATAAGTATTTTGTCATGTTGGATCTGGGAAACAGTGCCACGGAGGAAACAAAGAAGAAAGCAATATTGTTATCATCTGTAGGCAAGGAGACATACAAGGTCATCAGAAGTTTGTGCGAACCAAAGAAGCCCACGGAATGTACGTTAGCGCATATAGAGGAGAAACTCCATACCTACTCTAGCCCGCAAAAATCAGTCATCGCGGAACGGCATAAGTTTAACCAGCGGGTGCAAAGCAGCAAGGAAACTGTGTTGGAGTTTGCCGCTGGTGCAAGAGAACGTTTGCAACATTGCAAGAGCGGTGCTTTCCTTGATCAAGCCTTGCGCGATCAATTGGTGTTAGGCTTGAAGGACAAGGCCATAGTGCAGGCTCTCTACTTGAAGAGCGAGGACCTGGCGTTGGAGAAGGCCGTGGAAATTGGCGTAGCGAGGGAAAAGGCATCATGCAATGTGGAAGCCTGCTTAATGGCATACACTATGGGTACAAGTGATGCCGTTGGCATCCATTTTGTGGAGGATGAGGCCTCAAAGAGCACCAACGACAGGAGGTATGCACCGCTGGAAAGGTGTTGCGAGGCGGAAGTTCACCGAGTGAGGGCAGCAAGAGGTGGTAGCGCAGGAAGGCAACAGAGGAAAGGACCACCGAACGCCCCTTCATCGCGTGGATGGACTCAGGAGGAGAAATGCAACTGCTGCAGATTTGGGGGCCACAGTAAAGCTACTTGACGATTCCGGATGTACAGATGTGAAATCTGTAGAAAAGTAGGACATCTCAAGGCGAGGTGCAGGGAAGGTAGGAGTAAATTTTCCATATCATATCAGGAGGTATCGGAGTATTCTGAGGGTTTTAATGCCATGCTTGACGAATTTATGTTTGTTTACGAATAATATGTTTTTATCACTCCTTTCAGGGTTGCTGACTCCTGTTCTACTGCAGCAAGTCCTATAGATGTGTAGCATTTTGTTTTAAATTTATTGTAGTACACATTTTATTTGCGAAAAATCTGTCAAATAATCTCAGTGTATTTCCAGTTGTAATATATTTTAATAAATGTCACTTGATCAATGAAATTGTTTAAAGTAATATTAATTTTCTTTGGAAGCATTTCAATCTACCCACTCATTATCCTCCTAATATGTCTTCAAAGTGTGTAATTGTCAACGTGTTGACTCATTTGCTCTAAACAAATTACTCATTATGAGCATAGCCAGTGGGTGCTTTAAAATTGTAAACAAGGTTGTAGTTTCAATCAGGTCATTGAGTCAGTCCAATTGTAAGGGTAGTTCAGCGTGGAACACGAGGGAGTTTCAGTCGTGAATGCAAGGGAATTTCAGCTCTGGAATGCAAGGGAGTTTCAGCTCTGCATTCAAGGGACTTTCAGTTAAAAACGTAAGGGAATTTAAGCTCTGAATGCAAGAGAGATCCAAGCCATTAGCAAGAGGGGTAGGCCAAGCTCATTAGGGATTATGGGGGAATGGTTATTCTATGCCAAGGTAGTTTCAAGGCATTTTACTGCTCTGCTTCTGAGCAGATTAACTCCCTTGATTTTTTTTTTCAATTTCAAGGCGGTTTCAGGGTAGTTGCAGTGGAGAGATATCAGTGGAGTTTCACAACAGTTTTCTGTTAGGTTTCAAGGCAGATTTTTCTGCCTGAGTACTCATTTTAGCCTTTTGGAAATATAAACCAAGAGCAGACTATGTAAAAAGTATGTAATACAAATAATAAATAACAATTCAATACAAATTGTAGAACACACAGCCACGTAAAAAGACTAAACTATTGAATCTCTCTCCAATGTCTTCAAAAGACTTCCATTAAAATTATGCTCAATACTAGCACATCTCATAATGAACACATGAATAAAAACAAGAAAACTTCTGCACTTGTGATAACACTGCTTCATGTCTAAATCTCTCCCAGTTACCACATCTTACCACCATGATATGGTTTCAAATTAAATGGAAAATGAGCCACGTAAAGAGATGATCGTTGGAATGACAAATCACCCAACATAAAGTGTAATTATTCACTGCCTTCTCCCTGCTTGATACCACGAGCAGAGCTAAAATAGGGACAAATTTTTTACTCTTGAAAGCTATTTATATGCCTATGATTTTGCTCATAGGTAAATAAAAGTAGGGTAATTTATTTTGGACACTTGTCTGGCCTCTCAAATTAAAAGGTTGGAAGCTTTGCCAGCCAAGCACCTTCCATACAAGTCTTTGCCAACCCACATTCCAAGAACTCCCTTCACATCTATGATATCACGCTTTGGAAAGGTGTGTGCCCCCAAGTTCAGCTGCAACAGTATAAATGAAGAGCCTCGAGAAATGCATACTAAGAAAGAGGGGGGGGGCAAGAGAGAGCACATAACAGCACACCCCCTACTCACCATCTGAGCCCTGAGAACTGACGGTTTGGCCATCACCTTCCATGCCCGTCACTCCAGTCTCCCTCATCCCTGGCTGCTGGAATCGACAACAAGCGAAATATTAATTGATTCTATCCAAGTAGTACCAATTAGGCTTCAAAAATAGCACACAATGTATTTATAGGTGCAACAATTATTTACCAAGGTGCATATACACATTCATTTAATTTTTTTGATAATATACATAGATAATCAGAGTACAAAACCATATCTTGACTCAATACCTAATCATTGTCAATATACAACCTTCTTAATACTTACAATTAGCTTGTATCATTCAATAAAGATTAAATAATTTGGTATATATATATGTATATCACCATGTCACCCCCACGCCTCATCCTTTCCAATTACCCCTGCCTCCACCACATTGGAATCAAATCACTTCCTCTAATAGTGATACTATTGCGCAGCAACGTAAAACAAAAATTTACACTGGGATTTATAACAAACGCAAAATACCAGATTTCATGATATATTTTGAAATGAAATTTTTTTCCAATAGACTTCCTTGCATGCTTTCATAATTGCTCTTTGAAACCTAGAAAATTCAAAAATGCAATTGGGTAGGATTCCTTCAAAGTAGGTGATGCCAACTCCATGAAGAATAACTGTGATTCAGAATTAACAGAAATCCTTAAGTGAAACAAAGAAAAATTGCAGTTCACAGAAGAAGAATTTGAATAGATAATACAGATACATGAAGCAAACAACTTTGTTATGAGAAGCAACAACCAGATTGAGTACATGTACCAATGAGAGGATGAAGACTTGTATAATCTACAGCCCATCAGAGACATATTGTTATGAACATGATAAGAGGAGAAAAAATAATTTGAGACTCCAGATCTCAAGGGAAAAGTTAGGGCCTTAAATATGGATATCAGTAAGTACAGCAATCAATCCCACAGTATTTATAAAACTATTAAGGTGCTTCAATTTAGAAGTATGTACATCATAAAAGTAGCATGTCTGATATGGTTGGAGTCACATCGGGTGTTCCACAAGGCAGTATGATCGGCCCTCTTTTATTCATTATTTATATTGGTGACCTAAGTTCTCCAGTTAGCAGTAAATTAAAATTATTTGCAGATGATACAGTTATCTACCGTGAAATAACCAAAGACGCAGATAAAGAAGTTCTGTCCTAAGACCTCTACAACGTTCCTTTGTGGTGCTAGGAGTGGGAGTTAGAATTAAATATTAGTAAATGCACCACAGTTTACATCCTGCAAAAGTCATCACACAAATGCCATATCTATACGATGGGTGAATTTAACCTAAAATGTTCAAATTCAGTGAAATATCTTCGAACTACCTTATCTTCTGATATATCGCGAGAAACCCATATATAAAACATATGCGGAACAGCATTTAAGAAACTAGGTTTGGTTAAGTGTATAATAGGAAGGTCCTCAGATGTAAAAGTAAAAGAGAGAAGCTACTTCGCTCTGGTTAGGCCACACCTCGATTATGCCATGAGTACTTGGGACCCAGGTCATAAAGATTTAACAAAAAAAAATTATTGAAATAAAAAGAAAAGCAGTGCGCTTCGTTAAAAACTGCTATGAGCGTACATATGGTGTCTCAAAACTTTAAGAAAGATTAAGGTGGGAGCCCCTAGAGACTCTGAGGCTATACGCTAGGCTTAGTTTGCTTGATAAATTCAGAACTGATATTTTTCAGAGTGACATAGAGAACATTATCATGACTCCTCACTACATCCCTAGGTCTGACAGATGCGATAAAATAAGAGAGATACACTGCCGATCAGATAGGTACAAAAACTGGTTCATCCTGCACACAATAAGCGATCACAATAAACACTGAGCTCCACTAAATACACTCCCATAATACACGTCACCATTTCTCTTCCCAAAACCTTATCCCTTACATCTTTATACGGCTGGTGTCCTAACATCCCCTGCCACATGCCCATGTGGCAGCTCACAGGGTAATGCACATGAAAGTATGCATCTCTTTAATGAATATTTTCTTTTGAACAAGAATATTTGAATCAAATATAATTGCCTGTAGATTGTGATTACTACTTTTTCTTTTTGACCTGTCTCATTCATAAGCGAACTGTATGCATTTGGAGTAACAAAAATTATAGCTGCTTGGATGCTCATAACATTTAATGGCCATGCAGTGACATAAGGCATCAAGACCACTGTAAGTTCACACTATTCCCTGCCACAATTCTACTAACAATAAGTTATTTCACCTACCTTGTAACTAAGCAAAAAGGCAAATCTGTCACCTACTTATCCCTCACTAACCAATAAATTGCCCAATAAATTAAGTTTTCATATTTGTGAATTTGACACTTAGAGTGGTCCTACTTTGGGCACAACTATTGAAGCCAAATACCCCTCTCACTCAAGACAGGAATGGTCTCACTGCTTGTTCCAGAATGTGGCAAAATTCATCCACATGAGACTCTTTCTACCAAGAAGAGATGGGTGGAATCCAATAGTATCACTCCCACTAATCTCTGTCTTTGTCTCATTTACCCTCGACCAGCTTGTCTTCAATCCAGGAGGCATCCACAAGTGAGAGAAGGGTGTTGGCCTCTGTGCTGGGGGAGTCGCACGCAATTTGAGTCAGAGCATTATGGTACCTATTGAAATAAGTATACGGAATTGTTTCAGAAGCAAATGACTCATTTCTAGTTATTACAAAGAGCCACCCTGAACCCTTCTTGTTTCTCCAGCTATTGAGCGTCATATTCACAGCTTTCTTCCTGCGACTATTTTCTTTGAAGTCACAAGTTGATGTAAAGAAACATCATTAGGACTACATTTTAAAGCCAACCTAAAGTATTCCTGCCACAGTTACTGTTGCAAATGATGATCTTCCGCATGGTAAGCAAAGCAAAAATGACGTCCTAAGTGCGATGTATCATAAAAAACTCTACCGATTGTGTCAGTAGTACAATCGAGTGTGGTTTTATTGCTAAATGTGTTAGGAAGTGCGTTATTAATACAGACATGTTTGCATTAATGGGTAATACATTGATATATGTAAGTACTTCAGGTTGGTACTATTGCTTGTCGCAGTGTGTTTCTTTTGTCTGACATAATGGATGTGATGCTCTTTTCTTTCCAAATAAGGGTCCAGTTCCATGTGCTACTTCAAGCGACTCGGTTGCAGAGTCATTTATATCTTCCCTAATCCGATCCGAGCTATATTTATTTAGTGCGTAATTATAGCAAACTGATAGAAATCCTAACAAAATGACCACTAGAGGTGCTGTTGTGACCTATTTCTGCTATGCATTTTCAAAACCAGTTCAACTTACCATGATCTCCTAATTTTTATAATAGTAATGATTTAGCACTACTTATGAGTTCATAAGTTACATTTTTCTAATTCAATATTCCCCTCCAGTAAACCAATCACTTCTGTATGGCACCTTCAACCATTATCTATATATGCTCGAAACCATTAACCAAGGGATGCCATATTTTTCTAGCAATAGTTCATTGCAGTGCATGACACATTCGGAATACAAATAAATCAGACACTAGTTGAAAATTTTTTTCCAGCAAACTTAGAAATTTCGTTAGTGTTTCGACGCACTTACGAAAACATTGTTCCAAATTCCCATTAGTTCAGCTTCCCCCAAACTTGACTCAGAGGATTCAAACGGTTAGCATTCTTCAAGCAAGCTTTAAAAGTAGCTGGATGTAACGAGGGCAGGTATGAGTGATTTTTCGAATTTTGTGCCAACTCACTACAGCAACCTTCTACTGTATTGTAAAACATAAAAGATGTCCATCACTCAGCCTCAATACCATTCATCAATCTATAAAATGATATAATTAATATTCCCTCTCCCATTGTCTTCAAAAGGAGATTTATATGTCCTCATAAAAAAGTGCTACAATGATGCAAAAGGAAATATCTAAATGACACTTTGACCAACAACTTTTTGAGGTCAATCTCACTTGTACTTTGTAATTACTCCATTAGGCAACAGTGCATGTTACTTTATTTTATGATTACCACGTAACTCAGAGTGCATGTTCTCTGTCACACATTCATCTATATCTACATAATACCCTGCAAGCCGCCGCATGGGTGTGTCGCAGGGGGTGTTAGGTCACCAGCGGTGTAAAGGTTTAAGGTTTTGGCGATAGAACGGCGACTGTATTATAGGAGTGTATTTAGTGGAGCTCAATTTTTATTGTGGTCGCTTATTGTTCGCAGATAGAATGAGTTCTTGTACTTATCTATCCAGCAGTGTATCTCTCTTATTTTATCACATCTGTCAGACCTAGAGATGTAGTGAGGAGTCATGATAATATTCTCTATGTCACTCTGAAAAATATCCGTTCTGAATTTATCAAACAACCTAAGCCTAGTGTTCAGCCTCCGAGTCTCTAGGGGCTCCCACCTTAATTCCTCTAAAAGTTGTGAGACACTGCATGTACACTCGTAGCAGTCTTTAATGAAGCACGCTGCTTTCCTTTGTATTTTATTCATTTTTTTGGTTAAATCTATTTGACCAGGGTCCCAAATGCTCGCAGTGTATTCGACATATGGCCTAACCAGAGCGAAGTAGTATCTTTCTTAGACATTTTCATCTTAGGACCTTCCTATTATACGTTTAACAAAACCTATTTTCTTTAATGCTGCGCCACATATGTTTTGTATGTGTAATCCCCACGATATATCAAAAATTAAGGTAATTCCAAGATATTTTACTGTACCTGAAGATTAGAAGACCCACTGATGAAGCCTTGCATGTATTAGCCAATTTTGAAATATATGTATTGCTATCATCATTTATTGTTAAGGGTTCTGAGTTTGAGTCTCAGTCAGGAGAATGACTTTTTGTTCTCCGGAATTTCACTCTGATGGGGAGAGTATTTTTTCACCAAAATACTTCAATTCCATTTTGACTATTCTTACCACTTAATAAAGATAAAAAATGGCTGCCCATCAAAATGACAGGATGTGAGTTCCTCTGAAAATTACACCCACTCATGGAAAACTTAGCAAGTCAAGAAAGAACAAAGTTAAAGATAAAATGCAAACAAGAAAAAGCAGGAGTAAACAAAAGTGACATATGAACAAGAATACATTATACATGAAAACGACTCAGGCAGAACACAAACACATGTTACCACCAATTGAAATTGCAATTTTAGAAAAAAGCCATTATCTCTGCTCCCTCTCAACCTGTCCACTTTATTTCCCTCTCACCCACAATACATGAGCAAGAGGAAAAGGTCTTCTCAAACCACTGCTCACACAATCCAGATCACACACAATAACTCATGATTACCTTTTGGAAAATCAATACATAAATCAATATCATTGAGTGGAATTAATAGAAAAAAACAGAAATACTTACCCTTTACACAACCCAATAATAAGTTTTACCCAATTTTACACTATCTTTTCTAATATTTAGTAATATTTAAATGTACTCTTTGCCAGTCAGTAACTGATACCTGTGTATCTGCTCATATCAGTCATTTTATAATCTCAAGGCAGGTGAGATGGAATGGTTCCACGCTGATAAAGAAATGGGTGGTTGACAAATTGGGAAGATGACTGACAACTGAGATCACCAGCTTCAGTTAGGATAGGTAGGTAGCAGGCAAGGGAAGGATCATTACAAGATAGGAGAGACAAGTAATCCAGACTTCCCCTAGCCTATCTTCACAAAATGTAACAATGCTTCCACCATGTGACATCCCACCTGGCAGACAGGGAACTATCCTTGAGGTGCTCCTAACACACACTCAAGCCAAAATTGAGACTCCCTTGAAATATTTCTGCCATAGTCAGGGTTCAAACCAAAGTCTTTGGAATGGGAAGCCAGAACTATAACATTCCCAACAAACTTGGTTTCAAAGAAAGATATCAATATCAATGGCGTAGCCAGGTTTCGGGTCTAGGGGGCACAGGAGAGGTAAAATTTTTAGGGGGTGCTGACTCATAAATTCACCAATTTACTAAACATACTGTAACATACTTTTACTGTATTATTTTTCTTGTAATATACTATCCAAACGTGTAGTCCGTGTAGAATTTATTGTTGATAATTAAGTTATGAAATTGATTCACGCACGTATTTGGGACTTTAGAGTGGAAACATTCACAGACACTTAGGGGAGCCAGAACACAGAGGGCGGGGGGGCATCTCCCCCCCCTGGCTACGCTACAGATCAGTATTCCACCAAAGAAGATTTAATATAAGACTAGTTTCCTTGCCTAGCTTTTGTATTAGTAGCATTCAAAGTAGGTAGTCCTATGGTAAGTCTCATTCAGCAGAAAACTAAAATCACTTTCATTGTCAATTTAGCCAATAGTTAAGTTCTTCAAAATGTTGGCTAAGTTTCCCATCAGTTCATTAGTAAAGTATAAAATAATTGCTACCAGTTTCAGAAATAAAAATTTAACCAAAAGCATACATGTTGCATGTATAATATGTATCAGGTATATAAAATGGGTGCACTGAGTTATGAATAGATTACACTATTAGCAATATGGCCTGTGAATAATCACTGACTAAAGCAGTAGTTAGCAAGACGGGTGGGGAGAACCAAGTTTATTGCTCTTACCTTAAGTAAAAAATCACATGCAGTAAAACCCGTTTAAGCAATTCCTCTATATTCAAACCCAGGTTAACAGAAACAAACAACAAACTACAAGAGGTGGGGAGATAAGGCTGCCTACAGCCATTGTGAAGATAAAATGCTGAGGAAAATTCTCAACTTTTTCAAAAAATAGATTGATGGTGAGTTACATTAAATGATTTTGACAATGTAACTAAAGTAACAATAAGAAAATAATAGTTGTACTTATTTTCACTGAATTGACCGTTGAATATCAACAACTGGCAAGCAGAAAAAACAGTTATATGAAACTGTTTTGCCCTCCTTTATTTCGATCAATCTAGATTCTACCATGCAAGTATATGTACCATAAAATGCCGTTTATGAATATAAGTAGGTAGTGTGCATTTTTCCAACTGAACATGCCCTAAAATACCCTGATATAATAAAGCAACATAATTGTAAAGGGATTGATACCTGGTCAGAAACTTCGTGCCAGCATCCAGTTTCAGTCTGTTCAACCTGTGTGTCCATGTGGCATTTTGGCAAGGGATGAGAACAGGGAGAGACAGAGTGGAATTCAAGGTGAGACAACAATTGTGTAGGCTAAACGGTTTCAGCATTTAATGCACGCTCACTGATATCACTACAAACTATTCTTTAACCCTTCCTGGTCGATACCTTCATACCCAGTTCTTGTAGTCTGATCCGAGCTTATTTTAATGGTTAACTTATTCACTTATTTCTATGAGTATTACTTTAAACTTCCACTTTTATACATGGGCATAGCCATGATTTATATTAAGGGGGGCAGGACACCTAAATGTAGCTATAGATTTAGATTATGCACAACCAGACAGGATGTTGTCCTACTAGAGCACAGGACAACTTCCTGTCTGGTTCTGCATAGTGGATTTGGAATGAAATATCACATTTGAGGTAGGGAAAGTCCCTCCCATCCCACCTTCCTCTGTCCATGCCCATGCTTACATGTATTTTTTTTTTTAGTAGAGAAAAAACATGACAAATTGATGCTGTCTTGGTGATACACCTAAGGAGTACAAAAAATACCAATAGATGGCATATATTTTCAGAAAAGCCACACAAATTGCGTGAATCAAACAAGACACGCGATTGATTGATTCTGGACATGCTATAACAAAATAAGATGTGAAGTGGGGCTCAAAGTTGGACCAGAAAGGATTAAGGAATGCATTACACAGAGAAATAAACTATTCATTCACTCTTCATTTTCACTTATCCACTTCCAAATCTGCTCATAACCAGCCAATTCATAAATTACATTTCATAATGGACTTCACATTAACAGATAGAACATTCATAACTCCAACTATATAACTGTAAACAGACTTTTTAGTTAGACGATCTTGAAAGCTTTTGTTTCTGCCACAAACATCTTGTAACTTGCTATTTTTCTTTGAGCAATCAATAAATAGCCACTTTCTAACCAAAGGTTAAGCCTGAGGACAAAAACTGAATGAAGAAGAGGATGAGGAATTCAAGGTAAAATGTGCAGTATTATTTAATTATCACAATTTCTAATTACCTGCTCCAGCAATTTGCATTGCAATGTATTTACTATATCTTTACAATCTGTTCAAAAACCTTTCATCAGAGAAAAATGACATCACAAAAAATATTGCATTGACAATCAGAGAAAGATTTTATTGTAAAGGCATTCAAAAAACAATGCAAAAGAGTAGCATTACTGATGATGTGCTCAAAGGGAGATGATGTTTTAGTGTTTAACTGTCGATATCATAAGAAATATAATGGTGATCCTTTTCATAATATGTAATGGCAAACATTTGAAAAAAAACCCTCATACTCATCCACATTTAATCAGCATTTTTAGAGGAAACCAGCTACCTATCAGAATTACTGAAAATATGGGCATCAACATTAGCTGCACATGTTTGATGGGTATATAGCCATTAAAACAGGGAAAATTTTCTTTGACACAACTGAAGCTTGTCTTGGTTCAAGTTAGCCTTGGTACCAGCAGTTTACCATGATCAGTTAGCAAATATTTTACATTTTTAGATATTTTCCCGAATGCTTCCCCATGCCGTAAATTGTCCACCCCTGTCATATTTGCATGAAATGATCTGGTTGATGCCCAAACAACAACAACTGTATACACTGTAGCCAGCAGTAACCTTATGAAATCATCATCTTTGACAATTATTTGACAATAATGTGTTTGAAGAACTAACCTCTGTTCAAGTTCAAGTGTAAATCCCAGAGTTCAAGTGTAGTTTTCTTTTTTTTTTTTTACTCTGGTTGTTGTACGATTCTATTCTTAATTTTTCTATGTACAGATCACTCTTTATTGGGTTCCTCATGGTTTTTTGTTTGATGGCTTTACTAATTTTTATATGAACGAATTATTCTTTATTTGTTTTCTGATGGAGTATATGATTTATTTTCTTGTTATTTGTCCTTGCACATCACATTATGTACTACCATGTTCTAAAGGAGTTCACTCCTAGAATAATACAATAAATTTATTATTATTATTATTATTAATTATTGATAAATTATAAATTGTCTAGCAGCAAGAACAGCATGTCTTTTTTTGACATGCTCAACTGCATTCTCTTGTGATTTACATTACTGATATTAGATTTAATACAAAAAAACTCAATACAGATGGTTATAAGCCCTAACTACATAATAAACATATTTACTCCCACTTACAATGTAGGTTAGCTGTTTAAGGCATCATATTTATTAAAACATCATAGTCTATGAGACAAATCAACTAGTAAGCAATTGTGCCATCTTTGAAACAAGATGATGAAAGGTTTTCCTTTCTATGAATATCTAGGTGTTAACATGATAATACTTCAATTGCACTCATTATTTCAGTGAGGGTCAAATTATAGTTAACAATAAGGAGGTGAGAACACAAGATTTTCAACTCAAATTGAGTTTGAGTCTATCACTGCTTTGAAAATAGAGTTTCGAGTCGAGCTCGAGTTGAGTTTGAGCACCAATACTACTATATTTTATATTTTCTAGAGAAAGTAAAATTCTTCAAAGCCTTGTATAACTCAAGATAAATTTCCTAATTTTCATCAATTCAACAACCAGAACAATATTCTACTCTATTTTGATAAATAACTTTCCTGAATGTAAAAATTTAAGATTTAAAGATTTTATCCCGGAAAGCAACAATAAAAACCAATGAATTTGGGATATTTTTAAGAAGTAAACTGACTTTCACTTTTCAAAGTCATATATTATCGCCATATGATATACACTCATGAAAAAATAAATTAACAGTATTTTTGTAGTGTCATTAAACACAGCATGTAAAAAATGAACTTTAAGTAACCAACCCTTTAGGAAATGATAAGAAAAGCAAATGAATCAGTGAAAAATGAATTAGTGGTAGAAATATATTTCCTTTTATTTATAACTGTCTGTAAATTTTAAATCAAATTATAAAATTTGAATGCATGAAAACAAGTTACTCTATATGCTCAGACTGGAAACTCCCTCTTCTTAAATTAACATTTCCTGCAGTTGAATACAGCCTTTCACTTGATACCTCAGTAGCTGGTATTAACATATTAAGCTGCGTGACAAAGTTATAATGAAAAATCACAATGACATTAAGAGTGTGATAATCACTGGATTGATCTATCCAATGGAATTTTGTAGGTGTTGAAGGATGAATGAAACCAATATTCAACAACCTTGGGCCAAGCTGGCAACTAGTGATGAATTATATAACGCTACAAGTGTCAGTACACCGCATATACCTTCTAGTGGGTGGGCAACAGTATGCTGGCTCTCAAGGTAGTCCTTTCAGAAGGTATCCTAGCTTGAGCAGAATAGGGAAATATGGCCTAGGGTATTACTATATTTTGGTTTCTCTAGTGGCATACTGGCGAAAACGAGCCAAAACTGACCGGTAGAGCGCCGTAACCATTAGCAGGGAAAGCTGAACGAGGTGCGGGTACTGCGAAGGCTGATAACCTTGCATACTCTATTACAACTTACTGCTATGCGTCAAAATATTGCCTCGGACAGCCGAAGCCATGATGGGTGGCGGAAGCTGAATAAGGTTGGCCGATCAAGATACGGACTTAGCGATACGACCTGGAATATCGGTACTTGGAATGTGAGAGGAATATATGAAAAGGAGCATAAGTTGTTTAATGAAATGAAAGTGAGACGAATGGATGTTTTGTGTGTATGTGAAACTAAGCGTAAGGGGCGGGATGCTGTTACATTAGATGGCGGTAGTCTGGCATTGTGGTCAGGAGTTGAAGATAATGCACACAGCAGTAAAGGTGTAGGACTCATTCTTAATGAGAGAGCTAAGTTGCTAGTAAGGAAGTATGAGTTAGTATCCCCTAGATTGCTCTGGATTTGCATGAAAGTAGGTATCAGGAGAGTTGTGATTGTGGCGTGCTATGCACCAGTGGATGGAGAGAGTGACAGTGTGAAAGATGAGTTTTCGGAAAAACTGAGAGAGGTTTTGAATGAATGTGATTCTGGTGAGAGAATAATTTTACTAGGTGACATGAATGGGTGGGTTGGTGTGAGACAGGATGCATTTGAGAGAGTGGTTGGGCCTTTTGGTGACCCCCGGGTGAATGCTAATGGTGAAAACTTGGTGTGTGTGTGTGCTTGGAAAAAGGATTGTTTGTGTCCAATACATGTTTCAAACATAAGAGAATACACATGTATGCTTGGCAAAGGGGCGATTGTAAAAGCATGATTGACTTCTTTGTGTACGATGAGAGATTGAGGGAGTTAGTGTTGGACATGAGAGTGTTGAGAGGAGCTGAATGTGGAGCAGACCACTATTTGGTACTCTCCAAAGTGAATCTGGGTAGAAAGTGGGTACCAAGAAAGAATGTTGAGCGTAAGCAGTTGAGAGTAAAAGTGGAAAGGTTGCTAGACAGCGAGGTAAGAATGCAGTATGGTTGCATGCTTCAGGATACTCTATCATCGAAGCAGAGAGAATGGGACGAGCATATCAGAAACAAGAACGTAAATGATGTGTGGGAGTGTTTAAAAGGAGTGATTGTGGAATGTGCTGAAAGTGTATGTGGAAAAGGAGTGGTAGGAAGAACGAAAGGTGATGCTTGGTGGAATGAAGAAGTGAAAATTGCAGTCAGAGAAAAGAAAGAGGTGTACAAGAATATGATTGCTGCCAAATCTGAGGAAGAGCGTACTAAGGCATGTGATATTTACAGAAAGAAAAAGATTGAATGCAAAATCGTTGTGAAAGAGAGCAAAGAAAGAATGCCTGCGGATGAAGCTAACAAAATGCAGAGTGATTATGAAGGTAATAAAAAGCTGTTTTGGAAGTGGGTAAAAAGGGCTAAGATTGGTGAAGGGAGGGGAATGAATGCGGTAAAGAACAAAAGTGGAGAGATCATGTGGGACGAGAGCAATATGAGGGACTGCTGGAGGGAGTATTTCGAAGAATTGTACAATAATATTGCAGGCGTTGAGGATGAGCCTTGTGAAGTGGTATGTAAAATGTGATGATGGAAAAGGATATCAGTGAGAAGGAGATCACAAGGGCTGTGAGAATATTGAAAAATGAGAAGGCTGCAGGAATAGATGGGATATCCAGTGAAATGTTGAAGTGTGGGTGTGAATTACTAATGTG
Source organism: Ceriagrion tenellum (assembly GCA_963169105.1). Taxonomy (NCBI): domain Eukaryota; kingdom Metazoa; phylum Arthropoda; class Insecta; order Odonata; family Coenagrionidae; genus Ceriagrion; species Ceriagrion tenellum. Next base: position 25,638,238 of record OY720641.1, on the reverse strand, counting down.
TAGCCTGTGTGAACTATACAATTTATGCTAACAGGTTTCTATTGTTCCAGAGGATTGGAAGAATGCTATCATTGTTCCATTGCACAAAGGGAAGGGAGGAAAGACCGAATTTAATAATTATCGGGCCATTAGTTTATTGAGTATCCTGGGAAAAGTGTTCAGTAAAATATTAATCAAAAGAGTGAGGAATATTACTTCCGACAGAATATGGGGTGTGCAGTATGGTTTTATGCCTGGGAGAAGATGTAGTGACCAGCTTTTTGCACTTCAGCAAGTGATAAAAAAATGTATGAGTGTCCGAAAGAAAGTGTACTGTGCATTTGCTGATTTAGAGAAGGCATATGACAGAGTAAATAGAAAGAAGTTGTGAAAGGTTTTCAGAGACTATGGAGTGAGTGGGCAGTTATTGAATGTTATGATGGCAATGTATGACAATAGTAAGGCAATTGTAAGAGTTAACGGGGTTTTGAGTGATTGGTTTGTAATAAATCGGGGTGTAAAGCAAGGATGCATAAGGTCTCCATGGCTGTTTAATGTTTTTATGGATGTGTAAGAGACACATGTAGTGATAACGACTGTGTTTTGATTGGAAATGTAAATGTGCGAGTTCTTCTATACGCGAATGATGCTGTTTTGATCTCAGACAATCAACAGGGATTACAGAAGCTCCTAGATAAGTTTTGTGAATCAACGGAGAGAATGGAATTGAAGATAAATGCGTGCAAGACTAAAGTAGTAGTTTTTGATAAGGAGAATGGGGAGAATAACTGTATGATGAGGGCGAATGGTGAGGCAATTGAACAGGTGGATGATTTTGCGTACTTAGGTAAGATGTATGTGAAAGATGGAAGACTAGAAGAGGAGATAAAGAGATGTGTGAATGCTGGAAGGAAAGTGGTAGGTAGCATGTGGAGCATATCAAGGAATGAATGCTTGTCTAAGGAAGCAAAAATTGCCGTGTACAAAAGTGCACTTCTTCCCACTTTGCCATATGGTAGTGAAACATGGGTATGTCAGGATAGACATAGGAGTAGACTAAACGCCATGGGTATGAGTTATCTGAGGAGTATTTGCGGCAAAAGTAGGATGGATAGGGTCAGGAATGAGTGGGTCATGAATGAATGTGGGTTAAATGCTCCAGTAATGGACGTATATGAAAGGAGTGTGCTTCGTTGGTTTGGCCATGCTGAGAGAATGGATGAGAGTCGAATAATGAAACAGATATATGAGGGTAGAATGAATGGTGTGAGAGGTAGAGGTAGGCAGAGAAAGTTGTGGTTGAATGTGGTAGAGGAAATTGAGGAAAATTGAGGAATTGAAAAGAGGAAACATATCTTGTGAAAAGATCTATAATAAATATTTTGGCCTGTAGTTTTTTTATTCAAATTATATCCTTTTTTAAATAATGGTATCACCACAGCCTTTTTTTATGCAGAAGTGAACTCGCCATCGGTGAGACTAAGATTAATCAAGAGCGTAATCACAGGAGCTATTTATTATAACGTTGAGAGAATGGATGAGAGACGAATAACGAAACAGATATATAAGAGTGAAATGAATGGTGTGAGAGGTAGGCCGAGAAAGTTGCGGTTGAATGTGGTTGAAGAAATTCTTAGGAAGAGGAATATTAGGAGTTTTAAAAACAGGAGGGTGTGTATGAAACAGTGTATGGAGGTAAATGAGGCAAAAGAGGTTTGTAAGGATAGGTCAGTATGGAGGAAATTATTGAAGCAGAGTAAGGTGTACAATTATGTATTAATGAGTGAAACATTTTGACTGTGCCTAACCCGGAAGGGAACGGCATGATGGGTATGAATGCATGTATGTATATTTCACATTTTTGGCATGGCAGGAGAGAGCAGCCAATAGACATCCTTCATTGTTTCAAAGGTGCTTGCCACTGCCTGTTTGTGTGACAAGAAGATCATCACTTACTGAATTCATCATGCCAACTAGACACGTTGCTCAAAACACTCAGTTTGCCTTCAAATCCTCCCTGACATAGTCTCAGACTTCTGCCTAGGTTATTTTTCACTGTGATCAAACACTGAGGAAACAGAAGTAAAGCAGTGTCAATGCCTTTCATAATTCAGGTAAATTGTAACCACAAGGGTGTGATCATTATAGAATTGAGGTATGTATCTGGTGGTGAACCAAGATGCCATTGTAATGCTGCTTAGAATCCAATGGACCAACATTGTTGCAGTTCATGCCGTGACTGCGCTGATGATTTTTAAAACTGAATTTAGGTCAATTGTAACCATTAATATGAAAATTTTGTGAGTTGGGATGATTTTGATGAAATGTTAACTCAATCAGAATTTTACTTTATAGGTGCCTACATTATGAGCATAAATATATAGATTATGCAATCCGATCGAAGTTGAGGAAAGTACCTCTGATTGTAAGATGAACCCACTTTTCTTTGGAAGTCCAGAAGGGAAAAAAGTAGTCTCTAATTCATGCCGATATAATCACCATTTCTCCAATGACTTAAAAACCATTATTGTAAAAAATCTCAACTTGACTCAAGCATTTTTTTATAAAGCTCAATTCAAGTAAAATTTTTCTTTTGACTTGATTCAACTCAAATTGCCAGTTGCTTACACATACCTACACATCAGTCACGAAGAAAAGCCACAACAATGAATGGGTACTCCTGTGCCAACCCAGTTGCTTGCACATACCTACACATTAGTCACGAAGAAAAGCCACAACAATCAATGGGTCCTCCTGTGAGACTGAATATTTAGCGGCCTTTTTCTCTCGAAGGTGGCAGGAATAATGCAGTAGTCGGAGAAGACCGTTTCCTTTTTGAGGCTGGCAACAGTTTCGGTGGCATATATGTATTCAGGGGAACATATTGAAAGTACTAAGTAAAAAGTAGATTGCCATTATTGGCTTACATATGACTGTATAAGGATGTAAATAAAAAACTGAATAAGAGTTTGTCACTAAAATTCCTGTTTCCCCAGCCTGACCTGAATGCTATTGCGCATATCACAATAAATCTACATCAAATAAAACCTGGTTCAACTTTGTGGAGTTCTACCTTAATTAGTAAAAATAACTTTTACACTCCACTGGGCAGTAGAGTGTAAAAGTTATTTTTACTAATTTACAATAAATGTAAATTGAAGAGGTTTATAAACAAGGTTTAAACATAAAGATTGACTGTATTGTGCCTTACGTTATACTCATGCTATACTATACTCCACTCATAAGGAAAAAAGATATTTATGGAATTTAGTTATTGCAATTTTATCATTTTAGCTCCTTAGATATTAGAAGTATTTGGAATTAATTTCACTTAAAAAAGAAACAATATGCTGTACTACGTACCTTGACCACATGAGGCTGCGGTTGCTATTTCCAGAGATCCCAGCAAAAAACACAAGCATTAGATCACACCTTAAAACTTAAATAAACAGGGTTACGTCACATATCACACAGGAATATGATATCACTAGTACCTATAGAAGGTAAAGGTAGTTACATATGTAAATGTTGAAGGTTTGGGAATAAATTCAGTGGCAACATAATACACTGATGTAGTATTACTTAATGAACAATCTCCAATTTTTACCTCTATTTTGTACCTCTCCTATTTTTTAAATAACTTCTCATTAAGTGCTGGAAAGTAAACAAAATGAGAGTAGGGATATATGAGAAGAATGATTTGCCAGAATCCTGAAAATAACAGCCATGAAACTACATACAAAGTCAAATGAACAAAACATTGGCCATGAAGCCATATAAATTTTCCAAGGGCAAATAAAAAGTACAAAAGTAATTACAGTCCTTTCATCGACTCAACCATGTAGAGACAAAGGCTCTTGTGTGGAAAACATCTGCATTCTAAAGGAAAACACCTCAGTATAACGTACCCACATACATTAAATCACAAGAATTATGGCATCAAGCTAAGAACTCTAGTAATCTCCACAGAAAGAAATGGAGGAAGTTGACATGTGGTATTAAATTATTACTTTGATTACAACAACAGGCCAGGTGGGAAAAATTCAAAGTAAGTGTCTCAGGTATTAGATAGTCACAAAGTGCAAGGCTTATAACTTAACTTTGATATAGAGGGTATTGAATAATGAATAGTAAATGCTATAATGTTAAGGCAAAAGATGATAATGTATTTCTCCATCATCTACTCTGAAAAGGAGAGCATGGTTCAACACAATATGCAAGAGCAACATCTAAGTACATTGAGAGTCAAAATACTGGCAGGAGATTGCAAGTTTGAAGCAAGACACCAATACTTTATGAGTTCATGAAGAAGGCACACACAGGGAAATTAACAAAACTTGTAAAATCATCAAAGTCAAATGTTCCTATTTAAGCACTGTGCACCCTTGTGAATAGTCTCACTTATCACGACTGGATTTTGTTAAAAAAATGGGAAGAATGTGGGAGTCAACTATATACCAGTCAAACTTTTTATTAAACTTTAAATAAGAGTTTCCTAAACTTTTTTGAGCCACCACCCCCCTGATTCCACAAACCAATCATTAATCACCTATCACTAACTGCCATCTATAAAATCGTATGTACTCCACATGACCAAATCAGGAGGATAGCGAAAAGAAAGTATAATTGATTACGATTAATGTTTATTTCGAATCAAAATGTCTGGACCCTCTGACTGTTGGTCTGCACCCACACTCCAGAGCCTACCTGCCGCCACATGTTTCTTTTCGTCCCCCCGATATTAAACCACCACCCCCAGTGGGTTTGGGCAACACCCACTTTGGGGACCACTGGCGTAATTCTTATATCCAAAATAATGTAGCAAACCTTTCTCGGGCCAAAGGGATTAACATTTAGTGTATTACCTTAGATTCACCCATTAGTACAAATCTCCAAATTGGCCTCAATCTTATTCTGAGAAAGGAAGAGGGCACATGTTCTCTTCCTTCGTTCCACAAGTACACACACATAGAGTTCATTAAACTATCTTCAGTTGATACTCACAATTTTCATTTTCTGATTTATGAGTAACATGTGTCTATTTTCGGCATTTTTAAAGAAGAATCAAAGTGGCTGATATCTGGGGGAAATCTTCAAAATTGAGGATCATAACAAAATAAAATATGGGTCCAATGTCCTCATAGGCTTACATTATCATGTTTTTGATGTGTTGATTGCTAGTCGGATGGCTGTGAATATATTCTTTATGAAAATAGCTAGACCAATTGTATTGATGTATTGTCCAGCATAATTTTATTAATATAAACAATAATGTATTTCAGTTCACTCTATTTCAGTCTAACCTTAATTTTCCTCTGCCACACCTTGCCCATCCTATATTTTAATTGAAATTGAATGCCTAAAATTTTTCTTCCCTAGATTCCAATAGCAAAAATGACAATTCTTATAGTTTATCATTAGTGAGAAAGACACTCAATAATGTAGAAAATAAACATCATTCCACAGATTTACATTGGTGGTGAGCATCAAGATATCAAGATGAAAAATATCCATCCTCAAAAATCAAGGGTTCCTGAGCATTGAAAACTTAATATCTCACTATAGCTGAGTCACAAGAGAAAGTCTGTTTTTGACTGAAAAACGGGGGTCAGACTATACACAAGGTTGGCTAAAACACAAGTATACACTGTATCCTAAAAACTAGCATCACTGTAATCACATTGCCACTGACAATGAGAATGGGGGAAAGTATTATTGCATTTCCTTTTTTTACAGAGTATCACATTCAAATAAAGCTGGTTAGAGCCAGGTATTAAAATCATGGTAAATTCAAATTGTGAGCAAAAAAACAAATACTAACCATTGGGACAAAATGAGGAGATTGTGCACACACATATTCAGGCAAAAAATATTAACACGAAACAAGACCCAAAAAGGTGTACTTATTCAAAAAGATTCTCTCAAAAGCCACAATTTGGATAGTATAGGGCAAATTATGATTCTGCAAGAGACTCACATTTGAATCAGGAAAAAATGAGAGTTAATATCACACACAGAAATTGCCACACATTCAAATACAGACAAAGCCTTAATCAAAATGCTGATAAGAAAATGATCAAGTAGGCATATAATGCAAGGTCAGTATTCTCTCATCATAGATACACATAATGCAATAAGAAGAGCAGTCACACCATCAATATAAAACTTCACATGTAAAAAGCTTGGTATGCATTACAAAATTGTGAAATTTAGTTATAATTTAGAAACATTTTCAGTCCCCAACTTCTCATAGTATTCCATGAATTCAAATATGAAATTTTGAATGTATTTTCAAATTTCTCATATTTGCTATTCACTAGTAAATAATTTTCCACTTATTTATATACTTGTACAAGCCTTCTCACCCACTTCAAAAAACTGTCAATTCATCGGGCAATCTACTGGTTTAATGGTTTATAGGGCAGTCATTACTCAATTTCCACAAGGATTCCTACAAATACCCCTTATGAAGATCTCAATTTGCCTTTCACTATATCTCCCATAATTTCTTCATATCAAAAGCATCCCCTCATGTCATCCAAAATTCCTACTCATTCCACTTCTTCCCCATGGTTACCCAACTGCCTCCCCATTATCTTCATCAGTACATACATACCACACCTCTCCATTGTTCCTCCACAGATATCTACTACCTAAATGCCTCTTTGCACCACAATCTGATGCAGAAGGCTACTCTAATGCTGACACTAATTCACTGTAACTATATGAGATCAGACAAGGAGTAATAATGACTTAGAAAAAATGCCTAATAATAGCCCTGATGAAGTAAAGTTACCCGGGAAATATGATCCTCAAAGAACCAGGAGAGAGGAAATCAAACAGAGATGAGGGGCACTCTAAAGAAATTAAGTGGGGTGGACTACTGAAATATGTATATGCTCATGACACAATCTGAAATTACAGCTTTTGAGATGAGAAAATGACTCTGGAAATTTATGTACCATAATTTTCTGATTATAATACGCACCCACTATAAGACGCACCCATTTTATGGCAAGCGCAATGTACGAATTTACTTATCACCATGTATAATACGCAGTCAGCTTTTAGAGAACGGCATTCTACGCCATTGTCCACCAAAAGATCACTGCGCAATCAGTAATGCTGCCTATGGATGGCTTTTTCCTTGCCCTTTGTTGTCTCAATATGACGATCTATTTGTAGTAGGTTCTTTTCCTCCAAAACTTCAATGCAAAAAAGTACCTATGTCTGTATTCAACTCGCCTCACTTTATGCCCGTTCATGTCGGATTCCACCCGATCTACTAGCGGAAGATACGTTACTCTGTTATTTGAAGATGTTACATTTCTGCGTAACATTTAAAAGAAAAAACTCTCCCTAAGAATTTTACATGGCCACAAAATATGCTCATACATAAATAAAAAGGCTTTATGGATGAAAATTCAACCAAAGATTGGCTGCAAAATGAGTGGTGCAAAGATGTGGTTTGTAGACGTCATATGTTGGTTTTAGATGCATTAATGCCATTGAATGCCATGCATCAGGAATATATCATTCGAGAATGGTACAGATCTCATCTTTATTCCTGAAGGGATGACAAGCAAGTTGCAGGTGATGGATGTCAGTTGCAACTGTCCATTTAAGACACAGATGTGTAAAAAGTGGAATGAGTGGCTTTATGCCGTACCGCATTCTTTGACAACTTCAGAAAAGTCAAAGAAACCGGTGTTATCGCTAATTAGTCAGTGGATTAAAAAGTCCTGGGATGCCTTCGATTCATCTGTGATTAAGCAAGGTTTTAAAAGATGCTACCTCACGAATGCAATATATGGGTCCAACGAGGATTTGCTAAGGGATGAACAATGCGTAGTGGACGATGTTCTCGGCGACGCTATACGAATATGCTGCCAGTGAGAGTGATGTCAGTGCTTTGCACTGTTTGAATCAATCGAGGATAGCTATTTAGAATTCGAAGGATTCAGTGCTAACAGTGTTAAAGACAAGAGGAACTGCGTGTGAATTTTTGCTTTGATAAATAAATTAAATTGATTCATTGCATTGTTTTTTATAAAAATTGTAATATCAATTACCTATAAGTACATTGAGATTACTTCAAATATGATCTACGGCACGAAAAAAAAGTGATAAGTTTGTAACCATGTATAATACACACCCTACTTTTTTGATGTATTTTTGTGAAAAAATGGGTACTATGTATCTACAGAAAATTACGGTATATCTACCTCGGACTTCTTAGCACTCTCATGGTATATATAAAAAAATGCAACAAGACAAAGTATGTAAGGTGAAAGAGTTTGTAAAATGCTATACAAACACTGAAGGGGTGATTGGTCGCCTTAATCAGTGGAAGTATGGAGGAAGAATCATCTCAGGAATCAATACATGGAAGATTATAGGCAGGATAAGTACGTAAATTATGTACCTAAGTTTTAATAGTAGAACAGGTAGAATACCTCACCATTACTATGATATTACTTTAAATAGAGTAGAGCACCGATTATCCATCTATCATCCAGCAACAACCCCTCCCCTACTCATTCTTTCTCCTTCCCTCTCCTTCCTCCCTCCACACCTACCACATACCACTTCTACTAGCTAGCCAGCGGCCACCCTCAAGTCCATAAAATTGCTGCCCAAATGCAAGGTTTTTCTGCAGCAGGCTTTCAAATTGTGCAGATGACACTGTTGCATTACCTAAAGTTGCCAGAATCACTGTTCAGTCTTTGCACAACCCTCACAAGCAAGCTTACATTGCTTCTATGGCCATTTCGTATTTACTAAGTTGTCTTCACAAATACAATTGATATAAAAATTTCTTCAGGAAAGAGAAAGTGCTTCATGTAAGATTTTTCCGAGAGGTTGAAGACCATGGAATGGGAATCCAAGGGAGATTTTTCCGATGCAGTGACTTGTAGTAAGCATGCCACTGAATTGGGGTGGTTGGTGACCATGACTCATTTACTTGGAGAGCTGGCTGAGTGAGACGCAGACGCATGACGCAGAACTCCCGAGTGGTGACCAATAATTGCCTCAGAAGAGACATGTGCTAAGGTTAGATACTGCTTGTGGTGGATGAATCAGACGCCACTACAGTTGCACAAGTGTGCGTCAGCTACCTTGACATTAATCTCGGAAATTACAATAAACGTACAGCAAAGTTTACTGATCAGCAATGCCAGATTTCACAAAATGAGTGTAAGGGTGTGTCTACATGATGCTTGTTCCCCCAACTATGCATTATCAAATGACTGAAATTAGAACAGACTTGTTCTGGCCATACATTTATGCAAATTTTCATGTTTACTCGATGTAGCTTTGATGGTAAATGTGTCCACGCATCTACTCGTGCAAGTAAAAGCATTGTGAAAACAGGGCTGCTGGGACATTGTGATCACAAATGTAAATTATAATGTATGGGCAAATATCAAAATTAGGCGTGTAAAATTAGAATGCCTTGCATCTCTGAAAAAAGATTCACCACTGAATGATCCACAAATTTAGGGAGTACATTTATTGCATGTTACCGACAGATCTCAAATTTAGCTGGCGAATATATACACGTGCAGGTCCCTATCTATCTCCAGTATTACTTTCTTCGTCTCAGAATACATCCTACCTTTCTCTCTCCTGTCTCTTAAACCTATTCCCTCTCTTCACTCTCCTCTGCTTGCCCAATATTCCTGTCTTACCACAATCTTCAGCAATCCATCTCCCCTCATTATCACTCACAGCAGCCACATACTTTACCTCATCCTGAAGTAGAGATGGGCCACTCTGAACAACACCTCATCAATTACCATGGTATTTACCTAATTTACCACAACCCCCGAATATTACCATAATTATCGTTAATTTTGCAGAAAACTAGTACGTTTGAGATATTTTTCATACTAATAAAGTCCAAAACCTTATCAACTGGCTTAATACTTTTTCTCCCACATCTAGGACCATCTCATGCCTCTTCAACTACTCTGTTGGCTTAAACGTTGAAAATCGAAGGCATTAATGGACAACCCTTGCCTTTCTTTTCCTTCACATTACAATTTCCTAATTGAATCAACACAAATGATTACCCAGTTTATACATAACATTTCCAATTAATTCATGAATCCTCAATTCATATTGAGAAGGGGTCCATATACAAAACTATGGCTTGCATGTATTGTTAGGGGATACTCTTCTTTCAGAAACATAAAGAGAGTTTCCAGACTAAAAAAAGAGCCAGTAGAAATAATTAACCAATAAAACCTGGAATTTAAATTCTCACTGATGTTCCCACTGGCCAGAATGTATCCAGGCATTAAATTTAAATAAACATCACCAAGTAATCCCTAAAATTACCATAGGTCAAATTGGGCCCATATTTTGATAGGAACAGGCATAGCCTTTACGTGATTAAAAGTTACAAATAATGCTAATGAATCTTAGAAAAAATATTAAAGTAATATTACATAATGACTTTGTAATGTGTCTACATTTATTCAGTAAGTTTTAAGAGTTAAGTGACACATTGCTGAAGGCAGATTCAAATTTCAACTTTTTCAGATCATGTACCACTGACTACATGCAAAGCAAGTGCCAAGCTTGGCCATATGCAAGGTGATGATTCACCTTGTATGTATAGTTTTTCAACGACTGCCTCTGCAATTTTTTAGTGAATTGAATACAAGTATTCATTGGTTATTTCTTACTTCATCCTAAGAAAAGTTAAATCTAATCGGTCCATAATTGTCCATACAAGTGTATTTACTACACATAATGTAATATTCACTGAGGAAACCAATACAAATGATTAACTCTTCACATGATTAATAAATATATTATATCAATAATGTGTGCATACAATTCCATGGACAATTATGGAATTATGGACAATGTGTTAATGCTACTAGAGAAAAAAATGAAGGGTGGTCATTGCTTTTTTGTTCAATGGCCTCTCTCTTTCTCACCCTCTGGACGCTGTGGATGATAAGGGTGCTCTTGCTGGGCTGCACGGCTCCTGGGATTCGCGTCCTCGCTTCAAGGTCCCTGAGGGCAGAGTCTGTCAACACATCACCTCCATTCGTCAGGCTCTCTGAGACAACAAATTTTCCATTTTGCATTTTGACCAAAACAACACATTTCAAGGAATGAGTCCACAGCTATTATCAGAATCATCTGGTAACTCCCCAAAATCATCATGCACTCTACAAGAAAATATCTTAGAGACACTTATTAGGAGAGAATTTTTCATTCACACCTGCATAACAGGCTGCTTTACATTCAATTTGATTCACTCACTCACAGCTAATTCTACATTTCATTTGCAAATTGAGACACCATGTATCATAAGTATAGGTTTTACAAAAGAGTGGGTGAATTTATAACTGGACATAAGAGAATCTGTAGTACTTTAGGTACAACATTTATAATGAAGTGCTCCTTAGAACCAACCTAACTACCTTCCATCCAATTTCTTGGATCTGGTCATATCTGCCATGTGTTTTTAAAATGAGCTGAAGGTTAAATATAGAGAAGGCAATGGTTCAGTATCGATGTCATTGGAAAAGCATTTCTAATAAGGTGATAGTATTATGATATGTGGGCAATATTAATGCAGAGCTAATAAATTAAGGGTTCAATCATTCTGAGTTGATTATTTAGAAAGAATTTGGCATTCTCGGACATTTAAAAAAAATAATTAAAGTTAACCTATCATATTCCTAATATCACCATTTGCACATTTTTTTTTTGAGTCAAATTAAATGAGTTGAAAAAGACTGAGTGCACTTATTAAGGACTATAAATCAATTGTAAACAAAGATATATGAACGACTATAACATGAGCTGTAGAAAGTTCTCAAACTATAATCAAGTGAAAGCAAATTTTACACAGAGTTACTGTACATCTTTGATTCAAGTATAAGTCAAAGTCTTCTTTGTCTGACTTGATTCAAGGGCTTCTTTGCTCATATTGCTTCCATGGCTGCATATTTTACATATGATTACTTTCAAAGAATAATGATTAAAATGTCTAATTCTTGGATATTAGAGTGCATCATGTGCCATTATTTCAAAGACATTTAGGATTACCAATAAGGTCAGTGGGGTAATGGGATGGAAAAAAAACCAGGCCAAGCTTTTGAACTATGCATCAGAGCCAGATATAGCACAGGGAATTATGAAGCAGAAGGAACCATGGGGGTTTCTTTAATTTGTGTCAAAAATTCTAATAGCCAATGGTTTCAGCAGACAATAGGAGAATGAGTACAAGTTGCATTGTGAACCTAATATGAGTAAACAGGCACAGGTGTTCCTGTTAAGCCAAGTAATTTTATTTGTATAAACTTTCTACCTCAATTCTTAGCAAATGATACAAAAAAAGTTCTTAAAGCTTATTCTTTACTTTCTCATTTGTATTTTCCAATAAAAAATGTGGCAACCAAAAAACATGTAATGATTAACAAAACAAAAGAAGAACGTAAACTGTGTGGTTATTAAAACATTAAATTATGCCACAGATGTGACCAACACACATGAACAGTTTTAACAGTTCCATTTTTGGTCAGGGATGAATGAAGCTGCTGGATGGTTGAGAAAGTTGAAGGATCACCAAGGTAATCAATAATTGAACAAGATAGGTGAAAGACTTTGAGGAGATCAAGATACTGCAAGTGATTTCAAAGGGCATTCTTATCAGATGATTGAACATTACCCCAGAAGAGGCATATCATACTGATGAAACGGGCCTGTAAGTGCCTTCCATGAAAATCATTTCATGTACACTATCAGACACTCCAGAAAACTCAATCAACTTATTTTTGTTTTTCAAAATATCATGAAATGTAAGATCAATAGTGCTGTTCTTGTTCATTCAAGACTTCACTGTCACTCCCTTTTGAAAGGTTTCATTATTTAAAATTATGTTTCCATACAAAGAACAACTCTCTAACTATTTGGCATTGTCACAAATGGGTTATAACTTTCAAGATTGTATCAACCAAATGGTCTATACACCCACCACAATGAACAAAAATTAGGTAAGTAACGAGAACTAGAGTTATAATATGCTTCATATCCCTTTCAGATACATTGCTCCAGGCATAATACATATCACAATGGATACAAAGTGGAAGGAAATACGTGAATTTGTTGTTTATATATTATTTTTCATTGGCTTCCTTACTTACTCCTAATTATATAGTTCCTTACAGACTCCAAAATATTGTCAGAAAATCTTTTTATGCATGAAATATATACCCAGCCAGCACAAGGGATATTTGCTTCAGTAGAAAATAGATATAAGTTAGCCATATGTGCCCCGCTCTCTTTTTTTATCTCTATCATATCCCAACCTTGATTATATTATTAATCATAAAGTGGTAGGTAAATAGGTATTTAGTGACGACAAATAATTCAATGAATTCTTGTTACGTTTCTTGGGCAGTAGCATCAGTATCTTAATTATTTGAGCTTGCCCTAGAACTATCAACGGGATCTATGCGATTGTGACTTCAGTAGTCCTACCATGAGGCAACGAGTTTAAAGATGGAGAGAACACGAATGGAAAGTGAATGCACATTGCCTGATTTCCCGTGGGTGAATTTTGCTTTTCTGTAATGATGGAGCAATCAAAGTACACTCTATTCTATTTTCTGGCTTGGCTCGTGCGATTTAAGGTAAAGTAATACTTAATTCTCATGAATGGTGAAATTCTGATTGTATGCGTTCTTTCCCGCAAGGTTACTTAATCAACAACGTAATACTGCTGCGACAAGTTGTAGTATTCCCAAAATGCTTTAGAAAATTATTCCAATTTGTATAGCAAGCTTGGAATTTTAATATTAATTTGTGTTTGTCAATGTATCGTGCATTCAAGTTATGATATTGTGTAGAGAATGAATTTGTTTGGAGTGTTGATGAACAGCATAGCCGCCATATTTTTTGTGTGAAGAATTATCCTTCCAGTTGTTTATATTGATGTCTCTAGTTTTAATTCCTTAAGTGTTTGAAATATATTTACGTAATTGTTTATGACTATACCACTCTAAATCAGTTCTGTAAATGCATGCATGAATGTCCGTTTTTAGTAAATAGAGTCGAAGATTACACGAGTCACCATTAATGCTTGTTACTCTTATTTAAATAATGTACTTACGAAGAATTTTTTAAGACTACAGCAATGGAAAGTGACCAATTTATTTCATGCTCATTTTTTTCAGACCATTTATAAACCACTCGAGGGAATCATGGAAGCTACTAGCCTGCCCGGCATTGTTGAACTCGTACCGGAATTGTTAATTATGCAGCCGCTATCATTGTTTTAAATAAATCGTATGTCAATAAACAAATTTGTGGAAAAATGTTATTTCCTTTGTTTGCCTTATTTTTTGATATCCATCATTGGGATTTTTGCATTGTTTTATTTGAGTAAGTATGTACTTTTGGTGGTTGTGCAAATGCCCACTTGTTCTTTTTCTGGGTGTTCAGTGGTTTCAGTTTAGGTGCTGAATTGGCAATGTGTATTGTGGGACGCTGTTCGAGAATGGAAGTTGGCACATGTAAGTCCTGGTGTGTTTTGGTCAAGAAAGTGCCCATTTCATGACTGGTTAAAAGAACAAAAAAACAATTACCTATGCATGTAAATATATATCAAGAATAGTGCCGTATAAACTAGTTTCCTATTACTGCCAATAGATGGTGCAGAAATCATTTATTAATGATACATGGGCCCTGATTTGCTAGCCATAGGCTATCAGTGATCGGGTTTAAGGGATAATTGCCACACAACTGCATGCAATTTATCCCAACATGGCAAATATAAGTTTCTATGCGGACATTCATCTGTCTAATATCTCTTCATCCTTCTGATTGCATACCTATCGTATCCCTTGCTTAGATATATCCCATCCGCCCACCAGATGACTTATCCCATTACTGTATGGATAGTATCCGTTCATTTGGGGATATTTGCCACCTTGTGCCGGCTGGGTGGATAGACTGTGAGACATTAATGCAAAAGTAACTTTATTCCACACAGGTCATATAAAACTATGAATGCATGATTGGATTTGGTAAATCATTCTCTAGGGCCATCACTTCAACTTGTTGAGGAGTCACAGATTTTATAATCATTTCAAGTAACAAATAATTATGGGCTTACACTCAAATAAATTTCTAACTCAGAGCAAAGTGATTTCAGTATGTTAGCAGATTTCAACAAAATTCTATCAACAACTTTGTGAGGGGATCTGATAGGGCTGATAGAAACATAAATCAAAAGTTATGAAGTATGGGAGCAAAGGGTACTGGATCTACAGTAAAAATCTGAGGAAAAAGACCAAACTGTAAGTGAAAATAACAGAAAAGGGGATGAAGTACAATCAATAAAATCTGAGAAAATAAAACAGCAAAATATATGAGTGAAGAGACCCTTTTAATGCTGATACAAAGCAGAGATGGGATTCACCCTCTGCAACTAAACAGGATTTTAATATGACAAAATAAATAACATTACAATGAAAGACAAACATGGAAGAGTAAAAGAAAACTTTAAATTAAGTAGAACAGAAGAAAATGAAAACAATAAAAAGTAATATTGGTCAAGGGGAAAGTACTACCTGCAAGATGATGAGGGTTGGGATAATCATTTGAGGGTCCATTGTAGCTAATAGCTTAGAGGATGAAGCAGAAGAGCTTTCTTCTACACTTTTACTTCATCTCCTTAATTGAGTCCCTCTATTTGAGAATGCTTTAGCCAAAGAACGTTCAATTTTATAAAAACTTTCCAGAAATCCAGAGAACAACTAATGGAGCAAATATTAGAAGCTACAGAAGAATAAAGACATATGCCAGTATTTAAATCCACAAACAGTCATGGCCTCACAAAACCTGAAATTATTGAAAAGTTTAGCATACTCCAGTATGAAAGTAAAAATATCAGCACAAGAGGGCTAACACAACAGCCTTTTAGTATCCTTTTTCATGTGACCGTAAGGGGGCTATATATCTCAGCCAAAAATGTCCTTTTAGTTCTGGTTTTTGCAACAGTCTATGCCTTCCCCTCCATTCCTTGTCCTAGACAACAGTGCTACTTATGACACGGTGGAAAATACATTGAGTACGTTCACATGGATGCTCACTGTGATGGTCTAGCACACAATATGCAACAATACAGTAAAACCTCCATATAAAGAACCTCCATACAACAAAATTTGACCAAAACATCTCTATTACAAAGTCATGCACCCAGTTCCGGGCCCCTCCCATACATAATGCATGCAAAAAACCTCCCATAATGAACCTCTATAAGAAGGAAACCTCTGTACAACGAAGTCCATGTGTGGGCCCCAATATGGAAGTGACCTCTTTTTAACGACTTCATTTCTTAAAAACCATTTTTGTTGGTACATATTATTGCTATTAGTGTTATAATCAACATCGAGATAAGGTTCAACTATTCTCTCTACAGTGACATAATGTTCGGGTGATTTTTCCCGCCGTTAATGAGAGCATTGTCTCAGTATGATCGGAGTGAACGGCCCGAATTCAAAACCTGTACACATTCCTTCCAACTCTTATCTTTGCGATGAGTGGTATTAATTAAGTTTCATTTAAAATGTTAAGGGAGCAGGCTATATCGCAAAAAAGCATTTGCAGACCGTTGGCATTTTCCCTAATATGATTGATCGCTGACAGATAAAAAAATTACGGTTTTCACCAATGACGAGAAAGAGAGTAAAGATACAGCATAGGTTCTATTTTGATTTCCTAGGTACTTTGCATATCATAAATATAAATGCATACGTTTACCCAAAATCAACCATTTTCCCCAGCGCAGTACTCAACCATGAGATGGATTATTTCAGTGATAGAAATGTAAACCTACGAATAAACCCTTCTCTTATCATTCGTACCCTTCTGGTATTTATGTTTTGCTTATCATTCAAGAAATCGGGAAACTAGTGGACCATATCGAGACAAATTCTCTGGCGATCTGCCGCGGTAATGCAATGCCTGAGCAGTGATTTGGGCCCCTGACTGAGCATGACTACTTCCAGTTTGCTGTATGTTTGCCCTTCCCCCTGACCTACAGAAACCTGAGAAGCCTTTCTCGCTTCCCATTGAGATAAGTCTGAAATTCAGCCAGAGTCCGAGTTTCTTTATCTCTGCTCGTATTATGTCACAAAACATGCTTTGAGACCTCGAAGGGTCTTCTGAGGCAAGCACTATGACCACATGAACACATGGACTTTTAATTTCAATAATATAATGTTTTTCTTGAACATTTATGGAAAATATATATCATAATCATGATACTTGTAAGTTTCCGACTGATTTAAATCCAAACACGATTGAATTGCGTTGATTTTCAGCCATTCAACCTGATGTAACTTGGCTTTTCCCCACTACACAGCTCTGAGGTGGCTTGCAAAGTTTCTCATAGGGGTAATGCTGAAATGCCGGCGATGTAGCACATGAAACACCGATATAGTGCAATGTTATGCTCAAAGAAGCGGGAAAAGCCAAGTATGCCACACACTACACCAGACACAGCAAAGAGCAAGGAACGCCAAAGGTGAAGAGAGAGCATAGCTATATTGCTTCGAATTTCCAGTAGTGTCGAGGCAAATAGCTGTGCTGGTGAGGGTTGTGCCAGGGCACATGTGCAACACAATACACAGATACTACCTGTTCTTTTTGTACTGCTATTACCCCGAAATAGCCGCTAAGTTAATCACTCACGTGCCTAAATAATTATTTTCATCCAATAGGTCTTAAATTATAGCAAATTTGTTCCGAATAAAATTAAAAATTAATTATTGATTCAAAGACTATCCGGCATAGTCTTTTTTTTTTTTGGTATAATATTTTTTTAAATGCCTCTATGATAGCCTAAGGCATTTCTAAAATTCGGCTAGCCGAGGTGATTGTTTTAGGGTTTTAGCCTGCAAGTCTACTCTGCTCTTTTTTACTTTCGCGTGTCGTTTTCACTCAAAAATTTGAAAATGGCATAGCCATCCAAATTAGTGGTGAAATGTAAAACTTCTTTGTGGAAAACTACAAATTTATTTTCCTGGCCCATTATTCTCATAGCTTCCCACGTTTCGAGACACGACTCCTTTCTCAACATCAGGGCATCTGATAATAATCCCAAGAAAAATTTTTGGGTAACTTTTTAACCCGGTAGGAAAGCTGAGAAAGAATCATTCTTGCTGAGTAATGTAAAACTCAAAGTTGCACCTGGCCTCAGATGAAAGAAATTTATTATCGCAGCATGAGGGATGTTACTGCCCTTTCTCGCAAAAAAAAACCTCAGCCATGGTTTCGCCTATGACTGTTAATGATTTGCACAGAGCTCAAATGTTTCACCTTAAAAGAATATCGGATTACCTTACTGTGTCGGGTTTCGTTTGCTGCCGCGCAGGTGGATGGTTGTGATGGGGAGAGACAGAGGAGTGGTTTTAAGACTTCATTGGGACACGACATTCTACAAAGGGGCGCAATTTAATTGTCATCTCCTATCTCAGCGGAAAAAATTCACTTAAATTTGTGGGAACCTTTTCCGCCCCTCCATTCCTTGACCGTTTACTACCGTCTCAGTACAACTGAGGGTTGTCATTCAGTTATCTCTAATATGCTGCGGAAATTGTTTATTTTACTGGTTGGTGCTAGAGGGCAACACATATGTTATCATCGTAGTGTGAAGGCAGACGTGATTTGTACGACCGTACGGATGATTGTAACGGATAGTAATGTGAACGGGGCAATACTACTGGGAACACACGATTGGTTGGTGCGATGATCCGATTGGTTGGTAGTTGGAATTAGGTGTCATTCAAGTACTACGCAAGACATGAATGGGGAGGAGTTTAGGCTTTCTCACATTTTCTTATGTAGGGTGTTGTAGGAGTCCTAAATAATTTTAAAGATGATTTTGTTTACTCATGAGATCATGCTTGAATCACCAATAATCGTCGTTCTGTAGATTTTGTACTGAAAACAGCCCATATTTTCTCCTAAAGGATAGGTCCATGAAGAACTAAGAAGGATGTATTTAGTTTATGTAATGAAAATCAAAACAAACAGTGTTGTTACTGGGTGAGGGTTCAATTAATGCTTAATACTAGCCAGAGCCAAATCTACTTTGAAATAGAACATGAATGGATTATCCGATTAGATTTCACAATCAATTATTGCGAGTAATCGTAATTTGTATACTGTGTTAGAGTTATGATTATTATGTCCGTCGAAACTGGATTGCAAAATTAATGTGAGTCACGTCCTAAAGCAACACAAACTCTTGGCTGTTCCTGCGACACCGCAACCCACACATAACCTCTGTATTATGAACCTCTGTACAACGTGGTCGTCATTCTTTCCAGTCCCGGCAAATTCGTTATATGGAGGTTTTACTGTATTAGGTTCTACACTGAGATGAAGGATTGCCATTAAGAATGAATGCAAAGATTCAAAACAAATAACATCTTAAGCGTCACTGTACTCATCTTACCTTTGAAAAATTTATCTTTCCTCTGTGGTCAAAATAATCGTGTAGAAATCAAAAAGTGAAAAGTTACAGCACTTATGCTAAATATTAATCCTTAATCCAGAGGACCACGCAAACAGATTTGCTCTAAGTAGCAAAGCAGAGTCATAAAATAAAAGAGCATAGACATCCACAGAAGCACTTTAGCCTGCGGTAACCAGCCCCCTTAGAGAAAATTAAATGGTTATTTAATAAGAAATATTAACATTGGCAGAGGTCACTAAAAATCATGGATAATCAATAGTGCTGACATTTTTTAGCCTTCACCAAAAACATGTATGTTTTGATCAGCAAGAACAGTGAACCAATCCATAGAGTATAACAAAATGTCACTATAATTGTTGAGGAGGAAAGAGACATGATTCTGGGACCTAAGAGGATTTAAGGATTCTATCCTGGGAATAATCATCCTCCACCACAATTTCAAGTCCTCCCATGATAGCATCACAACCCTTTCCATACTTATAAAATTTCTTTTTTCACAGTTGCTTCTGAAGGATTTCCAAAATGTAATCCATATCAATCCATGAAAATACTACAGTGGTTCTTATTTACACATTAGTACACAACAGAGGACATTGACTTCTTAAAAATCCCAGACAGCAAGCAAGTTGAATTCCAGCCTGGATTTTACCTGAAATAGTTTAACTAGTAATGGCAAGTTAGAATAACTCTTTAATGCCGAAACGATTAGGCAGGTTCAATTCTACTTATTGTGGTAAGTCAAAAATCAAAACTAATTCCAGTTTAAATATCTATCTTAAATCTAGCTGGTAGAGGCAAGCCTCAGAAATGAATATATGGCAGGCACACAGAACACATGCCCTGGACCCCATAACTTCCCAAGGGCCCTGCAAAACCA
Source organism: Ceriagrion tenellum (assembly GCA_963169105.1). Taxonomy (NCBI): domain Eukaryota; kingdom Metazoa; phylum Arthropoda; class Insecta; order Odonata; family Coenagrionidae; genus Ceriagrion; species Ceriagrion tenellum. The sequence continues at coordinate 25,617,866 of OY720641.1, read as the reverse complement.
AGCTTTACACTTTTCTAATGACACCCATTTCAAATTCATAGGTCCAGCATTAATTCATTATTTCATTGCTAACTGCATATGCCTCATGAGGCAGTGGTACAGTTCACTGGAGCAATAGAATTGTAAATGCTACTTGGTTCAAATAAAAGTTCTCCCACAAAAATGTGTATACATTTGAAAAGTACACGTATTTCATTTTCTGTCTTTTTTTTAAGCCCAATACTTTCTTCTTTCCCTGGGGCCTCAACCGACTTTGACTCAAGTTAGATTCCAGTCTAAAATCCAACATGTGTAATGCTGGATTCATGTGATAAGCACAACTGGAATGCGGTTTGAATCCAGCTTGCAGACTAGATTCCCATTTGCACCCTGGAGGGTGCAAGATGGAATCCAGAGGGATTGCGGCTTGCTCTGCTATCTGGGATCAAGTGTGGACGTCATCATCTGCACACTTCCAAGAAGGCATTTCTATGAGAACTTGAAACGCCAAACTTGAGAAGGAGAAGGCTATAGATAAGACATTAGAAACAGAGGAAAAATTGATTCCTCCCACACCCTTACCTCCAGCTTTGGAGAAGACTGTTTTTGTTGTTGTTATAACCTTCCCAGATGGAGACAGAGTCTTGGAGGTTTCCTTAAGCTTGTAGCTTGGGTGGTTGCCAGATGAAGGAATCTCAGCACCCTCTATGAACAGGAACTGAAATCACATGTGAGATCATCTATGAGAGCAAATGAAATGGCTAATTGATAAATCCTTAACCCAAGAGATTCATATAAATAACTTATGCTTCATATTGTCAGCACATAGATATATTTTAAGAAATCTGGCAGGAATTATTTTCTAGGAAGTGGACAATATGGCTTATTATAGTACTTTTCAATCACAGTCAACTAATTGAATTATCTTCTAGGGATCTACCCGGGCTTCCAGAAAGTATTTCCTCATTAAAAAAGGGCTATTAAGATTATGGTAAAACACCAAATTGGTAATTGTGAAAACCATATTACAAGCAGTTTCCAATATTAACACTTCCCTATCTGTACATTTTTAACTTAAATTTATACCTCATGGATAACAAGAACAAAGACATGATGAATACACAAATATATGGGCATAGAATGCATCAAAATGTCAAATATCTTATCTTTCACATTCTACTGGCATGTATAATAAGAGCTCTTTACATCCAGCCAGAAAAATATTAAACCATCTACCAGACAGTATCAAAAATTCCTCTTCTAGGGATTTATTTCAAAATCAACTGAAGCAATATTTGCTAGACAAATGCTATAGCAAGAAAGAAAACTTAATAATGCAACCAAAGAGTAATTTTGAGATAGCAGCATTAACATAAGTGATATCCAATGCACAAAAGACAATTTCTGAAGACACAAACAGAGGCAATAAAATTTTCACAAGAAAAAGGTGAAAGCTGGCCAGCAAGAGGAAGAACAACCAGACGAAAATTTGTACGACAAAATTCAACACTCTTGCCTCTCCACACTTCTTGCCTTGGGCACCAACTGCAGCTATGTCACCAACAGCTACAGGACACTAATGGCAATGTATTTCAGCCCACCAGTTGCTTAGCTCGCAAATCACTCAGCTGTGGTTAGGTGGAGACACTGCTTTTATACCACAAACGATAATAGCATCCTCTTTAACTGATTGGGAAAAGCGAATTTAAAATATGGTGGTTTATTCCACCAATCATCCAGAAGCACTCTTCCCCCCTCTTCCTCACTCTCCTATCTTTGGCATTTCCCTCCCAGGCAGACATCCAGACTTGTTAAAGAGGTTCTCCCTCCCTATCTCTCTCACTATGGCCGATTGACAAAAGGAGCTAGTCGTTGCTCACATCAAATGGACTGTGCTCAAGAATGAATCAAATTTTTACATGGTATTTTGCCTATGTAACCTTTATAATCTTTTCTTTGATACAATATTTTGTCCAATTTTGTCCAATTTGATACAATACCATGTCCAACCAATCCAAAATCCAATCCAGTTAAAAGGAAGAGTGCATTTATTAAACTTCCTTGTCTCACCTCAGTCTAGCCAATTCAATTCAGTGACAATGAATTCCGATTCACATGTTGAATCATTGCATATGTGTTTCGACTTGCATAGTTGTGGTGGTATCACCTTAGAGTGCAGAGTAGGGTGGCAATGGATGCCATCAATGTAAGAAGGTGGGGAGGAAACCTTACCTCAACCGTCAGAGAGCCAGTCACGTCATCAGCTTCATATGGCCTTGACTGGAGAGCAATGACCTGCCTCTGAGATGGGTTCACCATCAGCTCGTCCACACCCACAATGCCCAAGCCAAGGAATTTGTTCTCTGTCGCCTTGGCACCTCTGTCGTAGATCTCAAATAAGATCTCTGCTGAGGATGCGCTCAGGTCACTACAAAAAAGGTGAGTGAGGAAGTTTCAATCATTGAGCATTATTTAAGGATATAATTAAATCGAAACTTTGCAATCACCAAAAGTAGAGCTGCCAAACATCCTCACTGTCCAGGAAATGTCATTTTGCACAAACCACTTTTAACTGTCATGGTAAAATTCATCGATGTCCAGTTTACAAAGGCACATACAAATAGAAACTGTATATACTGCATTACAAGGACCTCAAGACAGACATGGTGAGGTCAAGGAAGGCAGACAGTAACACACCATCCTGAGGACCCAGAGATATGGGTTTTAAATAAACTTCTGGAATGGATGTTTCTCTGTCTTAGTATTTAGGCTCTAGGCAAGACAGAGTGATATATCCCTAGGAGTAAAAGCTGTTACATATCCAAAATGTACTTCAACCTTCTAGTCCATAAACCAAAAGACAAAAATGTGTAATACAGTAGAAACTCGAAATCACGAAGTCGACAAGAAAAATCGGCACTTCGTACAATAGCATTACATATGAATGAGTGTCATTCTAGAGAATCGCGATTATGCTATTATTTTGTTTCCTTAAATTATGATGTACTCTCGATATACTTGCATGATTTACAAAGTTGTAATTTATGAAAGTTAATTAAAATCTGTATTCATGCCAACAGGGTGCATAAAGTTGAACACTGCTAACTTGTCGGAGGTTGACTTTTCTGATTTTCGGGATTTCGGCCGCGTCGTTCAATCTTTTCGCGGCAGAAATCCCAAAAATCGGAAGAAACAACCTTTATCCATATGCTATGGCTATCCTACGCAGAAATCTATATTTAAACAACTAAATTTTCCTTTTATCAATGAGTAAGAGATTAGGCAATCAAGCCTCTTTACAAAAGTTTTGCACAGTTTGGACTATGCCTAGGAAGCTTCATAGCACAATTTTGTGTCATTTTTTAACTAGAGAACTTGTAACTGTTGTGTGAGCAATGTATTGTGATACCAGTAATATTGATACATTCATACAATAAGGTAGTGTGTGACTTACACGATCACTTGCACAGGATATAGAAATAAGAGGAATATATTTTCGATAGAAGAAGATCATATGCTCCGTGTCAGGCATAATATATGTACCTATATTAAGCTAAGACAGTGAAAAGATTGTCTTGTGGATTCTATGCCATGCATGCATGTTATGTATTTTGTACAAAAAATGACATGCCCATTAATTTCGTGAAATAACTATCATTATTCTCCCTTGGATTAGCTTATTAGTGTGTGGTTATTTCCGAGATGATGGAGCTGAAAAAGATCCTCTAGAGGAGTCCAGATATGTGTGTACCTCTTTTCAAAAGTATATTGTACCAGCCACACACTTCAACGGTGAAGGTGAGATAGTTCCTTATACGCTTAATCGACTGCTAACGATGCTAACATTACAAATCAATAATTGTTGTTTTTCAGTCTACTGTGCGAAGGCTTCAGCTGTGGTTCTGGTCAGATTAGGTCACCTGATCTTCATTCATTAAATCACAGGCTTCATATAAAGACTCGATATTGAATTAACATGTGGGATATTATTGCTTATAGTTCCTCTGCTTACGATCATGCAAGGAGATTTTCATCTGAGCATTGCAGCTCCAGGTCAGGCCACGCGCCAAGCCGGAACCTGCTGTCTCTTACGTCACTAGGAGGGTTGATCTTACTGAAAGTCAAGGCCAAGGGATGCACGCAAATAATAAACATCGAATGAATCATCGGCTTAATGCTAAATTGTCACATCTTATCTTCCTCCTCCCTTACCTCAACTGGCTGCATCAGCAGAGAGGGAGGACATGACTCTGGAGAGTGGGGGCTTTTATCATGAATCAAGATACGCCCACAAAACAATATTTTGGCTGTGTTAGACCTATTGGCTTGCACAGATTCCTTAAGAGTGGGGGGGGGGGGACCCTTAGGACCCAAGAGTTGGTATGGGGTGGTCTGCAGAGTCAGCTGGGGACATCGCATCCTGACCTAGTATTGCGCGGGTGGGAGGAGGGGGGATACAAAGAGGCCTGATCGTCTGGATGGTCGGCACGGGGGTCTTTGGTGTGAAGGGGATGGCTCGTGCCCACCCGCTATACAAAAAGAGTCATGAGGATCACTTGAAGGAGAAATATGACCAGTGTGAGAGGGAAGGGAAGTGTTTGATAAGTTCGCTGCAAGTGAGAAAGAAAGGTGATGGGGGAGAGTAAGCGGAGGTTTCAAAGCAGCGGAGATGGAAGGCTGGGTGAATTTTCATGGTGGGGATTGCCGGGTGGGGAAAAAGACTAAGGAAATGGGTGGGTTTTCCATTTTGCATTTCCTTAATTTCTGATCCATTCCAACAATCTCAGAAAAGGGAGTCAGTGAACAATAAGTCAAGAGGAAATACTAATGAATGTTTATTATGAATATAGTCAGTTCTTCTGTTGACAGAATCACTTATTTAACAAAAAAATCAGATATTTATTTTTGCACTTTGCTACGCTCCATAGTTGCTTCCACAATGGCCTCTAATTAGGATAAATGAGAAAAGAACTAGAAGTCAACATCAGTAATAATGTGGAATTGATATAATGTATCAAGAGCGAACAAAACTTCATTCTTTTGAGAGATTCATTCTTGGGAGAGATCTTCATCGCTGCTTTCCTTACTGGGCCCTGCCACAGGCTCTTCCATCACCAACCGTAGTGCTCAATCTACACTAGCTTGAAGATCATCATCCATCAACAAATAATCTCTGGAGATTGCAGTCAATGAACTGCCAACTTGCGAAAAGTAATTTTGGAAATCACTTGCCAAACATCTCATCTCGATAGTCATTCCACCTTGAACCTACCTCTTCCTAAACATTAATATGGACAAATAAATATTAGTTTCTGGCACTAACAGATATTAATTCACAATTAAGGTAGTATGGTCGAAGACTAACCTCAGGAACAGGATAATCAGGTGCTGGGAAAGGGAATCCTGCCGCTCTCCAGGATATTAAATAATTGTTTTTGAGGATACCACACTCCATGACTCCCTTCATCAAATATCTAAAGTGACACAATGTTGAATCAAGATTTGAAAGTGCCGCATCAATCTTTCCTTTTCGGTGATACCCCCTCCTCCACTTTCAATACAATTTTAGCGCAGTTGGCGACATTGTTGAACACATTGACAATGAGACCCCAAACTTTTCCGCTATAGCACTTTTACTTAACTTACTTGATTAAACTACTTGAATCACTTTCACCTTCTCCTCCAATGATATTCCCTTCTCTTTCTCTTTAGTTTTGATGGTTCCATGCCCATGACCATTATAACACTCGGAACTCCTTTCCTATACCCAAAGATTCCGGCCAATTTGTATCTTGCTTCTGCACTGGCTAGGTATCAACTAGCCCCCACACTCAATGTCCTTTGGGGGGTATCGTCCAATAATAACCAAAGGAAAAAATGAAAGTGCCTCCAATCGGGCTAGGATGCTAATGAGGCTTTCTGCTGACTCTCCAATGGCATGTCTTTTGGTGTTTCATATGATGGTTTCACTTATCCTCTTCTTAAAAATATCTCTAATAAGGATTAAGCTTCAAAACACTCATCAGATTCTTCATCAATCAATAGGAACGCAGCTGAGCTCTCATTCAGGATATTTTTTCCGATCGCTCGGTTGGGGCAAAAGGGGAGGAGGGAACACTATTTTCCAATATAAATATATATAGGTGCTTGAGTGTTTTTCCCCATTTATTGCACATGTACCCAGAACTGGTCATCCTTTATAATTAATGTCCATCAAACTATGTGATCGTATGAATCGTGCAAACTCATATTTTCTCCGATTCTTGGCTGTTGGCAATGGAGGAAGGGATGAGCAATGCTTACGACGAGCCTTGCTCGACTACTCAATCAATACTTTCAATTAGGACTTATGCCCGGTTTCACCAAGCTCTCGTTAATTGACGATCAGTTGATCGGCGTCAACTCACTGATCAGGGATCAAATCTCGCATCTGTTTCACCAACAGTTGATCGTTGATCAAGATCTGTGATCATATGATTGGCAATCATGTAATGTAAATGTTCTCATAGATTCGTAAGATGCTTGCCTATTGGTGGTCATCGTCAAGTGACCTCTGCTTACTATATTTCCTGAGGGCCGCGATATTTTTTAAATATCTTTTGCATGCAATGTTTCATTTCTGTTATATCGCATATGTACTGTTACATGTTTATAGATACCCTTTTGGTTGGGACCGAAGATTTGGCTTCGAAAAATCAAAATTTTGTAATTTCAAGTTTCTACTGTAAATCATTTTGTCTCATGGAGATGACAGGTCTTGAAAAATAAAAAAATAGTCACTACCTCATAACCTGCCTTTCATAATTATAGATTTGCTTGGACAGGTCTATAATTAGTTCACAGAATTTTTTTAAAATTGGGATTTACCTTTGAATAAAATATTTCATCAACATTAACATTATACGGAGAAAATATTTGTCTTTTAGTAATTTTTTCAAAAGGGAGTGAGGTTCTTCTAACAAAAAAAATTTCTAGACAAAAAAAGAGGCCAAGAAAGAATAATATCCAAATATACAAAATTTTATACGTTCAATGGTATCAGGCTCAACTATGTGGAAGTTGATATTCACAAATGAAAAAACGACTTCGTTTCCTTCCACTGATTTATTTTCTTGGTACAAAGTACCAAGAAAATAAATCAGTGGAAGGAAACGAAGTCGTTTTTTCATTTGTTTTGTACAAAATTTTAGTTAATCATGAGTAAGGAGTTAAGAATCAATCCAGGAGAAAAGATATATTTATACGGATTCAATTACCATTCCACATAAACCCACCAATCTCAAGTTGCCATGGAAGTCCTTAATGTATTTGCTACTGTACATCGAAAATTTGCTTTCTAATAGAGGAGATGCTAGTTGACCAGAGTTTTTGCACTTCAACTTGAGATGGCATATGAGCGGGTTGAATGGTGAGCACCTAGAATCACCCAAACTGTATGACAACCAAAACTCTTCCTCATTGAGTACTCACTATAGGAAGTGCTCATCCCACACAGGGCAGTTGGTGCCCTTCTTGGCGGCCGTTTGGTTCTTCTGTGGAGGGTCATCCAGCTCTATGACACAGTATGGCTCATGCACATCTGCAAAGATTACAAGAGGACACTCATTAGGGGAATTAAGTGCCTTTAAGGTCCAAACACACAGCATGCAGGTATACACACCCACAGAGGAAAAAACAGATGTTCCCAATTATGTGTATTTGGAGGTCACCAGCATCCATTCAACATCATAGAAAAATATTAATATCCTTTCTTCTCCTGAGAAAACAATATAATTAAAGGCATATAATTCATTACATATATGATAAATTACAACGATGTAAATGAATAAATCTTCGCTGTAAAGCTTTTCAGTTTACCATAAAATAATGAACTTATAGAGTAATAAGATTTCTCTAGTAAAACATTATAAACTATCCTTTAACAATACAACAGTAAACTCTCGGTTATCTCTGATAATGGATGCATGCTGAAGCATGGATAATTGAAATGGTGATAACAAACAAATACGATTGTGCAAAAATGGAAACACAATTAAATTAGCATGAAAAAGTATTTTAAACAACAATGGACCATGGTGAGTTTGGTAAGGAAAAAATGAATGACAAAATAGAGAGCTGTTAGAACATTAGAGCAGCTTCCCTTTCAACATGGGAAAGTCTGGAAAGAACAGATTACATTATCAAATTTAAGCACACAAAAACAATGATAATTGGAGCACTGTGTAGAAACTACATGTTTAATAACCTGCTGTTAAGTAGTATTCTCGAGGTTCACTGCCCATAGTGCTGTGAGTGGCAATCTCCTTTATTCTAAGTTTTGAAAAACACAAAGTTATACCACAGCATAATATAACAACCTCGAGATATATATTCAATGCCTTAACTGAAAATGTACACAGAAACAATAACTGTGGAGCGCCGATTATCATTCTTCTGATTATCCAATTGGCAATTCATCCAATTATCATTCTGCGACACCCCCTCCCCTACTCATTCTATCTCTCCCCCTCTCCTCTCTCCTTCCCTCCTCATTTGCATTCACAAATACAATTGATATAAAAATTTCTTCAGGAAAGAGAAAGTGCTTCATGTAAGATTTTTCCAAGAAGTTTAGGACAATTGCATGGGAATGTAAGGGAGATTTTTCCGATGCAGTGGCATGTAGTAAGCATGCCAATAAATTGGGGTGGTCGGTGGCCTTGACTCATTTACTTGGAGAGTTGGCTGAGTGAGCAGGAATATACATGGCGCAAACCTCCTTGGTGGTAACCAATAATTGCCTCAGAAGAGACATGTGCTTAGGTTAGATACTGCTTGTGGTGGATGAATCAGACGCCACTACAGTTGCGCAAGTGTGTGTCAGCTACCTTGACATAAATCTTGGAAATTACAATAAATGTAGCACGAAGTTTGTCGATTGGCAATGTAAGATTTCACACAATGAGTGTAAGGGCGTGTCTACATGATGCTTATACCCACAACTATGCATTATCAAATGATTGAAATTAGAAGAGACTATTTCTGGCCATGCATTCATACAAATTTACATGTTTACTCAATGTAGCTTTAATGGTGAATGTGTCCACGCATCTACTTGTGCAAGTAAAAGCATTATGAAAATAGGGCTGCTAGGACATTGTGATGACAAATGTAAATTCTTAAGTTTGGGCAAATGCCACAATTAGGCGTGCAAAATTAGATTGCATAGTATCTCTGAAAAAAGATTCACCATCAAATGATCCACAAATTTAGGGAGTGTATTTATCGCACGTTACCAACAGATCTCTTATTTAGCCGGCAAAATGTTATGGATAAGCAAGTGGCATGAACAACAGCCAGAAAAACAAAATCATATCATGGAAATATGAGTATTTTATCACAATTTGCACAAAAGACCCTGAGAAAGCATGGCGCTGAAATCAAGGCCACAACTACCTCATGATTGAACATTAACAGATAATCTGCTGCTTTCGTTTATCCAATGGAGCTTCCCCTACCAGTAGCATGGATAATCGGCGCTCTACAGTAGTGCAGTTGCAACTATCATTGTCTGGCACACTTGATCCTATCTTTTGATCTGTATTCATTTGTACTAGGTCTGAAACAAATAGATAGCAAGTAATTAGGAGATTTTTTTAGTGAATAGTTACTAGAGCAAACTAAAAACTCCCATCTCTGCATTCTTCCATTCCTTCTTTATCTTCAATGTTTTCATGATTCCATCAATGATGCCACCACACACTGCATCACAACCATATCTCACTTGAGCATGCTTACACCAAGTAATCCAGGAGTTTTGGTCAAATAATAAATGTTTCTAGAGCACAATTAGAAATAAAACAAAGAGGGAATGCAACTCTAGGGGTAGCAAATAAGTACCTCTATCCCCTCCAACTCCAGTCGCCTTGATGACTTTGACCAGCAGTCTCCTTTCTGCTGTCGAGTTCATCTGCAATGAAAAAGGATAAACTGAGCAAGGGGATTAAGATTTTGCATTTTTTTCTTCTGGGGCCTTAATTACAAGAATAATGCTCCAAATACAGAAGCAGGAAAGAGTATTACATTGATCTCCAAAGACACAGTGTAAGTTTACAAAGTAGAAAAAAATAAATTAGTAACTGTATAATGATTCATCGCAAAAGTTAGGGATGACCAGATTGTCAACTAGAGTCGACTTCAAGCCAAACATTGTTTTAAAACTCTGGTTTCACGTAGAGTTCACGTATCAATGATATATTTTAAGTTTTTAAGATAGTATAAAGTTCTTCAATTTTATTAATTTTATAATTTTTATCCATTCATCAACTAGAACCAAGTACTCAAGTTTGATAGAAAACTTTCCAGAAGCTCAACCAAAGACTTACTTCAATAAAGAAACACTAAAAATTAAAGACCTGGCATTTTTTTAAGGTGCTACCTGACTTTCCCTTTAGTAAGTCATATTATGTAACTCAATGCCACAAGCACTCATAAGAGAATTAACTTCCACAATAGTATTTTTGTGGTACCATTTAACACTGCATGCAAAAAAATGAACTATTAGTGAAACACAAGAAAAGTATTTCTTCAATGTATCAAACCTTTTAAAAATGATAAGTAAAGCAAATGAATCAGTGAAACATTAATTAGAAGAAGAAAAAAACTTCCTTTCATTTCTAATTGTTTGTAAAGTTGAAATTAAATTATGAATATGACAGCAGAAAAACAAGTTTCACTATATGTTTTGGCAGGAGAGTCCCTCTTCTTACATGAACAACATTTCCTGCAGCTACCTTTCCCCTTATGCTTCTTTACCTGTTATTGACACATAATGTTGCGCAGTAGAGTGTGGATAATGAAAAATCGCAATAATTTTCAGGGTGTGATCATGACTGAATTGATCTACACAATCGGCGGAAAGCTAAGGTGAGTTCCTGATATTGCCCTGAGTTCAAAGCAGGTTGCAATTTATAATGCAACAGAATTAATGTTATTTACAATCCAATTTATATTAATTGTAGCCATAAGGGTATGATCATTAATGAATGGATTTAATTAACCTGTGGTATACCATGATACAGTCGTAATGCTGCTCATAATCTAATGCATTGGCATTGTTGAAGTTTATACCTCTCTTTCACAATCCAATTTACATAAACTAAGACACAGTCGTCACATTGCTCTGTATCCAGAGTACCAACATTGTTGCCGCTGATGCCGTGATGGCAGTAATGCTTGTTACAGTCCAATTTAGGCAAATTGTAGCCAGTAATGCAAACATTTTGCAAGTTAAGATAATATAAAACAAGCTTTAATTCAGACAGAAATTTTCTATGCATGTACCTACATTGGTGAGAGTAAATATTTAGATTATTAAATCAGACATAAGTCTAGGATTTTGCTTCAAAGTGTAAGACAAACCCAGTTCTCTCTGGAAGTCAACAAGGGAAGAGAATTTTTTTAAAAACTTGTGTTAATATGGTTTACCATTTTTCCAGCAGCTTAAAAACTGTTATTTACTAAACTTACACAAAATAAATAAAGGCTATATTAAATGCTTGATTCCAGTTTTTAAAAACTCAACTCTACTCGAATTATAAGTAGCTCACATATCCATAGCAACAGTATTAATCTTATAATTTCTCTATCCGAAACATAGGCATCACAGCAAAAAGTGGAGCCTATAACAAAAATTAGCTAAAGGAATTCAACACCATTACCATTGGTATTCCATATGTATGTTACCTTCCTCTCCCCAATTTGCCGGCCACTCATCTACAAATTTCCAATTAAAGACCTACCCTCACACACATTGGCAAGCTTGTTTCTGACGATCTTTATAATTTACAATGTACAGGCTCATCTATTACACAGGTACGTTTATTAATCCTTCATCCAGGAAACAGCTAGAGCCTTGATGGGAGAAGTATATTTTTGCCACATCTTGAAGCCTACAAATTTTATCAATGACGTTTTGCCCTGCCATTCTTCCATCCATCTTTTTTGTTTGTTTGTGAGTTTGACTTTTAGGAAACATTTCTCCTACAGTGAGTTACATCTCTCCCTTAGTAATAAGGTTCCCTCTAATAACTATGTTTCACATACACAGCATAAAATGGCAGTTTCACGACAATTCTCAGTTTCAACAAGCATTGTTATGGCAACTAGGGTGTCTCTCACCATGCTATCGTAGTGGAGGGGCAGCCTGTGACCGACCGGCAGGATGTTCCGGACGAGGCGTGGGCAGTTGCCATAGATGCCCATGTTCCAAGAGAAGGATGTGCCACGGATTGCACCGACCACAATCTCACCAATGACCTCTCGGAGCTGGGACTCTTCCTCGAGGGCAGCAGAGCCACCTCCAGCTGTCGCCTTAATGACACCCACTGGGGCCAGTGACACTTTGACCTGCAACCAAAATTGTTAAACAGCTGTTAGGCACAGCCACAGAGTATGAATGAATGACAAATGAAGTAGAATGACTCCACAGGTGATCCTTACTGAAGGAAACCTTACCCATTAAAACCTGTGTTTTGAAAAATTATAGGGGACCAAGATATTTTTCTGCATAAAAAATTCTCTGCTTCATTAAAGGTCATATATAATGCCAAAAGAATACACTATAGCATCTCCAGAAGATGCAAAAAATACATAGCATACATAAAAAACAACAAAAAAGACATGTTTTGCATTAAGTTTTTGTTTCAACAGAATTTTATTTAAACAACGCACTTATTCCCACATCCCACTTCTACATTCGTTTTTCTTTATTTTGCATATAATTTCTTTTCCATTTATTGATTCCCATATTGTCAATTGCCCCATTTAAGTAACAAAATATAGAAATCACAATTACCTTGATTCAGACAACAGCCTGAAGATCTTTTTCAGTAAAATTATTCAGCATGATTTTTTGTTTAATATCTTTAAAACTTCTATATATATTGTTCATGGAATTCCACCTACCATAGGCTAATATGTCTAATAATCAACACCAAGTCTGCATTTAACTGTTTCTGAGTAACAAGGTGATAATGAATATGACGGCAGAGAATATGGCAGAGACCAAAATTTTTTCCAAAGGTAACAGGCCTTAGTTATGCTCTGTTCCAACCAAAAACAAGTTTTACTGTACATATGTAAATGCAAATGAATCCATTAGAGATGCTTTTAGTAGAGACGTTCATTTCCCTCTAATTTCATGAAACTTTAATGTTTAAGTTCATGTTCCACAAGTAAAAGTGTGTTTGAAAAAACACACTTCACCATTTATAATTTTAAAAATTTGTTAAAAAATTACACACATTTGGATTCTGCAACTATACGACCTAATAACAATGACAACTATATGATACAATGCTAATAACATAAAAGCACCTTTTTCTGCCTGTTACACTCTTTGTCTGCTTTTCACAGGAAAACCAGAGGTCAGATTTTGTCAAATTTGGCACTCAGACATTTAAGTACACTGAGATGGCTAAAGACTACATAAAAAAGATCCCAAAGGAGAATTCCCTTTGTTGTCCAACCATTCCAAACCTGTAGGCAACCCATACATTATGGTACGTGATAACCAAAGCCTGACTCCAAGGATATAGCTATTTGGAAATCAGTGTAATTCTCTCGGGCTCGCCACCGGGTAAGAAATTTATAGTCAGCCGATGTTTCAGATTCTGACTCATTACCCATTCTCGAGGCTACTGATGGCGCGCTTGAAAAGACTAAATATGGCGCTATGCGAGGCGGGATTGGTCGAGCCCCGATTGTTGTGGTGGAGGACCGTTAGAATTCCATACCTAAGACAGAACCTAGAATGATCCCAGGACAAATTTTTATCAAATTATGTACCCATAATTATTGCATAGGTTCACCTACTTATTAACTGACAATGAGTTAATATATTCACTAATTGCCATCTCTATAAATTGCAATAAAATTCTTAGCAATTAACACAGTGAAGAGTGCATTTTCACTCTCCAGCAGCATCTATGTTGTCCTTAAAAAATTTCCTAACAGCTACTCATCTACAAAGAGGGTGGTTTGACACTTCTTAGACATCCACTAAAACTTTTTGAGTCAACAGGGAGGACAAAATGTCTGAAAGGTGAGCAAATGATGGTCGGTATTATTTTTTTCAAGAGCATCACAGTGTACACATTCCTCCCCCAAGGCCAGAGTAACCAGCATGTCTCATCATTAACACATTAGGTTTGCATATCAATTCACTCACCTCAGGCCAGCCATCGAATTTGAGGTCAGAGGTCAACTTCTCGGAAATGGCAAAGATGTTAAGCCGGGCCCTGAGCCTGTTCACGTTGACCCTGTAATGGGACACATCCACCTTATCTCCCTTCTGTCGAAATGCTTTCAGCTGCAGGGCTGGCGAGGCCTCACAGTCGCACGTTATCGTCTGCAAGAGAGAATCCAGACAAACATAAGAGTGGGCAAATTATGAATAAATTCCAGTATTTACAGTCTAACTCGAGAGACATCAGGAACATAATTGGAGGCACAAATCTCATTAGAAAAGTACTCAAACACAGACAAAAATTTTTACTTAAGATGCCATTTGGAGAGATCAAAATACCAACAACATGATGTGGAATTCATTCATATTCATTCAAGAAAGCAAGTTATTATCACAAAGGAAATACCCACAACAAGCCATGTACAAAAGCACTATCTATCTCTCGATGGCATTATGGGTGTAACCATTTTACACAAAGAAACCAAAAATGCAATTGCCACAGAAGTGTCCTTTTAATTGTTGCATGCTCAGCCTCATCACTAGAAACACTTTGAGCAACATGGCTACACCCAAAATGTGATAAGAAACAACTCTTAAAGCGACAATGCACTGCAGGTATTTCATTTCACAACAACAAATACAAATGGCCACATCACAAAGAGGGCATTTTCCCCAGGAGATTTCCTTAAGAGAGATTATTCGATCACAATTACAGTCAAACCTCCCTTAACGGACACCTACAAATAGCGGACACCTCCCATTAGCGGACAGTATTTTAGGTCCAGGCTGCAGAGCATTGAACCTTATGGAACTAACACCTCCAAATAGCGGACACTCTTAATAACGGACGCGGACAGCAGAAAATGCATATTTTTGCCCCATTTACCTCCAGTAACGGACACACCACGTGTTATCCTGTGAAATTTTCTCTTCCTCCAAACAAAAAAACGCCATGTCTTGAAGGCCTATTGCTTACAAAGAACTTATCCAGGAAAAAAACATCGAACAATTTGGGAGAAACACCTTGCTGGTCTACTGGTTGGTGCTCCTTCCTTTTTTCATTGCCACGCATTCCTTACCGTGGGTGTTGTGGAATTATCAGTATGGGGTTCTGCTGACTACTGAGGGAAGGAGGTTGTGTGGGAAGAGATCGATTGAAAGGGAAGGAAGATGCTCGGGAGCAGCAAAGCAAGATGAAGTCCTTAGAGTAATGTAGATAAGGAAGTTAGAGAAATGGAGGAGGCTAATTGGAGACCACTCTACTTCTATTCCCAAGATTTATGTGCCTACCAAGCGAATGCTTCAGTCCGGCAGGGATACGGAATTCCCGCAGAATTGACTTTGAATCATCTGTTTTGGTGACTGATGCCAGCTGTGTGTGCCAACTACAAGATTTTTCCAACCTGACTCCATTCAATCAAACTCGTAAAATGGGACTGGTGGGTGTAACGATATTTTTGAAAGTAGCAAGTAGAAAGTAGTAGAAATAGCACCAGTCTGGCAGAGAGGGAGAGCAGCAATGGCGGTGAGCAGCAATGGCGGTGAGTGGGTTCGCACACAGTGCACGGCTAAAACCAAATAACGTAAACAAGAGCAACTAGCAAATTGCTCAAATGCACTGCAGCGTCAATTCCGTTGTGCAGCCACCAATGAGCAATGAATAAAGAGGAGGCGGCAAACTGACGGGACGCGCACAATAGAGACTCACCACGTCGTCGTTGGGGGCGCAGTCGGAGAAGACGTTGGTGAGGGCCGGCGGGTGAGTCTCCGGCAGCACGCGAACAAATTCCACACCAACTCCATGCTGAAATTAGAGAGAAACAAAAGGCATTATTAATTTGTTACTGTCACAGAAATTATACTGTAGAAGCGATAGATATATGGATATAACATGCTATTCTTTCCGCACTCCATAAAGGACCTTAGTAGTTACGATAGATAAATCCTATAATACTCCCATCCTAAATAGGTTGAGTAAACTTAGTACATGTGTCAGGGATAGAAGGATTAACTTTGCAGTTCCACATTGTAAAAGATTAATTTACGGCCGGTTTCGCCGCAGTGCAGCATCATCTGGTGATGATGCTGCACTGCGACGAAACCGGTCGTGAATAAATCTTTTACAATGTGGAATTGCAAAGTTAATCCTTCTATCCCCGGTACCAAGGAATTCCACCGAGTGAGGTCTGAAACCATCGTTTCGTACAAGTGTTTAATAACATACCTAACTCTATCTACATCTATATACTACCCCGCGAGCCGCCGCATAGACGTGTGGTAGGTCACCATCCATGTAAAGATGTAGGTTTTTGGGAGGGGTAATGGTGACATGTTTTATGGGAGCGTATTTAGAGGTGCTCAGATTTTATTGTGGTCGCTTATTGTGCGCGGAAAGAACGAGTTTTTGCACCTATCTGTTCGGCAATGTATCTCCCTTATTGTACCGCAACTTTAAGGCCTAGAAATGTAGTGAGGCGTCATGATAATATTCTCCGTGTCGCTCTGGAAAACATCAGTTCTGAATTCCTCAAGCAACCTAAGCCTAGCGAGTACGTCTGCATTGGAGATTGACTGCCGTGAGGAAATCCTTACGGCATAAGTCTTACGTCCATTTTGGAATGGGCTTTAATGTAAGTACACGTGGGTAACGATCGTTGCCATTACCGCATTGTAGCCATTACGCGAGAGACGGCGTTCAGTGTATATATTTCCTTGTGCCTCCAACAGTGCGTACATAACAGTGTGACGGTCTTGTTTTGATATTCCCAGATTATGCTATTCCTTCATTTGCTGGCGAGAGAGACCACGTTCAGTGTACATATTTCCTAGTGCCTCCAACAGTGTGTACATGACAGTGTGCCTCCCTTATTTTGAATTTCCAGCGTATGCTATTCCTACACTTGCCGTCATTCCTACATTTGTTTCGGGGAATTTCTGAGCTGAAATTGTTCATTTTCATTTCAGCAGTTGACCTGCATCTGCTACATTCTATTTTATATTTGGCCGTTTGTTTATTGCGGGTACCCAGTTGTTTTAGACAAATATTAATTTTCCTTGGATTATAATAAAGCAATTAAGAGACTGATACTTGTTTCTTTTTCAACAGATAAAGGAGTACTTTGCTTGCTTCCCACCCGCCCGTTCGCTAGTGTATTCTTGATCTTTTAATGCGCATTTTACTTTTCTACGCCCTACGAATTATAAATGGGAAATTTTTTTGAATCATTGTAATCGTCATGGCATCAATAACATCAGCTGATTTTGCTAGTGGCGCTTTCGAATTACGTAAATTGGCATCGAATAACCGGAAATGAACTAGCTTTCGAATTAATTGCAATACATATTATTTCAATGCACCTTTTCCCTTCTATTACATCA
Organism: Ceriagrion tenellum; assembly: GCA_963169105.1. NCBI lineage: Eukaryota > Metazoa > Arthropoda > Insecta > Odonata > Coenagrionidae > Ceriagrion > Ceriagrion tenellum. Next base: position 25,600,282 of record OY720641.1, on the reverse strand, counting down.
TAAATTATAAATTGTAGGGTGGATTTCGGAGAACGAAACCACCGTTCACATCACCTAGTTCCGCAGGCCTTCGGTGTCATTGATTTATATTGCGACGCTCTGGAGAGTTTTCTCGTCGATGGCTCGGTACCTTAAGTTCATAAATCTACTGTCTAATGCCTTAAAGTATTACTTGCAGTATAAATCATCGTACTGGCGGAGAAAAAGGAAACGTAAAGCCACGTATAGTTAGACCAGAAGCGTCTGCTATGAGGCTTCGAAACTGCTGCAGCGCAGCCTGAGGCCAAAAGTGGAACTTCAATTCTTTCGCTTCCATTGGCAACAGATTGGAGTGTGGACTTTGCCGTCCTTATGCAGTGTTCTTGGAATATACACAAAATTAAATTGTTGGTCATTTGTCTTTAGTATTCATGTCACCCGCTTACGGCTTACGTCTGCATTGGAGATTGACTGCCGTAAGGAAATCCTCATGGTTTCCGGCATACGTCTTACGTCCATTGCAGAATGGGCCCTAAGCTTCGAAGTGCACTTCGAAGTACTGTTTTCTTAAGATCCACAGAATTTGCTGTAATGAGTAAATTTAGGCTTAGTGCTGCCTATTATATTTTTCAAATTCCACATAATTACTCCCTCGGGTGAAATATTATGGGACTAAGCGTGAAAGAGAATGTTATAATACGTCACGAAAACCAGTAACTATACTGACACCAGCCTCCATGACTATTGGCGAATCCAAACGGAGGGTCAGGCACCATGCGGAAAACAACCAAAGCTCCGAAAAGGTGATCGTGGCTGAACGCGAGGTTAGTTGTGACTAGTCTTTCAGTCAATTTTTGGATTTTGTGACCGGTTTACGGATTGATGTTGTTTTGATTCTTCGATATTACTTTGACTCATGATACGTTTGCCTCAATTTAATGCTGAAGTGCACCACATCGCCGCAAAAGAGAATCAAGCCAACACACTTGAACGAAAGACGGTGGTCAGTAGAAGCGATGACAACTGGTATTTTTTGTTTTTCTTAGTTTTCCACTAAAGATTAATTAAAATAGCCACAATGGCCTGACTATGTGGTCATACGACAATGCCTTGGTTGTAACTTAAATAAAAATATGCGCAAAACCAAGTGAACAAGTACTTCATACCACGTGCATTAAAAATGACATAGTGGGTGCCCAGGTCATATCTAAGGAGAGAGTATAAGTAAAAAAAGCCATAAAGATTCAAGTACAGACAACAAATTTTAGAGTTGAGTAACTGATATCATTATCACCAAAATACTTAGTATATATTCACACTAAGTTTAATTAAACGACATAAGTTTCGGTAAGTTATGATTCGGTACCTCGGTAATGACTTGCAAATACCTAGGTCGGTTAAATCAAGTTACTCTGTAAATAAACTAAGAATTTATGAGATAATTTATAAGCAATCAATACCTGGTCGGTTGGGAAGATATTGAAAATCTCAGAATCCGCGCTAAGCGCCATATTCTATATTTAATTTAGGGCTAATGCAAATTTATTTTCTGAGCCATGACTGGCTATGACTCAAGCACTTCCTAAGGCAGTAGAAAAAAACCTAAAAGACACAATTTCAATGCTAGTAATTTCTGTTTACTTAATGTTATAAAGGGACATTTCATCTGAGATCCCATAACATATATGCCCTGAAGTCATGACGTGGGTGGACTCCAGATTTTTCTCAAATATCCAGAGTCGGCTTGCTCACGAATATAGCATTATGTTGTCACTGATAAGCCGGAGCAACTTTTGTTTTTAGAATATGAGTAGAAAAACCACAACTGAAATTCAAAGTGTGTCCTTTATAAAATGTGCTCCTTCTGTTTCGACATAGTAAACATTATTCATAGTCTTCTTGAAAATTGACGAACTCAACTACGTTTGACGCCTAATCACGGTTAGTCTTTTCCCCCTGGGCATTTAGATAGATATGCACATGGGAATGATTAAAATACTTCATGTGACGATCAAATGTAATTTTTCAAAGGCGAAGGTTTCAGTAAATCCAACGATACCACGTGATCCCACGTCCACTCGCAAAGAAAGGCGAAAGTGCTGCCATCAGTGGCCATTGGATTCGCCAATTTCGGTAGGATTTGATATAATGATATTTTAACGAACTGAGGGAAGGGTTTGATTATCTTCAAGCTTGGAACATTTAACAATGTACGCATATTAAATGCCTAATTATAATATATTTGAAAAATTTATTTGCTTAACTATATAAACAACAGAAGTTACCTAGGAAAACGTGGCCACATTCACCATAGTGCATCAGCTACGTGTATCGACGAAAACCGGAAGTCTGTTATTTATACCTAAAATCTTGTGTAATATAATTGAGGAATTGGTTGAAAAAAATGTATTACGAGTCTTAATTATGTACAGCGGGTTATTCAAGTTTTTAAAGAATATTATTCAGGCGGAAATTGATATTAAAAAATTTATAAAAACTGATACCGTCGGACGGTCATTGAGACAATCACTACGTTTACCAATCGAACTCAGATCGATATGATCTGTGACCGATCTAAACATTCTAAGCCGGCCGGACCTCGGATCGCCTGGTTTATGGATGCGAAATCGATTGAAATATCGATTTGAAATCTCAGACTGGCAGGGAAAGCGAGCCGAGTTAGCCCGCTTCTCATATCGATCCCACTAGCCCGTTGCGTTTACCATAACGAGCTGAACCGGCCAAAACGATCTAAGTTCGATTGGTAAACGTAGTGATAGTATTTCAGCGTTCATGTTCATAGTTTTTACAACAATATGATTTATATCTTCGTAAATATTTATATCGTAATAATTTATATCTCCGTAAAATGATCGGTGACCTAGTGAAATTTTTACACCATTCACTAGTCGAAGTCTTACTGTAAAATATGTGTTAAAATCAAGGCAGGTTATCAGGCATCGGGCCTAAAATACGTAAAGGTTACTCCCTAAGACAGTGACTGGGCTGATAAAGCAACCCATTCAAATACGTAGTTTCGATAAATGGACCGCTCTCTGAAAAATGAATTATCATACGACGAGAGTCGCAATTGTACAGAAGGCTAAGGTTAGTACGGAGGCTAAAGTGTCTTTCCATATGGAAGGCCCATTTGAATGTGAGGGAACGCCGTGAAAAGCCACGGTATCACCTTAATGGAGTCACACTTAAGTCCACGTAAGAATTAAATTCATGGAGTCTACACATGCATGAAATTCCACGGAGTGAAAAGTCTTCAAAGGAACAACTTGTTACGTTAAAAGCCCTAAAAAAATCCCCAGGAGGGAACGACGCCTTGATATCTCAACCGAATGGAGAATACTAGGCACGGATATGAAGGGATCCTGGTTTGAGCCCTAGTTCAGGAAAATGGATTCTTCCCCTGAGGAATTTGGCATTTCATGGCCTGGGTTCGTATTCCAAGAGTGTCCTAGTTTTTTTTTGAGGAATTCAGATTTCCTACTTATTCAATATGAGGATGGAATTTCAAGAGTGGCGTTCCTTAAGAGCTGGGCATTCCTTAGCAGGTTAAGTACTCCTGACGTAAAATGGGAAACCTATTCCTAATAATACGAGGGTAAGTCAATAAATAAGTCGCAAATGTCAGCATTTCATCATCAAAATCAGTCGTAAACATTTCATTGGGAACGCTTGGAACATCCTTCCGTACAGTCCCGACTTAGCCCCCCAGTGGTTTTCATCTGTTTGGGCCCCTAAAAAATCATTTGGGTGGCCGTCATTTTGATTCAGATGATGCTGTAATCATTGAGGTTACACGTTGGCTGCGACAACAACCAAAGGACTTCTTTGCTGCTGGCTTTCAAGGACTTGTAAAGAGATGGGATAAGTGCCTGAATGGACAGGGTGAATATGTGGAAAAGTGAAATAAATGTCAGAAAGTTACTTTAATTATTTTTGCCTCAATTCAGTTTTGCGACTTACTTATTGACTCACCCTCGTATTTTGCTAAGTAGTAAAAAGGAAACGAAAATACGTTTGTAATTTCGTACTGTAATGGATATATTGAATAATTAAAATTATTTCCCGATAATCTTACTCTTTAAATTGTTTCCAAATGGTGCCTTAAGATTTTCCCGACGAAAGGACGTCGAATGTCAAACAACCACGCGCGGCTCAAACTGTTCCTCATAAACCACACACCATGCTTCATCAACAATTCCCTTCAAAGCCGGGGACTAGAGAGCGCCGAGGTATTATTAGAAGCACAGTGAGTTCTACTGACCTTCAATGAGAGGGCCTCGCATGTCCCCCGGCCCATGAAAACGCCTTGGGTTCTAGGCCAAAGGTCACTCTCATCATGGACGACATGGAACGAATGACAATCCAAATGGGGCATCTCTAGCCCAACAGCGACCACGCGGCCGCTCGCGAGTCGGGTTTAGTCGTATTGCCGCAGCGCTCTGCGTCACTCCCGCACCGTTTCCATGGCAGCGGCAGTTTCGGATGAGGAAAGAAGACTGCGGTAAACCCCACAGTGAAAAAGATGCTGTGCTTTCCCGGCGAATGCTCAGCGTAAAATCTTCTCGGAAACTCCGCGGGTTTAACTGGTGAAAAAACAACGACGTTTCGTTGTACAGATTATCGACAGTGAAAGTTATAATACATTTTTATTGCTAATAGATAGTAAGGGGCGCGTTCCGAAACTCACAACCAGCGCTGCTAAAGCGTTCCGCAATCAACTGGCAGTACTGCGCAGCGACAAATGACGTCAGTGAATTGATGACGTTTACTACCGTTGTTTCTATTGCCTCTACTACTACTCTGCTACGGTAGAGGCATTAAAGCCGTTGTTATTGTAACCATAACAAACGATTGGAGGAATAAATCGAATCAACGAGGTAAATAAATACATAATTGAGAGTTGCGAGCAACTACTTCGTACATGGCAATGTTTATATCGGTGAGCCCGAGACGCATTTAAATAGATTCCCAGCCGGCAAGAGGGAAATGTGCTTCGGAAGAAAACAGGGATAAGTTATCGATATGTCGCCTTTTCCCTTTTCTATCCCTAACCTATCCCAACCTCATAAAAGAACCAAGTCTTTCGGATGGTAAAATATTTTTTTAAAATAATAATTCTTTATTAATCTCATATTGAAGTACATTGGTCACAAAATAAAAGAAATAAAAAGACAGTAAAGACATACGGACTATCCATTGTACAAAAGATGTAATACACTTCACTCTATATGACAAATACACCTTTGCATTAAAACACATGAAAAAAAGAAGAAAACCTCAAGCAGAGTAGATAGTTTCATGAATATTTTTAAACCTTAGGAGACCCTCTGAGCCACAACAGGCTCATCAGAAAGTACTCTCTAATGTCAATATAAAAAATTAAAATAAAACAATAAAACGCACATTGCCATATTCGCACCGAGCGGTATAAATATGTGTACACACAATCAGTCTCTCAACCCCCCTAGATTGCTGAAAAACGTATTAAGTTGTTTATTTTTAACACTAAAAGGGTGACAAAAATATACTGGTGATAACTTTGGATTCACGTGATCAGTAATAGATAATCTGTATCGGATTGGATATTTGGGGAGACGACCGACAGCTGAGGTCATTTGCGCCATAGGGAATAGGTAAGGGAGGAAGCGTGGATAGAAACCCGGCGTCGGCATTAGCCAGCTCTTAATGATAGGCGCCAAGGGGACCACGGCTTAACGCCTCATCCGACAACCGGAGTACTTTACTTGAAGTGCCCTCCACAAGACACTCAAGTAGGGATCGTGTTCCCTCTGAAAAACATCCTCCTCTGCAGAGGTTTGAACCCTGGCCGTCCGTATGGTTAGCCAGTACTCTAGCCACCACACCAACCCGATCCGATAATCTGTATCCAATAGCGACTTGTTATTAATTGTGAAATGGTAGTGAAGAATACGTCTATTATTTCTCGTGGTCTCACCCAAAGACGAAAGTCAAAATTCTCTCCATTGGAGCTTTATTTCTCATTTAAAGGTATGTAAATACAAAATTACAAATAATTCAATAAATTTTAGTAATTTTACTTGGGCAGTAGTATCAGCAACATAATTATTTGCGCGCGCCGGAGAGCTATCAACGCGATCCATGCGAGTGTGACTTCAGCTGTCCACCTACGATGATGCACCGAGTTAAAAGGTGGAGAGAACACAAACGGAGAGTGGAAGCACATTGCCTGATTTTCCGAGGGTGAACATTGTTTACTACTATTACGGAAGAATTATGGCACACACTACTCCATTTGCCAGCTTTGCTCGTGCGATAAAATGTAAGATACTGCCTTAACAGATAGAATCCGATGACAATGAAGAAAAACATTAAGGTAAAATTTATAAAAATTACTCGACGATTACATACTTACATTGACATTTACCCAGCAATGCGATCGTATTCCGCTGCCATTTTCATTGAATAACAAACTAGGCCCTCAATTACTGCAAAATTTTACAAAACAACTCACAAAATTAAATGTATAGGTGGCTGCAAAATGGGGAGCTTTTCAATAAAGGCGCTAAGAAGACACAGATAAGAACACATGAGTGATCACGAACGACGAAATCGGAGGCAATACTCACGACAATATGCCGGAAAGAGAAATGCTGCTCTTTAGAGGCCCGACTGTTGGTAAGAGGGGAGCGAATTAGTTCAAACTACACAGTTGAAATGGAGTTTACTCCGCAAAAAAGTGATCAGAAATATGTGACTTGAAATGCATTATCCTCGCTGCCTGATGCCTCAACTATAAGTCAACACATGAACAACAATCGTAGTTGCGATAATGGAAGTCATTTCCTACTTAAATGGATTTCAGAGCACACAGGCTATGCATCCCACACGAATCTGGTCTGATGAGCGCCGAGTCTGAAACAAATGGATAATATCTACGCTGCGCAGCAAGTGTAGAACTTACAATTAACCACGTCACACACAGTTCAAAACACAACGCCCCCACTATCACAGTATTGTCTCGCTTTTTCAGCATAGGGCGCATCACATTCCCTCTCGCTGATCCTCCACTAAAGGCCTCCTTTGAAATCTTCGTTGAAATTCAGGATTTCTTAAGAAGGGAAAACTATGCGGGACGTAGGGCGATGTTTTTTGTGCTGGGGATTTCAGCTCAAACTACTGCTCGCGAAAATAATACCCATCATATGATGTCGTTAAACAAACTGGGTTAATATTGAAGTATGCATATTAAATAAAATACCGCAGAAACAATTACTAAATCAAATAAAATACTTTTTCAGCTATCTACATTCATACGGAACGGAAAAGACGGAAAAGCAGAGACAGAGATAGCAACCGCAGTCGGGAGATAAAAGTGGTAGGAAATGAATTTATCGAGCCGGAAGAGATTCCATGTTAACGATGTAAACCACAAAAATAATAGCAAACGTGATGTTAGTAGAAGGAAAATTTCACTGCCGCAAAACGATGACTAACCGCTAAGGTACGGAAACTGAATAAAGAAAACCCGAGATAAAAAATTCGTAATACCACAAAATATTTTTTTTATTATTTCCGCTTCATACATACAAATATTATTTATTTATAAACAGCAGGTGGAAAAGCCTCCTGAAACAGGCTGCGTACTTGGCAAAATAGCAAAAAAGTAATTATGTAATTACGTAAATAATAGAGATATTAAGTATAATTAAGTAGATATTAGATAGATATCAACGTGTACTCTAATTTTGAACCAGTAAAAAATTACAGAAAATACCTTTTAAAAACAATCTGGGGCCTGAGGTTCTCAAATGCTTTAGATCGTGACAGCTCGCTTCAAATACTTAAGATTTAATTTTTGAAAAATGATAGGAGTATTTCAAAAATTCATACGCCCGGGACTTGTGTCAGTTGTCGTGGAGAACGTATCAAGGGAGATCGTCGCCATCATTTGGCGCACATCTGAACCACTGAACGTAGGCTCAGCCTATTAAGCAGTATGTTTGCATAAAAATGCGAGCTATTACGAGTAATTATAGGCGTTGTCATTGGAATAATAACTTGAGTAGTATCTTAATTGTTTATGCACGCAAAGCACGACTGCTTTTTAACAATATAATTCAGACAGTCAAAATAGAATTTAATTAAATTTTACGCAAGAAAATTTTTCGAGCAACAACAACTGTTCACTTTCAATCACCCACAACCGATTTTCTAAAATATTTCAAGGTAAAAACAATAATCACCAGAGATATAGCAAGAATAACTTCAAATTAGGATTCTGCAGACCAAAAATATATAGGATTCCCTATCAAAGTCTTATTGCAATTTGTTACATGCCTTTACTTCTCAATTGTTTAAAAACATTCACTCAAAAATCGATAACATTCAGAGATACAGACAAAATAACAAAATTTGGTTTATAAGGATCAAAAAATTTAGGAACATCGATGAATATTCAATTTAAAATGTTACTATCAATTTTTTAAACAATTTTGCCATTAAAAATGATAATGGGATACATAGAAAAATGAACTATGGATTCGGATTCTGGAGATCGAAAATATTTAGGACTAACAATAAAGTTTAATATATATTCATCAAATTCAATTTTTTTAATAACTGGTCTTGTATAAACTATTATATTAAACTTATAGCAAAAACGACTTCAAATTCGGACCAAGCGGAACGAAAACCATGGAGGACAACCATTAAATTTAGTATGAATGAATAAATAACAGCGTTATCAATCTTGGCCAGCTTTTTCCGATTTGGGACCGCTATGAGTTGTGATATTTGTGCAATGCGTTTTCACATATTTAATTCACAATTGTAAAAAAGCAGTTTTTTGCGTTTTTTGAAGTAATAGGTCAAAAATCGGACCAACTTCGGTGATATTAGGCCCATTTTGTAGGTTTTTTTTAATACGAACATCATAGACGGCAGAGTGATGAAACGAAAGGTTCACCGCCGTCTATCGAACTACGCATATCCTTTCAGTGTTCAGGCACTGCCGTTCATGCACCAAATACCTTTGGGCGATGAATATTTGATTAGATCACGCCACGAATATACGACTGGCCGTCAATTTATTCGTTTCATACCTTGAAAATCATTAATGCTAACACAACAGTCTCATTGATCCATTTTTCCAGGTAGTTACGAATGTTGCAAAGAAAACAGGGCCAGAAATGGATCCCATTTGCAAACAGGTTCAATGCCGTAAGGAGGAGGGAAATCACGCGATCGAAAAAATTCAAGATTGTGACTTTCATTAAAATCGTACGATGGTTAAAAAATTTTGAATTTTCATTTCATTCTAAGCCAAATCAATATACTCCAACTGCGCTTTTATCAAGGCCGCCGCACTCTCCCTCACCGGCAAAACATTCAAGAATCAGCCGTATCGTGCATGTGTTCGCTTCGTGCTAGAAACTGTAAAGCCAGTCTTAACATAATTCCAAGTCCATGAAAAACTTAAGCAGGAAACGGAGATATATCAAAAGATTACTGTCGTGTAATTGAGGCAACGATATCCTTGGACGAGCAAACTTTTATACTTGTTTCCATTTCTCCACTGACTTCCCTTTACTAAATGTGCCAGCAATAACTTAAGCCATCTTTTTACGATTCATTGGGTTAATGGTCACAATAGTATGGTTTATCAGAAAATAATTTATCGCCATTCCCTGTGGTCCTTGTCGATCCAATATTAGAATGCTTTATCACATGTTTCCATAGCAGACAATACCTCAGGTACCATACAGCGAAGATTTAAATAAGCTCATGGTCCAATATATATGTTCGACTTAAACTATATGATTATGAATTAAAATAACAATGGGAAAAATAATACCCATTAAATTGTAAAAAGGGACTTTGCAATTCCATTCGAGAACCTATCATTTGTCCACATAATCTCAACGCTCGAGATAACTTCGCGAAATCAGGGAAGGATATAGTCTCATTCCCATTAGTCGACGACTGTCTAAAACGTAACAATAGTGTGATTATTAAGGGAAAAAAACAATAAATGGCATGATGCCTTCCCAGTATAGTCGAGAAAACCTGAGCGAAAACATTCACCGCTTGACCATTCATACAAATTGACTCCGTTAACGTGTATACATTAATCCGGACAAGCGTTTATTCATCGACTCATCCGAGTTAATGCATCGAGAAGCAAGTTCTGAAGCGTGGGCGAGACGGACGGCGTCTACTATTGTTCGTTCCGAATCTGTAAGGGAAAAACATTTCTGTAAAAATGCCATTTTCCGGAAAAACTGTTCCTAAGAAGGAAAATCTCATGGGAAAGTGATTCAAAACGAAAAAAATACCGCATTATTTTTTGAGTTGCTAGCTAATCACTGCAATAGTTAAAAGCAAACAGAGTCATTTAAGTAGAAATGGCGCGGCATTTGATGTCTATGGCCAAAAAAAATGCCCGTCTAAAATATTCTTACGTGACATTATTGGCGCACTTTGAGCCTTAATTTTAGTTAGCAGCATTTATTGCCTCTCGCTAGTGAAAGAAGGATTTTAAAAAATATCTACCACAGAAAAAGTTGGGGTTGACTGTTCTTTTTTTGTCCATACAGTCTGAGAGGAACGTCCTTAATAGAGACCCTCTTGACTAGAATGGAAACCGGCCATTTTGGATGGACCGCTCTGGGAGCTTAACTTAATCAAATATTTAAATGAATATTATATTATATACAAATTTGATTATAAAGTTATTAAAATCATTCATTTTCAGAATTGAATTACGTTACTGTTGTTACTAAGCAATGTTTACAAACACTTGTGCCGCCCTTAATTCGAAATGCGCGAATCTCATTGGATCCGCCATATTCCGAGACCCACCAATAATCAGGAGGATCGAGATTTCCAGTCTCTGACTTAAGAGTCTATAATCATTAAGGCGGTTTACCCCTTAAGTCGAGTTATTTCGAAAAGATTTATTAAACGCGACTATCAAAAGTACCTCTCTACCCATGCCGTTTTTGGAGTAATTAATTAACGAGGGTGGAGTTTATAACTTGAGCCCTCACGGAGAGAGCTCAGATTACAGCAGGAGAACGTCAATTAGAACGACAAAGCATGTTTGAGCTTTCAACTATAACTGCTTTAAAGAAGCTAGAAGTCCTGGAAATAAAAAGATTATATATTTAAAATCCCCTTTTTCTTCATGTTATTAGCGAGTCTTCATTGAAGTCAAAATGCGGTGATTCCATACAAACGGCGCCACAGTCGGCTCCAATGGCTGGACTAATGCGGCCAATAAAAATATATTCGGGAAATATTTTGCAAATTTTGTGCCTTATTTTAATTTTCAACAGGTTGACCCATTTCCTAATCCAAAGTAGGATTTGTTAAACCATATAAACAAACGCGCAATAAAGAACTTTTCCGTTATGACTCAGACGGACGTGGTGGGACTATCTTCGCGTGGATTTAGGATTTAAAACACAGCGTGAGTCAGTCATTCAACAAGAGCACGCACACAAAGGGAAGACCCGCCCTACAGCGAGAAAGGGCCAGCCAGTCAAATGATGTTATCTCCTAGAGCGGCATAAGTCACTCAACACTTATCGACATTCTCCCCGGATTAAAAAAATAAACAGCTCCGCCTCCCCCCCCCCCCACATCGTTCGGACGACGAACCCAAGAGAGAGAGAGAGTTGTAAAGAGTGGTTATTTTCGTTCCCTTTTTCCGGACACCGCGTTCAATTCACAGGAAAATGCCCGCGCAGCCACGAGGCGTGGCGCGGAGGACCTGCTGACGCGACACTCGGTTCCGAAGACTCATAGCATGCGGAAGAGAGAGAAGAATTCTGTCAGGAGAGAAATACTGGAGTCTAGCGGATTCCTTCGCCTGTCTCGGAAGTGCCATCACTTGTGACGAAAGAAATACGTAGGACATCAAGCGGAGAATAGCCCAAGCTAAGAAAGCGCCCAAGATGAAAAGGTGAACAACATTTTCAAATAAAATTGGATTGCGAACAAGGAAACAGTATATCAAAACATTGGTATGGAGCGTCGCACTCGTATGGATCGGAAGCATGGATCATAGGAAAAGCAGACCAGGGGGTCTATTCTGTATATCCTCGGCATTTCCGAGTCTCGACAGAGACGAAATTTTGACGTCAGAGCCACGTAAAATTCCAAGGGGAGCATTCGAAAGTTGAGATTTGTCGGGGAACTCGACGTCACATCCACGGATTTTCCGAGGTTAGACCGCGTCGATTCCTTACTGAATAAGGCCCTAGGGGGTCTATTCTGTATGCCCTCGGACTTTCCGAATCTCGACAGTGACGAAATTTTGTAGTCAGAGCCACGTAAAATCGAAAGGGGAGCAATTCAAAAGTTGAGATTTCTCGGGGACTTCGACTACACATTCACGGATTTACCGAGGTTCGACCACGCCGATTCCTTACTGAATAAGGCCCAAGAACAGATTAGAAGCCTTCGAAACCTGGAGCTCGAGGAGGATGCTGAAGATAAAATGGACGGACAAAATAAGAAATGAAATTTTCAGCAGAGAGGAAGAGGAAAGGAACACTTAAGAGAAAAGAAGAACCAGATGGATTTGGCACGCCCCGAGGTACAATGGGTTTGCGAAGAACATAAGTGGAGGGAAAACAGCTTTTGATCCGAGCTTCCGATCCGAGATCCGAGCTACGGCTTGTCCACGATTGGCGTCCCTCACACGTGAAGCGTCAAACAGCGGTCTATTCAACCTCATTCTATAATGGGGTCCACGACAGAGGTTGGCAAGGCCGGCTCTTCGGGTAGTTCCTTTCATTTGTTTCCATAAACATTTTATTCACTTTTGAAATATTTTCGGCCAAAATCTTCGAACTTCTCAACAGCGCCAGAAGTGATAGTGATCGCTGACAAATTTCATCAACGAAAACGACCTCAATTCATTTTAAGACCAATTCAACAAATTGCTGATGGGAATTAAGAGTGGCACGTATCCACTCACAGAAAACGATTACGTGCGTCTTCACCTTAGAATAGAAAAACTATAGAAATTCCAGTTAGAGAAAATTTAATACACGACCCGGGTTTCGACACATTGTGTCATCCTCAGGGATGGATTATGTCATCTTCAGGAATCCACCTGAAGATGACAATGTGTTGAAACCCGGGTCGTGTAATGAATTTTCTCTAGGTGGAATTTCTACAGTTTTTCTATTCTAACATGAAAAAATTTCACAAAATTCACCCTGAAACCGTACGGTTGTGCGTCTCAACATTTAGTTTTTGCAGGCAACCTTTGGCCTTCGTGGTAAAAACGATGCTAATAGCGTCAGATACAATTTAGGAACTAATGTCGACAACAGATTAACGTCGGGACACGTGCCGATACTGACACGGTTCCCATGGCAATGAAGTGCTATAGAAGCAGAGGAAATGTCAACGAAGGTTTTCGTTCATCCAAGTGCCGTCAAATGCGAGATGCCAAACACGCGATAGTTGGCGGCAAAATTTGGGGTGCTGGTCCACCAATTCAATCGTGCTAATTGTTTTAGACAGTTGCCGTCGATTCAAAATCCCACATGAAAATCACAGTAGCCTTCATTTTCTTGACCAAATTTTGTCATCATAATAGTTACTAACACAGTCGGGACACAAATCGGGACGTTTAGACTTGTTCCACCAGAGTAATATATATATTCTGACTGTGGAGATATGCAACACACTACCACCACTACTACCAGTAGTAGTAGTCGTACCCTGCAGATGCCACCGTCACCGTCATCCGCCCTGTATTTCCACCGCGCCCCGACTAATGTACAACTACGGTCGTTCAAAATTAATTTTATTTTTCCTTAGATACATGTCTTGGAAACGAAAACAGGTCCGCCATTAATGAGCTCAATTTGCTCTATTCTCTATGAATTCATAGCATTTCACGGCGTGTCCAGCGTTTTCGTTGATTCGGCAGTGCATTTCCATTCAAAATGACGACTCTCACCTCCAATTAGGAGACTTCCTTGGATGACATATAGCAGTCAATGTTTAGTACGCACGGTATTGACACAGCAGTGTGGTGGAGGTGGTTGCCAAAACCCATATCCGTTTTAAGGCGACTTCGCTACTCATTGAAGCTCGCATGGAAGTTACTTCCATGACAGTAGCATCTCGCAAGTCGCCTGCAAGCGACACTTGGACGTGTAAACGCGGACTTCCATGGCAGGCTGATTGGGGGTCGACGGTTGCAGTATTCGATTGCGATATGCAGTTGCAAGTGAAGTTCATTTGCCCCGTTCCAGTATAGCATATCGGTTCCGCAATAAAATCGTATCGTCTCCGGTGAAATCTTGGTCGCATGACAACAAACGGTGAATGAATGACAGCGATCACTATGTTGAACTCCCGCAGAAGTTCCTGGCGCAAACCTGCGAGGGGGGGGGTAGAAAAGGATGAGGGAGAAGGGGAAAGGATGAGGGAGAAGGGGAAAGGCCGGGGGTGGGGGGGAGAAGGGTATACAACGAGAGGGTTAGTGAGGCACTGAGGACGTTTCCGCTTGTTTTGGTCTTTTCGAAAAGGCGTTTAGCAGAGCAAATTCGTAAAATAGGTCTCCGGACACTTATTAAATGAATCACATTTTCGAGTAGTAAAGATAAAAACTTTGCTTGTACTCAAAGAAATTCAGACGAAATGTTATTCGTTATTAAAATATGACCATTTGAAAGAGCACAACTTCACTTCGTGTGATAACGTAATCGGGACCGCCACCATCTTGAATGGCGTCAGCTAATACATTCGTGAGTGCTGTCCATATGTTTTGAGGCGAAAGCAAGCAGTGTTTGTGAATGGTTTACTACCAATTACGTGCTTATACTTTGTATTTAAAAATGAAGACACTTATAAAAAGAAGCATGGAAGTATAATCAGGACTTTTTTGCTTGCTTTATTGAACATAAGTAATCGTCTCCGGCTTCACTTTGTGGAAGTGAGTAATATCCATGATTGAAACAAAGTTGTTTTTATCATGGATATTGCTTTATTGATTTTGACAAAACTTTTGACAGGGTGAATTAGAGTACACTAACGAAAATACTGGGGAAAATGGGAGTAGATTGGAGAGATTGGAGCCTAGTCCAAAACTTATACATGACGCTAAGGGCGCAGGTGTGGGTGGCAAATGGTGAATCAGGGTGGGCAACTCTAGGTCGAGGGGTAATGCAAGGGTGCCCGTTATTGTCACTGCTTTTCAATATTTATGTTGAGGAAATGGTAAGACAAGCATGGGAAGATCTTGAAGTCGGAATCAAAGTAGGAGGGCATCTTATAAAATAGGTTAGATTCCCGGACGATCAGGCAATGGTAAGATAGACGTGGGAAGAGCTAGATAAAGGAATAAATGCAGAGATACAGAAGATTAAGTCATTTGAATTCGCTGATGATCAGGAATTAGCTATATGATCGTCCAAAGGATTCCACGCGGTTTAAACTCAGTGCGACACATACGACGTGATTAACCATAAGACAAAATAACTATTGGAATTATCAAGGACAAAGAAAGCATGGCTGACATGGAGGGCGGGAGGGCATAAACTTGGTCAAGTAGAACAATATTATTACTTCGATAGTGCGTTGAATCCAAATGGATAATGTACAAAAGACAGTATAGGGAGAATTGCGATATCAAAATAAACATTCAACAATGGAAATGAGTGGGCCGTAGGGTAAGAATGCCAAGAGAGCATTGACGAAAATTTAGATGTAGAATGTGTATTAATAATTTCTTATCATTATAATGTTTCCGAACAAATACAATGACGTAACAACGAGCCCAACTTTCGAATACAGCATATTTCAATAAAATTTGGAACACTGCGGCGACAAATCTCGCTAGTATCTTGTTTTACTTCAAGCAAACAATTTAAAATATAAATATCTAACACCATTGATATCACGGGACGCACGGTGATTTCCAACGAGCGAAGAAATGTACTTGATTGAAATGTGATCCAAGAGGTTTTCCGACTTCCATCTACAATTGTGAAAATATGCTCTCAATTAGCCAACGATTACACCACTTCAGCCGCCTGTATGTTTCCAGACCTGCGCCAACTTAAACGCCTCGAAAGGAAATCTCCTTAGGATTACTCAGAGCAAGCGAAGCAAGGCGCGGGGAGGTTAGCGACGAGCACATTCAAATGCACTCTCCCTCTCCTCAACTAGGAGTGCCGAGGCAACGGTCAACCCCCTCCTCCTTTCCCTTTCGAAGGCCGGTGACGTCACGGCCTGCCTGCAGAGAAACGCCGCTCGGTGACGCAACAGCGGCCGTCTCCATGCCCATTCCACGCATATGACAAGAGGGGGATATGTACAGAATCCTGGAGATATCACATGTGCATATCCATGGTATCACAAATCGCAATTATTTTAGCAAGGTGTTGAACATTCCCAGAGCATAATTTTAAACCAACTTAGAAGATAGTATTGATATTGAATCTATCCCAAGACAAAGCCAAATGGCATCGAATCCTTGCTAAACGACATCACGTTTTCCAGGAACGCCTCGAAGTGCAAAAGAATATAATTACAGTTTATTAGTTTCCCATAATGTCCTGAACACAACAGTTTGATTCCAACTATAGAATGATATGTGTTATTCGTAATTCTCATATTTGAATCCGGGAATCCTCGAAACACAGTGATTATATGAACAGATTTGAGACTCGAAAACAGGAATCGTTGTCCCTTTTTCGCGATTCGAATCTTTCGAATCCTTACCGAAAAAAATCAGAATATGTACAGAGTAGAGCGTTGGTTGTCCGACAAGCAGTCCCACAACCACCTCCTACTCCTCCTCCCCCCTCTGTCTACCCACCTCCTCCTACTACTACTACACTACCGCTCTCGTTCGCACTCGCAAACAGCGGCCGCGTTCAACACTAAAGAATTTGCCATCACGCAAGGTTTTCCAGCCGAAGCCGATTTAATTACACTCATGACAGCACTGCATCATGACCAATCCCCAGAATCACTGCTCAAATGTTTTCGTGACCCGGCCGAGCGAACTGCTTCCGCTGCTGTTTCGAATTTTAGGGGCCCAAGAGGGTTCACCACATGTTCATTTACTTCCCTTCCACTTTGGTGTCACTTTTTCTTTGTGTGAACTCTATCGGTTGCCCCATGGTGGCATGTACTTTGCATTTCTGTTCCAATGGACTCGCTTCCCAGAAAATCAAAAGTAGTTCCAAGTTCAGGTTGAACGTTCCTCGCATTTTCGCAGACAATCATGCTTGACCCGCCAAGCCTTCTTAAAGAGCTATAAGTAACAGAATATTATAAAATATCGATTTATATAATTTCCGATATTTTTCAAGCAAAATTTTTAAAGTAGTCAATGATATTTTTTAGCTAGTACATCACTAAGGAGATTCAAATAAGACATCGAAATATTTCGGGATCATACAGACGATTATCTTAAAAATATGTGACACTACAACCAGTACCTTGACGCGGTGGAGGGATTTGTCCGTCCCAACGACCCCTACACAGCTGGACTAGAAAGAGCGAAATAATGGCTCCTTTTAGGGCCACCTGCGACGGATAGGCCGAAAAGTAGGAAACAGACGACAGTTACTTCATACGCTGGAATCACATTAAAAATCCTGTTGGGTCTTTCGTGTCATTTTAAGCAGAAATTCCTTCGACGCTTCGTTCTCGTTTTATCTTTTAGCGGGCATTACTACTACTAATGGAATTCTATATTTTCACAACGATACATCGAGGTTAAGTGGGTGCTTTCGATGTAGCCACGGCGATAGCCGACGATCGCCAGGTTAAGAAATGACATGCTACGCAGCCGAAAGCGGGTTTCGTACGGACGTCGGCAGTAAATAGAAACGAGGCAACGGTAACAACGAAGACGAGAGTCAAATGAAAATAAATTCAGCCAGATGTTAGGCTGTTTTCCCTGCAGATTGTGACAGAAAAACGTGAATGAATGATTACTTGATCAACGGACTTTTTATTTATGTTAACAACACTAAATATGTTTTCATGACGTGGCGTCAACAAGTCAAACAATGCATATTGTTCTTCATTTGTTCGGCTCGCCTCTAAGAGAAGGAATCCACCGGAGTGAAATAAGATTTTATTACCACTTATTTTACTAAAATAGCTGTGTTTTTGGTTTGGAGGATAATTAAGAGGCAATCTATTGGCCGTTCAGCGACCATAAGCCAATATCAATGACATAAAAAACCAAAAACGCAAGATAGCCATAGAAAATACGACTCGGGTATTTTGCTGTTACGAACTTAGTCAATTAGGTCGACGATAAGTGAAGCCACTGGGTATGGCGCGTTGAGATAAAACACAAAGAAAAGGAGACTCACGCGTACATATTTGCGGATTTTTGACTAATGGCAAACGTCTAGCTTCCTTCAAGAGCAGAGAGTGACTGCGAGGAGGGAACGCATTAGATGGGAGGAAGAAGAAAAAAAGAGAAAGGAGAGAGGGGGGAGGGGAGGGGACACTTGTAATGGTCGACCTTTCCCCCCCCCGCCCCTCCTGTCCTCCACTCCACCCCCCTCACCCTCCACCTTCACCCCCCGCCCGACCTCCAATCTCCCCAAGACGGAACGCAAACCCGCATAAAAATAGGACGCTGCCGTCGACACGCGCACGCATCATTATGTAAATACACCGCGGGAATCGTTCGCGAGAACACCGGTCGAGACAGACACGCACGCCGCGTGCGCTTCCAACAGCGCACGGCGCACAGCCATTTCCGAGGACGTAACAGTCAGAAAAGGGCCCCGCCTACCCGCTGGACTGAGAGCAGTTTCGGCCCTTTTGGAATTATATTCTTATTAATTTGAAAAACGAACCTTTACGTCTGTCTGTACGCACATTCCCATAAGGAAACACAATTCAGAGTCATTTTTAACATGCGGTCATTTTTGCTTTTGACATAAATTGAAAATAATGATCATACCAAGACATGACAAAGATATTTATAGAGAGAGAAATTCAATAAAAGTTGTTCTTCTTTATTATTTATTAAATAAGTGTTATTATTTATTTCACAAAAGTTAAAAAACAGTTAGTTTATCGTTCGATATCATGAACAATTATCGGTAAAATTTCCCAAAATCATTCGTTTTTGGTGAACCGCCGCCCGGGCACGCCCCCTTGAAGATTGCAGTATTGATGAAGCAGTCCCTAATTTGAATAATACGTAGGAAAAACATAGTCCTGCAAGACATCCATTGGGGACGTTAAGTGGCTTTGACCATAAGGGAAGCTTTCCTGAGAATGCTTCTTAGAGCTCCCGAATTTCGTTGAGAGAAAAATAATCAAACGAGCAGTGACACAGTAGTGTTTTGCTGGATTACACTACTCTTCATGTGGGATGACAGACGACTGGGGACTGTTTATACAATGAAGAATTAAAATAATAAATGACTCCCCTTGACCACATCATAAGAAAATCGAGTCACAAGGTTCACGGCATACGCACGATAGCCATAGAAAATACGACTTATAGGAATAGGTCCGAACAAGACATTCGAATATTATAATAACGGTGTCAGCCCCAGGGAATTTTATATTTATTCGTACAAAACCATTCTTGGCCAAAAATCACAAATTACGAAACTTCGTGCATTTGCAAACAAATTTTTCGCAGTATAAAATACATACAATATTGAAGGAATGGTAGGTGGTACCTTTATATGCATATAAGCGACTCTGGCCTGAATACATTGGTCGAAACAAATAGTAAATAAATCATTTTTTGATTGGTTTAAAAATTCCTGCTTTCTCTGATGTAATAGTCACCTATTGAAAACCAAAATTAAGGAATACAATATACATGAAAATTATTCCATGAATCTATTTTAGTGATCACATTCGTGCATTCAGTCGAGCCGAGACACTTAGCTTTCATCTACATCTACGTAATACCCTGCGAGCCACCACGAGGGTGTGTCGCAGGGGGTGAAGATCGCCAAACATGCACTATTGACCTGCAACTAGGATATTTAATGAAGGCATGCTAGATAATAGGGTCACATGGTTAGTATCTACATAATAAGAAAGGGATTAATGGTTGTTATTACATGCATCATGCACTACAGACTACTCTTACTATATTTCACCTACATATCCCTTTGCTACGCTGCCTATTGTTCTCGGGACGCGGGAAAAATGACATTTTAAATCTATCGGTACGACAATCTATCTCTCTAATCTTGTTAATATGATCAAACCTAGCATAATACGCAGGGGTTCTCAATATATATCTAACGTCATCTGTGAACAAATCGGTTTCGAATTTACTTAAAAGGTTTAACCTACATTTAACCTGCGTTATGATAGTAATAGATAGCTAATAGATAGCATTGTCGATTGTTGCGCCTCCACTCGGGTACATTCATAATAACCTCCACGAAGTTACTTCGAGATCCCAAAAAAAATTACCATATAATATAAAACTTCGCCGCTTGAGCATGTGACCTAAAACCGCATCTCTTCCACTTGGGAAGGAAATCCCACCTCACATATCATCCGTCGTGATGCATTTGGCCACATTACGTAATGCGACCCATATCTGAAAGATTGATGCTTATATCCGTGGGTCCACATTTGAAAATAGAGACTTACATGCTAGAAAAAGGAGTCTAGCAGTAAGTTGACTAATTCATAATTAGAGCGTTAAGTAGGTTGCATAGGTAATATTGCAGCTAATTCGGTCATTTCTACATGGAAAAATAACCGCCATATGCAGCTAGCAGATTCTCCAGAAATATGGAACGGTAATCACATTACTTGAATAATATTAGGGCTATAAAAAATCATGAGTAACTGCGTGATCAAGCAACAGACTGCGCAGGGTTTTCTCAGTGTAAATGAAAAACATATAGATGCAAGTTTTTCAGTTAATTGGGATACAAACGAAATTGAATGAAAAATGCGAGCGATTATTTTAAGGAGATTACTGGTAGCAAAACCCCACTTACAGGAAATATTATACAATGAACAAAATTTATCACACAGTGATTATCAGGTAATGCAAAACTTTTTAGTACATGTAATTCAACAACAAAAAACATAAAAATGTATAATAATTGATCAATAACTTTGACATAAAAACACACGATAAAAAGTTTTTTTCTGCCTCAATAGAAAACCCAAAGGAAAAATCATTCTTTTTCACTATACTGCTCGCTTTCCTCATTTTTCTTCACATTCAAAATAGCTGATCATCCTTCTCGCATACACGGACGCAATGGAGGCTTAATGCTTAACACCTATTCGAAGAATACCTCGTCTTCTCGGCCGTGAGATTTTTCGCGTTCTGATCCCAATCCCTCAACCTCCTCCACACATCTTCCGCCTTCACCTTTCGCCGCCTAAGAGCGCGCCAGACACATTGAACAACGTGTCCACTCCTCTCCAGAGGACAGAACAGGGACGTCATCATTATTCCGAGATCCGCGAGCGGTGGTCTCCGCCCTTCTCATCGCCAGATTCGATTCTAGCATCGATCACGCATTCCAATTCCGACGTCAAAGAGCGGATATGACGTCACGCACTCACTCTTGGAAACCATGAGTAAATATCAGTAGAGGGCGGGTGACGTCACTACCCATGTTCCAACATACAACCAGGCTCTCCATGATCACGTGGTGTCGTGTCACGTGACTTGCGGAGCGTTAGCAAAATGGTGCATTATTGCTGTGCTTTTGGGTGCCAAGAAAAATCGTTCAAAGGAAGCTATGTGACCTTTCACAGGTGAGTTATGTTGAAATATTATACTACAATGTATCGCGTAGCGATATAAGCCTAATTTCTCCTCTCGGAGTCATTAACATGTTAGCAATCATCGATGAACCCCACGTGAGTTTAAGCTTGCTTCTTCGTGAAAACGTAATATCACCGCGTTACGATCGAGATATTTTGTGATCCGATCATATGCTTTCTTCACTTATAGCTTCCCCAAGGATCCTCTATTAAAATTATCTAGCAGTTAAATTACGTGGTTACAAGGTTGGAATAATGAAAAGGAACAAGGGCAGTAAAAGTTTGATAATTACTTGAGATTCTTTTCATTTTGTACGGAAAGACAAAAGTTATTCCTTGCAACATTTAGAGTACTCTTTTCGCTTGCACACGAAAGCAATTCATTTCAATCCTCCGTCCCGCGTTTTGAACTGGCGCGTAAATCTTCCAAGTCACGTGGTATCTATGTTGGGTACGCGGTTTTACTGAAGTAGGTGCTGCCTCCCGCCCTCTACTGATATTTACTGTAATGTGGAAACCCCTAAAATCATTCGCCGATTGTAGCGCACGCGAGGCGGGCGGAAATTCGCCTTTCGAATCCCACGTGCCACGTGCACACGAGGCGGGCGGGCAGCAGAGTACTGCATTGGGCGTACTCAGTCGGACCTAACAATCGCCTTCGAATGACGCTAGTCTAGCTACCAGCTATGAGATAGTTTCGTCAGCGCACTCCCTAAGCTATAAGGCTACCGTGAAGGTATCTGAGTCCAAATCGTTCGACTCGTACTGGCGCGGACTGAACGAAATCGAGGAGAGTCCGCGCATATCGGCGGCGACTCGAACCGTGATTTGATCAGTTCAGAGGTAAGAATTAAATCTGGAGTCGAAACTTACTTCAAAACCAACGAAAATACTTTAATAGCATTCCATGGTTAACAGAAATATCGCCACTAGCGCTTAAACTCGTTGCACTCAAATAACAATATCACGAAAACTAAACAAGATATCAACAATCCAAACACACGCAGCTCGGACCTAGTGACTGCTCGCTGACACGGTTGGCGAGAACATGGACTTCGTCGTACTCAGACTGGGAACAAGCGGACTTGGACGGACTTGGACTTCCTTGCCGCCATGCATTCGACGGTCTAGGTCCGACTGGCTAAGCCCAATGCAGTACTCTGGCGGGCGGATAGTTCCCATGGAAAAAAAACATGCCGAGAGAGAGGCGTGTTCAATGATTGACCGCAGAAAGTACCAAGTGAGTAACACTAACTACGTTTACCAATCGAACTGAGATCGATTTGGCCGGTTCAGCTCGGTATGATACCCGCAACGGGCTAGTGGGATCGATATGAGAAGCGGGCCAACTCGGCCCACTTTCTCCGCCAGTCTGAGATATCAAATCGATATGAACCGATTCAAATCGATATTTCAATCGATTTTCCGTGGGTAGACCAGGCGATACGAGTCGGCTGGCTTAGGATATTCAGATCGGTCCGAGTTCATATCGATGTGAGTTCCATAGGTAAACGTAGTGACTGCCACGAGACTGGACCGACATAAGCCTCGTATCTAGGGGGTGGGAGGGTTGGGGCGGGAGCGGTGGAGAGGGAACAAGGTGGAACTTGAAATGATGAGAGACTCACGTTTTCGCATCATCCTTTATGAATCAGCTAACTATTTTTCAAGTTTTTGTGACGAATTGCAACCCCTTAATGCAGTTTAAGTGAGATATTATTTCACACAGAATTCAATGAATTTGCCGTCTTTTTAAAGAATAATATCTCACCTTTACCATGGACACCAAAAATAACAGCCATTTGCCGCACTACTTTTCGAGATATTTACTAAAAAAATAGAAGTCATTTTCCTTGAGATAGTGTTAAAAGTATATCAATTACTCACGACAGTTATTTAAAAAGAATCGCGAAAAAGCTCCTCTACAGAATGCGTTTTCAGTGCACTGTTTGAGAGCAATTAGTCAACCTGAAGAGGTATATAGATATATTTATTCAATTACAGAGAATTTCAATAAAACTTGAATATGCTCTCCATTGCGACAACGGATAAATCTCGCTCGAACTACGGAAATACGAGCAAACGATAAAAAACAACAAAAAAAACAAAAGACCTGGTTTCCAAAAACGCTGGTCTGCCGCGAGATTTTCATGGCGGTCGTTTTGTTGCATATGTTCAACGAGAGGAGCGAGCAAGAAGTCCAAGGGGAGTGACACTCTTCGCTGAGAACAACGGAAAACGTCGGACCTTCAACTTGTATACCACGCAAGAGTTAATGATGTCGGCTCTCGTCGCTGGTTTTTTAACACGTGGGAAATTAAGTTAGTTAAAACCGGGGTTGAAACAAAAGTTTAGATAATAGTAGGCCAAGACGATAGACGGCAGCACTACACTGAAAGGGAAATTGAAGTTCTCCCGGACCAACATAGCTAGCAAGTCGACTCAAAGGAGAATGCATTGATTAAATTAGCATAATAAACAGATATAAAACAAGAATACTACTCTTTACTGTTGTGACCAAGTAGGTTGCTTTAGTTGTTTTCCTGGTGATTCATTACTCTCCACCAGAGGTGACAAGCATACGGTCAAGTGTACAAGAACGCAAGTTATATCCGCCGTGCCAGCCATCGTTCGACCATAGTAAGGTCATAAGTGACTCGTTCCTTAAGAGCACATGGCAGCGGAAAAAAATAAACAATCATACCGCAGATTCGTCACGAGTCGTTCATTATACGTGTGACCGACTCGTCTGAACGAATCACAGGAAACAGCTGATCGGTGAATACCCGGTTCAGACTATTATCATGCGTACCAACCCTACACGCATTTCACAACGTTTTTGGCCCCGCCGCACAGGCTTTGCTCTTCCCTCGGTTCCTTCGCCATTTTCCATCGCGAAAGAACAAGAAAGAACTAGTAGTCCGCGAAATTCCCTAGTAGGCAAAAGGGGCTGTCGCACGTGTTTGCTTCAATCCTGGAGGGATGCACCACTCTTCTCGAGTTCTGCCCCAGAGCAGCCTCGGTCAATAGGGGGGAGATTTCTTCCGCTGTTTGCCCACTTACGTGAAAAATTCCTATTAGATAGATTTCAATGGCTTTTTCCATTATCCAGAATGAAGAAAAATTCATTTTGGGTCAAAAGTGCAGCAATTAGGGCAAAAACTAAGAACAGTAATTCTGGCTCAAGTATTTATTTTTAAGAATTATTTCCATCATTAAAAAATTCTTTAAAAAATCAAAAGTGAATTTGAAATACAAATTACTTCAGTGGTGTGTATTTGAAATTCATAGTACTTAAAGATGCCACACACAAGTATTTGAAATGCCATCCTAGGAATGCAGAAACGACGTTGCGTCTTATTGCGTGGCATCACTCCTCGCCTCCGAAGGGCGCTATAAGTTGACAAGGACGCCTTCGTTCATTGCGGACGACACACATTGGCGCGACGAGCGGCAAACAAGGTTACATTTTTAGAGAAGGCAAACATAGAAAAGTTCTTTCTCAGCGGCCACCCGATTGGCAATTCCTGCAGAAAACTTTTCCACTACGCAAAGACTAAGAGCATTACAATTCATTTCATTACTTAATCTCTGACAGCATTTTGATCCAGATTTTTCCAGAGACATTATACAGGCCAACCTCGACTGTCATCATTTCTATTTCAACAGCTGCGAGAAGAAGAAAGTACATATTGCAATGTTAACACCGCATTAAACATGGATTTTCATAAAACTGTACTCATCAGTAATTGAATTAATGCATCTTCAATGCAAGTCTTTAACTTGACTTTAACGTCGTGTGGTTACAACGCCTTCGAAACTGGGTGTTTTTGCGTTTCTGTAAATATTTCTGCGGTGAATGAATGATCAATTCATAAATCAAGTAGTTGAGCAAACATACGAACTGCACCCCATTAAATGTGTAATGAGATCTTTGCTTTAGAAATGCCACACATTTTCATTTTTCTCAGTCACTATCTCTAGAGTGAACAGTCGTGCCATATCCCATGGAAAACGGCCTTTATATTTCGGCAAAAACCTCGAAAATTAGTGCGGTAACTGGGCTGTTCCTTCGATATCTCTGGAAAGGTAAGATATCGTTTGTTAAAATGACAGCAAGTTCACTGAGTCCTAAGTGACATGATATCTCACTCAAACTTCCTGAAGGGGTTGGAATTCGGCGCGAAAACTGATAACAGCGGATTTATTACGGACGACGTGAAAATGTGATTTTTTTTTACAAATTTCGACCATCCTTTTCAATTTCTAACGTGCCCTCCAACGAGACGAATCTTGGCTAAGTCTCGTCTTGCGGGAGTAGTACTCAGTTGGGATTTCCTGCGGTCAACTACAAGCCGTTGAACGCACTGGAAGCATTTTCAAACCGACTGACCTGTTTTTTTTTTTCACTTCCATTTGCGTGTGCCCGCGATTTCAACTCTCGCTCAGCCTGCCAGCTCGGCGATCGCTTCCTCCGCTGTGATGAACGGATTATCACGAATGGTCATCGGGTCACGTCCGACGGAGAATACCGTTCAGTCACTCATTTTGTTGGCGATCGACCCTTGACCCGTCCCAGTCACGATTTAAGAAATGTATACTGGAGGCGCTGGGCAGGAAATTTTCATGCTATTAAAAAAAGTCCGTCATATTGATTTTTCCACTTTCGTCACATTGACGTGGCTTCCCATCTTCGTGAGTAATTTTATGGATTTAATCAATTGAAATCAAAGTAAATCAATGCACAAATTTAAATCCACCAGGTGTGCTGGTATGATATAAAATACAATTAAAGGAAAACTCACACAACAAAACCTTAAATTTTCGACATATTCCTGTCTTTCGGTCTTTTTCTGATTGAGGAAGTAATTCGATACCTCGAGGCACACACTCACACAAATGTATTTTTAAACCTTGGATGTACATATTTTTTCAGCGAACAGCAAATTTCAGCGGCAAATTCGGAAACATACGTACGTCCTGATAACACACCAGCGCACAGTGGGCTGAAATTATAAAAATCAGGCCAAAATTCCAAATGTGCTTTTTTCAGTCCGGAAGTTGAAGCAAAAAACGCCTGTCTTCGATCCTCTCCTAAACCTCCGATTTAAAACTATAACAAAACCATTTAATGAACCGTGGAATAAAAACCTACTTTATTTAATTAAAACACGAGCATTATGTTTGAATAAAACAAAGTGTTGGGCATAGACGAGACAAAAAACTTTAACCGCGACACGGGCTACGCTCTGAGCGAGGATTGGAGGCAAAATAAAGGCGGAACGAGAGAAGATTGGCGCTAGCCAATCACATTCAACCCGACCCCTTTTGGCGCGACCGTCATATGTATATGGAGGCTCCATCCGGACTACAGTACAATAAGATAATCTCCAGCACTCACACCCAAGACAAGATATAACATCACTTCTTCGCATCATATTTTAACACGGCGGTCTGCGTGGGGTTTTGCCCGTTTCCCTCACGTCTTCGGGCGAATGTCAGACCTACAGCCATCTCCGGAAGAAAAGAGTTCCCGTTTTCTTAAATTCCAATCTGCTACATGCTTAAAATAATTTCTGTAAATATCAAAACATTGTTTCACTCGACCCCTGAAGAGGCGCATTAGCCTATAACAGGGTTGCCAATGAAAATTTGTATATATTGAAATAATTATATTTTTCGAACCATTATATTGTAAATGTCTACTTGGCTAAATAAACATATTTGAATTTGAATTCAAACTGACATGACTGAGGACGATGGCAGAGGTAGCCATCGTAACGTCGGCCAACAGCCACCTAGCCAGGTGGAAAACCCGTGAAGACTTCATTAGTATTATACGCCGGGAAAGAACCAAATCATGTGTCAGGCACTGTTCTTAGCCATTTTTTTTGTTACAGCAGTAAAATAGTTTAGTTATACATCGATATACATACCGTTATTCAGACAATATAATCTTCAAGTCTTTCAGGATGTGAATCTGACGAGAATTTTTGCGTCCCCGAAAACGAAATGGAATTTTCGACGACGCGGCGATGTCGGCTCAGCCCACATAGCGCAGCAGGGACGCGGCTGGCTTGGCGGCTGGTTATTAATACTTGATACACTGCTGACATATAGCGGTTGCAATAGCGACTTGGACATATAAATCTAATAAAAAGGACCTTCAGTGATATAATAACCATATTACGGAGAAAAAACCATGCCTATTTACGCCAAAGAGTAGCCTTAAGCTTGTACTACAGGCTCAGTTGGGCATTAAAATAAAACTTAACATTATGGTAGCACGCTCAGCTTCATACAAGAATTTCATAGAAGAGCTGCTGTTCTCAGCTTCATATCACTTTCCATATTGAGATATTTAGATAGATATTGAGACAGCTTTTATTGACCCAGTTTTCATTCATTGGCACATGGATTATATTTTATTTATTGGAATATGGAATCGAATGATATTTTGTCTGGACTCCGCTGAGACAAATATCTTGAGCGCATGTACTTTGATCTCAAGTGAAGGCTGGACATTTTTTATGAGGCTTAAACCAATTTCATTCACATAAAAAGATCTTTTTTCAATTGTGGAACCTTCGAAGATAAAATAAACATTTTCCTTTAAACACTATCAAAGCCCTAAGTGCTTTCTTCCTCACAATTACTTTCACTCTGAGCTGTCACTGAAATCCGCCTCTTCACTGTTGTTAAATACCACTTCTTTCTGCTCGTTAACTACCACAAGAAGGATTCTAACATCCATCGGCATCTTCATTTGTTCCTAACGTAGCAAACTTGAAATTACTGGACCTCGAGTAAGAATGAGTCTTCGTAGGAGGCCACTCAGAAGATTCTCTAAGTTCACGAAACCTCCGGTTGTCTGGCCTCCAATGCCTCTTCCGAAAAATGTACCAGTTAAAATGTTGCCTCCTTAGCCGTGCAGGCCTAATGAATTAGCTCACAAGGAGCTGTGGGTGCTACGTGAAACCATAGATATAATTCTGCGAACTGTTCGACCGTTTTGAAGCAGTAAACATTGAAGGCTATTTCTTTGAGCCACTGGAAAAGGCCTTTATTAGGGTCTAGAATCTATTGACGAGGCTTTTGTTCATACCTAAAAGATAAATAATAATTCGCTACATTTAAAGTTTTACATAAATGCATGTCAGTCGGTCATGAAAATTTTATGCGTACCTTACGAACACTTTAATGTGAATCTAAATGCCCGAACCACAAGGACATCTCTAATAAACCCTTACTAGTTGTTTCAGCTTCCATCCAAGGAGCGTCAAAGAGTTGCTTTGCAGTATTTCGGCGCATCCACACTCAATCCCATCTGTTTCCTGAACACATTTTTTGTAAGATTTTTCAGGCTTTTAACGGCTAATTCTGTTTTCCCCTAGGATATTCAATATTTTTATTATTAAGTTGAAACATATTTTAAAGAGAAATAATATATCAGGCCTTGATGATCCGTACTCAGCTGCCATTGCTTAAAATCTGGGCGACTGGATACATGCAAAGGACACTCAAAAAACATTAAAAAACAATGATGGAGAGATTTTCCAAATGTGACTGTCAACAGGTCGTTCCTTTATTTCCATCACCTTTTTCATGCTGGATAGTATTGCCATGCATTTATAGTTCCGAATAAGTCAATTCGTTGCCTATATAAATGAATCAAAAGTTTATTGTGTTCATGCAGAAGAATTATCATGCTTCCATTGAGAAATAGTAACCCTCCACGTTTCCATTGATCAATATGAGCAGTAAGCAAAACTTGACAACGTGATTTCCCACTTTGACTGACCGTAGTTTTCCTACTTGATTGCTAGTACAGGTTTCCTCCGCCTCTGCAACATCCGAGGACTCCTTGACCAACCGCAGGCGAATTATAAGGTCACGAGGAAATACAAAAATACATACAAGAAGTCGTTGAAGTGCTCGGTAAATAAATAATAAATAAGCTCGGTAATCTGAAGGTAATCTCGGTAATCTGAATCGATCCGGGAAATCAACGGAGGCGTTTACTATTCTCCACAATGTTTCAAAAACCGTCCATCGTTCCTGTTATTCGCTTCCCACCTCTTCAGGCAATGCCCAAAAAGCTAGGCCCGCGAAGGTGCACGCGAAAACCCCCTATCACGTCTTTAGATCCTAACAAACATAATTTTCTAATTGGAAAATTCATCCTGTATTTCTTCTTATCAGTGAAACATTTGTGACGAACCTAGATAATTTTTATTCAGAAGAATCCGTTCAAGTTCGGTGTGTGCCATTATTTTATAGGAAAACGACGCACACAAAAACAACGGTTTCACAATTCGGAAAAGATAAATCTGAAAACGTCACTAATGGGCTGTCTAAACTTTGACCCACGGACTGGAAATATCAAAGATAAAGTGTCAGAATTATAAACTAGCGCCGAAATTGTTAGGAAATAAAGTGTTAGACCATCGTTAAAAATCGCCTTATTAACGAATTCGATAGTGATAGTCATGCTCTTCATTACTTTTAAGAGTCACACAGCAACGAATAATATGCAATAATTCGCAGTAAACACAAAATGGTAAGGGGAGTTGACTTCCAAAAAATCTTATTATTTACCCCTTCCCCTTAGCATTTCCTTGAATAAATACGCGTCTAGGAGCTTAGGCTCGCATAAATACTTGGGAGGCAAGAAGGCTTCGTTTTGAGTTTACAGACCGGAAGCTTCACCCTTTGTAGGATTACTCACGATGGTTTGGCTAACTTCTTAGACTTAGATAGAGACAGCGGCTGATTGAGTGCACAGGACGAAAAGATTGGGAGTGCTGTAAACATCTAGGGCACATCTGATGAGCAGACGCCACATTCAGGACGTCCAATTGAAACAGACGGTGCAGATGAGACTACATGTACAGAGATCTCATCAACATCAACGTGAATATTTTATTCCAGCATATCGGCTATAAGCCCTTATATTTTTGGGCCCCGAAACAAATCCCGGCATTGCAACGCTGTACCTTAGTAGCAGTTTTTAACATTTGGTGCGGCTTTCCTTGGCACTTAACCAACTTCGCGAAGTAAATCTTCCAGGGCACTGTCTCGCACACCCTGGAGGTCTTCGAGGGGCGACCTAGCTCTTCCTAAATAAATCCTAGATTCTTTAATGCAACGCCGTACATGTTTCGTACGTGCTCCACCATTCGCCCTGAAGTTATGGTGTGATCCCCAGGGGTATTTGACAACACATGGCTCCATCATATAAACCCCTCCCACTCGATGGATATTGCGCTGGTGTGATTTCTTTCATGAATTTACTGAGGTACACATTTACATATTAATCTGCGAGCCACCCCCTGGGTGTTTTGCAGAGAGGGGAGAGCTATCACGCACATGTATTACGCCATACACTACTTCAATCAATGCAATTACATCTGCTGATGCATGCATACAAAACCCTGCTAAAACTTGTCAGGAGGCAACATTTCTTAAATAAAGGTTACACTAAAGGCATGCTACTTAGTATTAATGAGTACAAAAATGCAGAGACATAAAAGGGTCACTCCACAAACATTCAAGGCCTGCTGTTAGCACAAGGTAGCAGTTGAGGATACGGGCATTAAGGCATAAGCCCACAAACTAGCTACACTATCCATCGACAAACCTACTTCAAAGTCTCATTGGTAGCTGACGTGGTCTCCTATCGAATGCGAAAAAATGACACTTGAAATCTGACTGTTCATCAAAATTTCACCTGCTATGTTCGAATATTTTCAAATAGCCTTGCAGGACATAAGTGATGGTGAAGGATACTGTCTTTTGGTTGTGGCTTCTCTGAAGCCATCTTCTCCTTTGCGTTGCCATCTTTGATGGTCCGCAAGGGCCTAAGATCTAGTTCCATTGTATTGTACCAAAATTGCCATGGGAATTAGGAAGCCTGGATAGCGTAGTGATCTTCGCATTGGTCCGGCAAACCAAAGCTCCGTGCTTTGATTCCCGGTCCAGGCCGAATTTTTCTCATGGCAATTTCATCAAGTACTCTGTCAAAAAATCCCAATATATGATTAGATTGACAAGTTAATAAGTACAAGCCACCACACGATACACCACGAGTTAACGTTGTTGAGGCCCGACTAGTGCGATTCTAAGTCAGAATTTGTGGTCATTCCACGAGAGATGACGGAATCGCCTCTCTTGACCTAATGTCGTTCACGCAAACGAGAGGCAACACCCACGCTTCCTTGCGGGACGCCGGAAGTCACTGTAACCGTGTAGGAGATAACGCCGTCCAGTAATACTGTTCGATGGCGGTCGGTTAGAAAGTCGTGAAACCAATTCCCTATTTTTTAACCGTAAGCCATTTCGATACACGCAACCGTTATTTGGTTTTTGTTAAAATTTATTTACGAGACTTTTCAACTCACATAGTCCATTCCGACAATATGAAGGGCGAAAATGATTATGATATTTCATCACAACGAACTAGTTAACATAATGTAATAATAGTTACTATGCTATTATCCAAACAGGATGATAGAAAAATCACTAATCATTATTATGATGCTCAATGAGAATCGTGAGGTCCCCATTTTCGGTGAGAACCAACGTTGTTCTAGTCAATGTTCATTCAGGGGAGCAGGGCAGAAAAGACTTCACAGTTTTGATCTCCAATAGTTTTTGTGAACAAGAGCCACCTTGGATTCATTCCTAAAATGATTTCGGATTGGTCGAGGCATCATCAATTGTTATCTCAGCCAATCAGGAAGAAGGAGGGCACTGGAAATTCACTATAAAAGGCCGATATTGTCGACGATATCTCCACGATACAGAAAGGACACCGTCGAGTGAGCAACCAACGCAGACCAAGGTCAACGACACCTTTGACGTCATCCTGGAGACGACACCTGGCATCGAGGGGAACCCAACGTTCATCACAAAGAGGAGCGTAATCGGGCTGAGGACATCTACGCAGGGGCCGATCGTCATGACGGAACGGCATCACTCATAGGACACACTCCGAAGGGTGTCTCCCCGCCTGGAGAAATACGGACCACACTCATCAGAAAATAAGAAGCCGTCGCCTACGAATAGAATTTTTTCAGGTTCATCACCTACGAGATAGGGACAGGGATTTGGAACGATTGAGCGGCCCGACCAACGGTAGCCAATCTTTCGTAACCACTTTCCGAAGGGATCGCTCCAGCCGGAGAAATACGACCAAAGGTTCCGGCCCGGAGAGAATGGCACCCGGTCTGGGGATCGGGTGTCGAGAAGACTTCGGCTGGTACACACAAGATCCCATAGGCCGCCCCCGACGCACTCGTTGGCCTGGTCTAGGGCCTAAAATTACACCCCTGGCCATTGAACGCCGTTGCACAATTCGGCAGGCCAGGGCCCGTTCTAGAACACCGCCCCACGCAGACATAGCAGGGCTGGGCTAACGCAGACCCTACTTCTCACCTGCCACCAGGCTGTTTTCACTTTCCTCTGGGGAAGTGGTCCAATAGGTACACTTGGGTGGGTTGGGTGGGTGGCTTAGGAACACTAAATGCTGGTCTCGGTACCGAAAGACCAGTCGCGACACCCGGTTGCAAAATATCTTCAGTTTTTTTACATGATTAACCTAAAAGAATAAACAGTCATCATAATCGCTTTCTTTTGTTTAAGCCTTCTACCCGAGACGAAACAAGAAATCGATGAATGGAGTTATTTCAATGATCTTTTTATTTTCGGTGGACGTCAGTCCACTGTATAGTCGGCATATTTTTCCTTATTTGTAGAGGACGAAACTATACGAACAGCTTTCGCCAGAGCCTAGGATGTAATTTACACCGATGACTTTTATTTCAATTCAAAATCTCAGCCTAAAAATTGAGAATCAGAATGGCAAAACTGATTTCCGAGATCACATATTAGAGCATAAATCTCATATTTCTGTTTAGTGATTTTTATAGCCATACGTTGAAAATGTTGAATGTTTACGATACCAAACTTTGCGATTTTATCCGTTGTCAGAGTTACTCAAATAATTAGCATTCGCCTGGATAATCTTATCGAATTTACTCGTCATAGTCATGAAATCGTCATAATAGCAATTTATTTTTGGTAGATTTTTCATTCTTAGTCTAATTGTACAATGGGTAATCGATCTGTTGAGGTTATCAAATTCGAATAACCTAGTATTCGCACTATTCGTAACTCAAATTAAGTGAAATTTTATTTCTCTCGCTTATAATTGTATATACATCAGTAGCTAGTGGGGTCCTTTGTTAGATTTTTTCGTCTTCTCGGTGAAACATTAATTTTATAATATATATTTCGTCCTTACAATGCTCAATATTTCTCATTTTTCTTTGAAATTTCATTACGACAGCGTAGTTTTCATTATTTTTCATGTTTAAACTGTATTGCCAAAGAAAAAAAGCACGAGCCCCATTGTGAGTCGCCACAACAAAGAAAATTTTGGAAACAAAATATTAATGGCGTAAATATTTTGCCGATTCCGTCCCAGTAAATGTAGAAGATAAATTTACTGATATTTAAAAAGCATTACGAATGGCTATTATCATGCACATTCATCAATTACCTATGCGTATGGGACTAAAAATACATAATTAGCATTGCATTTATTGCTATAGTATATTACTCATTGGTTCTAAAAACGATATAATGTCGGGATATGAGGAGTTCTCGGGTTTCCTGTGTTTAACTATACCGATGTTTCCATGTCCTAGCTTCCCATCGTCTTTAGCATTCCATGACGCACAGTGGGCTAAAGCCCTGAATACCAAAAAAAAGGCGGATCGAGTTCAAATTTATTTTTCTGTAAGTACAATGTCAGGGGCGATGAAATATAAAGGTATAGTTTTCTTCCGACAATACACTCAGCGAGAGAAAACCTGTGAAAATTGCCTGTATCGCGGTGTTAGCGTGCGGGGACGTGGCCTTTATTTAAGATATTATTCGCTGGAAATGGTACTTGTAAGCGCGTTTATATTATTTATAGGCTTGAGTATTTTTGACAAAGCAATTATCTGGTCCGAGAAAATATTAGGCTCGAGTATTTTTGAAAAAGTAATTATCTGGTTCCACATAGGTATGTTACGAATTAGGTTACTTGAATGGGTTTATCTAGCCAAAAATAATAGTTCATAGATGTCGGATAGGTCTGTTACTTTGAATCACATGACTCATTTTACTCTAAAAACTGAGAATCCGAGGGGCAAAACGGATTACCGAGATCACATTCTGCATAAACTCGCATTACAGCTTAGTGATTTTTATAGTTATACGTCGAAAATGTTGAATGTTTACGACCCCTCTCCTTGCGATTTTGTAAATTATCAGTGTCGCCCAAATAATTAGTATTCGCCTCAATACTCTTTTCGAATATACTCGTTGAAGTCCTCCTATATCCGTCATATATCCTTCAAGTGCCTTTAAAAAAACCTAATGTCGGCAATACTCTTTTTGAATATACTCGTTAAAGTCCTCCTATATCCGTCATATATCCTTAAAATGCCTTTAAAAAAACCTAATGTCGGCTCTGGAGGGTTTCAATTAAAGTGATTGAAACTGCAATCCTGCATCGCTCGGCTGGATGCACTTACCGACGCACAGTGGACGAATAAAAAAATCTGCTCAAAACTCAGTAACTAGAAACTATGTTTATGGTATAGGACACACTGCAATCTTTAGGTAAGGTGTTCTAATTTCATGATATACCATTGTTAATAATAAGGCACCCAGTGGTAACCGCCGCCCTAGAAGGGGATCAAGCATTGAATGTAACTTACGTAGACGGCGGAAATCGCACAGTAATTCAATTGAAATCTCTTAATAAAGAATCATTAGCATAATTAAAGAATTTTCCACATAATATTTAGAAACTTGATTGGTAAGACACAGAAATAAAACTGTATTCCATATTGACGAGACCGATGGTTATACATATATCTGTATGAGTCACATTAAATATTTTAGATCACACTCTTTTTCGTTAAATAAACAAAATGCTCCCAAATTATGCCTGTACCTGCTGCAAACTTTGGTTATACTGCACGAAAATTTTATGGCTTTAGAATACATTCCGAGTTGGGGAACTATAATGTTTTCGTATAAATGTTCAGGGAAAATAAATTTCTAACGACCGCAAACTTTTCATTTTGATTAAGTAACGACAATTTCCCCGTCAAAATCAAGTGCAATAAATAAACTTGTCAATCAATGGCCAAATAATCATTACCATCGCAACGGAAAACCAAAGTAGGAAGGCTACATGAACCAATGCCTTGACATGAATTGAATGAATCTGCATTTATTCGATTAGATTCAAAACAAGCGAGAAAAGTGTCAAAGAGACCATTGTCCCTCTAATCGAAAAACACAGCTACCCTCCGAGCCACCGCATGGGCGTACGACAGGGGGTGTTAGGACACCAGCCGTGTAAAGATGTAAGGAATTAGGTTTTTTGAGGTGAAATGGTGACGTGTATTATGGAGGTGTATTTAGTGGAGGTGAGTTTTAATTTTGATTGCTTACTGTGAGCGGATGGAAACAGTCTTAGTACCTTTCTGTTCGGCAGTGTATCTCTCTTATTTTGTCGCTTCCGTCAGACAGAGATGTTGAGAGGCGTCATGATAATATCCTCTGTGTCGATCTGAAGCACACCATTATGAATTTCTCAAGCAACGTAAGCATAGCGTGTAGCCTCCAGTCTCCAGGGACTCCCACCTTTATCCTTCTAGAAGTTGTGTAACATTGTATATATATTCGCTCGAAGCAGTTTTTAACGAATCGTGCAACTTTTCTTGGAATTTAATTATTTTTTGTTAAACCTTTGTGACCAGGATCCCAAAACAAAAAAAAGCAAACAAACAAACAAATTGCTTGCGGCGTATGCGAGGTGTGGCCTAACCAGAGCGAAGTAGCTCCTCGATTTTACTTTATCTTCCGAGGACCGGGGTCCATATCTTCGACTGAAGAGTAAATATTCATCTCCAAATAAAACTAGTGATTATGATTAACATCATGATTAGCTGCTCACGATCCTATAGCATCTGTATAAAGATATGGCGCGCAAATTTCATTTATAAGACTTCGATATTTGAACATCCCGCGCTATTAAGAAAAGCGCGAGATGTTCAAATATCGAAGATATACTTAGGTGTAAGATTGTGAAGAAAAATCACCATTTGACTTTTACAACAAAGATGATTTTTCCAGATTTTTTCATTTTCCCTGATACTCCATGACTTTCCCGATACAATGAAATTCCCTGACTTTCCAGGTTTTCCAGAAGTGTGGCCGTCCTGTATAACGAGCGCCATTTTTTATCTGGCGCACACGGAAAAAGTAACTTACAAAAAGTTTTCATACTTGGGAAATACAAACATACTTTGAAAGAACATAAGAGCATTTAAAAATGGCAGAGTCGGCATTCTAATGTCGTTTTATAGGTTCTGCTTTTCTTTTTTTAATACGTCATCGTGAATTTTTCCACAATAGCATATGACTTAAGAGGAGAAAAGATAAAACAAAGTTATCATAAACGTATGAAAATATTTTCATTGTATTCTCTAATTAGTTAAAGACCTAGCTTCACTGGATTTAGTAGGTAAAAATAGAGCTTTTGCGTCCACTTTTGCACTCGTATATATGTGACAGACCCAAGTAGGTCAAATTTGTTTTCACCCCGTCAAACAGAT
The DNA here is from genome assembly GCA_963169105.1 of Ceriagrion tenellum. Lineage (NCBI taxonomy): Eukaryota > Metazoa > Arthropoda > Insecta > Odonata > Coenagrionidae > Ceriagrion > Ceriagrion tenellum. The sequence goes on along the minus strand of OY720641.1, from coordinate 25,562,840 downwards.
ATGCAAGTAACAAAAAACGTAACAACTTCTCAAACTGGTCCCTAATTCGTGGTCGTAGCCTCTTCCGGGGGGTCGGAGATCGTTCGCCGGTAAAAAGGCGAGATGTATACCGATTACGCGGCGGGGATGACTCAAAGTTTCCCCGAGGACGGAGGGACACGGAGGGAAATCGCCAAGAGCAAGAGCGAATGGGAGAGCACGGGAGCGGGAGTTCAATGCGGGGGCATTATGGGAAGAGAGAGAGAACAAACGAGTAGTGGGGGAGGGGAGTGGGCTGGGGAAGGGGCAACTGTGACGAGTGGGACGGCATGGAAGGAGGGGAGGGGGGTGCGTGACGTCACCGATGCGAAATGAAAGGGACGCATTCACATGTCTCCCGTCCAATGGGCGCGTCGAGCGTCTCACACACCAACAGCTGACGCTCGAGTCCGTCCAAGACTTAATAAGCACTCTCGGAAGAAACCGATTTGGCCGGCAAGGAAATTACAGATGAAACAATATTTTCATGATCGCATTATTCAAATCAGCGAGGTAAACGGAGACGTCGCTGGCTATGTTGGTCAATGCTTGACGCAGTTACGTCATCTTCGTTCCTCCAGTTGTACATACATACATTAGCACTACATTACGAGCTAACGGACTAATTTTGCAAATCCATGATTTTTTCATTGATAACAGACTTTAAATCATCATGCAAACACCACTTTAAAATTGTTCCACGTGTGTGTTTTTTATTTACCTAATTTAATAATACTCCATATTCCCCACACAAAACGTAGTAAAATCGAGTAGAATCAACAGCTCAAAGTAACTAATGTCTATTTTAATAGTGCCTTGCCTTACAATTTCACCGCAAGATAGAAGCTCTCTCTCTTTTTATAGCTCCCGATAAGGCCATTCCTCAGTGATATCCAAAAGCAAGCAATAAGATGACCGGGCGAAGCAAATATGGATGATATCTCGGTTTTCAGGGAAACAGTTTTATGGAATCAGGCATGGGCGTGTCCTGGGGGAGGGGAATTGGAGGGGAGCTGACGTCCCCCCCTCCACTTGGACGAGATATTTTACTCAAAATCTGTTCTACGGGTCTTTGAAGAACATAAATGTAAGAAAAATAGGGGAAAATGTCCCAAGAGGAAGGATAAGGGATAAAGTCAAAGACAAATTAAGAGTAAACTATATTGTAAGATCTACGTGGGAGTAATGGAACTATCGTTAGATGGGGTAGGGTGTAGGTCTGCTGTCCACCAATCTTAGGATTCAACAACCAGTAATTATGATGCCTCATGAGCCTTAAATCAATAGAAAGGGTACGAAGGTGATCAAGCACTGCTACCTTCCATGGATTTTGAATAAATTTAGTTTCAAATTCACCAAGTTTTTTTGATTGGGCATTATGTGATAGCTAAGACATGATTCCTTGGTACTTAATGAAGCCTAGTTCTCTTCTGAGCTTAGTAAATTTGATAAACTCCAATCTGTTTAAATTTCATCCTTTGGAACATGATAAAGCTTCCACCTGATAGTAAAAATGCCTTGGCATTGTTTCTTAAATGCTTGAATTACTATTATGGCACATTCTCTGTGAAATACTTGATATTGAATACAGAATATTTAGTAGCAGATATAAAATAGCTCTCACTGAATAAATTTTTAGTTAATATTTTATTTGAATGTATGAGGAAATAACTGCAGACTGATTTATTCTATATCGTATTTCCAGTTTGTTTGCTCAGACTCTGTGAGTGATTATAAAAACAAAGGCCAGACGGGGATGACTACAGGAGGCTGTCCTGACTCACTCCCCCCAAACGTATATCCTTGCTCCGCCCAATGCCCTCTTCACCCGCCTCAACGATTCAATCGAAGATCACAGATCGTGGATCCATTCGTTTTTTCCTTCCCCCAAACGCCATTGGACGTATTTTGCAGATCGAATGCATTTCTGTCGACTGCGCTATTATCTCGGACAGGATACAAGACCCATGAAACTGAACCCACCATCCGTACTGCAATATCCTGGCGTAACAATTCTCCTTCAGTCGACGACGACTCATCGACGTCCACATCATCAAAATGCCGCATTCCTATTTAAGTGTCATGAGGCCTAGGTAGCGTAGTGGTCAGCGCATTGGCCCGGAAAGCCAAAGTTCCGTGATTCCATTCCCGGTCCAGACCATTTTTTTCTCATAGCAATTTTAACATATTAACTGTGATGATTGAATTCAAAATGTGGCAATTTCATAAAAATTGAGCTGCAATCGCCGTCTACGGCCTTTAAAAAAATGTAACCGTAAAATAATGTATCTTAACGTTGGTTTCCCACACCTCACGCACACCAAGAGCGAACGCAGGAATCCTTCAACCAGTAAAACAAAACTTTGGAAATTGGTATTCGTTTGGACTCACGAAGTCGCGGAAGAGCCTCTTTTAAAATCTTGGCATTTTTCAAACACGAGCAAGAAAGGGAGAAACAGGACGAACCCCAAACCAATGAAAACAATTGAGTAAGATTCCAAAAGTGAAAAATTTCGACCAAACGAGGAATCGAACCCGTGCCTTCTAGCCCGAAATCTTAAGGTACGCACACGACTGGCCTATCCACAAAAGGCATCGCCGTCGTTGGGATCTGCGGCGGATTGACAACACCGAATACCTGCAGTATAACGCGGTGCAAACCGATATTTGGCCGTCTACCAAAACTCTGTATTTAGAAGCTCACTCTTCGAGAGCTGAGAATCAAATTAAACAGCGGCGAAGGTAATCAGAGGAAGAAGAAAGAAAAGATTGCCTCGTGCACACCGAACAGTGGTCGGCGCAGTTTGAAGGACATTTTTCTTCGATTCTTCCATTGCTTGCGAGTTAATTCTGCATTATTTCGAGTAAATATTAGACAGTGAACTTAAATAATCTTCATAACTTCCAAACTAGTTCCCAGGTATTGACGCCAGTCGGTCTGAACACTTATTATCAACAAGATAATCTCCTTAACAACTCATATTGATGACATGAGAGCCAAAAAATATGAGATTTTTCAGAAGCAAGAAGGTGGAGTTGGATGTACGGGTTAGAGGGCACATAAATGAGCAAGTGGAGCAATTTTTGTATCTTAGTATATTTTTGGCCCAACCAGCTGGTATCTCTATATTGCCGTGATGAGGGGGCTAGCGTGCCTAAGCGAGCCTGAGAGCTCGGCCGGCGGGAGCGTAAGCTCAAGCCGGATAGGTCAAGGGGGATAGGCCAGACAAAGAGAGGTACCCTGGTCCTCCAGGTTGGGGGTTGGGCGTGGGGCTAACAACCCCACACCGTAAAAAATGTGCTGTTACGAAACCCATGAAGAAGCCTTGGAGTATGGACGGATTTACAGACGACGAACTTGGCAAACAATCAGGAACTCGAAAACGGAATGCAACACTGCCCTTAGCTGCACGGAACATAAGGACTATCATATACGTATATATATCATATATATCATAAGAACATAAGGACTACATGGAACATAAGGATCAGAGTTAGATCGCGTGCAGCGAAGAGGAGCTAGGTTTGTGAAACTATGCTACGATAAGTTGGCTAGTGTCTCTGGACTGTTAGAAGAATTAGGATGGGAATCGCTATCACAGCGTAGATTAAAATTATAGGCTTAACCTCCTAACTAAATTTCAGGAAAATAATTTCTCTGACGACGTAATAAACATACTATTAACCCCCTCGTACTACGGCAGATTAGATCGCGCCAATAACATTAGAGAACTAGGTTGTAGAACCGATAGGTATAAAATGTCATTTTTTCCGCGTACCATTCGGGACCATAACAGCTGTGATCGTCGTCATGAATAGTTCAAAATGTGACAATAGGCGGACAGCAGATCTTTCTCTTTCTACTCTCTACGTTCTTATTTATGCATGATGTAAATATTTATGTTCTTATTTATGCATGATATTTTGAATATGTAGTACTTAGTAGTCTTTGTATCCCTTGCATGTTGGAACGATTGACGATAGAATGTTTCTTGGTTATTTGATTTTTAATGGGCGCTTTGCATGTGTGGTACGCGGGTTTCAATGTAATTTCGGTGTTCTACCGTATCATTCATGCATGCCTGGTGTGGAAGCATCCCCTGCCACACACCCTTTGGGTGGCTTGCAGGGTATGACGTAGATGTAGATGTAGACTATGCTGAAATCTGGAAAAATGGTAGAGATCGCCGAGGAAGTACTGAGATAGGGGATAGATGTAAAGGCATTACAAGAAGCATGATGGAACGGAAATGGAAGAGTGGATAAAAAGGACTACTCATTGTTATCTCCCCCACGTTCATCTAATGCAAAGTATTAGAACATATAATCGTCAGCACAATTATGAGGTATTTAGATAGTCAGAACTTGTAAATTCAAAACAAACATGGATTCCGAAAAGGCAGGTCCTGTGAAACCCAGCGAGCCCTTTTTCTGCACGACGTTCTTTCCTCAGGAGAAAGGCTCACCCAGGTAGACACGATATTTTTAGATTTCAAAAAAGCTTTCGATTAATTTCCGCATTCAAAATTAATTATTAAGCTATAAGCCTATGGAATATATCACGATATAATATGCTGGATTGAAGATTTCTTAAGTAACCGCGAACAGAGGGTAGTTCTAAATGGCGTTAGTTCAGATACTGTTAAAGTCACATTCGGTGTACCCCAGGGAAGTGTCATTGGCCCCATATTATTCCTTTTGTATATTAATGATATCACCTCCGTCGTTACGAGTAAAATTCGTCTTTTTGCGGACGACGCAGTATTGTACAGGGATATTAACACAGAGTCTGATAGAATTGAGGTGAAGAAAGACCTAGAAGCTATTAGCGGGTGGTGCGACACTTGGCAGTTAGAGTTAAATTTTAATAAGTGCGAATAATAAATCAAGCCGAACTAATAAATGTAGAGTCAGTTAAGTACTTAGGAGTGGCTCTTAACCAGGACTTGTCGTAAGGGAAGCATATACGAGAAGAAAATATATTTATTTGTCGCATTAATAATACTACCCAGTAGTTGTACCTTGAGTAGTGTAGTGCATGGTAGCATGTTCCTCGACGTATCACTCTCCTAGTTTGTGGTCTGACTGCGTGCCGTTATCCTGACTGCTTTGGCCTTCGCCTGGCATTCAGGGGATTCTGATTTGAACTGGGATGAGTGCTGCATGCCTGGTGTGGAATCACCCCGTGCCACACACCCTTGCACGGCATTTCGTAGATGTAAATGTTATATAGCGGGCCTAAACTGAGAACTGGACAATGTGAAACAGGATTTATCCTTAATACCAAAATGAAGCAAAGCTGCTTACGGTTTGAACCTTTGGGGGATAGAATGTGTAAGATAAGGCTCAAAGGACGTTTTAGAGACTTATTTATCATCTCAGATTATGCATCCACATAAGAAGCTAATGATGAAGAGAAGAATGCTTTCTATAGCCGACTGGATAGAGAATGCAGCAAGATACCTAAATATTATTTGATGATTCTCCTAGGAAATTTCTATGAAAGAATAGGAAGAGAGGACTTTTTGCAGCATGTAGCTGGAAAACACTCTTTGCATACCGAAACAAATGAAAACGGAAAGATACTAAGCCAGTAGGCAGAAGCTAAAGGGATAATAATCAACAGTACCCGTTTCGCACTTTAGGATATACAAAAAGGAACCTGGAAAATGGCAGGTACAGGAGTGGTCAACCAAATTGATCACGATCTGGTTTCCAGAAGACATGCATCTTCAGTCATTGACATAAGGTCTGCAAGAGGCCCGAGCTGTGATTTAGATCATCATTTGGTGAAGGCCGAGTTCAGCGGAAGAATTGCGTATGTGAAACGTATTAAAGGACCAAAGAGAACACACTGGAGTGCGGAAAAGTTCAGGCAACCAGCACCTGTAGCCCAATACCAGGAAACCCTGGGTAAGTAGCTGGAAGAAGGAGCAGAGAATCTGATTGTAACTGATTCAGTGGAGAGAAAATGGCTTAATAAAAGAAGGCTAAGAAAGAGAGCAAGGAATAAAGAATGACTTGATAATGAGTGCAGAAAAGCTATAGAAAGGAAGAATATAGATAGAAAGAACACTATTCAGAAGGAGACAAGACAAAATGTCGAAAGATACAAAGAAAGCAAAAGACAATCAAATTACTACGAAACAAGAAAAAACAATTCTTAAGGGGATGTACGGAAAAGATTGAGTAACTGAACACACAAAATGAAAATATTTCAACACAAAATAAAAAAAATTTCAACCCAGAAAAAACGCATGTATAGGTCAGAATGGGAGGTTGGTTCGATCAGAGGAGGAAATTCTGGGAAGTTGGGCCGAGTACTTTAAGGAATTGCTGATTATCGATGAGATAGATGAGGAGGAGTCTGTGAAGTGGCAGCGGAATGGAAGAGCTACAGGGGAAGATCAAATTGTACCGGAGTCAATCAAGTATGGAGGAAAAGATATATTAAAGAACCTACACAGACTTATGCGAAAGCTGAGAGAAATAAGAAATGTCTGAGAAATGGAAGATTGGCTTTGTTTGCCCTATCTTCAAGATGGGAGATAAGTTGCAATGCAGTAACTATAGGGGAATCATATTATTAAATGTCACAAGATATTGTCTAGTATACAGCAGAGGAGACTTAAAACCTAGGCTTAAGAAATCCTTGGTGAATACCAATGTGGCTTCAGGCCAGGAAGAGGAACAACCGACCAAATCTTTGTAATGAGGCAATTCATGGAGAAATGTTATGAATACAACATTGACCTACATATGCTTTTCATTGACTTCCAGCAATCTTTTGATAGGGTTAATAGAAGAAAAATGCTGAATACATTGTAGGGATTTGGAATATCAAAAAAACTAATCAAGTTGGTAAATATTACTATGGAAGGATCTCGAGCTAAGGCTTATACCGGAGGCGATACTAGTGAAGCCTTTGAGATAACAACTGGAGTGAGAAGGCGTGTTCATATTGTATAGAAGACCTCGCTTGGAATACGCAGCCAGTGTTTGGGATCCTCACGAGATGGGCTTAAAAAGCACAGAGTGCAATGGGTATCGCTTTCAAACCGTCTGTGAAGAATTTGTTATAACTTATGTAAATTCCATACCAATTTATTTCCGACGAATTTATGAGTATCCTACAAACTTCCAAATACGACGGTACATTAGCGCATGACAATTAAATGAGAGAAAGAGACTGCAGAACAGACAGGTTTAAAATGTCATTTTTTTCTGACATCGATATGAGACCATAATCGCTGTCGTCATTGGGAGTCTGAAGTAGGTCAGTCGACAGGGAGTGTAGCCGATTAGTTTACGAACTCCCTGCCTGAATCGGTCATTACGCAGCTGCTTTCATTGTGTTAGGTGAATCATGTTTTAATAGACTAACTTCTGTAAAAATGTTATGTATTGCTGTTTGCAGGGATTTTTGCGTTGTTTTATTAATTCAGGTATTTTCGAAGGTCGTTCAAATGAGCCTCTCGTTCTTTTTCACGTTGTTCTCTGTTTTCGGAGAGTTGCTGAATTGGCAATGTGTGATGAGGGATGCTTTTCGAGAATGGAAATTTGTACATGGATGCCCTGGAGCGTTGTGATGTTGAGTGGCTGATAGAAGATGAATAGAATGCCCTCGCAACGATTGATTAAAATAAAAATGAGTGATCTCTCCATGTTTTCCGGGATTACATTCGCGTCAGTTGTTTGTGGGACTACAGTTTCGCTGGCTGTCCTGCCAGCGTGGGGGGTTGGCAGGAGATATCAACATTCCAGCTCCGTGGAAAGCTGACATAGAAATACATACAAAAACATAGAAATTACTATTAGCTACGTAAATAGGTCGACAGTAGTAGAATATGACGTAGCTACCCAGTACTACACTAGATGGAACTGCTCTCCAATCTACGTCGCGTAGTTCCGTATATTAGCGTTTTTAACGCTGTAATATTTTTCACTGATACTACCTTCTATTCGAGTCCTCATTGGTAATCCAGAGCCTATAAAATGAGGAATATAGGGATAGATGCCACACTATCTATCGCACTGCGTTATTTATCCCTCTCTATGCAGTCATTATACCTCAACTATCTCTACCTTCTTCATGATCTATCCCTGTCCTATCCCTTTCTTCAGGGATAGCTTATCCTTACACGGGATGACTTATGATTAACTGTACAGATAGTATCCGTCCATTTAGGAATATGTTCATCCTTAGGTTGCCAAGGTAGAGTCCGTCGCAGATAAGAGTGCACATAACCCATACTAATGTGGCTTAAAACTAAAACTATGTGGACGGAAGAAGAAAGAATTAATTAAGGAATGCTAAATCAAATTCAGACGAAAAGAGAATTACTGAAAATTGTTATGACGAGGAAGGCAAAGCAATCAGACACTACAGCCATATATATATAATTGCCACGAGGAGGCAGACACAAAAAATATACATAGATAAACGAAAAACAGTGACAGGAAATATCCTCCTCGTATATCGACGCGGCGAGCGTCTTTGCCACCAGGAAATAGAGGACTAAGAGGGAATGGAGGGCGAAGGCGGATTTAAGGGCGGTGGGGAGGGACAGAGGGGAAGGGGAAAGGAGTAGAGGAGGGAGAGAGGAAGGTAGAGGTGGGGTGGGCAGGAAGGCGGAAAGAAAAGTAAATTTAAAAGGAATAGGTTAGTCTGATTGGAAGTGATGGAGGAGGTTAGTGAGATTTGTTGAGTCCCAGCGGAGAGAGAGCTTGAAAAAAGTAACTGCAAGAGGACTCACGAATTTTAAGTTGGAGGGAAGAGGAAGAAGTGGAGAGGGAAACGAGAATACCGACCTTAAAAGTATTATTGAAAGTGGAGTTGTGGGAAGAAACGTGGGTGGCGACTTGGAGGAACACGGAGAGGGAGGGCGGATCGTTGCAGCTGGAGCGGTGGCCGTTCATACGGGTATTTCGAGCAGTCGTAGTAAGGCCGATGTAGAAAATGGAGCATAATTGACAGAGGAGAATATAAACAACATTGTGAGACATGCAGGAAGGTTAGGGGACGGAAGGAAGAGGAAAAGCAAGGAATTTGTCAGGCAGAGGCTGGGTGATAAGGATGCCACAAGTTTTGCATCGTAGGCGATTGCAAAGGGTCGGAGGGGATTTAGTGGCGGTAGTGATTGATTTAGAAAGAGGCATGGTGATTTTAAAGAGGGTGGAGAGGTCCGGGGGCGTCTAAAGGTGATAGAGGGACAGCGGGGGAAAATTTTGGAAGTGGTGAGGTTGTCGGAGATGATACGGTAGAGGTTTTTAATAATTCGGCGGAGGGAGTGAACTCCAGGGAAATAGTTGGTACAGAGGAAGATTTGGGCACGAGGACATTAGTTATGAGAGAGCGATTAGGAAAAGAGGGTTATTGTAGGATTTTTTTATGAAGGAGATGCTCAGGATAGCCTCTGCAGAGGAGGGATTGGTGGAGAAAAAGGTCGAGGGTGTCGGGGTTGTTACATATGCGATGGCCACGCATAGAGAGAGAGAGCGGGGGACGGATCGTTTTTTATGGGAGGGATAGTAACTGTTGCAATGGAGATATTGCTGCCTGTTGGTTGGATTGAGATGGACGGAAGTGTTGAATGAAAAACTTGCAAGGTTTTTTATAGCTGTTTTAACTCATGCATAATATACATAAACAAAAATTTTTTCTATATATCCTTTCCTTTCATCTGAGGGACCCATATTTATTGATTGAACTACAGTGAATTGAAAAGATGTTGTTTCAAACGCAGCTTTTTGCGCGCCATTTTGGAAGTTATAAGCGTGACGTCACACCTGCCATCTACCGTACGAGACATACGAGATACCGGCGAATAGTTTGGCGAGTATCACCGTTCACTTTCCGTTCATTTATCTTTAGCCTCGTGATATTTCGTTGAAATATTGCGTCTAAGTTTCAGAAAGTTTATATGTATTTTGGTGTGCAATAGTCTAACAATGTCTTAGTGTTTCATCTGCAAGGAAGTTCGTGCCGAGTCAGATAATCTTCCTATGAAGTCGACGCTCAAGTGATAAAGGAGTACTTGTAAGGAGATGCGACATGTAGACATAGTCCAGGTAGGACATGTAGTCAGGGAAGAGAGGACGAAGGCGGATTTAAGGGAGGAGGGGACAGAGGGGAAAGGAGAAGGGGAAGAAGAATGTAGGGGTAGGTGGGCAGGAAGGCGGGAAGAAATGTGAATTCAAAAGGAAAAGGTTAGTCTGATTGGAAGTGATGGAGGAGGTTAGTGAGATTTGTTGAGTCCCGGTGGAGAGAAAGCTTGAAAAAAGTAAATACATGAGGACTCAAGGTCTTTAAGTTGGAGAGGAGGAAGGGGGGAAGTAAATCGAGAATACCGACCTTTGAAGTTGAGTTGGGGGAGGAAAAGTGGGTGGCGACTGGGAGGAACACGGAGAGGGAGGACGGATCGTTGCAGCTGGAGCGGTGGCCATACATACGGATATTTCGAGCAGTCGTAGTAAGGCCGATGTAGAAACTGGGACATAATTGACAGAGGAGGATGTAAACGACATTATAAGACATGCAGGAAGGTTAGAGGACGGAAGGAAGAGGAAAAGCAAGGAATTTGTCAGGCACAGGCTGGGTGATAAGCATGCCACAAGTTTTGCGTCGTGGGCGACTGCACGGTGTCGGAGGGGATTTAGCAGCAGTAATGATGGATTATTTTAGTATTTTCTGCAGATATTGTAGTATATCGACAGAAAGGTGCTTGTTGGTGAAAGTTAATGTCTTCTTCACTCTAGTTTATGTTGATTATAAGTCACCCCCTGCCAAAGGCCGTTTTCGAACTTGGCAAATCCAGCAACCTTGAAACCTAGTACGCATCTAAAGCTATGACGTCATGGACGCGTCATCACCATGCGCTTGTTCATTAACTATCGAGGAAAAATACAAAGTCAACGAAAAAGGAGACTTGTTATGCTTGCTAGGTTTTAAGTTAGAACTCGGGGTGTGATAATATGGGCTTGTATGGAAAATAGAAGTGAAGAAACTTTCAAATGGATACTATTTTATCATTACTACGTATATTTGTGTGATATTTATTATTTTGTTTCGGAAAAATAGATGAATTCGCTATATTTAAAGGCATTTCAAATGTGAATAAACTGATAAAAGATTTGGTACCTAATAGTTGTGTGAATAATTCCAAACATTGTAGATGTACCTTCCTTGTTTACTTCATTGAACCTACAAAATCTATCTTCCTTCCTCTGGAAGGAAAAGAAATGAAATGAAAAAATGATGAAAGAAATTATATGAAAGAATTATGGTCCGATGGTAAGTACTCTATGGTAGCCATAATTTCATTGGCAGCATTATTTTTAGCTAACGAACATCATAATTGTTAATAACGTTGACATTGGAGAGGTTTTCACTGCATTCATCAAAGAAAGGGGACAATAAACAATCAGGGTAAATGTAATTTGTTTTCAACTTAATTACCTATGTTAGTTACAACGCGCGTATTTATCAGTTATCAGTCGAAGATCATAGGTAATTTGTTCGGAGTGTAATATATTAAAATACTGTTACCAGTTTTTTCATGTAGACAAGAAATATCATAATGCCTTTTTGTGCATGAAGACGTTGCCTGTGGTGAAATACAGTGAGTGATACGTCGTCCACTTCAGCAGATCCTAGCAATCGAATCATAATAGTTATTCACCACATGATGGTATATGAGAATTATTTTATTCATAAGCAATAAGATTTTAAAAATTATATTCCCTTTTAATTTGTCGCATATGGATGGGAAGCATTTTAAAGAAGCAATCGACTTCCATCAACCACAAAAATTATGGACACGGATGGCGCTTTGCGTATGTTTTACGAGATGAAGGCCGCATGATGTCTCGTCCATCGTAAAAGGGCTACGAAAGTGTCAAGTAAGCATTTCACTTTGCTTGCCTAGGTATCAAGATATCTTGATATCAAGTTAACTAGGCGTATGCCAAGTTCGAAAACGGCCTAACACCCTTATAGAGGCTTGCAGGGTAATAAGTAGATGTAGATGTGGATATAGATGAAATGGATAAAGGGAACATGGATGTCTTGGGGTTTTGCGAGGAGAGATGAAAGGGCAGCGGGGACTATTATAGGGATAATTACCGGGTAATCTATAGTGGTGAGGTTGCGAGTAAACGCAGGGTAGCTAAAGTATTGAACGCAAAATTGGGGATGAGGGCAGTACATATTGAACAGGTGAGCGACAGGATACTAGGGATAGAAATAAAAGCACGCCTTACACATTTCGTATTGGTCCAAGTTTACATGCCCTCAAGCAATCACGGGGAGGAAGAGGTGAATGGGGTAAATAAACAGCTCGAGGAGATAATCAGAGAAGTCCCTGGCTAGAAAAACTAATGATAATGAGCGACTGGTACACAGTAGCGGGGGAAGGGAGAGTATAAAGTAGGAGGGTATGAAGTAGGAGGGTATGGATTAGGAACGAGAAATGGTCGCGGTAAGAAGACACTTGAATTTTGTAGGAGAAATGAATTAGTGGTCACAAACACTTGGTTTAAACACCATCAAAGGTGGAGGTACACATGGAAAACGCCGGGAGACACTGGGACTTATTAAATTGACTATATCATGGTTAGGCAAAGATTCATGAGCAGTGTAAAGAACTCGCGGAGCTATACGGGGGCTGATGCAGACTCGGATTATAATTTAGTAATGATGAATTGGGAGGTTGGATTCAAAACGCTTAATAAAAGTTGGAGGATTAAGATATGGCACTTGGAAGCGTTAAAAGTGAAAATAGGGAGGGAATACCATGAGATAGTGGAAGGAAACATAGGCGAAGCCAAGAAAATGGGAACAACGAGAAAAAACAGGAATAATAAGAGCGGCCGAGAAAACTATAGGATCAGCGAATACGAGGAAGGAAAAGAAGCAATGGGTTACGGGAGAAATGATTAGGAAAATGGAGAAGAGAAGGAATTAAAAAAAACGTCAACACCGACCTAGGTAAGGCGAAAAACAAGGAGTTAAATGATTAACTCTGGCGAATAACCAATCGAGTGAAGGATAATTGGTGGAAAAGGCAATGCGAGGAAATGGAGAAACTGCAAAAAGAAGGGGAAGTGGGTGCGCTATACGCTTGAGTAAAATTGCTCTCGGGAAAGCATTGAAAGAACTGAAGGCAAGAAAAGCTGTAGGAGTAGATAACATACCCTCGGAGCTGCTAAAGAATTTAAGAAAGAAAGGTAAGCAAGCTTTTTTCGAACTTGTAGGTAGGATCTACGAGGAAGGAGTATGGCCAGAGGACTTCGTGAAAACAATCCTGAATCTTATCCCGAAAAAGAAGACTGCGTCGAAATGCGAGGCCTGTAGAACAATCAATCTGATTACACACGCAGCCAATGTTTTACTTCGATTAATCAATAGAACGTTGAAGATTAGTGCCAAAAACTCTTGGGCGATGAGCAGTGTGGGTTCCGGAAGGGAAGGTCAACTCGGGATGCTGTTGCGGTGTTGAGAACACTAACAGAGAGAAACAATGAGAATAACCAGAACATTTTCGCATGCTTTATTGATGTTGAAAAAGCTTTTGACAGTGTGAATTGGAATAAATTAATGGAGATACTCGGGAAAAGGGGAATGGATTGGCAAGACAGGAGACTTGACCGAAACTTTTATATGACACAAAGGGCGCAGGTGAGGATGGCAGATGATGAATCAGGATGGGCAACTATAGGTCGAGGGGTAATGCAAGGATGCCCGTTGTAGCTATTGCTTTTCAACATTTAAACTGAGGAAATGGTAAGACAGGCATGGGAGGAACTGGAGGTGGAAATTAAAGTATGAGGTCATCTCATGAAGTCGGTTAGAATCACGGACGAACAGGCGTCAGACAGTCTTACATCCGTAGCATTCCGATAGTGTAACGCAAATTTGTGAAATTTCGTATTTGGACAATTATCAGTAGGTCTATGCCAACGCATTAGTGGTCGCAGTTGCATTAACGTTAATGGGGTAGAGAGAGATGCCTGCCGGCGTTTACTCACCCTCTGCCACATGCACACTAGGGTGGCTCACACGATATGGTGCACTTGTACAGAATTTTTGAAGCGCGCAAGGTCTGTCATGAATGAATAGCAACTGCGCCGCTGAGTGAAGAAGCGAGCAATCGACTCAAGTGGCTGGAACGGTAACCGTGGGCCACTGAGTGCACGTATCCATAACATTTCAAGAAATGTCTAAAACAATTGTTGGACCTCACTTCACATAAGTACATCTCATTATTCGATGGAAATCACGCTGCACGTAGTGATATAAACGATGCCTGTATTTTCTTTTAAAATATTCGCACGTGAAAACATTGTTAAGACTAGGGCTGACGGCGCGGAATTCGGAATACAAGGGAAAATCACACGTTTATGCGTGTTTTTTACTCGGCATTATACCTTCATATTTGGTGTCAAGCATTTTATTAACATAAAATGTATTATTTTGCGTTTATACAAAACCTGTACGCGTGTAATCGAATTAATTCGAAAAATATGCCACGGGTCATAAGACTACGCGTTATGATAGAATGACATTGCCAAGAAACCTAATCGGTAGAGTGCGCTTTTTTCACTCAACTATACATCGAGGCTTTTAGCGTTACACCCTAATTCGTAATCGGCCAGATATACGTGCGATGATATTATACCATACACATAACTAGCGCGTGTGCGAAGGCAAGGTTTCAAGCAATCTGTGCGAAAAGCAAAAATCGCTCCGACCACTTCACAACTAATGGCATGTACTGATTATTTCCTCTCTTAGAGCGGAGCGTTGGGGTAAACGGCTTCGACGAGGCGTTCAGCGTTACGCCCTCATTCGCAATCGGCCAAATAGTCGCGCGATTATCCGCCAAGGGTCGCGGCGCGATCCGCATCGCTGCCGACGCAACCCTCTACGCCGCTGAACGCAGAACGCGCAGATAAACAAAAAGCTTGCTTTTCGCGCGCGCGACATCAGCTGTGCCGAGGGGGTGTGAAGGAAGGTAGGGGGTGGGGGCGCTGTAAGAGGGGAGGGAGAGGATTTGAAGGGGTGGGGTTGCTAGGAAAGGGACGACTTGTGTGCAACGTGCGCTATCTCAAGAAATGAAGAATCATTTCCTAAAAATATTAAAATCATTTCCCATCCCTTGGCTTTGAAAAGTGGTGACTTAAACCGATCCTCCCCAAATAGCAAGAGAATAAAAACGGTAAAAATAAAAGTCGGCATGAGCCTAGGTATACCACGATTAGGGAAACATTTGACGACAGTAAAATACCCCTTACGGATCACTTCAACTATATATATACTTCCCGGCAAGCTCACAGCTCTTCTCAGGATAACATAAATCTAAACAACTATTTTAAGCGAGCATGCCTTAGCTACGACTTGGCCATGTTCTCGCCGCAATGCAGTGGTATGTCACGGCGCCTTGCCACCCCTAGAGCATTTAACACTAATAGTGCGATATTTTTTGTGTCTACCTTACATGCATTCTTTATCTCTTGACCTGCACGGCTCCAGCAGAGCTCGGATGAGAGGGCTAGCTATAGATCAAGGTTACTCCGAGTGGAGTGAACCGCTAAACGGGTGCGTGTCTCGAAATTTCACTTACCTAAGAACGGTGTCAATCCAACGACTGGTTAAAAAGCCGATGCTGACGCACAGTTTATGATACGCTAAAGAGTTCGCGAACGCAATTTCATACAAAGCTTTTCATTGCCAATGACGGTGACAACGGCATAAGTTTATCCACTCCCCCACCGTCAATCAACTCTTGCAGAGCAAGTCACGTAATGGACACCAAATGCGATAACAAAGCAAGAATATGAAGTACTTCGTTATTAACTCTGAGGAAAAAATGCCCGTGCGGTGGGTATTTCTAGAATGTCACACGCTGGCGACATAATGACAGAAGAACGAGCTCCTCTCATTAACGGCATCAAGGGTTAGTTATGTTCTAGATCTCAGAAGTTAAATTCTTGATCATATACTATGCGGTGAGACCAGAGTATCATGCGGAAACTGCATTACGTTGCGACGGGCACATTGACGGGCAAGATATTGACCATAATCGGTATCCTCGGCCGAACAACATGATGAACCAGCCTCAGTATCGCAATTGACGTTACAACTAGAGATAAATTCTACAACTTTTGTCACCTGTCAGCAACCATTGTCTCCACAGCAGCATTAATCTAAGTTGAAGCCTCATTTCTCTCGACCCTCAAGAGAACTAGCGATGACGACTTATAGGCCGCTAATTATACGCACAACCACTCACCCTTATCAAGCGTTTTGTTATCGACGTCACTGTAATTGTCGACCATCAAGAAAAATGGGATTTATTGATTTCCCAAAGTCAATTTTGGTCACTGAAGAGACAATTGACGTCTGTCGACAGACGGCAAAAACAACAGAACGGGCCCTCATTTCTACACCTCTATCTCCTTACCCAACGATTCTTTTGGTATCATCGGGGGAGGGGTACCGCAGTGGAGTTCAGCAGATAGACATGGTGCACTAGAGGCTACAGCCAGCACTCACCTCCGTCACGGACTTCCTTGTCGCTTCGTTCAACGACTGGATCCAGGCGCCCACCAGGTCGTTGACGATCGTCAGGTCGGAGTAGAGCCAGGCAAACACGGCGTTCACCCAGCGCACGCTCTCGACCTCAGGGCCCGTGGTGACCGGTGGCGGAGGCGTCGAGGGCGTCTTGAGCAGAGCGGGGGCGGGCGCCGAGCCCTTGGCCGAGAGCCTCTTGCGCGTGGGGGGCGTCGGAGGGACCAGGGAGCGGGGGTGTTGGGCCTCCGCGCCCTTGGTAGCGGCGGCGTCCTCGGGCGCGGGCAGAGCCACGGCAGCCGTCAGCGCCGCGGCGACTGCCGCGGGGTCGTCCGTCGAGGACTTCTGGGTGCCCCATCCGACGCTAGAGCCCGAGATAAATCGCGCGTAGATGTAGCGGCCGACTAGGAGAGCGAACACACCGAAGACCATCCACGCGAAGATGAGCATGGCCACCGTATCCATCGTGGTATCCCCGCTGCCCTCGAAGCTGCAGATGAGGTCGTCTATCCGGTCGGCCAAGTCGGCCATATTGCTCCATACCTCCCTTAGCCAGTTCCAAATCGGCATCAGCACAGGATCCGGCATCTTTTTCTATAAATAACGACAAGCAAGGAGTAGGAGGAGAGTCGAGGGGGGGGCCAAAATAGCTCCCGAGCCCCCGCTGCTGAGAAGAGTCGCCAGATCGGGTTTCCCTGCTTCGCCGAGCAGCCAGTCGTGCGCTGGCGGAGATGTGCGGAAGGTTTAACGGCTCGCTGCAGCTCTCCTTGACGCGCCGCGCCAATACTCCAGTTTCAACCGAGAACTGATTCTGTCCTCCCGCCCCTCAGCTCTCACTTCTCCCTAGGTGTGTGACAAGTTGTTGCTGCTTGCCAGCCATCATATTTCACTTACTCTAACACTTTCGCTCGCAGGTAGAGCAACAGCTGTTAAGACAGTGGTACCATGGTGGCACGAACTCTCCTCCGATTACCCGCACGGAGGAGAAAAGAAAAAATAGTCTGGAGGCGCCCCTGTTTGCGACATCGCTGCGCTGAAATCGATTGCTCGTGCCGCCTGCATCGAAGACAAACGACGATCGATATTGAGATGGCGTCGTCTGCAACTACTTGTTACGCTAGGGCAAACGGAAGTGTTTGTGAATCGTTTCCGATTGATAAGATGTCTTGTTTCATATTGTAGTTGGTAGGTAAAGTACGTTATTTACATGGACGAGTAAATTCGTTGTACTACGTTTTTAATTAGCTTCACTCCGTGTAGTGTAATTGAATTGAGTGTCACACTTTATTTTCTCATTAGGGTGATAAGCTCGCAAATATGTTGTTTCTTGGCGTTATCGTGGAATTAGGATACTTATTCTCGTACGGTTATTAATGATTTATCCTCTGACGTAGATGAGCTTTTAGTTTTCATTGCAATGTCTGAACTGCTCGGAAGCCAGCGTCTTTGGGGATGTCAACCGTGATGGGCCATAAAAACCTACCTAGTGATTAAGGAAAATGAAACAAACAGTAATGTTGGGATACGTTTGTTTGACATTTACATCAACCACTACATCATCAGCATTTAACTGACGTTTTTATCAGCTGTTTAAGAATAACGTGAAACCATTTCCCTTTCATAACCATCGCCCTAGTAGCAGTGGATATCCGTAAAATATCCGTAGAAGGTTACCAATATCCATAATGAGTGATATCTAAAAGTAATATTGAGGGGATATTGTAATGATATTAATGTACCGAAAATATTTTAATATTGAAATTTAAAATAACTTTTAAAAGTTATTTCAAATTACAATATTAAAATATCTCTTCGGTAGTGATATTTTTTAAAAATATTCTCTAAGTACTTGCTTATTTACATTGCTTGTTGTAAAGCGCTTTTCGAAAAAAATACTTAAGCTGTATAACTTAGGGTGTTGAGATCCAGTAGAAAATAAATATATTTATGATTACATATATGTATCAAAATACTAGTGTTTATTTTTCTATTACGACAGAATGAGACTGAATTTTTTCCAATTTTTGCAATGAAATGAATCATTTAAAATTTACCATGCCAGTTTTTAATGAATTTTTAATGAGATTGATCTTCATTCTCTCATTGGGTTCATTACTTTCTTCAGGTAATCAGTGAATTTGCAATCAGGGTTCAACCATACTAATTGTGCATTAAGTTGCTTTAGGTACTTACTCAGTCAAATTCTTTACAATGGAGTATGAAATAATTTTCATTCGCCAACTTGAAAATGTATTTCACTCTCATTGTAAAGAATTAGACTTGAAAAATTAGGTACAGCCATTACATGCGATATTAGTATGGTTGAGTCCTGATAGCAAATTCACCTAAGAGGAGGAGGGGCACCCCTTCCTAGTTAATGTCCAAGATATTTTATATGAATGGCAACTTTGGATATCCATACAATATTATTAGATGAAAATTAGATATTTGGTAATATCCAAGTTGGATATTATATGGATGCATTTGGCGGCAACTTCGGATATTGTGTGGATATCTGCACAATATTCTTGGATGAAAATAGGATATTGTTTGGACATAATAGTTGGACAGATATTGTGAGGATATTGTATGGATATGAATTGCTACTAGAGCGAGTACTCCAACCTCCAACAATGACACAGCTGTTGCATCCCCATGACTCCAACTTTCCCTCCCAGATGAAACTCATAATTTTGCATCATTCGCGGATCAGCTAACTTCCTTCACCATATCAACATGCCCTTTGATTATTCATATGATTATTACTAATATTATGATTAAAAGCATATAAGTAGTTGCCAGCTTTTTCATTGTGCATGAGGAGTGTCCAAAGTTTAGTTACGCTCTTGGTAAGTGCATAATAAAGGGCTTACAGAAATTTCGTACAATTTGTTCGTAATTGGTCTCGGCCTTCTCACTTAATTCTGAGTAGATTTAATCTCTATTTGCTCCAATTTCCACATTAGCTGTAAAAGTCGTATTCCTATTCCCTAGCTCCTACAGGAAAATTGCTATTTATTACTCCACGACAGGCCAAATTTTAAACAACTGAAAATCTTGGCGACTTTCAGTCTTCATTGGGCAGCGGGATTACCAAATGGTATTTCCTGTCTATTGATTGGTAATAATTTTGTCAACATGATACCTGCAAATGTTTAAACAAAGTGAGGAAAAAATATGAGTTCTTTGGCGAACCGGATGCTAATGATACCAATAACAGACCTGGTGGGAACCGCAATTGCTAAATTAACTTCCTCTGCCCACATAGAATAGGTACAGAGCCATTCCAGCAGACAAATTCCATAACCCCACCCATTGAGTCACAGAGATAACTGCATTTATGAGTTCAAACATATTTAAATGTTCTGACACCTACCTTGGTTAATCACAAAATTGAAAAAATTGCATGAGTAAAATATTTACATGACCTAGGTTTCACTTGTTCCTGCATCATTAGGTGATTCCAGAGCATCATTGCCTGATGATGCTGTAACAAGTGAGACCTAGGTCATAATTTATACCGTGCTCAAGGAATTTGCTCAATTTTGTGATTTATCAGCAAAGTTTTGTTTCGCACAATATCACCTGAATAAACAGAAATTGTTACCTAACTTATTTCACCACATTATTGGGTCATGTCCTAACTTTCCTAGGTATACCAGTAACCATACTCGTACCAAAATTCGACCTCCATTCTTTCCTCCCCTCTCCACATTTACCTGCCATTCTCCTGGATCACTCCTATGGCATTACATCTTTTTCCATTAGATTACTGTGAACCACTTCCTCAGCTCCACATACATTTTTGCCACTGACAAATTCTCACCCTGATATCTCCAACCCACACCTTCTTAGAAGTATTTTCCCTGGTGACCACAATTTAACTAAAGAAATAAGAAGTAGAAGCATTCTAGGCTAGACAGCCTTCAGTGAAGTTAGGCAACTACAAATGCTTACATTGTAGAATACTGATGGCCGAATCAACTAACAAAGGTTTAAGAAAAATATTTTATATATCCGTATACATGCCTAGAAAATATACAGCAATAGAGGATTGTTCAAGAATTTGAATTGTGGACAGTAGATAATTGCATAAGCATAAACCTCATATACCAAGGGTTGGGAATGACAAAACTGCAATGAGTATGATATACCATCACATTACTCCTCCAGACAAGTCTCCCTGCACGGCGAGGCTATCGAATCTACGTTTACATTATACCCCATGAGCTGCAGCATGGGCGTGCGGCAGGGGGTACTAGGACACCAGCCACGTTAAGGATGAGGTTTTGGAAAGTGGAATGGCAGAGTATTGTGAGTGAATATGGAGTGGAGCTCGGGCATTATAATGGTCACTGATTGTGCGTGGTTGTGAAGATGGATCATGTATCTCTCTTATTTTATCGCTTATGACAGAGCACAAAATGTAGTGTGGCATCAAAATGATATTGTGTCACTCTGAAGCATACTTTCCTGAATTTCCCAAGCAATACCTAACCTAAGCCTAGCATGTAGCCTCTAAGTCCGTAGTGGCTCCCAACCTAATACCTCTAAAAGCTGAGAAACACTGGCAGTTTTTAGCAAAGTTCATAGCTTTCCTTACTTATTTTCATGGTGACATCTTTCTGTCAGGGGTCCTTAATGCTTGCAGCACATTTAAGGTGTGGCCATACTGGAGCAAAGTGGCACCTCTCGTTTACATTCTCATCCTAGGACCTTCCTATTATATGCTTGTTTAATCCTCGTTTCTTGATTGATGCACCACTTATGTTTTGTGTGTTCTCCACAATATGCCTTAAGGTTATTCCAAGGTATTAGATTTTATCTGAGAACTTAATGTTTCCTCCACCCACAGTGTATATATGGCACCCCTGTTACACTCCTGATGCACTTCATACTTCAGTCTGTTAACCAAATTTCATTATGTATTTTTCTCAGTCACCTCAATCAATTCTTATCTTTTAAGCTTCCTTCCTTCATATTTAAACAGGAAAATATTTGACATAGCTTCATTCCTTTTCTTCAGTTTATCCATCAACACTGTCAAATTTCGATATTTTTAGACTGGGCTATGGTGTACATTAAGTCCTTGCTTTTACATAGGAGATAAATGCTGAAGAAGTGCTACATAAATTAAAACGTAAATTGGAACCAGATATTCATGACCACTTTTATTCCATTATTTGCAATGCATTAATATCAAAGTTTCACTTTTGCCTTCATTCAAAGGCAAACTGATTTGAATGGCTATTTAAGACGAGATAAAAATGTCAAAATAATAAAATGCGAAAATAGGCATATTTGTTTATTTTATTTGATTGAACTGGGAAAATGGCCCTTGATAGAATCTTTTTTGTTCTTTTTCTAATGACCCTTGTAAGCACGGATGTAGCATTGAATAATACATAAATTGAGAAGGTATAGACTTACTTTATAGCCCTCTTGTGTTGATTTGACTCACATTTAGTACCCTTTGCCCAAGATTGGTAGCAAACGATCTCAATTTTTCACTATTAGTTTAGTTTTCAATTCACAATTGGTTTTGAGGCTCTATTTTTTGTTCACAGACTATCCAAGGCATCCAAATGTTTCCTACAATGCCAATCAGGTGTTTAAATTATGCATACAATTAATGCATAAACAAACATTCAACCCTTTTTCATGAGAGCAGTGTACTGGAGTTTTAAAATATCAACTAAATATAAGAGAAGTAGAACAGAAGAAGCACATTTCTGTCTAAAGATGATAAAAACCATGGATAAAACATGTACAATAAATCCTTCCAAAACTATCAATAAGAATGATAATATCACAAAGCTTCCAATTTCATAAATTTATTCAAAATACAATGCAAAATGACAAATACTTATGAAGATAGGAATAAACTTCACTATGAGACTACAGGCAGTTTGACATAATCCACTGTATATAATCCTGTATACAAGTGCATGAAATAAAGCATTTCTAGTGAGATCTAATGTCATTTACACTTGCCAATTTAGGTAAAAAAAATGCATAACATGTTTACCATGATGGCCTAGCATTACCTACATCCAAAGCATATTGATGACACCGTTTGAGCAGTTGGTCAAAACTAGCTATCAAGCCAGTCCTGAAAAGTTGCACACACTGTTGTCATAGTGATACAACAACGCAGAAGGCCACACTGATTTAGAAAAAAACAATTCAATGCATGTTTGATGGTAACAAACAAATCTTGACTAAAACAAAAGATTTTTACATCCTACTTGCAAAATATTTGGAAAACATAATATGTAATGTAGTTACATACAATATACATTTATGTACATGAATTTTTCATGAAACAAAAGTCTTCATGCCCTTAACTTAAAGTTGTGCTACATAAAATGAGATCTCTGCAACCACCAGTCCATTCTCCCAAGAACCAATTGCATACACAATGATACGAGGTAGCAGTTTCAATAGACTAACAATCTTTAGGGCATAAGGATAAACGTTAAAAATTTCAAAAGGATGTAGTCTGGGAAATAATAGAGTTCAAGAGTTATTAATAAACAAGTAAAAATCACATCCTTCAAAATAAATGAAGTACTTCAATTGAACTATCAACACTGGAAGAACAATTATTGAAAAATTTAATGAAATTGATCTACCTTCACATGATCCCATATGTTATTTACACTTTGACTGAATCGGTATTCAGTTCTCTTTCAACAGTTTTCATGCCTAACCCAGTATTTATATACAGTCAATAAATATGATTCAGAGGTATAAATCAGAAATGTGTTGAAACACAAGATAAAAATCAGAAAGAATAATATAATATGGCAATGACGGTCAACATGAATTTTCTTTTATTCCTATGGATTCTCTGGCATGACTTTGGCTACTTGGCACACAAAGTGGAACTTTGACGCTTCCCTTCAACACCAAGTAAAACAAAGAATAAGAAACAAATCAGCAATACACTAAAACACATTCAGAAAACTGTGCTTCCCTTTTGTGCAGCAAATGTACACATCTTCTCAAGGCACATTGCATCAACAAAACAATCTTAAGAGGGACTGTTTGAGGAGAGTTTCAATTATTGGGATAATAAACAACCCTAAATACTCAGCTGGGGTATCAAGGTTTGCTCAGGGTAAAAGAATCTATTCCTGCTAAAACAGATAATACAATAATGATGGCATTCACCTCAATGGCCATTCGCTTTACATCTCAATCATACTGCATCAAAACAAACTACCAAAATTATACGAAATATACAAAAGAATTTAGAGCTGAAACCAAATTTTTATTCTCAGAGAAAGACCAAAGTAGTTTAGGGTTGCACACAATGGAAGTTGTCTGTATATACATAAAAATGCAAAATCTCACCCATAACAATACAATATATGGTAATGTACAATTATAAATATAGAATGTTATATAGGTATATTCTTATGGATTCTTGGCATTTTTACTGATGATAGAGCTACGTGAATATATGTCCACAATACTTCCCACATTTTAATGTACAAAACTTTATCACGTGACTACATGAAAACCTATAAATCTACTGGACAGCACACATGAAAAAGCTAACTGAAAACATTTCAAAAGTAAAACATGCACATTTGCTCGGGGATTCCTAGAATGTTGTCATTCACTCATACAGTTGACATAAATCATACAGACACAGATTGCGTGTTTGTGTATGAATGTATATAACTGGTCATATATAAGTGTGAATGTACACAAGAGCCTTGAGTCCAATCACACTGTTCCATTCTTCCTTCGACATTGATTTCTTCTCTCAGTCAATTAATTGGAAGGCCAATAGCAACTGCACGAATACAAAGCTATACAGGATATATGTACGATCAATCTAAGCGGAAATGAGGACAGGTCATGAAGCATGAGAGACCAAGGTGCCTCCTTATTCCTTCAATTGATTTTAAAAAAACCTTGAAAAACATCTACACTCTCTCATTCCGCGAGAACAACCTTTCAACTCACTTTTTTCCACAATTTACAAACATAGAAATGTGCCAGTTGGAAAGTAACATCAAATGCTGCAAAAACACTCCTAATTCGTATCCTATAAAAATCTTTCAACATCACTTACAGCCTTTCATTTGTAGATATAGGGAATTCTTTCGTTTAATATTAAGACTAGTATTTGCTTTCAACTGATGCAAATGGATTATATTAAACTCCTCACCTCAAGTATGGCCTTGGAATAAAATAACAAATATACAACTGCCCAGTCAACGTTTCTTCCCACCATTCAATGCGCTTTCTATAAAAAATATTTACATGATAAAACACGCATCATACCACTTTTCAAAGATTAATATGCAACAATCACTATGAAATAAATATGAATGTACTCCTTCGCTCATTTGCACAGAAAGGTTACTGTGTTGTTGGTAGTAAAGTTCTCTGATATTCAATAGCATAATAAATAAATAACATTGATGTTCCTTATAAATAAAATATTTTCTGATGTCTCAATAATGGACTCCTTTTCTTGCCAGTCCCATCTTCAATAATACAATCAGGACATTACCATACCATAACATACTGATCTTAACTAAAATCAGTGATTCATAAACCTTGGCTGGGTAGCCAAAATTTTAGTCATTCTATGCCTTAAATGTACAGTCATCCACTCTCATCATGACACAAAAATATGTGCCATTTTAAAAGACTTCTAATGCATGAATGTTTTTTTAAAAAAATTTGGCAAAAGCCTATTTCTTCAAGAGGAGGTTGAAAGTCAGCAATCCCTTATCCCAAAACAATTCACTGCACAATGAACCCGAAGGCAGAACAACACTCTCCATACAACCTCTTCCAAGGGTAGTGGGGTCCCCTCTCGGGAGGGCAATTGGAAAGCAATTCGCAATAAACAAATGCAGCACAGAGCAACAAAGAAGACAGAAGTGGCTACATGGTGAACGTGGAGAGAGTCCCGGGGGAGAAAGGGGGCAAAAAGTAACATGAATAATTTCTTATTTGGAAATTTCAAATATAATAATTTCAAAACCCCATGATTACTATAAAATAGACAAGCCTCCAGGTAATGATTTCCAGAACTTCCTAGACACCAAAGAAAGTGATGGCTGCTTCAGGGTTGGTTGAAGATCACTACGGTTCCTTCAGCCCCTCACATGTGCACTAGCGTGCAACCCAGAGCCTCACAGGCATCTGCCACCAAGCAATCAATTCCCTTCAATAGCAACTCGACCCCACAAGAGATGGAATCCCAACTGTTTTTCTAAAGTCACTCTTATAGTTAGAATACTGGGTGGTCACATGACAAGCACTACTAAATTAAAAGCATTAAATCTTGTATCATTCCCCCCTTCATATGAGTCACCTCATGAGTCTTGGATGCAATGCATGCATTATTTTCAATAAGACAACAAATACATTTCTGGAAATGTCTCAAGTACTCTCACTTTCTCATGGAGGATGGGGTTTGTACAATAAAGAAGAGAGGGATTGCCACACACAGTCGGAGAAGAGTCAAGTGTTTGCAATGGTTAGTAGAAAAAATTGGAAGGGAAAAAGTGAGAGTATAAAAGACATTAGCCGAAATTTCTTTGCAGTCCCATTGAAAGTGACATAAGCATAGTTTTGCAACTGGCTGAGGTCACATAAAGTAATTCAAAAAATGAAGTATAATGCTTTCAATTATATCCAAATTCCACCAAATTTTCCAACTACCACATTAATGCATTCTGTGTCCAAAGGAGAGATTATTCGGGAATACAAGCAGCCAATCCACAAACTGTAGCAAAAGGAAGCCCGACCACACATATGTACATGTACCCAATCCAACACAGAGAGAGAGCCAGAATATGGGATTCCATCGACATGCGCCACGGTACATGAGACTCACGGATCTCATCAGAACATAGCTTCTTAGTAATTAAGCATCATCCCATCCCAAAGATGACTCCCACCAACCTTCACACTGTTCACAGAACCTCACGGAGAAGAGATGATCCTTATAAACAACACTAGTAAATGTCATCAATTATTAACCTGGAGGTGGGTGAAAAATCTTTGTGGAATTTTGACATGTTTGAAAGAGGTAGCACTTGGCTAATACACCCTACATTTATTCAGTACAACACTGACAGGTTTCAAGGCTTATTACATCATTACCAGAATGATGAAATTGCAAGGAAGACCTAGAAATACCAGGAAGCATTAAAACTTGGATAATGGTGATGCGTAAAACACTAAAGCTGGTTAGTGAATTTCAAGTGTCTTGAATGTCACTAAATGTAACATAAATTATGCCCTTGACCAAGCGAGATGCTTTAACGTCATTCCCAGGAGTAATTATCATGCTTGGTCGATCACCACAGCCATTCAAGAATATAAATCAGCATGGAAGAGCACAAAGACATCTTCCACGACAGATATCAATACCATCCAGGCCTTTCACCCACCACCAAAGTCACTAAGTATTCACATGAGGAGCTTCAAAATGCTAAAGATGAAGTAAAAATACCTAAAAAAGTAACACATGGATGGCAACATTTGAGTTGATAAAAAAAGAAGTAAGGGTATCATCATCATCCATTTCATTCCTGGGAAACTGAGAAGTCAAATACAGTAAACCTTCCATGCTTGAAGTCAATCACCATGTACAGACCCAAACGTACTCAGAAAATCAAATGCATATGATATTTCTCCCTAACAGAATTTCAGGTGAAAGGAAAGAAAAACTGACTGATAAGTTGGTTAGCAACGGTTGGGGCAAAAATTAATCAGACCAAAGTCTGGATACAGCTTAACAGTGAACCGTAGTACCCACATGAATTCAAGTTACATTCAACTTTAGCTTAATTTATTTCGTTTTAATCCATACTTGCTAATTATTTTTACAATTCATCTTTAATTTTTTTCATTGTGAGAGCAAAAAAGTGCAATTTGTGGCCTATTCTAATAAAACACTGACATTTTATCATAGCGAAACTTGTGAAGTTCAACTACGATGAAATTTTTATACAGTGAAGATAACACATTTAAATGTATCTCCTTATGTCAGATCTTTCAAATTTGCCATTGAAAAGTTATTATCAATTTTATGCAACAACTTTGTCTCGGTAATAAATAGTCCTGGAAAAAAGGCCATGGTCATGTTTTTAAACTATGCAGAAGGATTACAAAACCATCCACATTTTTCAATTTTCATCATAAACCCACACAATGAAATTAATTTTTAATGAGTACATAAACTACAGAGCATTTATGCAGGCTTAAGTTGGCGGTGAAGCAGCTATCTTTAAGAGTGGTGTGGTGCCTTATTAGTCAGTGGTTGTTTATTACCTCATTTCAAATCGATTTAATGATGAGGGTTAATAATTCAAAAAAAGACCAAGATCTTCCTTACAGATTATTTCAGAACCAAGAAAAAGTTATTTCACAAATAAATGACAACTTCATAATGCCAAATTAGAAGGAACTTAAATTTAATGAGGCACATTAAAATATGCTTTATCCTCCCTGCATATAAACTTTATCACAGTTGAACTTCAAGTTTCCTCAATTTAAATGTTTATGAGAGTGTTTCAATAGAAATCACTACAAAAACTGGCAATTTTTGTTCTCATCACCATAGCAAAATTGATGCTAAATTTAAAAACTAGGCAAGCATGGTTGAACACAAAATAAAATACGCTTCAATTTGATGAAACTTACATTCATGTACCTACATTGGGTCATCTTAATTGGTATTCAAACTGAAGTCCACTTCATTTCTGCACCTACAGTAGCAGCAACTTTATTTTATCAACGGAAGGAATCTGGGTAGGACTCTCCCCCCACTCTCAACACACTCCACTCCATGCCCTCCATTCAACAGAGAGTTACATCTGCACTCCAAATGGATACAACACTTCTCACATGTTTGCAAGGTGCTATAGGGGAGTGTTGTTTGAGTAGTGCTGGCACGGGGCAGCAATGATCGCGCAATTCACTCCCTTGTGTGCCCCCTCCCTCAGCTCATGGCACTTTAAATGCAACAAAACATACAACTTTTAGCAGATCTTACACTGCCCACAAAAATAGTGACACCTATACTTTTGAATAACTGGAATGCTCCCTCTCGATGCACAACTTATCACTAGAATTTACACCCACTCATGGGATTCATCATCATGGTGCATCACTCGGGATAGGGAGGATATTTTGAGGATCTATCTCAAACAACAAAAACACATTCTCAGAACCACAGTGGATTGCACACAATTTTGTCATGGGAAAAAAGCAATGTATCACATAAACATGACGGAAAGATATTCACCACAAATTTAAGTCCAACAGAAACGTAAGCACTCTTACAAAAATGAAATTCAGAAGTAGAAGACTGACTGACTGACTTCATTCTTTTAGACAGATCACAGACTTAACAGTCGAGAACCTTTTGACACAAAAGTTATTTGAACGACTTTACAGAATATACGTCCATGTGTGTGCGTGTGCACCTTGCATATGCATGTTTACTTTGTAAGCTTAAAAAAAATCTCCATTCAAATGATTCTCTCAATATTTTCCATCTAGTTAAAGTAAAGCACCATTAAAATTAACCAATTATGATTTCCTCCAAGTAATGCATGGGCAACGTGTATCTTGCTGCTGAAATGGCTTACACCAGAGAACATACTTGCATATTACTCCATGGCAAGCACATCTTTTTCCATTGAAAGAAAGAGAGCTCCATTCCACGACCCCTCATGGCTTCTCCCAAACACCTTCCTCAACCCTCAGCCAATGGCACGGCAAGCAGTAGCCGACAACGATGAACCGACTCTTCTCAAAAGACAGAACTTTGCCAAGAGTGGTGTGCACACATACCAAGGAGACCAAAGGGGTATAAACAAGATGCATGCTCTACGTCTTCGGTGCACGAGCCTAACTCCCAATGAAGATGGCAGGTTTGACTCCCTTTTGGAAACTGGCAACATATAAAACTCTCCTCTCCTCTTACCACAGGCAACATTATCCTCCTTCCAAATGGCAAACATTCATCAGTCAGGGAACAATTGCGTGCATGTACGTGTCTCTTTGTTGCCAGCACTTGCGCAAATCCACTCGAGGCACTTCCTCCCAACAGACATGTCTGCCTCCAACTGACACATCTAATCATCGTTATAACACTTAAAAAATGTTCCATTCCTCTACCCTGAAAAATGAACTTCCAGTACAAGCTAGACTAAAAAAAAACACTCTGATTTTTCAGATGGGACAGGGCAAATAATGAATGCTGTGACAATGATCGTTCTATCTTCTGATCATAACCGTCAGTGAAAAGAATAAAGCTGACAGGACAGGAAGTGAGGTGACACAAGTAACAATGCAATTTCATCACAACTGGCTACTTCTGAATAGTTACTCAGTAAACTAGACAGCAAAGGAATGAAAGCTAATCCTTCGAAAAGCCACATCAATTCTTTTTCAATGAATTCTCTTTACATGAAGTAAAATTTAAGATCAGATTTCCAAAATGTCAGTATGTATCTCTCAATATCTGAATCACCCCATTGTTTAAGGATGGCAGGTAAATAGTTTCAAGCCACAGAGTAATAGTTTTACCATTCAAACATAATGAAAATGCATTCTGGAGCAATCATAGGGATGTCAACACCAGGGAAGTCAAGGCAGCACACCCAATATTATTCACAAAATGTTCATATTGATACTCCAAACTTTCTGCCTAGTTGACCTATCAGTTTGACACAGCATTTTTGAGATACGCAAGTGAACAAACATGATTCAAACAATCCCACCTCCATCCCCCAATAAAGAAATGCCTCGAAAGAGATAGATCTGCCAAGTGGTCTGGGATGCTCTATATGCATCAGGGCTTTCATGGTGAGTGCACACAGTGTTGGGGCACCAGCAGGAGATACTGAGATATACACGGCCCCAGGTGGTGCCACATCCAAAATCACACTACTCTCTTCCCTCCAATTCTGGTGCATTTCATCTCTGATTAACTACGACACAAAGCCATTTCCTTCCTCTACATATTTCCACCATCAAGAGAGGTGCACCAGTACACCACCCCCAGAGAAAAACACTCCCAAGCCGAGAAAACAAACACCGCCACTGCTCCGTCGACCCTGGGAGTAACCATGGGTGGATCGATCAATAGGCGGCATCAACGCTCCCCCTTCTTTCCCCAAATTGGTCCTCCCACCTCCCAGAGGCCACCTCCACCACAATTCCTGCCAACTCCACCCCTCTTCTCCGCATTCTCTCCTCCACACAAACTGGCAACCAAACACAACGTTTCCCCAACACGTTCCCTCAACCCCCCCTCTTCCCCAAACAAACAAAGTCCACAACTAAGTTTTAGGAACTGGGCTCGCATGCACACATAGTAAACCACTTGAAGCATTACCTCCTGTTCAATTCCATCTTGATGGCTGAAAAAAGATGGAGAGAGAATAAATACAACTTTTATGGTTGAACCAGGCAAACTAAGTTGCCAACATTCATTATTTATAAAGCACATATAATCATGTCACAGTGCGGTGATATGTATCATCTCACTCAAATAAAGTCATGGGAGTATCCAATGGGTGTTTCTGAACTGGGCAAACCATGCTGCTATCTTCCCTTCCTCTCAGCTTTCCATTTGGCAATTCATCAAGTTGTAAGTTTTCATTTTGTCGCAGACTCACGGAAGGCAAAACTTTCCAACAATACTAATTTCAATGACGATTCTTCTGCCCATGATCTTGTAAATCTCTTGTTGCTATGTTAATGGCCATTACCGAAAATAATAATCATATTAACCAATTTAAATCACATTACGTACAGTGCCCACCCCCTTCCTCATTGTTAAACACTTCCTCATTGTTTTACTTTTTCCAACAATACTAATTTTAATGACAATTCTTCTGCCCATGATCTTGTAAATCTTTTGTAGCTATGTTAATTGCCATCACCGAAAATAATAAACATATTAACCAATTTAAATCAAATTACGTAGAGTGCCCACCCCCTTCCTCATTGTTAAACATGGAAAAACAAATGATGGCTATAATATCTTGTTTACCCAAAGTCATTTCTTCTGCACTTGGTGTTACCATTGTTTTTAAGTTCAATCTAGAGAAGCCCACCTATTGGTCTATCTGTTCCACTCCGTACTATCCCCACCTAAGCTTGTATCCTTGAATAAACATATAATGAAATTTGTCAACAATGGAATTATAGATCCTTTCTATTCCCAGTGGTCAAGCCCAGCATTTATTATTCCAAAGAATGATGCCTCTGAATGTCTGGTGGTCAATTATCGATGTTTAGATACATAAGTTAAGGTGGATAATTTCCCAATGCCAAACATCAAAAGTACTTATAAATACTTGCCAAAGGCAAAATATTTTACCATCATTGATTTAAAAGCTGCTATCCACCAAATTCCCTGGTCTGATTCTGCCAAACGGTGTATGGCTTTCTTCAGTCCCAGTAGGTTTGCACCAATATACTAGACTTCCTTTGGGCCTTACAGTCCCCCAATAGGTGTTCCATAGGTTAATGGACTTGGTTTTAGGTTTCCTGAAATATTTTTGTGGGTTTTTATATGTTGAAAACTTGTGTGTTTATTTGAGGGATTCCAAGCAGCATCTTCACGATGTGGAAGCTGTCCTCTGCTAACTGAGAACTGTACGCTTAACAGTACATCTGAAAAAGCTGAAAGTAGCCCAAAACTCAATTGATTTCCTCAGTCACATAATTGCCAATGGCACATAATTGGTTGACGAGGACCAGACCAAAGCCGTGAGAGAATTCCCAGCCCAAAGTCAGTGAAACAATTGTCGAAACTTCTGGGTACTTTCAGCTTTTATTCCAAATTCATTACTGTTTATGCTGAAGTAGTCACCCCCTTATATTATTTGGAATACAAGGGAGCAATATTCCAGTGGTTCAATGAGTCATATTTCAAAATTAAAACACAGGCTAATGGCATATGGTCTATCAATGAGGATTTGCAAAAGGATCCAAAATCACATCTTGGGTGGATCTTGATAGATAACCTTTATCATGCCTGAGGAAAAAGTTTTTAATATTAAAAACTGTTGCCCTTCCTGCTATGAGGCCTGTGCATTACAAGTGTTTTAATGACCTTCCTTCAGGAGGCCACATGGGTGTAGCTAAAACTTGTGAAAAAATTGGGTGTCAATTTTGGCGGCATAACTGGAGAAAGGAGGTTATAGATATGGTTAAAAAATTTCATCCTTGCCATTTGTCAAAGCTTTTGAACAAATGCTCCCAGGGGAAATTGTCTTCCAAACTCTCTACCTCACCCTTGGGGAAGAATTTACACTGATTTTATAGGCCCTCTGCCCCGAAGCTAAAATGGTGATGAATAAACTCTCATGATAATTGATGGTTTTTCAAAATTCACTTTCAGTGAACCCATGATGAATGCAATGGCATCCTTGGTTACATCCTGTCTTGGAAGATAATCCCAAAATTTGGTTATCAAAAATTTCTCCTGTAAGACAATGGTCCTCCCTTAGAGGCAAAGTCATCTGGTGACATGTCTAAATAGAATGAATGTTTTGGCAGCAACTTGTAATTCCTTCATAATGAAATGATGAATTCATCATTTCATCATGATATGGCTTCCAAGCTTGATGTAAATTATGTTTCCACTTCTCCTTATTATCCTAAAGCTAATCAGGCTACGAGAGAGCATTGAAACATGAAATGTGCTTTGTCCATCCTCTGCTCCAATGCTCACAAAAATGGGAAGAACTTATACCAGATTTGTTTTGCCTTTTATGTTAGCATCAGTCATTCTCTGCCAAAGTGTTTGCGGGTCATGAACACACTCCCTCCTAGGCTAATATTTTTGGATATACTTAATAGCCTCTATGACATGGAAGTCAATCAGAATGAAATGAATTCTTTGTGGGCACATGCACTAAGCAAATTGACTATCACACACCAGAGACAATCTTAAAATTCAATAAGCTCCACACTGAGGTCAAATTTAAGGTGGGAGATAAAGTACTTTGTAAAGCCTCATCACTTAAGGGCAAATTACAAAAACAAACTGCCAAACTTTGTCCAAAATGGGAAGGTCCTTATTGTACACTTAAAATGTTAACTCCTCTCACAGTAGTACAGTCAGAGATGCCTAAAAGGGCATGTTATAATATATCCTTTAATGTAATATATAATATTTTGGGTGAGAAGTTATGTACTTCAAAGGCTATGTATTTGTTTATGTTGTCGACCCTGTCTTGCCTCAGTCTTGTCAGTTCAATTAAGTGACTACAAATTCAGATTTGTGCATCACAACCCACAAGTTTTCATGCTGAAAGACAGGAAGGAAAACAATAATACACACCATTAAAATACCACATATTAATTTGCTATGTTTTAATTTCACAGTATAACTGCATTAACTTGAAGATTTTTGTTGAAGATGGGCTAGAATTTGGCTGATTTAGCACAAGTTTCTTTAAGTCCTGTAGTTTTATTTCATAAAATCAAATAGTTGCTACCTCCACTGGAGGCTGAAAAAGCCTAGCATAAAATCATTTCACCACATTTATCTGAACTCAGATTCCATAATAATACTTAAGGAATCAGGGGGAACAGATGTTTGGTAGACTAACATCTTTATGTATTTGTTGCATTGATTACTAATCCGATGGCAGTGAATATGTTCAGGAGTGAATAAGGTCGACCAGTCGTGTTAATGTAACTTCCAAATTAATTTTATCATATAAGAAAGTCTATACTTTCTGTGTACACTACCAGAGCTGGTTTTTTTAGAGTTGGCTGGAAATTGTAACCACTAGTTGGGAATCAAGACAATGCAAAAGTGTTCCGATGAAATGATGTATCTGGGCAATACCACTTAACAGTCACTGAATTAGTAATCAATGACCTATAAGATCAATACCTCTATTTTGCAGGTCTAAGCTTATTTTTCGTCTACCACAACTTGCACATACCAACATTTAGTTAACACGAAATGCTAACATTTTTCTTCAATAGATCAAGCAGATGGCAAAAGTAACCATTTTTACAGTTTATCATCAGTTAGAAAACAATACTAAACGATAATGAAAACTCAGATCACTCAGTAAATGTATGCTGATTGTGAGATTCAAGATTTCAATAAGAAAAATATATAGCTTCATCTTCCTAAGGTTCCTGAGTATTCCATGTTCCCAAGTCAGAATACCCTAGGGTTGGACTGACAAGTCTCAGGGAAAAGTACAATTATTGACTGAAAAATCACAGGTTGGACTATACACTCCAGTACAAGCAGTCCTCAACTTACACACAATACGTTCTTTTGCACATTCCAAAATGACACCTATTACTCAACTCTTGTATGCTAAATTTGAACTTTTGGACATTTTTCGGCAAGTAATTATTTTGAACTTCGCGCAATGATACCTATGAATGGTGAATAAGGCACATGCACACTATGCACAGACAGCGGCACTCTCAGCCTTCTAAGGACAGTGGAATTGGTAGCGTCTTTGCAACTCAATATCGCATTTGCCTTCATTTGTCTAGCAAACCCTATGTGCTAAATAGCGCACTTCAAAACAGACGAGCTACGTCAATGTGCGCTCAACAACAAAAGAACATCAATAATGAATTCCAATTGATTGATGCCAATTGTGATGATTTCAATGTTCAGTGCAAATTGTGAAATTATCCATTACTGTGTAATAAAAAGCTTAAACCTCTTAGTGCTGACTCCTGCTAGTGGTACCAGCGAGAAATGCCAAGGGTAATTTAATGAAATGTATCATTTTGAGAAAATAATTATT
Source organism: Ceriagrion tenellum (assembly GCA_963169105.1). NCBI lineage: Eukaryota > Metazoa > Arthropoda > Insecta > Odonata > Coenagrionidae > Ceriagrion > Ceriagrion tenellum. Next base: position 25,527,455 of record OY720641.1, on the reverse strand, counting down.
GTGAGGTTATCGTTTAAAATATCAATATGCAGTTTTTTTATTGTGTATAATTTACATTAGGTAATAATAAAAAAAGGCTTTTACATCATCTAAAAATAATTGTAATTATAAAAGAGTACTAAAGTTGAACAATTTTTGCCCATGAGCCGATATATCGGCTCGCTGCATTAAGAGGGTTAAGATAATAAATATCTTGTGTGAACAAATATAACAACTACGCAAAAAAATTCGTCCATAACTGTTATCCACCCACAGAGTGGCCGCAGTTTACAATACATTTTGCCAGGGCACACTGTTCCATTCCACTAATACTTTCTATGCACACTACCAGACTATGTCCGCTAATTCAACGTTGTCTGTATGCATTCAAGTGCTCTAATATATTCCAATCCGTATCTTCCACATCTTCAATAAAATGTTCATGGCCAAAGAAAGTCTTTTGATTCTATTCTCTTTTTTGTCTCTTCCAGAAAAAAAATAGCCAAACTTTGTTCATCTTGAATGGATAAATTTCTATCACATAAAAGTTTGCATGTCCCAAGATTAAATGTGGTCATGCTTCATGCCTTTCACATTAAAGTGTACATATTCAGTTTACTGATTACTTCATCTAGATAAAAATAACAAATGTGCATGTATTTTGTATCAAGGTTTCACTCAAAGCATAACGAAACTTTTTTAAAAACTATAATTGAGACGAATCAGCATAATTTTAAACGTAATTATGTGTATTTTTGAAAAAACAGCCATGCGTTACTAAGCATATGTAATTTAAAATAAAATTCCCACACAATATTGAAGGTTTTACGATACATTTTTAGCTCTCCAGGAATGTTACTTGTAATTAGTAGGGGACTAAACTGCTCAACTTTTGTACACGTCACAGGAATGCATTGCATTAGAAAGTGAAGGACTGCCTGTAAATATGGCAATTCTTACTAGCACACTCACCATCAATGATATCCTGTTTCATCCGACCCAGCTCCTTGCGCACCTCCTTCAGGATGTCCTGCTTGAGCGACTCCAACTCGAGGGGTGTGGCTGCAGACATGGGCGTTCCATCGACAGCAGCACCCCCAGACGGGCGACCTGACTCCTCTGACGCTGAGCCAAAGCGTTTCCTCGATGGTTTAGGTGAGCCCTCGGACGCTCCATTTGAGAACTTGGTGCCCCCATTGGCCCCTCCGCTCGATGCCTGTGGTCCCTTATCCCAGGGCTTCTTGTCGCCATCCCCCTCCTATCCGGATCATCACCATCCAGAAAGCAGAGTCAATCAAACGAGCAAACTCGAGGGTGCATGACAAAGGTAAGGGTGCAGCCTTCACTAAGTTCCCCCTCCACGACAGTATACACATGTTACACACGGCAATGACTTATGGCAGACACCATTCCTCCAATTTCAGCTAAATAGAAGTCTTAAAAAAACTTAGTTGATGACAATGCTCAACCCATTCTTTAGCACAATGTGTTTTAACACACGCAAACATTAAAGTTGCCATTTGCCATTTTTTCCTCGTGGGCATCAGTTTTTAAAAAATGAAGTAATTTGTTTAGCATATTTTTATTAATGACCATGACTTTGGTAAGGTTTGAAAATGATGAATTTCACTAAATCAAGGAAAACTGAGGGATCAATATTGACCAATTAATCAATCCCATGGCTGTATCAGGGTAGCTAGAGGTTTTCAATTTTGAAATTCCCTGACTTATCCGGGTTTTCTACGTCTAAGTTTTCATTTACCATGTCAAAATTTCCATTCTATGATAAGTAAGCATTTAAATTAAGACAGGAGATTTAGAGCACAACATATTAACACTTGCATACCATTTAGTGATAACAGTAAGAATTTTGGTGAAAAATATGAATAAAGGTTGGCTTTGAATCATTCCTTGAACAGTGGCAACAAAATCAGGAAGGCCTATGGCAAGCATGTTCGCATACATTCTTTCAACCAGAGACTTCCATTTGAAGGAAAGATTAAGAAGATACCCACCAATGATATCATTCCAACATCCTCAATGGCTATGAAATTAAAATCCAACACCATGGCTTCTTAATGACAACTTATTCTCATTAAATATGCAAATTATATCTTAATTATTGAAGTAGACATTTTTCAATGAAATTTCATATAATTTCTACGTACATAAAGAAGGTTACATGCACAAAGATCAAGCCAACATGCTTCACTTATCATATTTATTGACATTGCATAATTGATCATAGTCAAAATTCTGCATGGCCAAGGTCCAGCTTTGAACTGTATCAGCCACAGCACTGCTGGCTCAAACTCAGACTTAAATTGACAATGGGAATTTTTAATTTTTTTCAAATTTATTTACGTATTTTAATTTAGTGATCTTCTTTTTTCGAGGGACATATTTCAAGCATAGGCTTACTTCCACACAACACTCAATACTTTCCTCAATTATAGAGATCACGAATTTTGTATCATTAAACTTTTTTCAGTAGGTAGCGTTTATACTTATGGAAAATCAACAAAATACTTTTCAACCAAAGTATAAGAAATCATATTTTCTGGACCATACAGTAGTAAGAAGTTATACTTTCATGAAGCCACCTGATTTTATACTTCTATTCTTTACTCAAAGGATAGTAACTTTTTTGTAGTTGTTACATAAAAAATGACTATGTTCACTGAAAAGTTTTCAAAGAGCCTCTTACACACAAAATATTCAATTTAACCAATGCACAAAACTTTCAACAGTAAGAAAAAAATGTACCATGGTTAAATGACATGTGGCATTAAAGTAATTATCGTCGGTAGATTGCATGCCTCATTCCATTTACTAACGTTTCACCATGGCAATCCGTCATAAGGGTAAGAATTACTGGTTAATTTGTGCAGAAATTACATGCGCTCCAGTTTAGGGAACAAATAATAAAATAATGAGAAAACCAACAGAAAAACTAAGCATATCATAATTTTCCCTATTTAATTCTACATTATTTAATGATAAAATTATATTTTTAAAAAGCATTTTAATATACTTCACCAAGAACACTGCATAAAGACGGAAAACTCTCATCTCGACTCTGTTGCCAATGGAAGCGAAAGAATTGAAGTTCCACTTTTGGCCACAGGCTGCGCTGTTTGAGTAATTGATCCTGATAGTAGACGTCTCTGGGCTAACTATGTGTTTTTACGTCTCCTTTTTCTCCATCAGTACGATGATTTATACTACAAGCAATACTTTCAGGCATTGAATGGTACATTTCTGCACCTAAGGCACTGCACCATCAACGAGAAAACTCTCTAGAGCATCGCGAAATAAATAAATGACACTGAAGGTGTACAGCATTGGGTGATGAGATCGGTGGATTCATATACCGAATTCCACCCAAAAATTTCTGATTTATGATATAAGATAAGGGAACAGAGTGCATTGAAATAATAATTAATGCAATTAATATGAAAGCTAGTTCACTTGATGCCAATTTACGTATTTCGAAACCTCCGCTAGCAAAATCAGCTGATGATGGTGAAATCAGCTGATGTGGTTGGTCAAACTTGTGAATAGAATCTTCGCAAGTTTGTGCTTCCAGCGGGCTAGATATGAAAATAAGGTTGTCATATGTCCTTGGGAAGAAAATGTAGCTCACACACCCGATCCTCTTTCCCGAGGACTTTATCCTTTTGAGGAATAGCCTTTCTCTATTTTTGAAGCTGAGACTCCGACTGATGAAAAATTTCGAATAAATAGAAAAAAATCATGATTGATATACGTTCATGAGATTGATAGTGCTATAAATTAACAATTCCATGTGACCGTAATGGCTACCATGCGGTAAGGGCAAAAATCGCCACCCAAGTCAACTTACATTAGCCTTAAACAAACTTTTGTTCTTTACACCAAGACTCTTGTTCCTCCTCCTCGTATTCCCGTACCCTGTAGAGCACCCTGGCACAAAACAACACCGCAGACCCATTTTTACCCAAATTCTCGTTGTTTTTCCGCACGTATACACTACGGGCTCCCTTTCACTACAATGCACTACTCGTTGTCAACAAGGACCCATTTGGTAACTGAGCCACCTGTCAGAGGGTTCTGAAATGCTATTACCCTGTGACAGTAATTTTAGCAAAAGACGGTCGAAAGCGCATCAAGAGTCGCGTACTTATGCAGGGTTCTTGTATTTCACTATGGGTGTAATGTAAAATGTACTGTTTTTGATGGTTTTGGAGCAAAGCTCTGACTATGATAATTCGTAACTCAAACACAAGTACTTTTAAGACAAACGTATTTCAGTCAGTGGTAGATAAATATTTTTGTTATAGATAGTTCGTTTCAGTATTTAATCTTTAACAGGAAAAAGGTTGTTATACATTTTGGTAAAATGGTTGCATTTCAAAACTGGGGTGTCACACAATTTTGTTCTTGGTTGCATAGCCCATTAGTTGAGTGCTGCAAGCAGCACAAGGATTCAAGGCCTCAGCGATGAAAAATTGCAGGTCAGCTATTACAAGGGTGGGTTATAACGAGCAATTTTTTTGATTTTGTGGACTCCCTTTCATGGCCTCCTACTGTAGGTGTCAAAAAACAGCCCATCTCACTGCCTTGACCCTGTTTTGGGTAGGACCACACCAAGATGTGTAAGATGAGCACCCTGCTTATATGAGTTGAAACAAAAAAAATCAGTGGCTTTCTTCATTCTCCAAGAGAGAGTTAAAGGATTAAAGTACTTTCCGCCAGCACCAAAGCCTTCCCTTGACGTTACTCTCTCATAATTAAGCAACACCTCTTTTAGGCATGGTGTAGATGAGATGTATCTACACCATTGGGCACTTAACAATACAACACCTTTCTCAGGTTTTTTTCTTCCACGATTAATTGAATCAAGTAATTATTTCTCTTTCAAACAAAACAAAACAGACCTCTCAACAATTTTTTGGGCATCATAGTACTTTTGTCAAGTACCATCGCTTTCTGCTCATGATACTCCCACACACATTTCTCTTAGGTATGGTGAAGCTCAGAGGTATTTTCACTTTCAGACAGTTTGCAATACCTTTCTTGCATTTTTTCATCTACAATGAGTTAAATAAAGTAAGTGATTCTTTTTATGGCTTACATCGTAATCAGAAAATTTGCCATATTTGGCTTTCAGGTGGTAGAGATATGCAGCAGTTGGATGTTTGTTTACGTGATGGAGCATGCTCTCTTGTTTCAAAATTTTGCCTGTTATGTGTGTTGAAATGCTGGATGTTATACATAAAATAAAAATATAGTGCTCATGGGGACTGAAGTTGTATTGCATGAAATTGAAAAAATTATTAAAATCGAGAAACTACACAAATTCAAGAATTTACCATGGAATTTCTCCGTGGATACCAGCCAGACATAACTGTCACTCCCCAATAACGAACTACATAAAAATTGAGGAGCATAAAATTGAGGTTTCACCGTACCTTCTCCAGCAGTGGCATGTTCAGGAGGAGGTTTGCAACACCCTGGGAGTTCATGAGCAAATCAATGAAGAGGAGAGATGCCTCCTGTCACCCACCTGCTGCTGTGCGTCCATGCCCTTGGACGAGCAGTCCTGCTTCTCGGCTGCCGCCCGTCGGCGTGCCAGAGTCTTGGCCATCTCGTCCATCATACTGGCCATCCCCACACCACTCCCACCACCCCCACTGCTCCCTCCCCCTCGTCCCAGCGTGCCATAGTTGCTGCTACCACTGCTGCTTGTGCTGCTTCCACTGTTCTCTGTCGACTGCGATGGAAAGGGGGATGGGGCACTCCCCTGCTGCCGAGGGCGACACAGAAACACACAAAATGTCTCACTGTGCATGCATTCAAGTGGGAATGCTAAGATATACAACTTGGTTAACTGGCAAACCCAGTCCACTAACCAAGAGAATACCTAATGCTATTGATAATTGACAAAACAGATATCATTTCAAGTTCCTGGGTTTAAGTTACTTTACGTCCGAGGATTTAATATAATCTACCAAAGCACCTAGAGATGGGAATCTGGACTGACAAAAAACTTGGTTCATAAAATAAAATACAGACCCTGCATTTCCAAAAGTTTTACTTTCTCTACTCCCGTGAATGCACAAAAATAAGCCTCTTAACTTTTTGAGAATATTCATTGGCTACAGAATAGCTTGAACAATTTCATGTTGACTTATTCGATAATATAGTTGTTTAGTATTAACAAATATATGTGTAGTATTTAAGTAAAACTGAACTGGGCACAGGAGCAATTACAAAAAAAAAACTCAATGATGAGGACAGAGAAGGCCAGAGTCATAAAAATATCACTTAAGGTTTAGTATTGCAAGCCTGATCATTACAATGGAAAAAAGAAATTAGGAACTAAGGCAACGTGAGGCATGGAGTGGAGAAGAGACATGGAGATGCTACAATAGGCAACAGATGGGACAGCGTGTTCTTTGGCACCTTGGTTCAACTTCCTCAAAGAAACAAAAAACAAACTGAAATCAGCTAAAAAATACTAGCTCTTTCAGATCCATCCATATGTTTTTAAAAATGAAACAGTAAAATGTTGGCAGTACATGAATTTATTAAGACCTCAGAAGCCTTGAAGATACTGTCCCTCACTTTTCATATCTCCAGAATAACTCATAAAATGGGCAAAATTAAAAAGGCTATACCTTCTTAACAGTTGAATAAAACTTAATCTTCAGCTACTGCTGGTCACAATGGTGTCACAACAGTGGCAACCTGTTGTCACACAAGGCAACAGCTGTATCCACAAGTTCCTGAAGGGAACAAATCTTATGTATATACATATATATAGTGCTATGTCCACTTGTGTGTCCGTCCATAAGATATGTCACGCTGTTTGGGCGATTTCATTGGGTGACAGCTGGCATTGTGGCAGGAGGTGAGGTGGGGTGGGGAGGGAGGGAGAGGGAGAGAGAGAGAGAGAGAGAGAGGGAGAGAGAGGTGGACAATGCCATATTTTCTCTTAAGACTTTTATGCAAATGGAAACGAAAGACCGCCTCTGTGTAACATTCCACACATTGCTCAATGGGAAGGGCAGGAGACTTGGCTGGCTCCGCGGATATTTGAAAAGGATTCCAGATGTTCACTCCTCAAGTCTACATCGTAGGACATGAGACGATAGTCGTGCTTACAAAGCCACTGTCGTGGTGGATTAACCCAACATTATCGTTTATAAAGGATGAATTGACGAATTTCCAATCATTACATTGACAAATGATATGGTACGAAGTCACTCACATGGGTGCTCATACACCAAGGGTTGAAACTTGCTATGAAAAAATCATTTGACTAGAATATCGGTTCTAAGAGGTTTCTGTTGATGTAATTGCCTGCTGGGACCCTGAGCCTTCCGAAGCCTTATCACATCTTGCCGTATTCCCCAGAGATGTTAAGGCACCTAAGAAGTGCAGATTTGCCTCTGTGGAGGAAAATTATGCTGCGTATGCATCCCCAGATGAGGAGAGTCGAGGAGCTTGAATCTACGCCAGGTGGCCACCTAACCCTTCTGGGGGAGCTTCGGGGGAATCCAAGCAAGCGGAGCACCCATCAAGCACCAAGGAACACCAACGCGAAGGCAATCCACCCATGCAATCGCCAACCTGAGCATGCAATACAACTGTCTAGCTAGGTTATCATCGCAAGTCGGTTTCCTCAGGATTGTGGAATTTCGTCTCGGTTTTTAACATGATCAATCATGTATTAAAAACTAACAATACATATAACATCCCCGTTGAGCCAACTCCAACACAAACTCCTGGGCAGGGCCCGGGCCAGACTCCCTGTGTTTTACAATATAATGCAAGGCTTTAAGCAGTATCAGTAACAGGAGAGGTATAAAGAATGATATGTCAAAGACAAATAGTGACTTATGATATTGCCAGGATCTATACTCATTCAGCATGAGAGAAAAGTAAACAGTATGTTCTTGAAGCTATGTATTCTTGTATGTTTTCTTTCCTATCTTTTTCGGGCAGTCCTCTACTGCCTCCAAAATTTATGTTTCAAGATAACATATTCTAATATCCTTGCAATTTTAATTTGAAGACATCCTATCAACCTATCACAAGTGCAGCTTAATCGAGTGGTCATTTTGATCTAAGTATACTAAGCTAAATAATTTTAAGCAGCTAAGTGAAACAGATGGTAGAGATATGCCTCTAAATAAATTGAGTCCTTTCAAAAGATTTTAAAAATGTTTTCAAGCCGTATGAACACCCAATACTGTTAATAATTGTATGCTAAATTTATCCCTAAAATGGCACTAGATATTTTGATAATCTATGATATATTGAAGATTTAAGGGATGAAAAATTCATTATAGCAGATCAAATCTTCAAGAATATTCATTAAGGGAAGAGTTTAAATCAGTAAATATTTGCAGGCCAAATCACGGAAACAAGTTGAACCAATGGGGACTGCAGGGTAGAGTTTTTCACTACAGTAGAAACTCGATTATACGAAGCACACAAATACAAAGTTTCGATTTTACGTAGCAAACTGTCAGTCTTAACTAAAAGCCTTGTTAAATACATGGCGCTATTGGAAAATACGAAGTTTCTTCTCAAGTTCGTATATCCAGCAGGCAATGTGGAAGAAACCACAAATAATGACCTGTGAAGAATTTTTAAGTGGACTCAGTCCTTTGCTCATTTCACCTTCGACTGAGCGATAAAGACAGGTTGATTGGAAGCGTGGTCAGGCTTAACTGAATAGATGTTAGAAACAAATGCCTCTTTTTAACACCCATACCAGTTGCATGTCCTGATTAGCCGCAGATTACAAAAGCTAGTCTCATACAAAATGCAGAACTTGCTTTATATACATATTCTAAACTGGGTGAAAATTTTCTAAAGATATTGATCGCCAAATAAAATCATTTGTATAGGAAACTAAGGGAAGATAGGTATTTCACGATCGTTTGTGACATTTAGCTTATGATATAAAGGAATTATTTCGAATGCTTTTACAAATAATGACTACAAATCATTTCAAAACATTTCCAAAGACCATAGAAGTCAGGGGGGAAGGGGAAATATTTTTCGCGACTTATTAATAAAGTTCGAAAATACGACGTGCCGATTTTTTGGTCCTGCCAACTTCGTATTATCGAGTTTTTACTGTATGTGACTTAAAATATAACATATTCATTTTACTATTAAAAAGTATATTGTATTCAGCTTGATCAGTCCAGGAACTTGTGTCAATAGTTAAATCTCAAACCTTGATGATGCAGTAATTAAACTGAGAACTATTGGCGAGAGGTGATTAAATTGATTATATCAAGACCAACCCTCCAAAATAAATGTTTGTACGTTAAATACATTTTAGACAATGAGACTTGCTCTACATTGAGCAAGAAAATCAAAAATTGTATTTTACTAAGATCAGATTTGACTTACTGGTAAACTAATGAAGATTTTCAGAATTTCAGATGGAGCACACTATTTTTATACTTTAATTGAACACAATTTTCACTTGCTACAATTTTCACTATGATAAGCCAGTTTTTGCATAGACACAATGACTTTAAAAGATACTCATGCCAGAGCCAAAGAAAAGTTGGTGGGTAGACTTGCAACAATATGATTTCCATGAATTAACTTTCTCAGCATGAGTGATTTATTCATGATATCACGCAAAGAAAAATAACCATACAACTGAAGATTGGCCTCCAGATATTTTGTGATAAATGCTTTATTATGATAACCATATCCAGTTTAAAATTGAGGAAGAACAGAATCCCACTGGTGCAGACTTCATTCCTCACGGCAATTCATGAAGATACTGCAGAACTACAACAATTAGTAGAATATTGGCTTTATAGTAATGTAAAGCTTCATAATTTTCTATGATGCATGTGAAACTCATCTACAAACCTTCATTTACAACTGACCCAGAGTCCTGCTCCTTTTCTAGCACTACTTTAGGTATATACTCATTTACTGTAGAATGCACTTAAACTAATGTATACAATACCATATGCATTAAGTATTTTATGAAATGCCACAAAAGCCTGATATTTTTAAATTAAGGGTCTATGGATTATTTTATCCTTTATACAGTAATTAGTAAGACATTAAACGTGGCATACATAACTACTTATTATCATCTCAGCTTTTACACTGATTGGCAGATGTGATTAATACAGAGACACTGGTAGGTAGATGGGCAGAGAGAAAGGATTGAAACAGATTATATCCAAGAGATGGCAACAGTGCTGACTTTAAATGATGTTGGTAACTTTAAGGTAGTTTGAGATGATGATGAGAAGATGATATTTCACCTAGAAATCAATGAATTTGGTCTCAGTTTAAAGAAAAATATCTCACCCTTCCAAAGATACCAAATTATTGCATAACTTTCTGATATATTTGTGAAAAACGCAAGCAAATCTCCATTGGAAATGGTATGCGTATGCACTCCACGGAGATATTATATAAAATGGAGGAATTTCTAACATTTAGATCCAAAAAAAAAATTAAAACTGGGAAGTTTTTATGTTTTCTCCACCATTATTTAAAAAAATGATAAAGTCACCACTAATTTTTTCAGAATTGCAAAAAAACCTCTCACTGTGATGTTTCAAATGTACTGCGTGAAAAAATGAGTCAACATCAAGACTTATTAAGAAATAATAATTTGATTACTAAGAATTTCAGTCATGTAATAGTACATCACACCATTAATATTAAAATATTTACTTCACACAGCTGCAGAAATTAAAAAGCAAAATTGGAATATGATCTCCAGTGACCAAGTAAATATATCCCTCAAACCACCTTTAGTGAAGTGATGAATGATCAGCAGTCAATTAGTCTGACAAGCCATCACAATGCCTCACACTCACCTTGTTGGCACGGCGAAGCCTTGCATTCTGCAGTGCCGAAGCCAGCGAATACGTCTCGGGGCCGTCCGAACTGGATGACCGGCTCATGTTAGGCACTGGGGGTGGGGGTGGTGGGGCTGGGCCGGGCAGCATACCACCAGGGGGAGGCCCCATCAGCATCATGGGGGGTGGGACTGCACCGCTGGGCATTGGAGGTGGCGCCGGTCCACCTGCCATGGCTGGTGGGGCAGGGGGTGGGGGGGCCGGAGGAGCGGGAGGTGCAGGGGGCGCGGGTGGGGGAGGTGGCTGGGGGGGCGAGGGAGGGACCATCATGGCGGCCGACGACGGCGACTGCTGCTGGGGCGCCTGCTGCTGCAGCATGGGAGGGGTGGGGGTTAGGGGAGGAGGGGGAGGGGGCTGCGGTTGGGGCGCTGGGGGTGCCGAGGAGGTGCGGTGGTGGCCAGGAGGAGGCAGGGCAGGCGAGGAGGCAGACGGGGGGAGAGGGGCACTGCTGTTAGGAGGGCCAGCCATTGTGCCGATTACTGTGCCAAGATTGGGGGTGAAAAAACAAGCAATGGGGGAGAGGAGAAAGGTAAGAGAGAGATTGTGAGAGAACAAAGCTCCCCGAAAAACAAATTTCTCTTTCCGGGGGCACACGATACGTACAATCATGTGCACCATGTGATGACACACCCAGACCCTCTGGTGCTCCAATATCTTTCCCCCCACCCCACCCTCTCAACAAGCAAGCAAGACTATCACCACCAGAGTTAGGATCTATTATGAAGTGAAATACTTCATACTTTTCTATCAAAACTTTTATTTGTAAATGCATTCCACCATTTTTCACGGCATCCTCAGGTATAAAGGTTTGTTTAATATTCATTTATTGTTGTGATAGTAACATGGAGGGGGGTATCTACAAAGTACTAATTTTAGGCAGGAAAGATAGGGAAACATAGATTAAGGGCTGGTGAGTCAGGAAAGGTTATTATTTAACAAATATATTTTATCAGAAAAGAGTGGGCAGGTGTGAGGAAATTAATAGCTCATTACAAAGGCTGTTTGAGTGTCTAATTAATTCCATTGGCTCTATTGCATCCATCCTTAAACCTTTCAGAAGAATGCATAAAATTTTGAGGTTTAAATTGTTGACATGATAGTTTTCAAGCAGATATTTGGCAAAAGGAGGAATTCATATTTATAAAACTTCTGGTGTGTTCTTTAATATGTGTCATAAAATTTCCACCAGTTTCATAGCTATACCTTTGATTTTGTTAATGCCAGACTTGAATCTCCTATCCTGTGTCTTTTTTATCAACAATTAATTTAATAAGGGTTAAGGAAGTGTAAAAATGTGCTGCAGTTCAGTTTATTTCTCGCCACTGGAGATCAGCATCAGGCACACCTGACTAGGCTAGACTGCCAAGTGCAAAGCTGAGCCTAACTTTGAGGTAATCTTTGGTATCTTCACTATGAGAATGTCAGCACATGAAGATTAAAAATTATGAAGTGAGATTTGGAATGACAAATAGTTCACTGCAACATAGGCTTATGGAACAGGTGGCCCACAGGTCAACAATCACACCAATGGGTAGCACAAAGGATACTTGAGCTGGCCAAAATTTAATTTGTATTTTAACAGATGATTTTTAATGTATTTGTTGCTGTTACATACAAATCGATGTTGTCTTTTACAATTTTGCTTATTTATTTCTATATTCAAACTTATTCTCTACTTAGCATTTATAAATATGGCTAGCCACTAAACCAGATCTCCAGAGGTCAAACACAGGCAGCTTATTGAGGTCCATACAGCAACATAATTCTGAAGAATCCCTACTACAGTAGAACCTCTACCTTATGAACTCCCACTAAACGAGAGACTCCAATGAAGGAACAAATGCTAGTGGTCCCGCCAAATCCCTATGTGAAAGCATTAGTAAATACCTCAAATTACCTAACTCCTGCTTCACGAAAACTCCTAATTAACAAAATGAAAGATTGGCCCTGATTCGTAAGATTTACCTCTTCATTACGTATTTTGCCAAAAAAATTGTTATGTCGTCTAATTTGTGGTTTTAAAAGCAAAAAGGGCCAATCGGAGACTCCGTGAGAACTAGCAAATCAGAAAGCACCTTCTTGTTCATCACATTTCTGGTAACTTGCGTATGTGACTTAATATCAGCGTGGTTAGGGAGCCGCCAGCAGGAATGTGCGTCGGTAAGGACTGCCAGAAGGTTCTTCATGAGCATGGAAGGATTACCTCCATTGCTATGCAGCGAAGTGGAATGCTGAGGGTAAATAAAAAACTGCACGTGCGCTGGCAACAAACAGTCAACCGTAAATGTTTGCGTTGAGTGTGGTTGAATTCCCTCATTCTCGGTCTAAGTAAGCAGTGGAGACTTCCACGCAATCGTTAAAGCATTCATTACAACCTGTTTATTCTTCTTGACTTCAGATTGGAAGTTAATGTTGCTGCTAATCGTAAACTGGGCTTCAAATCCTCGAATTTCTTTATAAGAGAACGGTAGAGATAATCGTTCGCGGTCCTCTGCGGATATTTTACCTTTAATGGAGTTTTGCCAACCAATTCCACGGAAAATTACGGCACAACACCGGGATATTTAATTTGCCCCTCGAGGGATGCAACATGCAAATCACCTCCCAGGTACGAACTCCCAATTTACGAACTGGCAAAATTTCGGCCCCTTGAATTTCATTATTAAGAGGTTCTACTGTATCATCTCCTTCTCATCTAACTTAGCTTTCTTCAGCCTTTTCAGCAGATGTTAAGATATCTGATTGTACCTACAATCAATCTCTGAAGACAATTCTTCATGGCAAACTTGTACACTAATAATCACTTTGGAGGATGCTATAGACCTATACACAGCCAATTTGGCAGCAGTTAAAGATATTATGGAAATATGATAATACAATTAGGATTCCCTTTAAATCGACACCAAATATTCTACTTCGTAAAATTAAAATTTAGAATGGTAGAACTTTTCAACTTCAGATTTCTAAAGCATGACTGTTTCAAAAATGCTACAGCAAAATATTTAGTACAAATGAGAAAATTTAATTATTTACTACATGACCAGCGAAAAATAGAACTGTGGCAAATGATCAATAAAACATATCCCTAAGTCAAGGAAGCACATTAGATGTACAAAACCAACTTGATTAACAATTATTGCAACAAAATTACAAGTTCACTATCATCATACTTTTATACCCTTTATGCAATATAAGTTTTGGTTAGGCAATACTTACAAGATTGAAAATAACAGAATATGATGTTTATGGGAATCATCTATCCTTACGCTTTCCTCCTAATATCCTTCCTACCATGCCCATTTCCTTTCAACATATTAACAAAGTAAAGGGGTGACCGCAATTAAATCTTTTCTCGAAAAAACCCTTACCGCAGCATGTTGAGAACTGCACGAGGATTGCAAAGTTTCTGTGGTGTAAAATGCGTAGTCATATCATACCAAAGATAATAAAATTGCTTAAATACCAAAAACACCCACAGAGTGAGATATGCTTTGTGATGTAATTAATCCCCATGTATAAACTGAGAACATTTTATGCAAATTCAGCTTTTACAGCGAAGAATATCCATGGATATGAGTAAATGATGACACAAACTATCGAAGGGCGACCACGTGGAAAGCTATCTTCAGGCAGCTACAAATGATGCCCAAATGAAACTATTAATAAGTTTTCATGTTCTGAACATCATATATAGTTTCTGAGAATGAACTAGGTAAATATTACACAAAAACCGGATTGAACTGTCTAACCAGCTGCACCACCCTAAGCCTCTTGACGTGTGCCTCAAGCATAAGAATGCACTCTGGTGGGTCTGCATGACAGGTGGAGGTAGGGGAAAGTGGGGTTGGGAGGAACCCAAGCACCAGAGGGAGGGGGAGCGGAGAGTGAGTCCTTGAAGTGCCGAATGCAATGGCAGTTGCACAATTAAAGGATGACAGATGCTTTTTTAGTGATGGGTCAGTTTTGTTCCATGGTTCTTAGTTTCACCAAATCCATCTCAGGGACTAAATCCAAAGAAAAAACAACAGTGCCCAGATCTGTTGACAGCAAGTTGGGTTTGTTCCCTCATGTTAATTTCATTTTTCAGACAAATAGGCAAAGATTACATGAAGAAATGAAGGAAAGCTCAACCTGATCTTATCTAATCCACAGAATAATTTGAAATTGTTTTTCAAGGCTTACTTCCGTCAAAACTCAAATGCAATTCGGTAGAATGCATAATTGCCATCAAATCAGTCAAATCTTACACTAATTGCAAAATAAATTTTCTTCTCTCACTTGGATATTCAGATTTCATGAGAACATTACAGAAATTGGCTCTATGAGCATAAAAAAGATATTTTTTTAAGTAATAAGCTTCCATATATAAAATATCAACCTCCACAGTTTGAAACTTTTAAAAAATCAATGTGTATTCACACACATGCTAATGTCCTCCGCCACCCTGCTGACCTCTAAAAAATTTTCTCTCGCATTGGATTATCTCCAAATTAATTTAAAAAGCAGCTAAAAATTTCTACAAAAATTTTCAAGAGAGAAAATACTTGATTTTGTATAAAAATTTATTCATTAACTTTTTATTGGTTTTTAAAGACTGCATTTCTTCCTCTCATGTTACTTAAGCTTCTCCACAGCATGACTTCAGTCAGAGCTACATAAAATAATTAACAAAGGCTGGATTACTGGCTCCTTAAAATACAGTTATAAAATTTTATAAAAGTAACATGATAAGACATTCTAGATAGACAAAATAACTCAAGGAATGTGTAGCCTTCTTCGTACACTAGGCAGGAAAAGTTGTCATTAAATACAGATTCAGGAGCCTAAAATATGGAAGGGAACTATGAACCATTCTGGAATTTCAAAAAATAAAGAACCAATCCATCACTAAAGTTA
Organism: Ceriagrion tenellum; assembly: GCA_963169105.1. Lineage (NCBI taxonomy): Eukaryota > Metazoa > Arthropoda > Insecta > Odonata > Coenagrionidae > Ceriagrion > Ceriagrion tenellum. The sequence goes on along the minus strand of OY720641.1, from coordinate 25,511,673 downwards.
ACTGTCACGGAATGATGATCAAATCATTCTTGTGAGCATACACATATGACGTTTTCTTGAGTGGAAAGAGTGAGACGGGCTCCCACAATCTCAGAATTTTCCTTTTTTTGCAACACAAAAATAATGCTTGAAGCAAAATAACCAATCAAATCAAAAGAGGTGTTTCAAATCCAACGAAACAACCAGCTGAAGGAAATTTTGCTAAAGAATTTTCGAGCCATTCCACAATAGCATTCACATCGGCAAATCATGGACATGCTATGCACACATACCAAGGCCCATGTGCCCCACCGTCAAATTTTGCCCTAATATAAGACAGTAAAAGGTAAGAGAAGCCAAATTTCAAAAAAGATCTGATAAAATGTTCCTAGGTCATAATGAAGAGCTAAACTTATTTAAATGGACAGGCACTTCTCTTAGTTAGCATATCAAGAACCCTGACCATTCATACATTGCCTGTTAGCAGCAATAAGAAGTAAGACAAAAGCATAAGATACAGACAGCCAAAATTTGGACTATGGGACACAAGCTTTGGAATGCCCACATACAAAATACATATGTGCTATGTGCTGTATTTGATGGCATAGAAGATGCATTGACTCGTTTAGAGAATCACATTTCAGTAAGAAATATCAATACAGATACATGCACTTCTCCACATAATATTTTTACGAAACAAATTATATCCCAGGAGGATATTTGAGTAAAATTTTAGGAAAAAATGCCATCTTCATTGAATCAAATACAGTAGAAGCCCAAATATAAAAAGTTCAATCAATCATGCACACAAATGAGCATCAGCACACATGCATGCTCACAAAATATTTGGGAAGTTCAGGAAACCTTTACAAAGTTCAAATACGGAGTAAGATGATTGCAAATAAAACCACTTAAATAGAATTCAGGGATTTTTAAAACAAAATTATCTCTTCCCATGTTGATGGTCTACTTTCAACATGTTTGGATATCAGTTTTTAAACTTTCAATACATTAAATATCAAACATATTTCATACTTATGAAACTAAAATATACTAATAATGATACTAAAATTTCAAAGATTTTCACTATACTTGGCGACACTAAGTAAACACACTTCATTGATCAGAGCAAGAGCTGTGTGGTTCTTAGCTATGCCCTTGATTTGAGCCCAGATAAGGCTCTTCCCTCCAAGCAAGCAGAAATCAACTTAATGTAACAGCCCTAGGTCAATGGGTTTGTCAGCCAGCCACAACAATAGTGAACACCCTTGTACTATTAGGGATGGCTTTAAGAGAGTGAGCAATGGTTAAGGCTGAAACTTAGGGGAAATTAAAATAATTCAAATATAAATGACGCCGTTCCACAGAATATATTTTAATATAATCAAACATGGCATAACAAGTCAGGAGAGTGAAAATGTATTCCGAGGAATTACGGCTAAGTTTATATTTGAAGTTTCCCCAATTTGCTGCTTAACCCCTCAAGCTGATATTTAACACTTAGGAATTTTAATACTCAGAGTGCATTTAAAGTTGAATTGAATGTTTACTCATGGCCACATGGAAAAAAAATATTGCCATCCTAGTCACGAAGATCCCATGAAGAGGGAAGCACAATACACACTGGCACAGGGCAATACAGCAGTGCACAAAAAATGAGCGAGACAGAGAGCAAAATGATATCTACGAGGGAGGATAAAATACCCACGCTATACCATGAACCCCTTCATAAAGAGGAAATGGTAGAGGTGAGTAAATCAAACTCGCTGGAGAGGTTAATTGACTAGTTGGGATTATTTACACAAGATACAAGGAGAAACTAATGTTACAAACATTCAGATAGGGATGAATTAAAATATAAATAATAATTAAAAGAGGAGATAAATCAAGTCAATTCTGCAGCACCATGGCCAACCGAGTCTCGAGGGGATGGCTCGATCGCTCCCTCTCTCAGCATATCAGAGAATTACTCACATTGCTGTTGCTGAGACATTCTTCTCTCTTGGATGATGGCCACGTCCTCCCTTGTCATGGTCCTGTCAATTAAACTGAAATTAATAAGCAAAGATTTGAAAGATTCACACGCATGCACAAGTGAAAACAATAAAATGACTTAAGGTAGTCAGAGGAAGATTTTTCCTCAGCCATAAGAGAGAGAGCATTAATTTTATTCCATAATGTCAGTGGCCATAAGATGCTTGAAGTAAATGTTGCAAAAACATATAAATGTTGCAAAAAGATAATTTTATGTGACTGAAACACTCAGCAATTAAATAGACATATCTATGAAGTCTTTTACTTGACTCTTTTTTTTCACACTATTTGGTAAAAATGCCTTCGCCACAAGATTTTTGGCCATTCTGAAATATTACATTGATGGGTAATTGATTTGTTTTTTTAAATAGTTGCAAAAAAATACTAAGCACACACTGTTACATAACTTTCAAGATCTAGGCGATAGAAATCCTTCCTAATGTAAATTAAGTCTCTCAGGGTGACTAGATGTGTCATACCCCACAGAACACGGAATCCATTTTTTGGTATCTCCAAAATTGGTATGGTATGTGGCAGATGTTTTGGTATCTTTGGAAAGGTATCATTAAAATTTTTGAGAAACAATAACAAACAAACAAACAATATCTCCCTCAATCTACCTTGAACATCCACACCGACAACAGATGTGCATGTTAAGTACATCCTAGCATCCTACTAATGTCTAGCCAAATATGTATGCAACAAGTCTCCAGGAGCCCAAATAGATATTCATTCCATATTTTACCATAAGGTTCTCCCACACGTCACAGCGATAGTGGACACTATGATGTCACAATGAATGGACTTCTCGTGACTAGTCATGTACGAAGTGAGTTAAAATGTAAAACTTGGTCTGATGCATCAACGCATGACTAGTTGAAGGGAAGGAGAGGGTTTGGATAAGCAGAGAGAAGGTTGCACACAAGAACGTGGTCCCTGGTGTCAGTCGAGGCTCTCACCCACAATGATAACAAAGGTAATAGCTCAAAAAAAAGAAAGAAAAAATTTCATCAGCAGATCATGATAACCAAGGATGGAGAATTACAGATACATTTTGGAATAAAGGGACTTTTCAATGCAAAGTTTCTCGAAAGAGAGTAAGAGGACATAATTTCCTATCAGTTCCTAATACTAATTCTGTGTAACTCAAACACAAATAGAGAAAACATTTCTAATTTCAAATTTCTAACCTGTTTTCTTTTACTCAGTTTAAACCATCAGTGACAAAATCTCAATGAGGTACTAAACAAATCGATAAGCCACAAATGTCATAATCACTGAAATTTTATGATGGAAAATGAAATCTTAAGGGGGCATATATGTATTTCTCATTTATATGGAATAGGTTCATTAAAGTTACAGAGAAGAAAATTTATGCTGAAGAGATTGGGATATGAGCCTTGATTGACAAGATTGACACCACATTTTCTATGGCATGGTTGTCACCCAGGCAGAGTTATCGGTAAATTTTAGTAGTATGAAACTCAATTTCTGTATCAAATTTTTTCTTATTCACATTAAGGCCACCTATTTCAGCAAAACATTTTAAATTTACATGCAAAATCATAATGCTCAATCCATAATGGAGAGGATATTCTGACAGGAAAACTTTTGAGGCCCAGGAAATGGAAAGGATATGAAAATTTCCTGATACATACACAAAATCAATCAGCTGGCTACGTAAATTAACCACTGTACTGCTCCTCCTTTCTATCCTTCTCTTATTGTCCTCAAACATGATGCATTTAAATTACAGAGTATAGCTTAAGCTTCCATCCCTGTAGGCTTTGTAAATTTGTGCACTTCATTCTTGTGTATGAGTTTCCATGCATTGCACTTTCCAGTTAAGGATTAGAGCCAATTCACATTTTTCCTGCAAAGGTATCTTTTAGCCTTTATCATTATTAATTTTCATTTATGATATCCTTAACTTCAGGTGCATAAATGAAATGATGTTAAAGGGTGTACAGATAATGCAAATTTGTGCATTTTTTTACTGTGAATATTTTCTCTACACTAAGGTTAAAACTGGGAATCTCAACTGCTTATTCTGCAAACCTGGTAATATGTTATTCTTTAGATATACCTCTTTGTAGGTTAACAAAGTCCAAAAACAATTTCAAAATAATGTCAATGAAGGCATTCAATATTCTTCCAACAGATGTCAAATTTAAAAAACTTGAAGGATTTTAAAATTACAGCCAAAAAATGGGTGAGTAAGAAACCTTTTCATTCAATTGAAGAATACATGGTGGAGAACTTCGAGGGTCTTTCTGACTAAGTGTTCAAATATTTTAACTTATTCTCTTTGCACCTATTGTGAATTTAAATTTGGTACATTATTTTTATTTATGTGTACAGTTGTAAATTGACTTTTCTCTTGGTACCAATTGTGAATTTTGTATTTTATATCTAGGTATGTGCATGTTTGAAAATTGACGAGATCCACTCCGATGTACATTCGGCTAATGATCTAATAAATATTATTATAATTAGCTTTGACATCAAACAGAATTTCATGGTTTACAAGCATTGCTTGGATCATTTTCTCCCAAGTGATGACTAAGGGAGGGAGGGGTGGAAGAGGGACCTCTTCTCAGAATCTCAACCTCATTCATCTATCCATCTCTCTCCTTTGACCACACAGCCTTCGTGCCAAGGTGCACCCCCCTCCCCTCTCCTCCATCAAGCAAAACGCACCACGGCCATCAAGCACATACCTGTAGCCCATGTCCTCCTCATACTGTCCATTGGACTGCTGATAGATGCCGCCACCCGGCTGCGATGAGGGTGGGTTCCCGTGGAGGCCACCCCCAATTCCCATGGGTGGGGGTGGAGGTTGAGGTGGGCGGGACAGACCACCACTCAGCGCCTGAGCAGCGAGTGGGAGGAGAGAGACAAACAACATGGTCAGTCAAGCACTCTGAACCATCAAGTGATAAATGGGAAAGAAGAGCCAAGGGAGGACACATTTTTAGAAATGGAACAAAGAACAATTTGAACTTGGGAGAACTCAAAAGACAATGAATAAACTGGCAACTTTTTCAAAAATGTCACATGGTGAAATAAACACCAAAATGAATTTGGATCAAAATGTTTGAAATATGGTTTTCTTTTATCTGAAAGCATTCCTGAAATAGATTTGGTCACAGCATGCTGGTGTTCAAGATTATTTTTAACATGAGGAAATCACACAGACTAATATATAGTAAAAATTCAATAATATGAAGCATGAATATATATAATGGATTGTTATCTTGTTGCCAAAAACTGCTGTCTAGAATTCCGTACACAAACAACTTTTCGGAAAGTGGTGCCACCTAGTGATGAATGACAGAAGTTCAAATGTAAATACAGTCGATAGTTTGTAAATAAACATGTCGTAGGTACTGGTTTTACCTTGAATATACATGAGTTTTACTTACAATTAATCATAATGCAGTGGATAAAAAATGTAGTAATACACGCAGGCCGTGATTATACACATTTTTAATATCGTCCAGTCTACAGATATATTTAATTCCTCTACAAATTTAATTACACAAATGAATAATTAACTTATTAGCCCTTCATGAATATTGCTATAAGGAAATTTAATTATAATGCAAGGTGACTTCATGAGTATTCCCAATGCCCATCATTGCAGTGTAGGTAAAAAGGAATGCACTTACTGCCGCCTTGAACAGATTCTTATTTTTCAATCTAAGTCTATTATTTTGGGTCCTCGTATAGACATACCCTGTTTTGCAGCCTGGTACGATGCAAGTTCTGTTTAAACAAGCCATTCTAAATTCTTTATTTAAGCCGAACGGGCTTTATGCATTCAAATTAGAATCAGAGTCTGGCAAACATCATCGTCAGCACACGATGGCCGTTTCATAAACCTCTAACACATTTTCTGTAATAGATTTTTCCTCTCTAGCATTGACAAAGTTACTTTTAGATCATAAAAATAGCAAGATATTATTCAAAGCATCAAGTAATTCATATCTCCTCAATAGTTATTGGATATTCACCACAGTTTCACGTTAGCAACAATTAACTACGTCTATTTACAATAACAACTGAAAAGACTCTTAATCGATGTGGCGCCAAGGACTGGGTGAACTAATAGTGGAAATTTAGGCAACACGTAGCCTAGACAACAATTCCAAACATCTAAAATCCGTAACGCATATTCATGATACCACGCATGAAAATAGGAAGGTTCGATTTTGCAAAACTTACTTGTCGGTCCCGACGAGAAATCTATATATATATGGCACTATACAGGGTGTCCATAAATGATGTTTCCGACATTAATCCTCGATTATTCAGCAATACTTTAAGTTACACATACAAAATTAATATCAGTTGAAAGATCAATTTAATGCATTTTATTTAATGTAGCGTGCAAATACCAGTTCTCCTTCTGTCTGCTATGCAGCGCTAAATTCGCCAGATTGCATAAGAAAGCTTTCTGTGTTAGCATTTCATGAAACAAAATCCATTGCCACAGTGCAGCAACAGTTTCAACGGAAGTATGGGAAGACCCCTCTGAGTAACCCGACAATTCGTACTTGGTAAGGGTGCCTTTTTACTGAAGGTGGTGTGTGCAAATTCAAAAGTGCCGGAAGTCTGACAGTGAGCACTGTGACCGTTGAAGCCATTTGCCAGATGTTTGCTCACAGTCTGCAAAAATCTGTGTGGCGTGCCAGTCGAGAACTCTAAGTAGCAAAAACAACTGTCTGGCAAGTTCTTTGGGAACGCTTTCATCTGCGCCCATAACAACTACAGATGTTGCAAGAATTGAAATGCACAAGACAAATTGACGTGGCTTGATTTCTGCAGCAAAATCCTCAAGCAACAGGCTGTCAATGACATGTTTCAGGACAAGGTGCTCTTCAGGGATGAAACAACCTTCCACCTGTTGGGACAAGTGAATCGACACATTTTCAGAATTTGGGGCAGCGAAAATTCTCGAGAAAGTGTTGAACATGAAAGAGGCAGTCCTAAGCTTAACATTTTTGCCCAATTGTCTAGAGAAAAGCGGTACGGGCCCTTCTTCTTCATTGAATCGACGGTGACAGGGTTCATGTACCTGGACATACTCAGTGAATGGTTAATGCCACAGCTGCAGGAGGATATTCCAGACAGGATTTATCAACAAGATAGTGCCCCTCCACATTTGAAGTGAAGTCATACTTGAATGAACATCTTTCTTCCCCCATGACCCAGAGGCCCCATGAAATACCCTCTGAGGTCCCCTGATCTGACGCCAACAGATTTCTTTGTGTGAAGTTATGTGAAGGACAATGTGTTTGTCCCTCCACTGCCAACTATTCTACAGAAGCTGAATCTGATTCCTTGACTTATGTAAAGTAGTCTTTCCCTCCTTCATATAATATCCTTGTCATTCAGATTAATTCCTGTTTCCTGATTACTTTTTCTATGACACACTTGCAGGATATAATCTACTTCAAGGTATGTGAAAGTCCGAGAGCCAAATTTATCTTCCTTCTCTTTATCTGTCAAAAGGATACCTATCTTCTTCAAAATATTTATTTATTTATTCTTAGTTTCTTTGACCCTCAGTAATAGTTAAAGATGGTGAAAATATGGTTATTAAAAATGTATACAACAAAGATGTTTCTGTTAAAAACAACATAATTAGCTTCCTCTCATTGATTCTCTCACCTCTATGCACTGGAACATTGTTCTGGAAAAGGTGTCGGCATCTTCCTTGCTGCTAAAGTTGAGGCCATACACTTGCTTGTTGTCGCGCCATTGATGGAATGTGTTTGTTGCTTGGTTGTATTTCAAACCTTTGAGGATGGCACAGTTGATGACCACCTGGCAAAGGAGATGAACACATACTCATGAATTCAGGATAGTAAGGAGTATTATTTAACCCTAGGACAACGGAAAAAAATATTGCATTGTTGCCTGATTGAGTCCTAACTGGTTTTAGCAGTCAATTTACAATTTTATACCTAACATTGAATTGGTCACTGACATTATGTTACCTTTACTTAATTTGGCAACATTAACACATCAGCACAACTGTTATATTATTGTGCTGAAAGTTGTTGCTACACAAACAGACTTTCATGAAAAAAATTACATCAATTTATTTTTCCTTCAATTTCATAGTATGTAAAGTGGTAAAAGTACATTTACTTAAAGTTATGGCAGATTATTTATATTATTCATTTCTATATTATAATTGAGTGGAAATTATCTTAAGAGTGTTACTTTAAAATATCTTGTAATAACGAATGACGTTTACATCTAATTTCTGAATGCTCTTGGTGTATGATTTTGGTGAAATTTGAACAAGTTGCATGCAGTTTTCTGACCATTGTATAATCATAAATATTGCGACTATCCTTTTAGGTAATTTTACCATCATCTGTTATTATCAGGCAATCTCTTTTCCCCAATGCCATCCATTCACACTTGGGGGTGCTGGGTGAGGAGGTTTGTTATATCATCACTTAGGACAAAATTTTGATAGTTCTTTCATAAGACAGATGAGAAAATTACATCAATTATGAAACTTATTTGAATGATTTTGATTACTAATTATAAGATGATTACATATTATGCAAGTATAGATAGCAATGATAAGCTTCATGCTAAGAAACAAATCATGGTAAAAAAAAGGAATTTCAAAAAAGGAAAAGGAATGAAGGAAAAAAGGAAAAGGAAGGCATGATCCGGCTGTATACACAGAATACAAAGAACTGGAAAAGCGAATTAAAGGCATGATTCACAGGGCCAAAAGAGAACACTTTAAAAATTCCATCGGAATACAGACAAATACTACAACAATGTGGAAAACTATTCGTGATTTTGGTATAATACAGCCAAAACATAATAATGCTATCAATATTAACCTAGATGTACTTAATAATTATTTCACAATAAATGAAAGTAGAATTGGATACAATGTGACCAACGTCTTAGATAGCCATAACAAAACCAATTTCTCTGGAAACCAGTTTTACTCCTCTCACATTCCTTCCACTTCAGTTATGAGAGCATGCAATGATATCACTGCAAACAAAAAAGGTCATGACCAAATAAATATTTCCGTAATAAAGAAGGCTCTTCCAGTCATACTTCCCATGCTTCTAAATATTTTTTATGCATCCCTTCAAACAGCACAATATACCACGACATGGAAACATTCTATAATACGCCCAATCCCAAAATGCTCTGAGCCTACCAAACCATCAGACTACAGACCAATAGGTATCATCTGCACTTTTGCTAAGATTCTTGAATGAGTGGTATTCAAACAACTTAACAAATTTGTAATCGATAACCACATACTAGATGCATGGCAATTGGGCTTCCGAAAGGGAAACAGTACCCTAACAGCACTATCAAACATCATCGAAGTAAAAGAGGAGCAATGGTAATACGAGAGGTCACAGTTCTGGTATTACTTGAGTTCTCAAAAGCCTTCGATATGGTTGATCATGAGCTGCTCCAGCATAAACTGACCAAATATAACCTTTCGAGGAGTTCAGTAGGGTGGTTTTGATCTTACCTCAGTAACCGTACCCAATCTGTGGTTGGACCTGATATTACACATTCTAACTGGAAGAAAATCCCAGAGGCATAGTTAAGGGTTCAGTCCATAGCCCTCTTCTTTTCTCACTGTTCATAAATGATCTTCCCGAAGTCATAATACACTGTAAATACCATCTTTACGCTGATGACTTCCAGATATATTGTCACTCGTCAAAATCTGATTTAACATCTACAATCGCATTGATCAATTAAGATATCAAGCGAATAGCATTCTGGGCGCAGAAAAACCATCTTCAATTAAATGAGTACAAAACCAAGTCAATAATAATTGGGCAAAGTCACCTGTTTGCCCAAATAGATATTTTGCCTTTGCCCAACATTCAAATAGGAAGCTATACCATACCATATGATGTCACGATAAAAAACATAACATTTGATATAACATTTGATAAACATCTCAGTTGGATGCAACAAGTACAAAATACTAAACAGAAAACCCTAGGTATATAACACCAACTATATAGATCAAAGAATATTGTACGCCCTAAGATACGCACCACCCTCGTACAATTATTAATTTTCCCACACCTGGATTACTTCTCTTCACTGCTGAAAAATCTCGATGAAGAAAACAACAACAAACTGCAAGTGACTATGAACTCTACAATATGCTTTATTTTTTACCTCAAAAATGGGATCGGATAAGTAGCTAATATGTCCGCTTAAACTGGTTGAAATATAAACAATGTCGCCTGTATCACCTCACTTGCCTTACTTTTAAAATACTATCCTCTGGTAACCCACCTTATCTGTTTGAAAAATTCACTTGGAAAAGAAATATTCACTCAATATCTCCCAGAAATCACTATGTTGACATTCATACCTCCCAGCACAGAATGCCACACCTCAATAAATCTTTTATAGTGAAAGCTGCTAGAATATGGAAACCATTACCATTAGAAATAAGAAACTAACAATCACTACGTGTGTTCAAATTAGAAGTGTATAAGTTACTTCATGGCACTTCCCAGCATAACTGATAACGCTGCTCTTTTAACTTACAAGAAGTAGGAAAGAATGTATATATTTAATTTTGTACTTTGCTATGTTTTCAAAATGTCATCTCTATTATGTTTATGAATGTAATAATATGTATTGAACAAGAATGTTTTCAACATTCCTGATATGTATTTACACTGTGAAACTGAAAACCGGCAAATTAATATTTAATGGGATTGAAATGTATATAATTTTTTAGTGATTATTACTTCATTTCTTCATTTTTTCTTTATTTATTTTTATACTTTACTTACTTTTGTAATAACCATGTAAAATATCTCAAGGACCAGAAAGGCTCATCGGTAATAAAGGAATTGAATTGAAATTTATTACTGGTTATATTTTATTTTCAGACACTCCTTCAATGTTTGGCTAATCATTGACTGTCTTGAGTAAGATTACAGTTTTTCTTTTTGTGGCACAGTATGCCAGAATAATTGAATAATTCTGAAATTCAAACGAAGTAGGGTTTAGTTCTCCTACTTTCAGAGCTGTGACATTTCGAAGCTCTGCTTTATTTTTCAACGTCCCTAAGACTGTCAAGCCTTAGGACAGCCGGGTACTAGAGGAAAAACTTGTGAAACAATTGTGACATGTGATATTCCCTCAATTGTATATATTATTTCATTGACCCCTTGATTTATTCCTCACCCCTACCGAGAACCTATATATTTATCCCTCTCCAATTATCCGTTGAAAACTGGACCACTGTCTAATTTACTCAAACAATGCGAAACATTACATCTTTTGATTTGTAGAAATTTACATATCAAGAACCCTTGAAAATTTATCAGTTCAATGTCACTAATTTCATTCCTCTAAGCTTGACAAATTACATGGCCTTCAATTTTTGTCCCTCAGCAATACAGGCAACATTGACATTGCTTACAGTTTTTCACCACCCTCCATTTTTATTGCCACATTTTTAATTATGTTTGTATTGGAAAGCATATAAAAATACATCAGTGTCTGATTGGCAATCCCAATACTACCCAACAGATAATCAGAATCAGCACATATCTCTTCACTCAACCAACACTTGTTATAAACAATGCCCTTGAGAACCCAAAGCCTTGTGCTGTTTGTAAAGCTTTCGTAACTCAGAACTCATAAGACACAGGAGCATCCTTATTCCTGAGCTTGCAAACAAATCTGCACCAATGTCTATTACTTTGGTCATTCTTCCTATATTGGTCTCATTTAAGCCTTTCTTGTTGAGTTGCAAGCCCTCAATATGATCTCTTCTTTCATAAACAAAAAAAAATTGCACTCTGACGTACACAACAGCTGACCAGCCTCTGTGATTGATGTCTCTTTTGCTTTTGAAATCTCTTGTATTTGAAATTAACATCATAACTCTTTCTCTCTCCACTACCAGCATGATTAATTTGTGAAACATGCTTTTAAACCATCATTGGCTTAATTATTAAATTAAGTCATCATTGGCTCATGGCTCAACTCTTGAAGATAATACCTTAAAAACTTTTGAATTGACACATTGTTCATCTCCTGACCATTCTAAAGACAAAACAGTGGTACAAATTGCTGTAAATACTGCAAAATTATCTACTGTAATTTGTCTGAGGGAGTTTTGATATAGTGTCACAAATTGAGTGAATGACTAATTTCATTCTACTGGCCAGGTATTTTCAGCAATAAACAAGAGTTCACACATACTGACTTTTACTACTACACACATACTTACTTTTCACGTTCACAAATACTTTCTTTTACATCAGTTTTTCCTCTCCTCATTTTCTAAGGATTAAGCACTCGTAATTGTAAATAGCATACTCTGCCTGACATGCTTTAATGCTTACAGATTAGTAGATGAAAATCCCAAGTCATTCTGGTCTTATATGAGAGAGCTCCAGGACAAATCTTTGACAGTACAGTCTTTCTTGGACACAAATGGCAAAGAGGTGACCAACAGTATCAACAAAGCCAATTTATTAAACCACTACTTTGAAAGTGTATTCACCAAAGATTATACAATACACAATTTAGACATTCCTGACTTCAACTATCCGATGGCTGGCATAACAATTCAACGTGATGGAATATTTAAATAACTGCGTTTGATTAAAAGTAACAAGTCCCCAGGTCCAGAGGCAATACCTGCACGCATGCTCAGGGAGTTAACACCACACATTGCACAGTTCTTAGAAATTATATTCAGCAAATCATTATCCAAGGACAAGGTGCCCAAAGACTGGTAAATAGTCAATGTCACTCCAATATTTAAAAAAGGAAATAGAGGAGAGCCAGGAAATACCGGCCTATATCATTAACATCACTTTTATGCAAGATCCTCAAACACATTGCCGTTAGCAATATTATGACATTCCTGGATAATTGTAACTTCTTACATAGCAGTCAGCATGGCTTCCGTAAGGGCAGGTCCTGCGAAACACAGTTTTCGCTGTTCCTTCATGATACTCTAAAATCAGGTGAATTGATTAAGTAAGTCGACGCGATATTCCTTGATTTCAAGAAGGCATTCAACAAGGTTCCTCACAAAAAACTCATTTATAAATTGCAACCATACAAAGTTAATAGAAAAATAGTGAATTAGATAAGAGACTTTCACAGTGATCGAAAACAAAAAGTAATTATTGATGGTTTTAGCTCTGATATGGCTGGAGTCACATCCGGTGTTCCTCTAGGAAGCGTGATTGGTATAGTGATATTCATTATTTATATTAATGACCTAAGTTCTTGAGTTAGCAATAAATTAAGATTATTTCTAGACAATAGAGTTATCGACCACTAAAAAATTTGTAGACACAGACTTAGAAGTTCTATCATTGGACCTTAATACGTTGCATATGGATGGCAAGAAATCTTATCATTTCCAACCCAAGCATTGCAGAAGGATGACGAGATTTCACGTCATTTGGTTGCTACATTTCAAACAATTTAATAAGGCTATTCAGACATCTATCAAGTTGTAATTTTTCATTTGCTTTTTGTTATTTGTTAATGATAGTGGTTAGTTAGTTAATGATAGTAGTAGCATAAATGTTATTTTCCTGAAGTCATATCATTTATATTAGCTATATAACCATTATTTAAATCTAAGACCTTTCCTTGGTGATTGCTCATAGCTTCAATTTCAACAGCTCAACATTTATGCTTCATCTCATTCATTGTGGAGGTATTATTTTATCTCAGACTTCCACAAATTACCCCACATCCTTGCTTCATTATATGTTAGTGTTTATTCACATGGTCCTAGCTCAGCCATCAGCAAAGAACCATATCTGTATCGCCTCATCTTCAGGGTCAACTCTCAGCTCCACTCCGTAAACGTAAACAAAGATAACAAAAAGGACATGGGGGGCTCACTCTCTGCCAGAGTCTATACTATTCACTCACTTCTTTTATGGGCTGTGGTTAGTTCCTTCTCTTGATGTGCCCTGAGAAGTTCATTTCCTTGAGTCCCAGTGAATTGTGAACTTGACATTAGTTTTGTCTAGCGAGAGGTAATGCTCAAGTCCTAATTTTAGGAAATTTCAGCAGAGTACTCCATTGCATTGGAAAGACAGTGTTTTGCGTGAAGAAGAACTTTTATTAGATTTGTGCGCTGATGATCTGTCGGATGTTCCATTAGAGTATAATGAGGAGAGTGACAAGAGTGAAAGTGATTCTGATTTTGTAGTGAATGTAAAAAAAAGAAAATCCACTCCTCTTGTCATAAGTGACAGTGATTCCAATAAATGTGCAAACGAGGACAATACTTCATCTGCTATGTGGAAAAAAAAGATTTGGAGAGAGATTTAAAGCAATTTTCAGGCCAACCTGGAATGAAATGAGTACCAGAAAATTCTACCAGTATCGTTGACATAGTCTCACTCTTTGTAGGTGAGGATTTTTTTGAAATGATGTTCTTTCAATCCTATCTTTACTACAGTCAAAACAAACATAATTACAAAGAGTCCTTAAAAACAGGGAAGTGGTCAGACGTAGCTATTGCTGAAATGAAAAAATTCTTCACCATGTATTTTGATTCTCATGGGTCAAGTGAGGAAAGATACACTGAATTGTATTGGGGCACGGATCCTTTTATTGAAACCAACTATTCATTAGAGAACAGCTGTCCAGAAACGAATTTAAGCAGATATGGAAAGCATGGCACTTCAGTGATAATGAAGAAATTTTGGAGACAACGAACAGGCTATACAAAATAAGACCTGTTCTAGAATACTTGGTAGAAAAATTTCAAAATTTATATAAATCCAAGCAGGAGTAGTCACTTCATGAAGCAATGATCCCATGGAGAGGAAGATTGAAAATCAAGACCTATAATCAGAGAAAATTGTAAAATATGGGTTACTAGTTCGTATGGTTTGTGAAAGTGATTCCGTCTACATTAGTAATTTAGAAATATATTCTGGCGAAGGTAAAAAATTAGAACGAACTAGCCTTTCTCTTCTGAAGTCTCACCTCAATGTTTGGTATCATCTATATCAGGATAATTATAATAACAGTGTAAAAATAACAGAACTCCTGGATAATAAAGTAAGAGTTTGTGGGACCAAACATCCAAATAGAGGGCTCCCTGATGCATTGAAGAGTGAGGCAAAAACTTTGAAAAGAGGACAGTGCACATATTCTCATAAAGGAGAAGAGTTACTAATGGTGTGGTAAGACAAAGGGTAGGTGAGGATGATTACTACTATTCACAGTGCTAGAATGAAAAAACAATTCAGAGAGATAATATGACAGGACTGGTATGTAAATAACCTATCTGCATTTTGAAGTACAATGAGTGCATGTAAGGCATAGACAGAGCAGATATGCATTTATCTTATTATACCATTACGAGAAAGACAGTGAAAATGTTGAAGAAAGTAGTGCTATGGCTCATTCACAGTTCATACAACTCTAAATGCATGCATTCAGAGTTTATACAACTCTAAATGAATCAAGTAACATTCTACTCAAAGGCTTTCTGCTTCAGAAAGCTAAAGAGTGGGCAGCGAGTATGATGCAAGAAGCATGGCCCTTCAAGAGATCACTCACATCATCTCTCAAGAGACCTTAGTAAGCACCATCTTGTTCCTATCGTGGGGAAGGGAAAGAAAAAACACCACACAAGAAGATGCATAGCGCTTGCTGTGTGTGCTTCCAAAAAAATTAAGGGAGAGACGAGGTATGTGTGCTCTCCTCGCGGCATTCCACTCCACAAAGGAAAATGTTGCATGGACTATCACACAAAGAAGAGGTTATTTGTGAGTATTACTTTTTAAGTTTCATTCAAAATTTTTCATTTTTGAGCAAGTAATAGCATTTTAACAACGCCTACGCAGGCGTGGGGGCTAGAATTAAATCTTAATAAATGCACCACAGTACACTTCTTGCAATAGTCTTCACACAAATGCCATGTTAACAAGGGATAAATACTTTATAGCCAGTTATGATTTCTTTCAAAGTTTGATTTTTCAGCTTGTGATGTCATATCTACGCCTTATCATTCGTTTTTCACGCGACTGACGCTTGGGTATTTTGCATTTAACGTGTTCGCATTCCTGCTCGTCATTGCTTACAGCAAAATATAATTTGTAAAAGTTAAATACAGTTTAAAAGACCCATACTCACAGCGACTACGACTTGTGCATTAGGAAAATGGTGGGGAAAAACGGCATTAAAAATCATAGCTCGGTATGACTGTCCGGAAAGCTTTGATAATGGCTGAAAGTTCGAAGTTACGTCTGCAAAACCTCGCGATAGGAGAAAAAAAAGCCCCATAATTTTTTCTTCAACTTAAGATGCATAAACGGAGGGATGCGCCTCTTACACGCATTTATATGGTAACTTTCATAAATTATAACTTTGTAAATCTTGCGAGTACGTCACGCAAGAGCATCATTATTTATGAAAACAAAAAAATAGCATCAACACTATTCTCTTGAAAGATACTCGTTCATACGAAATTCAATATTACGAAGTGCCGATTTTGCCAGTCTCGTCGGCTTTGTATTTAGAGTTTCTACTGTAGTTGTAAATTAACATACAAAAAAATTTTTCAACATGCCTGTTTATCGGCATGATTACATAGTTACAGTTATAGTAGTCCAATGGGCAACCCAAAAAGTGCAACACTAATGACATGCACTGTATGTATGAGTGAAACCTCACCCACCAAGTAAGTACACTCCCTATTCACCAAAGGGTCACTCCAATCTCAAGCACCACCCACCTCGTGATCGTGCAGCTTGCGTCCCACCACTCGAAAAGTGTTGTTCAATTGATGATGGTAAATCTGGACCTTTGAGACACCAGACGATGTGCCACTAGGTGCCCACTTCTTGCTGATGTCATCATACACCATCACAGAGGCTCGGGCAGTTGCTATACTCAGCTCACTACAACAAAGGGAAGATATTATGAGGTGTTTATATTCTGCCAATGGACAAAGAGAAAACTACAACAGCACACCATACAATTAAGGGAACATTAGTATGCACAGAGAAGTTTCTATCATTTTCAAATGACTTATATTATGAAGTAGCTCATTTAATTACAAAAACCGCACATCAATTTACAATTCAATGTCACCACAACAGGTAAAATACAAAGTTTCTCGCAAAGCCCTGTTTTACACATGTTCAGATGCAGAAGGTGGGGCAGGGTACTCGGAAATAGTGGGGGAAAGTTCAGTTTCCCAAACTTGGAAGAGGGGGGAGAAAAATTGTGCCCATAGATGCCACTGTTCAGAGTAACAACTACTGTAATTCTCCGTATATAGTACGCATTTTTTTCTGCAAAAATTCGTCAAAAAAGTAGGGTGCGAATTATACATGGTTACCAACATATCGCCTTTTTATTCAGGTCACATTTGAAGTAATCTCAGCATACTTCTAAGTATTTGATATTACACTTTTTAACAAAAAAATGCTGCGAATCAATTTAATTAATTTTTTAAAACAAAAATTTACACGCAGTCCCTCTTGTCTTTAACACTGTTAGCACTGAATCCTTCGAATTCAAAATCACTACCCTTGCTTGATTCGAACAGTTCGTGCGAAACACTGACATCACGCTCGCTGCCAGTATATATTGCGTAGCCTAGAACATCACATTTGTCGTTCTCATCGTCTACTATGCATTCTTCATCCCTAAGCAAATCGTTGTAGGGCGCATGTATTGCAGTCATGAGGCAGCATTTTTCAAAACCTCAATCACAGATGAATTGTTGGCATCCCAGGACTCTTTAATCTACTGACTACTTAGTGATAACTCCAGTTTCTTTGACTTTTCTGAAGATGTCAAAAATGTGGTCTGGAATAAAGCGACTCATTCCACTTTTTACGCCAATGTGTCTAAAACGGACATTAGCAACTGACATCCATCACCTGCAACTGGCTTGTCATCCCTCCAGGAATAATGACGAGATCTGTGCCATTTTTGTATAATATATTCTTAATGTATGGCATCGGTGGCATCTTAATGCATATAGAACCAACATATGACGTCTACAAACCACATCTATGCATTTCGCAGCCAATCTTTGGTCGAATTTTCATCCATCTAGCCTTTTAATTTGCGAGTACGAGCATATTCTGCAGCCATATAACATTCTTAGGGAGAGTTTTTCTTGTTAATATTACACAGAAATGTAACTTCTTCAAATTACAGAGTAACATGTCTTCTGCTAGTCGATCGGACGGAATTTGAAACGAACCGACATAAAGTGAGGCGATTTGAAAACAAACATAGGAGCTATTTAGCGACAGTGTAGAAATTCTATCATTTATTGACAAATATTTCCATAGACATGCATGAAAGTTTTGGAGAGGAAGAACCAACTACAAATAGATCGTCACATTGAGAAACCGATGGGGTATGTAAAAGCAAGGGGAAAAGCCATCCATAGGCAGCATTACCACATGTGCAGTGATCTTTCCGGTGCTGAACTCCACTTTTCCACTTTTTACGCCAATGTGTCTAAAACGGACAGTAGCAACTGACATCCATCACCTACAACTGGCTTGTCATCCCTCCGGGAATAATGACGAGATCTGTGCCATTTTTGTACAATATATTCTTGATGTATGGCATAAGGAATAAGTGGCGGACAATGGCGTAGAATGACACTCTCTAAAAGCCGACTGCGTATTATACATGGTGATAAGCAAATTCTTACACTGCGCTTGCCATAATGAGGGTGCGTCTTATAGTGGGTGCGTATTATAATCGGAAAATTGCGGTAAATAATGGGGAGAAGGAAAGCAAAGTATAACAATGTTACTGGTGAGGTAAACACGTAAGGAGTTGAAAGAGGAGGGTCAATTTCAAATCAAATAGTCTACCTGCCATCTTTGGTCGGAGCAAAGTCATTGAACCAATCAGAGATGAGATCTAACCCCTAAGACTCTTAAGTTGCTGATAACTATGCCTCATCTTGTCCCCATAAAATATACATAGTACAGGCATACCTCGACCGACATCGAATTCCAAGAAAATTCGGTTATTCTTGAAATCGATAAAGATCAGTTAAATTAACAAAATCTATCCAAATATATTAGGATTGACAAAAACTCTTGTAAACAAATTTAGTCATATAAATACCATTTAAAGGAATTAAAAGTGGCTTGATACTAACTAATTCAAATAAAATGAGGCAAAAAAAATCTAAAGAATTGGAATTCCCGAAGACAGAAGAAAAGATTGAAACTAAGGTTCCGTACACACCAGCGTGGGACACAAGAGTGGAATTGGAAGTCGCCAGGAGTGAAAATGCTTTGCCTGCCATTAGATCACCTACATACTATCCTGCTAGCTGCTGTATGGGTATGTGGGCAGGAGGTGTTAGAAAACCAGCCATGTGAAGGTGTAAAGGTTTTTGGGGGGGAAATGGTGAAGTGTATTTTGGGAGTGTGGAGAGTTTGGAGTTGAGCTGAGTTTTTATTATGGTCACTCACTGAGTGTGAAAAGAATGAATTCTTGAACCTATCTGTTCCACAATGTATTTATCTGCTCTGCAAAATTACCAACAGTTCTGAATCAAAGAGGGTGAAAAAATCAAACTAATTAAACAATTAAAAAGGTTGAGCCTTCCTGGTTATGAAATCTGATGGGAATTGAATCAAGGGTAACTGTACAGTAGCTTGGCAAAGTTTGGCATTTCTGCCAGATGTTAAAAATTGGGTTTTTTCCATCGTTACTTAAGAAACAGCAATTTGGCCAAAACTAAAAATATTGCAATCACTACAAATTAACTATAAATAAAAAATAGGTGCTGCATTGATAATTGTGTCTGCATCTACATACTACCCTGCGAGCCACTGCATTGGTGTGTGGCAGGGGTTGTTAGGACACCAGCCATGTAAAGGATGAGATTTTGAGAGGTGAAATGGTGAAGTGCATTACAGATGTTTTTTTTAGTGTAGTTCCAGTTATTATGGAAAGAACAAATTTTGTACCTATCTGTTCGACAATGTATCTCTCTCATTTTATCGCTTCTGTCAGACCTAGAAATGTGTGGCATCAAAATGGAATTCTCTATGTTGCTCTGAAACACATCTCTTCTGAATTTCTCAAGGAAACTTGACCCAGATCGTAGCCTCAAGAGTCTCTAGTGGCAACCAACCTATTCCCTCTTAAAGTTGAGAAGCACTATATGTTTGCTAAAGGCATTTCATAACAAAGAGAGCACAGCTTTCCTTTGTATTTAATTTATTTATTGGTAAATTCTTTCTGTTCTGGAACCCAAATTCTCATGGTGCATTTGAGGTGGGGTCTAACCAGTACAAAGCAGCGTCTCTCTTTCACTTTATAATCTGAGGACCCGCATCTGGAACAGAGAGGATTTCATTTCTACCCCCATAAAGCATAGCCTGTAAAGGTGGGTTTCTTGGCCACAGGTAAGATACTTAGGGTATGGAAAGAGTAGTGAGCCCCAGTAACAGAATCCAGCTGTAAGTGAAAGATGGGTTGGTGACTACTGCTTAACATCCCATCCAATGGAAGACTAGGGTTTCATCTCACAATTTCTACCATTGCCAGAACCAGATATCTCACCACCTCTCTCATCCCACTGATTTCACTTAAGGTTATAGTGAGAATTAATACTACATTTCCAGTGAGTTCCAACAGAGACTTTTGAAATTCTGGTTAAATTTTCAACTACATGAGAGATTCAAGAATGTTCCACTCAGGAAACTCTACTTACTACAGATTGGCTAACCCAGAACTTAAAAAATCATTTCACAGTCTTTAAATGTGTTTGGAGTACCAAGAAAGGAGATTTTAATGTAAATCTGCAACACACAAATGGGTGTACAAGGTGAACTTCTATGGATATTTTGATGATAATGGACCACTTCTGAATATAATTTCATTGTGCTAACTTAAGAGTAATCATAATTCGGATGTCATAATGTTAATAGATGGCTCCTTAAGCAGTGAATGCTCAGTTCCCAGCACCTTAACAGTTTATAATGACAATTCCACCAGAGATAAGTGATGTTGATTTCGTGGTTCAACTTATATATATATATTTTGAGTACTAGAAGGTTTCAAATAAATGAGCGATAATTTAAAAAATTCCACTTCCCTCTGATCTCAAATGAGTGGTTTCATTCCTACTTGTCCGACACAAGCAAACTACATGAAAAAAAACATAAATATTTACATGTACTGATAAGTAATAAACATTAATGTATTGATATATGGTCAATGTAGTCGGCATAATCTAGCAAATAATATCGTATACCAAACACCAATGCTATTATTACAATGCTAAATTATTACTGTATGGCTATTCACTATATAATTTTCCTTTCATGGTAACGGAAAGGCCATGAATAATGTATTAATGGTTATTTTCCACAGAAAACAGTTATCCCTAATTAGCTGAGGAGTATGCATGTATTGAACAGATTCCCTTACAGCACACCTTCAAGATATGTTGAAAAATAATACATAGTTCCAGGGATATATCATGAATTATGCATTAATCTATGCTTGAATTATGGATAGAAATTGAGGTTAAATGCTTTATTATGTGATATCCAAGAACTAAAATATTAAAGAGTACACAGGATCACACTTCTAGTGGGCTTTCTTCAGCTTGTACCATGAAATATTTTTGGTGAACACTTTCAGCGTCTCTCACAAATGCCAGTTTCTTACTAACGAATGCATTATGTCTGCAGATCGTCACTTGCAGCCACTATTGTAGGTCAGTGGCTTTCACAGAATAGCTGTATTGTTCCTGAACGATAACCATAGGTGGCCTCTGATACCACTACATGTTGGTATGAAACTACAGAATTCCACCCCAGGATGCCAATGTCAAAATTAGAAACACAAACTTACTCGCATCTGCTTATTAATCCCATATTCACCACAAAATAATCATCAGTCATTGAGACGAACTTACTTCTGATTACTTTTCCCACTCAACTCTGGCTGGTCATAACATGCCGACACTGCTATTAAATGTGTGCAGGTCATGAAAGATGGTAGAAAGTAGAAACTTCACCGTAAACGCTCGAGTGACACTGGAGCACAAGGTTAGGCAAAAGTTATAAACGGTTAAAAAGGAGGTTAATGAGGATGATGATGCTGCTAAAAAGCTACTTGCAAGGACTACACAGTGGCAAAGGGTGGCAGATTTTGCTCAATTTGACTCGTCCAATTGGGACAAGAGTTAATAGCTGATGTTTTTAATTATTCTAGTAAAATTTCCAGGTGTTTTGTCAATAGAAATTTTACTAATACATAATATGAAATTCATTGATTGGTTGATTCTTGTGAATTATCTGATCATTTCCCAATACTAAAACAGTACCTGTTAAATGTTCCAAATTCTCCTGGTTTTTAAATAAGAATAAAAATTTAATTTGTATTATTTTTTGAACATCATGAAGAGAGCAAGCATTCAACAGAATGTCATAGATACCAAAATATACACTGCAGCGAGTGAAGAGTATTATCATCACACATGGGCTAAAAAAAATCATTTTAGATTCCCCAGGTCATTTGTAACAGCATTTTTCAACGTCAAGTACAAGATATTTTCAAGTATTTAATCAGTTTACCAAAGATTCTAAGCCTTCTTATGAATCCATGCATAATTATCTTACTTATTCATTTGATGTAATGATATCATGGACATTATTTTAAAATGAGCTAATTAAAGAATTACTCACTGAATTTTAGATGGCAGTGTTCTCACTGGCAGAGAAATTTAAGCTGGACAGTGTTCTCACATGACAGAACAAAGTTGGTGGATTTGAATTTTGCTCGGGAGCATTTTTTCTACCAAGGACATGCTCCTATTAGCTTAATAATTTGAAGTAATAGGAGGAAACTGTCCCAATGGAAAAATTAAAATTTTGATGGACATAATGGATAGTTTTTCAATTAGCTCTAATGAAAGCTTTTTTGGCATCTATCTCATTTTTGTACATTAATTTTCCTACTTTGATGTTCAAGTTCATAAAATACTAATTTGACAAAACATCTAATCAGGAGAAATAAATGAACTGATAAGGGCAAAATAACAATGAAGAACAAAAATATGAAACAAGCATTGTCATTTGTGCACCAACATAGATTTGATGGCCTAGCCTAAATCCGAAATAAAAAGTCTTTAAAAGTTGTACCTGACATCCTGAGTGACCTTTCGTTTACTGCCAATTATTACCCTTATGATGATTTTTCTACCTTCTGTCGCAAGAAAATTAAGGTCATTCTCCTAAACAAAGGTGAAAAGGGTAGTTTACAAAGTTGGCAATAGAGTGCAAGTAGTTCCCCTTATCATCTACAAGCTGTGAAAAAAGTAGCACTGACTTTCACTTTTTGAAAAAAAAACATGAAATCTTACTGAGAGTCCGACTACCATTTTTCTCGAGGAAGCTGCACACTTTTTCCAACGCCAGTGAGAAAAATACTCCAATTTCATGACCCAGCCTAGCACTAGAGTAGGATATAAGTTAGCCAAAATAAGCCAAATTAAGAAATTTATTACGTTTTCCAGGGACACAAACCTTGAAATGGTGCTCAAAGACAAAACGAACTGTTTTGGCACTGATTTATCCATGACGTTCATCTCGGTGGAGCTTCTGTCATTGCTTTCACTTTTGTTAATAGGGGCATAAAAGAAAACGTACACTGCAGCAATATACCATTTGCAATTCTTTATTTAACTCGAGCAGTCGCGCCCCCCGGCAAACACGAGCAGTCACATTCAGAGCGCCAATGATTATTTTGTAAATATTTTCTTCAAATCAGGTATTTTCCATAAAGTTAATACTTTTAGCAATCATACAATATTTTAAGCTTATTTATTAATACTTCCACGTCACACCAGAAATACAACTAATTGTGCACATGCATTTCATTGGAGAAAAGAAAATATGCTGCAGTAAATATCTGCAACAAACCACACACACAAAGGGCTCTGCAATGTCATAAAACGACCCTTTTTGGTAGGCCTTGAGGGAAGGCAAAGTGCAGGAAACATGTGAAAACCCTGTGATAGTTTCTGGAGTGCATTCAAAGAAAGAAGCCTTTCAGTGTACCTCTCAAGGTGTCCTGCAATGTGATTATGAGTATCATTTCTAACATGGTTTACTAAAAAAATTCTGTAAAGTGGCTCTTTTATCTCCATACATCGATGATCACCATAGAAAAGTGTAGCCATATAGCACCCACACACTTTCCGCAGCATCATACTCCCCGGCGCAAGCAGGTGGAACCAGACTCGACCACGTGCTCGAAAAAACGATGTAAATTTCGGGGTCGCAAATATGCACTAGATTTTTCTTCAGATTCACAATCTGGAAGCTTTGTAGAGTGGCATTGTAGAGCGTAACCAGGCGGCACCAACTAGTTTTTTCTCAACAAATATTTTAAAAATTGACTGAAAATGGGCTCCACCATTTTGTTGTATCTATGGTTAATAATTATTTGAAATATTATGAAAACCATTACGTGAAAGAGAAAGAACTGTTTTATAAAATGGTATAACAGTTTTTTCAATAAGTTATTCCATTAAAACACAGCAATAGGTAAATTTTGACAATTCAAAGAGAAAATCAAAGGTGGGCACTTTTTACTAAATTTGTTCAAATTTGACCACATATATATTTTTATGTGCAAGTACAGGAAAAGAATAAATGTGGCATGTCATGCACAAACTATTTGAGAATGTTAATGCAAAGTTTCAACTTCCGGACTAAAAAACAAAAACCTTTTAAGAGGTTTTGGCCAGCATTGTTCGTTATCAGTCCAATGTGCAAAGGTATGTTCCCGTGCAGCATTTAGGTAGGAAACCTCTAGCATCGTTAGTGAGCTTACAAATGATAATTGGATCCGAATGCATGCATGAATATGATGCAAAAGTTTCGTCGAACAAATTTAAATTGATTTAAAAAAAAGTTATAATAGTTGAAAGCCCATTATAAAGAAAAAAGAGGAATAACTAAATAACATAGAATATGATCTGACAATGTGAACTTAGATGAGAGGACGATTTCTGTGTCAATATCATAATGGAAACTATGGCGATAAAATGAGATGGCTGTCGATGTGTATGGAGCGAGCACGTGATCGTCCACGCCCGGAAGAGATCGGATCGCCGCACCCACAGCCAAACACCCGCCCGACGAGAGAACCACGCCCCCCTCCCTCTCCCGCACCCGGCCACGGTCGCCACGCGCGCGCGACAGTGAGCAGAGCAGGGGCCTTATTCAGTAAGGAATCGACGCGGTCGAACCTCGGTAAACCCGTGGATGTGACGTCGAATTCCCCGATAAATCTCAATTTTGAATGCTCCCCTTTGAATTTTACGTGGCTCTGACGTCCAATTTTCGTCACTGTCGAGACTCGGAAATGCCGAGGATATACAGAATAGATCCCCAGGACGGCACAGAATATGACGCTTTCCGTTGGTGTGCGGCCACAGCCATGCTGCGGCGCTTTCCAATGACCCAAAACAGCCGGCCCCCGGTGGCTCGCCTGCGAGGGGTTGAGCCCGTCCAAACTACAACAACATGCGCATCCATTTGCGGCAGCGAAAAGCAGACGAACCCACCAGTGGCGTAGCCAGGTTTCGGGTCTAGGGGGCGCCGAAGGGAGCGGGGTGGAGGAGGGCCGACTCATAAATTCACCGGTTTACTAAACATACTTGACTATTATTTTTCTTGTAATATACTATCCAAACTTTTAGACCTTGTAGAAGTTATTGTTGATAATTAAGTTATGAAATTGATTCACGCACGTATGTGGGACTTAAAGAGTTGAAACATTCTCAGACTTAGGGTAGCCAGAACACAGGGGGGGGGGGGGAATTTGCCCCTCCTGCCCCGCCCCCCCCCCCCCTGGCTACGCTACTGGAACCCACGACTTGCAGCGAGACAAACAGCACGGCCGTTATATTTTGCGACAGCCAACCTATTACGGTATAAACGATCACAGGCATGACATAAAAGAAACTGACAGCAGGGCAGATTTTAAATGCAATTCTTACCGCGTTCAATGAGGGGCAATAATGGGTGAGAGATCGATTAATTCTACGAAACCCCCACCCTATCAGGATAGAATAGACTTAGTTCTTGATATTAATAATATACCATAATTATTAACACCTCACCCTGCTTGAAATCTCCAGCGTGATTTGGCTCCTGCATGGTTCAGGAACGTGTAGTTTTATAAATTATTGCCAGTAGCAGTGCTGACCAGTAATCATGTATTAACGAGTGTACTGTATGTTAGCATGATCATCCTCGTTACACTCTCCTGGTTTCGTGTTAAACTACGCATTGTTCTCCCGACTGCTTTTTGGTGTTCGCCAAGCGGCAGGGGGAGCCAGCGAGGTTCCGATCGGAACTGGGACGAGATGCCTGGTGTGGGATCACCCCGCGCCTCACACATTAGTGGTGGCTTGCACGGTACTTCGTAGGCATAGTTAAGGGGAATCGGAGTAGCACTTCATTAATATCAATAGTACATTAAAGCCATAGATTAGAAATGATCGGACGTCCGCGCACGTGATGCTCGCCCTGGAGCGACGCCGACAACCGTATCAAGCGGGGAAGATTATTATAATGGAGTTATCCGCTGGTTAAGTGAGGGCGAAGCAAAAGTCAGAACAAACCCCTTGCATTAATGGAGGGCTATATTAACGTGTTGTGTTTCTTTTTTAATCCCAGACCAAGTCGTCCGCTTCTTCATCCCTCACTTGAAACCTATTCTCCTTCTGGCACTTCCCCGTAGGCCCTGCATCCTTCCCGACATCATGGGATAAGATATGTGCCATTACAACAACGCAGTCAAGTGAACAACTTCACAAAAGATGGCATCACATGGCTTAAAGTGCTTAAATGCTTAGCAATAATTTTTCTTGCGGGAAAATGTCAACTCGTAAGATCTGATGCTTTCCCGGCGTACGAGTTACTCATAATTTTCTCGGGCTTCCGTCCGGGTGAGCTGGTCCATGTTGGCCGACGTTTCGATGCTCGACTCGAGCATCGTCCTCAGGGCAGAGGTGAATTCACCGCATCGAAACGTCGGCCAATATGGTTCAACTCACCCGGACGGAAGCACGAGAAATTTTTGAGGAAAATATCAACTCGCTATCTCCCCTAATACTGGATAGGTCTGTTTAGGCCGCGCTGTTCATACTTCTTGTCCAATCTTGAGCTCTATAGTACACGTGCGTGCAGTTCAGTTCGACCTCCCAGCCCCCCGGCGCTGCCTGTGCTCGCCATGAGGGGTGGAGGGGGACCAATGGCGGGGGAGAGTGACGAGTGATTAGGGAGGGGTGCCGAGGAGGGAAACGCCCCCCTCTTCCACCATGAGAGCTACAGCGTGAGTCACCGGAGAGCCCCCCGCCCCTAAACAGCGACACACACAGCAAATATCAATCGAGGGGTACGACAGTGAAAGAGCGTCACTCGCGGTTTACTCAAGGTAGTAGAGCGAGATACCGTGCACGCCCGACTCAAATCAATTTGGCTCTGACTTCTAGGAAAAATAATATCTCGCCTTCCCAAAGACACCCGATTATCGCTGTTACCACACTACTATTCGAGATATTTGTCAAGAAATACTGGCTGGTTCCCATTGGATGGGGTACGTGTCTGCACTCCATAGAGACTTTTTCCGAGAAAATGAAAAATTCTTCAAGGCTAGGCCTCGTGAGAAATGTAACAGAATTTAAATTGTATGCTAAATCAGTTACTTCAAAAAACAATTACTCACCGCAGTAACTGGTACAGACAGTCGCAAAAAAAAACTTTGTGAGGGCAGTTTCACCGTATAGCGCGAAAAAATAAGTCAAAGTGACGACTTTTGTAGGTATATTGTCTATAATATGGATAATTTCAGTCACCTAAAACTATCTTTGCGCTGTTAATATTACAATATTCACTTCATACTTCTTAAAGCTGCTAAAATTTAAAGAAATATATAAAGGGTGATTGGGGGAAAATCTCGCTCAAACCACCTCAAGGTGACCCGCTACAAAGTTACTACAATATCATTTAATTCCCTGTTTGATATGAACAACAAAACAAATACAAACTTTCTACGATACTTTGTCCGTAGTTCTTTCAAACTTGAAATTTCATGGTGTTGAATGCGATAAAGGGTGAAACAGGGAAGAATATTTTTCTATCTAACTTGAACTCATTAAAAAAACTATGTAAGTAGCTTCTCTCAAAGAATTCATCGATGCCAAAAATGAAGGCACCGGACAAAATTGGGTAACTTTTACGCAAATAACAGAGATACTTTAAATTGCCGTGAGAGATTTACACGAAAATTATGCCAGATACGGCAACAACCGGTTTAATAAATAGATCTAAATTCGTCGAGTAATCTGCATAATTAGTCTTCACTTTGTTTTAATGTGAATATGGTATAACATCGACATTGTTAAGCAACACATAAGTACCTATTCAATATATAAATCAGAATTTATTTCGAGTCAAACTACTGCAGTGGAACCTTCTTGAGATGTGAAAATTACGTTTCGGGAGACTCCGCAAGAGTAATTTCGCGGTAAGTTCCGGTATCCTCAAAATTCGACGTAAAAATTAATTTTACATTTACTCTACTATCCAAGATCCTAATTTACTCTTCCTTCCAAGTATTCTTCCTTTTATCGTGAGGTTTGGCATGCCATTACTCGTCCATACTACACCCATTCACTCCGCGTCAAATGTGACGCAATTGCAACCACGATTAATGAAACATATCTCGGTGTAAATGTTTCGTGACATGCTACCCGATTTTAAGAAATTACAGTGGAGAAATGTGAACAATTAAAGGGGGAGCATATTAATTCACGGAGGAAAATGAATGGCAATTATGCAATGGCCATATTAATTAACACTCCCATCAAACGCCTGCTTTAAGGTAGAGCGCATTACGACAAGAGGCCACTGATTGAGACCAACGGCGACCTTGCGCGCGATCTCAGCCTTCCGAGAAATAAGTGAGTCCCAGAGGTTGGTCCGCGCGAATGCGGAGGTGGACGCTCCCACACCACGGTAGCATCTTCCGATATTATCTCCCACAAAGTTAAGCTCCGGGTTAACTTACCCACGCTTTTTTTTACCCGGGTTAACTTAAAAGCCACGGGAAGTTAACTTAACGTGGAGCAGTAGATCCAGCAGAAGTTCCCATTAAGCATATATTCAAGGAGAGTCAGGGGGCGATTTTTTCATAAAGATAACCTTACTCTCACTTTTAATCGTGTTTACTTTGAACGATTAGAAATTATTTTTTTCACGGAAGATCAGAAAAATAACTAAGAGTACAGCCGCTAACACGATTCCTTTACCCATTTAAAATTTACACATATTTTTTTCATGATTGAGATTAAAGTATTTGGATGGAATAAACATTTGAACTTACTAAATACATTTCAAGTCATTTATTTATTTTATTTACGGAGTAGAGCAGAAGGAGTATAATTTCTAAGGTATTTTCTTATAGCATACATTGTTTTCACCAGCATCAATGGCAACATTCTTCGCGCGTCCTGAGCACGTAGACCATTATTATCATTTCTTCGGTCTTCCCTTCAATCCGCGGAGCAAATGTCATCACCAAAACGCACGTGGCGCCGCCTCCGACACGACACGAACGCGGCGTCAAACCGGCAAAAAAACAACTCATCCTGTGGACACCGCGTACGCGAGGGACCTCAACTTCCTCTCTCGCTTGATGACCGACAGCTGAGGTCAGTAGCGCCTATGGGGATGAGTGGGCGGGCTGGTGAGGGAAGAATATTGCTCGCGGAGTGGAAGAAGGCTCGAGAGAAACCCGGCGTCAGCCTTCTCTTCACGCAGTGGATCTCAACCTTGCTTATACCCCACACCCCTATAAAAAATTATGTTCCCGCACCCCTTGAAGCAATAACCCGCGGTCATCCGAGTTCCAGATTAACCGAGGTACGTACGTCTAAAAAAACCGGCAACGCGGTGCACATTGTGCAAGGCAGGAGTTGCGCTTGGGGTGAGCAGATGGCAAGGAGACGCGACTTAAGAGTTACTATGAGTTAGATATCGTAAACTGACAATTTTCTTTTACGTGTTGTATGAAAACGAAATTGACGAAAATTTTATAGACCTAACTCATTAATTTACTTCGCTACTCAAAACAAACAACTCCACTCTACCGTACTAGCAGAATTGTCCTACCCAGAAAGTCCATATTATCCAAGATATTTTTAATATCCATGGCATTAGTACCAATGGTACATGAAAGCCATATATTAGAAATGATCGGACATCCGCGCACGTGATGCTCGCCCTCGAACGACGCCAACAACCGCGTCAAGCGGACAATTATTTGAGTGTTTGGTAATCCGATGTCACTCGGGTCCACGTCAGCTCGGATAATCGAGGCACTACTGTAATTTTAGACCTTAAGAGGTGACCAAAACAAAACTGTAAAAACAATTTTTGGGACATCTATTGGAGGGAAAACGGAGGAGTGTACCAGAATTTGGGATGCATGGATGGGGACTATCCATACATCCCAATCTGCACGTAGAACATTCAAATGTAATCCGTAATTATAAAGAGAGATTAGACGTGGTAAAGAAAAAATATTACAACAAATTGCAAGCTGCATATACCCAAAAAAAGGACCCTTAACATGCACCAAGAGCTGGAATGTTTTCGCGCACCCCTTGTAATGCTACAACGCACTGCCAAGGGAAACAGGCAACCCTGGTTGGAAACCCGTAACCTGTCGGATGGCGCCAAGCGGTCCATGCATTGAATAAAGGCTTCTCGGGATTCCCGGGGTTCCATGCATTGGTCCCAAATAATCTACCCCACCCGACGGATGTAGCATTAGGTTTCATAGTGCTCTCAACAGAACAAACAAGTAGGGAACGGGATTCGACAGAAAAATGTCACAGCCGGTATTCGAACCCACGCCCTTGGGGATGGGTAGGAGGCACTCTGGCCAACACATCGACCCGACTTCCTTCGGAGTGTGAACACGTCTTCATTCTCCACGCGCCATTCTGATAAAGTGCCGACGATTAAAAAAAATAAAGAAACGTCGCCCGATTCAGTCGCCGTTCGCGGGGGACGGAGAGCCCACTTCCGTCCTCCAGAAACAAACATCCACTGGTGGCTGGAGAAAAACAACGCAAATCGGCGGCAGGAAGTTAGTGGCTGCACTAGACCGCCGAAAGAAGACAGGCGTAAACACGGAATCGTATCTTGACACTAGGGCCTTATCTAAAGGTAGAATTATGAGATCGATTGAGTATAAAAATATTAGTCAAAATGCACCCGGCTCTGCGCTGTTTGGATTAACACCCAATTGAGAATGGCAGTAAATGCTGACAGTGACCATTTTTCAGCAACGTCATCGACTATTCGAACTCAACTGCACGTCCACCACTAACTGCAAAGGAAGAAGCTGTCTAAAACCTTTGGGAAACAAAAATATGCATAACAGTGATAAACAATTAGCCTGGGAATGAATTATAACAATAACCGAAGGGTCATCGCTACGTATGTTCAGCCACCAAAATGTCTGTTGGCTAGTTGGTTATCAGGCAGGTGTTGTGTCATACATTCGATGGGTTAGAAACGATGTGACTCATTTTCTCAAATTCGCATTGTACGTAGCACACGCGATGAAAAACAAAATACATCAGAATACGCACTTATACTTAGAATTACGGCTTGTAATAGATCTAAGTGATTTTCATACTTGGGAATACGGCAAGTGCAACACCTAAACTGGGAATCCAAAAGAACCATAGCCTCAAACTTGCGAAACAAACTACATTTCTGAGCTACATGCATTAATCCGACAACAAAACAAACCACCCGGCGCAGTCACGAGAGCCATCACTGAAGCATCACACCCTCAAATTATGAATTGCATACGAGGGGTTTGAGGGAGATTACATTGACACGCCTCGCTCACTGGGCTATCTCATTGCTTCAAGAATCTTTGGCCATTGCAACATAAGAGAATAGTGTCTGCTAAAGTAAAAGGTGTAGCTGCTACTGCTACCTCCCATATGCTCCGATACACAACCATGTAACTTCGCGTCACCACAAGCTTCCGGCGGCCTGCGGGATTTAAATTTCGTAAGGCCAGAAAACAACAACAAAGACTCGGAGTTGAAGTAATTCAAAATAGAAAATAGTTTTTTAGGAGGGAGACCACTTTACATTGAGGACCACGCCCAAGATTTACCCCTGGATCACAAAAATGAGAACACAGGGTTTACGGATGGCAACGTTCGAGAATGCAAGAGGTCCCTCGGTATGTGGAACAAAGAGTGAACATTAGGAGGAAGAAATGCAAAAAATACCTAACACCTTCAAAAGTTAACAACGCCTGGTCGCCAGGGACGGGGCTGTTTGCTACGTCCGTGAACCAATTGTAAAGGCGAACATGAAGCATCGCGATAGTACCAGTAAAAGACAAATAAACAAATTCTAAGATCCGTACAGGTCTCAATTATATCAATATCATTAAACCAATCAATCTAGTAAATACTCATTTTAATACATACTCGGTATCGCGTAAAGATGAATCATTAGGCGTCAATACCATAGCTTCGCAGAAAAATATGACAATATATTCACCAATTACTACTTCACGGTATGGAGTTTGATATTAACACATTTCCTGAGAAAATTTCAACACTTTCAGCGAAACAGAAGTAAAAGAAGATAAATTTACCTCCCGACTCTTCCTTATTATGCATCGAGAAAACTCGTATGCGAAATGAGGAGGATGCATTCCTAACATTGTTATTTTAATCATTGGACTATCAATGACTAAATTGTATTACTACAAGACATGAATGCCGCAACAGACAACAGACTTACTTCTAATACGAACGAAATATGGCCTCATCCTACTATCTATTGCGATAGTTACTGACAAATTGAACTTATAAGACTCACAAGTTGGTTTCGCGCAAAAATATTAAATTTCCTTAACTCGGTGAAACGTTGGCTTTCTCTGAAGAGTAAGGGTTAGTGTTTACCATTCCAGCATAACAATATCATCGATGATATGCTAACTTCAACCCGTTAATTAGGCAAAAAACAACATACCTCATTGTTGGGATGTTTCAACACCGATGACGTCGTTTCTGGATGACTTTACAGCATTCGAAGTAATAGTTGCAGTAGTCACCAGTTATAAGCTAGAATAAGTTTATTGACACATTCAACAACCTACTCATGACCCAGGCACAGGGTATCACTAGTCCTCCGCCCCAGACGCCATCTTGCGTCTTGCTCTTCAGCTGCAAGAAGTAGGGGTTGGTTCGGTCGGCTCATTCGTTGAGACTTGAGCACTAGGTGTCATGCCATTCGCGAGCGTGGAAAATTCGAACGAGTGTCATAGATTAATTTCAATAATACCGGAATGAGACGAAGTAATCTAATAAAAATTACATAAACGGACTGAAAGCCTAAATATCATGGTCACCAAGCACAGAAAAAGTTTAAAGAAAAATACTTACTTTCGTTGAGATCTAAGAAATTCAATAACTGTTGAATATTAGAGTTGTTTTGGAGGAAAATTAAGTATTTGATAAAATTTGTGCTAAATACCACCTACCTGCGATCATGAGTACCCAATATCATTTTGAAACAACAAAAATTTCCAACATATATTTCTCGCAGAGTTATTTTTCTTTTAGGAAAAGGGTTGGTATCTATACACATTCTCTTTGTTTACATGATGTATCATTGTATATCCATAAAACTCAACTACTATTCTCCCACCTGTCTCAATTTTGGGACAGTCAATTCAATTAAGAATCACTGACATGCAATATTCCAACAGCACCAGATGCATTACATGTACACCCTAGGAAAAAATATTACTAAAAATTAGTAATTTTGGACTAATTAGATTAGATTGTAAGGCTGGTGGAGTTCCTCCCGAGGAGACCCTGGGGCTCTTTAACCAGTTGATCCATATTGCCAGCCACAGGCAAGCAAGTCCCCCATGGGAATTTCTGTTAATTAAAAATACTCCAAGGATGGTGAGCCCTGATACCTACCTATTCAGAATCCTCATCACAGCTGGACATTCACGGAAGATGTAGGATGCAGTTTCATCCACTTCCTTGTACCACTTACATGTGGCAGAACCCAAAATCTTCAGGAGATGGAGATGCCTCATCACTTAATAGATTCCAGTAAGGACACATAGTAAGTCTCACTATCATTCATAGTTGACTCCAGTTTAACAAGATAAGCCTCTTTGCCAGACTAGGCCTTGGTCCAACTATTGGAAACTCCCCCAGCCTATTTTGACTTGCCCTAGCCTAGGTGTTGTCCACCAGATCTCAGAATGTTCAGCCAGACTCCATATTCTCATCTCAGACACCACAACTGAGGGCATGATGGGTATGATTGGTTCAGAGCCAATCCTATTGCTGTTAGATCCTGCTTTTATAAGTTCATCAGCCAGAAAGTGGGTTATGAAAAGTAGGGGATGGATAATTGAATGTTGCGATCATTGCATCAGAGCCCATTTCAGCGATATGGCTCAACTTTATGAACTCCATACACACTTCTCTGAGAAAGAAAATATTTCCCTTGTTGTATCACTGCTCTAAGCATTTAAGACAATTCACAGCCATATTTGCCTGAGTTCCTGCTTCCACATAGTGTGGGGTGAGATTCAGGAGAGTTTCGGGCGCCGATGTTGGGATGGTTTTCATTGCCCCTGACATACAATGCCATACAAAACATCCTCTGTAAGTGGTTGAATTCGTTCCTGGGAAATTTATGCTTAGTCCTTTTACAACAAGCAATTGAGCAGTATGAAGGGCTAGGTTTCACTACTGCAGCATACAGCCTGTATAGATGGCTTTCAGCTTAAGTCCCCAGGTTTTTACCAAGGGTCTTCCAGCAAGTCCACAGAGAGGCTCAGGCTTTCCCTTATTTTACCTCAAGATGCTCGACCCAGTTGAGCTTTGAGTCTAAGGCAAACCCCAGGGGCTTGACCATTGGAGAAGGCTGGAGGAACTTTCCTCGCAGTGAGAGAAGTTTAAGGTCTTCTCTTTTCCTTATTTTTTGGTAAACAATACCAGTTGTATCTTTTCCAATTAAACTGTCAGCCTTGTTTCAACCCACCATCCCATCGTCTTAATCAGGGCTTTTTGAATAAGTTTTGTATGAATCATCCATGTACCCCAGAGTATATATGCCAGTCCTGTTCAATCTTGAAAGAAGGCTGTTGACCACCACATTTCACAGGTGTAGAGACAGAACTCCACCCTGAGGACAGCCTCAAATCACAGACACCCTCATTGAACTCTCCCTTGAGACAGTCCTCTGTTCTAACATGTGCATAGTACAGCTCACAGTGTGAGCATGGATGCCATGCCTTCTTGCCGATTTGTAGATTTAACCAGAACTGTTTAAAGCTCCCTCAACATCAAGAAATGTTTGCAATCCATATAGTATTCCAAGCTCCTTACCCTCAATCCTCCATACAAGATTGTGGAGTGCCATCTCAATGGACTTTCCTTTTTGGTATGCATGCTGTTATGGATGTAAGGGATGTTCTACTAAAGGCCCTCTTCAGTACCTATCAACAATTTCTACCAACATTAAGTATTTCCATTGGTCTCATAATATGAGCTATAGTTATATTAAAGCTACATCTATTATATCATTTGCCTAAGAGTTTTGAAGCATAAAATATAACCATTTGCAGGTAGCCTTAAACAGGTTCTCCCTCAAAGCAACATAAAATTACTTGCAATTTGCCATCATGAATGTAAATTGAGCTGGAATAATAAAAATAATTATATTATTTTACATTATTATCTCTTCCAATACCTTCAGCAGGAAGAACATTAGGCTGATTGTACGAAAGGAGTTAGCATTTGTGTAGACTGTCTCTCCTGGCTGAGACACGAAGATGACTTTAGTAATCCTCCAGGGCATTCAATGGTATCCATACACCAGGTAGGAGCAAAAATTCTGATGACTAGCCATAGCAGTATCTCCTACCCCTTTTACAGTATGGAAAAATCTGAAACATATTGTCCTCTAGGGGAAACAACAGAGACCTCACTCCTGCATCTGGGATTTTTTAATATAACTTTGTGGTATCTCACAAGTTGTTGTACAGACTCAATGTTTCTGCAGAAGCTTCACCAAGACTCGAATTCAGAATGCTTAATGGCCTAATTAATGAATGTAAATGTCTCCATCCTGAGGCATTGCAGTCCTCTTTGCTTAGTTGAAGAGTTTCCTTGTCTCCTTATGGGGGCCCTCTGGTTCTGTTTCCCACCAGGGCAATTTGCACCTTCCCTTCCAGGTCTTAAACGGAACCTCATTTCAAAAGATGATATAATGCTCTCCTGCAGAAGCTTCATAGTGGCATCCAATTGACCTTCCAGCATTTGCTTCACAATATCTTCCACCACCGCACTTCTTAGCCTTTCATGGTGTAGCCACCATTTGGTGCTCCTGAGGTTTCGATACGTTGCATCCACATACTACCCAGTAAGCCACCTCAAGGGTGTTTGGCAGGCATGTAACTTGCCTTTCTTTTCCTTCAAGGAGAGTGAATAGAATGTGACGGTGATCCAATTGAGCTATCTCCCCCGTAAAACCTACACCCATTCATTCTGTGTATTAACTCGGTTGACAGGAGACATTCTCAAAGGCCCTCTCCTCTAGCGTTGGTTCCTCTTCTCTCTTACACAATGTGGTGTGAGAGTACATCACACATGGCAAGAAGATTTCAATTTTTGGTATTACAATAACTCACTGGTCTCTCCAGCTCCGCTGACGGTGGGTCTGGCACATTATAAGGTAGATAAGACGAACAGATGATCATCCTCTTCTTGGATATATACAAGTAACTACTGAAATCCTAGTAACTAACACTTAGGGAAACTTAGAGTTATTTGTAACATTATTAAATATTATTAAGTATTTTTAGAAACAATGACTTTCAGTTTATCAGTTTTGGGAAATTCTTAATAGTTTACTAATAAAAACTACTGAATTCTCTATAGGAAACCACCAAAAATTACCAAAGTTTAATAGTTTTTTTTCCAAAGGGTATGTTATGCAAATGATTCGACTGTAAATACTTCACAATCCAGAGACAAAAATGTATGTATAATGTCCATTGATTACTATAGGAATTTAAGATAGCAATTAAAACAGAATCAACAGATATTGTTTGTTGCAAAGTAGGGATATCCTTGGAGATAAGTAATAAATAAAGATATCAATAATGGAAAGGTAAGAGAATGTAAAGGGAATTATTTAATACAGGTGAGGTTGAATCAAATGTGTTCAAACTTTTTCTTGCCTGGAAAAAAATTATTTTTAAAAGAAGGATTAAACTGCAGTCAACTCATGGAATGATTAACAAATGGAAATACAGACATCAATTTAGCCAATAGAAATATTGATGCCATAATATGTTAACATTAAAATTGCTCACAAACCTTGTAAAACTTAAAATTCATATAGGTAAATGAGGCCAATCTTGTGTGTGGTGCAGAAGCATGGATTTTATTGAAGAAAAGCGAGTAAAGGTTGTAGACAAGAGGGCTTCCTGATGTCTAGGTATCCCCATAACAAATTTTCAGCCACAATCTAGGATACAGTTCATTCATAATAACTTGGCTGACAATCAGTAGTCTACTGCGCAGGTGGGCCTAGTCCAACTCAGAAAATAGGGGAAGCAGCGCTTACAGAGAGGGGAGCCATGCCCAGAACAGTTTTCCTTTCGGTGGAAAGGGAAAATAGGGGAGGATGGTTCCCCTTCAAATCTGTAGTCGAGTGGGCTGACTTGTTTATGCCCGCATGTTGTCCAGAAAACGCAACTATGTTGGAGTAATTTAGATTGAGCCAAGGCAAGAACACTATCAGAGAAGAGGTAAACCACATCGGGCTTGAAAACCCTACCCCTTGATGGGCCAAAATGTAAGAACTTGGACTAGGTAGTCCGAAACAAAATCGCTTACTGCGCCTGACAGGCAGATACCCACCCAATTTTTCCCCTCTCATCCACATATTTCCCCTCTCGCAAGCTGTCATCGGCCAGGTTAACGCGCATGAACTGTACCTGGGGTTTTCCTAAGTTTTGGCCATAAATTCATCTCCAGTGATCCTCCCAATCTGTGAGTCCAGCCTCCTTCTCTTTGCTCTCTGAGAAATGTATCGTCACACCATCCACATCACAACATTGACTTTGCATGTCAATAGAAATATGCTCAGATGTAATTATGGTAATGAGTCCCATAGTTGTCATAATTACCTTCCCTGAAGAAGGAGATAAAAAGGTTGGATTGTTGAGGGATTTATCGGGGATTAACTCATGCCAGGGATCTACTCCACAGGTATTAGGGCTCATTCATACAATACCAAAACGGTACTCACTCATTCCACCAGATAGTATTTTTCTGATAAAACCTTTAAACCCTTGTTCAAAGGAAACACCAGTCAGACACACACTGGTGATTCATGGAGAAATACTATCATGCCAGAGACCTGCCAACAAAGAGCACACTCCTCCACTCCACCAAAAGGCTCTAGAGGTTGTAATCACACTTGCAGACTTTGTGAAGGGCAAACACAGCACATCACACGTGCATAGTCACATGAAAATGAATGGCTTCATGCTACGGGATAACAGGGAAGGAAAGGAAAGAAGGATAGGCAAAAGGTGTGAGGATGTATTTATGTAATTTGTCTATGAAGTGGATCTCTTCAGCATACTGAAGGGAGATTGTGACCACAACATAAGGTTGAAGTGAGAACATCCAGGCAATACATAGGGAGGAGGAATTGGGGGAGGATATTCTCCCAAACTCCCGATAGCAAACCAAATTGATTCTTGATTGCAAACCAGTCAGATATAAAGGGACAATTTTGAACTATCATGGACAATGTACAGGGGTCAAGCAGTATCTTTAAATCATGAAAAATGGCCATTCTTCTTAAAAAATACATTTACAACAACCAGGGACCTGACAGTTGTGTGAGTAGGTGTTCCAAACATGAAAGGTGATTCTACATGGTTCCAGCAGTGGAGTGATACCAATAATTTGTTTGTCTGATGGATGACAGCAGCAGGGGATGGTGGATTTGCAAATTTTGGAGTTCTTGGCGGCAGGTAGGTATGTTGATAATTGGGAGCAGGGGAACAGCAATGAAAGTCCTCTTTTGAAAAACATATGGTTTTATTTTTTAAAAATATCATATGACCTTGATGACAATAAAGGCATATTGTCACTCTGACCTTTCTTTAATTATATACTTTTTTACATTCTCAGCAACAGCTGCTTATAAATATTGTCTTACCTGTTCATATTTGGTTCATTTATTACTGATAAGGGACTTTATTGTCAAAGTAACCCACCTTTCCACTGAGTCACTCACCACTCAGATGTACTGAACTATTTGCAGTCCTGCCCAACAATTTTCATTCTTCATCTACAATTGCAATAGTCCTTCAATGAGATTTTCCTGAAGGGAAGAAATGTTCAATGATGAAAAGAATTTTTTGGTAGAAAATGGTAGAATTTCAGGGGCATTTCAAGGAATAACCAACTCTTTGAAAGATTCAAATTTGGTCAGCTCAACTATACTACATGAGGAACACGAGGAATTAAATTATAAAAAATTCATAATTTTTACTGGCATATACTCTATTGATACCTATTACACTACTTCTGGAATGCTGTGGATTGTTAAATAGCCACCCAACTTACTACCAGGCACCTAGAATTTGAGTAATGTGTATTCTTCTTTTCTGTAAAATTGTTATTTTTCATAATTTGAAGGCACTTTGAGTCCCTTACACACTGTCCAATTAGAACTACATTTTTTCCCTTCATTTTTACAGTCAAGAATTGATGAAGTTGCTTAACATGTCAAAAGGTCTCAGTAGTGTAATCACCCAGAAGGGTCATGTCATCGGAAGTCCAGAAGGTGATCCATATAGCTATCCTTTTTAATCCTTTCCTTATACTAGAAACTTTGATGCGGAGGACGGGCTAGTGCACCGAATTGACTCCAAGAGCATAACTAGGTGGGGCAATAATAATTAAACCTGGTCTATAACATGGGCAACTCGAGTCAGATAGGCCATAGGTTAGGAGTCAAACAAAGTTGCCTGGGTCAGGTGAAAGCAAGTTCCCATAGCTATCATTTCCTCGAAAATGGGAGAACATACAGAAAATCAATCAGAAATGTTTTTCTTCTCCCATAGAGTTCAAAAAGGTATTTGACCAAAAAGGTATAATGCTCCAGAGGGAACAACTAAGCAATGGAGGCTGAGGGAGAATAAGGCTGGGAAATTACAGGTCGTGGGGTAATGCGGGGTAATGCATGGCTGCCACATTATCGCCTTTGCGTTTGAGCATTTTTGCTGAAGAAACGGTGAGAGAAGCATGGAAAGAGCCATAGCAGATGTAAGCAGAGTAATTACTAATTGATATTTCGATGAGGGGTCCCACTTTTGACATCTTATTACAGGCGATTCTGACGGCGTACACGGGTACTTTACACCTCGTACATTCAACTCCTTGCTACATTCTTCCTTAAAATTCTAATTCCGCAGTGAATACCATCCCCCTTCGCACTACAGTAAGCATTACCAGTTGGTATTATTACTTGGACTGGAAATCAAACATCCTCCTTTAAAATTCTCTCGCTGTCACTTTCCTTTGTATGAAAAAACTTTTCCAGCAAGAATGGTTTATGCACATCTTACAGTGTTTTCCTCCATAGGTAATTATGGTAAACGGCATTTCGTTCTCGCTATCAGTCATTGATTAACGACACCGAATGCACATAAGGGTGTCATGAATAAATGACAATCCAGTCGTAAGCCATTAACAAAATAACAGGTGAATAAATTAATTGGTGTAGTGCGAGTTCTACAGAAATAGAAACAAAAGGATAATCTTTTCTTTGCCTTTTGAAGAACCCATGACACGGTGACCCTCAGCATCAATTATTATATCCCGGTAGTGGGTATCGTGTGCAATATCATCATTATAATGATTATTATTTTCGCTCGGGTAGGGTGAGCGTCTTGGAGCAGTAGTTAACACGTGAAGAACGACTCTCGTAAAAGGTGTTTAAATTCCTTTAGTCGCCGGGAGCGATGATAGATAAGTGGATTGTCATTTTACTGAGGCATTGTTTAACCTCTTAGTTAGGGATGTAGCGTGTTACGCCTGAGGTAAACTTTGATTAACTAAATTATATTATTCTGGAAATGAATCGAACAATGGAATTGGATGTTTGGGGAGGCGACTGGGGTTTGCCCTCGATCGATTTGAAGTGCTTGCAAATTTTGGTGAGTATCCCGTAAAAAAACGGATATTTTCGTGATTGTTTTCGTAATCATTAATTATTTCTATGTGATTTATGTTTCAGACATTGGCAAAAATTTCTCGCGCCCATCTGCAAGTAAACATCACTAATAATCCTTTCAAAACACCAAGGGGTGTTCTCCCAGTTTTCCGCTGCGGAAAGGTTGTATTGGATGACTTGCAGGACATAGCAGCTTATTTTAGACGAAATGTTAGTCTTCTTGGATTTTTAACCCTTTCGTGGTAACTTTTATGGGTGCAGTCTTAGAACACCACCTTGTTTTGCTGAGTTCATTACGATCACAGCAATTTTTTGCTGCGGCTCAATTATTTCTCTGTGTATTGAATTTGTTAAAATGAATCTCTGACAGTCTGAGCCGACCTGGTATAGAATGCGTCGGCCAAGCAGCTTTTGGGCTGTGGGCTTGGATTCCAGTTCGTGAATTTATGTTTGTCATACGATTTAACTGTTAAGCTTGAGTGGGCTGTATAATCCAACCTGTTGGAATACCCAAGTATCAATCTTCCACTACTTGCTCAGTACTCCCTTACAAAAAATTCTGCGTTACCGACGGAGGTGCAACCACGAGTATGTCCGTATCGCGCATCAACTTTCTGCCTCTGGAAAATTTATGAAAATTAGAGTTTTTGGCTGTAGTAATTAATTGTACAGATGCTGCGGGTCAACTAATGTCACGGGGCCTATCCATGTCCCAGTCTAGGTTTCAGCAGCCGTCAATAATTGAAAGTCTCCCTCCGCCCTTGTAAATAAATATTATATTTTCTCGTTGACCCTTAATTGGCGACCTAAAAGTCTCCTCTTCTCCTAGTGACTATAATCACATGGAAGACTAAATTTTGAGTGTTGGCCATTGCTTTTTCCTGCTTAAGTTATGGTATTCTGTTATGAAAATTTGCTTGGTGTTATGTGTAGAGGTGGAGCCATTGCTTATCCTATATTGGAGTGTTTTATTGTTTCATGAAAACTTTCCTCTGAGTGGAGCCTCAGGACTTCTCTCTAGGAAATTTAACTTGTGAAAGTAGCTGAGTAAATTTCTTTCTTTCAAGAACTACAACTCTGATTTTGGCCTTTCAAACATTGAATGTGCTGATGTGGTTGCTTACACCCACATGCTTCAAGAGAAGTTACATCCTGTCATTCAGTATACATGGTAAACATTGCTTATACTCATTGCCTACTTGGGAATATATTTTCTTTCCTCTGGCTGTGAAAGTGCATTCTCATTGCAGGTGGGTGGATGCAAAGAACTTCTCTGAACTCTCCAGGCCATGGTTCGCCAAAGCTTTGCCATTTCCTCTCAACTTTTACTACCCTGGGAAGTATGAAAAAGAAGCTAAGTTGATGGTTGAAGCAATGTTTGACGTTGATGATCTCACATTCATTGAATCCTCCGTGAGTGGACCAAATATTCTTTTGTTCGTTTAGTTGTTCCTAAACTTGTGTTTCATCTGGGAATTGGATTGGTGTGGTTGCTATAGGGTTCAAATCCCTGTGCAGTGGCTGACATTTTCAGCCAACTCTTCATCCTTACTTGGGTGTCTTGTGGAGGGTTGTTAAAGCTTAGAACTCCAGCTATCTGATGGGGCATTGAACTGTAGACCTGTCGGTGTCATTCATAATGTGATGGCCTATGCCAATATTGGGACTTCAAAATTGGGACCAAAATACTTCAAATGCAAATTTTTTTTCCATTGTTCATGATGAATTTCCTGGACATATGGAAAGCCCTGGCCCTGAGCATATGGAAAACGTGACCCCTTGCCCTGGGGCGTTTCCATACACCTCCACAATGGCCACCATTATAGTCACTCACATCTTTTCTTGTGGTTTTAGTTGGGGTAACTTTGCTTTATTGCATGTTTAATGTGCTACTGAGTGCTTCCATTCCCCTACCTTTTGCTGTGGTCCTTACATTAACGCTTTATTGTTCTCCTGGAGAAGTTTTGTGTTCCCTTCTTCTTTTCCCTGTGATCTGTTCCTAGTCCACACCCTCTTGTGATGATGTGAATCTTCTGGGGAATTCAACAACCCTTTTGACTCCAGACTTGCCTCGTTCCTGCCTGTGGATCCCTTGCCCTACCTCCCTTTCACACAGCCACCCTGTCCTGGCTTTGAAGTTTTTCACTATCATCCTTCTCTTCTCTGGTGATGTGAATATAAATCCTGGACTGGCATTTAATTGCTACTATCAGAATGTGGGGAGCATTTGCAACAAGCTCTTGGTGGCTGCTTCTTACTTTTCTGAGTTTGAGTCTTTTCTAGTGATCTAGTTAGACTCGACTGAATTATCATGCATCTGACTCTGAACTTGATTTTTCTTCGATGCATCAAATCTGTGATTGTAGTCTCATGGCAGAGGTAATCTTACTTCCCAACCGGCTGACCTTAAATCTGGCTGTGAGATTCTGTGGACCAGGGTTAAAGTGAAGTTCCGTGACATCAGTGCATGAAAAAATTTCATCAGTTGCATCTCACCCACCCAGTGGTCCATCTTCGTTCAAAGGGTGCCTCAATTCTGTTCTCTGTGAAGTGATTATCTTTGGAGACTTCAAACTGTCTATCCAGTGGACTTCTCTCTCAGAAGGTTGTGTTATCACCAACTACGATGAATATTTCATGGATAACTTTATCTATGGGCTTGGGCTCAACCAGCGTTTCCAACGAGAAATTGGTCTACTCTGGATTTGGTTTTGTCATCCTTTCCACTCCCTATTGTAGACATTGGTGAGAACATTTTCTCTTCTGACCACGAGTGCATTCTTACCTTTTCCTTCCTCCCAAAATCTAATTCTTCCCGACCACCTATGGGCCTGGAAGAGAACTGACTGACCGGCTATAAACAGTGCCCTCTTGAG
The DNA here is from genome assembly GCA_963169105.1 of Ceriagrion tenellum. Classification (NCBI taxonomy): domain Eukaryota; kingdom Metazoa; phylum Arthropoda; class Insecta; order Odonata; family Coenagrionidae; genus Ceriagrion; species Ceriagrion tenellum. The sequence goes on along the minus strand of OY720641.1, from coordinate 25,467,371 downwards.
CACAATCTAAATCTTACTCTAGCATCCATGGAAATTTTCTCACTATCCTTGAGAATTACCTTAGCTCTTGTAAACACTGGGTGTTAGTTGATGGAATTTCTTCTGGATTCCAGCCTGTGTCATCTGGACAAGGCATAGTTCTCTCACAAATAACCCTATTCCCTCGGTTAGATATCCCTGCGATCTTAGTGTTTTCTTTGATGAAAGGCTGTAGTTCCATGACCACATTAAAAAGTTGTGAGTGAAGCAATGGTGGTAGTTGGCCTACTGTATGATCACACAGATATTAACAACCTTCAAGCCCTTAGAACAATATTTTCTGGTTGTGTCCTCCCAATAGTAGAATATTACACACCAATTTGTTCGACTGCCCACTCCTCCTCACGAAATAGTCCCATCAAGTTTTTCCTAGCCATTACCCATTATTGCATCCCCTTTCTCAGAAATTCAACCCGTGAATGCATTTCTTCCTCTCTGGGAATTCTCCTCCTCTGTCGCCACTGTTGCTCTATTTGATACAAAATTTCTATGCAGTACAGTGAACAGACAACTTTGCACCAATGGTCTTTTCCCTTGCTTTCCTATTTGTATCTCCCCTCATCCCACACAAAACTAAAATCTCCTACACATCCCTAAATTCTACCTTTCCCTTTCACAACATTCCCATTTTTACCATATCCCCTCAATATTTAAGGTTTTGTTGTCCCTCCTATGACCTCTTTTCCTCACCAAACAGATTTCTATTCTTAATTAAACTGCACTTGGGTGATGTATCCCTGAATTTGCATTAATTTGTTTGTCTTAAATTCGATTTAATTTTTTTCTTCTTATTTTTCTTCATAGTTTTTATATGTTTTATTTTGTATGACATACCAATGTAATTAGCATTGGCCAGTTTTTAATTGTATGGAGTAATAAATAAATAGCCACTGGTCGGAAGCCACCCCTTCTTGATAGTAGATGTCATTGACTACTTTCTGGCACTGGCCATAAAAAGGTGGTTAGGAACGTTAGGAACTAAGTGAATTTCTAAGCAAAAATCTAATTTTTAATTTACCCATTATGATTAAGAAATGTTACTTCAAATGCTAAGGAAAGTTGATCACACAATGTGGATAACAGTGACCTATTATCAGTTGCTATAATGGTTTTATTTGTCAGGCTTTTAAGACAGCTGTATACTGTGGCCAAACACACTTCTGCAGATCTCATAACACTTGAATAATTTGATTCAGAGCAATCAATATAATTGACAGCTCAACATAGAGAAAACAAGGTCTCTTGCGAATCAGTTTGAAGTGTAAATATTCTTAAAAACCGGGTTGAAAGATTTCAAATGCACAGCCTTGTTCATATGCCTCATTAAGAATTGCTAAAAATGGACAGATAATAATACACAGCTCAAGGACTTGGCTTAGATTGCAAGCCGTAGAATATTCAAGGGCTCATGCTAGGCTTGTCTTACACATTTGAGAATTCAAATACGGTTTGTTACCAGATGACAGAGAGGTAATTATTTCAATTGAGCACAATTTTGCCCTACCTATTTGATGTACCATATTGACCTGAATGTAAGATACTCATTTTTTCTCTTTTTGAGAAGGTCAAAAACACTACCCATCCCAAAATACTTAGAATAATTTGTGTTGTAATGGGATGATTTGATCCTCAATTTCTCATACATCCTGGTGCGCCACTGAAAAGTGAATAACATTGAGGACGGTGTGATGGGGCCAAGGCCTGTGTAAAATTCAAGTTACTCAGTGGCCAGTTAGCAGTTGTATGTGTCGGTTGATGGTGTTCTCTGTATCTGTGTGTGGATTAAAGTGTTCCAAACTGGGAAACCGCTGTGCCACTCATCAACCTCGTTACAATTTGGGATTTGTTACATATTTGTTTTGACTCATACCATCACAGTGGAATCTCTTATGATGTGAGATTAACTTTCTTGCTTTCAACTTTTCCTCATTTCTTCCTCTTTTCATGGGTGGTTTCCTGACTCCCCTAACCACTAACCAATGCAGTGTCTGGTGGCGTAATGTGTCGATGAAGATCAAATCAAGAGGGGGAGTGTGAGCACTGACATGCATTATAAAGAAGCAAGTCTGACATGCCTTTGAAGAGGGCACTTTTCGTGCCAGTCCTGTTCATGTGACATCTGTGCCAACCGTGTAATCCACTTGCTATCTCTCTCTCTCTCTTTTGCCTCCTCCAGCTGCTCAGTAAGGCAGAAGTGTGCCTGGGTGCCCTGTCTGTCAGGTTGGGTGACAATGAGTTCTTCTCAGCCCACCCGTCATCATTGGATGCCACGGTCTACGCCTACCTCGCCCCTCTCCTCAACGTTCCGTTCCCGTCTGCTGCCCTCCAGAATTGCCTCAAGAACTTGAACAACCTGGTTGGCTTTGTTAATCGCATGTCACGGAAGTACTTTCCAGAAAGCATCGGTAATATATTTCATAGAGCATTTTCAGTTTAGTCAATAGCATGGCTTGAAACCAGTTAGTGGTGGAGTGTTTGTGGGTTATCACCTGGCAATGAAACATGGTAAAAGCAAGGTATTTAATGTTAACTTTTACAAAATTACTGATTAAATAAAACATGACCAGGTTTCAATGCAACGCATGACCTTAAGACTGCCCTAAAGTGTTCATACCTGGGTTGTGTTTTCATTAATCATTGGTTTTGTCAAAGATAACAATAAATACTTTGATGATGATGAAGTGACTATAAAATGGAATACCATGAAGTAAAGTTTTATTTATGACAGTAAGTTACTGAGAATTTTTTGGCTCTATATCACACCTTGATTCTCACACACACTGTTAGCAGAATACATTTTATTGTAATTCTGTTTTCTTAGCAATATTTCTTTGTTTCAGCTATAAACATACTATTTATGCCCAAAATGACATTTGAATCAGTCATTCAAAAACTTTGACAGAGAGCAGAGGGCTGAAGAAGATAGCAGTGCCATATTATTCTGCTGATGGATCTTAAAATATTACATCACAACAGATGTGATGTAATATTTTAAGATCTTTAAAGGTTAAAGATGCATGGATTGACTTGTCAGCTGAAGAAATGCCATTTTATGTCACTGGAAGTAGAATACTTGGGACATATTTTAATAGCTGATGGGTTGGGACGGCAGCCTTCAGAGAAGAACAAAGCTACAGAGGAGATGGAGAGGCCTCGTACGAAACGTCAAGTAAGACAGTTTTTGGGGGTGTGTGGATGGTATAGTAGCTTTGTGCCAAACTTTGAAACAACGGCAACGCCACTGACAGATCTATTGAAAGAGAATCGGCATTTCAAGTGGACTGAAAAGGAAGAGAATGCTTTCAGGCGAATTGAAAAGGCCATCTATGGTGCCCCCAGGTTAGCATACCTAGATCCTAAGCGTACACTCTGCCTACAAACCGATGCCAGTGAATTAGGGCTTGGGGCAGTATTATTTCACAAGAAGGAAAAGAATGGAAAAGATATCATTGAGTATGCGAGCTGAAAACTTTTGCCAACCGAACAAAGGTATTGTACCGCAGAGAAGGAAGCATTAGCAGTTGTATGGGCAGTCGGAAAATTCCGTGGATACTTAGAAGGAAGGAATTTCTGACTAGATATATACGGATAATTCTTCGCTACTGTGGCTCAATAGTGTGTCTGGTACCAAATCAAAACTGATGCACTGGGCCTTATTGCTTGCAGATTTTGATTTTGAAGTATACCATGTTAGCGGAGAAAGGAATCAAGCAACTGATAGTCCCTCAAGACATCCGACTTGTGATGCAATGCCTGGGGAAGCTGAAATGCTGGAGAGAGAGATTCCTACCCAAACAATTGCTGAAACGGAAGGCCCTGTTTTGATGAATATTAAAGGGGAAATAAACATCGATACAATTGGAAGGTGGCAAGAAAACGATGAAAACTGCAGGAAGATGCAAGAATGGATTACAAGGGGTACCAGTAGCAGTCAGGGTGTGCCCAACGAATTTAAGGTGTATTATAAAGGTTTTCGAGTTGAGAATAATCTACTTATGTACTCTTCCCATATCTCATACTCACCAAATGTAATAGTTATTCCCAGGGCTAACAGCGATCAGATTCTGGAGAGATTCCATGACGGCACAGAGGCAGGCCATCCTGGGACAGCAGAAACCTATAATTCGATTCGCCGGCGGTTCTTCTGGGTTTCCATGAGACGGGATATTGCAAGTTACATCCAGGCATGCTCCATCTGCGCCTACACTAAACCATCAAACCAGAAAGCCATCACTAGTATGCGTGGGAGGAGACCACGCCAACCATGGGAGGTGATAGCGCTTGACATAATGGGACCATATCCCAGAACATCACGAGGCAAAACCAACATCCTGGTAGTGACCGACCTATTCGCAAGATGGGTGGAAGCATTCGCCATTCCAGAGGCCACGACGGGATGAATCTTGACATTACTTCGGACTGAGATTTTCAGCCGCTATGGGTATTCACGTTGCTTGCTGTCAGACAATGGTAGCCAGTTTACATCATGGCTATGGCAACAGGCGCTCTCAGATTGGGGCGTCGAACACTGGTCCACTCCTACCTACAACCCCTGAGCAAATCCAACGGAGCGACGAAACCAGGACTTGAAGTGGGTTCTGCGAGTCCATCTACTGGACAAGCAACATAAAACTTGGGACCAATACTTACCCCAGTCACTATTCGCTTTGCGTCAAAGGGTAAATCGCATCATGGGGTATTTACCAGCCGAATTGTTCCTTGGGCATCATCTCAACAGACCTGGCGACTGGCAGATCCCTTCACCGTCTCTAGAAGGAGGCCATGTAGATCATTCCAGAGAATGGCGGGAAGAGCACGAGAAGGTAGTTGACAAGAGACGTGAAATGGCAGGAAGATGGACACTAAAACAAGCAGAAGATCTGGACGTGCAAAAAGAGAGTATCTTCAAATCAGGAAAGCTAGTTTTGCGGCGCAATCATGCACTGAGCAACAAGGCGGAGGGATACCATGCGGGTCTAGCTCAAAAGTGGGTTGGACCGTTTGAAGTGGATCAACGGTTAGGCCAAGGGGTATACTCTCTTAAAACTGTTCCTCCAGTGAAGGTCCATGTAGCGGATCTGAAGAGGGTGAAGTGGGCCCTGAGATCAAGAGGTGCTGGGAGCGGCAATTCGATGGAGGGGATGGTTAAACCCAACTTGTTGGTCACCGGCTCGTCGGATGTCGAGAGGACACACTACAACCTCAGACGAAGATAGGAGATTATGAAGGCAGGATTGCTCTAAGTGGTGGAAAGTTTTTATTTGCGTTTGTTTGTTATTCATGTTCATTTTTAATATATCTGATGTTAATTTTAGGTATTTGTAAAGAAAATGTGTTTTTTAGGGGGAAATATTGACATAATATGGTGAACATGAAATAAAGCACACACAAGGGGTTGCTATGTACGTATTAGAAAGGAGAGATTGTTGTGTGGTATTCTGATGACTGTACGAGAGACTGTATGTGAAATTTCTCAGTATTTCCAATTGTAACTAATTGGAACAGTATTGAACGAAAAATAAGTGCAAAAGTTTATGAAATATTTTAATTCAATCACTTTGACACGATAATATAAGCCAGTTTATTACACCTTCACCTTCAGTAAGGGATGGTTGAGGGGTAATGTAAGTCACTGGAAATCTGATGGTTCTAAGTTGGAGACCTGTAGGTGCTAATTTTTTTTTGTTTTCTGTATTCTTACTTTATCTAAGCACTTGATACGATATTAAATGTTTTCATCCTAAATGCAGGAATAAACAATATTGAGATGCTTGATATATTTGAGAGTGAGGAGGTATTATAACACGCAGCTGCTGCCGCACTAGATATGTTGGCAGAATTTTAGTGCTGCTGGACATTGTGGAGTTCATCATTAGGGAGAATGTCATGGGAGAACATGATCCAGAAATGATGAAATTCCTTTTAGTGGTGTCTACTTCATCATGCAATGACAATAATGAAGTACTAGTTGAAGAATAGTCTTCTTCCAGTGATTTCAATGAGCAACTCTCCCAGAAAAAAAGAGAATCCCACAGGGAAAAAGTAGAAGTATGAATCTTTTGCTTTGATAAAGTAGTAAAACAGAGAAAGAAAAAAATCAGCAGCTACAGGTCTACACTTTGGGATCAATGGATAGCTAATGAGTTACATTTCCCTTTGACAACTCCCTAAAGAAGGTGAAGGTTCAATTCAATGGTTTATATTGATAGAGAAAATATTCAAGCTTAATATTTGGTTTCATTGTTCAATGTGTAGTTCTAAAACAGGGGTGATTAGTACATCACTATAGCAGGACCACTTTGTAAGTCACTATGGTAATACCACCTGCCTGCAAACTGTCATTAACCTTTAAACGCCGATAGTGCCAATATTGGCACACCGTTTGGTGATTCTCACTGCCGAAAGTGCCGTTTTTGGCTCATTCATTACATTTTAAACATTAAAAGGGCCGTTTTAAATCTGGCAGGTAGGACTTCGAAGGACAGATAAATGCGGTGTTTAAAGGTTAATGTCCTGGACCCAATTAATGATATTCCCCATGTATGTAATATTCAATGCACATTTTTCACTGTATCATGTGTATTTTGCAGTTTAGGTCTGAAAAACTGATTTTACTGCATCAAATTTTTGACAATAATGAAGTTTTTGTGAGTTACAAGCCTATATTGATGGGTGGGACTCCTTATATAACGATAGTGAAATTTTTCTTAAATGTGTTTTAACTACAAAGAGACCTCTCTCATACACCCACTCTCTCCAGAATCACCTAATTTAAGAAAAGGCTACATCATCTTGTAATGAAGGTGTACCAGACATTATAAAACCAGGTCATAGTCTTGAGTTAATAAGGCCCTAACTATCCTCACTCTCTGGCACCCTTTTGTTTCAGTATCGTCAAAGCCTGCCACGCCAAGGGTGGACATAAGTCCGTCAGGCAAGGATGCAGACTCAGATTTCCCATATAAGAGAAGAAATCAAATATTTGCTGGTGTGTTTGCAACAGCTGCCATGGCTGCCTATGCATTTTCAACAGGGCTAGTCTCGGTAAGCAGCTAAATAATTAAGTTTATAAAAACTTTTATTTGTATGCAACAGAATAAATAACAACAAAATCAAAAATTCTTATGTCGTGGTCATCATATTGATATATCCCATTTCTTTTGAATGAACAGGTATCATCAAAGAGCACTGTCAGTGCTGATGATGCTCCAGAAGGATATCCTGACCTGTTTGACCACAATGATGAGGGAGACGATAGTTAAAGACAATAGATACAAAGTGTTCAAGATGGTAGTCTTCTCTCTCCAGCAAGTTTGGAAGCATGTGAAAGCTGATACCTTACTTCATTGCTGTACCTTCAAAGAACTGAATAGAATGTATCAATTTAAATAAATGTATAAACAATGAATGTGAACTGTTATTTGGTGGTTGAGGGACAATTCACAGCTCCCTTCCATAGCGCCAATTGGTATCACGCATTGCAATCTTCACCTCTTCAATGAATGAGTCAAAGTTGTGTATTGTCGTGCCTCCAAGGACCACATTGATGCCATGCATGCTGTTCAGCTGGTGCACTGCCAGCGACTCCTCATATGTCACACCGCCCACCATGAACATGATGACATCTTGAGGCCTGGCAGGGAGGAAAAGGAGCCTTGTATTTGTTTGTTCAATGCCATACATGCCTTAAAGAGCTAAGCCATAATGAATGAGAGTAAAGCAATTTTCAGCTTAGATAAATTACCCACATGGTGAAGAGGGGGAAGGTTCAATAAGGGAGGAGAAGGGGGTGGGGGAGAGGGTGGAGTGGCGAGGGAAGTTACAAGTAAGGGGGATGAGGGGCAGGTGGGTAATGTGAAAAGACACCAAGTGTCGTTAAGAGCTTACACCACGAGTCTCTTGTTTGGATGGATTAGGAAGTCCAAAGGATTCACAAAACATTGGGTTGTTTGTTAGAACTGGTTAAACATCCATCAAATTTCAATCGGGAGGATGGATACCACTTGCCTCAACCTGGGATAGAGTGGTCAGACCACAGCGAGGAGCGGCCAATGGAGACATTTTCAATCTATGTCCAGCAGATGAACATAATGGTCACTGAACTAGCAACGAAATACATAATGGGAAATAAATAATTACAAAATTTCCAACAGACCTGAAGACACCCCCAGGTAGAGGGGAGAAACTGTAGTCATAAAAACTAAACAGGTGATGATAATACCTGAAAACAACAATATAAACAAGTATATGAGTCGTGGAATCCCCCAAAGAAATATTCTCCACTTGTTTTGTTATTTCTGCCTGATGATGATGTAGTACATTGAAATATAGGTTGGACTTACAACTTTATCTGAGTGAAAAATTGCCTTTATTCTCATTCATTATTATGAATTCTTTCCACCACATCAAGCCTGATACTTCTCTTTTCGCAGAGAGCTAAGTTATTAATATGTGTTAGTCTGGTAAAACTGGTTCCATTTTAATCATTTTCCTTAATAACATCCCATTTTTGCATACCTATTTCCCTAGTAACATATTTGTGTATTGCTACATACACATTATCATACATATCTCATTATTCTCGACACTCTATATACATCTTCTCTTAAACAGTATCTTCCATCACATTCATCCATGACTTTCCTGGTCCACCCCCTCCTTTCACACCATTCACTCCTGTATCATAAAATTAATTTATTTGATTCTCATTCATCCTCATGACTCAGCCATAGCAATGAAGCACCCTCATTTCTTACTAACCTTATCCAAACCTCCACTTCACATTCTTTCATACGAGCTGCTCATTCATAAGTAAATCCCTCCAACTTTAACCACAAACAATTCTCAGTGACCCCTTTCCCACAGCATTTAGACAAAACTTCTGGAGGTTGATTCTTCTGTTTTTCAGGTTTTCCACTGCATCGTTCCATCTTGAGGACAATATTTCACTGTCTATCCTGCAGGCTTACTCAGGTTCAAGTGACATCTACATAATACCATGAGAGCTGCCGCATGGGGTGTTAGGACACCAGCCATGTATAGGATGAGGCTCTAGGAGGTGAAAATATGTATAATGGGTGTGTTATAAGTGGAGCTAGGGTTTTATTATGGCCACTTATTGCGCATAGAAGGAGAGAATGTTTGTACCTACATATTTGGTAATGTATATCTCGTATTTTATTACTTCTGTCAGACCTAGAGATGCAGAATGGCATCAAATTGATATTCTCTGTGTCACTCTGAAACGCACATGTTCTGAATTTCTCAAGGAAACTAAGCCTAGCATGTAGCCTCCGAGTGTAGCATTCCCCAACCTAGTACAGTAGAAGGCCATTATAGCGAGAGATATTTTTATTTAGCTATTGTTGATCACATTGTTAAATGTATACGGAGTTTGCTGGTTATTTCGAGTGGCCATTTCTGACTGACTGCCATAACGATTCTGTTTCGCCGTGATTGTCGTCTGGGATGCATAAACTGTGGGGGTCATTTGTCCTGCATGAGACTAGGAAAGGTATACAAAGTTTCGGTAATTTGTGACAACCTTTCAGTTGGAATGGAAAAACAAACTTGAACTGAGAAACTCCTACTTTTTTTTTGAATGGTCTCACACATTACATTATTGGGACTCCTGGATCTTCGAGGGGGAGAAGTAGGAAAGTTGCTGCACGCCATTCCACTTGATAACGACCACAAGTGCTTTGCAACAGTTATTCAGGTATGCTTGATCCTGATCTTCTTCATTAAATTTGCAGAATTTACAATGGAAAAGAAAGTCATTAGGTTCAGATAAGAAATTCGAAAGAAATGTAATAGAAAAAAAGTCAATAAAACGGAAATCGACCGACAGTGTGGAATATTTTAAGGGCTGTGACTTTGAGGCTCATAGACTAAAATAGCATTCGGTGAAAAGAATGCGGTGAAATTCATCTGTGTGAGACTCATTCTGCAAGAAAGAGATGGGTGTAATTCAATAGTATCATTCCCACTTTTCTCTGTATTCATCAGGAGGTAGGCCTTCAATGCTCTTTCCTACAGGTTCTCTGTTAGCATGTTGGCTACCACCAGTGATAACAGGGATACCATCGCCATGCCTTTCTCTTGCTGTAAGAGGTCTCCATTTTACTTGACGTACAAGTTCTTCAGGCCGACTTATACCTTGTTGAGGAAGTTCTTCGGCCATGCCTTATCTATCAGGGTGCAGGCAGGTGGCATCTTCCTTCTCCTGGAATGCTGGTGAAAAGGGGTTCAATGTCAGCGCTAAACAGTTCGTCTCCTGATGTGGTAATGCAGCTGGTGATGTCCATGAAATGTTTTGAGTTCTTAACAAAAGTTGGTGAATTGCCCATGCATGGTGGATTACTCTCAGTGAGGAATCAGTGAGCCAACTTGTGGGTCGGTGAGTCAATGACACCGAAAATGGGCCTTGAGGGCATTCCTTCTTTATGGACTAAAGGCAATCCATGGAGTCTAGGAGGTTTCGGTGCTGATTCCATGACCATTCTCTTCTCTACTTTGGACAGGGAGAGGGAGTACCGCAGAGCTTCTTTGGTCTCACATTGGACTTTGTTGGTTGGGTACAACTGTCACTTGCTGTAGGGGGTGTCCGTCAAAAGGTCTTGGACCTTCACATGGAGAATCATGGGGAGTTCCTCACTTTTGGTCAGTGAGATATTTGGCTAGGGTACTTTGGCTAATGACAGGATTTTGCGGACTTTGAATCTTCCTTCCTTGGGTGTACTCTTTTGAAGCCAATGCAATGCATCTTCAACTTCCATAATGAACTCTTCTTTAGGTTTTTTGTTGAAGCAATGGCGAAGCTGAGGTCTTCCAAGAAGACCATCAGGGGACCAATCAGAGAAGTAGAGCCAAAAAAGTATCAAAAAACCACACTATATAATGCGTTGCCTCCAGACCCAACAAGTCATGTGGACCAGAGTAAGCTTGCAGGATAGCCAGTGAAATATTTTCCTCTACACGGAAAACCCGAAAAATGGAAGAATCAACTTCCATTCAACCCCGTGGAAGCTTCAATCACAGACAAAACTTCTGTTTATCCTGTCACACCAAAGCTCCACAGTAATACAACAAAGCTAGGAGGACACTTCAACGCAGTAAATTTTGCTTCCACTGAAAAACATACTGGACGATACTAAGAATCACTCCCCATTTGAATTCAAAAGGGAGAAGAAAAGTTAAAACAGGCTCGAACCCCTATTAAAAATGAGTATTGTACTTTTCCACAGTTATTTATTGTAAACGTACAATGCATTTCGCAGCTTGCTGCATCTCCTGCATCTTCACGTGAAATTGTCAAACATTGTACCTGAAGATGCAGCAAGCTGCAAAAAGCATTATACATTTACAATAAATAACTGTGGAAACGTACAATACTCATTTTCAATGTGGATTTGAATATAAAATACCGATGAAGTCTTCTCGAGTTCTTTACCGGGTCAGGTCGTTATGGGCCGACGTTTCCTGACATGCCCAGAGGACGATGGTGGTGGTAGCTATTGAAATGTCGGCCCATAACGACCTGACCCGGTGGAAAACCTGAGAAGACTTCATCAGTACAATACGCTGGGAGAGAACTAAATCATATAAATATAAAATACTTCCACGAAGTGATGCCTGAAAAAAATAGTTTAAAATAGGCTCATGGGTTTAAAGGTAACCTTTCAAAAGAGTAGTTGTGCAGGGAGTCATAAATAACTGATGAATTAGGATTAAAACTACCCATATAAAATGAGTTGGGAGCCTAAAATGCAATTTTTATGCATTAATGAAGCGAGGGAAAATTGGACGAGAGAATTAAAATGGCATTCCAAGGAGAAATTTTCAACTTGATGCCTTGAGCTAAAGTAATTTAAATATACAAAAACAGAAACTCCAGTGCCAAAAAAAGTGTTACAAATAGCCATGACTGACAGACTAAAGTCATGTTATTTAGTAATACATACGAGGGCTAGAAGAAAAGTTTCCAGTCTGATAATGAAGTTCTATGCTTTTTAGTTCTAAATTTTATTTCATTTTTCCGCTAAGTCTTTTTATAATGCAAAATATTTATTCCTCGGTCTCTCTAATGGAAGCTAGGGTGGTTGTTCCAACAATACATGATAGAAATCCCAGAGGTTTATCACTGCTACAGCACCTGAGCACTGGCACTAAACCCTGATAAAAGATAGATTTTTTTTTTACAATCCAGGCTTCATTTCACCATTTTTTCCCAAAACAATCTAGGTCCCATGTATCAACATTTTGCATCCAGCTGTTCTGGCAGACTTGTATAGTATTAGCCAGTAATTTTTTTTACCCTCTTCCAGATTAATGAAGAGTTCCTTTTGCATCCCAGAAAACATTGTCCATTGTCTTGCCAGCAGATGGTATCGACTTAACCTTTTTTTACCTGAGCACCTGGCTTTGACTTATTGCTTTAATTGAGGTTTTGTTTCTGGTGTGCAGTGTGGGATCTACACTCATCCATGGTGGCAAATTGGTGCACAAAATCTGAAGAAATACTTTATAAAATAATCTAAACTCCAGTAAAATTTGTTTTCCCATTTGTTTTTGGTCCGATTTCAACCAACAGTACACTAACTTGAGGACATGTTCCTTCAGAATTTCATCACAGGACATGAATGATGATTTAGCGGGTAGACTTAACAAACTGAAGCCCAGTCATCACAGTGGTAAAATGAAAGTTCTTTGAAGCTAGAAAGCACATCAGTCACAAGCAAATGTTATTGCAATATAAACTCATCCTTTTAATTCTCACGAGTTACACCCCAAAAATCCCTCGTTAGGTCAAACACTCAATTGTGTTCATCTCAGAGATGTGATTATTTCAAGAAAGTGTCCCAAGGAAGAGACCACAACCTGAGAGGGAAGGTGACTGGTAGTCACACCACAACAATGCTCCAACACTCGTCAACCCTTGTTATTCACGAGCATTGCATCAGAAATGAGATAGCAGTCCTTCAGCCACCTTGCTCACTTGATTTACCCCGGCTGATTTTTTTTTATATCCTAGACTCAGGTCCCTCCTCAAGAGTCGAAGATTTGTGAAGAGTGTGGGACCAGTTGATGACACCAAAAGAGTACGTCAGTATCGGTATTGCATAGGTGTTTATTGCTTTAAATAGGTTCTTTGAGTTGAGTGGCGATTTAAGTATTGCTTTTAGCCTACTTTCATATTGTTGTTTTAGCTGTGATTTTAATTCTGTATGGTCAATTTTGATATTTTGGTGTATCCCTAGGTATTTGTAGGTTTCATTGGGCTCCATTGCATCCGGGCTATCATTATTTAGAATCTCCATTTCTGTTGGTTTTTGGTATTTCCCTTTTTCAATATGTAAAATTTTACATTTTTTAATTCCAAATTCCATTTTTATGTCTTTTGTGATTTCCTCTGTTTCTTTTTAAAGCCCTTTCATTTGTGTTTGTGTCAGTGTATACAGTTTAATGTCATCCATATAGCAGGTGATTGATTTTGTATAGTGATCTTCTCTGGTTTTTTATTTCATACCCATATTCAGTGTTATTTAAGACGTTAGAGAGTGGATTTAGGCACATACAGAACCATAGGGCACTTAAGCTGTCACCCTGGAAGATTCCACGTTTAATATTTATTTCTTTTGTTTGTATGATTTCAATTCCATTATTCAGATACATTCTTGTTCGCCATGTTTTCATGATGATTGGAAGAAATTGTTGAATTTTGTCATTGATTTTATAAATTTGCATTACTTTCATTAACCACGCGTGAGGTAAAGAGTCAAACGCCTTTTTATAGTCGATATAGCACGTGTGTAAGTTTCTACGTTGTGTCTGTGCCTGTTTCATTATTACACTATCTATTATAAGTTGTTCTTTACATCCTCTACTGTTTTTTTGCATCCTTTCTGCTCTTCTGTAAGTATCTTATTTCTGGTTTGGTGTTTCTCTATTTTCCTATGTATTACACCTGTTATTATTTTGTAGAGAGTGGGTAGACACATAATTGGTTGGTAATTAGCTGGGTTTTGTTTGTCTTTAGATTTTGCTATTATGAATGTCTTACCGTCCATGAGAAATTGTGGGAAATGTTTTGGGTTTACTATAATTTCATTTATTTGTGTTGTAAGGAGTTGGTGGGTAGATGTAAACTGCTCATACCAGAAGTTATGGATCTTATCAATTCCAGGGCTTTTCCAATTGTGGGTTCTTTTTATCATTTCAGATAATTCATCATTTGTGATTATGTATTCATCCTGTGCATTTAACTTCTGGTGTCTTTTTTCTTCTTCTTTAATCCATTTTGCATTACTATTGTGTTGTGTGGTTTGGGACCATATGTTTTCCCAGTAGTCAGTTATTTTTTCTTTGCTCGAAATTCAGGTTTGTTTGTTTTCCTTGTTAATAAGTTGTTTGTACAACATGCGTTCATTTCAAACAAAAAGGGAATTAGGTTCTTTTCTCGTGTTCGATTCTTTGTATCTTTTCAGTCGTGCAGCATATACTGATAGTTTTTGTTTTTGTATGTCCAGAGATTCTTGTACTGTTTTATTGTTATTTGTGAATAATTGACATGGTTCAATATTTTTTTTTATGTATTCCCGGTTAAATATTGGGTTATTCTGCCTGTATCTCTTCTAAGTTGGTCTATCTTATTTTCGATTCTTATTTGCCATTTTGGTTTTCTATATTTTTGTATTTGTTGATTTTGAGCCTTTAGTTTCTGCTTGTTGACAGTTATTATGGAGGCGATGGCAGCATATATTGTTAAATGAAGCTCTTCCAATGTCTTATTTCCTTTGATGTATTCCGGAATCAGAATTTCATTCATGATACTAATGAGTTTCGAAGTACCCTCCTTATAAATCAGTTTGGGAAGAGGACTTCTCATTGAAGGGTTGCCTCCTGCCCATGACGCTATGTTCTTCTCCATATGGTGTTTAAGCTGGTGGTACACTTTGTCATCCTCCTTGGGCTTATTGACATGAGGGAGCTCATCTATGTTCTCGAGTGTTATCTCCCACCTTTGTGAATTTGTCTCTCTGCCTCTATCGTGTACTATTTCTTGATTTGTTTCACTTGTTTGGTCTGGTAATTCATTCAGTTGAGCCATTTGTATTTGTAAATCTGTTTCAACCTTCTTTTTTATTTTATTTATAATCATATTTGGTAATAGTTGTTTTGATACTATTGCACGTTTCCGATCCAATATATTTTGTTCTGTTAATTTGCTGGCTTACTCTGGGTAGATTGCAGTTAACATTTTCAAAAGTTTTGGCTGGTGTCCTGTTTGGTCAGTTTCTAGATTATTGGTTACATTTTCATTCATTACTTGATTCCACTTAATGTGTTGCCTAACCTTCCCTGCTTTGGTGGTTTTTGGCTGATTAGCCAACAAAACACTTTCAGCTGGTGGAATCAGGAGATCTAGAAAATATAAATATACTCTCCCGAGTGGAACTGACTAAGCACCGAAAATTACATCCAAACTCATGCATATAAAGAATATCACTCAGCAGAAAAAATGGGGGTAGAGGTCTCATAGACGTGCAATCTCTTTGTGCCAAACAGGTACAATCATTGAGAAAACATTTTCACAGCAAAGACACATGGATACATAAAGAAATTATAAAGGCTGACAAGAACTACACCCCACTGAAATTATCTATAGAGGAACATGAGTACAATACTTATGATGCCAGCCAACATATAGAATGGAAAAACGAAAGATGGATGCAAAAGATATTGCATGGACAATATTATTAATGGGTCAGAAAAGACAACATAAGTAAACAAGATACATATACGTGGCTCCGTAAAGGACAACTCTTCCCTGAAACAGGACTTTTGATTGCAATACAAGACCAGGTAATTGCTACCAGAAATTACCAGAAATATATCCTCAATGATAGTAATATAGAAAATGACAAATGCAGAAAATGCAAAGCACAAAAAGAGACTATTGATCACATAACCGGAGGATGCATATAATTGGCAGAAAGAGATTACACCAAAAGCCACAATTACACAGCCAAAATTATTCACCAAACCATAGGCAAAAAATACCTCTTAATAAAAGTAACCAAACCGTACTATGAATATACTCCAACAGAAGTACTAGAAAATGGAGAGTATTAATTGTACTGGGACCAAAAATTATTCACAGACAAAACAATAGCATGCAACAGACCAGATATAATAGTGCAAAACAAAAAAAGAAAATATAATCTACCTCATTGACATATCAATCCCTTTCGATCAAAATATACAGCAAAAGTACAAAGAAAAAATAGAAAAATATACCCCCCCTTGCAATTGAACTAGAAAGAATCTGGAAACAAAAAAGTTATTATTCTTCCATCTATAATATCAGTCACTGGTATCACACAGCTTAGCTTCAAGAGAAACCTCATCCGCCTTGATCTAAATACTGAAATTCATCAAACAATCCAGAAACAAATTATCCTAAAGACATGCAACATCGTCAGAAAATTTTTCAAAGAAATGTATTAGATTAAATGCGACTTGGCTTCTATGCCTGTCACATTTGATTAAACAAGTATAAATGCTGAAACTAAAATTAATAATAAATAATAATAATATTTATTGTTCAGTTGGTCAAGAAAATTTGACATTGAACATGGTCAGGAAAACATATAGAAACACAAAATACATTTTAGACAATTAACACAATACATACACATATATAATACAAACTAATTTACAGGATATTTCATTTATTGGATTAGAGTTGGTCAGAAAAATATTCATTTAGGCTGTAATAACCTTAGTTAAGCAATTGTTGCTTTAATTAACATTTGAAAGTGTCAGGAGATTTAATTAACTTAATTGCTTGGGGCAATTTGTTGTATACAAGGGATGCAGAGTTATGTGGCCCACGTTGGGCAGTAGTCAAATTATAACCACGTAGGTGCATATTGTTCTTGAAACGAGAGGAATGCTGATGAATGGGTGAACTTGATGGTCACAGGGAAGGATTATTTTTCACGAAGGTGCAGCATTGTAAAATATACAAACAAGGTAAAGTAAGTATATTTAGCGCTTTGAAGAGTGGTCTTCCAGGTACTCTGATGGATACTCTCTAACAATGTATCAGTACCACTTGATAATGACAGAAGCAAAACACTCGTGGTTTTCCACTAATAAAAGATTTAATTCAACCAATTTCAGGGTAGCTACATCTTCAAGTTCACCTACACCAAGATGATGTAGCAACGTTGAAACCAGTCAAATTAAATCTTTCAATGATGAATAGCAGCAAATTTTGTGCTACCATTCTTGGATGACATCTGAGAAATCCCCTTCTCTATTGCATCTCTTCCATCAACCTTTCAGAGGGAAGGACTGCCAGAGGGGGATATCCCATCTGCAACTATCAAATTCATTATTACCAAATGTCAGCAGTCATCAAGGCTGGGCCTGAAGATGGGGAAATAAAGAGGAGGGCAGGGCCTAGGGAGAGGGAGGATATTCAGAACCAAAAGATGGATGAGTCATTCCAATAGGGTAATACTGACTCATTTGCAGAAAATCTCCATTTTTCCATTCCCAACCAACTTTGTCTTTCAACAAATCAGTTTACAAGGAAGGTAGAGGCAAAGTTATAACATGACTAAGCTAAAAGGTTACCTCCTCGCCATTTGGACATTGCCGAGGTAAGGGTATATGTCCTCACGCAACCGCCCCTTGAATAGATCCTCCAGAGTCTCCTTCAGGATCGGAGAGTGTTGAGTGAACACATTGTCCACACCTTTGAGGCCCTGCCAGAGGAGAATTAAAGATACTGAGTGGCGTACACAATCCATACACTCAACAAGAAAAGGCAACACTACCGACAATGTTCTAACAGTCAGAGGTCATAGTAAGGAACAAGTGCTAAAATGTTTGCACACCCAACAAGAGGAAATTTACTTCAAAAATAAAATAAAAACTAAGAAAATTTAACATTTTTGTAAGCAGAGAAATTGTTATTTTTACCAAGTCCAAAGTGACATAGAATATATTTAGGTCTTCCCTTTATTGCAGTAGATTTCAAGCACATTTTTGCACATGAAATCTGATACAAAAAAGGAAATTTCATTCAATTCAAATTCAAAAAAGGATCCATTTTCTTCAAATTGACATCTAGGTAGATAACACTGCAGGAAAGTTCACATGATTTATTTATAATTAGTATACTTCAACTTTGAAAGATAAGGTGTCTACACTTCTAATTACCAATAATGAAGATTTAAAGACTTAATGCCATCATCAGGGAACAGTTTTACTAATTTGTCAGCCTAATTTTAGTCAGACATATTGAGTATTTGTGGTGGTAACCCAGTTTTGGTTTAAAAATTTTTCAGGTTTCTGTAAAATCTATTCACTTGCTTCATTTTGCTATCAGGTTTCATTTAATTTGGCTTCTTCCGGTACAACATTTCACCTCTCATTCAGGAGGTATATTCAGTAGTCATTGTCATTTTTTGCTTGGGCAGCTGGCGCATCCTGTGATCAGCTTTGGTTACCAAGCATGAATATATAAGGTGCTGTTTATTATTTGCAAAGAGAATGAGGTCCTTTCGAGATGAAAAATATCGGCTGTAATCTGCTCAATGTAGTGATGAACACTCAAAAACAGGAAGTAAATGGATGACGAGAGATCACAAGTCATTTAACCTTCATCAAGACTTCAGTTAGGGCTGTAGCGCTGGTGGGCGCACTGCAGTATTTTACTGCCTTTTGTTTTTCCATCTTTTTTGTTAAACTATTCATCATAAATCATTATCGTTAGGATGAACTTGATGAATAAACTTAGCACACATGCAAAAATGTTAGCACTAGAGAACATTTGACGATGTCTGAGACAAAAGACAGGCCGAGTCAAGCTAGGACTATTCAGGTATTTTGTGTCATAATGTGTAAGTAGAGATTACGTGTCCCTTTCTGCAAACCATCATGCAAAATTTGTGCGAGCTTTTATGAATGAGGCAGTGAACTACTCCCCATGTACCTGAATAAAGGTTAATAATAAAAGGGTTGTCAAAATATAAATTTTGTCTTCAATGAGTCTATTTCTGCAAAATATAATATTTCATTACCCACAGAATATATTATTGAAGTTCTAGAGAATTAGCTCATATACTGCTCAACATGCACCTATATTATCCATGGAAAAATCTATAAATATAACCTCATAGCAGTGTATACTGTATGTTGATGTACTGTATGTACTGTATATGTACTATATATAAACTATATACTGTATGTACTATATATAAACATGATATACTGTAGAAGGCCACTTTAGTGAGTTCGCACGACATTAGAAAAATCGCTCGTTATAGCAGTTCAGCTATTTTTGCAATGCTAACGCCTTGAATCCTTGCATCAAGTTTGGGCAAAACTGAACTATTGGGCATTTGGTGCTATGTTATTGTAAATGCGTCGAAGCGCTCACGAAATTTCAAAGTGTACCGAGGAAAAATTGTCAACAAATATCCACTTTATTTGTATTCCAAATTTTCCATGCCCTGCTAAATCTTTGGTAACATTTATTGGGAGATTCCCATTGAACTATCACTGGAAAAATATGGCATATCGTGGTCAAATGATATCAAACGTATAAGTATATAATGATCAAAGGTGCCACACGGAAGTGGTTGATACACTGGAGGGTAATAATGAAAGAGAAAAATTTAACTAATGAACGTAAGTAGTGCTAAATCATTACTGTTATAAAAATTAGGAAATCACGATAAGTTGATCGGGAATTGAGAATGTATTGCAGCAATTGGACAAAACAGCACCTCTACTGGTCATTTCCCAATAAAACCACAACCAATTGTACTAAAGACACATTTGGGAAAGAGTTTTACATCAGTACATCACACTTAGGATGCCAATTGCACCTCGTTCATGATACAGAAGATCATCATTTGCGACTGTTGGAGGAAATCGTGGCGTGGACGCATGTCTGGACAGCTGTAAAACATAATCCTACTGATGTTTTCTTAGATCAAAATGGTGCTGGCGTCACAGGAAGAAAACCGAAAATTTCACACTCAATACTTAGGGAAACGAGGAGGGTTAAGGGTTACTCTATTCAATAATAAAGAATGAGTCATTTGCTTTCAAAACCATTCCAAATACTTATTTCAATGGGTATCATAATGCCCTGACTCAAATTTTGTCCCCCCCTCCCACTGCAGAGGCTCACATCCTTCCCTCTCCAGTCAAGGCCACCTGGATCAAAGATGAGCTGGTCCAGGGTAGACCCAGGGACCAAGACAGAAATAAAGAGAAAAATACTATCGGATTTCACCCATCTCATTCTAGCAGAATGAGTCTCACTCAGATGAATTTTGCCACATTCTTGAATAAGCAGTGAGAACATTCCTGTCTTGAGTAAAAGGGATGTTTAGGCTCGTTAAATTGTTGGGCTGGAAGTAGGACCACTTTGTCAAATTCACAGTATGACAATTTTTTCCGGAAATTCTTTGTGTGAAAGGGATAAGTAGGTGACAGATTTGCCTTCTTGCTTAAATTCGTAATAAAATAAAAAATACAAAATAAAATAATAAAATAAATAAACATTCGTGACATAGTTGAAGAATGAATCACTAATTGTAAGGAATTTTCCGAACTTCTTTAAATGAGACTCACAGGTTTCAAATTACCAACATGAACATTAGAGCCTCTGCTTATCATGGAATGATTTAGCACCATCAGTCACATAAGGTGAACCTGAGAAAAAGTATCAGCTTTCGATAGAGGTGGGGTGAAGAGGGAGCTAAGCCATGAGAGACAAAGACGTGGACTGGATTGGAAGAGGCATTGTCACGGGTATATTCATTCCCCCAATTCTTGCATCAAACACCAGAAGCCACCACTGAAAATCTGTAATGTCATCCATGCTTTGGTATTGGACTCCTAGGTGTAGGGAATAGTTAGCTATCTGCCAAAAGATCGAGGATGCACTGACTTACAGATTAAAAAGGCTTCATTTTGTTGAAAAAAATTTAAGATTTCAACTTTTACAAAACCACTCGATTTATTAAAACAACGACCCAGGTTTCAATGTGCATTCACATCATCTGACTTGTTGGACTAGTCGCCCTCAACAGCCAATGTTTTCCGGAAGTAAAATTATGAAATAGTATCAAATTCAGAATGGGAATTAAATTCTCTACAGCTTGAGACTCACGTGAGTACTTTTGCCACTAATATGATGAAGAGAAATTCATCTTCTTTTATATCGATTAACAGTCGTCATCAGTAATAATAAAATCTCTATGTTCGTCCGTCACGCAAATTCTTCAGCTCTTGCTTTTAGAATTGTGCTGCTGATGTGATCTCCAATATTTTTTGCATGGCGAACCATTCAAATAACACTCATTCTAATGGAACATTTTCTGCCGGTCGTAGTTTCTTACTACTCCCCGTGGCATTTCCAAGTTTAAAGGCAGCAATAATTTTGTCTTTATTTTCTTGAATTATAAACAGGGCAGATGAAGTTAATCCATCTTGTCGGCCGCTTTCCATTTCATTGGCGTGCTTTCTGTCACATTCCTGAATGATATCAAATTTCTAAGCCAAATCCGATGACTTCCTTTTCCCTACCATTGAAACACTCGTAATGAAATGCGGCGAACTTCAGTAAGTAGATCAGGATCAAGCTTTCCTAAATAACTGTTGTGAAGTACTTTTAATAGCGTTTTCTGTTGAAATGGTGCACAGCAAAACCCCTTTTCTCGACTACTCTCCCTCGTACTACTTCTTCCCCTTGAAGACCTGGGAGTTGCTGTCATGTAACGTGCGGCCCATACAAAAAACTTAGGAGTTCTTCTGTTCAAGTTTGATTTCTCATTCCGAGTGAAAAGTTATCTCGAATTACTGAAACTTAGTATACATGTCCTAGTCTCACTTGTGAAAAATGAACCCCCGCAGGTTATGCTTCCCGGACGACAATCACCGCGAAACAGACTCGTTATGGCAGCCCGTCAGAAATGGCCACTCGTACTAACCAACAGACTCCATAAACATTTAGCATTGTGACCAACAATGGCCAAATAATCACTCACTATAATGGCCCTCTCATGATTGGCCACCCTCATAACAACTACCTTCTACCCTATGTTCTACATATTTCGTTCCAGAAACTTATATCAATGGTTACAATGACAAATATAAAAAAATTATTCTAATGGTTTCTTTACCATTATATTTACAATGGAAAACCTCCATTGAAAACCCGAAGTATCAATGAGCAAATAAAGTTGCAAGTAAATGTTTCCTGATTAAGAATTGCAGATGATTAACGTTTGTTTTTTCAGTATAATGATTTCTAACAATGTAAATGAGGCAAAAGAAAATGTAGTTATTGAACAAAAAACCTTTTGGTCACTATTGGGTTAAATGTAAGACATTACGTAAATCTTTCGAATAAAGACATTATGATTTTTCCATTATTTTTCAATGACAATACTTTATTCACCACGTGTCATTGCTGTAACAGGTTAAGGCATTCCCAAACTGATGTCGAAAAGGGTTCCAATCTGTACAGACTGTCCCATTGATCGTGTGTCATTTTTTTATCTCAAGTGTTAGACATTTACATTAGTGTCACATTGATGAAATTTGGCACGACAGGAAAAGGTTGCATGTTTTCTTCAGTGTAAGTGGAGTTTTAGGAATTTGACTTATTGACCCATGAATGGTGGTCCAAAACAAAATCCAAATCTAACATCATGGTGTTCCAATGTTAAAAAAAATTTGAGATGGGAAAAATTAAAATTTTTTTGTGAAAACTTCTATCCATGTTTTGTGGCACGATGAGCACGAATGAACCCCTTTCCTTTTCAAACATCTAACCATTACCCCAGGAAGTTCACAATGGTGACAAAAATCAAATAGGGATGACGTAAGTGTCGAATCACATGTTTAAAATAGCAACCAAACAAATGGTAAATTGCCCAAATTTCTCCCGGTATTTCTTGACCTCAAAGGGTTATGGAGGGATAAAAGGTCACTAGGAGTAGGCAAGCAAATAGGGACAACAAGATCCCCCCGTAAATATAATATAAGGCTTTTTAGTATTTATACCATTTGATTTAGAATTATAAATTATACAAAAAATTAAAGACCAACTCAAACAGTTTTGTTGTACACTTGTATGTATACTCATACAGCGTTTCCTCTATCTTCCGTAAGAAAGCACTAATAGTAAAGATGGCGACAACTGAACAGAAAGATTTTTGTGTTTTACAGTTTGCAAGGAGTGAATCTGTAATTACAGTACAACGTGTATTCCGTATTAACCCTTTGAGTGCCACGCGACGATATATCATTGTTTGCAGAATGTGCCAGAAGTGCCAACGACGATATATCGTTGTCTATGAGGAGACCTGTTTAACCAATGAGTCATTGCTAAAAAATTTAGTTTTTTCGTATTTAATAGCAAAAAAGCATCCTCTTTCAAATACAGAAATGATCATGTAAAAATGGTAAAAAATAATACTTAATTTGCTGTAATAAACAAATAATAATTTTACAAATAAAGGCCTGCAAATATATCAGAATATCCATGACACTTCTAGGGGTGCCCACCAAAAAATTGGTGGCACTCAAAGGGTTAAGTTCCATTGTAATCCTCCAAGTAATAATAACATCCGTAGATGGTATCATCAGTTTGAAGACACTGGCTATCATTGTAAAGGGAAGAGTATGGGACGACCATGACTGACTGAAGAACGTGTTGAACAAGTGAGCCTTTCGTGCATAGCCCCAAGAAATCTGTTCGGAAGGATAGTCGTGAATTAGCAATTCCAGTGACGTCTGAGTGAAGAGTTTTAAGGAAAAGCTTACAACTATGTCGTTATTGTTCACAGCTGTTACAAGCTCTAAAGCCTACAGACTACAGTTTATGTGCCAACTTAGCAAACAAAATGTTGCTGCATGAAGATAAAGATTTTCTTGATCATGTCATCTTCAGTGATCAATCGACATTTCATGTAAGTGTATATGTGGACACTCCTAATGTGCACATCTTGGGGTCAGAAAATCCCCATGAGGTGGTACAGTTGCAATGAGACTCCCCAAAATTGAATGTTTTTGTGCCATATCCCAGCGGAAAGTTTATGGACCTTACTTTTTTGGTGAAGCATTTGTGAATGGTATTTCTTATCCTGAAGCACTACAACAATCGCTCTTTCCTCAACTGCAAGATGATGAACCAGAGAACTTCATTTGGCAACAAGATGGAGCACCACCTCACTGGCATAACTCAGTATGCGATTGGTTAAATGACATTGTACCCAACCGCTGGATTGGCCGCCGGGCCCAGATGACAGGGCTTGTTTCGCATAGACTCTACGTTCACCTGAAGTGATGCCATTCAATTTTTATCTTTGGGGGTTCATAAGTATAATGTGTATGTGCCTCCACTTCCAGCTGACCTACCCTACTTAAGAAACAGGATGGAATCAGTTGTTGCATCAATTACTCCAGACACACTGATTAAGGAATGGGAAGAACTCGCCTATCAACTGGATGTGTGCCGTGTGACGAATGGTGCTCACATTGAATATTTGTAGCTAAAACAAAAACTGCTTGAGTTTCTCTATCATTTGATGTATCATTTACAATTGTAAGTTAAAGGGTATCAATACCACAAAGCCTTAAAAACCCAATACATATTCATTTTGAAACACACGGTTTATAAAAATTTGATACATATGGAATACCACCAAGTGACAAAAGATAGTTTATTTAAAAGTATATACTTACAAATTACTTTAGAATAAAGAAAATTTCAATCCTTTAGCCTCATTATTAACCAATTACAGACATTTGAAAACTGACAATTTTTCTTTTGATCTGTGAAACAGCCATTTAACGTATTTTTACAAATGGCTACAAGTTCATGAAAAATCAACTCAGAAAAATAAAAATGGCAAATTATTCAATTTCTTTCATTCTTTTATATATACATATATTTTTGAAAATCAAATCAATCATGGTCACCTAGTACCCTCTGCATGACTTGAGATAGAAAGGGACAGAATATTCTTTGTGTTTAATATGTCTCTGCATTTGACATACAAGAATGGAGTAAATTAGAGCATTGACTGCAGCTTCGAACATTAACCCCATGAGCAGTGTTTGTTCTTGATAGTGGGAAATCTGAATGTTACTACGTGAATACACTTTCAATGACCACCAAATATTTACAAAATCAGACAAATATTTAGGAGCTCATTTCTTAAAGCACTACAGCACAGTTTGAGAGTTTAAAAGCAAACAGTAGTTGAGAAGTGAAAAATAAGGAATGCACGAAAGTAATTTACCAAACAAAGAATTTAAATAGCACAGTCAACACAATTTCTTGCTCATATAGGGATAAAATTTAGGAAAACTTTTTACTTCAAAATAGAATACCAAAAAATAAAGACTAGTCTAATTCACATATGCATGAGACATTCACGCATTTAATGAACTTCTCTGCCAGGGTTAAGATAAGGCAACTTATTCACCTTCAATGACATAGGTAGACAAGGGTCACATAACTTATGTGGAAGGCAACTTCGCATAATTGAATAGTAGTTTCAGGAAGAGTACATGACCCAATTCTTTTACCTCATTCATTCAATTATGCCATAAAATCCTCTCAGTGAGGCTGCTGTCCTAAAAAGTTCTCCATACTTGGAGGAGGCAGTTTCAGGTTGATGAATGACTTTTACAGTTCTAATAAGCATCCTAGGACCATTTTCAACACAAACACCTAAATAAAGGCACGATACCACAAATTACCTTTATAATATTTTTTATGCTCTTAGTTGTTTTGGCAACGCTGTCCTGCGTCATGGAGACTTCAGAAGGCCGAAGGTGCACCATTGCATAGTTGACAACCATCGCCACAGCCTGGGAGAAAATAATCAACCTTAATTTATTATGAGAGGAAGCATATTATGCACTAGGGAATACATATGAACAAGGTTGGCATGATCAAATCTATCTAATATTCATGATCATATCTTTCTTTCATACCTTCGACTTTCAAAAAAGTCTTCAGAAACTCATTGAGTACAAAAGTCAACCACCTGTATCCTTACCACAAACCTTAGTCCCAGTTCAAACCTGATTTACTCCACTTCCAATATTTTTATGATCAATGTCCACTTCTCCTTTCTCAAGCACACACTATTTCCCCCAGCAATTCCCATTTGCCTTGAGTTTTCACTCACGGTAGCCAGATGGAGCAACCAACTAAGAGAAAGATGGGGTGGTCAAGATTTCAAAAGTGTTTAGCAGCATTTATCATTCAAAAGTGTCCACATTTACAGAAATCTGCTGAAGCGTTTAATACAGAAGTGTACACCAATTGCTACAAGTAAAGTTCTACAGTTGGCTGAGAAAATCTATATCTAAAAAAAACTACATATATCAAAAGGAGGCCAAATTATAACCAGAAGTACAATCCTCCCTGCATAGGCATCTCACAACACAAATTGCTATTCCTGGCCATAAGACTTTTGTGGCAATGATATGCTCTATATAAAAAACTGAGAGCTGTCACAGGGAATAATTTTAGGTTGTTTAAGGGGTTATTAAGGTATTAGGCTGTATTGAAAGTGTTAAACAAAAAAAGAGTAAATTATGCAGGCAATTTTCACAGGTTTCTCTTGAGGTTTAAGACTCCACCATGTAGGCAAGTCTGAAGTAGGTCCCTGCGAATTCCTTTTGTGCTGTGATATTCTTGTCCCGCGATACCCACAAAACACTCTTCACGTCTCTTTAAAAGTACTCATAGGAGCTTTGGAAAACCCCTGTTCCACCCCCACCCACACCCATTTCCAAATGTAGTATAATAGTGTTATGTATGAACTAGCAATACGAAATAATACACGATTGGAATGACCGTTCATTACCATTCTGGGCAACAAAGGTTGTTTATTTAAACATCTCTATGGTCGCCACAACGGACGGGCTGGACTCTTGCCCAGCGGCCCACCAATGAGTAACTTCCGTTTGAATACAAAACAAATAGATTTTTCCTCACAAAAAACTCATACATAAATTGCAATCATGCGGAGTAAAAATAGTGAATTGGATAAGGGGCTTTCTCAGTGATCAAAAACAAAAAGTAGTTATTGATGGTTTTAGCTCTGATATGGTCGAAGTCACATCCGGTGTTCCTCAGGGAAGTGTGATCGGCCCTCTTTTATTCATTATTTATATCAATGACCTTTGCTCTAGAGTTAGCAGTAAATTAAGATTATTTGCAGACGATACAGTTGAGCGAAGATGCAGACTTTGCAGTTCTGTCATCTGATCTTAACAACGTTCATAAGTGGTGCCAGAGTAGGGGTTAGAATTAAGTATCAGCAAATACACCAAAATTCACTTCCTGCGAAAGTCATCACACAAATTCAATACCTATACTGTAAGTGGAGTAAACATAAACTTTGCAGATACAGTAAAATATCTTGGAATTACCTTAACATCTGATATATCGTGGGGATTACAAACACTAATTATATTAAATTTGTAGATTGTAGTCTTAGGCGGGTAAATGACACCAAGTCCCTGGGTCTCGTTATCAATGGAAACCTTGACTGGGATTCTCACATAAATTATACATCATCTTCTGTGGCCTCCCCCTGTGATTTAATTATGAAGAATGATTCAGCTAACAAATGTGTAAACAGCTAAAACAATCTATTATGCTTATATTTATAGTAGACTTAAGTATGGCATATTAGCCTGGGGTCTCTCCCTTAAGGCAGTCCGTACTTTTAAATTACAAAAATGGACCGTTAGAATCATTTGCAATGCCAGGAAACAAGCCAGCTGTCGTAATTTGTTTAAACAATTACAAATCCTTCCCCTGCCTTGCATTTATGTGCTCTGTGCAGTGATGTTGATCAGAGAATATGAAGCTAAGTTGACTGTTGTTGAAAATCACGATATTCACGGCCACCTCACTAGAAGTAGAATAGAAAACAATTTTATTGTCCTGGGACAAAGTCCCTTGGGACATTGAATTTTTTACATGCCTTCATGAGGAGTGGAATACAAAACATAACAAAATACAAAGCCTTACAAATATAGGAAAATGAACAAACAACTTTCAAGTCCGCAGACTTCATGTCATGACTTTCAAGTCAGACAGACAGAATGAGCAAGGTAAACAAAAGTGTACAAAGAAAACAGCAAATGATTATAATGAACAAGTAATGAACAAGTAACAAGTAACAACGTCATCTCATATAATTTTGTCATCTCATATATTGGCGATAGAACATTAAGGAGACAAAAAGTCAGCCATACTTCTTTTAAATTGAGTGACATTCCTAGAAGATTTAATACTATCAGGCAACGAGTTCCATAATTTACAGGATGAGATATGGAAAGTATTTTCATATTTTATTGTACGGTATTTGGGGATGTAAAATGTTTTTGTTATACGGGTCGATCTCTTGTTAGTTTGGGCGTTAAAAATCAAGTTTTCATATAAATAAGAAGGGGTTTTCGTGTTCAGTACTTTGAACAACATTAAGGCCTTTTGAATTGTTCTTCTCTGATTCAATTTTAACCAACCCAGCTTTGCGTAATAGGGAGATACATGCTCGTTGAAACGAATATCAAAAATGAATCGCATACATGAATTTTGCAGTCTTTGTAATTTAACGCTTAATTCATTAGTCATATCGGAGTATATAATTGAACAATAGTCAAAATTTGGAAATATTAAACTCTCAACCAACCTCTGGCGCAGTGTTGTTGGGATTAAGTGCCTGAAATACTTCATTTTGTAGAGAGTTTTGTGAACTTTATTTGAGATGGCAGTGACTTGATCGCGCCAGGCTAAGGTACTGCTCAGGCAAATTCCAAGGCTTTTGACTGTGTTCGAGTAGTCAACTTGAATATTTAGAACACTAACTTTGGGTAAGTCTTTTGAGAGGAGCATGCGTACATTAGGAGCACTTCCAAATATTATTGATTTTGTCTTGTTGGGGTTTAGTTTTAATCGACTTTTGAACAGCCAATCGCAAATAAATTTAATATCCTCGTTAACCAACGCGATGGCGTGGTTAATTTCAGAAGGGTGGGACTCTATATATATTTGCAGGTCGTCAGCGTAAAAATGATATTTGCAATGGGATATTTCCCTAGCGAGTTCCT
Organism: Ceriagrion tenellum; assembly: GCA_963169105.1. Lineage (NCBI taxonomy): Eukaryota > Metazoa > Arthropoda > Insecta > Odonata > Coenagrionidae > Ceriagrion > Ceriagrion tenellum. Next base: position 25,438,151 of record OY720641.1, on the reverse strand, counting down.
TGATAAAAATACAAAACAGAAGGGGCCCAAGTATTGAACCCTGTGGAACTCCACATGAGACGGGTTTGAAAATTGATACATTGCCGTCTTCGTCTTTAACAGCTTGCTGACGATTTGACAGGTAGGAACGATACCAGCTAAGGGCAGAGTGAGAGAAATTGAGTCCACTCATTCGTTCCAGTAGTATGTCATGATCAACTGAATCAAAGGCCTTGCTTAGATCGAATTGCACCAGAACAGTTACTTTCTTTTCGTCTATTGATCGACGTATATCATCGGTTACCTTTAAGAGGGCCGTTTGTGTGCTAAAGTGTTTTCTAAACCCTGATTGATACTCATCGAAGAAATTTTGCCGCATAAGATGTTCCACTGTAGTGGTATGAACTAAGCGCTCGAGGGGTTTAGAGAGAGCGCATAGTAACGCTATTGGTCTGAAGTCGGACATGTCTTTGGGAGCAGGCTTTTTTGCTATGGGCCTAACTAAGGCAGATTTCCACAAGGTAGGAAAAAAGGAGTAATTTATTGAGCAGTTATAGATGTTGAGTATCATTGGCATTACAGCGGGTAGAATAGCTTTTAAGATTTTTGCACTGATTCCATCAACACCTACAGTATTCGATTTTAAAGCTTTCACTTGCTTTAAAAGCATGTCAGGTGTGTAGTGAGGGAAATAGAGCCTCGTGCTATCGAAATCTGAGAATAATGTATGATCAAATAAAATTGGACCGTTTTCAGTACGAGTAAAATCGATGTCATCTGGGTATTCGTACGAATTTTCTTCCCTGAAGACTGGTGTAAGGAAATGGCTGTTCAGATCATCCAAGGGGAAGTTCATTTTGTATGGGGAACGTCTAGGCTTTCCAAGGCCAAGGCGCCTCAGCTCCTGCCAAATGGATTTGGCGTCCCATTTTGCAGAAAAACACTCAATATAGTACTTCTGTTTGGCTGTTCGGATTTGGTACTGTACTCGATTTCTAATAACTTTGTATTGCTCGTGAAGGTGAGGTAGAAGAGTTCTTCGGAAATTTCGATGAAGACAATTTCTGAGTGACATTAAGTTCCTAATTTCAGGGGTTAACCAAGGGGCTGGTTGACGCTTTGGCCTAATTACTTTTCTAGGCGCATGAGTATCAAGCAATTTCAAAATAAGTTTGTTAAAAATTTCAACTTTTTTGTCCACAAGATGGGTATTGAAAAATTCACTCCAGTCACTTTCAAATACATCTGATTCAAATTCAGTTAAATTAAAACCCTTGAAATCACGGAAACACATTTCACTGGGCTTATAAGCACGTAACTTAAATCTATATTTTACATAAATTAGGTCATGTTCCGACAAGAATGTGGCAGGGTGCTGCTCATACTCTTCTACCTTTGACAAATCGTCGACGATGAAAAGGTCTAGGAGAGTATTGCTGTTCATGAGGTTGTGGGTTGACTGATAGGGAACTAGGAATAGATTACAGCTGAATAACATGTCACTGAGATACGTACTATCATAAGTTTTCTTCAACATGTCAATGTTTAGGTCACCACACAATATCACATTTTTGTACCTTGGAAGAAGATTATGAAGTGACGGCTCAAAACGTTCAGACATGAACCCGGTTTTTGGGGGTCTATATATGACGCAAAACAATATTTTGCCTTCCTTTCCAAGTATTTCTAAGAACATGTATTCAGGTCTGAAAGGAGTACCATCAGACTTTAATAACAATTTAAATGACAAGCTTTCGTGAAGATACACACATACACCACCGCCTACTCTTCCTGGTCTATCGTTACGCAACAATTTGTAATTGTTCAACTCAACAGCGTGCGAGGAGATATTTTCATTTAGCCAACTTTCGGAGACAGCAATAACGTGATAATTACGTTTATGAAAATAGTCACGGAATTCGTCAATATGCCTGAATAACGACTGAGCATTAACGTGACACAATTTTAACATTTCGAGGGTGTCAGACATTTAGTTAAAGTTACTGAGGTCTTCAAGACAGGTAATAACACTTCGTTCCCCCCCTTCACGTTTCCTCACGTAAATTCTGCCTCCTCGAATCCAAAGGTACTTGAACTTATCTGCTCTTTTGAGTTCTCTGGCTTTGGCGTATATTTTCCGGTTCCACTGAGTGAGTGCCTCATTGATGAAAATGGGCTGACTGGGTAGGTTGTCAATTCCAATATCACGAGTGCTTAGGTCACGTTTCACTCTCCGTCTGCTCAAGAACTCACTAGCAGTGCTCTGCCTCAAAAATCGCAGAACAATAATGGGGGGCCGATGCGAGTCACTTTGTGTTCCCACACGGTAAACAAAGTCAATGTCAGTGGCTTCCACTTTGACTCCAAGGGACAAGCCTATCTGATGGATGATGGCACTAAGGAGCTCTCCTTTACAATATGGAACTCCCTGAATCTCGACCACATTTTTCTTTGCTTCTTGCTCCATTTGATTAACGTGTATTTCTAGTTCGAACACGCGTTTTTGCAACTGACACAAGTCGCCGATAGTATTTTCGAGCTTTTCACTAAGATTTGTGATTGCGCTTTTGACCTCACTGAGAGACTTATTTAGATCACTGATCGACTCTTGACACCAGAGTAATGACTTTTTGATCTCACCTTGTTCGTCCTGCAAGCACTTGATTCGAGCTAAGATTTCATTTAGCGTCGCGGCTACAGGTTCGGCACCGATCAAGTTGTCACTGCTCTTCACAGGAGTGTTGTCCCCGCGTATAGAACGCTTCTGCATCAGGCATGAACCACAGTGCCAGGGCCGCTGTAGGCTTTCCAGGGTTCGCAGGTCTTCTTCCGTCATTGATGAGCAGGCGAGATGATACTGCTCATGGCAATCACAACAGGATACGATAGAACTTTTGCCGCGCTTAACAGCTTGACCACACTTTCCACAGTTCGGCATGGCGAGAAAGCGAGATATACGTCCGTTCACGACCAAGGACTGAGACTGACTGACTGAGTGACTGACTGAGAAGTAGAGATGATTATGCAGTGAGGCAACATAACCTCTCTATCCTCAGTACTGGCCCCATCACTATGAGCAGCAGAATTTATAATAAACTAGCAAAGGTACCCGTTGAAAATCAACGGGGGATGATAGAAAGACAGGCCAGTGGTTAGAGTTGATTAATGCTGATACCACGGTAGTAGGTTCGAGTCGCTTATGAGGTGTATTTTTTTTCTACGCAAATCAGCTATAATTTTAGTTTTATTTTTTAATTCAGCCGATGAAAACCGCATTATATTATGCTTACCGAGTTTCGACATTCTTTTGCAGTAACCTAGAGAAACTAAACTACAGGCCATTTGCATTCCAGAGGCTTTCCGCATAAATGTAACATCATGGAATTCTCCTGTTTTTCATGGGTCCAACCAAAATTAGGCCACTAGAAATGAATTTTGCCAATTTAAGGCAAAAATATCCCTGAAAATATCGTAATCAGCAATATTTCAGTGTACGGCCTAGATTTCCACTGTAATATCTATATCCCTATATCTAGATATAAAACCCAACCACCATTGTAAAGGTCCCATTTCCCTTCTAAAGCTAATGTTAATTCCACGGTTACCAAGGAAATATCCTATTGTTGACAGAAGTGAAATTCATGATTTTGACAATAAAAACACGATTTCTGGGAAAATTTTATTTGTTAAAGAAAATTGAATGAAAAAATAAGAAACCGCAATCTTTTATCCATCTAATGGTGAAAACTATAGCCTTCTATCTTTAGTAGAACTAATTACATTATGCAAAAAGAGAAACCTCTGCACTTGAACCAAAATGTTTAGACTTGAGTTTTTCAAACACATGAGACACCAGACGGCCCAATACACTGCCCTAGGGGCCCAGGGGCTTTCCTTATAGTCTCAATAATCCCAATTTCCTTAAAAAAGCTTTACTGATCCCATGTGTAAAAGTTTCATTAAAATCGGTTCGCTCGTTCTATACTTATGAGGCTTTTAAGAAAGCATTCTTTTGGAGCCTTAGGCCCTCTGGGGCCCCAGGCGCGAACCAGAATATCAAGTATCTTTCTGGCAAATTTTGTACAATCAATTCAGTGGTTTATGAGTGATTGAGTAACAGACAGACCGACAGACAGACACCACTAGATTTTCATATATTAGTAAGATTACCAAAATCTTTGACAGATGAGAAGGCAACAGGAAATTTCAAAACAAATTTAAAGCAGTTCCTATTGGGTAAATGTTTTTATTCTATTGATGAATATTTCAATTCATGAATTGATGTAATTTTTTTTGTAATTTTATTTTGTTACTTTTGTCATATGTGAATATTTTTAGTATTTTTTTCCTCTATATTTCGATGGGTCCTATATATGTAAATACATATCCTCTGTGACCAATAAAAATTATTATTATTATTATACATAACATATGTGGCACAGCGTTAAAGAAAATAGATTCTGTTAAACGTATGATAGGAAGGTCCTCGGATGAAAAGTCAAAGAGAGATACTACTTCGTTCTGGTTAGGCCACACCTCGAATACTCCGCGAGCATTTGGGACCCTGGTCATACAGATTTAACCAAATAAATTAATAAAATACAAAGAAAAGGAACAGATAGGTACAGGAACTTATTATTTCCGTGCACAAATAGCGACCACAACAAAAACTGAGCTCAACTAGAAACACTCCCATAATACATTTCACGATTACACCTCCCAAAAACTTACATCTTTACACAGGTAGCTACCTATAACCCCCTGCCACACGCCCATGCGGTGGCTCGCGGGGTATTATGTAGATGTAGTAGATAAATGGAAAACTACATGATCAACTTCCAACACCAGAAGCACCTCCTTTGAACTTCTTCCTTGTTAGACTTGAAATAGCCTACCACATCCCGCCATCACTCTAGCCCTACCCTAGGGAAGCCCGATAGAGTTCCTGCGTTTAGATAGATTTAGATAGAGTTTCTCTGGGAAAGCACCAGTTCTTACTTTAAGGTAAAATTTCAGGTTTGCAGACATTAGGAGTTACCACCCGCCTCATCAAAGTTGGGTCCAATTCTTAAACCCACCCACTGGATGCTACCCTAGCGAGTGGTGAGCAGACATATTACTTTAGGAGGTGACAGAGTAATGCACACAGCTCACCTTGTGCAAGTTGTCTGGAACTCCTTTCTTCTTGAGCAGGCCTGTGAGTCCTCGAATGTCTTCATTGTTGTGCTTATTGTACTTCAATGCATAGAGCATTACAAGCCTTGCAGCATCCTTGTCCTGGACCCTCTCATTAGGAATGAGCTTGCGTATCCTCTGCAAAAGAGCAGAATACAAGAAGTAAATCCTGAAAAGATACACTACATCAACTTGTTATGTAAAAGGTGTTAATATCTGTGTAAACACTAGCTGTACAATAGACCCATTTGAATAAATTTCAAAATTACTCTGTACTTTTTCACAGATTTTTATTCTTGGTCGACCAAGAATATCATCGGATGAAGGTGTGGATTTTCTTCACTCCATTCTGGAGAGGGTCATCAAAGATTTCGTTCCCTTTGTTCCCGAGGCAAATATACTCCCCTCTGGTTTAAGCCAGACACAATAAACATTCTAGGGAACAAGAAACGTACTTGGCTCCTTCACAATGCATTGCCACATGTTAACACTCTTCGCTCCTTTTCTGACTGGCACCGTCTCTCATAAACTATCATTTGACATGATTATGAAGTGTATATGAGGTACCTTTCCTACTCCATTTCCTCCTCCCCATGAAGATTCCAGTCCTTTGAGAACCAATGGCAAAATCGTCCCAATATCACAGATAAAATTTCATATGGAAATAGTGATGCTAATGGATCAGACAGAGCTGACCTCTTCCAAAAGTACTTCACAGACTATCAACAGCCATCAACAAACCCTCCCATTCCACCCAACCCTCACCCCCCCCCCCCACGCCCAGCTAACACTAACCTTTGTCTATCCTCCATGCAGACCGATACATGCAAGGTTCATGAATTTCTCATCAGAATCCCTCTCCATCGCTCTCCCGGTTCTGATGGTCTCAGCCCTAAATACATTCGTAACTGTGCCTCCTCCATCTCATTACCTCTGACCCTCTTGTAAAATGACTGCTTTTCACACGGAGCCTTTCCCTCTCAATGGAAAGCCACAATCATCATTCCAATCCACAAAACTGGCCCTAAAAACTATTGTCTCTAATTATCGTCTCATCTCAATACTTCATGTCCTAATTGTGTGAAATTCACAGTGGAAAACTCATTCACCTGGACTGGGAATCGAACCCAGATCTCTCGATTTTGCACCGTGTGCTCTAACCAATTAAGCTACCCAGGCATCCTCTTCCACTGTGAATCTAATGGTGGGCTTTAAGGAGCAAGCTGTCTGACTAACACTTTTTTTCCTTAGTCCCCCTCAAAACTATAAAAGAGGGCTTTCACTGTTTAGCATTGATGCTCCAACTCCATTCAAAACTTGACCATCCACGTTCGACTCAAGTGCGCGTCTGGTGCTTGCACACCCGTACTATTAATAAAGTTAGGATAAGACATCCGGCGTATTTATATTCATAGTAGTGCAACCAGATGTGATTCATACAGGTAAAGGAAAGGAAACACTAAGAGGAAGAATTAATTTCCTTCAAAAGCCAAAGTTCTTCCCATCACACAAACATGAAAAATTTAGCAGTGCAGAGCAAAATGCATCCACAACTTCAGCGGATATTGTAGTTTATATATCCTTAAGGAATTTTAGTCAACTATGACAGTATAAATGCAACACTTAGGAGAATGCTCTGTCCATTTTTCACAATTTAGAATGTAAAACGAAAGAAAGTTACCTATATGGGCATATTCATCAACATACACTCAACAATGAAAAACTCTTTGAGTCTCATTTCGCTACTGACTTATTTCCTAAAATGCCTGAAGTACTACCACAGTTCACAGAAAGCTCTTAACAGGATATACAAGATAGTCGAAGAATTGACTTAGTGGAATTTAGTGGAATTTAGACAGAGTATAATAATTATAGCTTTATAATTTTCCACACCATTCTATTGTTTAAGGAGCCTGACCAGTTGCAATGTAAAAACATTATATTCAGAGGCGGAATGCCAAGTACAGAGATGGTGGCTTTATATATAAACAGGGTACCATATGGAGAAGAAAATAAGGAGGAGGTTAAGGGAAGGAGGAGGTTTGGGGTGGGGAAGGGGGAGAGGTGGAAAGATCCTTGCAGAGGGGATGGGGGAGGAGATTAGCAAAGTGAGGACATGGGAAACATAAAAACCAATTGCGTCAAAACTTAAAAGAGGGGGGGAGTGGCATATAAGAAAGGGGCAATAATTTATCCGGGATAAAATCATTTAAAACCCTATGACTAGATTTTTTAAAAGCGAAAACAATTTCAAAGTTTTCTAAAATATCCAATTTAGCACCTTTGTGACAAAAGTATAAAATTTTGGGATTAAAATTAGATGAGTGATTACATTCAAACAGATGTTTAGCAAACACTGAGTTGCTATCATGGTTTATAAAACTTTTAAAATGTTCAACATTCTTGATTTAAATTTAAGGCCAGTTTGACCAACATAAAAACAATTGCATCCTGGAGAATCGTAACACCCGGAGTACACCCGGCTCTTGAACAGGGGCTTTGACCAAAGAAAACTTTTCTGACAGTGATATAAAATCTACAGACATGATCGACCAGGTAGGACTGGCGGCGGAGTAATCATAGAAGTTAAATCTTACTTGAATATTACCGCACACATATTAGACAACATTGGAATAGAGAGCGTATGATGTACCATTAAGCGACAAAACAAAAGAAATATGTATAAATGCTCGTTTTACAGGCCACCAGATTCCAAAATCGACATTATGTGCAAACTAGGAACTCAATTAACATCATTTACCTAGAAAGATGACAAAAGCATGATTTATGGACATCGAACCTCCCGGCTATAAATTAGAAAACCAATAGCATTGAACCAAGTTCAAGGAAACATGATATAAGCGAGGCCTTCTTCAAAACTCAAGTTGTAAACGAACTTAAGAGAGGGAATAAAATATTCAATCTTTTAGCTGTTAGTCACCCTACAATGATTAAACACCTCGATATTATCGAAGGTTTATTCCTTGATTTCAAAAAGGCATTCGACAAGGTCCCTCATAAAAAACTCATATATAAATTGCAATCATGTGGAGTTAATAGAAAAATAGTGAATTGGATAATTGGATAAGTGATTTTCTCAGTGATCTAAAACAAAACGTATCTATTGATGGTTTTAGCTCTGATATGATCAAAGTCACATACGGTGTTCCTCAGGGAAGTGTGATCTTTTATTCATTATTTATATTAATGACATAAGTTCTCAAGTTAGCAGTAAATTAAGATTATTTGCAGACAATACAGTTATCTCCTGTGAAATAAGAGAAGACGCAGAACTTAACAACGTTCCTGTCATCAGAACTTAACAACGTTCATTCGTGGTGCCAGGAGTGGGGGTTAGAATTAAATATCAGCAAATGCACCACAGTTCACTTCCTGCGAAAGTCATCACAAAAATGCCATACCTATACCGTGGGTGGAGAAAACATAAAATCTTCATGTACAGTAAAATATCTTGGAATTACCTTAACATATATCGTCGGGATTACACATACAGTACATATGTGACACAGCATTAAAGAAACTAGGTTCTGTTAAACGTATAATAGGAAGGTCCTTGGATGAAAAAGTCAAAGAGAGATGCTACGTTACTATGGTTAGACCACACCTCGAATATCCTATGAGCATTTGCGACCCTGGGCAGAAAGATATAACCAAGAAAATTAATAAAATACAAAGGAAAGCAGCGCGCTTCATTAAAAACAGCTACGAGGGTACATATAGTCTCTCACAACTTTTAGAGGAATTAAAGTGGGAACCCCTAGAGACTCGGAGGCTACACACTAGACTTAGCTTGCTTGAGAAATTCAGAACTGATATTTTTCAGAGCGACATAGAGAATATTATCATGACTCCTCACTACATCTCTGGGTCTGACATATGTGATAAAATAAGAGAGATACACAGCTGCATAGATAGGTACAATTACTCATTCTTTCCACAAAAAATAAGCAACCAAAATAAAAATTGAGCTCCACTAAATACACTCCTATAATACATGTCACCACTTCATCTCCCAAAAACATACACCTTTACACGACTGGTGACCTAACACCTCCAGCCACATGCCCATGTGGTGGCTCGCAGGGTATTATGTAGATGTAGATATCAGGATTCAGAAAAGACTTGTGCCATCACCATGTGTGTTTCTGATCATAACGATGATCAGCATTTAACTCAAATGTAGTTGTGAATCTCACCAAGAGAGAATGTTGCACTCAAGCATCTGGGTGACTGGCAAACAATGTAACAAACAGTATTAACCCTTTTGAGAGTGGCATGATGTGACATCACGTGATGGGACCTAGGGGACCTAGTGAAAGCTGGAACACTCACGGTACCCATGACGTGTTATAACGTCATCAGCACCAGCGTAAAGATAACCATGACGTGATATCATGTCATGCCGCACTCAAAGGGTTAACAAATACACAGCACAGGTCAAAATATGGTAAAATAAAGTATATATCCTATGAAAACCATGCAATACATAATTTTTACCATAAAACTGGCAAATACGTATTGCATATCATGGTGAAATACAATCTAAAATTAATATTGTTAAGTTATTTTGGACACGCATTGGTTTTTTAAGAAAAATTATGAACATAGCACCCATAGGTAACCTCAAGAGATCAGAATCACATTCCATGGTCACCAATGCTTAGTCCAGATTTGTGTACTGCATGGCACTGCATCAATTTGAATCTGAATGGCAGGAAGCCACATAAGGTGGAAGTTTCTCATCACTCCAATCATAGGCACAGATAATCAAGGGCTGCAGTAAACGATACCACGGTTAGTCGGGGAACCCTGCATGCATTGATTTGTTATGGTTCTGCCAAACAATGGTAGCTCTACTGACTTTACAGTCATAAATCGGATCCTGAAAGAATGGAATGGCTCCTGAAAAGTATGACACTAAGCCAGTAAAAAGAGAAAAATGAACTGGTAATTTTGTGGGACAAGACCAGGATCATGGTACCTTTGCAACTGCAGTATTCTGAGGTGCTCAAAACCAGATTTTTCTGTATTTTCATATGTTTGCACTGGATATGTTTAAGATATTTTGGGTGCTGATGTATGCTTGCATTGGATATATTAAAGGTGAAAGGATGAATATTCGGGTAACCCAGTTTAATAATCATTACCACCAGACCAGAGCCTAATTGTAATGTATGCAAATTATATCAAGGTGACAAGGTGACTGAAAATAATACCTCTGCTCTAGATTGAAATATAAACCAAATGTAACTGAAAATAATAGCCCAGCTTTGCTCACATTGCTTATGCAATATGCTCTAACGCACCTTGTTATCAGCTGCTTTGTAGTCTATTCACACAAACCAAACATATACACATGATTTGCCTGGTTCTTCATCATGCTGTGAAACATGATAACACATACTCCAGTTCACTGCCTTTAGCTACTAAATGCCAAAACATTGCCACAAATTGTACAACTCTGGAACAACTGATAATCAAGCAATTCAGCACGTACCAGAACTTTTTTTTAAAAAACTTTGCATAAACTATTCCAGACATCCAGACAACATACGTGGAATGTTAATCCAAAAATTATGACAGCAAAAAGACCAACCTGCAAATGTCCGGAGTGATCATATTGACATGATAGGTCTTGCTCCAATTCGGACACTTCCAGGAGGCAATGACGTCCCACCAATGAAGACAACTCGCCCATCACTGTGACATGCTTCGAAATCGTGCCGGACAGTTTCTAGGAAATTAAATTCATCACTCTATTAGCAAAAACATTTAATACTTCAACTTGAAACACAATTACTCAAGATGTTAACAGAACTCAACAGAAATGGTGTTAGATTGGCAGCGCTACACAGGGGCTTGACAGCACTGCATTGGTCAAGGGACCTCAGATTGCATTCACAATTATTTACAGATATTAAAGACCTTGTGAATATGGCACAGTTGGTATATCATGGAAACAGTTTCAGTACTGTGAGTTATTGCATTATGATAGCATTCATGGCAAAATGACAACTGCTGAGCACAAAGAAAATAGGATCCCTAATGAGGGAGCAGTACCGGTAATCGTTAAGCCTAGCACAATGTTGCTTGGGGAAAATAACTATTAGAAAGCTGGAAAATGTGATAATAGAGGCTTTCAAAACTTAGAGCTGGAGGAAATAAAGAAGCTTAGAAGAATGGATAAGATTAGAAGCAAGGATGTACATGAATGAATAATTGGAGTTTTTATTTTAAGCACATCAAAGACTTCACAATCCTTTCTAACAATGAACTCACATAATAACGAAAAAAATTTCAGTGTCCTGAGAGATAAAAAAAACCCATCTAGGCTTGACTAAAACCTATGACCCATGGGATAGCAAGCAAGGACTTTATCCCTCCATCACCAAGACTGACAGAACAATGCATAGAAGACTGTTCCTTATTTTTTCGGGATTCACTCCGCGATGTATGTTTTTTTAAACAACAATATTTCGCTGGTCCTCCTGCCAGCTTCATCAGGTTAACTGAACTGCTTTATTTGTCTCGCTCATCTTTATATATAAGTCTGGACTCCCATTGTTGCCGGAATATGAATTTGAAAAAATTCGTTTTAGACTGTTACTCAACTTGTAACCGTCTTCTCGGTTGACGTTCTCCGGTCTCTTCGCAATTTCTACAGCCTCCCTTATTAATCTTGGGTAATAGCGTATTTCCCTAGATATTAATCTTGTCTCCTCAAAGTTGAAATTATGAGTGGGGCCGCTGAGATGGTGTTCGGCTATTGCAGAAATGCGGTAATTATTATTTTTAATTGCCTGTTGATGTTCTTGGAGGCGTCATCATCAACGGGCAATTAAAAAAAAAAATTTTTTTTAAATAATAATTACCGCATTTCTGCAATAGCCGAACACCATCTCAGCTCATAATTTCAACTTTGAGGAGACAAGATTAATATCTAGGGAAATACGCTATTACCCAAGATTAATAAGGGAGGCTGTAGAAATTGCGAAGAGACCGGAGAACATCAACCGAGAAGACGGTTACAAGTTGAGTAGCAGTCTAAAACGAATTTTTTCAAATTCATATTCCGGCAACAATGGGAGTCCAGACTTAAATATAAAGACGAACGAGACAAATAAAGCAGTTCAGTTAACCTGATGAAGCTGGCAGGAGGACCAGTGAAATATTGTTGTTTAAAAAAACATACATCGCGGAATGAATCCCGAAAAAATAAGGAACAGTCAACACTGCATCCGCGGAAGCCTACGAGCTAATGCATAGAAGAGTATAACAAGAGAAATCACATGCATCACACAAAATATCAGGAAGATGAGGTCCATATGGACAATGGCTTCCTGATAATGCCACAGATAGGCCACACTTAGTGGTAGGATAAAATGTATGGGGAACATCACAGAAGGGACAGTCTAATATGGGAGACTGAGGGGAAAACAATTGTCACTAACTCCAGCTAAACTGGGCCACGAAACAGAAGAGCTACAAGGATATATAGGACTTAGAAGGCCACAGGTAGTATTAAGAGCTAGCTTGGAATTGAATGTCTAATGATGATGAGAAATACATGATGTCAGGCTTTCATGGCAATGCAAACCTGATTGGAAGCCCAAAGAAACCCCCATCAAATTGTGCTCACTTAGAAATTCTGACAAAGCTCGCATCACAATGCCTATCCTTGTCAAATGCCCCCAACTAAACAGGTGCTGCCCTCTCCACGCAATCACATCACATACCTTAAACTGTGGATAGTTCTCAACAAAATTCTTCAAGTCAGCAATACTCTCAAGATTCTGATGGTGCTGTGCCTTGGCCTGGAACCTGTTCATCAGCTCCTTGATTGTTTGACCTATTTCTCCAAAATTTTGATACTGGTTCTGCAATGCAAGGGGCCAATATCAAGTCAAATTGCTTTCAGTTAAACCATTTCTAAAGCAAAGAACATGTTCAATGGTAATGTTTTGAAAAAATTTCATTCCATAATCATTGAATTGAATGAGTCAAAATTGTTAATGACTATGCATTAAATTGTGGATTGAGATTTAGAAAAAAACACCACAACTGAGGGAGTACCTAACGTGAGACAGTGCAAAGATTTTGTAGAGGGAGTCAATATTCCCTGATCAGCCCCTCTATATACAACCTCCTTTTTCATTAGTGATAAATACATGTGTTCTGTGCAATGTCCATTACCCATGCTAATGAAGGGAGAAGCCTGATCAGATAATCAAAAGTGATGGATAATCCATTCATGCTCAATTGCATGATAGTTGTGGCCTTGGTTTCAACACCATGCCTTCTTGAAGTCTTTCAAGCATATTGTGATGAAGTACTTGAATTCTTACAATATAATGTAAATTATCAGTCAATTGTTCATACCACTTCCCTGTAACATTTTGCTATTTTAACCTGATGTCTGATGGTTATGTGCATTAAATATGCTCCATCAATTTATGGAACAATTGGTGGTGAATCGCATTTAAGATTCTCAATGTGTTGCATTTTCATCCACCTACTTTTGATATTTGCCTGTAAGCAAGATTTGAAATTCATGATCGCAACATAATATGCCATGTTTACATGGTGCACATACCTCCCCCCCCCACCCAAGTAGATGCATGAGTACATTCACCATTAAAATTACATCATGCAAACACAATGAGTTAAACAAGCATATGGCCAGAAAATAGCCTGTTCAAATTTGGATCATATGTTCCAGCATCTGTACGATTCTGTCTATCCACCAACTTCCAATGGTACACGCATCATGTAAAAATACATTTACAATAATAGTAAGACATTTGACATTGCCAATAAGCAAAATTTGGGTCACGGTTTATTTAAAACTTCCAAGATTCAGGTTCAAGGTAGCCGAGGGACACTTGCACAACTGCAGCTCCTCGGATTCTCAACTCCTCCACCCCAAAGTAATGTAACCCAGGCACATGTCTCTTCCGTGGCAATTAGTGGTCGCCCCTTGGGAGTTCTGAGTCCTGTATCTTTGCGCTTAATAAGCCTGCTATCCAAGGAAACAAGTCACTGACCACCCAAACTCAGTGGTGCATTTACTATGTGCCACTGCAAGTAAAAATCACCCCTGGATGCCCATTTAATTGTCTACGGCCTAGCACAAATACCTTACATAAAGCACTTCCTTTTTCCTGAAGAATTAGAATATTCATTATATTGCAAAAGGAAACTTAGTAAATATTGAATGGCAGCAGAATAAATATAAGCTTGCTTTCCTGGGTCATGCATACATTGAGCAGCAATTCCAGAGACTCACCATAATGCAACACAGTCATCCACACAATTAAAAAGCCTGCTGCAGGAAAGCCTTGAATGTGAGCAAAATGTAGATATTTTGTAGACCCGCAATTGTTTTCTCATGATAATGTCTATTATACTCAACTGCCCCATTGATAAAAATAAAGCTCAATAATAATTAATGAGAAATTCAGCAGAAAACAGAGGTACGAATTGATTGTTTTTTTTTAAGGAGGGGGAAATGAATGCAGAAGGCTTAACTCTCTCAATGTGAATGGAATGGAATATGGAAAGTCTTCAACACAAGCAGTTACATTTCAAAAATTTGCAATAAAAAGGGAGAAAAACTAAATAGACACTCAACACGCATCTTCCTCATTCAGCCATTTGCGGTCATGATAGATGACCTTTGGGAGTTGCCCCAATCCACGCACGGTCAAGATTTACATTGATTCCCTGAGAGGAAGTGACCCATCCATTGCACAAATTCAGACATAATACAGTGCACCCCTACAGACCCAGACCATGAAGGATGATGGGTTGTATAGATTATATGAAGTCAGGTTTATGCAGGGATTTCACAAAATGATCATTTATGAAGTATTTTCAAATGAATTTTCCATTATTGTTGGCTTCTGACAATTTTTGATGATGCATAAGACACTTCTGAGTAAATATAGCAGCTGGAATGTGAATTTCATATTTGATGAAAATACAACATGGCAGTCCCAAATAGTAAACACAAACATTACATTAAACCTATTTTAACAAAAGAATGGTAATCTATTTGCAGAAATAGTAAATTCTGAGTTATTCTACTTCCCATAACTGAGAAAAGAACATATAAATATGTTGGGTGAACTTAATATTTGTTATAAGTTTGGGAACTCATGTATTATGCACTTGACAGTCGAAGTGGAAGTACTGGAGAGCTCAGGAAATGCCCTTTGGTCCTGAATTCAATGAAGGGAAAGCCCTGACTTTCACCTCCCTGTGGTAGTGAGAGGGCAATGCTCCCCTCACAGATGAGAGTGGTTAATGAAATCAGGGACTGAGTATCCCCCAGTACAAGGGGACCGCCCCTTCTACCAAGTGCCAACGGCCTTGAAGGGTGGACGAGCGGGTAGGAGGAAGGGCACCCTCTTGCCCTTGGGATGGGAAACTATCCCTAAAGGCAGATGAACCTCTGGGTCAACGGCATACGATGGAGAAGGGGAAACCACTCCATCAAAGATAATTTTGGATATCCCTTGCCTGGATGTCAGGAGTTAGCAAATGATGAAGCATAGGATCCCCAGACGGGGATAACAAGAGGCTACAAGGGAAAGAAATACGGTTTGTGTAGAATCGAGACATAGAATGCGAGATCCTTGAGAAGGATTGGAAAATTTGAAGCTAGAAATGAACAGCATGAAAGTAAACATCATGGGGATAAGTGAAGTCAGGTGGCATAATAATGGTGACTTCTGGAGTGGGGAGATTAGAATATTGTATTCCGGAAATGATTATGGAAGTGGAGGAGTTGGTATTGTTTTGAACATGAAAATGGCTGAAAAGGTTTTTAGGCAACAAATTATTAGCAAAAGATTTTAGGCAACAGCAATGCAGAGGTAGGTTAAGACAAGGAACAAGATATAACCAGAGGAATTGGGCTTGGAAAGAGGAATGAGAGAGAAAATTGACTTCTTGAGTTTTGCCAAGTACATAACTTTGTCATTGCCAAAGCACTTATTCAGCAGCCTAAAAGAAGATACACTTGGTCAATGCTTGGGGATGGAGAATGATATCAGATAAATCTTACAAAGGAAAGATTTTAATTACAGTAGAGGGCCGTTATTACGAGGTCGGCTTATAGCGAGTGATTATTTGGCTATTGTTGGTCACAATGTTAAACGTATATGAAGTATGTTGGTTATTATGAGTGGCCATTTTTGACAGACAGACAAGTCCGCTTCACCCGGGATGCATAACCTGCGGGGGTCATTTGTTGAGCATGAGACTAGGACAGGTATACAAAGTTTCAGTAATTTGCGATAACCTATCACTCCAAATGGAAAAACAAACTTGATCGGAAGAACTCCTAAGTTTTTTCTGTATGGGCTCGCACGTTACATTTTAGCGACCCCCTGGTCTTAGATGGGGAGAAGTAGGAGAGCAATGGGGAGTAGTAGGAGGGAGAATAGTAAAGAAAAGGGGTTCTACTGCATGCCATTTCAATGGAAACAGCCAGAAGTGCTTTGAAACAGTTATCTAGGTATGCTTGATCCTGATCTACTTCCTGAAGTTCGCTGATTTTTAATATGAGTGTTACAAGTGGTAAAGGAAATTTAGAAATAAAATATGCAGGGAAGCCAAAAAGGCAAGATAAGCCTGGTTGGAAAATAAATGTAAGGAAATGAATGATAGTACGGCTAAGGGAAACTTAGAAAAGGCATACCCAGATGTAAGAGCAGAGTTTGACAAGAAAACAAAAACACTAGCAATTATGAGAGAGAAAGTTGGAAAAGTGATAACAGATGACAAAGGAATTATCAAACAGGAATGGCAGGAATGCATCGAAGAATTATACAGAGGGCAAGTTTTGGATGAAGATATCTTAGAGAACAAAGATACCATGGAAGAGGATGGAGAGGAGATAGGGCCACCAATACTACGAAATGAATTTGACAGGGCACATAAAGTGCTGAAAGACCATTAAGCACAGGGAGTCGATGAGATTCCAGGAGACATTTTAAAATCCATTTGGACAATGGCAAAAGCCTGCCTCTTTGTTATGATCAGTGAAATATACAAAAGAGGAATAGTGCCTGATGACTGTGAGAAAATACGCAAGGTACCTGTTCCCAAGAACAGCCGAGTGCAGAAATGTGAGGAGTATAGGACCTTAAGCCTGGAATCGCATGTATCAAAGATACTGACAAGAATAATATATCATCAAATAGAAAAGAAGACTGAAGAAACCTACAAGATGAGCAATTTGGCTTCAGAAGAAACCGTGGAACACGTGAGGCCATTTTGGCCTTAAGACTAATAGTAGAAAAAATGATGAGACTCAACAATATGGTAGTGATAGCCTTTATTGATATGAAAGAGGCCTTTGACAATGTCACTTGGAACACCTTGTTTAGAGTCCTTAAAGATGCTAACATAGGTTATAATTGCATAATCAATTATAAGTCAAGAAACTAATTTCTGGAATAATATTATTTCCTGAGTTTGGTTTATTATTTAATATCCTTTCCCAGGGTTTTTTGTGTTGTTTTAATAGTGTACTTATTTTGTTGGCCGTGCAAATGCCAGTGTAATTTTGACTTCGATCGAAACACAATTATTTCTGAGTGTTCGGTTTTTTCAGTTTAGGTGCTGAATTGGCTATGTGTAATGTGGGATGATGTTCAAGAATGGAAGTTGGCACATGGAAGCCCTTGTGCCTCGTGGTTTCAAGTAGCTGATAGATGATCAAGAAAGTGCCCTCTAAATGACTGGTTAAAATTAAAGCAGCAATTAGCTATGTATATAAATATATATAGACGGTAGTTCAATATAAATTAGGTTTGTAGTACTGTCAATAGATGGCACTGCTCGTCACTCCATTTCGTGTGGTTCCATATAATAATGTTAGAGGTGCTGTAATCGTTTTTTTTAGTGATACACGGGCCCCAATTGACAGGCATTAGCAGCTATAGCCCATCAAAGATGGGGTTATGAGATAGTTGCCTCACAATCTATCCTAGTGTGACAATTATCCCTTTCTTTCTTAGAGATATCCCATCCACCCACTGGATGACTTATCCCTAAATTGCATGGATAGTATCTGCCATGTACATCTGTGCACAACCTTGCGCCAGATGGGTAGGTGCTGCTGGACTGCAGATTTCCAGATTATGGGTGCTCAACTGTACACACGTTAATAATGAATTTGAATAATGAGTCAATATTTGCATTTAACCAAGCACTAGAGAAACTACCTTCATTTATTCAAAATAAAGCTGCATTTTTAGGTTTTTCATGACATCACATTTACATACTACTTCTCTTATTTCCACAAACAACCGACAATAGATAAGTAATGGCTGGCTCAATTATAAATGGCCCCAAAGAGAAATAAACTTACATCCTTGTAAAATTCATCTTGCTCAGCAGACAACACAACCTCTTGCAATTCCTTTGAGATCCCAGGTACATCTGACAGGTTCACTCGGTTGTTATTGATGGTCAAGAGCTCGTGCACCATTGCTTGGTATGTCCACTACGCAGAGCAGAAGACAAACAAGAAATGAAAAATTAACACTTTTCAAAACACCTATTACAGCCCACATCTAAACAACCGCCCAACACATCAGACACAAGTTCACATGCCAGTGGAAATGGTGAAAATCATATCACACCTCATTCTGCAGAGATAATTAGCACAAATACATAGCTCAATTGTGCCCTCAGGGAATTCACCAAACTCCATAATGTCTCAGTCCTCTATTCGACCGTCCCTTTAACACTTTGAGACCGAGCGTCATCTATAGATGATGTGCCGGACTCAGCCCAGGTCCAAGCGTCATCAATAGATGAAGGGCAGCTATGCCTCGCAGTGGTGGCCTTGAGTGCCCCGTTCTTCGCTTTCCTTATGCTTAGCTGTCTCGGATCTTCACAGTCGTCGCAGCACCTTCTCAGACATCGCACTGCACCCTTCGGTGCTGGCTCTGACCTATCAATTGGTGCCGGCTGCTTCGCAAAGCACGTCAATTTTTTTGCGAGGTAAATTTTACTTACTTTTGCTTTTGCCGTCATTAATTTTTTGAGATATCCCATCCCATTTTTAAAAAATGTTTTCTACTGCTACTTTTTGATATTTTTATTGACATATTCTTTTCTTCTCGTCCTGTGTTTCATTTCACCGAGAAAAAAATTTTTGGCAGAGAAAAAATTCATCCATTCTGCAGAAGTGGAAACCATCTTGGAAAGGAATTGCAAGGCACAAGTAAGTTTTGGGTTTCCAATGAATTTTTACTCTAGTCATATTCATATTAATAACAAAGGAATGTTATATTTATTAATTTAAAAATAAAACTGTAACTTTTACCCCGAATTTTGAATAGTAAGTAATAATGTAGCCTTTTCTGTGGGATGTAATATCCACTTTTTAAAATTTAGAATGAAGCGCTCCACCCGTGTTCGCTCAACTTCGACTCAGAGAAGTGCATCTCCGGCATTTTTAGGTAATTTTATTTTTGGCTTAAATATTTAATGTATGTTACGTCTTAAATGAAAATAATTATAATTATAACTTTATTTGCTTTCATTTCTCCTGTGATGCCAGCCAAAGTGATGAGAGGGAAGAGGGGAGCCCGAGTGGTGTAATCCCACCGGAGGTAATCCGGGCTAATTGAAAAAGAGGTGAGACAATTTGTATGAGTGCCAACACAGGGATAAATGTCATGAAGTGGAAAGACAAATGGGATGTCCTCTTACTTAGCATTGAATTTGGGGATAAATTGGTCAATTTTACCACAAACAGGGGTAACATTATCTAAAAGCCCAAGGCTGTTGCTGTATACAACAATTATATGGAGGGGATTGACTGTGTCTATCAACTCATGGCATACTATCCCTGTGATCACAAAACTTTCAAATGGTACAGGAGATTAGGGATTCATATGATGCATATAATGCTTCTAAATACCTATCTCCTGTACCAGAAGTTTAGTTTGCAAAAACAGTGCTTGCACTCATAGAGGTTGTCCATCATAGATGCCCTCGCCAAAGGCCAAACAATAATGAGTTTGCCCGTATCGCGGAACCCTTCCATGATAGCCATAGATTCAGAAGAGGAATGATAGAAGGGTCCAAAAATGGTACAGGCAGTGCTAAGAACTGGGTAAGAAGATCCTTTGGCCCCGATTGCCCCGAAGAACCAGGCCTCTGCTTGGATACTTGCTTCCAAGATTACCACCGTTGTTCCCCTCTCAATCCTAATATCTTGCATGGGAATATTTTTATGAGGTAATATAATGTATCATATAATGTGTAAATATAGGTAAGTAATATGATTATTCTATAAAGTGTTTTCCTAACTTTTTTACTCCTCGCTACATTCGTATCAACCATAGT
This sequence comes from Ceriagrion tenellum, assembly GCA_963169105.1. Classification (NCBI taxonomy): domain Eukaryota; kingdom Metazoa; phylum Arthropoda; class Insecta; order Odonata; family Coenagrionidae; genus Ceriagrion; species Ceriagrion tenellum. The sequence continues at coordinate 25,417,604 of OY720641.1, read as the reverse complement.
GTATTCCGGATATACTCAATATCATTGATAAACTACATCGTTGAGCATTGCCAGTATTTCTGTTTTTTTGTTAGATTGTGTGTTTCAATATTCGATATTCGTTACGCATGTTTGTTTATTTGGGTATGCTTTGTCGGCCAGGATCTTCAAACTGGATGAAGAAAGACCCCACACCAGAATGAATAGGAGTTGGGGGTGGAAAGCCTTGCTCTTCCACTGCAAACAAGTCCCATTCTGCCCCAAAACAGCCCCCCGTCTCCGTCCTTGGGCAGGGGGCTTTCGAGTAGCATTTACTGACCCTTTTCCATAGAAAGATATGACTATGACAATGGAACCGTGCCAAAGGGAGCCCAAAAAGCCTTCACCACGTCTCTATGACTCTGCGGAAGAGTTCTAGTGCAAAGAAACCCGCTTTCGGCAGCGTGGAAGTGAAATTTCAGTAATCCCCGAGAAAGTGACGAGAGGCGTGTGGATGTCGTCGACTGTTGTGAAGGGAAGGGGGGGGGGGGGTTGAGAAGTGACACGTTTTTGTAATAAACCACTTTTTCATCATAAAACTAATTCTCGTATGCTATTTAGGACAACTAGAGGCACCACAATTCAAACACCGTGCAGCCACTCTCCCGAGCCATCCTAAACTTGACTCACACTCTTGAAGCTCTCTTTCGGAAGAATGGAAATATAGCGATTATCTGACAACTCTCCTGAAGGCAGACATTGCATACTCATGGACAAAAATTTACAAGAAATATTAACTACAGATTTATATCATAAGAGGTCCGTGAAATGAGTTATATTGGTATAAAAAAAGCCTAATAGATAAATTAGAAAAATTTTAAAATTAATTTATCTTAAAACATTTAATGCAATATCTTTGAATTTATCTCCCTTCAAATGATAAAACATCCCCAGAAAGAAAAAATGTGGTATATTATGAAAAATAGCATGGAAAAAGTTGCCGTGAGCGATTTACGTAAAAATGCTATGTGCACCGGAGCTTTTTACTTCCCCAGATCTGAGCGTCATCTATTGATGACGGCAAAAAAATTAAAAAAAAATGCACGAAATTTTCAATGTAATGACTTATTTCACTCATCACTGGTATGATGCAACACTCTTATGCCAAAATCCCTTTTAAAAATTATTCGGATCATGGCAAAGTTAAAATTTTTACCTTCGGGCTGAAATTGTTAAATGAAAACTTTAATACAAAAACAATCATGCATGATTAATCAGAGTAAAATAAAAGAAAGAGGGGAGACACTGTGCACCAAAGGACTGCACAAAAATTAGGCAACCCTGAGTTAGAGGCAGAATATAAAGAGAATGCCCAGGTCTATAGCAATGACAAAAACAAAACAACAAAACTTGCAGCGAGAGAAATTTACATTGCTCAGCACTCAAAAATGAAAAAATAATGCACAGTACTCTATGAAACTTCAAGGAAAATATAGTAGGCGAATAATACATGAAAACCCCAGGTCATTCTTGTCTCATGCAAGAGAACTCCAGGGTGAATCTTTGAAGGTAGAGTCTGTATTGGATAAAAACAGCAAAGCAGTCATCAACAGTACCAACAAAATCAACCTATTAAGTATTAACCCATTTCCGCTCAGAAAAAAACTCGTTTCCAATTTTGATGAATTTTTGGCATTTCACTAATGGTCACCTAAAGTACATGTGCAAAATATTTTGGTGATCGTGGCCTTGAACGAAGCAGTTGACAAGTTGGTTATGATAAAGTTCGTGGTTCCTCCTACAGAGCGTCATACACTCAGTGCGCCAGGGTTGAGCCATATGGCTACAGTGGGCGGAAATGGGTTAAACCAGTACTTTGGAAGTGTATTCAGAGAGGATGACACACAACATAATTCAGAATTTCCTGCAGTTGAGCATTGGATGATGTGTGGCATGGCAGGGGACTATGTATAGGAAGTATTAATAAACCAAGAATTATGGAGAAATGGGAAAGTTATTGAATAATTCTGTGTTTTCCTTCCCTGCGCTCCATCTACACACTCTGGAAAACCCCAGATTCTAACCCTATTATACTAAATTTATAAAAAATAAAATTTTTAGGCTTTATTTTGACTTGCAAAAACACCCACCATAAAAGCTGTCTTCTTCACTGACAACTTCCAAGGTTCAAAATGTTCGCAGCCTCATAGAAAGGAATAAATATTATTATTTATAATTATGAGAGAATATTATGCACCCATAAGAGGCTGATGACGTTTGAGCTACCGAAATTCTGCACACCATAATACCAAAGCCGCCTAAAAGGTATGTGTCCTTCTATATATTACCATGCTGATCCCATAACTTGGAGCTTTGATAATTGCCTAATCGAACATCCAAATATCCCATGCTTTTTCTATGCTGACATTGCAACTGGTTGAACAAAAACAATTTTTGCATGAAATGAAAGTGCTGCCATGATCGCCCGCAGAAAAATTTCAGAGTTCATGCATGGGCAGATGATGCACAATCTGAGACCACACATTTTTGTGCTTGTCTTGTTTGATTGCTACCCTGTCAATTTTTGCATGGTGATATCTGGCCAAGGAAGGAGGCAGTGGGCAATAGCCAAGCAAAACAAAGGACTGAAAAATTTTTGTGTCATATTTGTTATGTTGTTGTGTGTTATGTTTAGAAAGAAAACTATTTTACGTCCGGGTGTCGAGACATTTATTGTCAACGGACAAATACATGACGATACAAGTACACTGAACACAGGCTAGGATCAACCTTGCGAGTAACCATGACGGAACGAGACTGACTGCCTCGCTGACTTGCGAGATGGGAAGAGACTGGGTAGAGACTGCTGTCGCTGCCCAGTGCACAGCTTGGGGAATCCTAGCGCATGCACACTACGGCATTCACACACACTTCAACCATATAATGACCGTTGGGTCATTACACGTACAATATTATTTTTCTACATACACATAGAAAATAGTGTAGATTATGTAGATTATGTAGAATGTTACATAGATTATGTATAATATTATGTTGGTTATTTTTTTGTCTGTAAAATAATGTTTTATGTTTAATAAAATGTAGAAAATTACAATTAAAAAAATAAAGTATTACATTGATTTCATGGTTACAAAATGACATTACCTTGAATAAATATTATTAGCCTTCCTAAATCATTGTTTTACTACAGTTTTAATAACTATTATTCTCTTATTTTATTAACTCTATGGACATATTTGAAGAACTAGATATTGTACTCTCGGTTAGGGGGAATCATTTCTTCACACTACAGAATTTCCTCCATAATAATAATTTCCTCCATACTGATCTATCCTTGCAAACCTCTTTTGCTTCATTTACCCCCATACACGCCCTCCTGTTTTACCACCTTCATACATGCCCTCCTGTTTTAAAGACTCCTAATATTCCTCCTCCTAAGAATTTCCTCAAAACTAACCAGCAATAAAGAGAGCAGTTAGCCCTGGAACAACAAGTAAACATTCAGCTCTTAAGTTGTTATTCGATGGTAACTTTCTCTTGGCCTTGATAGAGGTGCAGTAATATACATCCTTTGATGTTTCACTTAGCGGCAATGGACATAATTCCACTACTATTAAAATACCAGTTAATATAATCCTTAATCTAGCCTACTGCATATATAACTTATTGTAAGTACTTGCCATAGAAAATTTAAAAAATGGTATGAAGTGGCTACAAATGACCCAGGCCTACACAAATCAATCTAGAAAATATTGCTTTGACTCATGGATAATTTGGCATTTAGACAGTTCAGTCTTGAACAGTTATTGATTTCCTGGCAGGCCTAGCAATGGTAGGCTTGTAATAGGCTATTTAAGTTGAAAATGCACTAAATATAGGTTTAATTAATAAAATGTATTAGTATATTGTTAAAATAAATTTTCCAATAATCGCAATCACTTCATTAGCAGTATACGTAAAATTAATTTTCTACGCATAGAATATGTAGCTATTAGCAATATTCTACAGTACATATTCTACAGTAGAATATACACGTAGATTACGCATTTTCTACACAGAATATTCTACTGACCCAACCCTGATATAAACATCAAGAGACTTGGCTAATTTGGGCACGCACTTAGAAAAAGGTTACCTTCCTATGATCTAAGGTCACCTCAGGTTGTTACTTTAATCAGGGAAATTGTTCACCACCAATAATTTCACTGTAACTCAAAATGCCGAAAGCTGTTAGCATACATGAATGCCATAAGGACTAGGCAGGAAAATGTGATTGAATGTATACTTTTGCTGACAAGTAATTGTAATTGGTCAGATCCTACAACTTTTGGCATTCAGTTATATGTTTCTTTTAATTATGAATAGTCAAACTTTTCTTTTATGGCTGCAATGTTAAATTTGCGATTGAGTCAAAAGGAAAACAATTAATGAAACTATCAGGCAATTGTGATGATTCAAGTTTTGGACACATCACAAATTAAAAATGTAAAATAAGGAATCAATGAAGAAATTACAATTCATCAAGTGAAACATTGTCACCGAAGCTAAACTAGTAGTATTGCAAAGTACGCTCTCACTTGGGCTGGTGGGGAAGATAAATAAGTATTGTCAAGAGGGGATCACTCATGCAGACATACCGTATAGCTTTAGGCATGAAAACAACAAGTATAAGTATCAAAACTTCACTGCACACCCACGGTGTGTAACCAGAGACCCCACGACATTCACAACCAGGGCGGGAGAGGAGAGCAGACAGTGGCATGCACACCTGATGGAGCAGTGGTGTGATGGGATCCTCCCGTCTGTCAACGATGAGCAGGACAGGGGGAGCCACATCTGACTGGCGGAAATCAAACAACTTGTCCTCTTTGGTGATCATGTCCTTGGGTCAAACACCACAGAGTACCGAAAATCATATAAAACAGAATAGCAGTTAAATATAAGAATTGATTCCATCCACAGCCACCAAGACAATGACAATAGTATTATTTATTCAACCCATTGAAATGCATTATATCCATGGGCATTGTCAATAATACACTTTTCAAGAAGCAAGCAACTGACAAATTAAATTAAGGAATAATCCAAACTGAGCATTTGTGAACACTTGTATATTAGACAGATTACATGTAAGCCCACAGGCTAAAAGAACACATCGCAAACTAAATGCACATGTGACCACTTTAATAACTCAGCAGAGGCAAAAAGTATTTCAAAGAGGACACCAAATAGCTGTGCAAAACCTCACACTGTTCAAATCCATTTCAAACCACAAATTATAGGCATACTAGAACTTTTCCATAATCTTATATCAGAATAACTTCTTGAACAATGAGTCAGGTACAGTGAAAAGCAAACTCTTCGATACTCTAGCAAAGTACAAACTATTAAATTCCATAACACGTGACCAGAGGCTTTAAGAAGAATCTTGAATATTCCATTCCCTGAGGCATGGTGAGTCATGGTCAGTCCCTGCTAGCTGGAACAATAGGAAACTGAGTGAAGTCACTGTATCACAAACATCAAACCCAGGCATTTGACCTCATAGCCTTGGGTAACATGCATGTGCCTACAAGTTCTCCCTTCTGATGGTCACCTTGACAACTAATGCATGCAAAGGAATCTGATTTCCTTTGCTTCAACACACAACTGGGAGTAATTTAATCACATGCACAATATCCAGCATACATTGAGAGTACCATAAATTGTCTTTACTGCAGGAATAGTTTTCGCAAAAGAAAAACTTTTAAAAGATGTATGTATTCATTCCCAGAGGGGCAGCAGGCATTCAAAAGGCAGTTTATTGTAGACCTTGAGAGGCTGGGTAGAAAGGCCCTCTATGACAAAATGTGCTGTCATAACCCATTGAGTGCACACATCGCCTATTGCTCATTGCATTAGCATCCACTGAAATATTTTTGGAGAAGTACTCAGGGTTATTTTCTTACAGGAAGTAGAGGAATTTAAAAAAAAAGAGAGAGGGAAAGATTAGGATATTTGGTTCCTGGAACAGTGGTCTCATTACTGATTCCATGCATACCATAGCCATAGCTTATAAGAGCTCTTTTCCTTAAAGAGGATCAGGTGAGATGGACTACAGGAAAAATATTTTCAGGGAACAACTACCTACCTTATTAGATACACAACCAACACACAACCTTCTTGATAGAGTACCCAATGGATGGAAGTGAACAGGGGTATGGTGGGCAACAGGATTTATAGCAAGAATGCACACTCAAACGACTCAAAAATTACAGACAAAAGTACAGCAAGCCCGACCATTTTGTAAAGCACAGGAAAAAAACAAACTTTATGTTTTATTATATTAAATACTATGCATAGTTCAAGATTATAATGTGACTTCACTGTAATAAATACTGAAGTCTCTTAACCCTTTGTAGGGCAGCATTTTGGGAAGCTTTTTCCATGGAATTGTTTGACAAATTTTGCTTATTTGGATCTCTAATGAGCACAAATAAGCATTGCCATCATTCCAAAAAATTTTGTATTGTTTATATTGAGGTGGTCCCTCCCAGGGACCGCTGACCATTTAGGGACAAATTTATATTTTACATTCGGCTTTTCTTTAATTTTGTTAAATTGTTCGTATAACCTATTGGACCTTGAAAATATGTCCTCATTGATTTAAAGTATTCCTGAGTTCGTATGTGACTTTATTCACATATGTGTTTGTAGTATTTCGGAGTCTTATGAGTAAACTATAATGATGCATATCAGTATAATTGAGTATTCGATATCATTTCTTATGATCATACCATTTAGTAATTATGAATAGCGTTGATTTCTTTTTAAACCATAATTTGAGAGCTTCAGTAAACCTATATTCATCTAATCTAAATAATACCCTGCGAGTTGCCACATGAGGGTGTGGCAGGGGGTGTTAGGTCTCCAGCCATGTAAAGATGTAAGATTTTGGGAGGTGAAATGGTGACATGGATTTAGGGAGTGTATTCCGTGGAGCTCAGTTTTTACTGTGGTTACTTTTTGTGCGTGGAAAGAATGAGTTTTTGTATCTTCATATAGCAACACGTTTAGGCTGGCCATAGTCCGTCTCTTTGTTCCTTGGAAAGGATTTATACTCTAAAAGTGTCCACTAGCTCACATCCCCCATCCGTTTGAGGGGCACAGGACCTTTCTTCTGAAGAGGTTTTACCAGCTCTAAGTGATGTTTATAACTGCATAGCGATATTAGAGCCATGGCTGAGGAAATTCGCTCCAGAGGTCATGCTCTCACAGGTGTACAGTGGGATACAAAAGGAAAAGAGCTGAGTCCGAGCTCCGCCCAGGATGATCTTGCCTACTAGAAGCCACCCTAAACAATTCAATGAAAGTCTACCATATTTTGACACATAATACTGTTCTCATTCAGTACTTCAACGCAATTTTCCCTTACCGCCAGAGTATCAATGAAATTCAAAATGCATACGTTCACAAAATATCTCCAATATATGCATATTATATTGACAAGAATTTGGAAAAAGTGGCTGTGAGTAAAAAACCAACCAGGTAGAAAATAATAATAATTTTACAAAATATGGTAAATATTTACCAACATTTTACGAGTGAAATCATAAAATACAATATATCATTGCTATAAAAACTTGTTTAATCATATGAGTTATTTATGGCACATTTGAGTTTGATAGTGTCAAAAGAAGGGAAAAAATCACAGTATGTACCCACATTGCACCAAGAACAATAATAACTAGTCCTTTTCACCTTTGTATTAGTGCTGTCATGAGCACATCAACTTTCATTTCCCTTTTTAGCAATATGATTTCTGACATTTTAGTCTCATGGCATTTTCCACAGTCAGACAGTGGGTCTGACTGTGCGAGTCATTTCTTTTCTTTGATAGAATTTTCCCTATAGTGTTAGCTTTGTTAGTCACCTTGTATATCAAATATCTGTTCACAATAGCTGCATCCAAATAGTAATAAAAAAGCATCAACCACCACTACCATTACTTCAAAGACACACTGTGGCATGAAAGCAAATGATCCAATCAATCTCCTCCCCTCCATGAAATTATTGTAGCCCGAGATTGCTTCTGGACAATCAACATTTTCCTAAAAGCCTACATTATTAGCTCTTGGAACTTTGCTCTTTTTCGTCTGGTTGTGTATTGATGAATTGACATTGACCATTATTGTGCCAGGGTATATCTTTTGTTGAACTCCACTCAGGCCAGGCACTGGATCATCATGAGATTGTGTCAGTGGCAGTGTATTTGTAGACTAACTTCTTGAAGGTCTGTCATCAGTATCTAAGTCCCACCAGAGAATCTAGAGCCATCTCATTCGTTATGCCTAATAATATATTCACTACTTGGTGGCTGAAATGTGTATGCTTTTCATAGGCACACAAAAAAGTACTTAGAGGAGAAATTTATGAGATGAGATGTGCAAGGGGCCAAAGCCTTTTCATGGTTACGGGAGAAGGGCCAAAATTCAGCCAGAGGAGACTGTGAAAATATTTTTAAATGTAATTGTTCTCACTCACACACTCAATTACATAATAGGCCAAATTGGGAAGACGGATCTAACACCAGTTTATTATGAAAAGCCAATTGACTGCACAGTTGATGAGAAGGGAGCAAAATCCATGACGATGACAACTGGAGGAGGAGAAAAAGTGGTGCACTGTCATGCTTGCGGTTTTCGTAGACGGGAAGAAACTTCCACCATATGTAGTTTTCAAAAGAAAAAATCTTCCTAAAGAAAAACTACCTGCAGGCATCATTGTTCAGGTGCAAGAGAAAGGGTGGATGGACAACAGTTTCGTGTTGGACTGGATAGTGTGTGTGGGAACGTCGCCCAGGAGCACTGCTAAACCTACCAAATATGCTTGTCCTGGACAGTTTTCGCGGTCATCTGACAGAAGACATGAAAAAATACTTAAAGAGTCATAAAACAGACCAAGTCATTATTCCAGGGGGGATGACGTCATTGCTACAGCCTCTAGATGTCTGCATAAAGCGTCTCTTCAAGGCTAACATGAAGAGGCAATACACGAAGTGGATGGCGGGCACAGTGCATGAAACCACACCGACAGGAAGGATGAAAAAATCAGGACCGACCCAGATATGCCAGTGGGTTATAAATTCATGGAAACTGATTCCAGAAGACGGTTGTAAAAAGTTTCAAAAAGTGCTGCACTACCAATAATTTGGATGGGAGCGAAGACCATGTGACATGAGATACCAGTGACAAAGAAAGCTTAAGTTCTGCCGGAGAGAGCGATAACACCAGTGACAAAATAATAAACGTCCGTGAAAAAAGATAAATATTCATTGAAAAGTGCTATAATTCATTTCTCTATTTATTTGCATTCCAAACCATACATGATTTCTTCTGCCACAGGGTAAATTCGCAATGGATATGACAGGACATGCGCTCACATGCCTGCTGTATCTGCACTATACTGCGACACCCGTCTAACAAGTCAGCCGTTTTTATGTAAATAATGCAATTGTTTTATTTTGTCATTAATTGAAGATTTTTCTTGGACTATATTGAAAAAATAAATGCTTTAAATTCCATAGACAGTTATGATTTCTTTCAAATTTTGATTTTTTCAGCTTTTGATGACCTATCTATGCCTTATCGTTCATTTTTTACATGGCTGACACTTGGGTATTTTGCATTTAACGTGTTTGCATTCCCACTCGTCATCAGTTACAGCAAAATATAATTTTTGTAAAAGTTAAGTACAGTTTAAAAGACCCATACTCACAGCGACTACGACTTGTGCATCAGGGAAATGGTGGGGGTAATTGGCATTAAAAATCAGAGCTTGGTGTGACTGTCTGGGAGGCTTTGATAATGGCCGAAAGTTCGAAGTTAGGTCCGCAAAACCTCACGATAGGAGGAAAAAAAGCCCCAAAAATTTTTCTTCAACTTTGACGCTTAAAAAAAGGTGCACCTCTTACACACGTTTATATGGTACCGTATGATACATATAAGTAGCATACGGGTATCACAATCTACAATAGAGTAGAGCCCATATAGCCACAATCCCTGCATCAAAGGTTCACTCTGCTAGGAAAATTGAATAGAAAATTCCCTAAATTAATCAACATCTGGCATAAAAAATTATACACAGTTGACTTTCATTCTTAAGAACAATGTTAATACTAAGTTTTAGCTTTTACGAAGCAAACTGTTGGTCCCGATCAAAGGGGTATTTATATATGGTATGGTATGGTATGGATATATGGTAAAAGAAATGATATTGCAAAATTTATGATATCATGAAATTACGAACCTTAATTCTGGTTCCTTAGTTCCCGGAACCTTAGTTCTTGAATAAATATGGACAATACCAACAATGTTTAAATCAACAGAGTTCTTTATAGGTACTAATAAAGTATGTGGTGTATGTATGAGTTGGTATTGTCTTAACTTATTCAATGATGGACTTCCACAAGGTTAGGCTTGAATTCAAGGACTTTCTTCTCTCATTTCACCCCTCCCCTATGTTTTCAGCATCTATTGTCCCACCCAAGGTCACTAACCTAATGGGGGAGGGGGTTCCTGCTCACTAAACCCAGCTAATCCTCCCTCCCCCGCCAACTAAATGGCCTGGCTTTGCTAGTATCTGGTCAGCCTACTCAATTTTGCCATGCCTAAGTCCCAAACCCCTTTCCAATATCCCGCCCCACTACCACAGGTACATAACTCACTAGAAATTTCCTTGGGTGATTACAACAGGGGATTCTGAGATTTGGTAGGTTTTATCTGGGAATGAGTCAAAATTTCCAAACATATACTCCGTGAAAGTTGACTCGAACTGGCAAGGGCTGCACTATGAATTTACTTCTATGTATTACAAACCCATCCCTTGAGAGGCCTTAGCTGATAAAGGGCTCTGTCATGTATCCAAATGTATTTTACTACTATGTTATTTTTGGCTCGGCTTCACCAACAGCAATAAAGGCTTGATCTCTGATTCTATGAAACTTGAAATTAAAAATTATTTGATGGGTTACATTCAGCATGACAGGAAGGAAACGGGGCCAATTTTTTATTGTTTTTATTCTCTTTTTCATCATAAATATTCATCGTTAATATTGAAGATGAATCCCAAAAATATGAAACATTCATTTAGCCAAAGGATGGATCAAATCGCAAACGAATAAACCATATGAATGAAGAATGATCAAAAGTTTTCCCGGTGCACTATGTTGTTGAAGATTGTTAGGGATTTCCACCGGGTCAGGTTCTCCAATTCTGCCGACGTTTCGACGGATGAGTTGTCCATCACCCTCGGGGCATGAAGATGATGGACGAGTCGTCCATCAAAACGTCGGCAGAGATGGAAAACCTGACCCAGTGGATATCCCTAATAATCTTCAACAAAACCATATAAATGATAAGGTACAGTCCTCCAAAAAGGTTTCCCTTGTGAGGCATTTTACTTCCCCACCAACACGTCTCTAACCTCCCTTGTCTCAGATCAGTGGCACTTGACTTGGAGACACGACTCAGGGTTCTCACAGAACTGCTTAGTAATTGTGCTGATGCTGTGAGACTGCTAGCGGGAGACCGAGATTGTTTTTTGCAAGTCACCACGAATTCCCCTCATAAGCTATTTCCCTTACAGACCTTTGGATCCAAACATTTAACTTCCGAGGTATTAAAGATAAATTGACTCTGGGCAGCAGGGAGGGATTGGGCAGAGGGGGAAAGGGAGAGGGGGATTAGGAGTGGTTTTACACCCGGTTTCTAGCCGATGCCTAGGGTAAAAAGTGCACATGATCAAAGGGATCTGCATGTTGCCCCCACAATCTCTTTGTCTGTCATCAGCGCATTGTTTTCAATAGTGTGACATCATTTCATATAAATTTTCTGATAAAGTGATCAAAAAACAGAAAGGTCTCATCATCAATACAAGAGTCCTACTGTATTTATTATTCCCTGACTTTCAAAGGAGTGAGTATGTCCATATGCATACTGAAGCATGCTAAAAGATACACAAAGTTTCACGTTCAGAGCCCAACAGTTTCTCCACAAAAACATAAGACTAAGCAAAATTTAATTAAAATGAGAGTCCAAGAGACTTAAGAATAGATCAGGACAATTTACTTGATGGTAATACACAAGAATCTTCTAATTAATTCTTTACAAGTTTGGCGAGTTCTTACATCTCATGTGGATGAACATTTTCTTTTCATAAAGATATGATTTGGTACACTTATCTGTATGTCACTATAGATATTCAATGTTATGAAACAAAAAAATCATCATAGCCAATAAAAATGAGCATTGCAAAGAAAGTGTGGATTTCAAAACGATAAATGAGATCTGAAACAAAAAACCTAAGCAAAGAACTGAACCAAACCAAAAAAAGTGGTACCACCTCATGATTTTGGTGCAATGAAAATGACTGCATAATATGCTATACATATCTATGCTACAGCTTTTCAATATTTACACAGGAAACTATCCAAAGAGGTTTTACAAATATCACTGATTTTTTTTTACCATTACCAAAAGCATTTCATTTCAAAGTTAGGCACTGCAGATGTGCAGAATATTAGTTGACTCAATTTTGAGGCTTGTTTTTCAGAGAATACCAGTATTGATTAAAATGAAAAGGAAATTTAGCTTGTTTGAATTTAAGTTAATTTAAGCAACCTTTTTTTCAACTCCAATAAAAGTTTGTTTTTAAGGTAAAAAGGAAAAACAAGCCTATTTTATGACCCCTGAAAGGTAATGCCCAACTTCCCACTGAGAATACTATACCATACTGTGAATGTGAAGGCAGTTTAGCAATCATACAATTATGCTCCAAACATGCTATTTGCTACTATCAAAATTTTAGAGTTCTGACTTTGTTTTAACCGTTCTTTATTTTCACGGAATAACAAGATCTCTCGAGTAACTGATTTAGGAGAGATCCACAGAACACCACTGGCTTTGTTGTGAGTTGAGGACTACAATTCAAGTATTTTTGAATGCGTGGAAGTGAAGGCAAATTTCAAAAATAAATAAATAGCGATAATTATTTTCCAGGAGTTACCAGAGGCAATGGGTGTGAGAAAACAGGGGTGAAAGTAAGATCTATTCACTCCAAGTTAATATACAGTGAAGAAAGATAAAAACTTCACATATATTATTGTTTATTAAAATTTTCATGGGCTAAATGGCAATTTATTTAGTTTAATTTGCAAAGTAAATATATAAAATTGAAATTATATCATCCTTCTAGCCTTTCTGCACCCCAAGCGTTTAGTCAGAACCTCAAATTTAAATGTAAGTAGCTGAAAATATGGCTCAGACATTTGCACTTCCCATAACTTTTTCTCATAATTCTCTTTTAAACTCCACCTTAGTTTGTCAACGTCATATTGTCCCCATTCATATCATCATATCCTGCTTCATCACTTTGGCTGGGCATGTAATGTCTCCTTGAAATAACACATTCCATCTCATGGTCTCATTTCTTAAACAACCAGAAATTACTAATCATGGCAAGGAAATCAGCAACTGGAAATACCAGCAAAAGGAAACACCAGAGCTCTTTCAAGGAAAGAACTTGAAGTGGCACTGACTGTAGGTGAACTTTTCCCCAGAACAATCCAGAGAGCTAACCAACAGTATAACCACAGAAGTAACCTCCAAGCGAATCAGAAATAGTTCTGCCTGTTGGCCAAAAATATACAGAGAATGAACTGAAAGTGGAGCCATCTGTCAGCACAACTAATAGGGTGTCACCCTCTGTGAAGGATTCACCGAACAACAGTTGTTTGGCCTGTCAGTGAAGTAAGTCAACTCACTGTCAGCAAGATAAAACTGAAAAGCATTTCAAGACAAAACTGCCATTTATCCAACAAAGTAAAGGCAAATTCTGCCAGGCAAAGTTTGAAATCATATGAAAAATTTAAAGCACAGATGTCACTACATCATATGCAATCTAAAGTTAGGGGAACAAAAATAATTTCCCTACATCACATTTTTCACTTTATTGATTTTTTTCACATAAAAGCTCATATTGACACGCAGGACTGCCATGCTCATTCACTAAATTAACATTTTACCACATCAAGTTACACTTTAAAGAGACTACTGGTTTTATAATTTTCATGCCTAAACTTAAATGACAATGGGTGGAATGTACGTCTATTTGCACCATGTCACAGTTCACTACACAGGGGGCCCCACTTCAAGAAATAAACACAACCTGTAGGACTTGATAATCCCTGACAATCTCAAATCCCTCATTCCTAAAAGTAAATATTAATTATAGGAATTCGTAATAATGAAACCATTAAGTTGGATTCCTTTAAAAAGACATTTTTTGAAGCTTTACTGAAAATATTTTTTTCTAAAATCAATGCCTACAGAAGGAAATGCCAGCCAACCTTTATCTTCTCTGCAAGCCTCCTCGTCATTTCCGATGAGCTCTGGTATCGAATGAGTGGGCATCTCTTGAGTGACAACAGGACAGAAGCAATGCCTTGCGCTGTCCTCTGCAAGTGGCCTGGATTCCAATTCTGACCTGTGGTACAGAAGATGAGTGGCGGTGGTTCCGACAATGAAGCCCAACTCTGGCTTTCGTGTGAGAGGAGCAAGGGAATACATGTTGGTCACAACCAAAGAGGAGTGGGGCCCAAGCAAGAGAGAGAGAGGTTGAGAACCAGAAAAAAATGAGGCCTGATGAATATGTACTTGCCTCCACTACCCATTGATTACTTTGGATGGATACAACTCAAATGGGAAAGTCTTTAAGCTAATATCATACACGGTACAAGCAGAGGTAGATGAAAGTCTCAGGTGTAACATCTTGAAAAACATAAGCTTCAAACAAAGTAAAAATGACACTTCATCCTATTCCATTCAATTAGATTCATCAAAAGCAGACCATGGCTTCTGCAATATGTTCCATTATCAACATGCTTTTTGTTTTGAGGGTGGAAGGCAGACATATATTCTTTGATTCTGGCAGGCAAGCCACCTTGCTCATCGTGTAAACCTATTTTATAATTTCTCAACCTCAAGTTTAACCATGTATCATTAACACTTAAATGGAAAAACAGTGACTCTTTCACAAAAAATGTTCTCTGCATAATTATCCAACCACATAAAAATAATAGGCATCTTTTCACAATCAACTTTAAAAAGAAATTAATTGGTGCACAATAAATGGGCATACGACTACTTTATAAACTTCCACAATCTCTAAAAGATGCAAGAAGGATTTCCTCACTGAAATTAAACCTGCAAAAATTCTGAATGGCTACACTTTAATTCTATCATTGACCATCATAATGTTAGAGCCATGAAATATTTTTGATTTGTTAGTGTTTTTCTTGTAGTAAGTATTTTTATACTCCTTGACCATTCCTATCACCTCTGTACATGATGACTTTATACTTGGCAAATAAATATGATTCTTATTAGTATTTTGATTGTAAATTTTGCAACATTCCCCTCTATGTCCCCAGCAAACAATAGGTTTCATTGCCTTCATAATAGCCGAGGACTTGATAGGGGCTTGGCAGTTTTCATAACCACTTCTGATCCCCAACGGGTGACTACTCTGCACTTGGGTCATGCATAAGGAGTAGACAGAGAGATCCCGGGATGACTGCCTTCTGCTTACAAGCTGTGACTCTGCCTGTGCCACAAAGGTCGTACACTTGATACTCACTACCACAGCTCTTAACTCTGCTGAACACACCTATGATGATGACAACCAGTTTAACAGTGTGTTTCAGGTACATATGTCAAAGCTCAAAAGGCAGGTCTTGATGTTATGTCCATTTACCCACCTACTTTGCATGCAAGAGAAAATTTTTAGTGCCTTAGAGTTAGAGAAGTGTGAATCAATTGTACTTGAATAGACTGAGCACTCTTCAGGTGGCTCCCAAGTTCTCCAGATCTAACAGGGAATGACATCTTCCTTACAACATACGTCCAAGACATAGTTTGTGAGCCCCCTTTGCCCGCAAAACTGGATGAGCTCCAGGACCATACCAACTGCTGCTCAAATTGCTGCTCACTGACCTGGACACACTGCTACGTGTTTGAGCCAAACTAGATTAAGGCACATCTGAGTGTCGTGTATCAAAAGGAGGACACAGAACATTAGTAAACATTATGTGCTAAACTTGAAGAGTTAATACTTGTTTCTGATCACATGCCATTCTCCATTCTGCATGCAAAACATTTTGAAATGTACCTCATTGAAACCTGATAAATCTGTTAAATCCACCCTGTTGATTGGGGAAAGCAAATTTATTGAAAACAAACTTTCACAGCAATTGAGACTGCAGAACCCTTCGAACTAGCAGTCCCAAGGAAAACCATGCACTCAAAGACAAATAATGCTAATTATCTTTGAGTCAAAGGAGTCTATGAAGCGTTTACCAAGGGTGCCTTGGGCACAGCCGAGGATGTTGAGAGAGAAGAGGTGAGGGCTGACAGCGATGTAATCCCCATAGAACTCCTGAATGTCACGCACCACCTCCATCTCATCAGACTCAGCCAGCATCTTGATGTCTGCCTTGGAAATGATGTTACTGAAATCTGAGGCAAATGCAAGCAATATATGCTGAGTATTCTTCAAACAAGAACCACATGTGAGTATTTACTACAGTACATTCCACCATTTTTACTTTTCCATAGTGAGAGACCAATCCCATATATGTGTAGAATTGATTTGCATAAATCCAGAAAAGCATTTAATAAAGCCAGAAAAAGAGCATAGTTGGTCAAGGTACACATCCCTCTTAAATGCTTATCAAACCCACATGGCATGACATAGAATAGTGCCACTCACTGCCGGGCATGACCTCAAGGAAACACTAAGTTAGAGAGCCTAACATTTCCTACTTTTGGCAATGGAGTCATTAATTTTTCAAAGGTTAAAGCGTCTTGTTTCCTAAGCACAATAACATTTCTTTTAAATTAATACCTTCACAGGCTTGCCAATTCCATTCAGTTTAAAGCATTATAAAGGTCATTTAACCTTTAGTCATTGCAACCCTAGAAACCATGAAAATTGGATCAACATTTTTTAGAAAGAGTAGTCTGAGCAGCATTAAAGTAGAGTGCTGATGATCCATACTTATGGAGGGGAAGGCCCAGGAGGATAATCAAGAGTGACAGGTAATTTGTATATGTTCAATTGTGTGGTGGTAGAGGGCCTGGTTTAAGTGCCTTTCAGTCTCATTGTCTTTTTTACTGATTGTGACGAAATACTCTCAATCCTATGTAATTCTGTTTATCAGGTAATTCTTCATTCAACTAACTTCTTCAGAACATTTCCCTAGCTAACATTTATGGCTTTTGGTTACCCTCAATGAATATCCTTCCTTAAGTTTCTCCATGTTTTAGGATGACAGATGCGTTTTCAAGGAAATAGGTAGGTACTGAGATAGGCTGAATTAATGTGACCCTAGCAAGAGAATAATTGTACTATGCGACATGAATGGCTGGGTTAGTATCAGGCACAATGCATCTGAGAGAGAGATACTGGTTTTTTGAGTGACTCTAAAATGAGTCGCAATGGTGAAAATGCGGGTGGTGTGAGCTTGGAAGGATTATTTGTGTAAAATGGATGGTTTAAGAATAAGAAAATCCACTAGTATACATGGCAAAGGGGCAGTTGTAAGGGAATGATTGATTTCATTGTTTAGGATCATGATTAAGGGAAGGGTGATAAGGGGGGCTACATGAGGAGCAAACCACTATTTAGTGGATCTGGAAAGAAAGTGGGTTTCGAGGAAGAGATGAGTATGTGAAATGAGAATATAAGTGAATTGGTCGTGAAACAATGAGGTGAGAGCACAGTAACAGTGCCTGGTTGAGGATATGCTTCATTTGAAACAAAGAGAATGGGGAACAAATATAATGGCCAACAGAGTGAGTGATGCTCGGGTCAGGTTGAAAGGAATAATTGAAGAATGCACAGAAAGTGTACATGGAAAAGGAGAGTTAGGGAAAATGAAAGGAGAAGCAAGTAGAAATGACATTGTAAGAATTGTACTGATCAGTGACAAGAAAGAGGCATATAAGAGATTGATTGCAGCCAAATCTGAGAGAAGGTATGTGATGTGATGCAGAGAGAAAAAGAAAGAATGTAAAATTACAGAGAACAAAAGCAAATAAAGAATGCATTCTGAAGAGGCAAGCAATATGCAGAGTGATTTTGAAGACAATAGTATGTTATTTTGGAAAGAGATAAAAAGGGGAATGTGAGATGAGGGCAGAGGAATGGGTGTAATAAAGGAGAAAAATGAAGAGATCATATGGGATAAAAGCCATGTCAGGGAGTGTTTGGAGGATATACTTTAAAGAATTATGCAACAATGGCACAAGCAATGAGGATGACCCGTATTGCGAATCAGAAAGAATGTCCCTGAGAAAATAGAAATAAGTGAGAATGAAGGGGTAACAGCAGTAAAAATATTGAAAAACGATAAGGCAGCAGGTGTACATGGTATGTCCACTAACACACTGAAGTGTGGGTGTTTACTACTCATTAGTTGCTTTTTAAAGGGAAAGAGGACGCCTCGGTAGCTTAACTGGCTAAAGCACTCGGCCGGAAATCGAGGGATCTGGGTTCGAATCCCGGTCAAGGCGGATGATTTTTTCTCTGTGGAAATTCGCACATATGTAATTTATGTTTTAAGGCTTCTGTTACTCCAACCAATTGGAAGAATAAGATATTAGTTCCTATGTACTTGGGAAAGGGTAGGAAGTCTGAATGTAAACTAGTAAGGCAAATGGGGTCTTGAGTGACAGGTTTGAAATAAAACAGTGCAAAACACAATGCACACAGTCAGCATGGCAATACTATGTTTTGATGGATATGTGAGAGCTGTGGGTAGGGAAGGGGTCAATGTTAAGTTTGGAAATATAAATGGGTGAGTGCTATTTGGTGCATATGATGCAGTCTTGCTCTCTGATAGCCCTCTTGAATTGCAGGGGTTCCTGGATAACTTCTTTGAAGCAACCGGGAGAATGGAGGAGGATAAATGCATCAAAGACCAGGGTGGTTGTTTTTCATTGGGGGAAAGATGAGAATGACCTTATATTGTGGAAAATCTATGAGTAACTGAACAAGTAGACGGTTCTATTTACCTTGGCCCAGTGTTTACCAACGATGAAAGAATTGACGAAGAGATTGTAGAGTGTGAAAATTCCAGTGGAAAATGAGCATATTCAGGAACAAGTGTTTATCTAGAAGAGTGAAAATTGCTGGTTACAAAAGTATTCTCCTTCTGATTATACAGCAGGGAAACCTAGGTACGTCAGAATGAGCGTAAGTGTAAGCTGAATGCAGTTGGGATAGGGTACCTGAGAGGTGTTTGCAGAAAAAGTAAGATGGAAACAGCTAGTGGGATGGATGGGATGAGTGGATGATGAAGGAATGTGGTTCAGATGCTCCACTAATGGTCATACAAGCAAGGAATGTGCTTCATTGGCTTGGCCATGTCTAGCAAATACAAGAGAGAGGAATAGCTAAACAGGCATGTGATGACTGAGTGACAGTGTGAGAGGATAAGGTAGACCGCTGAAGTCATGGGTGAATGTATTAGTGGACTCTTTAGAGGAGAGTCTTAAAAAATAGGTGAGCACGTATGACTAATGCAGGAAATTACTGTAAAGAAGCTAGTTATCTAGAGCGAACAGCAATAACGACATAATATGAATACATACATTTCTAAAGCAAATAAAACAAATCTTGAAAGGCTTGATGGTATGTATTTATGTGTAAATTCTTTTAACAAAGATAAACAATGCATTAGGCTAATACTACAATGAGAGTGCCTGATTGCTAGAGTACTATGCGAGAAGTGAAAAAAAAATTGAAGTAGAGCCAGTGTTACAACATCAATTATTACCATTATACACTCGATGAGCCCATCAAGATACAAACATAATAATACAACCTGGAATATTGGTACTTGGAATGTGAGAGGAGTATTTGGAAGGGAGCATGAGTTATTGAATGAAATGAAAGTGAGACAAATGGATGTTTTGTGTGTACATGAAACTAAGCGCAAGGGGCGGGATGTTGTTACTATAGATGGCGGTGGTCTGGCACTGTGGTCATGAGTTGACGATAATGTACAAGGCAGTCAAGGAGTAGATCTCATTCTTCATGAGAGAGCCAAGTTACTAGCTAGGAAGTACGAGTTAGTATCCCCTAGATTGCTCTGGGATCGCATGAAAGTAGGTATTAGGAGAGTTGTGATTGTGGCGTGCTATACACCAGTAGATAGAAAGAGTGACAGTGTGAAAGATGATTTTTGGGAAAACTGAGAGAGGTTTTGAATGAATGTGACCCTGGTGAGAGAATAATTGTACTCAGTAACATGAATGGATGGGTTGGTGTGAGGCGGGATGCATCTGAGAGAGTGGTTGGGCCATTTGGTGACCCTAGAGCAAATGATAATAATGAAAACTTGGTGATTGTGTGCTTGGAAAAAGGATTGTTTGAGTCGAATAAATGGTTTAAACATAAGAGAATACATGTGTATACTTGGCAAAGGGACGAATGTAAAAGCATGATTGATTTCAGTGTAATTCTCTCGGGCTCGGCTTCATAAATTTCTTACCCGGTAGCGAGCCCCAGAGAATTACACTAATATTATTCACCGGGAAAGTGCTAAATCATACATGATTGATTTAGTTGTGTTTGATGAGAGATTGATGGAGTTAGTGTGGGATACGAGAGTGATGAGGGGTGCTGAATGTGGAACAGACCACTATTTGGTACTCTCCTAAGTGAATCTGGGCTGAAAGTGAGTGTCAAGGAAGAATGTTGCGCGTAAGCAGTTGAGAGTTAATGTGGAGAGATTGCTGAACAGTGAGGTAAGAATGCAGTATGGTTGCATGCTTGAGGATGCTCTATCCTTGAAGCAGATAGAATCAGACAAGTATATCAGAAACAAGAATGTGAATGATGCGTGGGAGTGTTTAAAAGGAGTGATTTTAGAATGTGCTGAAAGTGTACGTGGAAAAGGAATGGTGGGAAGAATGAAATATGATTCTTGGTGGAATGGAGAAGTGAAAATTGCAGTCAGGGAAAAGAAAGAGGCAAACAAAAATATGATTGCTGCCAAATCTGAGGAAGAGCACACTAAGGTATGTGATATTTACAGAAAGAAAAAGAATGAATGCAAAATTGCTGTGAAAGAGAGCAAGGAGAGAATTCATGTAGATGAAGCTAGCAAGACGCAGAGTGATTTTGAAGGCAATGAAAAGCTGGTTTGGAAGAGGGAAGATTGGTGGAGGCAGGGGAATGAATGTGGTAAAGAACAAAAGTAGAGAGATCATGTGGGATGAGAGAAATATCAGGGACTGCTGGAGGGAGTATTTGAAGAATTATACAATAATGTTGCAGGCGCTGACGACAAGCCTTGCGAAGTAGAATGCTAAAATGTGATGATGGAAAAGGATCAGTGAGAATGAGGTCAAAATGGCTGCGAGTATTGAAAAATGGGAAGGCTGCAGATGTAGATGGGATATCCAGTGAAATGTTGAAGTGTAGGTGTAATTTACTCGTTTGTCGGCTGTGTAAACTACATATATAATTTATGCTTACAGGCTTCTGTTGATCCAGTGGATCGGAAGAATGCAATCATTGTTCCACTGTACAAAGGTAAGGGAGGAAAGACCAAATGTAATAATTATTGGGCCATTAGTTTATTGAGCATTCCAGGATAGGTGTTCAGCAAAATTTTAATTGTAAGCGTGAGGAATATTATTTCTGTCAGAATATGGGGTGTGCAGTGTGGGTTTATGCCTGGGAGAGGATGTAGTGACCAGCCTTTTGCTCTTCAGCAAGTAAATAAAAAATGTATGGGCATCCGGTAGAAAGTTATTGTGCATTTGTTGATTTAGAGAAGGCATACGACAGGGTAAATAGAAGTTGTGGAAGGTGTTTAAGGACTATGGAGTGAATGGGCAATTATTAAATGTTATGATGGTGATGTATGATAATAGTAAGGCAAGTGTGAGAGTTAACGGAGTTCTGAGTTCGTAAAGCAAGGATGCGTAATATCACCATGGCTATATAATATATTATAATAATGTATGATAATAGTAAGGCAAGTGTGAGAGTTAACGGAGTTCTGAGTTCGTAAAGCAAGGATGCGTAATATCACCATGGCTGTATAATGTATTAATGGATAAATGTGTTAGAGATGCATGTTGTGAAAACAATGGTGTTTTGATTGGAAATGTAAAATGCGAGTCCTACTATATGCGGATGATGCTGTTTGATCTCAGAGATCCAACAGGGATTACAGAAGCTCCTAGATAAGTTTTGTGAATCAACAAAGAGAATGGAATTGAGGGTAAATGTGTGAAAGACTAAAGTAGTAGTTTTTGATAAGGAGAATGGGGAGAATAACTGTATGATGAGGGCGAATGGTGAAGTAATTGAACAAGTGGATGATTTTGTGTACTTAGTTAATATGTTGGCGAAAGATGGATGGATAGATGAGGAGATGAAGAGATGTGCGAATGCTGGAAGGAAAGTGGTAGGTAGCATGTGGAGCATATTACGGAATGAGCGCCTGTCTTAGGAAGCGAAGATCGCCGTGTACCAAAGTGTACTTCTCACCACTTTGTTGAATGGTAGTGAAACGTGGGTATGTCAGGATAGACATAAGAGTAGACTAAACGCCATGGGTATGAGTTATCTGAGGAGTGTTTGCGACAAAAGTAGGATTGATTGGATCATAAAAGAGTGGGTAATAAATGAATGTGGGTTAAATGCTCCAATAATGGACATATATGAAAGGAATGTGCTTTGCTGGTTTGGCCATGTTGAGAGAATGGATGAGAGATGAATAACGAAACAGATGTATGAGTGAAATGAATCGTGCAAGAAGTACAGATAAGCCGAGAAAGTTTTGGTTGAATGTTGTTGAGGAAATTCTTTGGAGAAGGAATATTAGGAGTCTTAAAAATGGGAGGGCATGCATGAAGCTGAGTATGGGGGTAAATGAGGCGAAAGAGGTTTGGAAGGATAGGTCAGTATGGAGGAAATTATTGAAGCAGAGTTAGGAGTGCTATTATGTATTTTTTGAGTGAAACTTTGTGACTGAACCAACCCCGGAAGGGAACAGCGTGATTGATATGTATGTATACACTTGATTACCACCATTACTGAGTCCCTTGCTAACATGGAGAAATGTAAAATCAGAGCAAGTTTATGATGCCTGCAGAGAAGAACTATCAACTAAGGGTTATTAAAATAAAAAATATATAAAATAGTTTCAACTAACAAGCAGTAAAACAACTACATATAAAATAGTTTTGATAGCATCGAATAGTTTTGACAGCATAATTGTTTTAATGGTTAACCACTTCACTCTAGCGAATTCAGCGATACACAAATGCATCCGAATTACTCGATGCGAGATCATACCCCCCACCCCAGGTGATGCAAACAATTTCCCCATCGGGCATTTTCACTTGACGTGTAAAACTGTAATTATAAACATTAGTCAGAAAATTAAGAAAGGTAATGGAATGCATAGTTGAAGGTTTAAATCAAGGCATAAATGATGGGTGTCGCACCGTGGATAAGGGAGTTACGAAGCAAAATACGGGGACCCTACTTCGCGGAAAATTTCCCTCGTTTCATTTGTGGCCGATTCACCCAACTTAAAATTCCATCTACCTCCCACACTTACCACCCAGCATCCAAGAAGCAATACTCACATATATAATACGAGCCATATTTAGGACACTTCAATTCCATGGAGAGGAGAGCCACATTTTCCTTCGTTGGCCTTAGGAAAACTAAACATTTAAGGTATTTCATGACCTCATGTCGACTAGAATCGATCCTCTCAAACAAGTAAACTTCTTTCTGGAGAATCTCCGATTGACCATAAACCATACTCACAATGCTAGTCTGAAAGGCGAATTTTGTTCATAAATAAAACTTCAAATGACATAACCCGACAAAAAACAGTGATGATCATACAGTATCTTTGTCCATTAAGAGTGCTTTCATTCCCGGACCACTTTCTTCAGTCATTTTCGTAATATATAATTTGACAGCAGCCACGACATTCATTTTGATGCAGATAATTCCAACGGTGATGAGTTAACTTTCCATGGGCATTCAGTATCAAAATTTAATGTTTATAACGGTAGATTACACAAATATTACAGACCATGATTAACCGACTAACAAATGATTGTCACTTTCATCTGCCTTCAACCCCCCGCCTACTCGCAGCTGACAGGATCCTTCGTAATCTTACCAATGAAAACACTAGGATTAGCCCATAAGCTAACCATGGCTACCACCACACGAAATGCTATTATTCCAATTATACCAACCCAACCATGATCGAACCAGGGAAGAAGAATCGCACTATCAAGCATTAAATACCCCACCAAAATCACCGAAGAGAACGTAAATTGTTCGATCGCTACTCGCAAAGCAGACTTTGGTATGTATATAAACAGTATCTTCATACATTTTCCTATCTACCAAGAAAGTATCTTGGCAGTTACCCTTCCGCACCCTAACGAGAGGCAGTTTAATTGTAGTGTGGAGAGAAGGCGGCGCCCCCCATACTGCACGGTAAAATAGAACACACATCCCATTTCCCACATTCACATCCCATCCACACAGAGATCCTTGAGGTATACAGAAAAAACAAAAGCCTTCGCTCAGGTTGCATCAGTTGCATGGTCGCCCTAGTCGCAAATTTAAATTCTTGGAGAACTTCCGCCAGTGGATTACGATCTAATAATTTACACTAGGCGTTTGGCAGTCACCGACAATCGAATAGGGAATAGGGGTGAAACATTTAAATACTTCCGAATTTTTTGGACCACCCTAATACACAATCAATGTCACCTCAGCTGTAATATGTGGTCAGTTGTACTAAAGGGCCTTCCAAGTAATAACTGCCACTCCACCTTTAGCCTCTAGTATTAACACATCTAGAGCGTGGGAAATTAGTTTTAATGACAAACCTTCAACATTTAGTTAAATTGAGCATTTTTTAGTAACTTCTTGAAGACTAATTTGGTCTATATATTCCCACATCTGGAAATTTTCAGATTGCTGTAAGAGATAACTCTACGTTTAAGTAAAGATTATGTGATTATTTATTTGAAATATTTATTCAATTCCTATCTTAATCAGAACATGTTCTTTAAGCTCCAGTGAAAATGACTAACATAAGTGACAGAGTTTGTATCAGGAATGGAAAAAACAATAATTTTTTCATCAAAAGTGATCATCAAATACTTCAATGTTCATAGGGCTCATAAGTTATAGGGTGTGGTGGAAGAAAAGAAAAACCTAAAACTGGTATTTATCAGCATGACTTTCATTCCTATACCGAACAACAACTATGTTTCAACAGGCCATTATTTTTAATGGTCAATTGAGCATGAGGGTAAATACTATTTTAAGTTGTTCACTTATTATTACCATTAAAGAGTTCCATTCCACATAAAAGTCTTATGCAGGTATTGGATTCCCTGAAGGGTATAGGTGGTTTCATCTTAGTAAAGGAATCATCTCAGGAAAATTATCTCCATAGAAATTTTTCTGAAGGGAAAATATCCTCTGCAGGAAAAGCCATGTTTTCCCTTCATGGAATGCCCTGTGGGGAAAATCACCATTCCTTGTTGGGGATTTACCATTCCCCACAGATCGCTGCAAGGAAGTATCCCTGTGGGGATTTTACATTCCCCGCAGATCCCTGTGGGGATTTACTATTCCCCACATATCCCAGCAGGGACCTGCGGGGAATGGCAATGATCCCTGCAGGGATCTGTGGGGCACTTTCAATAGGGTAGTTAACAAACAAAGCATCTCGAAGTCTAGATAGAGACTCTAAGGGAAAGAAATCAGGAATAAGGAAATCAAGGAGTTATTCGTACTTTAACTCCCTGGCCATTGGTATCACGATCTCAAAATGGCAAAGTTTTGTTAAATTTCCACCAATTTTATAACCACATGTTGACATAAGTTACAACATTACTATGTCACATTCACTTACAAGGTATTTCAACATAGCTTGTTGAAGCCTAGGTTGGTGTGAGGTATTAAATTTGTCTGTAAATTTAATAAAGTTGTCATTCTGAGATCATTATACATATTTGCAACAAATTTCCACAAGGTATCGCCTGATTCGTTAAAATTTATCCCTGTTTATGATGTGGTGGATTTTAACCACAATTAGAATATCACAAAGCATTAATTAAACTGAGAGAATTGCCACTATGTCCTTCAATTGCAGTTTTAAGGATCATGATACCATTCTGGAGTTTCTTTTCCGGCTTTAGATAAGCCGAAATTGAGAGAAAGGGAGACACCTTCTTCACTAACTTCTTATTTCTGATGCTTTAATGACTAATTGTTACAAAGCCGCATTCACACAAGGCACTGCAGGCCCAGTCCTTTTCAGGATGAGATGATTTGGATGAAGGAGGTTGTATGTCACCATTACAAAGGGAAGTAGGCAAGAGATACAGCACAATTGCATAGGGTCTGATATAGAACTGTGCCTCCTGGGCATGGAACCTCACAACACATACATGTTTACCTGACCCATAGTAAGGTGGCTCTCATTTTATCAAATACAGCAAAGTAATGTTGTCCTCCTTTGACAATGATTGTTTTTGAGAGCTTATTAATGCGTTTAAATTCCATCTCTCTTAATTACCAAGAACCCATGCCCCAAGGGCCAAAAATAATTTCTCAAGCATTTTTCAGGCTGGAAAAGTACTCATGTCAGTGGAAAACGCTCTGTGGTAGTGTACTTCACTTATAAAATTTCATCTATTAATTTAAGTTCTTGGGTGTCTGAGGTATGGCTTCATGCTGTTAGAACCACCCCCAAAAGGATGCCGCCCAGCACCACGGCACATTTTGGGGGTGCCTTGAACTGCACAACAACCATATTTCAGACATGCAAAAAGATAGATAAAAACAGATGAAGTTGCAGAAAAAAATGAAATTTACAAGAGAATTTTACATGCATAAAAGTACCTTGTTCACCTGACAAACTCATATTTAGTTTTCAAGTATTTTAGGCCCTTGGGGTAAGGGTTCTTGTTAACCGATAGAGATGAAACAAACATTTTCATTAAGACTCCACAATGACCATTTTTAGAGGTGAAAATATTAATTTTCCCACAAAAAATAAGTGCTCTAAGTCACTACAGCACTCGCCAATGAAACAAGTCCGAAGGCTGAAAAGACTAGCTTAATCTTGACAGCCCATTTACAGGAAATATGTGGCCGAAGTCATGTATGTATTCAACTCTGAGCACATCTGACACCCAGCTGCATACCAGGGAATCCATCTTCCCCACTTAGAACTCTCAGCACACAGCAATCATGTACATAGACCACAGAGCTGCTGGTATGGCTGACCTTTACCTAAGTTACTGACAATGTGCAATAAACTATTTTGGGAAATGGGCTTCTGAAATTTCAGAGTCCTACAAAATGGGGGCGGAATGTAGTTCACAGTAGAGCCCTTCTCATTGCTCCCAACACAAGCACTGGAGAAATGGGATGACTCACAACTACCTGCCATCCTGTATAGACTTCTCTCCTAATGATACCTCAAGATAAAGTCCCGAATACAGTCAATGGTGACAGCTGATTTCAACCACTTACCCAATAGCCTTGCTATCTAGCTTATTTCACAAAGAACACCAGCTCCCCTGCCTTACCCTTTTCATTCTCTTGCCTCCATCACTTCCCCTCCATCCCTTCCCTTTCTCTTCCACCTCCCACCCAAAGCCACGCAGGTCTGCGTCATGAACTTTTGTAGGAGCTTCACACAACTTTCCCAATGCATCCCTTGCTGCCTGATTGGCTTTGTTTTCGGGGGTTTCCTCCCCACTCTTTCACTACAAACAGGGGAACTGGATATAGACTTCTCTCCATCCCTTAATCTGAATTGAGAGTACAACTTCAGGTACATTACACACACCCATAAAATCCTTAATGATAGTGGGAAAGGTATAAAAAAGATAAGGGCAATACTTGGTCGAACAACTTAAGGAATAAAAACTTGTTGCTCAATGTGGGACACGCAAGGAGTCCATGCACAAGAGTTGGAGAGCATATTTTTGTGTAATTGCACTGAGGACAAATGCGAGAGGGAGGTCTAAAGGCTCTGAGCAGAAAACTAGAGCCCAGCATTGTGGGGGCTGACAGGCTGGTCTCGAATTTGGTAAGAGGAAGGCTGATTCGTACAAAATCTGGACCCGTGGTAAAGCCCCTCCAACACTGGCCAATTCAATTTTTCTCTACTGAACCCAATCAATTGTTATAGTTCTAAAAACATTTTGTTGGGGTTAGTTCCACATTTTTTACAACAATAACATACTTTGATTTGTACCGGTGAACTGTTTGGGAAAGTCACAGTACAATGGATTTTGGAAAGCTGGGATTTGATCTCAGGGGAAGTTAGAGTTAGAAGCTTGAATGAACCGATAATCAATTTTTACAATTCACATAAATCTATTTTTGTTATCATATACAATTCCACGTTTCAATTTTCAACAGTTGTTGCCCAGTTGAGGATTGACTTTCTCTGCACCATAAAAATTGCCTAATAGAATGCATGGCAAACACTTCCTCATAGCCCTCTCTTTGCTGCAAATGCCATGGCACACACAGCATTAGGTACACTCAATTAGACCAAACAAAGAGATCATATTCCTTTTGATACTTTGTAGCTGGGCCTACTCCTTAACTGCTACCTTCTTTTATTCCTTTATTTTTCAGGAAATTGCAAGTTGGTGCCCATTCCATCATTTTTATTTATATCTTAAAATGGGTACCAGTGCCAAAAATAAAAGTTTCCCACATGGAAAAACCTCGAGATCATAAGTAGGGAACTGGAAAGTGTGATAGTGGTTATGTAGGAAGTAATAAGAGTGATAGTAGATATACCAAGGAGCTAAAAATATTCTTTAAAAGCTTGCCACAAATTTCAATAAGAAATAATAGCAGGCTTATGCATTCTTCTTTCTACACAAAGGTAGAGCATTACATTGGCAGCCCCTAATTTGCATCTGCATTGGCTCAATATATGCACCTAAACATTTTCATATCCAAATGACAATAATTATTGATTCTAGAAATAAGGGCCATGGCTATGGTACAAGAGATATGAACCACAGAAAAAAACAAACACTGAGTTAAAAATAAATCAAGTGGAATGTATTTTGGCATGCATACAAATGATTGGTGTCACAACAGTTGACTCTGTGCATGAGATGTCTAAGAGAAATAATGAACAACCCATTTCCATATGGGTTAAGTTTTCTCCTCAATTGCAACAGTGAGAAAATTCGATCATCTAAATTCTAAATAAAGGTGTCACTGGAATCCATTTAAGCAACAATTTAAAAAAAATCAGAATACAATCAGCATGAAAATCAACAGCAGGTACAGCAAAAATGCCTAATTACAGACTTAAAAATGCAATTTCATCATCTGGTACCAGTGTCAACATATATGTAACCGTAACATCATCCACCAGAATTTAGAATAGATACAATGAAGGTTTCTCAGCATTTATGTAAACTCTGTTACAGTAAATTCGTCGAGTCATTTATGCCAACATAATAAATAAACCTAGAATACTACTGACCTACAGACCCAAAGAAATACATATTTCTCAGATTTAGAGGGGCCTCACCCTTATCAGGTGACCACATGCACACAGGAAGGTATGCGAAACAACTGGCTTCCGAATCCAGATACTAAGCAATAATGCATATTCAGAGAGCTCTCTGTTTTTACTCCAATGCTGGAATCACATATGCATTGTATCACGTTACTTAAGTCCAAAAGAGGCCTCTTCAGATTGTCAAGCAATGTTTTTCAAAGAATCCTTCAGCCGTGTTGCAAATTATTCATTTTGTTCTAAGCATTTACCCAAAGAATTTAAGTCTTAAAATGACATGGAGGTGAAATAAAGAAAAGTTGGGAATTGTGTGCATCTCTTCACGTGACATGCCCATGGGAACTCAAGATGAAAGGAATGCAATAAGTTAATTCTTTAAAATACAATGGGAAGAAGTAAGTTTCAACCACATTATCTCATTTGATAATCTCCTCTTATACCAAATATGTAAGATTCACCAAAGGCTGCCATTATTACACTCAATCACTATGGTATGAAGAGTGCATAAAATGATGTTAAAGCTTTCCCACTATGACACTATGACTTTCACTTTCCCACTATGACTAGGGCACTGATGACCACACAAGCGTTCATAAAAGAGAGCAATCTTCAAAAACACACATTTTGAAAGTGCAGACTCTTAATTCCACAGAAAGTCAATGTCCACTATAAAGGTAAAAAACTATGACATGCTTCATTGCTTAATCATAAATTCATTATGTTGTTCGGGAACACTCCCCTTGAACAGTGTGCTCTAAATAAAATATTTAAGAAAACTGAAATCTCCCCAAGCACTTTTATCAAAGTAAAACTACACAGGAATATTTTCCAAACTCATTTTTCTATTTTTATTATGGGTTTAACACCTGCTATTAGAAACTATAATAAAGTTAGTAATTAAATCCATGATAAGAATAGGAAAATAGAGTAAAGAAAATGCTAAGTTGATAGTTTCATGTTATAGAGCATTTCCACAATTTGATGCCTGATAGAGTTTGTGACATTCATTAGGGTAGAAAGTTATCATTTGACTTAATCAAGCCTTCTTATAACTGTAACCACATGTCTCATTAAGACTTAGAAAGAGAATTTCAGGACCCTTCCCTAGTGAAATGAAACAATGTAGTTGGTGCACCTGTTGCAATTAGCTGTGAAGTGATTCATCATCCTTCCGAACAATGAGTCGCATACCGTGATACACGGAGAAAACATCACTTCTACCGAGCAAGAAAGCGAGTGCTCTGTGTTCGCCAACTCCCTGATTCATCTTCTTCTCAAACAACAACAACAACAAACAACAACAAAAAAGTATCTCCCTCCCTTTGACTAGATCTCTCTCTGACAACACCCCCCACTGTCAGTGACCAGCACTATGCACTGATTACAATAAAACAACACTGTCAGGACAAGTGTCATTCATGGGTTACATGCACACATTCACTTGCACAGAATTTGAAGAAACTGATGACAGGCTCCCTTCTCTCCATCAAACACGCATGTGAAATCGTTCCCGCTCCACCATTCACTCCTCATGGAAATCAATCCCAGTTGAGAGACACTCATTTCTACCAACTTGCCACTAATTGGTCAGTGGATGTCCACCACAGCAAGCCGTAAAATAGATCACACAAAGGTAAAAGAATGCTAATATTATCTGTTCCTTGCATTTCATGCACAAACTTTCAGTCCAGCAGTTGTAAACAACTTAATTCACAGAAACTGTATCATGGTAAAAGTTATTGCCAACTAATGAGGACTAATGGCTTACAGTGATCTGGTGGCTCAGTACTGCAACGGTACCTTCAACAGTAATGCACACAACTCGGTAGGTTGATTTTTTCACAAAATATAATCATAGGAATTGAGGCTTTGGAAATTATCACAGTAAAGTTACATTTCCACTACTTGAACTCGTCACAGTAACCCCTGGAGAAGAAAGTTCTTCTGTAACTCAACAAGAGAGAAGGAACGGTGACGGCATACAGACACATATCTACACATGCACACGCACAATTAACTCACTAACTTCAAACTAAGGGAATTGTGTGCACAGCTCAAATTCACCCCTCTTACTTCCATTTCCTCCAACCCATCAAATTCCATGCCTGCACAATGACTATCAGAATCAGTGATTGAATGAAATAAGAGGAATGATAAACGGTACACCAAGCCTTTCCACAACAAGTAATCCAGAGCACAATGAAACCAAATAAAGCCTCTTCACACATCACATACACTTGAAAATGGTAAGGGTGACAAAATAATTTCCTGTCTCTAACTTTCTTGGGGAAACTAATGTGACTATAGTTAAAATTATTGCCTGACAGTATTACTTGATAACACGTCTTCCCTGATAAAGGACAAGAAGTTACATTGGACTGTATTATTTGTACTTGGAGCTCAAGGTCTAAATATATTCACAGAAGAAAGGTTTCAACACCAGGGCACCAATAATTTAGGCATGCGTGCACTATCCGAGACATGAAAGATGGCCGTGGGGAGCAGTTAGGGGAGGGAAGGTTCAATGGGAGGAGAAACAGTAGATGCCCACTGCCTGAGCCACTGCTCGCTCACCTCATCACACACACACATTAAATAAAATAAAACATGCACACAAAAACAACACTCGTCCGACTGTGCCTCTCTCTCTCTCACTCTGCAATGATGCACGCATGCACCGTCCACAAAGAAGAATTTCCTGCTCCCCTTCTGCCCATGCGGGAGGCAAAAGGGGGAATTTTGGGCAAGAGGGGTTGCCATCATCAACTCGTGCCAACGGACCTAATGTCCAGCCCCATACTCCTCCCATATAAATGACTAGAAGGGAAAGACTACAGGAAAATTGATGAAGATGGCAGGGCCAACGGATGCCATTCCAAGTAATGAAGGCGTAACTCAGTGTCTCGACTGCACCACGGACAGCCTCTCACCGTCCGTCTGTCCGACCACAGACAAACGAAGAGAAAGAGACAGGCATCAAGACAAGAGGCCAGTGCTGTGAGTTCAAACAGAAGGGGGACAATGAGGAGACGACGGCGGTTCTCTCACAACTCGAGGTAGAGGACGAGGCAGTGCGCGAGGGCAGCCGAGGACCATGGTTCCTCAGCAAATGGAAACTCAAGGCAGAGCAGGGCTTCATCTTCCTCGACGGCAGTGGCGGATGCTGTGGCCACGCGAGGCCATGCAGCCGGGATGCCTCCACTCCCAGCACCTCCCGCCTTCGATGCCCACCACTCACCGCTGCCGCGTGGGCACCATGTGGACGGTGGTGTCGAGGCGCAGACAAGTCGCGCAGGGCGTCGTGGCGGGGCACGCCGGACGCCGTCACTCACTTCGACCAGCATTAGCTCGTCGCATCGTCACAAGTCAGGGAACCTGGAGAAAGGGAGGGAGAGAGAACTTAATTATTCTGAGAGAGATGCTATAGGGTATGACAGATATGCGACATGTCATATGGATTCTAAATTAAGTGAATCAACAATTTCTTCCACTGACCAACAATTTCTCACAGCCAGAAGTAATCTCATTCCTACAGTGCACATGTAATAGTTTGCCTAGCCAAGTCTCAGTGTTTTCTCCAACTCTTCATCATCTAATTCCTACCAACTGGCTAAAGATATTTCCTATCTATTTCCTCGAGCATACATGGTGGAAATGCTTAATAGAAAATAAAACACTGCATCTGAGCCAAAGGCCAGGCAAGAATAACATGTAATTTTATTGGATATTTCTATTCAGTAGAGGATCTATTTTAGTGCTTGTAAAACTATACATCTCACATGCAAGTAAGGACAAAACATCAGTTACATGAAAATTTTACTTGGTAGTAGTCATAACTAACATTACAGGAGCAATTTCTTATCTTGGTAGTAGTCATAACTAACATTACAGGAGCAATTTCTTATCATCTGCTTAATACTATTTCTACATATAGATTTTCAATTCAGATAACTGATGGATATGCATGGACTAACACTTACTTTTTAAGGCACTAACAAACGAAAAAAGTGAAAGTGACCAGCAAAAAGAAGAAGCTATGCTCTGGTAATTGTAATATTTTTTATAATTTCTGAGGTAGTAAAAACAGCATAATAAAAAAATTACAAACAAGTAAGCATTGAGGTAGACCGGTGGATGTTATGTTGTTCCTCGTTGTGACGCAAGGTGAGTGAATTTTGTCAATTCCTCTCAATGTGTGCAGCCATAAAAAAATAGAATTTCCAAGAATTACTCCATCACATCAGGTTGAGAGAGCTTGGAGAAGATACACATATTGGGGATCCTAATTACATTTATTATTCTATAAGGAATTCAACTGTAGAAATGTACCAATTAATGGCTTCAACAGAGTCATTTCACCAACAGAGATTTTTCAGGATCTCTTCCGTGTAGTTCCATTTTTGTAGATGACCAGGGGAGAGCACACCTGACTGAATTGGCAGTCAAATGTCCCTCTATTATGTAGACATGAACACCTGCATCTTCACTTCAGATCTGAAGAAGAAAGCTGTAATGCTACTGAAACTATAGTCCACGAAAATGGAGCTACTGGGAAGAGATCCCAAAAAACTTCTCTACCATTTCCGAAAATACCCTCATTACATGCTCCATTGAGTTATATCGAAGCTCTTCCTAACAAATGCCAGATATTAAATAAGTGAAGGACCCTTACTTAAATCCAATTCAGGATAACAGAAGGATAATTAATAATAAAATCAACTAACCTTAGGTTTTGAATAGATTATTGGGCAAACAAGAGCTTCACCAATTGGATTTTTGAAGGACTTATATTTTCTCAACTATAATTTTTAATCCATTTTGCATGTTTGGCACATACAGAGATGTATGACAACCTTCTGAGAGACATTATATTTCAGAAAACTCAAGATTATAAACGACCACTCTCAGTGTATCACTGTTTAATTGAATCTGAAAACTGTAATCTGCCAACCAGATCAATTCATATTACAGTAGAACGTCGATCTATCGTTCTCGCATTGATCGTTTTCCCGCTTCTATCATTCGCAGTCTTTGGTCCCGAATGTAGTTCCATGCTGATAATGTTAATGATTCCCACATCCATCATTCCCCGAAGTATCGTTTTCCCGCTTCGATCGTTTCCAAATCACGGTCCCCACATTGCAATTCCCGCATTCACCGTTTGAAAAAGACGACACCAAAAATTTACACCGAAGTAAGATTTTGGGATTTTTGCGGCGGGAAAGGAGGGGGGGGGAGGGAGTTACGTGACGTGCTGTGCAGGACGGACGGGTAACCCTTACCGTCCGAGTCCCTTCTTATCTTTATGGCCCAAACTCCTTCCTATAGGACAATTGGCATTCTTCCTTTCCTACCCAAACGAGTCCCTACCTCGCTCTTTAGTGGCCGCATTCCTTCGCCATGAGCTTCTAACCTTTCTTCATATTATCCTCTCAATGCTATCTTACCAGTAGTTGTCATACGCTCGCTCTCGGCACCATATTGAGATCTGATATAACCCATGTGGGTAAATATCAATGGATTTCCTGGGTGTTTGGCATCAAATGTAACAGAAAATAACGGACAAACTTCATATACTTCGTAGATTTATGCCGATTAAAAACTTTAACAAAATTAACTGACGTTCCACTGCGCCCCTCAGTGGGTGGGGCCCTTTCCGCGGAAAGGGTCTTGAGGGTCAAAGGTCTTCCACCTGCCCTGTCCCTCCCAGCGGAAAACAGGGTCCCCCAATTACCTGTCTCACCCAACTCTTGCATGTAACCAGTGCATTATTTCCGATGATGTGGGCCACATGGGCTTAAATGGGGGAGTGGCTGAGGGAAGGGAGGGAGGTGGGGTTTCTCGTCATGTGACTCTCGCGGAACCAACCAGAGGGCAGCGGGCATGGCTTGTAACCTCAGCAATTCAGTCACTCCCTGACCTTCGTCATGGTCACTTCTCGGCCCTCTAGTAAGTGCGGCCAAACCCTACGTGCTCTGTGCTCTTTCCTTTTTCTATTTTTTCCGTGTTTAGCCAGTTAAAGTTGGTATTTATGTCTATTCATTTTCCTGAAGTATTTATTTCTGAGCCTATAGCCGAAACTGTTCAAAATAGGTGTTTTAAGACGGCTGAAGGTAACGAAGGTAACCTCTCTTGCTCTATGCCTCGTGGGTTACGCGATTGCTCCAGATAAACAAGAGTACACTTGGTAGCGTCAAGCTCGCTCCATCTTTAACGGGTGGCACTCCTCCATCAGTGGAGCACAATAGAAAGCGCAAAAAAAGATTACATCCTCCCCAACCAATTTTAGGCGCGCTTCTCACCCTCAAGGATATTTGAAACGAATAAAATTCTATGCATGGATAGGTCGGTGCGCGGGCTTGAGGCGCGGGCTTGATCATCCAATAATATGATAATGGACCTTGTTTATTTGCTGTTATCATCCGAGACACCATTGGGATACGTAATGCTAATAAAATATTTTAAATAGTTAGTAGTAAAACGAAACATTAGAGATGCACTAAGTATTTTCTTTAAATTTAAAAATTCTACCGCTTTTAAGAGCAATTCCTTTAAGATTCCCCTCTACTGCGAAAAGTTACCATAAAATTCTCGCATTTTCATCTCGTTTTGGCTCCCGGGAAATCTTTTCCCGCATTGATCGTTTTCCCATATCCATCGTTTTTTTTGCCCATCCCCTTGAAAAACGATAGATCGAGGTTCTACTGTACTTATGCAAATCCAACTACCCAAACAAATCCAATGACCTCCACAAATACAACCAACAGTCACCAGACTTCCAATATGAAAGAGTACAGTGGTCAGTGAAGTAAGTGAAGTAAGAAAGTCCAAGACCATGGACCACAGATAAAAATAGAATTGGGCCTGAGCTAAGACGACCCATGACCAATCAAAACAATATCCTAAGTTGAAGCATGCCAAGGCACACCTTCGACTTATTCATTTCCATAATTGCATTCCGCAAAAAATGTATTTCCTCTCCTAAATGGGCCAATTTGGGTGTTTCCTGAAGGATGAACTATGTATTCTCTAGCCCACCAATAATGACCACCCAGCTTCAATGTCCACAGTCACAAGGGGACCTTTGGCTACCATCCATCCATCAGCCATCCATCCTCCGTTTTAATGGAACTCACTCACCCATTTGTAACAGTTTGTTGTGTATTTTGATACCTAGCTAACATTGGCACAACAAAAAAATAATAACAGCACTCAAATTATTATTAAGAGTACAAACCTCATTGGGTCTTCAATATAATGCGGTGGGATTTGAAACAGCTCAGGAGAGATATCATTCCGAAAGGCAAACTCTTGAAATGTGATCTTGGCCGTTACTGTCGGAAGAATTGGAATATCTGGAAGAAATTGATTTGCAAAATATATCAAGTAATGCACAAGACAATTCAACAACATTGGAAATTTCCAGACACAAATATGACTGCACGATGCATAGATAAAACTCTGCTCCATTTCCAAGAATTGGAACTCTTCCAGTGAAATACAATCAACCAACATCTTAAACAATGTTTCATGAGCTACCACTTGGTATAAGAAAGGTTGTTGTCAGTCTTTAGAGCCTCCATATGGCACATCAAGGTATTTGAAAAACCCACTTTACTAACACTGAGGCTATTTATCCATTGAATGCACAGTGGCCTGTTGATCCATTAATTGAATAGTGGAGGCTTGGAAGAAGTTTTGTTTATTAGCTTAGCTATAAAGTATGATTTAGTTTTTTCCCGGTGAATAATATTGAGGAAGTCTTCTCGGGTCTTCAACTGGGATAGGCTTTTCATGGCAGACGTTTCGGAGTCTGACTCAGAAATATTGGCAGTGAAAAGCTTATTCTGGTTGAAGACCCAAGAAGACTTCCTCAAGCTTAATTATAGTTTATATTGGTTGCTAACAGTTATGAAGACACATCAAACACATAAATGATATAGCAAACCGCATACAAAAGCTATCGTATCATTCACCTTGAGTCAACAAGGTAAAGTTTACCAAAAAACAATCAAACTAGAAATAAAGATTATTTCTTGGTGAGACTCCACTACATTATTTGAAGCAAATATTATATTAACTGAGTTTAAAATGTTTAGAGTAAAAAAAAGCAAAACCATGAATTCAGGATTCAAAGACTCGAAGGAAAAACTGCATAGGGTTTCCAACTGAGTGCTCATGTGCCCTAAGGGGGATTTTTAAGTTCATTATCTTCTTTACATAATATCAGAGGCCCTTCTTTCAATACATAAGAAATCATTATTTCCATATATCCAGTCAAACAACATATTTTTGGAGAAAGCAAGTACAGAAATCATAAATTATCATAACAACTTAGATGGTGCCCCCATCTTGCATCCAATAAAACGTTACAGATAAGAGCAAATAACTTATTAGCCAAGGACCATTTTGGGTTTGGGAAGGCGAAGGAAACTCGCTATGATTTTGGTGAAGAGAACACTTATAGATAGAAACCTAAAGTATAATTAGGATTAATTTGCTAATTTTGTTGCTTTTGAACAGGTAGACCAAACAGTTGATTGGGGAAAGTCAATGAAGATATTTCACGTATAGGAGTGGATTGGAGAGATATGATACTTATTTGCAACATTGTAGTTTAGATGGCACGGGTAGCTGTGGGAGAAAGACAAAGGTGGTGAGATAAGCAAGGAGGGAGATAAATTTAATAACGAGGAATATAAAGCAACTAAAACTGAATACGTTCTCCTCCTGGGTAAGCTTAGACTGAATTTCCCCAATTCCCTCTCAAGTAAAGAGTGATTTCAACACTCCTGAAATGGAGACCAACATTGAAAGAATGACCAGTGTAGACTTGCCTATTTTGACAGGGAATCCTGGTGGCAATTTCATCTCGACAAACTCACGCAGCTTGCTGAAGTGCTTGAAGGGAGCAATGACCTCCAAAACATTGAGCAGCATCTCCACAGACAGTGGGAAGTCCATACTCTGGAACAGAACAAGCATAAATGTTCATTCATTTGTATCCCCAATATTCCATTTAAGGTCACACCAGATAAGGCTACAAGAAATATACGAACAATTATTTCCATTGTCCAAAAATTCCTCAAAGCAGTAAATCCACTGGCTCCAGAATCAAATCAGTGAAAAAAATACAGCAAAAAAACTTACCAACCCAAAACCCTTTCCACTTGGTCCTTAATTTTCTACATCATCTTGATGCAGTTCACCTCTCAGAATCTGGAATATTTTTGCGACAAGTTTTCATATAGAAGTTTCCATGGTTGCCACTATGTCTTATTTTGGTGCACCTTGTTGTCATTTCCCCGAGAGCCATATTGAGGCCCTCCAAAAAACCTTTAAAGGCTAGCACAGATGAAATCAGGGAAGATGTGAAACAGGTGATTCACAGTGCTTGTCTAGGTCCAGCACCTCAGCACTGTATAAAAGGCATCAAGTGAGCTTCAGAGGGAAGACCAGCCCATCATCCTCCTATCAGATAAGGGCAACAGCACTGTAGTACTATCTACCGATCCAAAGTATCAACCCCAATCACTGGCGATATGTATTGGCAAGTAAAAGCTGATCCAATGGCAACAATTGAATGTCAGATGAGGCAACTAATCAACCCCTCCTCAATCCTGGCTAAGGAACAGCAGGGGACTTCTTTCATCAGCAGCCATATCAACAAGGACTGCCAATAGTTCACAAGGAGGGGACAACATTACCACTAACTGTAAGCACCATTGGCACCCCTGCCAACAGGCCGCCCCAGCACCTCATGAAAATGCTCAACCTCTTTCGTGGCACCGCACTATACATGAAAAATTTCACCCACTTCACAGGTTTATTAAAAATATTAGAAGCACTAATGCTGCAAATTAATCTTTATCCCTGACTCCCACACAATCAGGGTTGCAATATGTAGCAAAGCAGAGTCATAAAATGAAATAGGGAAGATGTCTGCGGAAGCATTCTTGGCCATGGTACACAGCCCCCAAAAAGAAAACCTCATTAAAGGCAGTATCCTACGAAGTGAAGATACAGAAATTCTCATCCTCACATAACTCACCATGGCAACAGTGGCCTTGAATGACTTGGATGATTCCTTACAGATTGTGGGCCGCCCGAGGCAGGGGTGGTTGCCAGCCAGCGACGAGTGGTACTCCTCCCACGACACTCTGCACTCGGGTGGCGGCGGCAGGGACTTTCTCCTCACCGGCTGTGGCAAACAATGAGAAATAAAATCACACCTTACTGGACAAGTATTCACTTAGGAGGCTTAAAAGGGAGGTTGTTCAGCCTACTGTCACCATCAAAGTATTATAGACCTGGACTTTGACATGTTCCACAAGAATGCTGAGCATGTTAGGAAGAACATATAATTCATCTTTGGAAAGAATTCACAGTAAAAATAAAATATACTTTAAATCGAAGCCATTCACTTGCTTGATGTACGTCATAAGAAATCATATCAAAGCAAGGTACAAACACGCCACTTCATGACTTGGTCACCTTTGCAAAATTGTGAAACAACAATGGTGAATCACAGCAAAGACAAATATTTAATATAGTGTACACAATGACAAAGCGGTTAACAAATTTTCAACATACTTCCATCATCGATCATCTGATCATATGTGATTAAAGTAAAAATTAAATGGAGTCAGTATTTCTTGAGTGAGAGAGTTGAAATTAAAACAGGACCTGAGTAAGAGTTGTGCGCTCACAGGCATTTCCTGCTTCTGAAAGTAAAACCTTCCGAGATGGCATACCTAAGGTCCAGGATTTGCCTGAATATGGTAATGCACACTCACGACCTTCTTATGACCACCTGATTTTACCCATAAAAAACAGCTAGGCCGCTCTCATCCCAAAAAACTCTTAAAAGCTACCTTCTTACAATCAACCCTTATTTGCTCACATTATTTGTCAATAATTATTATTTGCCCTTATATTCAGTCTGTACTTGGGCTTAAAATTCAGTCATGGGTTTAGTTTCTCGACTGATTCTATTTTTTATTCAATTTGTTTAATATAACTTCAACATTTCACTATTTACAGGAAAAACTGGCAGGCACAGTAAATGATCAGATATTATGGTAATAAAAATAAAAATTACCAACAAACTAACAGTGGTTAACAATGTTACCTCAATTAGCATAAGCATTTTAAACATGGTTAAATATCAGCTGAAGATGATAAATTCAAGTTCAGGACTGTCATTAGCCAGCATTAGACCTTTTAAATGTCAATGCTGTCTGGCCTGCAGTCATGGAAGATCACAGGAAGCCCATCCACAGAGTGCATAACTTCGTGGGACTATTGCAAGGCATGTGCCAGGGGATTGTGTCTGACAAAGTCAAGATGAGGTGAAAGTTTCTAAAGATCTGGTGAAAAAAACACAAACACCCTCACTACTTATGCAAGTTAGCTCTGTGCATCATCTTTTTGTTCACCCAAATTGAAAGAAAAAGACCAAAGATATGAGACGGATGAGGAGATTGAAGTGGAATTGCAGGAAACATTTATTTCACTCATGAAAAAGGACTTCCAAAGGGTATTAAATAATTGGAAGAAGCAACAGGAGCAGTACCATACCTTCCAAAGGGAGGTAATTCAAAGGTGATGGGTGAGAAAAAAGGTCTAGAGAGGGTGAAATTTGATCTTCTGATAAAATTTCTGTAACTTTTAGGTGACACATCATAGAATGAAAAAACTTGTATAATACGTTAATCAGCTAGCATGAAAAATTTTGGAGATGATAGCTGCTGTGGTTGGAAAAAGTCCTCAACGTGAAGGCTATTCACATTCCTCAAGTACAACAATTCTCATGTACATAGAATGAAGGTGTAAAGACATAATGTACCACACATACAAATGTGCATGCCCAATGCATGCAGAGGATGAGAGGCGGGTATTGGGAGGAGGTGACTTGCCTCCCCATTGACGTCGAGCACATTGGTCCCAGCCTGACCCCCTGGCCCTCCCCGTGTGAAGCTCTCCACAATCGCCTTATTCTTGCGCAAGTCTTCATCCGAGAGATGCTCTCTCCGCTTCCTTGACTCCAATACCATGCCATTTATGGCATAAAATTCTGAGTTGAAGGCACCAACCATTTCCTGAGGGAGACAAGAAGACCACATAAGCTACATCAAATATGCCTCAAAACAAAACCTGGATTACACCTGAAATAATTCAAAATTCACGAACTCTAAAATCCCTGAGTTCATCCTACCAAACTACCAATGACAATGACATCAAAGAACAATATATTTCTTGCATCCTAACACTTTCATGATCTATTTAAAACATACAAATTTGAGTTTTTAATAAGAGACTGCAGAAAATTTTAATACACATTAGAGTTATGTTGAGTCTACTGAAATGGAAATGAAATAGTGATTTTTTACTAAAAGAGGCAACTCAGCAAAAGTAACAATAGATTCAACAGAATTAACCATGCTGATACTAATGAAAGGTAAAAATTGTGCGTGAAAATTACACAAATTTCAATGAGGATCTAACTCATAGTAGGGTAGTTAGCCAGGCAGAACCACTCAAAATCAATTATAAACAATTCATTAGCCAATTGCCAAAAACTCTGAATTAGGTAGAAATGGCACATTGAGTCATTTTCTAAATTGATGAAGATTATATATATATATATATATATAGCATATAAAAAGCTCTGATTCACATAATGAAGTGAGTACACAGCAGCAACCATAGACAATGCAAACTCTTTCTTCAACTTTCTTCACTACAAGCACAGAGTGAATTATTTTGGTACAGTGATGAGATTCTCTTACAACAGTATCATTGTAGAATTATATAGCAATAATTCATTTGTGAAAAGACGAAACTAAAAAACAAGTGTTACTCAAATGGAATGGAGTGTCCTGGCCGTTCCTGCCACACAACCAAAAATTTGAGGTAGTTAGTTCATCGACTCACTGAACATTGCACCACCACGACATACAGCACAACATTCAAGCTATTCAAATTTCTCCCCTCGGTATACTTATCAGAGATCAAGCGTCATGGGTTATTTCCAGCACTCAATTAATCATGGGTATTATTATTTGCTCATCTCTAGTTCTCACCAATAAACCCACAACACAACATCACAGCCAAAATTTTGCAACACAATGCCAACTCACTTTTCGATCCTCTCGAAAGATCCAGCCAGCCTGAGCTCTGGTGAACGTTATTGACTTAGTTGACATTTGCGCAGCAACAACATCACTTGACATGAGAATGTCCACTTCATCTTCTATCTCCATCTCTGTCTCCTAATGAGGCAAGGAAAAAAATGTCAAGGTATATATGCCTACTGCAGTTGAAACGTAAGTCTCCTTTCCTCACAATATTTGACTTACTATAAAAAAATTTAAGATCAACTTTTTTAAAAGTTTTATAAATGGAACACCATTGATTAAATTCACTATCACTGATAAATATAAAAAACAAGTTTGGCATTCATTGCCGCAAATTTTGGTCAACATGTATAAAATAAAATCAATTTATAACATGAACACAAAATGAAAGATACATTGTAAATTTTACACACAATTTTATTGCATCACACCAACCTAGGTTTCCACACAATTAATATCATTATCAAGGAACATAATGACAAGTTTTGAGAGTTGATATAAGTTTCAAAACAGAAATGGAGGGGGAATGGAGGAGGTTGATATGGAATGACATAATGGTAGTGAGGGAGGTTGAATGGCATAAGGTTGGTTTGGATGAATGAGCAAAGGATGAGACAAGATAGTCAAGTGGCAGAGATAAAACTGGGGAAGAAGGACCAGGATACAATGAGTCATTAACAATGGACACACCTTTTTGTTTTTACTTGCCATAGAGATTTCATAATCCTCCAAGAAATCCATTTTTTTACCATGATGGTGGATAACTGCATTTTTTAAATCAAATGAATGGCTATTATCAATAAGATGTTTAGAGATCAAAATATCATCTCTTAGTTGGACTACAAGTATTCATTATGCCAGCACTTTTAAGTGTTTGCTTTCACAAATATTTATAGAAAGTCCACTTAGGTCAATGTACAATGCATTGCCAGAAGGGGTGTAGCAACATAATTTATACACACCACCAGGGATGGCAGTCGCAACAAAATTAAATACATTTAGTTTTGACCCGGAGCAAAACTAAACTAGGAGGTGTGAGTTGAAACTCGCTCGGGAACGAAATTAAATGCATACGGGGGTTTAGTTTTGACACAGGATGAAACTTTACAACCAGGAACAAAATTAAACTGAACTAAACTCCTTTGCACCCAGTTTAGTTTTATCCTCATAAGCAGAGAGGAGGGAGTAAAGACCTGATAGTTTTGACCTTTGTATAAATGACTGTGTAAAGGAATACAATAATAAAATACATAAACATGAAATGAGAAAATTTGCAGCATTTACTTTCAGTCCACCAGTGGAACAGGTTAGTGTAGACTGCTCATTTTCACATCCAAAATATATTTTTAAAAATTACGTAAATTGTGAAATTATTAACGTCAAATTATTTATCAGATGACAGAGAATGATTTCGAGGCCTGCTACTGAATCTATTAAATATTATTCAACAAAATGGACCACTGTTGTTTCCAATGTTCCATTCTTCAATATGATTGCACAGTCATAGAATATCTGATTAAATATATCTCTCTCATTGCTATCTGAATGGTATTCTTTAATATACATTGTTTCTAGTCGCCACGTGTTCCCGTAGCTTAGGCTGATGATACATATATCAGTATTCGCTGCTGAGAACCGTAGGATGCTCATAGTAAAGTCATGTGAGAGTCCTATTGTTGATATCCTTCAAGGCATTCCCAATATGATAGCCTCTAGGATTCATATTGTTAACTGCGTTGCTATGCTCATAGCCTAATGGAAGGAGGAATGATAAT
This sequence comes from Ceriagrion tenellum, assembly GCA_963169105.1. Taxonomy (NCBI): domain Eukaryota; kingdom Metazoa; phylum Arthropoda; class Insecta; order Odonata; family Coenagrionidae; genus Ceriagrion; species Ceriagrion tenellum. Next base: position 25,373,034 of record OY720641.1, on the reverse strand, counting down.
ATTTAAGTGTATTCAAATTCACAAATCGTTACTCATTACATTAGGGATTTGTTGGCCGACACTTTCATGGCAATGCGGACCAACAAATATCCAGCCTGATGGAAAACCCACTAGGACTGGGAAAGAACCAAATAATACTTCAAATTACTAATTGTTAGGCAGTTGAAAAAGGTACTTTTAACTTCTACTTCATGAAAGCACCTGATATTCGATACGACAGGGCCAACTAGTGGGAATTTGCACTATGCATTAGCTGTCATATCTAATTTTCAGGACATAGGCATAATGGAACTTAAGGTGCACTGTTTTAACTTTCTTTGGAGAGTTTTATCAACTAAAGCTGTTTTATAACCATTTCAGACAGCAATTAATTTAACTATTTAACTTTTTTTCAAAATTGGTTTTGGATATGGGAACAGAGACCACACGGAGTATTAATTAATAAAAAGTCAACATTTAATGCATTTGAGGAAGACAAAAACTATCGAGAACTATGACATTGGTAAAAGTTATTTTCCTGAAAAAGTGAGAGCACAGGTACCCCAGAGGAAACGTGTCTAGTTATTGAGAATTATTTTCTCTTGACTGCTGTATCGTCATTAATTTTGCCTGAAAACCAATTCACCTCATTCTAAACCAACTCATGAGTTGACTTTCATTTGAATATAACATTAAAAATGACTTGTGAGGTACAAGAGTCATGCTTAACTTATCATTGTTGTATGAATAAGGACAAGGAGGTGGTGGAGGGAGCCATTAAATATCCTGATGTTTCACTCTCTATAATTTATTAGAAATAAACAACTACTTTACAATTCATTTCTATTAAGTAATAAAATCATTAACCACTTGCCTGGGAATGACGAGATATCTCGTCGTGCAGAAGTGTCTTTTCATGTGGGGATGACAAGATATCTCGTCATGTTTGAATTTACGCTCTCCCATTTCGGCGTGATGAGATATTTTGCTGGGAGTTTCTTACATACCTTCCTTCATCCCTTAAGTACGATCTCTGGCCAGCAGATGGCAGCTACAGAGAATATTTTGTCGGAAATAAGCACTCTCGTCTGAGCCGGCATATGTGTAGAGGGTTTGCATAACCCATACTTTTTTAACGTATTTCGTTACTTCCACAAGAATATTTTTACCATTTTAGAATCAAAGGCAATCATTGTGATTCCTTTCTCCCAAAGATCAGTATGCATTTACTCCTCATTTATTTATTATAAAGTGGTTTCCACAGGTATTTTGTAATACCATGTCATTTCACAGCTCAAGTTAGCAGTTTGCTAATATATTCTAAAACCAAAGCAGACATACTTAGCATTCAATGTCATGTCTCCAGCAAATTGATTTAGTGCTCGTAATTGCATCTTTATTCACTTTTTGCATCACCACTTCTACCTTTTTGGGTAATATGAATTTGGAAGCCATATCTACAGACCTGCCCATGGTCAGAATTTTAAGGGGAATTTCCTAATGTGTGGAGTCTAGCCAGAAAGTACCCCTACTCTGTCTACATCATTTTCTCCTCCAATCATGTGAATTAGACCTCCATCTACTTCCGTTTGCCACGGTTGTTAACTCCCTGTAAGGGGTTGGTCCCTGCCGTGCGATCCCCAGCTCCCACCGTATTTGAGACAGAGAAGGGCAGTGAAGGGGCGATAATAAGGGGATAAAGATTCTCTGTGAGGGGCCTTGCTCTAAGAAAGAGCTGCTGTAGTGACAATGATATAGAGCGACGATGCCGACTGCTCATGAGAGAGACGGTCGTGGCTGGGCGAGGGAATTTGCCAGAGTACGCAACGGTCGTGGGAGGCTCGTGTGTCTGTCCTTCATCAAAATCAACTAATTCCAGAACCCACACAGGAAAAGGATAACCATTCTATCTGTTTGGCAAGAATGGAAATCGTGCAAATTATGTGCGTACGGTAAGTGTGAATCCCCAGATTTTTGTGGGTAGACGGTAATTAGAGAGTGCACGAAACTGTTGAGATAGGAGCGAACTCGTATTGGATCTTTCCATTCCGGGGGAAAGCACAACCTCGAATTGATTTGGAGTGTTCCGTCAGTAATGGTAAAGTAGTAAAAGAGGAAGCCACGTTTGTCTCTCTTCCGACGCCATTCATGAACTTATGAAAGAAAGCTACGAAAGTGAAGCAGTGAGGAGAGTGACAACATTTTTATGCATACCGACGTAAGTTCCTCTGAATCAGCAGTAACTGAGGAATCAGAGGAAGAGGAAGTGGAGTGAACACCATCCGCTCCTGTCATGGAGCTCGCTTATTGAATGAGAAGCAGTAACTTTGTGATTCCACATTTATTTATTGTAAACGACCCAGGTTTCGACGTAGCACGTCATCATCAGGTGGTCAACGATCAGGAATCACAAAGTTACTGCTTCTCATTCAATATGCTAAGCAAATTCCATAAAGTTACGCCTGAGACAACGGAATGGAGCTCCCTCATAGCTGTGTATAGTCAATTCGATTTTGAAGGCACCAGTGACATAATGATACAGTTGGAGAATAAGGAGGATATTTTAGAGATATTCCAAAACTATGTGGATGATGAACTGTGTGGCTTGATATCAGAGCTGAAAAATCTCCATGCAAAGCAGTTTCTGGACAGGAATCAAGATCAAAAACCGCACTCAAAGGTGTATGGGTGGAGTGAGTTAAGTCCTGGTGAAATAAAGTATTGGAGTTTCTGTTATAGTGGGAATTGTACAGAAACCCGACTATCTCAGCCTTTTTCAAAACCAGAGAGCATTTCGTCTCCATACTTTTAAAAGTTTTCACGGGAAGATGATTTCATCTGCAGCTGAAATTTCTCGATTTTGTGGACAATGAAAGATTTAGTGATAACTTCCCCAACAAAAACTTCTCAAAATCCTACCAGTCTTGGAGCACATGAAAGAGTGGTTCTCTGCCCTCCACATCCCTGAAGCAGCAATAGTGGTTGATGAGTCTCTACTCCAGTGGAAAGGACACCTATCATGTGAGCAATTTACTTCTTCCAAACGCAGCTGGTTTGAGATCAAATTCTATTTTTTTAGTGCGTGTGAAACAGGTTGAGTGGATTTGTAAAATTTACTCCAGGAGGGACACTATGCTTAGTGACACGTACAAAAAAGAACCGGCCAGCAGAAATGCAGAACATTTATGATCACTTAGGCAGAGAATTTCACCTCCAAGTACAGTAAACCTCTGGTAGCAAAAATAGCTCCTTCTCATACTCTTTACCATACTAGGCTGATTGAGAGACACTGTAGACTTGAACACACCTTCCAAAAAAAAAACTTTTCCCATGTAAAGATGCGTAGTATGGTTCAAAGCAGGGCAGCATAAGGAAACAAGATTCAGCTGACCAGATTGTGAGGTGGCTTTCTGCCTGCCCACAAGTTTCAAAGATTATAACACAAAAACTGAATTTTAGAAAAAATTTTTATATAAATTGTTGATACTTTATGAAAAATCCATGTCAAAATTGAAAGATAAAACAAAATATGATATGAAATGTTTACTTTACCTTTACCGTGGCTAAAAAATTTAATTGATACTAAAAAAAATATTTTCCCCCAAATGAAATGCGCCTTTTGAAAAATTCATTCACCAGTCAAGTGGTTAATAACTGGAAATACGAACTGTCAGTTTCCATAAATACTCTAAATGTCAACATACAGTTTTTTACAATGAAGTTTCGTTATAATATTACATAATAAAGCCATTAACAGTGGTTCAATAAAGAGAAAACCAACCCCACATGATACCTTGACATGTAAGATTTATGAGTAACTACCATTATAGCTCATTCATCAAGAAATGCAGCGAAATAAGTGATTTCATCTTATGATGATGTGTTTCCCCGAAAATTCGCATTTGATCACATCTTTTAAGGTACGTTACAAAATTGAAATACTTTTCGGCACATATTCAATCATTTGAATTCACACAAATATGGGGCACTGACTTTTAGATTGGAGATATTGCAAGGTGCACATTCAAAATGTATCGTAATCATCAAAATATGAGTTTTATAGGGTCTTGATTATGTCTGCCACTTTTTTGGACTAGTGTAAGTCTTTGGTTTGGTATAAGTATATGAGTTACACATCCACCTTATGGAAATAGTCACGTGACTTGTAACTTGTAGCTCTGAGAAACAATCTCCTAATAAGTTTAACTTCAGAATTAACGTAATATAGTCAGTCAATAACTGATGAGACATTTGTCATATGTTGAGTCAACATATACTGGAGCAAGGTGGTGCATGTAGTAAGTAATTTTATTGAAATCTAACAAAAAAATATAATTATACAACTAATACTCAAATTGACACACAACCAGTCTATTACAACTGAATGTTGTCATAAGTTGATGACCAGAGATAAGAAAAAGTCATTAACATCATAGTCATAGGTTTTTATCATGAAATAGCTGGTTTTTGCCAAAAAGTCATGAAATACAACTTTGCAGAATTAATGTCATGAAATGATAGTAATCACTTCAGGCTTAACTATGTGGAACCTTTTCATATCGGAAAATAAAAATTACACTTTGAAATGGTCCACTAAATTGATTTATTTTCTTATGATGCAGGTTTCATCACGTAGTGACATATTCAGGTACATTGATCATTTTACAATCTGTAAATATACAGAAATCCAAGTACTTAGGGGGCAAGGGGGAAGGGACGGGAGTTGTGAGTGCGGTGTCGTGGGTGGGAGGCAGAGGGGGAGGGGTGAAGGAGAAAAGGACAGCGTTGGGCTGGGTTGGGATTTTCCGGCTTTGATGGGTCTCCAGGCAGTGGGGGTTGTAGCGAGTGAGGAGAAAGAAGGGAAGGATTAGTAAGGAATCCAGGTTCTCACAGCTTTGGGCTCCTATTTAGTGTAAGGGAAAGTCCTGTAGTGCAAAATAATACTAATCCCTGCTTGGTGAATGTCCTGAACTCGTACTATTTCCTAAACGTCTTCAGATTAGGCCAATGCACAAAAAATGCATCTGTATTTATTAAATAATGGATACTTTCTATTGAACCACTTACCCTATAGTAACTATCAGATCATAAAATTAGTTTACATTTTAAAGTAAAATAAACATCATACTTTTAGCTAAAAGGTCATGAAATAGCAATTTCAAAAAATTGACAACATGAAACAGGAAAATATAAGTCATGAAAGTCATAGAATAAAGGTCATGAAATGGAAAAATAGAAGTCATAAACACCTCTGTAGATGACTGACTGCACTCAAATATATAGTCAAGTATAAATCTCTGAACCCTCAGCAACTAAAATCTATGAACAAACTAATTCTGATGAATCTACCTTTAAGAATAGATTCAGATTAACTTGGTGAAATGATAACAGTTCATGCTAACCATTACAGCAAACTGTCCAGGGGAACACATTGCACTCAATGTTTTCTCATATGGTATTTCATATTACAGTACTTTCCCAACTTACAGAGGAGAAGCATTCCACAGTGCACAATGTAACTTGAATATTAGGTACGTTAGAAAATGTTGGCAGAGTAGCATATTCAGAGGGGCGAATGTCCTCATGGGCTGCAACATCATTTTAACACTGCTGAGCAGCTCTGTTTACTCATTGAGGAGAGTGAAATGCTCATGAATAGAATAGAATAGCTGTCCTCATGTTGCTTCATGGGAAGTTTGGGCATTCCATATCACATTATCAATAGGAATGACACTAAATGACCATATTTGGAGCTTGAGTACATTACATATTTGACAAAGGAATATTAATTTATTGGCTTGTTATTTCATTGTTAAGTTGATCATGCTAAAGAAAAATAATTAAGGAATTACATTTTGAAAGTGTAACATTGCTGCCATACAACAAACTCCAATTAAACAATTTGGACAATTTTTCAGTAGCCTATCGAAACTATGCAGGGTTGAACAATGCCAGATAAGTGAGATATTTTTTAAAAGTGCCTTTACAATAACATGCCGTTTTCCATGCATACGCACCTCATGTCGAACTCTCTGGTAGAGGCAAGCCTTGTTATCAAGTACCGTGAGTGCCTGGGCTGGTTTGCAGTCTCCATCAAAGAGGAAAGATACGTCCCCTTGCTCCCAACGCATGTCCGTGAAGTCTACAAGTGTTGTGTCAACCCGAATGGATGCACCGCGCTTCGAGATGCGACACACATCCGACGGTAGGATGCGTGAGAGGAAGGGCACTGTGGAGGCGAGAGAAGAGAGATTCATGCGTCAGGCGAGGCTGGGTGCCAGAAAGGCTCTAACCCATTGTGGGCTAGCATGAACATATGGTAACGGTTGCAAGCCAAACTCTAAAAAAAATGGTAAATATTACTTCTAATAAGGCAAATATGCAACAAAAAATAAAGGGAAAAATGTGTGTTCTTTATAAATTCACAAAAAGAGCATGGTGATATAATTGGTGTATTTTACATATTTATGTTCACAAAATTGTTATTATAAGAACAAGGGATGAGTCAATTCCACTTTTTTTTCGATTCGGAATCTTTCAAATCAATTCTCGATTTCGATTCCATCGATTCTTATTCCTAATAACAGGTGGGATATTGATATACCAGTAGCGAAAGACTATTATTTAAATTCAAGTAGGTATTGGCTGAAATAAAATAATCAAAATGTATCTTTATTAACAAATAGCAAATATAATCCTCAGCTTATTGAGGTAGGTAGATAAAAAGTACAAATTGATAGCCTACACCCAAAATTACTGAGACAAATATGATGTGATAAATGAAATTTGATTTGAATATTTATCCATCTGGTATCAATGGAATCGGAATCAACTTTAGGCGATCGATTCTCAATACCAATTCTAATCCTGAGAATAGGTAGAATCAAGAATCAACATTCGGATTTGACTCATCCTTAATAAGAACATATTATTAGGAAATAGGGAACATCAGTGATCATAGCAAAACCAAAATAATGATTTCATCTGTCATCCCATGGTTATAACCTAAAAATAAAGAATATTTACAAGATGAAAAATAGACATAGCACATTGACACATAATATATATCCTAGAACAATTTTAAAGAGAAAATGGTACAGATTTCATAGTAAAATATTCAGTCCCTAATGGGTTAATGGGGCACATCGAGTCAGATCACTACACTTGAAGGTCACAATTACACTTGAAGAGAAGTATTTCAGTAACAAGATTTGAAGGGTTTCACCGAAGCAAGGCAACAGCATTGAGGACAGCACTGAAGAGGAAAAATGTTCCTTTCATGAGTCCTTAAACAAGATTACTATTCCAAGGTTAATATTTCAACATTGGGCCAGCATACAATTATAATTTTCTCTTTCATGCATAGCCCATTGAATATTCCCTGAGAAAGACGGTAAATACGAAGTTTAGTATAATAAACTACAAATGTAAAATCAACTTGTTACTTCAGGGGTGCATTAAATATCCATTCTACAAATCTGATAGTATCGTTAAAGACCCTTAAGTATAGAGATTCTTGGAAATCCATCACGTGATAAATGGACAGTAAATCTCTGTATACAAATTAATAGAGATGCCACACATGTACCACTCACTGTTAGAGAAAATACATGGGTTGCAAATAAAAAAATTCCTTGATGCATGGAAAGAAAAACACCTAAGGCTATAAACCAATTCAAACAGTTTACCACACAGATTGGCGATAGGATAGTAATTCAAATCCTGCAAGGAATCTTTGGATGTAAGTCTGGAACTTTTTTGAAATAAACAAGTCCTTCATATGAGGAATCTCCAAACCTTTAGGCTGCAGCAAGAATAGCTCTAATGAATGAATTCCAATTACCTACATCTACATACTACCCTGTGAGCCACCACATGGGCGTGTGGCAGGGGGGTGTTAGGACAGCAGCCACATTAAGATGTAAGAGATAAGATTTTGGGAGGTGAAATAGTGATGTGTCCTATGGGAGTGTATTTAGTGGAGCTCAATTTATATTGTGCTAGCTTATTCCACATGGAAAGAACGAGTTTTTGTACCTATCTGTTCAGCAATGTATCTCTCTTATTTTATCACTTCTGTCAGACCTACAGATGTACTGAGGCATCATGATAATATGCTCTGTGTCACTCTGAAATACGATAGTTCTGAATTTCTCAAGCAACCTAAGCCTAGCGTGTAGCCTCTGAGTCTCTAGGGGCTCCCACCTTAAAATCCAGTCACAATAGAAGAATTATTATTATGGAAACTAGCATCAAATTTCAACAACAACAATTTTATCAACAGGACAAAGGCCTTTCAATGGGGTCTCCTTTATACCTATTACTCCAGATTTTCAAGGACAACTTTGAGAAATAACTTTTTAACTTTAATAACCTACTTCTAAGTAATGCATTTTATTGGTTTTGGTATGTTAACAACATTTTATGTTGTTGAACAGGTAGCAATCGGCAAGCAGAAAATTTTTTTAATCTTTTAAATTCCATCCACAAATGCATTGCTTTTACTATGGAAAAGGCACAGATGGGTGGTTAAATTTTTTAGACCTACTGTTATCGATATCTGGGGACAAACATGTCTTCGATATTTCTAGAAAACCAACCTCCACAGATCTTGTTATTCCTCACAATTCCTCCCACCCTTTTTATCCTAAGACAGCTGCTTTTAACTCAATGACACATAGATTTTTAACTATCTCCATTTCCTCTGAATATTTCAACTGGATGTCATTCGCCACATCACCTTAGCCAAGGGATATGTTGTGTCCCTGGTCGAGAAGATATTGAACACTGTACATAAAAAGAAAGCCATCGCATCAATTACAAAGCTTGAAACTAAACCTGAGACAAAGAAATGGGTGAAACTTCCTTTTCTAGGGAAGCAATTATATAAAGCCTCAAAGTGTTTTCCAAAAGACCGATTCAACCTCAGATTCTATTCTCCACTACACTGAAAAACTTATTCAATAAGACTCTCGACAAAATCAACACATACTCATTACACAGGGTTTATAAGATTCAATGTGACTCAGCGTATGTGGGCCTAACAGGTGGAAACTTCAAGGTGCACGTGAAAGAACATAAGAGATCATTTCTAAATAAGGACATGAGATCTCTAATCGCCAAAAATCTAATCAATGAAGGTCACCAATCCAGTTGCATCTCCAAAATTCTGGCATTGGAGGATAAAGGGCAGTATCTGGATGCAATTATCAAACAGGGGAGTCCACAGAAGGAATAGAAGACTGCTCTAATGAATGACATTGTATTTCAAAGTCATCCCCCCACACTCTCTCTCCCACCCTGAAAACTTGAAATAATCCTTTCCATTCCCCACCCTCCCCTCCCATCTATTCCTTTGCCCCTACCGCCCATAAGGATATATAATGATGTCCTTTGTAACACAAATTCATTGTATCTGATGATGATGCTTCAAGCATCGAAACACATTGTACAAATAAATAACCAATGGACATTACTAAGGTTTTTCTTTCTTGATTTTAGGATGTCATGAAAGAAGAGTGCAAGATGTGTTCAGCAGCAGCTGTCCTTACAGAAGCCATGCTGAATGCTATGCCAGAAGTTATGATTATACAGGAATGACATAATATTGCTAACAACAATGTGTTCCAGGATCTTGCATAAAAGTGATGTTAACGATATAGGCCGGTAATTTCCTGGTTCATTTGTCTTTCCTTTTTAAAATATTGGTGTGACATTGGTTATTTTCCAGTCTTAAACCTAGATGCATATGAAAAACTTTCTCCCGTATTTGAGACAGATAGGATTCCTACCCTTGTCCTCATGCTTGCTTGTTTCCCAAGAATTATCCAGAGCTCATTTCCAAGGAGCCACTTTTGCTAAAATCAAAATGTGTTCAAACCCATGGAAATTCTTTACATTAAGATCAGCATTGACATGACCCTTGGTGTCACCGATTCAAACCAAAATTTTTGTGTGGGTTCTTTATCGCATTTTATGAAAAAAGGTAGAAGCGTTTTTGTAAAAAATGTTTTTTGGCAGATCTAGAGATGATCCAAGTTTCGACCATTTTGCACTTCGACCTTTTTTATTTTCGCTATATCTCCTAAACAAAACAGCTAGAGAAACGGTTGACGTTATATTTTGTGTGCAAAGGATTGTACAGTAACAGTGCGTGATCAATTTGGTAAATAAACAAAATTTTGTTGAAATTGTTCAAATCTTTAATGTTTAAATTTTAACAACAAAAATACAGCCATTTTCAAATTTAATTTTTTGTTCTAGTTTGACACGTCAGTCTTTTGTCTTACCTCAGAAACAAATTTGGTCGTGGGCAGTTCACAAACAACTGAGATATAAAACTTCAAAGATTGGACTATGCCCTTATTCGCCACGACCATAGGACCCACTGTCAGTGTCAAAATGATGTGATGCTGTATTTCGAGAATTTATATCTAGGTCTGTGTAAATGTTAGTGCAATATTTTATATGCCTCTTTAAAGATATTTTTATTTTTATTTCAGTAATATTCTTTATTATATAATATAACCAAAAATCGCGACACGATAATGCAATAATCGACACTGCACCTCTAGCCATTTTTGTTTAGGAGACATAGCGAAAAGAAAAAAGGTCTAAGCGCAAAAAGGTCGAAACTTTGATTGTCTCCATATCTGCCAAAAAATTTTTTTTACAATTCGCTTCGACACTTTTACATAAAATACGAGAAGGAACCCACACAAAAATTTTGGTTTGAGTCGGTGACACCAAGGGTCAACTCACTGCTGATCTGACGTGGAATGACCAATAGCAAATTCAAAAAGATTTCTAACAACCTCAGATTAAAATACAAGGAGAGTGACAGATACAAACCAAAGAGATGATCTAAGTTACAGAGCAAAAATGACACATAAACTGCCATTTCTTTTAATATTTCTTTCACAAAATCCCAGCCAAAATAAAAAAGGGGAGCCATAAAGGTAAATTTATGAAACAAAGACAACAAATAATTACAAAAAACTACATAAGCAAGAAAAGTTCTCATTCTAAGGACTCATTCTATCTTGACAGAGGCCTTTTTAAGGACCATATGACAGTGAATAGAAATCATGGAGATAAAAATGCAATAAAACAGCAGATGCTCATTTTAGACCCAAGCCAAAGATGCAGGAGGGATAGGAATTCAATAGACCAGCAAAGAGAGGTGGAGAGCAATAGAAATCTGGAACTTAGCACATCCGATCAAAGGTACTTCCAAGAATTTTCTCTCACATCAGCATTACTGATGAGAAAGTACAGGCAACTTAAGATACTATAAAGGTATATCTCAATAACTCCAATGCAAAGCATGCTTAACTGTGCATGGCAAGACAAACTCAACTCATGATGAATACTACACATATATCCACAAAACTCACCACACAAATAACATAAAATAACCATCCACACAGAGGTATTGTCTGTCTACCATGTTGAAATAAAGAAAAGGATCATGAGAGTGCCCTACAAACCAATAACCAATGTTATAAGATTTCAAGAATTATGATGCCACGACGATGTGCTCTGTAGTATCGAACCAAAACAAGGAACAATAAATTATAATTTAATTCTATTTAGAGGCAGAAAAAGAAGAAAGTGGAAGGGGAACATCATGAACACATAGCAATGGTTAAAATTTGCAATTGTAGCCCCAGCCTGAATGTCCTGACATAATACAGCAGCTATCAAAAAACATTAATACGACCAAATCAATGGTAAAAATAAATGATGATTGAGTATATGAAGAGAGGAGGAGGCAAAAAATAATACCAGACAAAAAACACTCATGTTAGGAACACGGAGGCGGACAGGAAAAAAGAAAATGGGTAAGTAGCACATTAGGGGAATATGTAGGGCAATATAGAAGGATGCAGAGCCTCAAAGAGAAAAAAGTCTTAAACCAAGCATAAACCCATGGATTTTTGGCATTCCACTCCCAAGTGCTAAATGGTAACATAAATGAAACCCATTACATGCAAAAGGTCCATAAAGAATCACAAATGGCAACGGTGGAGGTGTGTGAAAGAATGGGAGAGGGGATGGGAGTCACTGTGGTCGAACCAAACTCACCCCAACTCTGAAAGTCCCACTTAAGCTCCATGTAGAAATCTCCAATACGACGCAGCGCTTCAACAAGGTTAGGCCGCCTTCCTTCCATCTGGTCTCGGCTCTGTTGTTTTAGTTTGCGCAATAGGGATGTGACTGTAAGATGAAGGTTAATCATTAGGTCACTCTGAAGCCATTTAGAGAGCCACATACTAAACTACATAGAACACATTTTAAGCATTGAGTTTCAACAGCCCATAAGGAAAAACTTGTGGAATTCACAGAGACATTACATCAATCAAATGGCAGAAATGGGGATCAGAACCAAAAAAGATTCCCCCATTTTCAAGCTGGATGTTTCACTCTACTGAAGTCAAATGCTTTAAATTACTTTGAGATAAACACCTGCATGTCTACAATTAGCTTTGTTACTGTGGACTGTGTGGTACAATAATATGAGCACTCTTTTCATGATTCACAGTGCACATTGTAAGAGTATCTCATTCATTTCAAGCCTGGGGACAATCTACATCAGAAGAGGATGCCTCAGTGGCCAAGTAAGCCTCCCAGTCAACAAACAGAGTCCAAAGTCTAGAGATCTGAGTAAATATGGCCACAAGTTAAAAAAAGCCTGGACTGGGAATCCAACCATGGGCCTATTGCTAACCAGGATAATGCACAAACTGATGAAATTAGGATACGGGTGGAGTAATTGTGAGAACTTTCACTGAGTTGCCAATGTCAGTTTCTTTCAACTTAAATGAACTGCCCATTCAGCATAAAAAAGCTGTACAAAATTTAGGAAAACCAAACAACATTGTAATTGATAAATTGCTATTTCAACACTCTATCTCAATTTCACAAATACACCACAAAGAAAACAGAGAGAAATTCAGAATAACAACAAAGTACATCAAAAATAAAATATATTTTATCAACCAATGAGTCCTAGAGATCAGTGATGGAATTGATATTGTTCTTTTGGCAGACCTTTAGTTAGAATATCAGCCTTTTGGAGTTTTTAATACACATATTCAACAATAATAGTTCCGAATTACGAACAAAATTGTATTTCACATCTATGTGCTTTTCCCTCTTGAGTTCCCAATTGTTCAACAGAGCTATGCAAGACAGATTGTCCTCATATAGAGTGATTGGTAGTAGTTGTATTAGAGTATCAAGATCACCCATTAAATTTTTAAACCATAAAAGTTCAGCTGATGCTTGGCATTGAGCCACATATTCTGTCTCTGTTGAGGACAATGCGACTGTTGACTGTTTTTTTGGTGTTCCATGATACAAGGCAACCATACACCTCAAACAAATAACCTGAAGTTGATTTTCGATCGCAGCTACTCCCCAGTCTGAATCTGCATAACCAACAAGAGGAAGACTAACTTGCCTTGGGTAATAAGAGTTAAGTTCCAAGGTACCTTTTATATAATTAAGTATTCATTTTAAACCTATCCATTGTGTTTCAGTAGCTTTACTCTGAAAATGGCTGTAGAAGTTCATGGCAGCACCTACGTCTGGACGAGTTGTCAGCATAACATACATCAAGCACCCAACCAGTTCACAATATGGCTTAGAGCCCACAATACAAGCACTCTGTTCTGAATTACTGTCAGGTAGACCTCCACTGGTGAGCCGATAGCCTTACAATTTTCCATTTGAAATTTTTTAACAAGATTTCACAAATATGTTGACCCATTCAGAATCATACCTTTATCATAAAATATTCATTTTTAATACCTACAAAACATTTCAGTGAACCCATGGCTGACATTTTAAACTTTGACATTAAAGATTGCTTAACATTTCTTAGAACTTCAATGCTGTTCGCTGCTATGATCACATCATCCACATACAGGAACAGATACAAAACACTCAGTCCACTTTTGTAGATATATAAATATTTATCATGTTCTTATTGCAGTAAACCCATCTGTTTAACATGTGTGTCAAAGCATAGATTCCATTCCTAAGGTGCCTGCTTCAAACCATACATTTATTTATTTAGCTTGCATACAAGCTTTGAATTTTCACACAGTCCATATGGGGGCTTCACATAAATTTCTTCGGATATACATATATAACCATGCAAAAATGCATTCTTAACATGTTCTGATAGTAAACCTTTGGCATTAATAACAGCCAGAAGAGTTCTCCCAGTTATGAGATGAGCAACTGGAGCATAGGTATCAGTATAATCAAAACCTTTCCTTTGACTACAACCTTTAACCCCCAATCTTGCTTTACATTTGCTTACATTACCATTTTCATTGTGTTTGATTGGAAAAACCCACTTATTATCTAAGATAGTATAACAGAAACAACAATTGCACTTTTCCACAGGATATTTTAATGCATAAGACGTGTTTCAGCTCACAGAGCCATCATTAGGTACATACAAGACCCGTCTTGTACCTGCTGTGAACTTCTACAGTTGTTTTCAGAATAATGCTACTGAAAAAGGCAGGTCTTGTACCTGATGATGGCTCTGTGAGCTGAAACGCTTTGTACTCTACTCGTAATATCCTGTGGAAAAGTGCAATTGCTGTTTATGTTACAATATGATGAACTTCCACAATATCTCGCCTGAATCTGTTGATATAATCTTAGACTCTTTTTCCAGGGGGTAGCTCCATTAAAGTTCAGGTTTGGTTATCCTGAAGAGCTTAAAGCCCCTCATTAACAGCACGATACCATTTATCTCTGTCTTCCCTGTGAGATATTTCCCCCAATGTTTCAGGCACATCATCAAGATAGGTTTATGAAATTTCAGCACTCATTGCAAACATATCCAAATCTTCCACAATATAATCATCGTGCTACTTTGGCATTTCTTTTACTCAAGTTGATCTATGCACGAACTTTTCACTAGTTATCTCTGTCTCAATATTCATCTCATGTTCATTTGAATTGTTGGTAACATCCTCCTCCCCTCTTTCATTTGGTCTATTACAGCTTTCACAACTTTACAACTGCTATCTGATTTAGTATCATCCCCTGCATGGTCAATAGAGTCATTTTCTAAATTACAGTAAACATCTTTCATTAACTTACTTTCATCAAAAATCACATCTCTCACTAAGATAACCTTTTGTTCATCCTGACTCCACAATCAATAACCCTTTGGACCATATCCAACCATAAAGCACCTTTTGGATCGAGCATCAAATTTATTCTTCACCAACTCTTTAGGAATTTTTACATATACCACACTTCCAATTCCAAAATAATAATTCTATTTAATTATCGAATAATTTTTTTGAGTTGCACAGAATTATAATAACGAATGAATGAATTGAAATGAGACTTAGGAAAGTGTTTACGATTCATTCATGAACTCCAGAGGGTGATGTACCACCAGAAAGAACTGGATCGGAAAATTGTCTTCATTGAAAGGGAAGGCTTTTCCTGGGTGGCTGGTGAATTGCCATCTTTGCAAACTAAAGGCTTTACATTAGTGACATAATTGATTCCCACTAAAAGTCAACGTATATTTTCTTTGGCGTTATTCTCCATGGTCTTCACATTATTATTCTACCCATCCAAAAAAACTTGCCATTTAGAACCGTATACAAAACATATCCTAAACTGACAGCAGTATGGAAAATATCGTGAATCATGTCCCATTGTTTGTCAAAAAATTAGTAATTGGAACTAAGTAATATTTCCTCCCCAGTTTGTGTTTTCAGCAGACGGTATCAATATTGTTATGAGAAGGATTTTTTAAGTATTGGGCTCTGCCCCTCGCTCTTTTTACCTGTGATATCACAGTGAAGTGAGGCAAGGTTGAGCCAGCTGCTACTGTAACTACATAGATGTTAGAAACAAATACCTGTCTTAATTGCCCAAAGCAATTGCTCCACCCTATGGACCATGGATTAAGAAAATTGAATTCTTATTATTCATTTTTTTCAAATATGCTTAAGTTTTTACCTGCATTTTTAGCTTTATATAAGATTTCTAAACCGGGTGGAAATTTTGCAAACACCATGATCTCAGACTCTACAGTATTTGCATTTGGAACTATTAAGTAAAAAATAGTTATTTTGGGATTCATTATTGTATTAATGTATTTTTACTCTTACTCAGCTCTTATGCCGCCATCTTGATCTTGGCCGTGCGTGGATCAGTGTCAGTTTTGCATCAAAATATTGATAGATTTAAACGATCACTTGAGCAATTTTTGGTGATATTGAGTGTTTAAAATCTTGGTGAATATGCGATGCTGGGAATATCTAACTCCTTGAGCGTGATGGGGTCTTAATTTGTGATCGCATGTTTTGTTGTTAGCTGAACTCAAGTGCTGACAAACATTCCTTTATACTACCTTGATAAGTGTACAGTGTGCAAAAAGGACATAATCCAGATAAAAACTGCATTGTGATAATGTAAATTGCTCGTGCATGGAGATTGCTCCAGTTTTACAAGACACCAAAGAGCCAGTGAGTGCGAAAGATAATTACCGGCGAGTGTCTTTCAGCTGTGACTTTTGCGATCGTGGTCCTGGGGAACTCTGTAAAATTATTGATACTGTAATACTGTACTATATGTATACTGTACTGTAAATAATACTGTAAATAAAAAAATACTGTAAAATTGAAGATACAAGATGGAAGTAGAGAGATTACAAAAACAGCCAAAAGAAAGTGAAACAGAGACTTCAATGATCTGTGATGTTGTCACGGAAATGGAAGAGAGACGAAGGAGGGAGGCTAACATAATTCTTTAGGGAGTGAAAGAATCAAAGGAAGAAGACACGTGAAAAAGAATTGCAGAGGACCTCAAGACTGTGACTTCAATCATCAAAGAAGTGATAGCTGTAATCATGAACGCCCAATCAAAGTAATCTTAAATAACTCCAAAGATGCGAAGATGATACTCGTAAATAGTCAGTGTGATGCTTTCCGTAATGAAGGGATTAAAGTTTCAAATGATCAAACCTCATTCCAGAAAACATTCATGGAAAACCTGAGAAAGGCACTTGATTAGAGAAAAAGACTTGGAGACACTGACCTTACAATAAAATAAATAAGAGGTGTACCAGAAATTGCAAATTCAAAAAAAACTAGATAGAAATAGAATCACTCTGAGTCAAAGTAGTATTAATGATGATGATTCAAACACTAATCTCAGTAGCGTTGAAGAACTGTTACAATCTATTGACGATCTAAATTTTGATAGAAACTCCTTTCTCAATATTTAATATATAAATGCAAGAAGTATGGTGAATAAAATTGAGGATATAGAGTTAATAGTGAAGCAAATTAGGAAATTAGATGCACTAATTGTCTCAGAAACCTGAGTTAAGCCCAGGCTAGGGAATCTGTAATGGGAAAACATGGTAGGCTATTTCGAATCTAACAAGGAAGAAGTTCAACGTGCAGTTCCCAGAGGCGCTACTAGTTTCAAAAGTTAATGACATAATAATAATAATAATAATAATAATAATAATAATATATTTATCAATCCTGATATTTTACAAGAGTAAAGTGTGGGACAAGATATAGAAAAAAGAAAAAATGGCCCAACACAAGAATAACACAACACAGGAATACAAAAATATATACAGAGAAAGAGATTAAGGTCCAAAAGACTCTTCCAGAAAGTCTTGTACATTGTAATAGACCTTCTTTAGCAGAAAGTCTTTAACTTTTCTTTTAAAGGATGCTTTATAAGTGGAATTTTTAATGACAGAAGGTAAATGATTAAAAACTTTAATGGCTACATGGAAGGGACTCTTATTATACATTGATGTAGTGTGATGAAGCATGTGCACATCCACTCTCTGCTGAGTGTTATGCCCATGTATTTGGGCATTTGTAGTGAATTCACTCTTATTATCTAAAATGTAAATACATAGGTGATAATTGTACAAGCTTGGCAGCGTTAGTATTTTTAACTCTTTAAAGTGAGGTTTACAGGATTTTCGTGCCGGTATTTTAACTACGTACCTAATACCTCTCTTTTGCATTACAAAAACCTTTTTAAAACCAGGAGAGGATCCCCAGAAAATAATGCCATAAGTTAGACGTGACTGGAAGATACCAAAATATGCCATTTTTCGCACTTCTAAGTTAACAATGTTGGCAAGATTTCTCAAAACATAACCACATTTGGCAAGTTTAAGGCATAATTGATTAATATGGATCTCCCAAGTCAAGGACTCATCAATTAATAATCCTAAGAACTTTGCACTAGTAACTCTTTCAACAGATTGCCACTGTGAGATGGAACTCAAGACGTGACCATAAATCTATGTATTTAGTAAGCCATTATAAAGTATAATTTTTTAACTTCTGATGTGAATGTTGTCTGTCTCCTGACTGATATGCAAAGCTAATATCATCATACAAAGCAACCCCTCGGTGAAAACTCACCCCCTGCCAAACGCCCTTGAGGTGGCTCTCAGGGTATTACGTAGATGAAAACGTAGGACTACATTGTTGTACAATTGCCTGACACTAAATTTTTCCCATGAAAATGTAACCTATTCTCGAAAACTTTTTTTTTTGAGTCCCTAAGAAATGCTGCTAACGACGAAAAAGCTTGCCAAGGATTGCTGGAGTTCTCCCAACGTTGCGTGAACGCAACACTTCGTTTATTCACAAGTATTTAGAGAACTATCATGTTAATTTCATCTAATATGTTTTAGTGGTCTAGTTTACCGATGTATAATTCATTATTCAGCATGAACTACTCTCCATATGCCCCAGATTTGACATAATATGTGACATTAGCAATTACCCAGCTAGAGCTATTAAACCATGAAGTGAATTTGTCTTAGTAAAAACAAATATAAGAGGCATTGGTTTATCACAAAATTTATTATAATTATTGATGCAATAACCTACATGTATTGCAAAAATGAACTACATTTTGTGAATGAATGTGGAGGAATAACATCGCAAAGATTATCTTACGTTCACGCAACGTTGGGAAGAAATGGGTTAATTTAAAAAAATTCAACCTAAGAATAACTTTATACTATGAATGACAACCAGCAAATAAAATTGTTCCTTCTTGGAAGTTTGTTATAAAGACAGAAAATGCAAAATAGTAGTAGTTTTGGTAGCAGAGTGAAGGAATAGTTTTGAATCAGTTTGAAGCAGGTCACACTAAATACTGAACACTTTACAAAGATACCATAATTTGAACATAAAGTGATTACAAATTACTAAGATTAAACCAACAGACAAGACACTTGAACGTGGGCAGCAGTCAAATCCCACCCAGTTGTTTGACATAAACACTATTTACATAAAAAAAAGGTCTGAGAAGACTATTTAAGTCCTTGGATATCCAAACGTATAAACAATGACAATGATTGAATAGCTTTACTAATATAATTGTAAATGCAGATTAGAATGACAGTATTTTACTTTTCATTTCACATATTTCTTGTATCAAATACTGCTTTTTGTCTTTGATTTCAAAAAATTATTTTTATTAAGGTCTTACTAGTGAGACACAGAACTTGTTCGTATTGTCACCTTTGAATTAATCTAATGATATCAGTATTGAAAATATTAGCATTAAATAACATTCTCCTTTGGAAAAAAATGACCTGAGTGTGAAAATGTGAATTTCCATTTGTAATTTTAAATGATTTTTTTTATTTGTTGTTTTAATCAAATTTCTATGAAGGTAAACCTATAGATTGTATAATTTTATTTATATAATTGAAATTGAAGTTTAGATGACATTATTTAATCTTTGCTTTACATATTTTTGTATTCAGTATTGATTTTGAGAAATTTTTTGCCATTTTAGCTCCCTGATGAGTATCAATACTCATGGGAAGAGTATGGTCTTCCTTGTGAGTTGTTGTACTCAGTAAATTTACCATGAATAAATCAATCAATCGTTTAAGGGATGCTTTCACAAATTACCACCGAAACTCATTTTAATGTTGTCAAATACTGCAAAGAGAATTTGTCTTGCCATGTCCAGTTAGGCATGCTTTAGTATCTTAAGTTGCTTGCACTTTCTCATCAGTGATGCTGATGTGAGGGAAAATTCTTGGAAGTACCTTTGCTGGGGTGTGCTAAGTTTCGACCTCAAGTCTTGTTCTCAATTATACCTCAAATTCCATAGAACCTAATAACAATGACAGCCAAAGAGTAAAATGTTCATATACATCACCTAATCACGGCATAAAACTTTTAAGCACCATGAGAGGAAGGTAAAGACGAAATGAACTACCTGTTGTAACATAGTGGGTACAAATTTGAACAAAACAAATATTCAACTGTTCATCTCCTTTTACTTTACTTGGAACACATTTTACTGTTTTACGTACCTATCAAATAAAAATTAATTAATACATTTTCAACCATGTCAAAAAACTATATAATAAGTGGGCTTCGGAGAATTTAACGCTTACTTTAAATCCACAACATTCGTGGTCAAAGTCATGATTTGTGAAGCAGAGTTCAAGAGAATGGTTAATGAACATTAACAAATACATGGCAGAATATTCCACTCGACCTAAAATGAATGAAGTCCATCTTCCTGATAAACCGCTACATTGTTTACTCACTTGTTTCTCGGTCACCATAACTAATAGCTTCGGCTAAAGGACTCCATCCAGCAGCATTCTTCACTTTTACGGGAGCTGCGTGCGCAAGTAGTAACATCACACAATCTGGATCAAACAAAAACATGTTAGCCACCTCATGTGATGATGACAACATAATATAAAACATACAGCAAAGATTGAACAAGAGCTCAGGTTCTACAGTTTCTTATCACCGGTTGAATCAAACTACATCAACCAACTATTATCCTCAGACTAGCATTAATTCTGATTATGAGGAAAAGACAAAAAAACTCATGAAAGGAGCAGAAGTCACAGAATATAACACCGTTTGGAGGTGATTGAACAAGCCGCCAATGGCTGCGGGTGAATTCAGACACACTGTCTCTGAAAATTCACTGACTCCATATCTTCATTTCCACAAGATATAATTCATTTGACAACTAAGCCACAAATAGGACTCCACTTAGACTTAAGATAACTGTCAACCACATAATGGCGTTTCTTAACCCCTCACCTTTCCTTCCAAGCATAACTGCCAGGTGAAGAGCAGTATTTCCTGTGAAATCAGATTAAAAACAGTCAGACAGTATAAGATAATGAAGTAGGCCCTAATGACCATTCAAATGTGGCTTTTTAATGATTGCACGAGAGAAGATAGAGGTCTCAACACTACTTAGTCTAGTAAATTACACACTTTACGATCATAATTATTAGTGTTAAGAGAGTGAATTAAACTCAAATAAATCTAATGGCGAATTAACAAACTGACAGTAGTCAAGGAAAATTATGAACACCTGATGGGGACTCTAACGTCAAATAGAGAGAAAAATAAAATTAAAGGTATGTTTTACCATGCTTATCTTTCTTTCCAACATCGTGGGTTCTTAACAGAAACGACAGTTTCTTCACGTCACCGGTAAAAACACATTCGTGAAGAGGTAACTCATCCGACTTGTCCGCCATCTTTTCATTTTTTCTCATTACGTTCGTCAAGTTGTCTAACCATGAAATGCAAAAGTGGTGGATCTTCCCTCTTGATAGGTTACCATTCCTACTTCTCTAAAGAGCACAACGAATCGGAGCTTTTGCTTATCATCGCTTGGCGCTGCCAGCGATGATTATCTAAATTATCCATAATAATAAAAATAATATATATTTATTAACGGGCTTGCTGACCTTTAGCCAAATATTACATCGAAAATTAGATAGATCATAATAAGAAAAAAAATCAGATCACGGGAAATATTTTCAAACATTATTATATTTCAAATGTAAATAATTTAGAGCTAGATGCACTCAGCACTAACATGAGTTCGAAAATTTGAATTTATAAAGCGTCCAAGGCATTCCCAGCCAACAAACTTTCTCTTGATCCCTTAAAATTGCATATTCAGTAATATTTATTGATAAATAATTGATACGTTTAAATGCCTTATGTAATAATTTAAATAACCTTGTCATTTTTCTTTAGTGTCCAGAGAGCCAAAAGGCAGAGCAGAAAAGGGCCATGTTTCTATTATACTCAGCATTTGTGTTCATATTTTTTAAAAGTAAACATAAGTGAATGCCTGTTTGTCTTATTTCCCATAAAGCTTATGTGAATGCATTCGAAATTAGAATGCTGAACAGGACAGGAAAAATTACTGCTTTAAAGTCTACAATAAAGTGATCAATTTGAAACTCTCCATTCATTTATGATAATTTATGGAGGTTGATATCAACCTTGTAGATTGTTAAGGTTGCTTCATAGTGACATTAATGAAAAAGTATTTACTGGTTGTCAGTGGACATATAGAAAATGATGTTTGGACACTTTGTGATCTGCCTCCCAACAAACGACCGCTTCCATGCAAATGGGTGTATAGAATAAAACGAAATTCACATGGTTCTGTAGACAAATATAAAGCGCAATTAGTTGTGAAAGGGTTCAAACAACGAAAAGGCATTGATTATGAACAAACCTACAGTTCAGTCACTTGAATGGCCACCGTCAGAGCACTTCTAAGTGTCATTGCTAAAGAGAAACTGCACTTAATCCAGTTCGACGTATCTACGGCATTTCTAAATGGCAAATTAGAGGAAGAAATTTTTATGATGCAGCCAGATGGGTTTACTGATGGTACATCAAAAGTATGCTGACTTAAAAGGAGTCTATATGGACTAAAGCAAGCACCTCGGTGCTGGAATTCATGCTTTGAAGAAATCCTACTTAAGAAAGGATTCAAACATAATACAGCTGATTGCTGTCTCTTCACCAAAAATGTTGGAGACAAGAAGATCCTTATAACCCTGTACGTGGACGATGGACTAGTAGCCGCCACAGACAAGGATTTAGCGGACCAGTTTCTCAAGGATTTAGGGAACACACTCAAAATTACAACTAAACCAGCATCATATTACCTAGGTCTTGAAAGTGTTCAGTTGAAAGATGGCTCTGTTCTAGTCAAACAAGAGTCATATATCAAAAGAATTATGGAACGCTTTTATATGACCCACTGTAATCCAGTTTCCACTCCTATCGAGAGAACTTCTGAAGCAGGGAAAGTTGATAAGGACAAAGATGAAAAATTTCCATATCGAGAAGCTGTGGGTGCTCTAGCATACCTGATAACAGGTTCTCGTCCTGATATAGCCTATGCTGTTGGAGTAGTTTCCAGAAAGTTAGAAAATCCTACCAAAGCTGATTGGCTCAGAGTCAAGAGGATATTCAGATATCTGAAGGGAACAATAAACTATGGGATTCGATATAGCTCGAGTTGCAATAAAAACTCTATTGAAGGCCACAGCGATGCAGATCATGCAGGAGATGAAGATACAGGGCAATCTACAACTGGAGTAGCATGTCTTCTTGCAAATGGCATTGTTTCATGGCTAAGCCAACGTCAAGCATCGGTTGCGATTTCAACAACTGAAGCCGAAATTGTTGCTGCAAGTGAAGGTGCACGTGAATTAGTTTGGCTCCAATGAGTGTTCAGCCAACTAACAGATTTAGAAGGAATGCCTACATTAAAAGTGGATAATGAGGCTGCGATCCAACTTGCTCACAACCCGGAATTCCACAAGCGGACAAAACATATCTGAGTTAGACATTTCCTTGTACGTGAGACAGTACAAGAAGGACTCGTGGACATTCAGAAAACTGGGACTGATGACCAACTTGCTGACATTATGACCAAGGCAGTACCAAAGCCTAGGCTGGTTAGAATTCACACTGAACTGCGACTCTTATCCAATTAATGAGGGAAAGTGTTAAGGTTGCTTCATAGTGACATTAATGAAAAAGTATTTACTGGTTGTCAGTGGACATAGTGGTACTAAGCAACTGAAAAACTTTGTTTGGAGTTTTGAAAATACATTTTGTGTCTTCAGTAATTATTGTAGAAAATGTTGTTTCATTTGTGACTGTGGACATTTAAATAGTGGGTTTATTGTGCCAAAAACTGTTGTGTGGAATGTGTGAATAAAGAAGAAAAAAAAGGAACAAGTAAGGAGACCAATCCTGACAGATTCGCCATTCTTACTCTTATTCCACTGTTAGTACTCATCAGATAGATTACCTTAAAGGCAGTAAAGAATGGAGGATAAAATATTGTGGCAGAGGTAAAGCAAAGTCAGACACTATAACCAACAGAGACTCTTTAAAAATAATGGTGGATGAAAGATGGAAAATAAAAGTCTACCCATACTCCATTAAGGTATGATAGGAAACTCTATGGAAGCCCATCTCACTAAATTGTATACCACCAGTCATTATGCAGCTGGTATCATATACTTCTGATATCCACCAGATGTTGCTCTGGGCGATATTCAAATCAACTCCTCTGGTGAAACTTTATCTTCTGAGTGTGTCTCTCCAGCACAAGAATTGTGTACCTAGACTGCCGAGCGTGTTCGTTTGGCACAGTCACTACGTTTACCAATCACACTCAGATCGATTAGGCCGGTTCAGCTCGGTATGATAAACGCTACAGGCTGGCGGGATCGATATGAAAAGCAGGCTAACTCTGCCCGCTATCTCTGCCGGTCTGAGATTTCAAAGCTATATGAACCGATTCAAATCGATTTAGCATTGGTAAACCAGGTGATCCTAGTCGGCTGGCTTAGAATGTTCAGATCGGTCCAAGGTCTTATCGATCTGAGTTCGATTGATAAGCGTAGTAAGTGATGGACATTTAAAAAAACGTGGTCATTTAAAAAACCCTGGCCAGCAAGGCTTACGACTATGGAAAACTCAGTAAGGTAAAGGTCAATAGAAAGAGTGTATAACACTGTAAATGCATGCTCCACAACTATATGAGGGACTGAATGTGGAGTAAATATTTTATTTTAAATATCTTCTTGATGTCATGGTAAAAAGACAAAAAACCAGAAAACAACATGTGAAAACATTTGCCATGTGGAACATTAGAAAATCTGGTCAGAACCAACTAGACACTTGCAGGTTAGAAAGTCTTCACAATGAAGGTTCTGCATAATGTATTCCTATTGACCCCTTCGTACGTTCTCTCTCTCTCCACATGCTATCTGAATGTAATGTTCTTACTCTTTCACTTTAGCACTTATTGATGATTATACTTTCAATCATTGCCATTCACTCATCCCTGAAAATTTGAAGACATAATAGGCTCCTTAAGTTACTTATTCAAACTTAAATGATTTTCTATATAGTTTCTCAAACTATAAACTCGCAGTATCTTAATATGTTTTCTACGTGCCTAACTTTAATTTTTGTTCTCCATTTTCTCACCAAGGTAGTTCCATGAAGTCATAATGTTAACGGTATTTTGAAATTTTTGCGCATGTTAATGTTGGTGACAATGGTGAAATAAAAATCTTCAATTTCCAAGCATAAATAAATAAGATTTGAATTAATACTTTGGTTTCGATCATCCTCCTCCATTACCTGAAGGTGTAGTAGTAATATCAAAACTTAAGTGATAGAAATTGAAGTTTTACATAAGTAATATCGTTGCAAATACAGCATTAATAAATACCATATTTCCATAGGATGGCTCTCTGATGAGTTGTATAAGTGAGGTACTTCATGTCATGGGACTGGAAAAATACGTTTCATAAAGGAGTTAGTTGTATAAATGAAAAGTTTCATAAGGGAGTTTGGAAATACATGGGGTCTTATGGGGCTATTCACAGAACCAAAAAAATCAGTGTATAAGTGAGGTCGTCGTATATACGAGGGTCATATATTCGAGGTTCTACTGTATTTATTTGATCAGAATGTTGAAATTGATCTTTAAAGGCCACTAAATGTTATGGACCAACTTCTCCAAGAATACTTATGGAAAATAAATAAGACAATAACTAAAATCCTAGTACGCAGAGGAGAGAAGCTGAGTGCAAACGTCATACTGAGAGGAGATAAATTAGGGCAAGTGGATTCCTTCGCCTATCTCGGAGATTTCATTACATGGGTAGGAAGAAGTACAACAGATATCCAGAAAGAACAGTCCAGGCTAAGGTGGTGTTTATGGTAACAAGACAGCTGCTACGCTAAAAGAGGATATAGGGCTGCAAACTTGGAAACAATATGTGACAACATTTGTGTGGAGCATAGTGCTGTATGGATCGGAAGCGTACACCATTGGAAAAGCTAGCCAGAAAAGACTAAAACCCTTTGTAACCTGGTGCTAGAGGAGGATGCTGAAGATGAATTGGACGGACGAAATAAGAAATGATGAAGTTCACAGAAGGGTAGAAGAGCAAACGACCATATGTAAAACTATACAGATAAGAAGAATCAGATAGATTGGACACACCCAGAGGCACAATGGGTAGGTAATTGAAGAAACTAATTGAAGGTCAAACAGAAGTCCCCAGAGGCATAACCATGAATGGACAACATGAAGAGGAAAGTATATAGAAAGAGCAACCAGGAAGTAAGGGAATTAGAATTAGATAGGGAAGGGAGAAGAGCTGCAGTCAACCAATCTTAGGATTGAAACATCAATGATGATGATCAGTTCCTCATATGTTTTTCACAAAACCCCATATTTGATTCAACCATATTGCTGTAGATTGCTGATGTGTCACCATTGCCTCATTCATAGAATGATAAAATTATAAGTTGATTGCATGAGGCCTGGTGTTATGGATTGAAACCCCTGAAAAAACCAAATGTCACAATGGAGTGAGGATAATCCAATCAAGTATTCAGATTTGGAGGAGCTCATATTTGATGAAATACCACATAATTGAGGCACATAAATAATGTACTAGTTAAACTATTACAAATTTTTGTAGACAATTTTGCCATTTATAGGAAGCAATATTGAGAAGAAAAGAACTTTATCAAATGGGAAACTTGCATTTTTAGAAAAACCTCTGAGTGCTACTTTGGGGTACTTGTACAAGCAAGTATCCAAGGCACCTTACTGCTTTACCTATGAATAGGTATGAAAGTAAGACCAGCACTTCAATGAATGAACCACAAAGCTTTAAAAAAGTAATTCTCAGATGTTCAAGGAACAAAGCACTCTCAAGCTGGGAAAAATAATACAGACAAAATTTAAAGAGTTAGTGGGCACAATGAGGATTATGTCAGTCACTCAGGTTGTGACTGCATTCCTGTACCATTCTTTTTTTCTGGAGCCAATGGTAAGAAGGCCCAAGAATAGCTGAAAATCATAATTTGTTGTGCGATTATAGGGAAATTTGTACTTCCCAAGATTGACAAAATAGTCCTCTGTCGTGGCTAACTAGTAGCTCATGAGACTAGCAACATGCAAGCCAGCACAGACGGTGGGATGAACATTGTGTTAAGAATCTTTCTAGATATATATGGGTCATGAGATGTTCAGAGTTGGGAAAACTTTGAATTTAGAGGTGTAGATAAACTATAGTGTGGCTGATTGTGTGTTGTGTACCTTCACCCAATGCCATCAATATGTACTCCACCAGCTTCACAAATGGACACACACTTGGGACACTCCATAGGTTTCATGATCTCGGCAAAGAAATATTTTTAAATCTAACAGAGTTCAAAAACTATTTCCTTTGGGTGGATGTTTATTGACTGTTTTGTTAATGGCCACTTTTCTGATAGCTAACATACAAGTTATCTGCTCCAAGCAAAAGTATTCCAAAGGGATTATTAAAATGGTATTGAGTGTTCTGAGCTAAGCTGCTGCAAGAATTATGCATGTGATGAAGAAGTGTGTGCTTAATTTCCCATTGATGAACAACTGAATACAAGTGGCTTAGGAGTATATCAAGAGAAAATTTCAAGCCAGCTCCACGGTCAAGGGAAGTTTTGAAAAGTTTTACAATATTTTTCAGTTGATGTTGTTTCTGAGAGTTTGGTTTCGTAATTACTTACAACAAACCACAGCTGAGCTGTTGCTATAGAATTTAGCTTGTAGTTGATTTTAGATTGTTTTAAACTTGTATTTTAATATTTTCATTTGATGATTACAGTAGTAAATGCTTTAACAACTAATGTTACACTGTCACATTTTAGGTAAGCCAAGAGCATTTTCTGGCTCAGGATATGATATCAGAGTCATCTACGTTTGATGAAAAGACTGGCAATCTGATTACTAGGCAATTATCTGCACAGAAGCTGAAAGAAGAAACACTACCCTCTGTTTTCCATGGCTGCTCATCATACTTAAGATATGCACCAACAACTCATCACACCTCATGCAACACCTCATGAAACAACACCTGGAGGAATTTCACATGAAGAGGTTGAGAATGGAGATGAAGCAGCTGGAGTGGTGTATTGAAGAGAATTCGGAAGATAAAAGGCTGTAATAGGATAAAGTGAATTTCAAAGATTGGAGTGAAATTCAAATGGAATTGAGAGAAAGTGACTCGTTGGGTTTAGTTTCCATTGTGATGAAAAAGGACATATTGTTTGTCAGCTTTGACAAAGTGACTTCTGAGCTACAAAGTTATTGATCCTTTTCCAGAAATTAAGGCATGGGTTATTGTTGTCAAATCATTTTCAAGTATGCATGGTTTTAGGCAGTGTTTCCTGAAAGAAATTGGGGATACACAAGTAGTATTTACTATGGGTCATCATGATGTGTGGCAAAAAATTTTTTTGTTCAATTCAATTTTTAAAATCTACTATAGTTCATCATCATGTGCTATTTAAACGTATTCAGAATTTTTATTCTTGTTTCAACCATTGTTCATTATGATGTGTGGAGGGAGCATAAGTGGCCATGTAAAATCACTGTCACAAAATGTTCAAAGTGTAGACAATAAATATTATAAGCATTTTAAATGTTGCCTCTACTTCAATTGCTATATCTTCAAGGGCTATTGACAACCCTAAAGGTTTTGAAAGTGGATATCACCAAAATAATATAAAATGTAATGATGTGTGAGGAGTCAGCTTGGTAGGTAGGAAGGCGAAGTAAGGGCAGCAGGTATGGGGAGTGGAAGGAGAGTGGCTATGGCAGCAATCAGGAGAGAGGAGTGATGACAATACAGAATACACTCCCATTCCATTCCCACATTGGCCACTGGTTTGTGACTGGGGTGGAACTCAGGTGAAGCTTGCTTCCATACTTGGTTCATACCAAGTTACACCCCAGTTCTAGAGGACTTCATGCAGACCAGATACACCTGAGTTACTGAGCAAAAGATTTCTGCTTGAGCTCCCTCATTTTTCCCCCAAACTTATCACACTCTCAAATTCTATCCTTTGTCTCGTTTAGCATGTCATCATCACAAATCGTTGAATACCTATTATCATACAAACCCAGAGAAATCTATCTCATGCTTCCCAGCAAGAATCCCAGCTCTCATAATGAGGATCAAGCATACTCCTTGACTGCCATGCATACTATCCTCAACTCCTGACCACAAGCTAACCCACCATCATCAGTTGTAATGACTTCCTGCCATTGCACCTGGTTTTTTAAACACACATAACATCATCTAGCATTACTTTCATGTCTATGGTAAACTCCATATCCATCTTCTGATGTCCATCTCATTCCAATTAAAAATAATTGTGAATTTGTGTATTAAAATAATGCACTTCCAAGAGAGTCGAATTGGGATGGCCTATTTATAGTCCCTACTTGCATATAAGAAGTTATCTCTTTCAATGTCCATGATCATCACAAGTAGATTTATTTATTCATCCAACGATTTTGCTTTGGCAAAATTTAGGATAAGTCAAAAAGTAAGACAGCACAAAATAGAAAAAAAAACACCAGATGCAAGATGGGAAAAAATGTCAAAAATGATCTTCTATAAAATCCTTCACATTATATTATGATATATCTATTAAAAATGATTTAGTTTGTTAATAATTTTTTCTTGAAGAAGCATTTTTTTATTATAGATTATAATTGATGGCAGGTAGTTAAACATTTTTGTAGCTATATGTAATGTATGTTTTATGTATATTGTGGTAGAATTAT
This sequence comes from Ceriagrion tenellum, assembly GCA_963169105.1. Classification (NCBI taxonomy): domain Eukaryota; kingdom Metazoa; phylum Arthropoda; class Insecta; order Odonata; family Coenagrionidae; genus Ceriagrion; species Ceriagrion tenellum. The sequence continues at coordinate 25,343,043 of OY720641.1, read as the reverse complement.
AATATAAATGTACATCCACTCTTTGGCGAGAGTTATGCCCAAGTATTTGCGCATTGGTAGTAAGCTGATTCATGCTATCTTTAACATAAGTACAAAGGTAGTGAATGTACAGGCATGTAATAATAATTTAAGTTAAGTGACATGATGAGCCAAATCATTTATATAGATTAAGAACAGAATAGGACCAAGTATTGAACCTTGAGGAACCCCTAGTGAACTGTGAGCTACATTTGAGTGGTAGTATGCACCATTGGCAAAGAGAGACACAAAATTAGTTCGATTTAGAAGGTAAGATTCAAGCCATTTGAAAGGTATACCTCTAATACCCATGGTATAAACTTTTTTGAGGAGGCAATGTTGATTAACCAAATCAAAAGCCTTAGAGAAGTCAAAAAAGATACCCAAGGTTTTCTGCTTGTTGTCAAGTGAGGTGAGGATGAAGTCTATAGCTTCATAAATTGCTGTGCTTGTAGATCTACCCTTCCTAAAACCATGCTGGTTTGGAATGAGAAGTGAATTTTTTTCCAAGAAGAAAACAAGCCTAGTAGCGAAAACCATTTCAAACACCTTAGCCAGTGTGTTCTGCAATGTAATGGGTGGATAATTATTAATGTCATTAGGACTTCCTTTATTTTTATAAATAGGTACTATTTTAGAGTGCTTCAGAGCAGAGGGGAAAACACCTTGTGATAATGATTCATTAATTAAATATAGCAAAGGTTTCTTTACAAGTTCATAAACACTGAAAATTACAAAACCGGGCAAGTCATCAGGACCAGTACAATGTTTTTTACCAAGTTTTGAAATGATCTTGTTCAATTCATGGTCAGTACATGGTTGAACAAAAAATGACAAGTAGAGGATTGAGCAGTAACTGGGAAAGTATCTGTGTGTGTTAGTGGAGAGGGTTCAATTGTAACAGTTGGTTAAAGATGTTACTTAATTCATCATAACTTCCTCTTGACTTATTTACTAATTTTGTTACATCTGGTAGAATGTGCTTTGAAGATTTCTTGGCATAAGTGTTTATAATTTCCCAGGAGGTTTTGGATTTATTGCTGGAAGAGGCAATTTTATTGTCATTATATGTTTTTTTTTCCTGTGTTAAGACTCTTTTTGTAATATTTTTTGAATATTTTGTATTCCTCAATGGCTTCAACAGAGTTGGAGAATCTGCTAGCTATTCCAAGGGCCTTGAGATAGGAAGACATATGTCTAATTTCCTTAGTAATCCAAGGTCTTCTTTCATGTTTACGTTTATCCTTAGTAATAACTAGGGGGAACGCAAAATTAAACCAGTGCAAATGATGATCATGGAAGATTTGAAAACTTTCATCAATAGTAATCGGTTGATAAACAGTATGCCAATCAATGGAAGCAATTTTATTTTTAAAATAACACACATTGTAGTCACAAAAATCTCGTTTGTAAACGAAACTAATATTAGGAGAGGAGTGGAATTGAAATTTTGACCTTTTATGTCTGCACTGTCTTTTAGTGGGTCACAGTTAAAATCACCCGTAATTACTACAAAGGGATCATTTTTGTTTTTGTGCAATTTGTCCATCAGGTGATCAAATTTATCCAAAAAAAACACCAAAATTACCAATGATCAGATATAGCACAATCAAGGACAGCAGTGTCAAAATACATTACATCAACATTGGATGTAACATTATCAATCAAAGATCTGGTATTACTTGTAATATGAATAGGTTCAGAACAGACCCCAAGATGGAGGTTATAAGAGTTTAGTAAGCACATAAAAGCTTTTTTGTCTGCACTGTCTTTTAGTGGGTCACAGTTAAAATCACCCGTAATTACCAAAAAGGGATCATTTTTGTTTTTGTGCAATTTGTCCATCAGGTGATCAAATTTATCCAAAAAAAACACCAAAATTACCAAGTGGTGACCTATAAAATGATAATACATGCAAGTCGAGACCAACACTTAGGGATATACAGCAGACACTGCATTCAAAAGTTTGTTCTTCAATCAATTCTTGATAAGAAACAGTCATGGAACTGAGGTCAATATATTCACTCACATAAATCAAAACTCCACCATTTTTAAAAGATGTGCGACAGAAAGCGTCCACTATACAATACCCAGGAAGGCAAGTTAAGTTTAATTCTGATGGCTTTATCCAATGCTCATTTACGCAAAACACGTCCGGTCGATGGGCGTTCGTGAGAGCTTCAAGTTCGATTAGTTTATTTCGAATGCCCTGAATATTGAGATGAAGCACAGTTGGTTGATGTCATAATAACTTACCATCACTGTTAGTAGCTTTGTTAGCACTACTGATGTCTACAGTCTTTTTAGGCATGATAAATCTGTTCACAATGACGTTCTTAGGCCATAAAGAGAAATCTTTCAGCTTCGTAAATTCTTTATTGTCGACACAGATTTTGAAAGAGCCAAAGGAACTTTTGCTATTTTCAATTTTATCACACGATATGCAGTTTACATTAAAATTATCCTTAATGTGTTTGGTCACCTCCTCCTTGCTAGTCATCCTGTCTAGGCGGCCTATGTGCTCAAACACAGATCTTTTCACCGCTCGAAGACCAAGCGCTGCATCATTGCCGCTTCCAATGATAAGGTTGGGATGCTTATTCTTCTTGGAATGCTTTGTCTTCCGGGATTTAACGATGAAACCATCATCATCCGCAGAATCATGCACAGGATGCTGGTCCACATGAGTCAGTTAACTCAGTTCTATTCCTTTATGAGATGTTCGTGGTTTCACAGCTTCCTTGGGCGGACAGATAGTTGTCACATTTTCGTTGCTCACGTCACTGTTCACTTTGGTGTTAGATTTCGGGTTTTGGCTAAGACTTTTTTCAGTAGTGGTAATTGTTTGCAGCTCTTCAGAAAATGAAACTTTTTTTTCGCACTGACACCAATATTTACTTTGATTTGCGTAAGCTCAGATTTCAAATTCTCAATGTACGTAGCCATATTGGCAGCGTTAGCCAACGCTGGACCTACACAAGAAACACTTCCAATATAGATTGCGGCAGTCGGACAAGGCTTTCAGTGAGATATCATTTAAGTTCGTACATTTGTAGTGATATGCACAGTAGCAAATATCACATGTGATAGATTTATCTCGCATTTCAAGACGTATTTTGCAGGAGCCACACGCAAGCGCGGCCATTTTAGAAGTGATCGGAAGTACTCATCTGCTGCACAATAGCTGGTGATGAGAGTTACGCATCTGTGACATTGTATCCTGAAGTACAAGATCTCTCACTAATCCATCTTCCTTCAAATTGAA